>JAKSZU010000014.1:13159428-14574428 GCA_026018925.1 Tupaia tana | reverse complement strand
CGTGGGAGTCTAGCGATGTATCCGGCACACCATCAGCTGGTCCCAGTGCGCATTAGTTTTAACATACAGAGACTGTTTTAAATATTCTACTCTAGACTGTTAACAATAGAAAAGAGGGGCCAAAAGAATGTATAATCGTATAATCATAGTAAAACTCTGAAATAACACAGAAATATTGATATGACATGCTATACCCCAAGCTTCCCTTTCCTGTCTAGCCCCTGGCATTTTCCATCTCTCCGAAAAGTGTATCCTGTCCATGCATTTTCCCCTTAAGTGACTGCCTTCTCTGTCTTCCCTCCTATTCACATCAAACTTAGGAACCGTCTGTACAGTATTCCTCCCATTAGCCCCACTTTTGCTATTTGCAGTTTCAATGCGTGGTGATGTGGTTTGAAAATAGGTGAGTACAGGATAAGACATTGCACGGGAGAGAGACCACGGTCACGCACCTTGAACAGTGTTATAAGCATTCTATTTTATTACCAGTTATTGTCATCAGTCTCTTACTGTGCCCAGTGTGTAAACTGGACTTTACCACGATGTGTATGTGTAAGATAGACGTAAGATTTGGCACTCCACTCGGTATCAGATGTCTCTGGGGGCTCTTAGAACTGACCTCCCATGGAAAGCCTGGACTTCCGTAGTCATTCTGTACTTTTTATCTTCTGGCTTCCTCCAGAACCCGCTGTAGTCTAGGGTATATCCTCACCAGACAAGTGAAACTAATCCCACCAAAGTTGGCAGTGGGCCTTCCTCATTGCTTGTCTTCCCTGACATTTCTTCAGAAACAATCCTCTGTAGGCAGTTGGTTTCCAGGAATAAACTCAGCTCTTTCCCTTGAGTCTCTTACCTTCCCATGCACCCGCCAGCCAGGCACGTGTATTTTTATCATCACACAGCTATCTCAAACTCATCACACCCAGGAGTCTTTAGCTGTCCAACACCCACCCTGCAGTACCTCACATCATTTCCCATGCTCCCTGTCACAGTAACTGGCATACCATTCATTTTCTTGCCCAAGTTATAAACCTGGTGCAACTAACCCAATTTGTCATCAGGACATTTGGATGAATTCTACTTTCTTAATGTATTTTGAATTCTTCCACTTCTTTGTCTTCATTCTTATCCCTCCCTAGATAACTGGGATAGTTTTTTTTGAGAGAGAGAGATTTTTGCTATGGGGTATATTTGTTTGCTGGAGAAACAGAGAGGGACAGAGAGATAGGAAGCGAGAAATCACCCCCCCACCACCACCACCAGGGGGATGGCCACACCACAGTCCCTTCTCCTCCAGTCTCTGGAGATTTGGGGCATGCACGCATACACACCCTGCATGAGTTTCAAGCCACCAGATCTGGGACTCGAACCATGGTCAACTATGTAGGAGTCCAGCAACATAACCATTATGCCATCTGCTGGTCCCATGGTCTCCCTACCTCTTATGTGATCCTCTGCAGTCCTTTCTCCACCTTGCAGACCCAGTGATTTTTCTAGATCACAAGTTTGGTTATGTCATTTCCCTGTGTGAATCCCCTGTTCTCAGGATAGAGTTCCTGCATGATTATTCCCTGCTTCTCTCTCTAACCTCACCCCTTTCCACATACTCTGATTCAGAAATATTAAGCATCTACTAAATAGGTTGCTGGGAAAATCATGATGTAGGTTTCTGTTTTTCTATGCAAAATGTGTCATGACTTTCCCAACAATCCAATAGTTCTTGGAATAAATCATGCTCCCTTTTGTCTTGTCTTTATGAGTGCTCTGCCCCCTGCCTGGGTGTCAATATTCCATTCCACTTTCATAAACTGTTGTAGGTGTGTTTACTCGTGTGAGTTTAACTGTCACTTTCCCGTGGAAGTCTTTGGTGGCCCATTTCTCCTCTGCGTTCCCTTCCCACCATGCACTTTTCCTGGCATAGCTTTTATGGCACCATATTGTCATCAGGTGTCATCCTGGTGTCCTGGCCACCACTGCTGGTTCTGAGGAAGGACCCAGCAAACCCAGAATGTCAGCTCAACTCACTGCTCTGCAGTCTTGTTTCTGGTCCGAGGAAATGTTTGTCTTGTGTTTTGAAACCAACTGGGTCTTTTTTTTTTTTTTTTTTTTTTTGGTTTTCCTCTTTTTACTTGGCACCCATCAGGGCTTTGTGTTTGAACAAAAGGGGAATACCAGAGCATCTTGACTGGAAGTCACAATCTGCATGTTTAGTAAGTTGACCAGGTGATTGTTATACACATTAAAGTTTCAGAACATCTGTACTCTATTTTACTCCATCGAGAAGAGGGAAGATATCTGACAGGAACTTATTCAACCTCAGATTTTCTCTACTACTGAAGCCTCATTTTCCATTTTCTATTTTCTCTGCCTTTGATGAAGTGTATTCTCCCTTTTCCAGAGCAAGATATTCCAGCTCTGCACTTAATTCCGTCACTTTTATATTCTCCTTTTAACTCTTGCCATTTCTTAGTTGATCCTTCTCTTTCTTGCCTCTTCCTCTTCACCTGCGAACGATGCAATCCTCTCACACATTAACGCAGAACTTTTTCTCCATTTCTGTAGTCACCTCTCACTGTGCCATTTCTGGCTGACTTTCTTCACTGCAGAGTTTCCTAAAATTTTAGTCTCTATGAGTTTTCTCGAGTTTCTCATCACCTTCTTGCTTCTGATCCTTTTGTAAAGTTGCCTTTGTCGCATACGCTGTTTCTTCTTAAATATCTTTCTGTAAGGTCCTAGTTTCCTATTTCTGCAATTACATGTTACCACAATCTTAGTGGCCTGAAACAATACAAATTTATATTTTACAGTTCTAGAGAACAGAATTGAACAAATACATATAACTCCTTAAGATGGAAAGAAAATATTTTCCTTTTCTAAAATTTAATTTATTATTTTTTTAAATTTGCTATAGGGCACATGTACTCACCAGAGAGAGACAGACTGAGAGAGAGAGAGGACAAGTGAGAAAGCAAGCCACCAGTTCTGGAACTCAAACCATTATCAACTATGTGGGAGTCCAGAGCCTTAACCACCATGTCACCTACTGGCATCTCAACACTTTTTAAAAACGAATTTTTGTGTGTTGTTTGTACTAAGTTCTCTGTAACATAATTGTTACATGAACTGCTTTTGTGTGTGACATAAAAGCACACGTATTAGAATTGACAGTATCTCTAGGGCAATGTTCTTAGAATTCAGTGATATCTGAGATCACACTAGCCAAATTATCCTTTATTTTCTACTTAGAGTAAGATTTACAGTAAATGTTGGTTGACAAATATGAGGTTATGTGGTTTGGCAGTCAAAAATCTGTCAGATGGTTTTGTTTAGATTGAATTTTCTTTTATAAAAAAAACTCTGTTCAGATTTTTCAAATTACCAAACACTTTCCAGTCCGTCTCTCCCATTACCCTTCCATACCAGGCCTGACAACTCCTTCTTTGTCAGTGTTCTTCCTTAGCCTCCATTCATCAGACTCTTCCTCTTCACTCCCTGATCTTTTCTTCCAAGTCTCCTACACCGGCCTTTTTCCCACTGACATTCCCTTGGATGTTGATGGTTCTCGCGATTCCCTCCTTAAATGTAACTATTTCTATATATTCGTCTTCTTTGGAAGTGTCAACTGCTGCAGCTTCAGTGCAGTCCACATACCTGGTCATAAACCATGAATGTACATCTTTGGAACTTACCTCTTTGTTGAGTTTTATATCTTCATAGTTTAGAATTTGTGCCTATTCTTTCAAACATATAAGGTTCAGAATTCCACTTAATAAGTTCTTCCCTCTGGTGTTCCATTCTCTGTTAAGGGCACTGTGTGCTCCACCTTGACAATCAGGCTAGAAGTCTGAGAGGGCTTCCCAGTGGCAAAGTCCTGCTGATTTTTTCTTCTAAGTATCTCTTGAATGTGTATTCTCTTCCTCAACATAAAGCCTGGTTTCCCATGCTCAGCGTTTATCACTCAACTGGAACATCAGCTATCCACATTAAACACAAGGGTTTTTTTCTAAAATACTTGTTTGCTTACTGCATAGTACTCTTGTTTAATTTGAACTTCTCCATAGGCACTATCCATCACATTCAGAATAAAAGCCAAAGCGCTTAGAACGATTCTCCAGGATTTGGCATATATGTTACTAGCTAAGCTTATTGCCCAAAGTTTCCCAGACATTCTGAGACATTGTCCACTCTTCAACAGAGCTGTACTTTGAGATTCATCCGCTCATGCTGTTTTTTTGCTAGTGTTGTTCTTTATTAGTCTAAAGCTAACTTTGTCCTCCTTGCCACAATAATTGGTTCAAGACTCCAGGCTCAAGCCAATCAACACATGATCCTGGCTAGAGGAGTAACTCAGAAATTGGCACATACTCCAATTCAAGTCAGTAGGCCAAACAGAAGATTTGTTGGGGGTTATGGAGAGCCACTGCAAGGCTCACCCTCTCTCCCACTGATGGCTCCGTCAGAGGACTAACCTCAACCTGCTTCCACCACTTTACCCTCATCAGAGAAGGCAGACTGAGAATAAAGTGCCGGCACCAAGGAGCATGTAACTTATGTCAGAGAACCTGAGCAACAGATACCGTCTTAAACCATTTCTGGACTTCAGGAGAGGAGAGCTTTTAAAATGCTGTTTTATGTCGGTTTGGATCAGTTTTTCTATTTGCAGACCAAGTCTTTGAGCTGCTAAAAGTTTCAAAAAAATTTCAAGGGAAGGTGAGTAGAAGAACATTTGGTGTGCACAACATGAATGAAACCAATTTCCCATTGCTAAGACTGCCTTCCCGCATGAGACATGTCACCATTAGGACACTTATTTAAGTCTAGGTAATATGTTTTCTACTTATGAAGATACTCCTTCCGCATCCAATAATGACCTTGAACTCATATATAAAATGACCTTGAACTCATACATAAAATGATCATATATAAAAGAATTAAAAACATGCATTCTTTTGAATGTAAATGTTAAATGTAAATTGATAGGTTACATTGATGGACAGATATTGAGTATGACTACATTGAAATGCAGGATGTTTGGGTCAGCATTTTTTTTTAAATGTACCTAATTTTTTAATTCTTAAAACTTGGGTGGCAACTAGCCCAAAAAAATCAATGAAAAGCATTCTATTATTTTATACAGAATTCTTAAATACCTTTCTGAGAACCTTTTACATATAGTTATGTTGAAGCCAACCTTTTAAGGTTTCTATTTAATTCTAAGAAGAATTGTAAAGCACATAGACATTTTGTACAATGAAATATTTAACACAGAAACCACAAATTCAATATTACTCCATGTGTTCCTCTAGGTCCCAGATATTTATTCCTGAAAAAAAAGAAAAACATTCAACATCTTTCAATTTTCTACTTTTTTTGTTGTTGGGAAGGATATTTAGGTCTAAGGCACAAAAGGTCTTTATTATGAAAGGAAATGCCTGGAAATAAAAGCAAATTCTTAAATGAAAGACTGGAGTCTCCTCATTTTTAAGAATTTGCATCATTCCTGGACTCCATAAATGCCTGGGTCGTTAGTATAACTTTAGATATTAAGGGAGTCAGAAAGTGAATTTCGTAGTTTGCTTTGGTATTGCTTGTTCTATTTCGCACTGTTCTGTTTTGTCTTTTGGTTATTGGGTTTTTTGTCTTCTTTATCCAGAGGTGACTGATCAGTTTATTTGGTCATTAAAGTACAGCTGCTGTACTTAGCTCTCTCTTCCGAGTCCACGTTCAGTTGTATTAAGACACGCTGCACTGAGATAGCAACACAGGATGCAACAGGTCCTAATTTTGCACACATGGTTTTATTTTGTTGAATTAAGTCTGATGGTAACTCTTTCACCACATTATGTATTTATTCCTCATGTAGTCAATTCATGTTAGAATTCTGATCTCTCTTGGGGAAAGGGTAGATTTTGATTCGTACTTCTGTGCCTTCAGCGGCTAACTGTTAAGCCTCAAATGAAGATATTATTTCAGAGAATGTCTGAATCTGGTAATTTTTTATAAAACACGCCAAGAAGACACATAAGCATGTAGTTATTTCTTGATACAGCTCATGGGCAAGAGTGGCTTGTCAGGATAAATGAAAAAAAGGTAACGACTAGACCAATACAAGGGAATGCCAGAAAGGCACTGCCAACAACTTTTTTTAAATGGTGGGGTTTTAAAAACTTTTTTCTGTATTTTCAATGAGAATAAATGTTTTCCCTATCTTTTTATTCATATGTTCTAAAAGATACATGCAACTAAAATGAGAAGACTCTAAAAGAAAAGGAAAAGCTATAGTTTACTTAGACTTTTAAGTAATTATCTATGTTAATGGCTTTAAAATTGTTTCCTCTATTCATTGGTCTTTGCAACCTATGTTTCTGGAAAAAAGACAGCAGGCTCCCAGGCATCCAGGCTGGACTTTTCTCACAATGGCTCATTTCCTTTTCAATGTATTGCCAATTAGCTCCTGGTGTACCTAATGGCAACTTGCTTTGACTTTCCACCTCTTTCTGCTTACTGGACTAGAAGAGAAGCACATTAACGCTTAGATAAATGGCCAGGTTTTCTGCTTTAGGGAAAAATTGAAAAGAAAGCAGACCTTTCATTAATGGGAAAGGAAATAGACTATTCCCAGCATTGAGTCAGCTATGGGTAAGTACAGGGACGTACAATAGGAAAACTGGACACTTCCCAAAGCCTCCCAAGTGTGCCCTTTACCATGTTTCTGAATTATTTTAAATTGAACTTATTCCCAGACTGTCAGATACACCCACATTCGAATGTAAGCACAGAAAAAGATCCTGAAGCCAACTAGGAAAAAAATAATTATTTGCCACTCTCCGTTGGTTCGAATAATTATTGTGAAAAATGGCTGTACATGTTTAAATATAGTTATTCCATATTTTAAGATTTAACTTGTGTATGTGTCTTTTCAAAGTCCCTAGCAGGATAATTCCCTAGTTGATGTAGGGTGAGACTAAAACATTAACATCTTTACTTATTTCCAATTTAAATTGCACTTAGGAAAAAGCAAAGGATCTAGAGTTTTGCTTTAGTTGGCCTTGTTTTACTACCATGGGAGTTTACTTTCATCTCAGTTCCCATAGATACGTGTGAGAAATTCTTTAGGGCCTGAAACGAGTATCTTCAGGGTTATATGATCTGACCCAATCAACCATGAGTGCTCTCATATTCTTTGTTTTTTTTTTTTTTTTTTTTTTTTTAGTTTCTTTTATAAGCTATTTAATGAAGGCCTTTCTCTGTTGTCTTCTCCTTCTTCCCTTGATTAGACATTGATGAGTGCAACATCATTCCTGGGATATGTGAAACTGGCGAATGTTCCAACACCGTGGGAAGCTATTTTTGTGTTTGTCCACGTGGATACGTAACCTCAACAGATGGCTCTCGGTGCATCGGTAAGCGTTGTGCGTTGAAGGCACAATACACTGCTTCTTTATAATGACAGAATAGCCCAAACAGGTATGAAGACGGCAATGATTATAAAACCGCTGGGGAAATGGCTGAAAGAGTCGTTTAACGTAAATGGTATCACCATTGAGGAATTGGTAGACCAGGTACTCTGCAAAGACTTTGGTTTCAGAAGCCATCTGGGTTTGTTTATGTTGTCAAAATCATTTTGGGAATAAGGGAAGACTTCCTCAAGACATTGCTCTCTCCTAGTGTTAGAGACACAAAGGCATGAGAAAGATATTTTAAAATCTGGTTTGGGAGACAGATGTAGTAATTGAAGGTTCTTTTGTTGCTGTGAATCATGACAGTAGCAAAGTCTTATTTACTGAAAGCTTGTTTATTCTAGTGAAAGTAGGTATCACAAAAAAAAATTGACACCTTTAATTTTGTGTTTAGGTATATTCCAATAAAAGCTAAATATATTTATATGCCCTCCTTTGTTTAAAATAGATGACACAGTGCTTCTCAGTCTCTGGTGTAGGGCATCCGTCATTGAGCAAGACTTAGACTTCTGTCTTTTGCTGCCTGATCATGATGCAGTGAGTTACCCTCACATTATTCATGAATATGAAGCCTACTCAATTGCTGTTATAAGCTGACAAGAGCTATAAAGAGAAGGAGAAAAATACACAGTTTTCTCTAGGGTCACTAAATATTTTCATGAATTGCAGATTTAGGGAAATGTATCTAGTAGCCGGAGGATGGAGTTGCATGGTTCCTTAGTGGGTGGTGGTTGGGGCAATGGTGATCTCCCATCTTGACCAGGCCATTTGTATATCAGCAGCTAATTGCTAGTATCTCTATATCCTAATGATAGTGCCCAAGTGAACGAGGTTAGAAGTGTGCAAATAGAGAGTCAAGGATGTAAACTAGAAATCCTAGCACACCAATTAAAAGACTGTAGTCTGAATTCTTTTGGTAAAATGTACCGCTATGCAGGTGCTAGGCTTGCTACCGCCATCCAGCGGTAAGCATGAGATATCTAGATCCTGCCTTTAGGATGCCATATTGTCATCATCAAAGTAGTGTAAGAGTGGTAATGGCAGTAATGGAAGCAGCAGTAATAGTGACAGTAAAAATAATAGCTATCATTTATGAAATACGTACCCCACGTAAGGCACTGGGCAATCTCTCTAACCTCATTATCTCATAGTTGTGAGGCCCTGGTTGTGAGGCCCTGGTCAAGCAACTTACCTCTCTACTTCATTTTCTTCTGGAAATGGTTCAATAAAATGTTCCTCAACATGATTAGTATTATAAGCATTAATATTCATATTATAAGGAGGAGGATAAGAATGTGCCTGCATGGGTCCATATAGTAGGTAATTCTTGTAACAGCCCTGTGTGGTAGATTTAGTTATTCCAGATTTACAGATGAAGAGATTGAGGCTTAGGGAGGCTGGGTGGCTTGCACAATGTTACACGGCCAATGAATGGGGCCAAAATTCAAATCCTTATTCGGACAATTGCAGCTCTGTGCTGCTATGACATACTCTCCCCACTTGAAGAGAGTAGAGAGACCAATGCCTAGAGGAACAGGTCTAACTCACGTGGTATCTCCACCACCGTGTTCACACTCTGCTTGGACTAGTAGGGTGTCCATTTGGATCCTCCCTTTTATATCTTTGAATGAAAATTGTGCTTTTATCTGAATAGAATGTATATCTTCCGTAATATAAATTACTTTGGGTGAAATATTAAGTCTGTACAACAGCAAATTAACTATATTTAGGGTCACTGTTGCCAGCCATTCCATTCAGTGCCTAATAAAGTGTGACTCATTCGATGTAATTCAATAGTCAGTTATTGGTGAGAGTTGAAAATTAGTAGAACTACCTATGCTTGGCTTGATTCTCTTGAACTGTATAGGAAAATAATGTGCACACCTATATACACACTACTATTAGCTTAGAACAGGTATAGATTCAACTCAGTATGACAAATGCCATTTTGAGAATGTCATCATCACTGAACACTGTTGGCTAGATGCCATAGACCCTGGCAGTTAGTGTTTTATGTATTTATAAATATAGTGTTAATGTTTTTATATTTATACAGTTATTTATCTATTTAAGGTTTTACCATAGGGCACTTGTTCTCCCTGGAGAGAGAGAGACAGTGAGAGAAAAAGTGAGAAATCACTCCCCAGGGGGAATGGCCACATCACAATCCCTTCTCCTCCATTTTCCTTTTGGAATTTTGGCATGCACACACAGGGGCCTGGCATGATTTTGAAGTGGCTAGGTCCGAGACTTGGACTGTGGTTGGCCATGTGGGAGTCCAGCACCATAACCACCGTGCTAACTGTATTGATTAAATTTCTAAACTTGTTTTAGTCAAATGAAATTTGCATTCATTGTTTTTTTTGTTTGTTTGTTTGTTTTTGTTTGTTTTTGAGAGGTTTTCGCTATAGGGTGCGTGCGCTCGCCAGACAGACAGAGAGAGACAGAGAAATAGAAAGCAAGAAATCACCCCCCAGGGGGGATGGCCACGCCACAATCCCTTCTCCTCCATTCTCCTCTCAGGATCTTGGGCACGCACGCACACGCGCCCGGCGTGAGTTTTAAGCCACCAGGTCTGGGACGCGAACTGTGGTCGATTACATGGGAGTCCAGCGACATAACCATTACTCTAACTGCTGGTCCTGCATTCACTGGAGGCCTATTTTTATTAGATTCAGATAATCAAGATTCCAAATGATTTATTGACATCGTTTTACTTTATTATGAGATATTTGATTTACCATTGAATTGAGATAAATTCCTTTAACCTCCTGCCTCTCTCTATATTTTATAAAGTCCTAGTTTTGTTTTGTTTTGATTTTTTTTTTTTAGAGAGTTTTTTTTCTGTAGGGTACGTGTGCTCACCAGAGAGACAGAAAGCTAGAAATCACCCCCCTAGGGGCCATGGCCACACCACAATCCTTTCTCCTCCATTCTTCTTTCAGGATTTTGGGTATGCATTCACATGTGCCCAGTGTGAGTTTCAAGTCTCCAGGTCTGGCGCTTGAACCATGGTCGGCCATGTGGGACTCCAGCTCCTTCACCACTACAGCACCTGCTGGCCCCAAGTCCTAGGTGTTCACCTGAATTCAAGGGGCTTTAGAACCTGACCGAGGCTGTATTCAGGACTCATCTCTAACCACTTGCTGCCTCACATTCACATGTCTCTCAGTGGGGTACAGGCCCACTCTGCCATGCCTTGGCCTTCAGTACCCTCTCTGCTGGAAGCATCTTGTTTCCCACCTGCACTTCATTTTTCAAAAATCTAATATATCTATTTAGTCCCAAATTAATTACCAGTTTTCTTTTTAGTCATTCCACCTAGATCGAATTTTCTTCTTGGGCAAAATTAATCAGCTCCTCTTTTAATGTTTTACGTTAACTCATTTCAGGATTCATCATACTGTCATAGATACTGGTTCCTTACTCACTGGTCAGACTGAGAGCTCTATGAAGTCCCACCTTGGGCAGCTCATGAACCCTGGGCCTTATAGCAGTTGTTAGAACAAATTCCTGGGCTCAGTAAAACCTTTCTGAATGAACAGGAAAGCCAAGAGATGAATGATGAGAGGATATTGTATGTAAGGACTTCATGGTAACCATAACTGCTTTGCATCGCTTGGTCTTGCTGGGCATGATGTCCTAGATGCTCACGCAGCAAGAGCTTGTTTGCGCTCCAGAATACTGAGTCCCCAGGCCAACGAGAAGTCCCACCCACTTCAGTATAAACTTTCCTTACCTCTGGCAACAGGGGAGAGCCCTTAAAATGACACTCCCAAGATTACAAAAATCCATGTTAAAGTTCATCTAAAAACATTCAGAAATTTTTGAATAACTGGGTTACATTTGGAATAGGTTTATGTTTTCCAAACACAACAAAAAAAAATGTGTATCTAACATTTTAATATGTAAGAGATCTTTGCATTTGATATTTTTAAAAATATGAGTCTATTTTTTAGGTTGCATTTGATTAAATCCTATGTCATGGATCTTTCCATACTGTTTACTTTGTGTCCATACAATAGGTTAACAATACTGAGTTGGATGAAATCAAAGCTTTTCTATGAGTACAAAACTGTATGTTATTTTTGGCTTTATTTTGAGAGTAGCTGGATATTACCCTAATTCCTTATTCTAGTTAACACAAATATTCTAGTCCATACCACGTTGTAAAACATCAATAAACTTGATCTTTTTTTCTTTTATATATAAGGAAATAGTTTCAGATGGAAGGAGAGTTTAACTGGGCGTTTTCATTATAAAATAGAGCAGTTTTCTGATTTCATTGTATGCTAAACAGAAGGGTCAGATACCTGATTTCCTTTGCTCTAATGCATTTTAACCATGTTTTTAAATATCCAGGAAAAAAACTTCCTTTTTTAAGGGAGAATACTAATATATGCCCGCTCTAAGAAGAGTTGAAGCGTAAATAATCTTTCTCTTAAAAGCATTTTTAATAGCATTACTTAATGAGCCATATGTCATTCTGGAATGTGCTGTCATTGTAATATGCATGGCATTATCAGTACCCAATTTCTACATTGTAACATAGGCACAGACGAATGACTGGCAGCCAGACATAAGTAAATAATGAAGTGAAAGCAGCCATGAGCAAATCCTGTATGTCGGGTAATATGGCAAGGACCTTAAGCAGGGGAACTCCAAAGTGCCAGCTGGCAGCAAGTTCAGAAAATGCGATAAAGTGCTTAGAAATTCTTACAGTAATACAATATTGCTACCTCATCTTAGCGCATTTCCTTGAGTTTTACAAAAGCCTCAGAGTACAAATCAGTTTTTTTTGAGAAAACGAAACCTGAAAACATAGTGTGAACATATAATAATATAAGAGAAAGTTTGTTGGGTAGCAGTTGGTGATTAATTACTCAATACATTTTTTTGGAGAGGTTTTTGCTATAAGGTTCATGCACTTGACAGAGAGACAGAGAGAGACAGACAGAAAGCGAGAAATCACCCCCACCACCGGGTGATGGCCACACCACAATCCCTTCTCCTCCATTCTCCCCTCAGGATCTTGGGCACGCACACACATGCGCCTGGCGTGAGTTTTAAGCCACTGGGTCTGGGACTCGAACCAAGGTCGACTACATGGGAGTCCAGCCACATAGCCATTACACCAACTGCTGGTCCCACTCAATACATTTTTATGTAATAAATGCCATCAGTGGGAAAGAGGAGCTGATTCTTATAGTTAAAAACCTTGAGGAGATGAGCACTGACATGGACCTTGAAAAATAGACACAGGAGGACTAAGGATATGCCAAGCAAGAATGGTGTGAGCAAGATCACAGATGCTGAACATCTGGGTGGTGCAGGAGACAGTGAGGAGACCTTGTCTGAGTAAGAGAGTGTTTGGAAATAGAACTACCATATAATCTAGCAATTCCACTTTTCGGTATCTATTAGAAGGATCAGAAAATACTCAGTCAGAAAAACACTTGTACATCCATATTTATTGCAGCATTATTCACAAACGCTAAGACATGCAACCAACCCAAGTGTCCATGAACAGATGAATGGATTGAAAAAGTGTGGCACATACACACTACAGAAAACTACTCAGCTGTGAAAAACAATGAGACTCTGGCATTTAGTAGAAAAATTGACAAATATAGAAGAATTACTGCTAAGCCAAGCAAGCCAGACAATGAAAGAAAGGCATTGTATGTCCCCTCTCAATATATACTATATGTCGGCACCCTATGGCAGAAACTGAAAGATTGGGAGATATAAAGGCATGGAGAGAAATGATGATACTAGAGATAGTGAGGGAGGGAGATTGGGAAATGGCGAAGGGTGAGAGAGAGGGAATCAAGGGAAAAAGGAAAGCAAAACATTTAAGGAACACAAAAGTGGAAGAGTATCTGTTGATCATAACATGTATGGTGATATCTTTTGTTGGCCACCGCCGTTGGCCACCGAGCCAAGATGGCACTGCTGGCTGCATAGGAAGGCATGTACAAACAACTCCTTCTACAGCCAATCAGGACTTGCCTCGCACAGGTGAAGGAACTTGCGGGTGGGGCCGCCGGGAGGACCCTATATATACAGGGGAAAAGGGAAGAAGAGAGAGAAGCTGAAGAAAAAGGAAACCTATGAATAAAGACTGCGGGAGGAAGAACCGGGTGTCGTGTTGTCTCTGCAGAGAAGGGGCGCCGACAAGTGGTGGCCCGTACGGGGACAAAAACAAAAGGGGGGAAGGGAAGAAGAGGAAGAAAAAGAAGACCTCGGTAAAGAGGCGGATAGAAGACCTCGGCAAAGAGGCGGAAACCTGTGGATAAAGACTGCGTGAGGAAGGACCGGGTACAGAAGGTTCAGAACCTCCGAGTCTACAGGGCAGCTAGCTGGTACCGGGCGAGGGTCCCGGAAAGAAGACCTCGGCAAAGAGGCGGAAAAGGCTACGAAGAAACTTAGAAAGCTAAAAGGCTAAGAAGAAATTTAGAAAGCTAAGAAATGTAAAGGACTAAGAAACTTAGAAGGCTAAGAAATTTAAAGGACTAAGAAACTTAGAAAGCTAAGAAATTTAAAGGACTAAGAAACTTAGAAAGCTAAGAAATTTAAAGGACTAAGAAACTTAGAAAGCTAAGAAATTTAAAAGGCTAAGAAGAAATTTAGAAAGCTAAGAAATTTAAAGGACTAAGAAACTTAGAAGGCTAAGAAATTTAAAGGACTACGAAACTTAGAAAGCTAAGAAATTTAAAGGACTAAGAAACTTAGAAAGCTAAGAAATTTAAAGGACTAAGAAACTTAGAAAGCTAAGAAATTTAAAGGACTAAGAAACTTAGAAAGCTAAGAAATTTAAAAGGCTAAGAAGAAATTTAGAAAGCTAAGAAATTTAAAGGACTAAGAAACTTAGAAGGCTAAGAAATTTAAAGGACTAAGAAACTTAGAAAGCTAAGAAATTTAAAGGACTAAGAAATTTAGAAAGCTAAGAAATTTAAAGGACTAAGAAACTTAGAAAGCTAAGAAATTTAAAGGACTAAGAAACTTAGAAAGCTAAGAAATTTAAAAGGCTAAGAAGAAATTTAGAAAGCTAAGAAATTTAAAGGACTAAGAAACTTAGAAAGCTAAGAAATTTAAAGAACTAAGAAATTTAGAAAGCTAAGAAATTTAAAGGACTAAGAAACTTAGAAGGCTAAGAAATTTAAAGGACTAAGAAACTTAGAAGGCTAAGAGATTTATTTTAAGGTTACCTCGGCAAAAAGACATTGGCCTTCTGCTGACAAAAACAAAAGGGGGGAACTGTTGGCCGCAGCCGTTGGCCACTGAGCCAAGATGGCGCTGCTGGCTGCATAGGAAGGCATGTACAAACAACTCCTTCTACGGCCAATCAGGACTTGCCTCGCACAGGTGAAGGAACTTGCGGGTGGGGCCGCCGGGAGGACCCTATATATACGGGGGAAAAGGGAAGAAGAGAGAGAAGCTGAAGAAAAAGGAAACCTGTGAATAAAGACTGCGGGAGGAAGAACCGGGTGTCCTGTCGTCTCAGCAGAGAAGGGGCGCCGACAATCTTTGAACCAATATACAATGTATACACGATGGGAGCATTCATTTGGTATGGCGTAATGATACATAGTGATTAAATGTAAAAGCATTTTAGAAAATAAAAATGTTAAAAAGACAGTAGTTGGAAATCAAATGAAAAGGGTGATTGAGACCAAAGTTCTGTTGCTCAGGTTATTAACTGCCATGCTAAACACTTCAGGTTGATCCCCAGGGCAGTTGAGGGCCCATCAGGATTCCAAAGACAGAGACTAAACTCAATGGGCCATTGTGGGAGCGGTACTACTTAAAAGAAATGAGGGAAACCTTTATACAGTGACACAGAGTAATGGGCAGGATATAGTCTTTTAAAAACAGGTACAGAAAGCTGTATATATATTTTGCAGCACTCTCTGTAGCATTGAGTGTCGATTACAGGTGCATTTGTGCATCTGCAGTAAGACACTTGAAAGAAAATGCAGAACTCCTACAAATGTTTACCTGAAAGCTGTGTGGGGAGGGGAAGAGCTGAAACAGTATACTGAACAGTGTATTAGTTTTAAGTTTGGAATCATACAAAGGGGGACTGTGGAACAGGGTTACCAGTTTTAATTAAGGAGTCTCCTAGAAAGAGATTAGACAGTCACTCACTATTTTGAAGGGAACAGTAAAGCTGGGAGCCACAGTGGTTCTGTTTGTTTCCTTGCTCCTAGTTCTAGTTACCGGTGAATAATACAAACACGGAGGTATTCTGGAAATAGTAAGAGTTTGTGGAATTAATCAAGGGGATCCCAGCTTGGAACCAGACCATCAAAAAGGCGAGCACGGGATGAGTACTCAGACAATGGATGCTCTTTACCAAACACCTCCCGTTGCTGGTGCCCTGACCTGCGCTAACCTCATCAGTGTATTTTTGGCTGAACTCTTCATTTTTTAATGAGCAAAGCCCATTCACTAGGAAACATATTTATTACAAGATATAATCCCCAATTTTTACCCAGGTTTCATCACATTGTGTAACAAACCATTAGTTCTCTTAAATCAAGTTTAGACTAAATGTCAAGTCATGAAACAAACTCTGATAAGCATACCATTATACTTTGTTTCAAGATAGATTTATATTTTAATCAGAGGAGATGAATTGCTTCCTGTTCTCAGCCGGACTGTCAATAAGACTCCTTGTAAACCTTATTCAGGAAATGTAGTGGCAGTGTTAAGAGATGATTAGAGAAACAGGCTTGTCTGCATTACTTATGACATATCAGTCCTATAGTTAAACATACACCAAGTGCTGGGAGGATTTCGGGTTTTGGCCTTTCGTCAGTCATTGTCCTGAATAATTCTTTGTTTCAAGCGATGATGTGCCTGGCAACTTCTATTTCTATCTGGTGCTCCTTTTTTATTCCACATATTTTTCCACATGATACGATTTGTGTTGTTGTTGTTGAGATTTTTGCTATAGGGCACATGCGCTGGCCAGAGAGAGGGAGAAACAGAAAGTGAGAAATCACCCCCCATGGGGCATGGCCACACCCCAGTCCCTTCTCCTCCATTCTCCTGTCAGGATTTTGGGCATGCACGCACATACTCTTGGCTTGAGTTTTAGGTTGCCAAGTCTGGGACTCAAACTGCAGTTGACTACATGGGTCCAGCAATGTAACCATTGTGCAATCTGCTAGTCCCCATGATACACTTTTTAACATAGCACTTTCTAAGGTCCATGAAACTTCAGATGTGTGAAGGAAGAACAGTAACTCCTAGCCTCTGGTTGGCTCTGAAATACACCTTGGGAGACGTTAAACATGAGACACTGCGCTGGTCTATAAAACATGCTGGTATAGTTTGGCTTAAGGGATTGGAAGTCGATTGTCTGGGTTCCTGTTGTTTTTGGAGGAGACCGATTGTGGAATATATGAAAAAGGAAAAGATCTTCCCTTAACTGCTTTTCCACCCTCACCTGGAGGATTCAGTTCCCTCCAGTATATAGGATAGGACTGATCAGAGGTTTCCACTGTGTGCAACAATGGTTATAGTATTCTTTAATTTAATTTAAGTTTAGTTTTTGTTACAGGGTATGTACATTTGCCAGAGAGAGAGAGGAGGAAAAGTGAGAAATCACCCTCCCAGGGGTGATGGCCATGCCATAATCCTTCTCT
Source organism: Tupaia tana (assembly GCA_026018925.1). NCBI lineage: Eukaryota > Metazoa > Chordata > Mammalia > Scandentia > Tupaiidae > Tupaia > Tupaia tana. Next base: position 14,557,312 of record JAKSZU010000014.1, on the reverse strand, counting down.
TCCATTCTTCTCTCAGGATTTTGGGCCTGCATGCACACATGTTCAGCATGCTTTTCAAGCCACCAGGTCTGGGACTCGAACTGGGCAGTTAGTCATGTGGGATCCAGCTACCTTAACCTCTACACCAGCTGCTGACTTTTTTTTTTTCCTTAATTTAAAGGGTCCTTTTTTACATAGAAAATGATTTTCAGATCCCCACATGATGGTAATTTAATATCTTTGAGAAAATACATAATGAAAAAGCTATTGAGTACTTAGTAGTAGTTTTAAATGAATTTGAATTTTATTAGCCACAGCGGCGTATCCATACATGTGAAGCATGATTGTGCCTACATGTTATCAGGTGTTATTCACTCACATTGTGATGTTCTGTGTGAATAGGGATTTGTGAGCCCCTTCGCATATCACTGCAGACTCCCAAAGTCTATGGACTGGCATAGAATGGGTTTCTGATGAATCCCTGCTAGGTCATTCTTGGCATTTTTATCCATACTGCCTTTTTTCCGTTGTGATATTGTATTTAACACATGAATGGTTTAGAAGTGTGTGGGTGTTTTCCTGGTTTCTTTTGTTATCAGTTTCCAACCTCCTTACAAACATTGTGGTTGGAGAATACAGTCAGATGCTACAGAACCTTGGAAATACTCGGATACTTGCTTTATGACTTAGCAAATGATCAATGTTTATAAATCTGCCATGCAGACTTGGTGTTCTATAATGGTGGATGCTAAGTCTAGATATATGCCTATTAGATCAAACTTGTTAACTGGGCCAGCAGGTAGCATGGTGGTTAAGATGCTGGACTGCCACATGGCCAGCCATGGTTCAAGTCCTGAACCTGGTGATTTGTTCTCCCTCTCTCTCTCTGGTCAAATTAGATAATAATAGTAATGATGATGAATAAAATTAAAATTAAATAATTCTTTTAAAAAAACTTGTTAGTGGAACCAGCAGTTAGCGTAATAGCTATGTCGCTGGACTCCCACGTAGTCAACCATGGTTCGAGTCCTGGACACAGGCGCGTGTGCGTGCGTGCCCAAGATCCCGAGAGGATAATGGAGGAGAAGTGATCACGGCATGGCCATCCCCCCTGGGGAGTGATTTCTCGCTTCCTGTCTCTCTGTCTCTCTCTCTCTCTCTGTCTGGTGAGTGCACGCGCCCTATAGCAAAAAACTCTCTCAATAAAAAACAACTTGTTAGTTATACTGTTCTAATTTTTTCTATACCCATAGAATTTATCTTATTATTCAGAGAGTTGTGTAAGTATTCCACTGTGGTGGTAGATTTCTCAGCTTCTTTACGTAGTTTTGTTTTTGTTTTATATCATTTAGTGCTGTGTCATAAAGTGATAAATGTATAAATATTTCCTATTTTCCTTGTGAATTGAACTTTTTTATTGTACATTTATTGATTCTAATTTTTTAAAATTCTTCGTCTATTTGTAAATATTTTCTTAGTGCATTTTAATGTTATTTTTGTACCACATTTTGTGAGCGGGATTGGAGTTTAAGCATATGCAGATTGTATAGTTTTCCTCTCAATCTTTCAAGATTCTTATGTTTTCATTTGTGTGTCTTTTAAATAACCTACATATGTTTTGTTTAGTTTTTTGCTAGGTGTACAAATCTTTTTTTTTTTCAATTGAGGCATATGTTTATTTGTATTTTTTATAGATTACTTTTTTATTTCTGCCATCTTTGCACTATTTATTTTGCTTTTTTTTTTTTTTTGTTACTTTTCCCCCCTTTTTCTGTTTTCTTTAGGATTTACTCTTAGTCCTCCCTCCTCCCACATACTGCATTCTTTTTCCTCTATTGTTAAGATAGTGCGTGTTCTATTTCTGTGGTCTTAGTGTCTATCCTAGCTGGGGCTTTTTTTTTTTTTTTCTTAGAGAGATTTTTGCTATAGGGCAGGTGTGCTCACCAGGAACAGAGAGAAACAGAGAGACAGAAAGCAAGAAATCACCACCTCCTCCAGGGAGGATGGTCACACCACAGTCCCTTCTCCTCCAGTCCCCTCTCAGGATTTTGAGCATGCATGCACCTGGGTCCAGGTCCAGGACGCAAACTGTGGTCAACTACGTGGGAATCCAGTGACCTAGCCATTTAGTCATCTGCTGGTCCCTATCCTAGCTGTTGTAAGGTGCATGTGTAACCTAAAGTCGAAAATGAATACATATTTTACCCACATCTAAACACTAAAAGAATATTAAAATGATTAAACTCATATTCTTCTCCCAACTTTTAACAGTTCTAGTCTATTGTCATCGTCTATGTGCAACACATTGGATGTTTACTGAGCAATATGTGGTACTAAACAGGTTGATTCACTAACCTATTTAGTAGTATGTTTTGCATATTATTCCTATGTGCATCCAGACCTTCAGACGGAATACTCTTCCTTTTGCCCAAAATACTTCATTCAATGTTTCTTCAGCAAAACTCTTGTAGTAGAAAACTCTGTTTTTGTTTTCCTTAGCCTGCCCTCTGAAAACATGGTTTCTCAGGATACGGAACTTTCGTTTGGTAGCTGTTTTATTCAATTGTACAGAAGATAATATTTCATTGCTTTGTGGCATCCACTGGTTCTACTCAGAAGTCAGCAATTCTTCTTATTTCTTTCTTCCATGAGGCTAAGATAGAGAAAGAGAGACCAGAACCCCCAATGGGATCATTCTGCAGTATCACAGTGACGTGGCTGGTTGCAGATTTTTTTATCAAATTATTAGACTTCCTACATCTGAGGTTATCTTATAACAGTGCTGGGAAGTTCTAAGATAATGATAGTGTCTTTTGGATATTTCCTTTTCTATACTCTGCTTATTACTCTTTTTAGTACTCTTATTAGAAGTAAATTATCTTGGGAACCAGCAGTTAGCATAATGGCTATGTCGCTGGACTCCCACGTAGTCGACCACGGTTCAAGTCCCGGACTCGGTGGCTTAAAACTCACGCCGGGCGCGTGTGCGTGCGTGCCCAAGATCCTGAGAGGAGAATGGAGGAGAAGGGACTGCGGCATGACCATCCCCCCTGGAGGGTGATTTCTCGCTTTCTGTCTCTCTGTCTCTCTCTGTCTGTCTGGCAGTGCACGCGCCCTATAGCGAAAACCTCTCCAAAAAAAAAAAAAAGAAGTAAATTATCTTTTCACTTTTGCCTCTATTTTTCTTAATTTCTTTAAACATTTCCTATTTATCTCTCTGAACTACATTGAAAATAACATCTTCATATATACCTGCCAGCTCAGTAATTCTCTCATCTATGTGACATACTCGTTTCGTATAGTGTCTCCATCCAGTATTTTATATCAGTTATAGTATTTTTTATTTATTGAAGTTTTTTAAAGTTCTTCTAATTCTGCTTTTTCATTGTTTTGGGGATCCTTTTCTCTATTCAAATTTTCAGAATTGAATTGCTTTAAACATATTAAATATAATTTGTTTTTGATATTTAATTATTAACCATTTAAAATAATTAATAATTGTCAGAATTGGTCTGATAGTTCCAATATTTGAAATACGCTGTTTATCCAACTGGAGTTTGTTCATTGAATCTTGTTTTTTTGTGTGTGTTTTCTATTCTACCATTAGCTCCTTCCTTTTTTAAGAAAAGAATTATTTTATTTAACTTTATTTATTTATTTAAATTTGACCAGGAAAGGACAGAGTGAGTGAAAAAGAGAAAGAGAGAGAGAATGTGAGAAAGTAAGCCACCACCAAGTCTGGGACTCAAACTATGGTCAGCCATATGGGAGTCCAGTGCCCTTTACCACCATGCCATCTGTCAGACCCAGCTCCTCCTTTTTCTTGGAATTTTGTCTATGAGAATGCTTTGATTTCATTATTACAAAATCCCCTATTTGTATTCGTTTAGCAGGTTGCTTAGATTATTCTTACCAGAGAAACTTTTTATATTATATTTTTCCTTTGAAGTTTTTCACACCAAAAATCTAATATGAATGCTACTTATGTGAGCAAGTACTTGTAGTTACAGATTCAAAGGAGAGACCCTCTCCTTCCCACCCCATACCACCCACCACATACACACATCAAGGTGGAGACAGGCAAGTTTCCTAGCTGCTCCTCCCCCCTGCATTATCCATCTACAAAGGATATACTGTTTAGGGCCATACTTTATAAGAGAGTTTCCTGTTATGTATTGGGGAAGGGTGGAATCTGGGCTTTTTATCTCTTATGCTCTAGGTCCTGTGAAACTCTCAGACTTAAAAGTCTGTCTCGAGTTTAATAGGAGTCTGAAGATAAAACCTAACTGCATATTTACTTTCTAAAGCTCCATTTTCATTTTATTTGGAGGCTCAGTTTTATCTTTTCTTTCATACTAGTTAGGTGATACATTTTTAAGTTTTTTTTTTGTTTTTTTCATGTTTAACACAGGATCTTTGATTGGAATGGACATTCACGGTGACTAAACCACTGATTTACCAGAAACAAACACGTGTTGCTTTATTTTATTCTCCTACTATTCCTGTTACATGAGGAAGAAGGGTTAATATGATTGCTACATTCAATAATGAATTTTGGATGTAAACCTAGGTCTCCTGACTCAAGTCCATGGATATTTGCTTTGTTTCATTTCTTGTTTTTTTTTTTTTTTCTTTAAGACTTTTTGCCTTAGGGCACGTGCACTGGCCAGGAGAGGGAAACACACAGACACAGTGTGAGGGAAAGTGAGAAATCACCCCCCAGGAAAGATGTTCATACCACAATCCCTTCTCCTCCCAGAATCTTGGGCACGCATGCACATGTACCCAGTATGATTTTGAAATCATTGGGTCCAGGACTCGAACTATGGTTGGCCATGTTGGAATCCAAAGAAGTAACCACTGTGCCATCTCCTGGTCCCAGATAATTTGGTTTTTATTCCCCTCCTTATCAAATGCTACAGCCTCCTCCTTGAAGAAGACTCGAAGAAATAAACATATTCATCCTACCTGTTGCACAGGTTGTGTTTTGTTAACAGTGATTATTGTTAAGAGTTTTGGTCTTTCCTACATTTATTCACATCCTATAGAATTATTTCCAGTGATAGCCCGGCCAAGCCCAACTCTGACATGTTTGGTTTTTTTTGTTTGTTTGTTTGTTTTCCGGAGAGGTTTTTCGCTATAGGGCATATGCACTCGCTAGACAGAGACAGAGAGACAGAAAGCAAGAAATCACCCCCCGGGGGGGATGGCCACGCTGCAATCCCTTCTCCTCCATTCTCCTCTCGGGATCTTGGGCACTCACGCACACGCGCCTGGCGTGAGTTTAAGCCACCAGGTCCGGGACGCGAACCGCAGTCGACTACATGAGAGTCCAGCGACATAGCCATTACGCTAACTGCTGGTCCCTGACATGTTTGAAATATCTGCAGAGCTGTTAAATAGGCATGTCTGCATCAGACTTACTGCTTTGTTTTTGGACACACTGGGTTTCTTTTGGGAAATTAGAGGAAGCATTCTGATTCTTAAAGCCAGTTCCTTTATACCATGGACCATTTAAGGAAATAGTGTATTCGTTGTGAACTCAGTATCCAGAGCTTTACCTGGTTATGGAGTTATGTTATTAACAGTTTCATCTGCATCATTGATACATAGCTCCCAATTGTGGTGGACATCTTGAGTGTGTGTGTGTGTGTGTGTGTGTGTGTGATCATAGACACTTGCTTGAAAGTACCTTTTTTGTGTTTGTCTGTTTGTCTGTTTGTTTGTTTTCTATGGGGTGTGTACATTCCTCAGATTGAGAAAGAGAAAATGAAAAATCCCTCCCCAGAGGGGATGGCCATGCCATAATCCCTTCTCCTCCATTCTCCTCTTGGGATTTTGGGCATCCACATATACATGCCTAGTGTGATTTGTGAACCACTGGATCCGGGACTCAAACTGCAGAACTGGCCATGTAGGGTTCAGCCACCTTCACCTTCATGCCAGCTGCTGGCCTTTTGAAAGCATCTTGATAAAAATTGAATAATGTGGGCCAGCAGGTAGCATGATTAAGGGACTGGATTCCACATGGCTAACCACTGTTCTAGTCTCGGACCCAATGGCTTGAAAATTATGCCAGGCAAGTGCATACGTGCCCAAAATTCCATAGGGAGAGTGGAGGAAAAGGGAGTGCGGTGTGGCCATTCCTCCTGGGGAGGTGGGTGATTTCTCTCTCTCTCATTCTCATTCTTTCTCTGGTGAGAAACAAAATAAACAAAAAAAAAATTAAATAATATATATTAATAGCTAGGCAAAATAAAGGCAGTTTCAGTTATGAACCCACAAAGCTTGCAGACCATATTGATATTTTATTCCTGTGCAATTTCACATTACATGCAGTCTTTCAAAGTCACCATAACTTGTCCTCTAGCCCTTGTCTGCAGTTCTGAGTCATTCTCTGCGTAGCTGCCACAGTAACTCCCATTACAGTCCTATCTGATCATGTCGCCTCCCTACCTCAGATCCTGTGGGATCATGCACAGGTTAACCACAGCAGTTCTACCAGACTGAATGGTGACTTCTGAGTCCTTCCCTCCCTTTATCTCTCACCATCATCAATGGACGTCATTAGCAGCCCTAGTTTGTCAAAGTGTCTGATCCAGCTTCATGGCTTAGAATAATGTATGTAGACTGGCATCTCACAGGTATTTAAGGGAGAATTTCCAGAAAGTTCATGGGAAATGTGTATTATGAAAAACTATGCATGGTTCTCTAATTTTTTTGTAGCAAAATAAACTTAGACTTTATTTCCACTTTTCCATGAATTTTTTGAAGTTCCCCTCATGTATCTTCCAGTCTAACTATTCTTTTGGCTTTCAGGCTCATTTCTTCAACATCCAAAATGAAACTTTTTTTTCTTTTTTTGGGAGAGGTTTTTGCTATAGGGCACGTGCGCTCACCAGAAAGACAGAGACAGAGAGATAGAAAGCAAGAAATCACCCCCCAGGGGGGGTGGCCATGCCGCAATCCCTTCTCCATTTTCCTCTCAGGATCTTGGGCATGCACGCACACGTGCCCGGCGTGAGTTTCAAGCCACCGGGTCCGAGACTCGAACTGCAGTTGACTACATGGGAGTCCAGCGACATAGCCATTACGCTAACTATTGGTCCCCCAAATGTAACATGTTTTCAGGAAGAGCCTTGTCTTGTGTCTTCTACTGCCTCTCCCCTGGTCAGCTCTGTCCCAGCTCTGTGAGTCAAAAACTCAGGCAATTTCCAAGACACTTTGTCTCTCATACCCTAAAACCAAGCATTTTGGCTATTGTTTTAATAGATACCTGCCAGCTGATAACTCTCATCATGTTCAATGTGGCTACTCTCATTGAAGCCACCATCACCTGTTACCCAAATGTCTCCAATGTCCTGCTCACTGGTTTCCTGCTCCCTCTACAGTCAGTTCTCAGAGCTGCCAAAGAGTTCTTTAAAATATAATCTCTTGTTTTATCTCTAATAGAAAACATCCAACAACTCTCGTAACACTCCAAATAAAATCCGAAAGTCCTCCCCTGATAGCCTGCAGGACAATGCACAATAGCCTTCGCCATCTCTCTGCGCTCACTTCCTCCCACTCTCCCTTGTGCAGCCTCTCCTGTCATCTTGTTGTGCTCTTGTGCTTCACACACATTAAGCACATCCTCTTCTTGCTCTTTGAGACAGTCCTCCCTCAGACACCTCCATGGCTCATACTCTTCCAGAAGTTAAGTCCCTGATCAAATGTCTTGATCTGCTTCTGATTGATCTTTTAAAATAGCACTTGTATCAATTAGATATTGCTGCATAACAAACAACTACTAAATCTCAGTGGCATGTAACACTATTATCTCAAGGTCTACTGGGGATTGAGATAGGGTTGCTGCTTTCCTTCAAGCTACAGATCTGTCTGAGCTTGGCTTCTCACTGCAGTTTGCCCTCATATCTGCTCCATATCTTTAATTTTTTTTATTGTGGGATATGACGTGGAATAAGTGCTCCGGAATGTTTGCTGGATAAATGAGTAATGGAATGAATAAATATATAGAAATGAAATAAGTAAAGAAATGAATGAATATAATAGAGATTAAGTAAAAAAAAAAAAAATGAGCTTCACCTATCCTCTTCTAATGTGTGAAGTGATTGCTTCAGAATCTGAGGTAATTTTACCATATCTTCCATTTTACTTTCACACGTTCAGATCAGAGAACAGGCACGTGTTTCTCCGGCCTTGTGAATGGTCGCTGTGCACAAGAGCTCCCAGGCAGAATGACGAAGATGCAGTGCTGCTGTGAGCCTGGCCGCTGCTGGGGCATCGGAAGCATCCCTGAGGCCTGTCCTGTTAGAGGATCGGGTGAGTGGCTGGACAGACCTTGTGAGGAAAATTAGTAACAATAATATCCTTTGCTCTTCCTGACGTCAAGTGTACTTGTATTCTTAGGACCTTCAGTGTAACCTGGGTGTTTTTGTGGGGAACAGGGTGGCATTGTTTATCTGGGATCAATTTTGATAATAGCCTATTTAGTAACATCAGGCAAATTTCTGAAAGAGATTGACTTGTTTTGTGCAAACATCTGAAAGAAATTATTTTGAATATCAGTGTTTCAATACTGATTTGAAACCTCCTGACCTCTTTTCCAGAGTTTGAGTATCTTTGAATGATGAAAAATAATTTTTTAAAATACATACACATATATGTATATATATATACACATCCTTATATATATACGTATATATACACACACACACATACACACACATACATACACACATACATATGTACTGCATGGATAAAATAAACAAGGCACCTTCTTTGTTCTTTCAGAATCTCTAAGGCATAATACACCAAAATCTGTTCATTAGACAAAATAAAGCAGAATCGATGCCTAGTAAATGATTCTGGAACCTCCTAACTCCACTTGTAATAGACAAATAATAATTTCTGTCTCTCCTAATATAATGCCTTAATTTTGCAAACAGTTAAGTAAATAAGGCACTTGCTATATTCTTGTTTCTCTTTGCTCAACTTTGATACTTGGACAGATAAGGAGCAGATTTAAAGTCTTACTTGGATATTGTCTACTATTAAAATCCTTGACAGAACAAATTATTCTGGAGCCATATTTATTCCTAATCCCTTAGAGAGAAGAAAAGAGACAGGAAAAACAAGTGTAATACCAAGGAGGATTCAAGGAAAGCCAAGAATATAGAATGAACTACCTAAAGCTTTCATTTTCATCCATGTAGGCAAAGTTCTTGCATGCACAGTTATGTCTGGAATCGTAAAAACTACACTCAGGAGCATAAAAAAAATGCACATATAGCAATTCTTTGGTTTGACAATTTAGTTAAAATAGTATGGCATAGAGGTTCTTAGTATTTTCTGAAATATCTATACCTTTTCATTGTTACTGCCAGCACTGAAAACTATCAAGATAGTAACTTTCTTATTCATAGTGTATGTAGGACCATTGCAATCATCTCGGGCAACCCAGTAGCTTTTACTGTGCAGGAAGATGCCATTTGGGTTTAAATAAACTTTCTTTTCTTCTAGATGAACATCGTAGACTTTGCATGGATGGACTTCCAATGGGAGGGATGCCAGGAAGTGCTGGCTCCAGACCTGGAGGCACTGGGGGGAATGGCTTTGCCCCAAGTGGCAACGGCAATGGCTATGGGCCAGGAGGGACAGGCTTCATCCCCATCCCTGGAGGCAATGGCTTTTCTCCTGGCATTGGGGGAGCCGGTGTGGGGGCCGGGGGACAAGGTCCCATCATCACTGGACTAAGTAAGTGGTCACTTTTCCTGCAGACTCTTTTAGTTTTCTGCTTTGAGTGATATTATAATAGCAAATGTGTATTGTCTTTTTTTTCCAAAAGAGGGATGTGTGTTTGTGTGAGAGAGTGTATGTGTGCATGTGTGAAGGAGAGAGAGAGAGAAAGCAAGAGAGAGAGAGAGAACCTACTTTAGGGTCTAAAATATAGTAATACTAAATTTAGAAAAAGACGAGTTTTTTTAGTTCTATAAACTTTTGGCTAAACTGAAGAGAAGAATGTGTGACCCAGGCTCTTTTTGAAAACCGAAATGAGAGCCCAATAATACTCCGATCCAAATGACGCCACCAAAAAGCATGTTTTAGGTTCTAAAGAATTTCACTTGATCATTTGATGCTGCCTTATTCACGCACCCCTTGAGCAATTTTCCAGAGCCCTTTCTTAACTGAGATAAGCTGAACAAGTCTTGCTCTGTGCCTATCCAAATATTGTAATGCACATATCTTTCTTTTCCTCACCCTTTTGTGTTAAATTGCTTAAGAAACTGAGAACCATGGGCTTCAGACCAGTTTTGGCATTCGTGTACTTAACATTTAAGTTCATTCGTTTTAAAAGCGCTGCTCTTGCTAATAATATTTAATGATGTCCCACAGTGTTATGTTTATTCTTTTTGGCTTCTTGCCTCTTTACTCTATCTGAATATTCAGCAGAGTATGAAAAAGAAATGGAAAACACTCAAATGTGCAGTAGAACATTCCTGAACTTTTAAAAAGCCATCATAATAGGCAAAATTTCCAGATGTGTAACTTAACAAATGTATGTTACAATCATGTCTTAAGAATATTCATTAGATCATCTACATTAAACTTCTAGTATTAAATAGAATTATGTGGACTTTTAATATACACCTAATTAATTTACTACTAAAGATCTTTTTAAAAATCAACTCTAAGGGGCCAGCATTTGGTGCAACAGTTAAGACGCTGGACTCCCACATGGCAAACCACGGTTCCAGTCCCAAACCCGGTGGCTTGAAACTCATGCCGGGTGCGTGTACGTGTGTGCCTAAAATCCCAAGAGAAGAATAGAGGAGAAGGGATTGTGGTGTGGCCATCTCCCAGGGGGTGACTTCTCACTTTTCCTCTCTCTGTTTTTGTTTGTCTTTCTGGCAAGCACACATGCTCTATGGCAAAAAGTCCAAAAAAAGGAAAAAAATAATTCTAAGGAAAGTGATACGTATTGTAATGATTAAAGATTACTTGTGCTTTAATTTTCCATAGCAATTCTGAACCAGACGATAGACATTTGTAAGCACCACGCTAACCTTTGTTTAAATGGGCGCTGCATCCCCACCGTTTCCAGCTACCGGTGTGAGTGCAACATGGGCTACAAGCAGGACGCCAATGGAGACTGCATAGGTAAGTCATGGCTCTCCAGGCATCCTAAGTGTTTGAACAGCTGTTAGACTACAGGAAGAAATGGGACAGAATATGGTTTTGTTTTGAAAAGTCTTTTGAAATCAAACTAATTTCCACTTTCTCCTCTGTATGTACCCTTTAACCTACTGCAGAGCTAGATCACCAAGAATTTCCCAGATTTTCAGGTTCTCAATACAGGTTGAGTATTCTTTATCCAATGCTTGGCCAGAGTATTTTAGACTTTGCTTTTTTTTGTTTTGTTTTCTGATTTTGAAACATTTGCATATACATAATGACATATCTTGGGGGATGGAACCCATGTCTAAACATGAAATTCATCTGTTTCCTATACATCTTATACTCATAGCCAGAAGGTAATTTTACATACTATTTTTGTATTGCAATGTTTCAGTTGACTTGTCAGATGAGGTCAGGTATGGAATTTTCTATTTCTGGCATCATTCAGGCATTCAAACAGTTTCAGATTTTGGAGTATTTCAGAATTTGAGTTTGTGGGTTAGGAATGGTCAACCTGTATTTTAACTCTGTGTCTGACTCTTCTTTCCCTTCATTCATAGAATTGCTTATTCTTAATATAAATTAAATATGAAAAGGAATCTATTGTATTCATAAGTTCACTATGTTCTGCAGATTTATCCAAAGTTGACAGTGTTCTCTGTAATATTTGAAAAATTGTATATGATAGTATCACCATCAAACCAATCAGAATGCCTTTAAATACTGAAAAACTAACTACACACATAGCAGTAAATACTCCTCCTGAACTCAAAATTTTAAGCTTGACTGTATTTAACTCTGGCATCAAATACAGTCTTTTGTTTGCCTTGAAGTGACGAGCTTACTTTATTATTCTCAAGAAAATGTCTGCCAAATTGATGAGTCTGAATAACTGTAATTTGTCAGTCATTCTTCAAGCAAAAGTAGTATTTTGTGGAAAAGACTGCTCATTTAGTGCACAATTCACACGATTTCACAGATGCTATTTCTTGAGAATACTCATGGTATGTCAGTCAGCAATGAAGTGCAATGTGCAATGTCCATTTTATCACAGATGTGTGTGTGTGTGTGTGTGTGTGTGTGTGTGTATTTTTAAGAGAGATTTTTGCTATGGGGTGTGTGTACCCACCAGAGAAACAGAAAGAGAGAAAGTGAGAAATCACCTCCCCCCCCTCCAAGAGGAGATGGCCATGCTACAGTCCCTTCTGCATTCTCCTCAGGATTTTGGGCACTCACACACATGCACCCAAGCATGAGTTTTGAGCCTCTTGGTCTGGGATTCAAACTGTGATTGGGAGTCTAGCACTTTAACCACTATGCCACCTGCTGGCCCCAAGATATTTTTTAAATGTCCATTGAAGAGTCAAGATTTAATATAATTAAGTTTCACTGTTTCATCAATGATATTTCTAAGTCAAAGTGACTTCATTTTTATTAAACTGCTAGGAGTTCTTGACAGTGACTACTAGGACAGCTTAGTTCCTCTGCCTTGATTTGTACTAATACACCATCAGCCCAAATGTTCACACAATGAAAGACGTGAAGAATGTGTTACTATGGTTATGAGAATAGCTTTGAATCAAAGACCCTTCTGAAAGAACCTCAGTGGCCTTTAGGGGCCTACAGACCATACCTTGAGAAAGCTGCTATTAAAAAGTCCCCAACTTTCTTCTAGGTCACATTTGAAAAGTTTATCAATGAAAGAGTTGACTGAAACTCACAAGATGTTTTCTCATAAAATCCATGGTAGACTTAGAAGTTCCAATTTACCAAATGCCATTTTAACTGGTTTACACTCATGAGTTATAACCTGTACAGTAGCAGCATATGAGAGGAGAGGCGTTGAGGGGGGATCTAATCCAGCAACAGGGTCTGTGGTAGTTCAATTACATTAGTATCTGAGTAGAATAAAAAATTTCCTGATGGAGCTAAAAAAAATTCTGACTCAATTGAGAGACATGTGAAGAGCCCATTCTATCTGGAGTTCCAAAGACTTTGAACGGGATAGCTTCATATACTGTTCAGGCTCCCTATTTAAGCTTAGTTAGTTTCAAATATTGCAGAAGTTGGTCATAATCCGAAGATGTACCCAACATATGCAGACTAGTCAAAGCTATAATTAGTACTCCCAGCTTAGGAACTTTGCCTGAGAAAGCCAGCTATAATTTCATCTAGGGTCTTAGATTTTCTAAGTGATTTTGGACTCCCAGATTCCACTGCTTGAGTATTTTATAGACTTTTGGTGCTTCTATTGAATTGCCTTTATACTTTTGTTAAAAGTCAGTTACCCATATAGGTTCAGTCTATTTCTAAACTCTGTATTCTGTTTCATTCATCTATTTTTATCCCAATACCACATTGTTATGATAACTACAGCTTTATAATATTTTGAAATCAAGTAGTATTCGTTCTCTAACTTTGTTTTTTTGTTTGTTTGGTTTTTTTCAAAATTGTCTTGGCTATTCTAGGTCGTTTATATTTCAATATAGAAATAGATTTTATAATCAGTTTGTCAATTTTAAAAACAATAAACAAAAAAGACCTGCTGTGATTTTGATTGACTGCATTAAATCTATAATTCAATTTCAAGAGAATTGACATCTTAATCATACCATATCTTCCAACCCATGAACATGGTATATCTCTCTATTTATTTAGGCTTCTCTAATTTCTCTCAGAAATACATTGTAGCTTTAAATAAAGTTCTTCTTTGTATCATGTCAGATTATTCCTAAAAATTTCAATTTTTGATGTTATAGAGAGGATTTTTTATTTTAGCTTACCTCTTTCTTTTAAAAATAACATTTTAAATTAATTTTCTTGCTTTATTGCTCTGGTTAAAACCTCCAGTACAATGGAATAGGTGAAGTTAAATAGAAGAAGATTAATATCTTCTCTTGTTTTTGTTCTAGGGTAAAACTACCTTCTGTTTTACCATTATCATGATGTCAGCTACACACTTCTTGAAGATGTCATTTATCAGTTTGATGAAGTTATGTATTCCTAGTTACTAATTATTTATCTGAGATAGATGCTAGATTCAGTCAAACGCTTTTCCTACTCATTCTGAGATGAACATTTGTTACTCTGGTTACTTACTTTCATTTCTAGGATAAGCTCTCTTTATTTTTCACATTTTATTGATTCACAAAAGATCTTAATTAAACTAAATACTTTCAATAGGAAGTACAGTTGATATAAACGTATCTGTGAACACATGTCTGACTTTAGGCATGAAACTCAGTGAGTGGAATGAAACAGACTATGAAGTAGCACCTAGCTGAGTTTATATAGCTTACTGTGGTCAGTAAGTAGATACGTTTCTTATTGACTTTTTGTTTGTTTTTTAATGTATTTTTTTTAATTTCAAGAAAAGCAGTTTTAGTTTTAATAAATCAAAATCAAAAAATTTTATTTTAATTTGATTTCTTAAAATCAAAAGTTTTTGATTTTAAGAAAAAGTTGCTTAAGACTTAAAGCTAGTAAAAAAGGTTAGGATTCTGTTCAAACAGTAGGTAGATATGAAAAACTCAAAAAACAGATGTGGACAAAGCTAAAAATCTAGTAACAAGTGTACTGTAGTTTTCTTCTGAAACATTTTTTATTTCCTCTCTCCATTCCTCCTTTTACCAAGGAGAGGCATAAGCTAACTTATTTGAAAAAAAAAAAAAAGTTTAGTTTCAATTTGGTCTATTACCCGCACAAAGCCCCCTAAGAATACTCCTTGATGTAGTTGACTTTGCTGGAACCTTTTATAAGGAACTTCAAATTAGACTCTAAAAAGCCTCCCAAGGCATTAGAGCTAAGTCAGGAATTCACCATCTGACTGTGCCTTTAAGTACCTGTACTTTAGAGCTTTTTGAGCCTGTCAGGAAGTGATATTCTATACTTACCTGCCAGGCAAAATTGTCTATGGTACAAGCAATCTTTCCAAGAGCTCTTGTTGGCTTTCTTGAGATCTACCTTAGTTCCTTAACTTTCTGGTCATATCTTCAGATATGACATTCCAGTCAAAGCCTGGAAATAACCAGTATTTTCAATGTATGATGCAAGGCAACAGATATTATTGAAGTTACGCAAATAATTTTGTCACAAAATAAGAATGCTCACAAATATTTTCCAATTCCAGAGGGTCAGGAAGGGAGAAAAGTTTATGTTTCAGTGAAAAAAAAAATATGGCTGAACCTATCAACAGCTCGGAAGAAAACAAAAATCCTTAAATCTAGAAGACAAAGTATAGAAGAAAATCAGTAATGTTTTAGTCAAAAGTCATAAAATTCTATTTCACAAGGTCAGAATTGTTACCACCATTTCAAATTTCTGAATGAATTTGTGCAAAGTTGGAATTATTTCTGCCTTGAATGTTTGGTAGAATTCAACAGTGAAGCCATCTAGACATGGAGATATTTTTTGAGAAATTTTAAACTATAAACTGAATTTCTTAATTAATATAGAGCTATTAAAGTTATTTGTTTCTCCTGAGTGAGCTTTGGTGATCACTGTCTTTCAAGGAATTTGTCCATTTTATTTAAATTCTTCAATTTATTGCCATGAAGTTCATAATATCCTCTTGATTTCATTTAACATTGATGGAATCTATACTGATATTTGCTTCAATATTGGTAATTTCTGTATTCTCACTTTTTCTGTATCAGTTTGACTAAAGGTTTACCAAGCTTATTGTTCTCAGATAACTCATTTTATTTTTGTCTTTTGTTTTGTTTTATTTTCTATTTTTTGATTTACACTCTGATTCTTCTTGTTTTCTGTCTTCTACTTAACCAAGAGTATCAATTTGAAATTTGTTTTCCCCAAGATAGGAGTTTAAGACTATACCTTTTCCCATAAATATTTCTTTAGATGTATCCAACAAATTTTGATGAGTTGTGTTTTCATTTGTGTGCATGTCCAAAAACTTAATGGGATGGAGATGTGGAGAAAAAGGGATTGTAGCACGATAACATCTCATTGCCAGTGCTTGCTTTCTTCCTCTCTCTCTCTCTCTCTCTCTCTCCCTCTCTCTGTCCCTGTCTGACTAGCACACTTGCCCTGAAGCAATTTAAAAACAAAGACTTGTTTTATGCCCAGAATAGGGTTTATCTTGGTAAAGTGTTTAATTTTAGATAGTTGTACTACTGTTTTCAAATTCACTTTTCTTATCAATGACTAATGTGACATTTATGCCATCTAATCTATTTTTAAGTTCTAGAAGTTCAATTGTGGTATTTTTTGTAGATATTCTATGTCTCTAATATTTTTAATATTTCTATATTTTTTATTTTTCTCTAACTTTTTATGGAATATAGTTATAGTGATTGTTTCATAGCTTTCTCTGCTAATTCTTTTATTCTTTTAGAGAGAGAGATTTTTGCTATTGGGTACATGCAGTCCCTGGAAAGACAGAGAAAGAGAGACAGAAAGCAAAAACTCATCCCCCAGGGGGAGATGGCCATATCACAATCCCTTCTCCTCCATTCTCCTCTTGGGATCTTGGGGCTGCACGCACATGCTCCTGGCTTGAATTTTAAGCTGTTGGGTTTGGCACTTGAACAGGGTCAATGATGTGGGAGTCCAGCAGCATAACCATTACGCCATTGGCTGGTCCCCTCTCTGCTAATTCTTCCATTTGTATTAGTTCCAGGATGATTACAGTTCTTTGATTAATCTCCTCAATAGAGATTTTTTTTGTTTCTTTGCAAGCCTATTCATACTTGAACACTGTTTTGAATTGAATTGCTTAATATCTTTGTTCTGAGATATTTTCATTTATTTAGAAATGATTTGCTCTTTTCAAATCTTACTTTTAAGATTTCTTAGGTAGGACTGGAGTAGGGTACAGTCTAGAACCCATTATTCTGCACTAGTGAGGCCTACTCTTTCTGTGTACGCTTCCCAGTATCCCATAAGATTTAAAATGACTGTTGGAATGAGACTATTTCTGGACCTGTGTGATGGCCAGAAACTTCTATCTTGATTCCTTTTGCAAAATTCTTCGGGCCTCGGGTTGTTTCCTCTTGTATGTGCTTATCTGTGACCTGCTGAATATTTGACACTGCAGTCACAGGTTCTCTTCTTTCTATCTTTCTTTGTTCAGCAAATTTTAAACTGTCTTTGAAAATCAGCAGTTAATTCTTATCCCTATTGACCGTCTGTTGATTCTTGAAAGCGGTAACTGGTACATAGGTTATCAGAGTGTAGAGGTTGCTGGGTGAATCACCACCCATTACGGTTTCTGGACAGCTGCTCACGGACACTGTATGGAATGTTCCTTGCTCCTTTGGCCCAGACAGCTTTGTTGAGTGTGATATCGATGTACACATCTGGAGTCCCCATCTCCTTCACGACAAATTTCCAAATCCCTTCAAGTGCCTGAGGAACACGTTTCTTTTTTATTTTCCTTTTCTTTAAATTTATTTTTTTTACGTTAATTCACTATACATCATTACAGCATACAAAGTGAATTTTCCATCCAGAATACACTGTATATTGGCTCAATCAAGCACATCAACATACATGTTATCAACAAATAATTTTCCATTTCTTATGTCTTATATATTTTGCTTTTGTTTTGTTTTGTTTTGCCATCCTTGATTCCCTATCCCTCACCCTCTGCCATGTCCCACCCTCCTCCCACATTGTCTCTGGTATCCATGGTTGCTTCCTATGCCTTCCCCCACCCCCACCCCCCATTTAATTGATTTACTAATGTTTCTTTAAGCCTATGCCATGGATGTACTTGTGAATGTCGATGGTGTGTTCTCAGGTCACCAACCCATTGATGGCATTGTGTTCCTTCTCCACTCTTCTTTGTGGGAACCATTCTGCCCAGCCTGAGTTGGAAAGGTCTGGGTTCTCTTTCTGTGCAACTCTCCCTTCTCTAGTCTTCTGTGTGTGTAAACCCAGGTGGTTTGAATTTGGCCTCTGAGCACTGTCTACTCTACTTTAGAAGTTTGCTGCAGTCTTCCTGGGTTCTCTTCCTGTACCATGGTCTGAAAACTGTCAAAGTCAGAAATTTAAATAGTCATGATACTCACCATGTTTCTTTCTCATCTCTCAGGAACCTATGTTCTTTGATACTTTATGTCAAGTTTCTTAAAAACCATTATTTGGAACCAGCAGATGGCGTAATGGTTATGTCACTGGACTCCCACATGGTCGACCACAGTTCGAGTCCCAGACCTGAAGGCTTAAACTTACACCAGGCTTGTGTGCACGCGTGCCCAAAATCCTGGGAGGAGAATGGAGGAGAAGGAATTGCGGTGTGGCCATTCCCCCCAAGGGATGACTTCTCATTTTCTGTCTCTCTGTCTCTCAGGCGAGCATAAGCACCTTATAGCAAAGATCTTTCAAAAAAATTATTTCATATGTTTTGTCTATTCAGATATTTTAGGAGAGATGGTAAATCAACCATCTTCTGCTAAAAACAGAAGTCTTTCCTGTTTTTTCAGTGTAAAGATCATCTATCATGAAATAAGTGGAAACGAGCAAACAAAAAAAGGTTTTTTATTCTATTTTTTTTTTTTTTTTTTTTTTTTTTTTTTAGGTTTTTGCCATAGGGTGCATGTTCCCTCCAGAGATTGAGAGAGGAAAAGTGAGAAATAACCTCTCCCCCGCAAAGAAGATGGCCACATCACAAACCATTCTCCATTCCTCTCTCAGGATTTTAGGCACACATGCACATGTGCCCCGAGTGATTCTTAAGTCAATGGGTCCAGAACTTGAACTGGAATCAGCCATGTGGGAATCCAGCACCTTAACCACCACACAGCCTACTGGCCCCAAGAAAATTTTTATAAGAAGCCCAGGCAAGAAATTATAACAATGACATAGGATTGTAGAACAACAACATGATTATCCAGACCCAATGTTGGAAGTATACAGATAATGTCACCCTCTAGGGTACTGGAGCTGTATGGAGACCCAGGTTTGATTCCTGTGCCAACATGAACACACCAAGTGTGGTTGCATGTACCTAGAACTCTACCTATTTTAGAGGCTGGGGCAGAGGGATCAGAGCACAGTCAGACCCTGTCAAAAATACCCATGTTTTTCTATCTCCCTTTTTTTCTCTTTCTCTATCTCTTGCCCCCCCCCCCAAAAAAAAATATTCTAAAGATATTTAGGAAGTTGATCAATGGGACGGATCAGTTGTGAGGAGTTAAAGAGAGGAAAGTTACGATGATACCCAAGTTCCTGACTGAGCAAAATGGATATACGATAGTGTCACTAACACGGAGAAAAAGGTGCAGATTGGGAGGACACACTGGATGAGTCTTTTTGGACTTGCTGAGTTTTAGATATCTAGGACATCTAATTATAGGACTTTAATGCCAAGAGGAGTGTTCGGGCTAGAGTTGCAGATTTAGGAGTCAACAACATGCAGGTAAGTGTTAGAACCATGACAGTCTATACTGTCACCCAGGTTGAACAACAGGAAGTGAAAACATGACAGTAGTACTGAGGCTGGAATCCTGGAAGAGTCACTTTTAAGACCTGTAAAGAAAACTTAGAAGTGGTCTTGGAGAAACAGTAAGATAATCTACAGCAGAGTTTGTCACTGCAGCCGTGCAGGGCCACACTTCCAAGAGAAAAGTAGCATTGAGATGTTGAATGCAGCAGAGAAAACAAATACTGATCAAAAACTCTGTTGAATTTGGTGATTAAGAAGGTTTTGATGATCTTTTAAGAGTGGTTGGGACCAGCAGATGACATTGCAGTTATGTAACTGGACTCCCACGTGACTGACTGCCATTTGAGTCCTGGACTCAGGGGCTTGAAAATCATGCTAGATGCATGTGTGTACGTGCCCAAGATTCCAGGAGGAAAATGAAGGAGAAGGTATTGTGGTGTGGCCATCCCTTCTGGGGGGTAATTTCTCTTTCCCTCTTACTGTCTCTGTCTTTCTCTGTCTCTGGTGACAGCACACTCCCTAAAGCAAAAACTTCTAAAAAAAAAAAAAAAAAGAGAGAGAGTGGTTTTAGGATGGTGGCAAGGAAGCGACTTTGATGTTATTCTTTCATGTATTCATAATGTTAGCAAATAATCATATATATGTTTAATCAGCAGTATAACCCTAAATACCAGATCTTTGTTCATGCCTCCTTGTTAAACAATACAATGAGATGCCAGTATAGAGAGAGTATCACAGTTTTTCCAAATTAAGTTGAAAAGATCCAGGTGCACTATGATTATAAAAGAAAACGTGGGCCAATCATGTTTTAGAAAAGCCAGTTATTGGGACCAGCAGTTGGCGTAATGGTTATGTCGCTGGACTCCCGTGTAGTCGACCACGGTTCGCGTCCTGGACCTGGTGGCTTAAAACTCACTCTGGGCGTGTGTGCGTGCGTGCCCAAGATCCCGAGAGAAGAATGGAGGAGAAGGATTTGCAGCATGGCCATCCCCCTGGGGGGTGATTTCTCGCTTTCTATCTCTCTGTCTCTCTCTCTGTCTGGTAAGCGCACGTGCCCTATAGCAAAAACCTCTCAAAAAAAAAAAAAAAAAAAAAAAAAAAACGAAGTTCCTTTTGGGGCCAGCAGGTGGCATGGTAGTTAGGGCACTGGACTCTCATATGGCCTACTAAGGTTCAATTCCCAAACCTGGCAGTTTGAAAATCACACCAGGCACGTGTGCATGTGTGCCCAAAATCCCAAGAGGAGAATGGAGGAGTGATTTCTCACTTTCCCTCTCACTCTGTCTCTCTCCGGTGAGTGTACATGCCCTATGGCAAAAAACTAAAAAGACAAACAACAGACGTTCCTTTCTGCAGTCACACTGCTCTCTAGACTGTTTCATCTAGCATTCTGCTAGAGAATTAAACCCTGCAGAAAATGATCCAAATGACTTTCCTTGATTCTCCCAAGGGTGATACCTTGTTAGTTTCACTCTTAATACACAAGAGATGAGTTAAATCCATAGAGTAGATATCTTAAGGTTGTAGGACCTGGTTTTTCCAGGCACCCTGGAGAGAAGGGCTCCTGTCACGCATTTTTATCAACTCTGTCTAGTTCAGTGCTGGCATTGTGTGTCTGCATGTCTGCAAAGTTAACAGGTTAGTATAGAATCTCAAACTGCTTCCTTGTACCCAAACATTGTTACTAGTGACTTCACTCTAAATGGATCTAGTCCTTCAGCCCTCAAAGTTAAACTCCACCAGCAGAATTATCCTTCTATGGTAATTCACAGAAACAGTATTACAGAAGCACATTGTCAGTAAATGAGTTGTAATATTTTTAATCCTGTAAGATTTCTAATGTCAGCTTTTAGTCAGTTTGAGTTCAAGTTTATAAACAACCAATTGAGATGTAAAAATAGGTTCACAGGATATAGGTTAACTAGTGTTCTACAGGAACACAGGACAAGCACAGTAACTCTTTAGCTTGTGTCGGTGTTTCTAGAAATGACAAGATACCGTTGCTACATGGGAACTCTTACTAGGTACTCGATGGAGCTGTGTCCCAGGAAAGGCGATATCTGTAGTAAAGGATCACAGAAAGGAAAATAGAATTGGGTCCGTTTTGCCGTGAGAATTACTCCTGGCGCCTGACAGCCGTTCTATTTACTCATAGATTTTTTCTCTCCTTTTCCTGAGAATTCTTTTCTAAAATGAAATCCCATGACTATTCTAGTGTCTCTGGAAGTCACACTGTTGTTACCAACTCAGTTCAAATACTTTTATTTTGGAATAATAAGCAATAAGTCATTTCTGTTTCCATTGGGCCCCAGGTAATTGTAGAGCTCTTGTAAATCAAAAAAGTGTTTTTTTTTTTTTAACTTACTTATTTTTTTAGGTTTTTTTTTTTTTTTTGAGAGAGAGATTTTTGCTATAGGGCGCATGCGCTCGCCAGACAGACAGAGAGAGAGAGAGAGACAGAGAGACAGAGAGACAGAAAGTGAGAAATCACCCCCCAGGGGGTATGGCCACGCCGCAATCCCTTCTCCTCCATTCTCCTTTTGAGATCTTGGGCACGCACGCACACGTGCCCGGCGTGAGTTTTAAGCCACCGACTCTGGGACACGAACCTCGGTCAACTACATGGGAGTCCAACGACATAGCCATTACGCTAACTGCTGGTCCCTATTTTCTAGGTTTTTGCAATAGGGTGTGTGCACTCGCCAGAGAGACAGAGACAGGAGGAAAGTGAGAAATCACTCCCCCCACCAGGGAGGATGGCCATGCAACAATCTCTTCTTCTCCACTCTCCTCTTAGGAATTTGGGCACATATACACACGCACCTGGCATGATTTTCAAGCTGCCTGGTCCGAGACTTGAACCAAGGTCAACGATGTGAGAGTCCAGTGTCTTAACTATGCCATCTACTGGCCCCAAATAAAGTCTTTTTGAAAACTTTTTATTTACTTTATTTCTTTAATTAGAATGAGAGAGAGTGCATGGATAAAAATGAGAAAGACAGGCATCCATGACAGCGTCTCACGCTAGCAATGCCCTTCCATAGCCTTCAGCCAGCCAGGGTCCCAGCACACATGTGCATGCCTGGTGTGTCTCAGATCCCCCGGGGGCCAGCCAGGCAGGTCCAGCATTGTCTGGGGGCTCCTACCACCCATGTACCTGGGTCCAGTACTGTCTTTTCTAAATTGGCATATAAAGTACTTTTCAGGGGCAAATATTCTTTAAACCCAGTAGTATTTGAGAATTGAACAATTTTAATGTTTTTCACAATTCCTTTATTTCAGAAGTTTAAAAGCCAATGAATTTTATTTTAGAACATTCAGTTCCCAATAAAAATGAAGAAAGAAGTCGGAGTGTGCAGACTGTAGTATTGTAAAGTTTCTGTAAACACAACAAAACAGGGGTCAGCAGATGGTGTAATGGTTACATCGCTAACTCCCACATGGCCCATTGTGGTTCAAGTCCCGGACCCGGTAGCTTGAACCACGCTGGGCACGTGTGTGTATGCCCAAGATCCCAGGAGGAGAATGGAGGAGAAGGGATTGTGGCAGGGCCATCCCCTCTGGAGAGTGATTCCTGACTTTCCCTCTCACTGCCTCTGTCTGTCTCTCTCTCTGGCAAGTACATGCACCCTAAGGCAGAAACCTCTTATTAAAACAAACAAACAAACAAAAAACACATACACACACGCACACACACACAGCAAAACAAACATAGTCACTGCGAGGTCCTGGACTGTGAGACCCAGAATAAAGATGAGGCATGGAATACAGATTTCAAAGGGTAGCAGTTGTATTCATGATTCATCTAAAACTTAAAATCTTACCATAATCCTGGAAAGCAAACAAAACACTGGAGTCTTAAAATCATAGGAAATTATAAAGCCATTCATGGTTTTCTGATGGTCATTTTCATTTTCAAGGCAGAGATAAGTCAACTATCATATCTTACCTGTGTGCTTAGGCAAGGTCCTTATGGGACCCAGTAGACAAAAATGAATTATGGCTGAGATGTCGAAATAATTGTTGGAACTGTCGTAATGACAACGAGACTTGGAAGCAGGTTCTCAAGGGGAGAAAATAGCCCTGAAAAGTGGCACCGTTTCCTAGGAAGTTACCTACAGATAGGGGGTTGGGTGCATGATCTCCCCTGTCCCTCACTAGCACAGGCTTCTATAATGACCCATCTACAACCTGTTTTTAATCGTTGCATTTTAATTATGTACACACAGAATGTAAGTGATTATCAACAATGCAAACTGAAGGTGATACTCTGTGGTGGAAAATCCATTAGTTACACTTGTTATGCTTGCTGATGATCTAAACTCTCTGTCTCTTTTCATTTTGCTTCGTTCCTTTGGCTCAGTAGGATTGATGTTATCAACCAAGAGTTTAAATGTAAGTGAGTCTTAATGGACCAAAGAGATCTTTGGGTGAATTGAAAAAGTAATCCCGTTACACTTTGTTGTTTTTATTTTATATGCTGTGAGGTTTTGTTTTTTTGTTTTCTTTCTTTACCAGAGAGGGCTTAATTACATTCAGTCGGAGTGTTTATATAAATGAAGTTGGTGATTTTGATAAAGTACAGTTCCACTTTTAAGAACATCTGTGGAAGGAGTAATCTGTTTATTATAGGGGTAAACCTGTGAACTGATTTTATTGTTTTCCTCTCGGATTCAACTAAAATGGTAGATGCTAATGACTTTTACATGTATATGAAGTGGGTATACGAAGTGGTGAAACATTATCCTCTCACCAGCGAGCCAGGTTTTTAATTACTAGTATTCTAAATAATACTTAGTGTGTGGCTGAGAGAGGATGAATTAAACTTCTTACACTGACGCACATAATTTCTCTGGAATTCGGTTAGTACAAACTCTTCTATCACTTGGTTTTACAGGGCCTAAGTTCTGCAGTGGGTTTGCATTTAATCAAGACTTAACACCATGAAGGACTCACATTTTTGAATCAGAACAATACCTGCACAAAGCTTCATTTTATTTAGAAATAACCCTTGTGCCAATTGCAAGATCCTGAGGAAACCTAAAACTACTGAAAATGATAAGCTTTGCTTTAATGGTTTCCAGTTTCTGTCTCCCTCTCATGTTTGTCACTTCAAAATATTATACAAACTTCAGTACAAATATGATGGGCCTTCAAAAAGTTCATGGATAGTATGCATTATGAAATAATTTTAAACAAAATTATTAAAATTCAAGTAAGTTTATTAGAGTAAGACACAAAATGAGTGCATAGACTTCAACATTTTTCTGTACCAAAATAAAGTTGTAATTCTATTTTTCTACAGACTTTTTTTTTTTTGAGAGGTTTTCACAATAGGGCACGTGAGCTCGCCAGACAGAGAGAGACATAGAGACAGAAAGTGAGAAATCACCCCCCCAGGGAGGATGGTCATGCCCCAGTCCCTTCTCCTCCATTCTCCTCTCGGGATCTTGGGCACTCACGCACACGCGCCTGGCGTGAGTTTTAAGCCACCGGGTCCGGGACACGAACCGCGGTCGACTACTTGGGAGTCCAGTGACATAGCCATTACGCTAACTGCTGGTTCCCTCTACAGACTTTTTGATATTCCTCTACACAGTGTATATAGTGATAAGTTCACAAAAAAGTAATTAATTTCATACTCTATAAATCTGTCTCTTCAAAACTAATAGCAACAACAACCTGCAATATAAATGTAAGTCTAATACAGATCTTCAGAGTTTATTGCTCTGACATTGGACTGAGCCTTGAGCTATTAGCTTACCCAGACTGCTGTAGAGACGTGTTACAGCCATGGGAACTCATAGTTGTCTCTTTCAGAGCCCGAGCTTTTAATCATTTAGACACTATTTCATTTGAAACATCCTTATTTCTTGGACTAAAGCAAATTCCTTTGTCGTCTCCAATAGGCAATATTTCTGTAGCTCTTCAGACTGGCCCCGTAGGTGTTTGAAGAAAGGCATTTTCATTCATTTATAAATACTCTGTTATTTTGGACTGTTCCCACCGACTGGCCTTCTCTCCCATTTGGGAGGGCCGAATGTACTTTAAACAAACATTTCTACAAATGGAGTGAAGTCTATAATGGTTTCTTTCGCTGCTCACAGATGTTGATGAATGCACATCAAACCCCTGCACTAATGGAGACTGTGTTAACACACCTGGGTCCTATTACTGTAAATGTCATGCTGGGTTCCAGAGGACTCCTACCAAGCAAGCATGCATTGGTAAGGACGTTTCGCTTTCACACAGGAAAATGTTCCATGAAATACAATGACCAAGGCGATTGAGGTTAAAAGTAAATGGATTAAAATAAGACATGGAATGAAGTAAGTGCCATTATATTATCACAGATTTATTAGATAATACCCTCAGAGTTGCTCCCTTTAAACATAAACATTATTTGCATATATAATCCAAGCAGTGTGGTATCTGGCTTAAAAAAATTAAAAGTCCAGTTTATCTTCTTTCACTAGATGATAGCTTCCTTTTCCCAAGTAATATCAACATTACTCTTCTCTGATTAATCCCGCTGAAGATTTATAATCATTTTCAGCTACTGTTTTCTTCGAACCTTACACAGAGGTCTGCACCAAACCATGCCTCGTTGTCATTCTTGGTTTTATTACTACACTCCCCATCACCATTCGGATTCTCTACCTCACTGCAGCTCTATCTCAGAACTCTTTTACCAGATGACTTGTCATCTTTTTCATTTCCTATTCACCCACAAGTAGTTGCTTGAGTCAAGTTTTTTCCAGCAGTTTTCATCATATTACTCAATCCAGAAATTCCAAAGTTGCTTTCCACTTCTCCCAAATCTTGTTCTGACTTTTAAGATCTTCAACCACTATGTCAAAAACAGCTGCCCCAGTAATTCCAGCTGCACTGCACCCCCCTGGAGAGGCACTGCATACCCCATTTTCCTTTTCTCTCTTCCCCTTTAGCTAATATAAGGCTGTAAAATGGCTTATAGCTACCTACCCAAGACAAAAAGCTGGTGAGAGATGGACATTTTGCTCAAGAAGCAACATGCCCAAGGATATTACCTGTAAAAATAAGTTGGCTATTTCAAGTTACATCGATTGTCTCATTGTGTCTATCTCTAAGTGTTGTAAAAGAGTAATGTTTGGCTATCCTTAATCTCTCCAGATATTGATGAATGCATCCAGAATGGGGTTCTTTGTAAAAACGGCCGATGCGTGAACACAGATGGAACTTTCCAGTGCATTTGCAATGCTGGCTTTGAATTAACTACAGATGGGAAAAACTGTGTTGGTATGGAAATCCTCTGCTCCCTTGCCAAAGATTTTTAAAGAATATACATTTTTATTTAGAGTCATATATACCACTTCACACACCATGTATATGAAAGCTTTTCGGATAACAGAGGTAAAATATAAATGCATTTTACATAAGACTGTTAAAGGAAGGGAAAGATTTTTTTTTTTTTTAGCAATGTTACAGCAATAGTTTACTGCTTTTAAAAATGTCCTGAGTGGTACCTACTTAATTGTAAGTAGCAGTTTTTCTTTGCAAGATCCAAGAGTCATTAGCACCTACTGTATTTCAGGTGTTGGAGTTACAACACGGACAAAATAGAAAAGACTTTCCCCTTCCTAGCCCCCATTATAGGGAGATATAAAAATGTTTGGCATATGTGGTCATCAGATCTCTAAATTTTGTGGTTCTGGTGATTTCTAACAGTGTAATAGGTACCGATACTCTACCAAAATACTCTCTTCACATAGTAACACATGGTATTTTATCCATTAATCAAAGTCCAGACCATAAGATTTTAACATTGTTTTATTCCTTCTCATAAAAGAAGCAGTCTCAGAAACCATATTACCTGCAGTGATGCTCTAAATAAAACACTACTTGGAACCAGCAGTTAGTGTAATGGCTATGTCGCTGGACTCCCATGTAGTCAATTGCAGTTTGAGTCCCAGACCCTTGGCTTAAACTCACGCCGGGTTCTTGTGCATGCGTGCCCAAGATTCCGAGAGGAGAATGGAGAAGGGATTGCAGTGTGGCTATCCCTGCTAGGGGGTGATTTCTCGCTTTCTGTCATGGTTTGTGTGGGTTCAACAACTAAGCACAAAATTACTGGCTTTTTCTTTATGTCCCTTATCCTAAATGCACTTCCCATTCCCCACATGGTTTGTTCTCATGCAGTTGATACTTTAATTTTTATTTACTTATTATTTATTTATTTATTTTTTAGGATTTTGCCATAAAACATATGCACTCTCCAGAGAGAGACAGCGAGAGGGAAAGTGAGAAATCACCTCGCAGGAGCAATGGCCACATCGCAATCCCTTCTCCTCTGGGGACTTTGGGCACACACGCATATGTGCCTGGGGTGATTCCAAGCCACCAGGTCCAGACCCCAAACTATGGTTAGCCATACAGGAATCTAGCATCTTAACTACCACCCTATCTGTTGCCCTTGGTAGTTTTATTTTAAAATAAGAATAATAAAATCCATGAATACATGGCTCATTTATGTCATGGAATTTGGGGATCGTTTGTTGAAGGATAGGGAACTGGCTCCCTCAGAGCCAGTGGCCGAAGTCAGTCTCTCCTCCTGCAGATCACGATGAGTGCACCACCACCAACATGTGTTTGAATGGCATGTGCATCAATGAGGACGGCAGCTTCAAGTGCATCTGCAAGCCCGGGTTCGTCCTGGCCCCAAATGGCCGCTACTGTACTGGTAGGTGTGGCTCTGAGATAGGAAAGAAACCGTGATTGAAACCATCTTTTTACTTGAATGAACCATGCAAGAATTATTTCCGTTTCTTCATGTGAATTTTCTATTATTCACCTCTGTTGTCGATTCAGTAAGGCAGGTGTCTAAAGCTTAGAAACACACACACCGTGGTCTAGGGAACAATACTATCTTTACAAAAATATCAGTGGTATAGGAAAAACTAAGGGGATGACAGATTGGCTTAGGAAGTCTGGAAAAGACAACGAATGTAGATGTAATTTCCTTCTATCTCTTGGTCAAATAAGAAAAGGCAAAAAAAATTGAAGGATTTTAATCATTTTGTGTTCTCAGCACTAGATTTTCCACTGTCATTCATTACTGACTTAGTGTTTCCTCTTTTCTATAAAGCCAATCTACAGATTACTTATAACTGTATCAATAGCTTAAAATCTTAAACTGATTTTTTGAAGTCATCATTTGAATATTTCTACTAATTGTTTTATTTACGAAGCCATTTTGAAGGTCAAGCTCTAGGGTCAGGTTTAGTAAACAAAAGATATGTTTCTTGGAAATAAATGAGATTATATTATGTTAGTACTCAATTGGATTTTAGTAAGATTGAATACATTTTGCAGTTCCTAATTAGCAGCATGTTTTTATTTTTTTCAATTTCTTCCTCTTGGACAAAATTAACTCAATGCATGCTTTCCGTTTTCAGTTGCACAGATTTATTTGAATACCAAATAAGACTCATAACCAATTCTCGAAGTTCAGTGGAATTCTAGGGACAGTAGAAAGAGAAAATTGAGACTGTTTCTCATGTTTCTGAATAACAGATAGCTTTTTGATTATCTCAGAGAGGGGAATACAAGATTAAATGGAAATATTGTGGCTTTGTTGATTGAACTCATGAGTCATTTGAAGGTTAGCTGGCTTGGATTTGATACTGGATATGAGATTAGCATGATGCTTCTGTGTGTAGCATTACACTACAGAATGTAACTAGTTCAGCATTTCTTAGGAGACATAAGTAGGCATATAAAGATGACTGAGATCTCCCCAGTGTCTGCTTTCTGGAAATTATTTTTTATTATTTTTCTCACTATGAATGCTGTGATCCGTAGGTCTTGAAATGTTCAGGGTTCGGTAGCTCTGTCTGAAGTCTCTTTTCTCTTTGGGGGAAGCCATATAATGTTGGGCTACATGTGATAAAGTATGTAGTGATAACAATCAGAAGAACTACCTCACGTTATTTTATGATCATGAAATAACCTGGTTACTGACCAAAGTTTTTTTTTTTGTTTTCGAAGAATTTATTTTCTAAGAATTATCAAAGTTTTCCAAAAATTTGTTTCACTGAACCAGCGTGAGTGAAACATGAGCTAGTATTAAACAAGATTGCCAAATAAATAATGAAACAGGAGCCTGGTAGGCTCTTTTTTATGCAGTTGGTCTTTCTGAAAATGTGTTCGAAAGGGTTCATTTACATATAAGCTCTGTTACCGTATCCGTGTGTTCCTAGTAAGTTCTAAGGTTAAAATTGATAGTAGAGAGCGTGGCAACAGGACACCCGGTGAGAGCGCCAGACCTGTGCAGTAACCGCCGGCTCTGTCGCCCTCCGAGCAGACATCGACGAGTGCCAGACCCCGGGAATCTGCATGAACGGCCACTGCATCAACACCGAGGGGTCCTTCCGCTGTGACTGCCCGCCGGGCCTGGCTGTGGGTGTGGACGGCCGCGTCTGTGTGGGTAAGTGAAGCTTTCTGAATGGCTCCCCTGTCCTAAGTCCGCTTTGCAAAATGGAAAGTGATCTAGCTACACAGCGGAGTGATAGCCACAACAAGATGGATGCTAAAACACAGATAAGCTTTTAAAAATTAGGCTAAGCGAAAGAAGCCAGGCACGCCAGACCACCTAGCGTGTGATTCCAGGCACAGGTTACGTCGAGAATGGGCAAACCTGTAGAGACAAATCATACTAGTGGTTGCTTAGGGAAGAAAGGATATTTTTGAGATGATGATGTTCTAAAAGGAACTATACTGATGGCTGTATATATCTTCGAATATGCCAAAATCTATTAGATTGTACACTTTAAGTGGGTGAAGGTTGTGGTATGTAAATTTATCTTAATAAAACTATTTTTAAAACGACAGAGTCCCAGATAGTTCCCTTTCTAAGGCTCTAATGAGATGTAAATCAAAAATGCTGGAGAAAAGGGAAAAACAATTGTCCTTAAATCAACATCCTTGATAATATTAGATAACTGAATCCTAAACACAGCGGACTTACGTTTCGCAATTAGTAACTAATGAGACATGAAAACCAGGATTATAGGATATATAAGTAAACTCTTAAAAATTACCCAAACAAAATTTTACATGTAAATAACTTAGGTCGTAGAGATTGGATTGAAGTTAAACGCCACAAATGTTTTTAGTTATTCACCAACATAGATGTAAGTAATAGTAGAAGCAAAGGTGGAATAATGTAAATGAACACACATTGGGTCGTCGGGAAGTCATGATGCATTTTTGCATAGAAAAGTAAGTCGTGCCTTTCCCAGCAACCTAACGTTTTATCTCAGTCATTCAGGATTCCTCCTGGATATTTTTGTCAAATGGGTTCCAAGAAAGGCAATCAGAGGTACCAGGCATCAGCTTTGAAGAGGCAGACAAAAGAGGAATGGCGTGGGCTTTGCAGAACCCGAACAGTGTGTTATAATGGTAACAGTAGCAGAGTGAGCTGTAAAAATTCATTTAATACGGTTTTCTCTCTGAAACTTCCATGAGAATTCTAGGGAAAATCTTGCACCCTCTATTTTTCAGGTTGTGCAGTACAACGTAGAAATGTAGAAACCTCATTGATTTTAAAGCATATTTGATAAAGAATGACAGCTGTAGGATGGGGAGGTGGATGGGGGGATGTTCATTAGTGGAAAAAAAACTGCAGATAGAAGAAATGACTTCTAGGGGTATAAAACACAGCAGGGAGAATATAGATAGCAACAACTTACTATGTATCTCCAGGGTCAGGGGTGGGGGGTGATTTCTCACTTTCCTTCTCTCTGTCTCTCTTCAGCAAGTGTATGTATATACATTATGCCAAAAACCTAAATATATATATATATATATATATATATATATATATATATACACACACATACATATATATGAGTGTGTGTATATATATACACACACACACACACACACACACACACACAATTTGAGAAAAGTAAAATGTTTAGACATAATTATTAATCCTTCACTCTTACTTATGAGACTCAAAGTATCTGGATCTCAGAGAAAAAGAATCCGCAGATGGAAATAATCTGTTCACTCCAATGTATCCATTCTATCAATACAGGCTTTATTTCAGCCTAGAGATTGTCAGCGCTTTGTTTAGGGATATTTCAAATACTGTATCTCAAGGAATGTAGCCCCTTCCTGCTTAGCTAAAATATGCTCAGTCGTTTGAATACACTTAGTTGCTTTTTTCCTTTCCCTGATGACTCCATTGAAATCTACAGAGGGAGAAATTGTTTTTTTCTTTTACCATGTGAGTAGTTGTTAGGAATTCAGTGTTCAAACACAAAAATTCCTTCTCTTGTCTACATACAAGAAATGCATCTAAATTGCTGGAAAGATGTTGGAAAAAAGTTTTTCATCATTGCAGTCACTTAAACTTTTAAAAATAAAAGCAGCATGTGTCATGTGTAAAATCCTATGCTGCGGTTGTTGCATTATATGCTAAAGGTGTTTTCTTCACCTCTTCTACCTTTGGTGGCAATTTCAAGACCCATTCATTGAATCAGAAAGGAATCATTACTAAGAATTATTGCTAGGATTAACAATTTCATTTTAGATTTTTTTGTTCTTTTTGTTTGTTTGTTTTTCTAGGTATTGAGACATGGTCTTTTTTGCTTTTAATTAAACTACGATTTTTAAGTAGTAAGTTGAAGAAGCAAGGCTCACAAGCAGAGATAAGCACAAAGGAACTGTGGTTTCATCTCTCCCATACCTTTCAAAATTTATTTTTAAAGGTGTTCAGTGGGGGCATCTTACCCAATAAGAGAACTCAGGCCACTCCATAACTTCTCTGAATCTTTTTCAGTAACACAAAGATGCTATGGTGACTAAACAAAATAATCTGAATTTAAAATCACAATAGAATGCCCAGTACTACATACTAATTGATATTCTGAACTGGAGTTAAAGTTACAACTTTTCTCCTAAGTTTAAATCTTCAAAGAGCAAGATTTTGAACTCTCCCAAGGGCAGAGTGGAGAGTGGAGAAGAGGTTAGAAGGGGGAAGTGGAAGTACTAATATTACTGATCCAGTCCTAGGATTCCTAGGCTTGGCATTTTTGAAGCCAGATTCTTCCTCGTGGATAGTTCGGTGGGTACATAGAAGCACTCAGTGGCCCTTCCTGAGAGGTGGACATGGCGTTTTCCTCCTGGTGGCCACTCCTGGTCCAGTCTCTGATCTTGTGCAGTCTGTTTCACACAGACTCACCGCTGGTCTTGTCACTCCTCCACATGGTTGTCTTGAGACTGCTCCTACGGTGACCCACTTTCAGTCCGTTGGGCACCCCCACCCTTTGCACTATTGACTCCATGAATAAAGACTGATCTTGAACCAAGTGGTAGCCCAGCGGTAAGACACCTGCACCCACATGGGAAGGGTCCCAGGTTCATGTCCTAGGACCTCTCTGAGCACACTGGGCATGTGCACACAACGTACCCATGATCCAGGCTTGGTGTGGCTAGGGTTGGACCACAGAATGAAGACGCTCTTCTTATCTCTCTGCCTCTCCCTCTCCATCTCTCGTTCTTCCTTACTCTTCCTCTCTGTTTTTCATAGAAGAGCTAAATAAACTTGGGGGGGGAGGGGGAGTTGATCTCGGACCAGCTGGTGACATGGAGGTTAAGACACTGAATCTCTCATGGCCAACTGTGTGGTTCAAATCCTGGAACTAGCGAATTGAAAATCATGCCAGGTGTGTATGCATGTGTGCCCAAGATCTCAAGACGAGAATAGAGGGGAAAGGATTGTGATGTGTCCATCTCCCTGGGGGAGATTTCTCATTTTTCCTGTCTCTCTCTCTCACTGTCTCTGGCAAGCACATGTGCCCTACAGAAAAAAAAAAAAAGAAGAAGAAGAAAAAGAAGAAGAAAAGGTTGACCCCACCCCTGCCCTCAGAGGCTCCCTTCCTGTGTTCTGCAGTATACAAAGCAGCCACTGGTCCTTGCCTGCGAAGTATCCCAGGCAGGATGGCAACAAGGCACTGCTAGTGCCCCTTTGAGTGTCTAGTCTTGATTAGACAGGAATAGGGACGCACTCCCAACTCATCACCCAGCTCTCGTCATAAAATTCCTCAGAAAAGCCTCTTAATCACTGTTCTCTTAAACTATTTATATCTTCTATATTGGGAAAGATTTAAGGATCAGATAACTTTCTACTCTCTACTTCCTTCAGATGAGGTCTCAGATCCACCTTATTATATGATATTTAGTACCATAAAATTTCATTTTAATTTTATTTTTAGCATCCTTTCATAGTAGCTTTAATTCAGCATCTTTATGAACACTGACATTTCTGCCAGCTAAATGGTTCATTTCTTTTCTTTTTTTTTAAATCCCAGTTCTGCTACTTACTGGCTGTGTGACCTTGGGAAAAATACATAACCTCCCTGTGCCTCTTTTTCTCATTATTTGTTTTTAGGAATAAGTAAGTTAATATTATATTCTTTATCTGTGTGAATCTTTGGAGGTTGTCTGGCATTTAGTAAGTGCCCAAAAAATTGATGACTATTATTGAAATAAAAATTAAATTAGAATTATGACATCATACCTAAGGCATAGTTCTGAGAGTTGCTGCTTTAAGTCATACATAAGAGTTGACAATAAAGAAAGAATAAAAAATTAAGCATTACTCATCCATATGTTATCAATGGTGTATAGACTCTGTTAGTTACCTGAGAAAATCTTTTAGAGTTCCATTTTATTTTTAAAGAAAGAAAGGTCATGCAGAAATTTTAAAACATATGGAAAAGATAGCATTTAGGTCTAATCCTTTACCAAAGCATCCATGTGAAAACTTTTTTTTTTTTTTTTGAGAGGTTTTTGCTATAGGGCATGTGTGCTTACCAGACAGACAGAGACAGAGAGACAGAAAGCGAGAAATCACCCCCCAGAGGGGATGGCCATGCCACAATCCCTTTTCCTCCATTCTCCTCTCGGGATCTTGGGCACGCACACACACGCCCAGCATGAGTTTAAGCCACCGGGTCTAGGACTCGAACCGCAGTCGACTACATGGGAGTCCAGTGACATAGCCATCAGGCTAACTGCTGGTCCCAATGTGAGAACTTTCTCATGTTGCCGCTGCTGTAAGCAGTTGCATTTGAGTTTTTATTTGTTTGTTTTTTAGGTTTTGCCTCAAGGTGCATGCATTCAACAGGAAAAGAGAAAGAGGGAAAGTGAGAAATCACCCCTCAGGGATGAAGGCCACACCTCAATCCATTCTCCTCTCAGATTTTGGGCATGCATGCACACGTGTCTGGCGTGATTTTCAAGTCACCAGGTCCAGGTCTCAAATCATAGTTGGCCATGTACAGCACCCTAACAACCATGTCGCCTGCTGGCCAGAGCAGTTATATTTGCATAGTATAATATGAATGAGGGTCCAGCCTAGAATCTTTGAAGGAATAGGTCAGCTGTCTTCTTTAGAGGTAGAAATGGGAAATAAGTTAGCTACGATGTTTTTAGTGTTTCATGTGTGTTCATTACGCTTAGTTTTTTGTGTTTTATTTTTATTATTATTATTATTATTATTTTAGAGCTTTTTGCTATAGGGCGCGTGCGCTAGCCAGAAAGACAGAGAGAGAAATCACCCTCCATGGGGGATGGCCGTGCCTCAGTCCCTTCTCCTCCATTCTCTTCTCGGGATCCTGAGCATAGATGCACATGTGCCCGGTGTGAGTTTAAGCCACTGGGTCCGGTCCTCGAACTGCAGTTGACTATATGGGAATCCAGCAACATAGCCATTATGCCATCTGCTGGTCCTCCACTGTACTTCGTGTTTAACAAATGCATTCTCAATGATTATATATGAACTCTATTCTTATTTAACAGCTAAGGAAGGTGTAAAGTAATTTACATAAGATCATCCAGTGGGGGGATCTGATGTCCCCAAACCTGCACATAAGTTACCCTACTTTCTTTTTCATGGAACTTCTGGTGTTGGTTACCCTAAACAGCTTAGTTAACCCATTACACAACCTAGAATGTAACATGAATCACTCTTCCAGTGAGTTCCAAAGGCATTTTATCACTTCCTTCTTGAAAATGTGCACGGTGTATATTCTTAACATGAAAACAGAAATAACTTTGACCATTCTGTGATGCCTTCAGACATACTTGGTAAGATCAAAAGAACTCCCCAAAATCTTACTGGAACTCAGATGTATCTGTGCAGACCCGTCTTTGCATTGAACTCTGTGTTTGTGTAACTCAGCACAAACTCTACCAAACTCAGCCACAGCAGAAGCAGAAATTATCTGAGACCTGACTCCTTAGGGTTGGGAGGTGGGGGGGATGGTAACCTCATGCCCCACTTCCACCGAGGTATAAACATCTTTCATTGTTTCATGCAGCCATAAATCTCGTCGTTTTAATGAGAATGGGGGAGAAAAGATAAAGGAAGAGAAAGAGCTAAGTATTTTTGCCAGGGTCTGGTCATGCCCATCCTCCATCCTGCTCCAGCCTCCCCGTGAGCCTGGATTACAGATGTGCACACTGCCCGGCAAGTCTAACTTGATACATTGTCTCAACCCGGGCTTTCCAGGTGACTCCAGCATCAGGCAGGAGCATCCCACCCCTGTACCACCACGCTGGGCCATAAATCTCATACGCTTAGTGAGAAACACCCTCATATTGTAAGAAATAATTGTATTTGACTCTTTTTGCATAATAAGCAAAGAAAATTATTTCCAACAAGTTGTGAATCGTTATAGATCTTTCCAGTAGGGGTTATCTCTGATGAAATCACCTTGTTGGTATGCTGTTTAAAAATGGCACTGCTGCTCTGCCTTTTATGATGATCTGATTTTTTTTAAGTTCACATTTACTGTCACAGAAAGTTGTAGCGTTTATTATGAAAATTGAATTGGAGAACTAAGGAGGATATGTTTCTTCGGGATGTCGCATGACATAGCGGAAAGGGGACGAACTTTGGAAGTCACACACGGGTAGCCTAAGTCCCAACTCGGGCACTGGGTATTCTACGGTTCAAGTTACTTCTGTAGCCGAGAACCTCATCTTCCTCATCTATAAAATGTGGATAAAAACCACTATCCTGGGACCACCAGTTAGCGTAATGGCTATGTCACTGAACACCCATGTAGTCGACCGCGGTTCGAGTCCTGGACCCAGTGGCTTAAACTCACACCAGGCGCGTGTGCGTGCCCAAGATCCCAAGAGGAAA
This sequence comes from Tupaia tana, assembly GCA_026018925.1. Classification (NCBI taxonomy): domain Eukaryota; kingdom Metazoa; phylum Chordata; class Mammalia; order Scandentia; family Tupaiidae; genus Tupaia; species Tupaia tana. The sequence continues at coordinate 14,520,545 of JAKSZU010000014.1, read as the reverse complement.
ATGGAGAAGGGATTGCGATATGGCCATCCCCCCTGGAGGGTGATTTCTCGCTTTATGTCTCTCTCTGTCTGTCTGACGAGTGCACGCACCCTGTAGCAAAAACCTCCCCACAAAAAAAAAAAAAAAAAAAAAAAAAAAAAAAAAACCACTAACCTATAGAGTTGTTGCCTGACTGTTCAGTAAGATGATGTCTGTAAAGCAGCTAGCACAATGCCAAGGACATGGAGTGGGAGGTACTATTTTTATTACTGGGTTTATTGAGCATCTGGGATTAGACCATAATCACCAGCAGTTGTCTCAGGGTTGAAAAGAAAGGCCTCTTAACTCAGAAAGTTGAAGTCAGAGACCACACGGCCGAACAGTGTCCTTTCAAGGTAGTTTAACTGCGCTGCTCTTCGTTGTTCATGAGCATGTCTACGACAGAATTAAGAAGTGCCGTCTGAGTGTTGCATAGCCAGTGATTAGAGCTCAGCGTGCTGTTTAGAGCCTGGTTCGATGAAGGGTCTGTGAAGATAAGTGAGATGATAGACACTGGTGTAGACACAAAACCTTCTGCAGAAAAACTTAAAAAGAGTTGTGATAGGCCTTCGTTTTTTCTCCGTTCGACGAGCATGCATTTTTATTTTAAACTTTTAGGTGCTAAAGTGTAACATGAAAGTGACAGATGCCCTCTAGAAGCATCCAATCCAGCGGGCCACTTAGGTTTGAGATCTCCTCGTCTCCACCACCGCCTCAGGTCGTTTTTCTTCCACTCCCTCCAGATACGCACATGCGCAGTACCTGCTACGGAGGAATCAAGAAGGGTGCGTGTGTGCGTCCCTTCCCTGGTGCGGTGACCAAGTCCGAGTGCTGCTGTGCCAATCCAGACTACGGCTTCGGAGAGCCCTGCCAGCCATGCCCCGCCAAGAATTCAGGTAGTCCCACGTTTCACATGTCACACAGAACCTAGAAACGCAACATTCAGTGTGTGGCTAAAGAGTACGTTGGTTCTGAAAATTTTCATCATTATTTCTAAAGAGAAGAAATTCCATTCTATACTGATGTGTGAGGTTTATAACAAGGAGAGTTGGTTCGTGTTTCCATCGCGTCGCTAGACAGAGAGCAAACACATAGTGATCGGAAAAATCTATCAGCGGCTGCAGTGCTGACCTGACCGTTAGTTGTAACCAACAGATTTTTACATGAATATATGAGACTCGAGTTCCTTGATCTGTGATGTCACTATGAGTGTAATAGCGGAAAATTTACTTCCCCCTTTCCAGGTTGTGCACTAAAACCTGATGTGATTTATTTTTTTTTAATCTTGACATCAAATGGTCTCAGGCTCTAGTTTCTCAGCAGTTTCAGACTAATCAATAGGATCGACTCTCGTTTATTCATACTTTCACACTAAACCTGTTTTAAATATATACGATTAAGTATAGTGGGATTCAAAACTGAAAAGAGTCTCTGTTTTTCTTTAAAAGTGGAGACTAGTTGAGACTCCAGGCATGACATGTCTGTGACAGCAGGTCCAGACGCAGGAGCTGGACTTTTCCCCCCTTTCACAACCCCTGCGGCCTTGGGCCAGTTCCTGCATTCTGAGTCCCAGCTTTCTCAGCTGTAAAGAGAAAACAGTAGTGCCCAGTTTGTATCGTTGAAGAGAATAAATAAATTATTATATGTAAAGCACTGGAACCAAAAAAAAAAAAAAAAAAAAAAGCCAACAAAACACACACACATACTGCAACAATGCCAGGCCCATAGTATGTACAGTTCGTAAATTTTGGCTATTATTATTTGACTGAGAGAAAAGAATAATATTAAAAAGCAATCTCTTTAATACAATTGGATTTTTTCACAGTTTCCATATGTATAAAATATTGTAACATCAGTATATTAATGACACTGAAGACAGCGATTCCTATGATTTTTAATGGCCTTTTGAGGCTTATCTGTGATGTAGAATTCTTATAATAATTATATGCTAGAAAATGGTCATTTTGATTTTTAAAAATTAAGGGGCATAACTCTTTCAAATGATAGTTTGGGGACTGTATGAATGATATGCTTGTCTGGAATAGATACACTGAGAGTTTTTCATTGTTCGTTTGTTTTTACCATACAGCTGAGTTCCATGGTCTGTGTAGCAGTGGAGTAGGTATCACTGTGGATGGGAGAGGTAATGCCACTCAGTTCCCAGCCTTATAATGATCGTCTGTTATCATTGTATAGCTTTATAATAATAATGTTAAAAATGTGATTATGCTCAATATGAAAATACGCTAATATAAATAATAAGGCGAATTATCTTCTGGAGCAGCAGTTACAGACTAGATGATATTAAGGGTATGTGAATGTACATCTTTCATCTTGGATCAATATTTGTTAAATATGCTTTGTTAAAAATGTCACTGACTGGGTGGCAGGTGGCATAGCAGTTAAGGGCCCTGGACTCCCATGTGGCCAGCTGCAGAAAATAAATGAATAAATAAATAAAATTAAATAAAATCATTCTTTAAGGAAAGAATGTCACTAACAACCACACCCATGATTTTATAGAAATTGCGTTAAGAAAGAGAGCAGGTTCATTTTGAAGGAAACACTAACTAAGAATGCATATAGGATTAAGAAAAAAATCTTTAAAGAGATATTTGGTGTGGATCAAGCTCAGATATACTGCCCTCCTTTAAATAATTTGGCAAGTGTATTCATACCTAAGAGTACTAAAATGTTTCCGTCCATCTAAAGAAGTAAAGTTCCTTCATGTTTCCTTATTTTAAATTTAGTATTGTGGTAACCGAATTCCGGTGTGGAATCCTGAACATTTAAGTGCATGCATTGATAATTCTAAAGTTCCTTCACATATTGTAGGCATATAGGTTCATTGCATTTTAAATAAAGCTGTAGAATTCTGTTGCTCTTTACATGCATATTCTTCTACTTTCATGTTTGAGAAGACTTTAGAGGAATTAAAGATTAGTTGTCGATAATGTTGCTACAAGGAATATCAGAAACCAAAGTAAAGAAGCAAATTTTCACAAGGATGAAAATAAAAGGCTGCCATTTCCAAAGTATTTAAGAAAGTCTCCTGAATTCTTGAAAGTAGTAGCCTCAAAATTTGAGTGTAGAGGCCAGCAGCATGTGTGGTGGTAAAAGCACTGGACTTCACATGGCTGACCACGGTTCGAGTCCTGGACCTGGTGGCTTAAAATTCACCTATTCGTGGCTTGTAAAGCACTGTGTTCTAAAGCATTTGCATTTAAAGAATCCTCTCATTAATTTTAACTTATCAACCATGAGAAATACTTAAGTGTCACATTACTTAGCCAATGGCAAGAAAACAAAAAAAGAGAGAGAGAGAAATAATAAAATAGAATATCCTGTGCCTTTGGGGACCATAAAATTATATAAGCCACCCTAATAAATCTCTATCTTTTAATTAGATAGTTACAATACCTACCAAGTTGAGTTTTCCCTTGGATTTTCAGCCAACAGCCTGTAACTTTTCTTTATTAATTTTACCATAACTACAGGCCTATGACATGGTTTAATTCCTTGAATTTCTGCCAGCCCCTTTATTTTTCATTTGAATTACTCGGGCAGTGCCTTGTCTCTGTTTTATTCCCTCACTCTTTATGGTCATGTCCTTTTCCTTTCTGAAAAGCAGGCACATTATGGATTTGCTGAGTTAAACACTCCATATGTTGAATAATTTTTATTAGTCTTGCCTTTATCAACACACAATACCATGTCTGTGAACATTACGCTTTCAATCATTACCGCAGATATCAACGAGTGTGCTCTGGACCCTGATATATGTGCCAACGGCATTTGTGAAAACTTGCGTGGCAGTTACCGTTGTAATTGCAACAGCGGCTACGAACCAGATGCCTCTGGGAGAAACTGCATTGGTAAGTTATCTGTTACATGCACGCGAGAGCCTTCCATACAGGTGAGTCTATGGATTAGTGGCGAAATAAAAATACAAATGAATGATTGACACTAGAGATCTTAGTTTATTTGGTTTCCTTCTTAATACGCATCGATATAAAAATATCAGAATCAAATGTATTTTGTTACCTAGTGACAAACTTCTTTTTTTTTCTTTTTTTTGGAGAGGTTTTTGCCATAGGGCGTGTGCACTCACCAGGCAGACAGACAGAGAGAGATAGAGAGACAGAAAGCAAGAAATCACCCCCCGGGGAATGGCCATGCCGCAATCCCTTCTTCTCCATTCTCCTCTCGGGATCTTGGGCAGGCACGCACATGTACCCGGTGTGAGTTTTAAGCTACCAGGTCCAGGAATTGAACCGTGGTCGACTACATGGGAGTCCAGCGACATAGCCATTATGCTAACTTCTGGTCCCAGAAACTTCTTAGTAGTACCACTTAGAATTGGAAGATCTCCTTTTCCCAACAAATGAATACATACTCGATTAGGGGCCTGAGGTTTTTCTGTACATATCTTTTCTCTTTTTCTAGTTTTTGCTATAGAGCATGTGCACTCTCTGGCGAGAAACAGAGAAAGAGAGGAAAAAAGTGAGAAATAACCTCTAGGGCACTGGCCACACTGCAGTGCCTTCTTCATTCTACCCTCGAAATTTGGGGCACACATGCGCACGCACCCAGGGCACTCTTCAAGCTGCCAGGTCTGAGTCTTGAATTGCAAAGTGAGCCATGTGGGATCCACCCTCCTTAATCATCATGCCACCTCTGGTCCTAGTCTTAACCTTAGAATTTTCCACTGAGAAATGGGCAGGTCCAGCTACAGTGGCACAACTGGTAGGGACCACTGGGCAAGCTGGACCACGTGGTAGGCTTGGGTTTGGTTCCTGGATCAACCTGGAGGGGCCGAGCATGATAGCATGTGCCTATGAGCAGGTAACTGGGAGGCCGGAGCTGGAGGGTTGCAGCATGGTGAGACCCTGTCAGAAATGCCAGACCTATTTCCCTATCATGCCTCTTCCTCTCCCTCTCTCATTGAAAAGGGGGAGAGGGACAGCTAGGTGGCACAACAGTAAAGGACTGTCCGAGGGACGACAGATCAGTATAGAAGACTGCAGGCTCAGTTTGCTGGTCCACCGCACACGCTAGCCATGCACCGTGGTCCCGATGCTGGGGGAGCTGGCAGAGGGGATCGCAGTGTGCAGCTCTGTTGAGAGTGCTTGTCTCTCCCTCTCTGCCTGTCTCTGACTTTCATGAAAGTAATAAATACACTTATGAAGAAAAATTAGCAAGGGAGTCTGAATAATAGTAATACAAGAAAATAAAGCGTTACAGGTTGAGAGAACTCTCCTTTTATAAAGGAACTGCCAGTTACTATAATATACCTAAATGTGATAACTGAGAGGAAGCTATTTCCTTTTATAATTCATAAAAGGATATTTGAAAAAACTCAAATACGTAATTTATGTTTAACAAAGGGAAAGGGAGAAGGCTAGGAGGCTTAATAATGCTTCATTGTCTTCCATTGGTTCAGATATTGAAGAATTTGTGGACTCTAGAGTCTTCCATAGAACACTTGAATTCACCTTTATAAATTGAATGTTATTAAATGAGTAATTGTGCATGATAATTTTTATTCTGATGGCTTTTACAAAGCAAACATTGATGATTGTGATTAGAAAAAAAATCCTTTTTTGTGTTTCTGTTCATAGTTTTTATTATGGTACGCGTCCATTCAATCTTGCACTGAAGACATATATACAGATGGATGTATAAAGCTATATTATTATTTTGCATTTGTAATAAATTTTGGTATATACAGGGAAGGATACCAGCTCAAAATTATTGAACATTCCTAAAAACATGCAAACCCAACTAGTTTCAATTCACCAGAAACAAAATCACTTTCAGATTAGCTTCCAAGTACAGTGGAGAATGTGGGTAGCCTACACAAAACAGGGAGATTGGGTGAGCATTCCCACCCTGAGCGTGCGTCATGCGCTACTGAACTCTTTAAAGTAGTAGATTACATTGAAAGAAATAGAAACTAGACTTTAATAATAAAAACAAAGCTAAAGTCTGGTAATAGAGTGTATTAGTTTGCTAGGTCACTATTTAACAAAGAACCCCAAACTGGGTCGCTTAAAACAATAGAACTGGGGCTGGCTCCATGGCCTAATGTGAAGGCATTCACCAAATGCCACATGGCCAACCCTGCAGTTCAAGTCTCCAACCCAACAGCTTGAGAAACGACACCAGGCACCTGTGCGTGCATACCCCAAATCTCAAAAGGCGAGAGAGTTGGAGAAGGGATTGCAGCATGACTGCTCTCCATAAGAAATTCTTTCTACTCCCCCTCTCGCTCTGTCTCTCTGTCTCCAGCAAGGCCCTCTAGCAAAAAAGAAAAAGAAGAACTCATCAACCCTCAGTTTGAAAGAGTAGAAGTCCGAAATCAAGATGTCTGCAGAGCCATGCTCCAGTGGTTCTAGGGGAGAACCCTGCATCCTTCCTTTCCTCTTCTCACTTCTCACGTTTACCAGAAATCCTTGGCCTTCCTTGGCTGACGGATGTCTCCCTCCAGCCACACGGCCAGCTAGTTTCCCTGTGCGTCTTCGCGTCTTCTTCCCTCTGTGTGTCCATCTATCTCTGTATTTCCTCTTTTTGTGTGGACAGCAATCATGTTGGGTTACAATGTACCTTAATGACCTCATTTTAATTGATTATTTCTATAAAAATTCTGTTTCCAAAAAAAATCACATTTTGAGAGTCTAGGGGTTAGGACTTCAACCTATCTTTTTCAAGAGACACAGTTTTACCCATAGCATAGAGAAGTGGATAAGAAAATTGTGATGCATTCACCTGATAAAATATTCATTTATCCAAAAAGTCATGACATAGTTTTCTCTATGCAAAAGTACATCATGGTACCAGCAGTTAGCGTAATCGCTATGTCACTAGATTCCCACGTAGTCAACCGTGGTTCAAGTCCCAGACCCCGTGGCTTAAACTCACGCTGGGCACTTGTACGTGTGTGCCCAAGATCCAGAGAGGAGAATTGAGAAGAAGGAATTGAGGTGTGGCCATCCCCCTGGGGGGTGATTTCTCACTTTCTATCTCTGTGTCTCTCTCTGTCTGTCTGGTGAGCGCACGTGCCCTATAGCAAAAACCTCTCAAAAAGGAAAAAAAAAATAACAAAAAAAAAACAAAAGTACATCATGACTTTTCTCACAAACCAATATTATGTAGCCATAGGAAAATTATGGAAATACTTAAAATATGATGTTCCTTATTGAAATCTCCAGATTCAGAATTATAGCAAAAACATCATCACATCCAAAGGGGAAAAGATCAGGTTAAACATAAAAGATAACACAGGTTGATCATTCCTAATCTGAAAACCTGACATCTGAAGTGCTTCCAGCTCCAAAATTTTTCAGTGTCAAGACACCACAGTTAAAAAACACCCTACATCTGCCCTCATGTGATGGGTCTTAGTCAAAACACAGTTTCCCTTAAGGGGGGAACAATCCGCTAAGCCCCCTTGTTTAGTGATGCCAGACAACCATGGATCGTGCACACGTGTGGCTAGATAGCGACACCTTTGCTCTTCAATAACAAGTGTAGACAAACTTTGCTTTATGCAAAAAACTATGTTAAACTATGATATAAAATTATGTTCAGGTGTATATGAAACATAAAGGAGCTTGTGTTTATCTCCATGGTACCTTTTTTATGTATGCACACATACTCTAAAATTTGAAACATTTCAGATAAGGGGTATTCCATCTTTATTTTCCATGGTGATGGAACTGTAAGAAATGTTTTTCTGATCTCTGGTTTCCACATTTGCACAGCATCAGTACATCGTCCAGTGATGAGGGACAGTCATTATCCCCACGACTAGCTCTTCACCCCAAACTGCAGTTTTTATTGCTTTCTTTCATTAATGACACTTGCAAAAATGAGATTGTAAATAGGAAGAAAGAACTCATTATCAGTTTCTCAAACTCAAGGTTTAGATGTTGTTCTTTAGGATGTTCTCGACAGTAAAGGAATACACAAAATAGATCATTAATAATGAATCATTTCAGGACCAGCAGTTGGCGAAATGGCTATGTCACTGGACTCCCATGTAGTCGACTTCAGTTCGAGTCCTGGACCCGGTGGCTTAAACTCATACCGGGTGCATGTGCGTGTGTGTCCAAGATCCCGAGAGGAGAATTGAGGAGAAGGGATTGTGGTGTGGCCATCCCCCGTGGGGGGTGATTTCTCTCTTTCTGTCTCTCTGTTTCTCTCTGTCTTTCTGGTGAGCACATGCACCCTATACCAAAAAAATAAATAAAAATTTTTTTAAAAATGAATCATTTCAATGAAAAAGAGGTTAGCAGATATCTTTGTTAACTGCTATTTAATGCATTCCTTTTTAGAATTTTAAAAAGTGAAAAGAGTTACTTTTATTATATGTAAGCAAGTATGTAGGCTTTATATGAGTTTATTAACCTTTTGATCATTTTATTGGTGTTTTAAAATGTATCTAATGGGGCCAGCAGGTGGCGTGGTGGTTAAAGATGCTAGACTCCCACATGGGTGACTACAGTTCGAGTCCCAGACCTGGCAGCTTGCTTTCTCACTTTCTCTCTGTCTCTCTGCTCTGTATCTCTCTGGTCAAATTAAAAATATATAAATAAATAAAACTAAATACATATTCCTTTAAAAAAAATAAAATAAAATGTATCTAATACTAAGGCCACAGCAGTACAGAAAGCAAAGGAAGGAGAGCAACGTGGTACAGTGCCCTTTCCAAACTACCATATATTTTCCAAGGCCTTCAGAACATCTTTCCCGTGGCCACCATCATAAGCATGTCCCATTTGTATAAGACTGCATGTATTTTGCTTAAAATACACGTGCTCTGGTTCAAAGAGACTATTTCAGAAAGAGGAGAGGGAAAAAAAAAACAAGTATCAAGAATTAAACGTCGTTGGTCACCGTGGTGCACATTCAAACATGTCTGTCTCCTGTCTCCCACCGGTCGCGTCTAGACATTGATGAGTGCCTGGTAAACAGACTGCTCTGTGATAATGGATTGTGCCGGAACACGCCAGGAAGCTACAGCTGCACGTGCCCGCCTGGGTACGTGTTCAGGACTGAGACAGAGACCTGCGAAGGTAAGAACAGCTGTCTTCCCAGTCTAACCTGTGAATAGTAAGCCCCTAGAGGTGTGTGAGTGCCCTTGCCAGTGATGAAGAATATGGCTAGGGGCCAGCAGTTAGCGTAATGGCTGTGTCACTAGACTCCCATGTAGTTGACCGCGGTTCAAGTCCCAGACCTGGCGGCTTAAATTCATGCCGGGCGTGTGTGTGTGAGTGCCCAAGATCCCAAGAGGAGAATGGAGGAGAAGGGATTGCGGCGTGGCCATCACCCCTGGGGGGTGATTTCTCGCCTTCTCTCTCTCTGTCTCTCTCTGTCTTTCTGGCGAGCGCACGCGCCCTATAGCGAAAACCTCTCCAAAAAAAAAAAAAAACAAAACAAAAACAAAGCAAAATAAAAAGAATATGGTTAGAAAAATATTGTCTGAATGTTTTCTCTATTTTGTAGTCTTTTCTGGTTAATCTGCCAGTCTTAGAAAGAGCAGGCATCTAAACCTGTTTACAAACAACAGCAGTTTTGTTCCATCCAGGTAAAATATCAATTAACATTTGGAGCACTTGCAAAGTATTAAAAAAAAAAAAAAAAAAAAAAGCGGAAGGAGCCATATCATTTTACTTGCTGAAATCTAATGTTCCGTTTTTGTTTACTTTGTTCCCTCCCCCACTTATTTTAAGGTTTTTCCTATAGGTTGCATGTGCACACCAGAAAGAGACAGCTAGAGGAGAAGTGAGAACCCCCCCCGGGGGGGGGGGGGGGGGGCGATGGCCATGCCACAATTCCTTCTCCTTCATTCTCTTCCTGGAATTGGGGACACACACACACTTGCACCCGGCATTATTTTCAAGCTTCCAGGTCTGGGACTAAAACCGTGGTTGGCCATGTGGAAATCCAGTGCCTTAACCCCCACGCCACCTGCTGGTCCTTGCTTCCCCCTTTTAAAACCACTCTGATACATTAACCTAGGACTCTGAATTGCAATGGGCAAGTCAATAAAATGTTTCGGCATGTTATTTATTAAATGATTGATACACAGAGCTTGGTCCAGAAAATATTTGGAGCCTAAAGTAAAAGTGGTTGCTCTCATTAAATTTATAATCTGATGAAATTTTCCTGTCCATCTGATATTTTTAAAGTTATCGTTTCGGCTTACAGATCATAAACCAGTGCTTAGAACCTTCTTCCTTTTCTTTTAATCACATTTTTTTATTGCAGTGGAAGTTCCTTGAATGAGTTAAATTTTTAGGGAAATCCTCATTTTCAATGACGCCCTGTCTAAGTAATGAGTTTCTTCAATTATGTGTTTGTATCTTGATCAAAGCAGTATATATATATATGTATATATATATATATATATATATATGTGTGTGTGTGTATACATATATATATATATATATATATATATATATATACACACACATACACACACACACACACACACACACATATATATATATGAATAATCTGTGTTATAACTACTGGTCATTGTTCTTGTTTCAGTCTCACTGTGTGGGCCTGCAGGGGGTCCCTTAACATTCTCAAATCAATTACCACTTCCAAAAAGTAACTTTCATGAAAAGATTTCATCTTTAATTGTTGTGGAATAACCCATTCTTTAACTGTTAACACATTTCTTTCTTAGTGACCCCACAGCTAAAAAAACTGCCATAATAATATTATACAAAAAGATGTTAACATTCTTTCTTCATCTTACTGTCTAACTTCAAAGCATTCTTAGGAACAGAAACAAGTTTGGACTATTGAACAAGATGCCAAATCACAAATGACTCTGAAGTCAGTGGAGAGGCATTACAAAGTGCAGTTCTAAGTCTCCATGGAACTGAAGGGACCCCTGGAAAACAATATTAGCCTGAAGAAACTGAAAAGAAAAGAAAAAAGAAAACTCGCTACAGAGTCCCTTTTTTCTAGACGTAGCACATGCACGATCCACCATTGCAGAGCCTCCTCACAGAAGATCACTCAGTCCATTCTCAGTTAAAGCACTGAAGATTTTCTTCCTCATAAATGAGCAGGAGGCACACTTAAGAGTTTGGAATAGCTTTCTATAGAGTGTGAGAGCTCTCTTTTTAAGTCAACTCAGCCTTCCCAAATGTATTTATTTTTGTTTTTTGAGAGATTTTTGCTATAGGGCACACACACTCACCAGAGAGACAGAAAGCAAGAAATCACACCCCCCGGGGGGAAAGCCACATGTAAGTAGTCTATTTTCTAGATCCCACTCTCCCTCCCCTTTTTTGCCACAGAGCGTGTATACTGGCAGAAGAGAAACTGAGAGGGAAAGAGAGAAATCACCCCCCAGGGCATGGCAATGCCACCGCAATCCGTTCTCCATTCTCCTCCTGGGATTTTGGGGATGCATGCACACACACCAGCATGATTTTCAAGCCCTTGGGTCCGGGAGTCCAATGCTGTAACCACTAAGCCACCCATGTCTCTCCAGTACTCCCACTTTTAACGCCTATTATACTTCAGAATTGCTCTGAAAAACATATTTTTTAAAAAAGAATTGTAGATATATTTTCTCCATGATTTTTTGGAAGGATAGGAGAAGGGATTTAAAAGTTATTGTTTTTCTCAACTTCCTGCACTTCCTTCCCACTGTCCTTTTATTAGTTTTATCTATTGTCTGTTGGAGGGTAAGCTTCTGGTAAATCTCAGGAAACATTGAAAGTAAAAGCAGCTTTGGATATCATCTTGATTTATCTAGAAAGCTGACGATCATGAAAACTGGTTTTCCTGTCCACAACACAGCCACTTTTGGTGCCACTGTGAGAGAGAGACATGATGGGGAACTGACTAGGTGGAGTCTGATTTTGTTTGGGATATATACTTACTTGTCAGTTTTTATTTATAGCATGTTCCCTGCATTAGAAGAACAGTGAGGTACAGTTGAATAGTGCTGAGAACTTAGAGAGTGAAGCAAGCCAGGCTACGAAGGAGAGACATTGTATGTCTCCACTTAATATAAACTGACTCTCCGCACTCTCTGGTGGAAACTGAAAGACTAGAGGATATAGAAGTACAGAAAGTAGTTAGGGATACTTGAAGACAGTGTAGAAAGAGGATAGGAGAAGGAGGAGAGTATGAGGAAAGAAATTAAGGAGAAAAATAAAGGCAAGACATTTATAGGACACAGAAATGGATTATTATCTGTTGATAATAATGTGTATAGTATCCTGAACTGGACTGGCATAAAGTGTATTCATGTTGGGTAAATTCACTTTACAAGCTAAGTGATGTAATACTGATTGAATGTATAAAATATATTAAATTTAAAAAAAAAAAGTCAATCAGAGAGTCACCTGCTTTCTTAACAATTAAGAGTAGGAGCCAGTGGTGTTTAATAGAATAACATGGGGTGACTACATAAATATTAAGTTACATTGATACCCACTAAGGAAATAGTGAGGAGCAGAAAGGGTCTCACTTATTTTGCTCAAAGAGGACTTGTTCTTGATAAGCATGAGTCTATTCTACTTATCAAGTAGAATAATACTTATCTACTTGTGAAGTTTTCTACCTGTCGTTCATAGGAAAGAAGTTCATGTTATATAAACAGGGACAACAATGATAGAAAAATATTTTGGCTCCAGCCTTAATGATCTTAGTGGAAATAAAAATTATCATGAGAAACCTAACCAAATAATTGTTATTTCTGCACTTTCTTTCCACTGCTATTTGCATTTTACTAAATATTTTGAAAATAATAAACCTAGGGCCAACTGGTAGCATGGTGGTTAAAGCAGCTGGACCCACATGACCACCTTGACAGTTTGAGTCCCAGAACTGGCAGCTCAAAAAACATGCCAGGCACATGGACATGTAAACCGAAACTCCTAAGAGGAGAAAGGATTGCGGCATGACCTTACTCCCTGAGTGTTAATTTCTCACTTTCCCTCTCTCTGTCTCTCTCTCTCTCTGGTGAACACATGTACCCTATAGCCAAACTAAAACTTTTGAAAAATTCAAAAGTATAAAAAAACCCTAAAAGCTACTCTTATTTTCCCATGGATATTTTCATTTCTACCATTGTTTTCAGACAGTAAATTTGTCTGCCCAAAGCAGTTCTCTTCATTCTACTTTTTCTTAACTAATTTCCAAGACTAGACAAGAATTCTTAGCAGATTCATTGTGATTCTAGTTTCCTCTGTATATATTTGTTATATTCACTAACTTTGCTTGTCATTCATGTTTTCAACAGGCGACTTTAAATGTATAATGAATAGCAACAATATTAAGGAGAGTAAAGTTTCTCTATATTACAGACTAAAATTACAAAAACGTTATTTTGCTTTTTTTTGTTTGAGCTCTGAGTCTGTGAAAGTTAAAATTTTTACGGCAAGCACTGTGGTTTAGATTGTGTTTCCAGTGACATAACTAGTTAAATGTAAACCAGATGTGCTTTGAAGTTTATTTCCAGGAATGTACAGTGAACTGTTTCAATTCCTGGTTCCATGACATTAATAACATAAAAACATTATATTTAAAGGAAAACTAAGTGGTCGATATTTGTCGTTGTCCTTGTATGTGTTTATAGTTTTTGAGTTCAATAATTGCTTCATTTAAAAAGATTTTTTAAACACATGAAATTGACATTTTTTCTTTTTTTTCAGCCCTTGACAAACGAAATTAATAGGAGAAATATATATTGTCTATCTTCAGAATAGTTATCTGCTTCCTTCTTTTTTACACTGTGTTTGTATAAAATAATTCTGATACTTTAAAACAGATGTTTTCATCACAAATTTGTGTTGTTGTATTTTTCTTTTAAGAGATTTTTTTCTCACTACAAACAACCTGAGAGCCTAATATACTCAAATTTCCTCAAATCATTTCTACTTGAAGAATTAAATCAATTTTGGGGACCAGCAGTTAGCGTAATGGCTATGTCGCTGGACACCCATGTAGTTGACCGCAATTCGCGTCCCAGTGGCTTAAAACTCGCGCCAGGCATGTGTGCCTGTGTGCCCGAGATCCTGAGAGGAGAACGGAGGAGAAGGGATTGCGGCGTGGCCATCCCCCCATGGGGGGTGATTTCTCACTTTCTGTCTCTCTGTCTCTCTCTGTCTGTCTGGTGAGCGTACGTGCCCTATAGCAAAAAAACCTCTCAAAAAAAAAAAAAAAAAAGAATTACATCAATTTTTGAGAAATTGTTTAGTCATTTTGAAGTAACAAAATAGGAATGTACCTGTTTTCCACACTGATTTTTCAATTTGTATTTCAAGTATACTGTCTTAAAATCAGCTGTGAGCTTGATTTTTTCAGTAAGGGTTTAGTTTATATTTGATGCAAGATGTCCAAGCATAAGCATTAAAGTCTTCTAGTTACTTGTTTATATATTTTCGTCAATATGGTAAAGTGCTTTATATTAAATTCAAAGAAATGGTCTAGGGAAATAAAAAGTATTCTTGTGAACTCGAAAACTCTGGTGTTCAACATCAAATGTCTATAGGTACGTCAACCTGTTGCCAGTAATTAACAAAGTAAGAAATTTGTGTGCTGATTAAACTGAATGGCTGAATTTACGTAGAAAGTGTCTTTGTTATTGTTTCTAGTACTTTAACTGAAACATAATTATTTTTTACTAACTCATGTGTTAAACTATTTAAACCAAAAATTTACCAAATTTCATTATATTTGAAAAAATTCACCAGACTAAATATTGAAAGTGTGAACAAGCTGGAGACAGAGGAAGGTGGATAGGGATTAGAGATTTCTGTCCCTGGTATGAAATTTTCAGTACTTATTTCCTGATTTGTACCCAGGAGTTTGGGATTAAAGCCAGCACTGTGATACTTTGTTTTTAAGATCAACTCTTTTAATTCTTCAAAGCCTCATGGAACCATAAATGACAGAAACAATTAACCTTTGTTGGTGCAGTTTTGTTGCACCTAGAACTCCATCTTATTATGGGGGAACACGAATCTGATTTCTGTAAAGTTGTAGTAATATCTTGAAGAAGCACGCACTGAAACCTCTCCAAATTGGCTGATCCCTGTGGTCCTCTAGGTCCCCAGGCGTGTAGATGCGTATCCATGCTGTAAAATGCGTATCTCCATCCCCCATTCACTTGATGCCTCATAGATCCATATTAAAATTACAAGAGCCAAGTTTACCAGACATTCTGGCAGAGCATGGCTTGTTGGAATAATATTTTCCAGAAACACATGGCAGTTCTAACAGAATCTTTTCCTTCTGGATTGTAGATATAAATGAATGTGAAAGCAACCCGTGTGTCAATGGAGCCTGCAGGAACAACCTCGGGTCTTTCAATTGTGAATGTTCTCCTGGCAGCAAGCTCAGCGCCACGGGATTGATCTGCATTGGTAAGAGTCACACATGCAGTGATGTTGCAGTTTCATGGCCAATCGGAGCTCATGGCCCAGACCTTCCTGTGGATAAAGCCAAGCACGATTACGAGCAGCTAGCAATTAGTTGTGTTCTCTCATTAGGTTTAGGAGTAAAAGCTATCAACAGGCCAGCCAGGTGGTGTGGTGGTTAAGGTGGCTGGATCCCCCATGACTCTGTAGTTAGAGTTCTGGACTCGGTGGCTTAAAAAACATTCCAGGCGTGTGTGTTTGTGTGCCCTAAAACCCAAGAAGGGAGAGTGGAGGAGAGGAGATTGTGGTGTGGCCATTGCCCCTGGGAGGTGATTTCTCACTTTCCCTCTCTCTCTCTCTCTCTCTCTCCCTCTCTGTCACTCTCTGGCAAGCACACATGCCCTATAGCAAACTATAATTACATTTTTAAAAAGAACATAAACAAGGCAGCCTCTTAAATTTTGCTAGATCTAGAAAGTGTTCCATTCATACAAGTAGACATATGATGCTGTAAGTTGTAAGCATTTCCATACCACACACGTATGTATGTATATTTGTTACTGTCAAAATGCCTTAGGCATCAATACAGTCAAATCTCCACTCCATACTTTTTATAAACAAACTTCAGTGGTAAACAAAAATGTGATGGAATTTGGATTCGGTTAACAGGACAGGAATTTGAAGATTTTAAACTTTAAACACATAGAGGGAGTTAATTATTTTTTTCTTTCTTCCATCAACTGTAAATCTGAGTTCTAAGAGAGAAGGTAACTCTTTTCTTGCTTTTGGAAACCTCTAGGCAGAAAGATTTCAAAACTTCTCTACTCATATTTTAAAATATGTTTCAAGGGGCCAGCAGATGATGTGATGGTTAAGGCTCTGTACTTCCACATGGCTGACCACAGTTCAAGTCCCAGACCTGGAAGCTTGCTTTCTTACTTTCCGTCTGTCTGTCTCTTTCTGTCTCTCTCTGATGAATGTGTGTGACCCATAGCAAATTGTTAAAACAAATAATAATAATAATTAATAAAATTTAATAATTCTTTAAATACATATATATGTATATTACTATATATATAACTATATATACATATATATAGTTCAAAACATTTAAAGTCAGGTAAATATCTGATAATGACATTGGATGTCCATAAATTAACATAGTCTTTTCTATTACTAGGGAAAATTTCAGCATGTATAAGAGAAAAACCTGTCCTGGTAGAGTTTCTTTGCTTCTAACATGTGGAGTTCTATTCACTAGGTGAACCGCAACTCATATCATTACCTGCTGTGCACCCTTAAAGTGAACTAAATATGTATTCCAAATAAGAAGATATTTTCATTTTACCCAGGGTCAAATAAAGTTGCAACTTTTGTTTGCTATCTAACCAAAATAAATTTTCAATGTAATATTTGCCAATGACAATAGTATTTTAAGGTTGATGTCTGTGTTGACTGTACTTGGCTGGGTGCTAGATTGCTTGTTTGTTCCATGGAGAGAAATGACCAAATCCAAAATTATCAATGAAAGCCTTCTCTTTGGAAATGCCAGTTCTTCATTCCCAGTGAGGCCCAGCTGGTGAAATCTGAACCTCGCTTAGTTCTCCATATTAGGAAACAGGCTGCTGTCTGCCTGGGGCATTACATTTTTTTCTTAGAGAATTCCAGGTTGTTGGGGGGCTGGGGGCAGATACACTGGTTGGATCGGGTAAGGCAGAAATACTTTTGCTAAGCCACAATTTCCAACTGAGATGGAGTCATTTTATTATGCAAAGGAAATGAACTCATCATTAGTCAATTAATGTCTCAGAAAACTAAATCTGTATGCCACTTGAGCATCAAAGATATCTTGGTTTTCTTCTTCATCATTTAGACATCTATTATTTTGGCCTTTTGCCCTTATATTTATTAATGAAACAAGAACAAAGAATTTTTATTCCCAAATCATTATGTCATTCTTCCAATTGCCGACAACTGAACACCACCGTCTTTTTCTCAGCTGGTGTGTTGCATTTTCATCCATCATCATCAAATTTGAATACTCCAGCTTTGAGCCACTGAGAAAGAAATGTACTGAATATTTTAAAATTTTAGACATCACTACTTGTGTCATTAAACAGAGAATTCTAGTGTTTAAAAAAGGGAATCATGTAGTAAAATATACCTAGGAAAAATTAGGAAGTTATTTTCTTCATTGGATGGTCTGTTGCTCTAACTGATGACTAGCCTGCAACTTTTCCCTCTTATCAAGTCCAGATCTCGAAATTTTGAACTGAGTAAAAACTCCATGATGTGATTACTAACTGGAAATTAAGTTAGATCATACACAAATTAGTTGGATACTAAAAATATTTAAGGATGTAGGATCTATTCTTCAAACGTCCTAAATATAAGCTCATCTGAGGCTATTCTGAAAAGTGCTTAAGAAGACTTTTACATTCTGGTTGCTGTGATTACACACAGTAGAACGCTAAATTGGTGACTCATTCCTACATTACACGGCACTGGTTCGATGGCCGTCTGTAATCCACACCAGCTTTCCTCATCTTGGGCTCAGGTCTGTACTCCATCCTCAGCTTGCAGGCCATGACAAAGAGCAGCGCCCTCTTGTGAAATCCACTGATTTATCCCCAGTCCTCACCTGGGCTATTAGCAGTGTATGAATGCAGGAATACGTGTGTGTGTGTGTGTGTGTGTGTGTGTGTACATGCACATATGTGTGTACATGTACTGATAGGATGAGCACACTTCATCACTCAGCTCCTCAATAAGGTTTTCATTTTTGGCCACCCAGGCACAACTGTCTTCCTCTTTTTTCACTTTTCTGTCCTGTTTTCTTTTTCCTTGGCTAAGTCTTCCTCACCCTCCTGCCCTCCCCTGGTCATTCCTTGTCACCTTTTGCTTCCCTATTTACCCTCATCCTTAGTTGTCCTCTACGTTGTCACTCAGATTTATCACTCCGTTCTCAGTGTCCACTAATTCCAGGCGTGTATTTCCAAGTGTCTGTTCAGTGTCTTCACTTTTATTTTTATTTTTTTTATTATTTTTTTTTTTTGGAGAGGTTTTTCGCTATAGGGCGCGTGCGCTCGCCAGACAGACAGAGAGAGACATAGAGACAGAAAGCGAGAAATCACCCCCCAGGGGGGATGGTCACGCCGCAATCCCTTCTCCTCCATTCTCCTCTCGGGATCTTGGGCACGCACGCACACGCGCCCGGCGTGAGTTGTAAGCCACCGGGTCCGAGACGCAAACCGCGGTCGACTACGTGGGAGTCCAGCGACATAGCCATTACGCTAACTGCTGGTTCCCATAGTGTCTTCACTTTTATGTCCAATAGACAGCTCAAGCACAGCATGTCTAAACCCAGATTCCAATCGTCTAGGCTAAACTCATGCCTCTTACAAATATTTCCATTTGGCAAATGGCAACTCTGTTTGTCTAATTGCCACCCCCACTCACTCTGAAAACCTGGCATTACCTCTGCCTTTTTCTCAAACTGCACATGGAATTCAGCAGGAAAACCTATTGATTGTACTTGAAGCTTATCCACATCTCAACTGCTTTCACCACCACCACCACCACCAGCAGCAGCCCCCAGTTCAGGTCATGTCATTTCTTATCTAGAAACCCTGTCCGTAAAACCTTAGATTCCCAGTACACTCAAGTCCTTGCCACAGCCTGGGTCACCCCCGTGATCTCACTCCTGCTGTTCCCACACGTCCCCAGCCCTGCACCCGGGCCATATACCAACCCTTGCTCACATGTGCCCTATGTGCCCCCATCTGAAGTCAGCAGTCCTTGAACTCCCTGATTGCAATGTTCTTCACCCGGGTTCCCAAGTTTTATTCCCTTTTACATCTCTATTCAGGTGTCTCTGACCATGGTAGTCCAAACACTGTTGAAAGTAGCAGTCTTTTCTCCACTTTGCATTCTCAAACTGTGGGCTGTTTTATTTTCCCAGAGTTTTTAACTAACCTGACCATTTAGCTCCACTGCATCACGAAGTGTGTGTGTGTGTGTGTGTGTGTGTGTGTGTGTGTGTGCATGCATAATAACTGGAAGGAGAGAGAGAACAGAGATGGGTAGTTTGGGAATGTCTGACCATGGATTTGCACTATTGGTACAGTACCACTCAAAGAAGCATGGTGTCACAGAACGAGAGCTCTGGAATCAGCCCGCCAGAGGTTGAATCTTGATGCCGATACTGTCATGGGTGGGTGACCTTGGGTGAATTAGTTGACTTCTATATGCCTTAGTTTTCTAGTTTGAGAATTGTATATACACATAGAGTTCTTTAAGCAAGTAAATAAATTAATGATAAATTAATACATAGAAAGCTTTTAAGATAGTAACTGGCACTCTCTTAATAAGTCTTGACAATTTACTATTCTCATTTATCTTACCTAAAATGACTATAGTCAGGCCAACAGGTGGCATGGAGGATAAGACTCTGGACTTCCACATGGCAAACCATAGTTTGAGTCTTGAAGCTGGCAGCCTGAAAAGCACACTGGTTGTGTGTGTGTGTGTGTGTGTGTGTGTGTGTGTGTTTACAAAATTCTAAGGACAGAATGGAATAGGAAGGATTGCAGCATTGCCTCCCTCCCACCGTTTCTCTCTCTCTCCCTCTCTCTCTCTCTCTCTCTCATGTGCACCTTATAGCAAAAAAAAAAAAAAACTAAAAAATAATAAAATTTTAAAAATTACTATAGCCAAGGCAATAAATTAGTAATTAATTCAGGTCATTAAAGGATCATTTCAATACACACTCGCCTTGTATAAACATCTGTGTGTCTTTTGTGCCATGCAATGTACAGGTCTAAGTCTATGAAAAGCCCGTTGTTTGAGGGCTGACACAAATACCAATGAATAGACCTTTATTTCACCTGTATGTAGTTTTACCCAAGCTGAACATTCCAGCCAGATAGAAAAAAGTGAAGTGACAGTCCAAATACTCTCCACAATCTTTTGTATTAAGTCACGAAGACAGTCGTTTTGTTTTCATGTCTGTCCCAGAGAGCTTGAACTGTAGGAACTTCTCTGACTTGCTGCCCTGTTGCACAGGTGATCAGAAATCACTACTTCTCCCATCATAGGCCCACCCGAATCATCATAAATCCCTTTCTGTGTTTGTAGCGATTATTTGTTATTTGTTATTTATTTTTAAGGTTTTTGCTATAGGGCACATGCACTTATCTGGGAGAGACAGAAACAGTGAGAGGGAAAGTGAGAAATCACCCTTCAGGGGGATGGCCAAGGCACAATCCCTTCACTTCCATTCTCCTCCTGGGATTTTGGGTAGGCACACACACACACACACACACACACACACACACATATACACATCATGAGTTTCAAGCCACCAGGTTCGGTACTCAAACCACAGTCGACCAAGCCTCAATCACCACACCACCTGCTGGCTTCTGGGATTGTTTTTATTGTTGAATATAGAAGTAAAGCTTTTTCCGCACCTATTATAGGAGTTTTAAGATAAAGACTATCAGAATGTACTGTTTTTTCTTTCTTGTTTTCCAAGAGTCTTCGCTATAAAATGCTATCTAGGTTTTGTTAAAGTGTGTTTGACCCCTTGCCAGCATCAGAATCACCCAAGAGGAACCAGCAGGGGGCGTAATGGTTTCATCGCTTGACTCCCACATCGTCAACCACCATTAGAGTCCTGGACCTGGTGGCTTAAAAAAAAACTCACACCGGGCGCATGTGTGTGTGTGCCCAAGGTCCCAAGAGAAGAATGGAGAAGAAGGGATTGCGATGTGGCCATCCTCCTGGGTGGGGGGTTGATTTCTCACTTTCTATCACTCTCTGACTCTCCGGCGAGTGCACGTGCTCTATAGCAAAAATATCTCTCAGAGAAAAAAAGAAAAAAAAAACAGAGAAGCTTATGGAAATGTAGATTTCTAGGTTGTAAGCGTAGAGACTTGTAAGTCTGTATTTAACAAGAGCCTTGGTGATATTACACGCTTAGCTGAGAGCCACTGTTTTTCAAAGACAAGCTACTGAATGCTTTATTTTAACCAAAAAGTATCTGCCATGTCAGATTTCCTGGATTCCTTATCACTGTTTCAAAAACAGTCACTTATTTCTTCATTTAAACATTCTTTATTAGGTCATCAAAAGATTCACTTTAATGCCCATGGAGCAAAAACTTCCAAGTGTGAAGTATTCTATTGAGTGTCTACTATTCAGAAGGAGGGATTTAGATTTGCTGTGGAGACATCATTTAAAAAGCTCATCGTGGTGGTGCCGTCTCAGTCGTGCATGCCGGTTCATGCTGCTGCTGAGCAGGCCGAGGCCACAGGGGAGGTCCAGGTTCGATTCCTAGCCCACCAAAAACGCCAGGTACTCTGGTGAGCATCCTTAGTCCCAATTGTTCAGGAGGCTGAGGCAGGAGGACAGCAACATTGGAGATCTGCTTTAAAAGAAAAATAAATTCAAGAGCCAGCAGGCAGCGTGGTGGTTAAGGCATTGGACTCCACATAGCCAACTACAGTTCGGGTCTGGGACTCAGTGGCTTGAAAATTATGCTGGGTGCATGTGTGTGTGTGTGTGTGTGTGTGCACAAAATCCTTAGAGGAGAATGGAGGAGGAAGGATTGTGGCATGGCCATCCCCCCAGGAAGTGATCTTTCACTTTCTCTTTCTCTCTGTCTCTGTCTCTCTGGTAAGCATACACACCTTATGGCAAAACTCTAAAACAAATTTTAGAATCAAAAATAAAGTTCATAGTGTTCACAATGGTCAGGTTACAGGTGATTTTTTAATCATCTTTATACTTTTTAATTTCTTCAAATACTTTACCATAAATATGTATTACTTTTTGAGCCAGAGATAGAATTTCACATATGTATGCACAGGAAAAAACCTGGATGAAAATAAACCTAATACCATCCTAAGTTTGTTTCATAAGTAATGTTTATTTTCTTCTTTATTTTTTCTTTCAGATTACACACCTAAAAATTTCTGCAGTTGGAGAAATACCAATTTTGTTCTATAATAAAACATAAATCATGTGTGGTTTATTTGATAGCGAATTAGGAGAGGACATTATCTGAGGATTTTACTTGATAGGATCTTAAATATCAAAGCATTTACTGTAGAAGATAAATCTTATAATTATTTTTCACACAAGTAATGATCTTCTTACAGTAATGCACCATGTTTCTTAGCACCAATATAGAATCTTGGGCAATCACAGCTCCTTCTAGAATATTAGGAGATATAATCGAATTAATTACCTTATCACAAGAGATCTATAGTATGATATTTGATTTATATATCTGTAATATACCATATTTGAATGTCTATACATGTAAGGTATTCAGAAGGTATGCTATTAAAATTTTTAGAAAATTGGGGCTAGCAGGTGTCATAGGGGTTAAGGTGCTAGACTTCCACATGGCTGACAGGTTCAAGTCCCAGATCCAGCAGCTTGGGGAAAAAAAAAAAATTTAGAAAATGAATCCAGGGCCAGACAGTAGCATAGCAGTAAAACACGATGCTCTGAATAGTTGGCCCACATGACAGAATTCCAGAGTCATGTCCAGAATCCTCCCTGGTGCACCGGGCATGGGCCTGCCCTGCTCCAGGCCTGGCTGAGGCTGAGAGGTCAGCATTGAGACCCCACTGAAGTGCTGTCTCTCTATCTCCCTCTCACATGAACACAGGAAAGACAGAAATGAATGAATGAATAAATGTTTAAAAAGTTAAAAATAGAGGCCAGCAGGTGGTGTGGTAGTTGAGGTGCTGGACTTCCAGATGGCCCACCACAGTTTGAGTCCTGGACCTAGCAGCTTGCTTTCTCACTTTCCCTCCCTCCCTCTCTCTTTCTGTCTTTCTCTGGAGAGTGCATGTGCCCTATAGCAATATTTAAAATAATAATAATAAATTAAATTAACAGTTCTTTTGAAAATAATTCTTTATTTAATTTTATTTATTCATTCATTTATTTTAATTTGACCAGAAGGAGACACACAGAGAGAGAGAGAGAGAGAGAAAGTGAGAAACCAAGCCTCCAGGTCCAGGACTTGAACCATAGTCAGCCATGTGGATATGACCAGTGCCTTAACCACCATGCCACCTGCTGGCCCCAATAAATAATTCTTTTAAAAAGTTTACAATAAAAACAAAGAATGAATTCTTTTGGTTTTGTTTTGTTTTGTTTTGTTTTGTTTTTATGATGTAACAAATGCCTTTCGTTTACAAAGCTGAATCCCACTTCCTTCCGAGGTAAGTGCTCCCAACCTGTCCTCTTCCTTTTCAGACAGCCTGAAAGGGACATGTTGGCTCAACATCCAAGACAGCCGCTGTGAGGTGAACATCAATGGAGCCACTCTGAAATCCGAATGCTGTGCCACGCTCGGGGCTGCCTGGGGGAGCCCCTGTGAGAGGTGTGAGCTAGGTAGGAAGGGGCTGGCCTCGTACCTCTGGGCTCCGCGTCAAAAGCCAGGGTACCTTTGTGAACTTATCTGGTTCCCTAGTGAGAGAGACCATGACATCATCTACCCTTCTAAAATGTCATCTTTTCTGGCTAAATGATTTCATCTCTTTAAAAGTGTATTTGGTTGTTCGGGACCAACAGATAGTATGATGGTTATGTTGCTGGACTCCCACGTAGTCAATTGTGGTTCAAGTCCCGGACCCGGTGGCTTAAAACAGCCTGGAATATGTGTGTGTGTGTGTGTGTGTTTTTGTGTGCCCAAAAATCCCAAGAAGAGAATTGAAGAGAAGACATTGCAGCATGGCTATCCCTCTTGGGGGTGATTTCTTGCTTTCTGTCTCTCTGTCTCTCCAGTGAGTGCATGCACCCTATAGCAAAAATATCTTTTAAAAACAGTATATTTGGTTCCATCCTGTTACTATGAGCAGACCTGAATATGTTAGACACAGAGGGAACCTGCTAGAATGTAGCTGCTACAGGACCATCTGGGTCGTCTAGAGTATCTGTTTGCAGATGTTCCAGCAGGACTGGATGCCTCTCTCCCTGACATCTGGTGGTGGTTTACTCGTCATTCGGTTGTCAGGGGGAAGGGAGAAGGCGATGTGACGGGGAGCAGTGGGAACCACCACGAACTGCACCGTCCACCTACTGTCTCGCATGTCTCAGTCTGTGCAGGCCTTCAGCGCGGGTCCAGGCCTTCTGTGGCCCGTGTGCTGCCTGTTTGGGTTCCTGATACATTGATTTGGATCTCTGTAGAACAGACACAGAGTCATTCCATTGTAACTTTTTACCTACTTCGTTCAAATGCCTTTTTTTCCCCAGTATATCCTACACTGGAGTGGCTTCTTAAGCTAACTAGCCCCAGTAACTTCAAACACATTGTGACTCGGCTCACAGTTCTCGGGCCACCTGTGCTTACACAGATGCTCCTCTGCTTATGACAGAGTCACATTCTGATAAAACCATCATGAGATGAACATGTCATAAGGTGAAAATGCCCATGGTATGGTGGCTAAGGAATGGATTGCTCATGGCTAAGTACAGAGTTGGCAGCGTGAGAAGCACGCTGGGGGCATGAGTGTGTGCATACCAAAAACTCTCCACAGGGGAGAGAGATGGAGAAGGGATTGTGGCATGGCCATCCCCCAGGGATGTGCTCTCTCTCTTTCTCTCTCTTTCTTTCCCCCACTCCAATGAACACATGCTTCCTGGCAATTTTTTTAAAATGCATTTAATACACTTGACCTTCTAAACATCGTAGCTTAGCATATACTGCCTTAAACATGGGAAACTTATGATTATCTCCATGTGGGTCATCACTGATGGCATTACCATGGAAAGAGGTACCCTTTGCTGAATTGAAGAGGCGACAGCTGGAGTCCTTGGTCTTTAATACCCCGCCTGGTGGTTTTTATTTAGTTCAGTTTAGATTCCATTATACTGTTTCTGGAGCTTGACAGTTGCATTTTCACGTATAATGAAGTGAAAATGTGTCCTGTTGTTTCTACAGACACAGCCTGCCCAAGAGGGTTTGCCAGAATCAAAGGTGTTACTTGTGAAGGTGAGTGTATTCTTGGAGGATATTGTAATGCCTAAAATCAACACTTACTCACAAACTTTAGAGATATTTATCATTTTCAGAAACCTTGAAATGTCAATAAAACCAGGGTAACCAATAAATGCTTTAGCATAACGCTCTTAGGAAACAGCTTAGCGTTTCCCATTTTTCCTCTTCATGCAGTCGGGTAAATTTTCATTAGGACCTCACCAGCCTTTAAGGCTCAGCACAGCTGGCAAAAGGCATGTCTGGGCTGTGTTTTATGGACAGGCAAGGCTGCGGTCATTTTCACAGCTGCCTCAGAAAGCTGGTGGCTGGGTTGTGGAATATTTCTGTTTAACTCAAGTACTACTCCACATTGTACTGCGGATTGGGTATATGCTGTGCGGGAAGGAAGACCACACCTGCTTTTTCGATCTGTAACACCTTGATCCCTCTGCTTGCTCTGTTTCCCTGCAGACGTTAACGAGTGCGAGGTGTTTCCTGGCGTTTGTCCAAATGGACACTGTGTCAATAGCAAAGGCTCTTTTCACTGTGACTGCCCTGAAGGCCTGACGTTGGATGGAACTGGCCGTGTGTGTCTGGGTAAGATTCATGACTTTATGTATTTCATATGCAAAAGGGGCCATGGATTTTCTTGTCCTTTGGGCAGTGGCCAATCCCAAACCACTGAGTCTGTCCTTGGGGGGAACTTACTTTAAAGGAGATATTTTGGAGGACATCACCAAAGGATATTGTTAAAAGGAATGTATTTAATTGACGTATCTTTAATATAGAAAGTTGGTTCTGCTTAAAAATCTACCTCAGAAGTTTCATTTTTTTTTAAATTAGATACTTGAGGCAGGTCCAGTTGTTCACACTGAACTGATGGAATAAGAAAACAATATAATTTTGATGGGGGACCTGCAGGTGGCATAGTGGCTAAGGGCACTGGACTCTCACATGGCCAACCACGGTTTGAGTCCCAGACCTGGGATCTTGCTTCCTCATTTCCTTTCTCTCTCTCTCTCTCACTCTGTCCCTCTCCGGTCAAATTAAAATAAGTAAATAAATAATTAAAGTCAACTAAAATGATTCTTTAAAAAAAAAAAGAAAGAAAAGAAAAGAAAGCAATATAATTTTGAACATGGGAATAAAAATGATGGCGACTGGATGGTGGTAAAGCGCTACTGCAACACGCCACAAGGCTGACCCTATGAGGAGGAACACCATGGCACATGTGTACCCATGATCCAGGGCTGGCAGAGGCGAGGGGTAGGTCATTGCATGAAGGCTCTGTTGAGGGTGCACATGCTCTCTTTCTCTGTCTCTATCTCTCAAGAAATAAACTTTAAAACAGGAAAAGAAGGAAGGCGGGGAGGAAGGCAGTGGGAGGAGGAGATTAAGGGCTGGCTGCCGTTCATCAGCACACTGTAGCTGTGTCCTTAGAGGAGTGGGGAAGGTCAGGAGTAACCATGTTAGACTGTTCCTGTTTGAAAACATAGACCAGTCCTAGTTCTTTCTTTTTCACCTTTAAAGTTTACGTTTTCTTAATGATTTATTTTCTCAAGATCTAAAATGAGGGATTTATTTCTTAACAATGAAGAATCTTGGATCCTCATTCTTGTACTTTTCTGAAATGTTTGTGTCACTACTTGAATTATGCTACATTAATTCACTCTGCTTGAAGATGTAAGAAAGTATTAAGAAGAAATGATCATAGGGAAATGTAGAATTTTCTGAAAACACAAGTAGTTGTAAATTGCTCCAACAGAACTTCATCTAAATCAGGGTTCTCCAACTCAGATGCTTGGAGGGGCCAGGCAGGTAACATAAATGAGTGAAGTAATGTTAGGGAGTGGTGGGGACTGCAGCAAACTGCAGAACACATGTACCATCAAAAGGTTTTCAGATTCTGATTTTTTTTGGGGGGAGGGGTTTTTGCTATAGGGTACGTGTGCTCGTCAGGAAGACAGAGAGAGACTGAGAGACAAAAAGCAAGAAATCACCTCCCAGGGGGGATGGCCATGCCACAATCCCTTCTCCTCCATTCTCCTCTCCAGATCTTGGGCACACACGCACATGCGTCTGGTGTGAGTTTAAGCCACTGGGTCCAGGATTCAAACCGCGGTCAACTACATGGGAGGCCAGTGACATGGCCATTGCTCCAACTGCTGGTCCCTCAGATTTGTATTTTAATTTCTATGCAAAGTCAAAGGTCAAAGAATTTTCAGGCCCTACATGGTAAGGTGTCCTGACTGCTTTGGTTCCTAATATAAATGCTGATATGGATCTCGATAGTAAAAAACACAGAATCATTCCTCCAGGCTATTGTAATTTCTGTGTACCCTTAGTTCAAATGCCTTTTCCCCCAATGTATCCCGGAATGGGTTCTTAAGCATATTACTTTAATGATGTCAAAAATATTGTGATGCAGGCCAGCGTTCTCAGGCTACCTGTACTTACACAACAGCGCCTTGATTTATGATAGGGTTACAACCTGATAGACCCATCTGAAGTTGAAAACGTTGTAAGTTGAGAGTGTAATACACCTAACCTACCAAAGGTCATCGCTTAGCCTCCACCATCTGAAAGTGCTCAGAACACTTAGATTAGCCTACAGTTGGGCAAGCCGAGGTAACACAGAGCCTGTTTTATAATAAAGTGTTGACTATCTCATGTAATGCATTAATTACTATACTGAAAATGAAAAGCAGAATGGTCGTAAGGGGACTCCATGTCCAGTTTCTACTGAATGCCTGCGGCTTTCACACCATCAGGAAGTGGAAGATTGGTAAATCGAACCACGGCAGTTAAGGACTGTCAGTGGGGACATTTCTAGTCTTGTGAAGAGTGCCCGCTTCCTTGGTGAAGGTGTTGGCGAAGCTACCTGTAACTGAGACTAGCCCCTGGGTGCCCTGTGGTAATAAGACCCTGGGTTGCTGTCACACATCACCCTGTCAAAGAATGTGGCTTTTCAATTCATGTTAATGTAGGTGGACCCTGTATGAATCGGTTTACCTGCTGTGACTACCTGATTCAATCTACTGAATCAAAATGAGAATTTACCATAGGAATCTTACTTTAAAATAAAATGGGGGGGGGGGCACTAACATGTAGCATGGATCTCACAGCCCTGAACCAGTGGCTTGAAAAACGCTCCAGGCACATGTGCATGCATGCCCAAATCCTGAAAAGAAAAATGGAGGAGAAGGGATTGTGGCATAACCATCGCCCAAGGGGAGTGCTTTCTCACCTTTTCTCTATTTATCTCTGTCTCTCTCCAGAAAGTGCATGCACCCTCTGCAGAGGGAGTGGGGGGAGACACAACAACACTATTTCAATATCTAGAAATTTATGTAACTCTGGGTTAAAATCAATTGCCAAAGTTGGCCTTGTCTTCTGTTGCAGACTTGGAAGCATCCGCATTGACAGCACTAAAGCGTATCGCGTTCCTGTGTATCCATGTCCATCGGAGGTCTCTCCCTCTGTTGAGCAGTTTTCAGGTTCAGGAAAGGATGTAATGTCTTGAAATGCTCTTGTCCAGAAAGCCGTGTTATGTGAATTAAGGAAAACCTTTTCTGAATGTGTTACCCACACTTGTATTATATAGCCGAGTGTTTGTAGTTCAACCACCCGTCTAGTCCGCTGTCTACCAGGTGGACGTGTCGTTTATAGGCCGTCCTGGCTTACCCTGTTTTGTGACCTTTGGTTTTCTGAGGTCCTGGCTGAGTACTTAAACGCTGGTGCATTCTGAGGTTGAAGAAAAAGGTGACATTTATACATCTAATTTGGAAAAAAAAAAAAATGATGCAAAAGGTAAATTTCCCAGGGTGGGGGAAAATAAACTTCAAAGGCAAGAATAACACTTCGTTTCTTCGGCAATGCAATTTTAATAGTTGTACCCGAATGGCAAATAGATTACGACCGATCGTTCACGGTTTATGACTAGGATCTGTGGGGCTGCTCCAGAGCCACTTTAGGCAATTCAGAGAACAAGAGGAAATTATCACTACAGTTCGTTTGTTTTTTTCTGAAGTGAGCAAGAAAAAAAAGGGGGATCCCCAGAGTCCCATACCACCAGGGGGCCTTCTCTTCTGCTTTCTTAGGAGAACTAAGCCACGCCCCTTTGCTCTCAGGACTGTTGCCGTGAGTCCCTTTACTGGGTGAGGGATGCGTGTCTCCAGGGCCGAGCAGCACTCACTGGTGTATCACCTGCAGGGCATGTTCCCACCTTCTCTGAACCTGTGATTTCTCGCGCGCGCAGATATCCGCGTGGAGCAGTGTTACCTGAGGTGGGACGAGGATGAGTGCATTCACCCTGTTCCCGGAAAGTTCCGCATGGACGCCTGCTGCTGTGCCGTCGGGGCAGCGTGGGGCACGGAGTGTGAGGAATGCCCCAAACCTGGCACCAAGGAGTACGAGACCCTGTGCCCCCGGGGGCCTGGCTTTGCTAACCGTGGAGATGTTCTCACCGGGCGGCCGTTCTACAAAGGTAACTGCCAGCCGCACCTTGGTCCCTGCACCCACAGGATGCCTGCACATTCACTGAGAATGGGTTTTGCTTTAGATCTTTGATTTCCTACTGTATTTCCCTTGTTAAACATGATCTGTGATCAGGGACCAGCAGATGGTGTAATGGTTATGTCTCTGGACTCCCACCTGGCTGATCTCAGACCTTGAGGCTTGAAACTCATGCCAGGTATATGTGTGTGTGCATGCCCAAAATCCCAAGAGGAGAATGGTGGAGAAAGAATTACAGGATGGCCATGCCCCTGAGCGGTGATTTTTTTGGTTTTCTGTCTCTGTCTCTCCAGCAAGCATGCCCTCTAGCAAAAAATCTCTCTTAAAAAAATAATAATAAAAAAAACCACTGTGATCTGTGATCAGCCTTATGGCCCAGGGTTATAAGTCACCTGTGTGAGAGGCCCTGGAAGTAAAAGGAGAAGACAGATTGCTAATTTTGCTCTTACTAGTCCTGTTATCCTTCATATAACAGAAAGAGATGTAAACCTGGCAGCCACATCTCAGCAAAAAATTCTGTCGCCTCTTACGTTTACAAAACAAGTGTCACAAATGAAAGGATCGGAACGCTTTATTGAGGATATACAATCTTTTTCATAATTGAGACTATGTAGTGTCAGTATGATCATTGCAGAATTTGGTAGCCCTCCTTTTTACTTGGGGACATTATTTGTTTTTTCATCGTGATAGATTTTTAACTTAAAGTGATGGCACTACCCTTTCACATCAGCCACTCTACATTTCAGCTTTATTCTGCTTTTAGATATCAATGAATGCAAAGCATTCCCTGGCATGTGCACCTATGGAAAGTGCAGAAATACGATTGGAAGCTTCAAGTGTCGTTGCAACAGTGGGTTTGCGCTGGATATGGAGGAAAGAAACTGCACGGGTGAGATTGCCCTTAGTTTGAGTTGGTAAACCTGGCTCTCTTTGTTTTGCTCTGTTTGAAACTACTGGCTTTGAAAGTCCATCCTCTCCCTGAAGATCTGGATGTTTTTATTTTTATTCCTTTTCTCTACACTTAAAGCAGTCCTCCAAATAAACTTGTGAGACAGCTGTAAGATAGCATAAAAATGCTGCATGCCTTATACACAGGAATGGCATAGAAACAGAATTTTTTAAATACGCAAGTGCTTAAGAATATAGCCATTAAATTCACAATTCTGTACACTTGAGTAGTAAGTGTATTGCTAAAGTTTGCCTAGTTTGGGGACCAACAGATGGACTGATGGCATAATGGTTATGTCACTGGACTTCCACGTGGTTGACCACAGTTTGAGTCCCAGACTTGGCGACTTAAAACTCACTGGGCGCATGTGCGTGCGTGGCCAAAATCCCAAGAGGAGACTGGAGGAGAAGCTATTGCAGCATGGCCATCCCCCCAGGGGGTGATTTCTCACTTTCTGTCTCTCTGTCTCTCTCTGTCTCTCTGGCAAGCGCATGCGCCCTATAGCAAAAAATCTCAAAAAAAAAAAAAATGTCCAGTTTGTGACAGAGAGGTATGACTTATTTTCCTCTCTGTGAATAGTCCTTTTAGTAGTTAAGCTTCAGTTATCATCTTTATATCTGTAACTATTCCTTCTAGTTTTAAAAGATTCAAAGTTCCAAGTTTTTCTGTTAAAATATACCAAATACTATCCAACTTTTGAGCTGTATCTCCCAGGTCTTGTTTTCGGAGCTCCGTTCACATTCTCTGAAATGGTCCCTTTTCTCCTGCCCTCCCACCTGCTCCTGTAGGCTCCTAGCCCTTTTCTTGAGCTCACTCAGCCTGGATACCCAGAAGTATTTTGAAGCTGTCTGTCTTCCATGTTCTCTGCCCCGTCTTTCTGTTCTGTCCCCATGCCAATCCCCCAGGATTAATCCCCTCACCGTTGTCTTCTGCACTCTGGGCCGCTGAGCTCTGCCTGGCACAGTCCAAGAGCTGCCTGGGATTCCCGCATTTACCGACAACTCCCATACTCACCTCCTGACATCGCCTCCTCAGTTTCTCTCTACTCCTCTTCTCCTGACCTACCCACCCCTCCTATCTCCATGCGGCCGCTTTCTTCTCAACTGAGCATGCGTCTGACGGCCAGTAGCCTCGTCTCTGGTGATACCACTTCTTTTCCCTCCTCCAGTTTTCCAGACTGAGGCCTTGCGATGCTCTTCCCCCACCTGCGTTTGACCACTCTCCCTCTCCTCTGCTGCTGCCCCAGTTTCGGTCTCAGCAGCGCTCACTTCTCTCTCTCTGGCATCTCCTTGTCTTCATGACCTTCCTTCCCTCCACCCATCAATGACTTCCGGACCTTCCTCTGTCCTCCAGCTGCCATCCAGCTCTGCCACTTTTGCCTCTCACCCCTTTTAGCCAGTTGTTTGGTGATTTTGATTTTCTGTCTTCCTCATCTGGCTCCACATACAAGCTCTTGCAAAACACGTTATGGAGTTTAAAAAAAAAAAAAAAAAAAACTTTTCTCCTGGTGCATCCTGTCCTCCACTGCTCTGCTGGCCAAACCCAGCCCTGAGAATTTCTTCCCACCTGGTTTCCATGGTACTCCCCTCTGTCTTCTGTGTCTGTGCTGTTCCTCCTCTAACCATCACAGACTGCTTGCCCTTTCCCTCCCTGGGGTGGCTGCCTCATCCCCTGCCCTCTCAGCGAGGTGCCTCTCAGGGTTTCAGCAGCATCATGACTCCGGGCTGGCCCTGTGGAGCCGCTCAGATTCCACTTCTCACCTCTGCACTTGCTTGCTCTCCTTCATGGTGCTGAGCCCTGTCTGGACAGTTCCTCTTAGTCTCATCTCCTTCCCTCCACCCCACACTTCCTCCCCTGACACTTCCTTGTATGTATTCATAGGATTATTCACTTAGGATTAAAGGCCCCAATTTAATTTTGACATCTCTCGGTCCTGATAGAAAAGAAAAAAGTCCTATGCCAGTTCTTCCGTGCAAATGGTTCTCTCAAGTACTTGTGGGCTTTCTTCTACGTGATTGCCGATGCAGATTGAGTTCTTTAGGAAACAGACTCCAGGCAAAAATTAGCACGCAGGAAGTTAATTAGGGGTCCTTCTTGGGGGCGACACCTCAGAAGAGGAGGAAAGGAAGCAGAAGGAGGCAGGAGAATTTGAACTTGCTGAGGTCTTCTTGAGGTCCTCACTCCTCTCCACTGGGAGCCCTGGGACTAGATGGCCCATCGGAGTGGTCTTGAGTAGGGAAGGGCCAGGTGGTTATGCACCTTTGTGACCAGTCTGTGGATACAGCTGCCCAGAGCAGACAGAAGAGTCCCCTGAGGAGAGCTGACAGCCAAAGGCCTTCTGCCAGCACCTCCAGCAGTGGAGTGGGGATGGGGAGTAAGTCCTTCCCTCCTGAGGGGGACCTGGGTGACGCTTCACAATATCTATTGCCGTACAAACTTCCCCAGGGCCTTACCGTCTGTTCCATATCCACAGTCAGATCCTTCATTTGCAGGTGGGCTGTCCTCCCATAGGGCTTAGATGGTGTAGCTTCACTAAACAGCTTCCATTAACTCAGGCAGTCCTGGACCTGGAAAGGAAAGCTCAGGGTTCTTCTACTGTCTCCACCTTCGGTTTTTGGTGTGAAATTAGCCTCATCTCTAAACGTCTTGAATACTCCCCTTTAACTGTGTAAGAGAGGTGTGTGTGCGAGCCCTGCATTGTTTGGGGTTGGAACATGATGTTCTGTGGAAAATGTCACGGCTCCCTTTCTTCACAGCACACAAGGCCAATCTTCTCCATGTGTGCTGCGCTTGGTCATCCCACCCAGGCCCCCTGCACCCACACTCACCAGCAGCCTCTGCAGTCCCGCCTCTCTGTGGCTTTCTGTTCTCCGAAATGCATTACTTTTCTTCACCTGGGCACTGTGTCTGTGCCTCTCTGTTTAGTCCCCATCTTTAGATGCCTATGCAATTGTCAAGAACAAGTTCAGTAGCCACCTACTCCAAAATATTGACGTTTAGTAGAGAATAGCTAACATATATAATATATAGCACCTTCTGCAAGATAGGCACTGTCCTTAGCACTTAACAAATAATGATTTACTTAAGTTTAGGAGTTGATTTAAGATGTGGAAATTGGGCCAGCAAGTGGCATAGTGGTTAAGATGCTGGACATCCACATGGTCAACCACGGTTCAAGTCCGAGACCCAGCAGCTTGAAACTCACACTGGGCCCATGTGCATGCATGCCCAAGATCCTGAGAATGGAGGAGAAGGGATTACTGTGTGGCCATCCCCTCAGGGGAGTGGGGCGATTTCTCACTTTCTCTCTCTCTGTTTCTCCGGTGAGCGCACGCACCCTTTTATAAAACCCTGTAGTAAAAACAAAAACTCTCTAAATAAAAAATAAATAAATAATGGAAATTGAAGCACAGAGAAGTTAAATGACTTTCCCAAGACCCCAGCCTTAGTAGAGGACAGAACTGGAATTTTGTACCCATGCACCTGGTTCAAGAATCCATATTTTTAGGAACCAGCAGTTAGCGTAATAGTTATGTCGCTGGACTCCCATGTAGTCGACCACGGTTCGAGTCCCGGACCCGGTGGCTTAAAACTCACGCTGGCCGCGTGTGCATGTGTACTCAAGATCCTGAGAGGAGAATGGCGGAGAAGGGATTGCAGTGTGGCCATCCCCCCCAGGGGGGAGGGGGTGATTTCTCGCTTCCTGTCTCTATGTCTTCTGGTGAGCACACGTGCCCTATAGCAAAAACCTCTCAAAAAAAAAGAAATCCATATTTTTCTAAATAGTGAGGTACTTCCACCATATTACATCAACCAGAAAGTGCCTGAAATGGTAACAGAAGGACTATCCCGTGTCCCTCCCATGGCTCTTACCACACTGCCTATATACTGGTAGATAAAACAGGAAAATGAACATAAATATCATTAGCCACTTTGCTGGATCAGTGAATTCCGTTAAGATATTTGTTTAAAGAAAATACTTACTCTTTTTCATAGGGTCTATCATTGGGGAAACAAACAAACAAAAAAAAACTAAAAGCTGGGAGAAAGCAGAAAGTAAAACCTTCCTCTTCCCCACAAAGAGAACACACACAAGTTACATGTTAAATCTCATGTTAGAAGATCTTCAACATTCATCAAAATAAGACGGTAGTAGCAGAAGCATTTCTCCCACTGTGACAAATTCTTAAATTTAAAAAAATCTTAAAATAAGTCGTGTTCTTACATGTGTTTTATACCAACATGACTTGTGTATTTAAAAACCTCTTGAAAACAGTCTTCGTAGCAGGCATGGGAGATTTTTCAGAGACTCCATTTTTGAAACTAATGACTGCTGCAGTTCAAAGTTCTTATTTACTATAATACATAAAAAGTGATGAGCACGTCATTTTCTTTGAGAGTTTTTAAAAAATTATAATAGATCAGCCAGCTCTTCGCACTAGAATGGGACACAAAAACATACATTAGGGGTTGCTCCTCAGCCCTGCATGTATGTCCCCTTTGCTCTTGGGTGGTTTAGGCCTGCGTTTGCCCCCAAGACTGCCCCTGAGGGTGCTGGCCTGCTCAGCTTGGAGACCAGAGCCCTGTCCTCACACCGTCCGCTGCTGCCTCGTCCACCACCTGCCTTATTCATCCTGCAGTTCTCCGTTCATCCTTCTGTTACCATCTCTTGACCACAAAAATGCACAATTTCAGAATTCTTAAGGCAAAAACGTACCCCCTGCTGTTGACTGTGACAGTTTTGGCAGTTGGGGAAGGAATGTGCCTGGGCCCTGTCCTCGCTGTCTGAGCTCCTGACAACATATCCCACTCCCAACAGTCTCTGGTGTCCTTTCTGTGTCAAGTGTGCCCCCGCCACAAACAGCCAAACACCCACACACACGGACACACACGGACCTGCGGGACCTGCTCATCTCTTTCTCTTTGCTGTTTCTTTACGTCGTGGGAACCAGACATCGACGAGTGCCGGATTTCCCCTGACCTCTGCGGCAGCGGGATCTGCGTGAACACCCCAGGCAGCTTTGAGTGCGAGTGCTTCGAAGGCTACGAGAGCGGCTTCATGATGATGAAGAACTGCATGGGTGAGTGTGGCGAGCTCTTCTCACCAGGCTCAAAACCAGCTAGCGCCCGTCTCACGGCTCGACCTTGGCTTGACTCAGAGCTGTGAACAGCACGTGTGGCGAGGGCCTGCGGGGACATGGGAGAGACTGGAATGTCAGGAGGATCGCTCTCAGGGAGCCCCCGCCTCTCGGTGTCTTCATGGCAGTGAGATACCAAGACTGGATTCTGTTATTCATGGAATCTAGAAACACACAGACTGATCACTCAGCAGACACTCATTCAAACTGCATGGCAACCCCCAACTGGTGTTCAGTCAAGATCCCACATTACTCCTGCCTTTGTGTGCTGTTGGCAACTGTCTTGGTGTTCCCAACCTTTTACCCCGTTGTTCCAATTCCTTACCCTTAGAGCATGTAGTAGCTTTTAAGTCTCAGATTTTTCTTTCCCTTGGATTAAAGATACAGACACCAGAATAACTGACAATATATGATACCTTGAGCCTAGAGTGATACAAAGCAGATATTGTTTCTTTTTCATTCTTGTGGATCCTGCTCAATTTAGGCAAGCACTATCTTTATGAGTAGAAGTTTTACTGATTTTTCTACTGGTAGTCGAAAAACTGAAGTGAAAATGATACCGTCTCTCGTGGGGCGTGTCTCTTACATTTGAGTCCTCCCTACCTCAGATAATAATCTTGCTCCCAGGCTGTATGCGTGCATACTTTCTCCTCAGAGTTCTTTAATGGATCTCACGTTTTTACCTTTCAGACATTGACGAATGTGAACGTAACCCTCTCCTTTGTAGGGGTGGCACCTGTGTGAACACTGAGGGCAGCTTTCAGTGTGACTGCCCACTGGGACACGAGCTGTCACCATCACGTGAGGATTGTGTGGGTGAGTGTCTCCCCTCCGCACACGAAGTTACTGAGCACAAATGTCAATTCTAACATACACATGTTTGGGGGCATATGAGATCTAGCTCAGAAAGTCAGAAATTCAGATCCCCTAGTCTGGATTCAGGCTTTGTCTTTCAGAGTTACTTTGGGGACACTCTCTAATGAGCTGGCATTTTTCTGGTTGGCAGTCTTTTAATTACAAGCTCACTAGCCTGGCCCCTGTGTGAGGGACCTTGCATAAGGCCAGGTAGTTCTACCCTCCAGGTAGCAGGGAATGGGAAGGCCACTCCAGTCAAAAGATGGCTTCCTGATTGTTCACCTGTGGGCACACCTATGCGTTGTGCATCCTCTGCCCAACACCTCTATCCACTCAGACGAAGTCCACTCTGCACCCGTGTGTACCATCAGGATCTACTGTGTGTGTGTGTGTGTGTGTGTGTGTGTGTGTGAACATGTGAGCACCCCTCGCCCCTCTTCCTCACAGAGACACTGGTCTCTTCACTGACTCTGTGCTCAGTGAGGATGGCAGTAGACGAATGAGAAGACTAATGGCTGCTCTTTAAGCCCCCCAACTTACTGCTTCTCATAATTGATCATGGCCTCAAGGCTTACCTTGTTCCAGTATCCTAGCTTTAAAACTTTGTTTTAGTCAGGAAGCATTTGCTTCATTGGGACTCTTTTTCTGAAACTAAACAAATAGAGCAGCTTAAGATAGAGCAGATGACACCCCACATGTTAAAAATCACTTGAGCTCCTCCTCAATAGACATGTATTGGCTTATAAATCATATAGACTACTATCCTAATTACGGAATGAATCTTAGCTCATAGACTGAACAGACGTTTTAAAAAGATGAATTTAGAAATGTCAAATGTTTTTATTTTACTTTAGGACAAGTAGAGAAGTTTCTTCACACTAGTAATTACAGAATATTTAGTCATGTTGGACTATATTGTGGTACAGTGATTCAAAAATCTAAGCTAAGTTTATTTTGTTATTTAATTTTCATGGATCTTATAGCTAGAAAAAGATTTCCCTCAAAGGTACAATTCCTATGATAAAATATGTATTTCTGCACAGTACGAAAGGTCCTCTTAGTTATCTTAAGCATAAATCCATGCCATGTAGTCTTCTTGTTTGACAATCAGAATGCACCCGTTGCTATATCTGATTATATTGTCATTGTTTTTACCTTACATTGTGGCTGACAAGTAGCTCGTATGAGGAAATGCATCACTTTGCCATTTTCTTGCTGTTCTCCTGTGATTGCATTATTAGTGTTAGTTTATATCACAAAACGGCTTATGTTTGTTTGTTTGGAGAAGTTTTTGCTCTAGGGTACATGCGCTCACCAGAAAGAGAGAGACAGAGAGACAGAAAGCAAGAAATTACTCCCCCAGGGGGGATGGCCACGCCGCAATCCCTTCTCCTCCATTCTCCTCTCAGGATCTTGAGCACGCATTTCACACACGCCCAGTGTGAGTTTAAGCCACCGGGTCCGGGACTCAAAGCGTGGTTGACTACATGGGAGTCTAGTGACATAGCCATTACTCCAACTGCTTGCTGGTCCCTGCCCTTTAAGGCACCTGCCCTTTAAGGGCTAGTTTATTCACAGGCAGTCTAACCTGTAGAACCACTTGTCTAGGCACATAAACACAACACAATGGAAACAGATAAACCAGTGAGGGCTGCAATGTCATGCCTGTGGCTTGTGGAACCAGCTATCTTCTGTAAAGATAATGGGTCATCATGATGTCATGATGCATTTTTACATAGAAAAATACATCATGACTTTTCCGACCCAATACTTCAAGTTACATAGACAACAGTTGACCATCAAATAAAGACCAGGTGAGCATATATATGACAGGGTAAAACACACATCACATACAAGTAGACATCACTTCTGCCCTATGCTACAGTATCAGTTCTGTTCTGTAGTCTAACATGGTAGTGACCGGTTGCATTAAATTAAAAATTTGTTAGTCAAACTATTCATGTTTCAAGAGCTTGGCAGCAAATGCACCTACATATTGGCATAGATAAGGAACAGTTTCAGCATTGTAGAAAGTTCTACTGGATCGCACTGTTGCTGATACAGATAATAGAAATGCAGTCCTGTGTTTTCTTTGAACACCCCAAAGATCATCTTACTTCCCACTTGCAATATAGACACCCCTCTTTTTGGAGACCACTACTCCAGTGAAACATGTTCTTGATAGTCTTAGTGCCTTGGCTCTTGCATAGAACATTAATTCTGTGTATCTTTTATAGATATTAATGAATGCTCCTTGAGTGACAATCTCTGCAGAAATGGCAAATGTGTGAACATGATTGGAACTTATCAGTGCTCTTGTAATCCTGGATACCAGGCCACACCAGATCGCCAGGGCTGTACAGGTAGGGGGAGTCCAAGTAGGTCTGAAACTCTTATTTCCCCAATCGTTTAAGAAGACTTTGGGCACTGAGTGTATCATGAAGCTTATGAGACTTGTTGGTCCCCGCAATGAATCTACAGATGGATACAGATCTCCAAGGTGCCCTGATTGGATGGTTTTGCAGAGGGTCACTGGTCTCATTGTAGAAAATGCCATAAATGCCATATTTACTAACTTTCTGAGTTCTTTAATCTTAGGGTATTGGAGTTAAGTGTCAAATGGAAGGCTGTCTAAAGGAAGTGAAATGAACTAGGCTAAGGGTACAATATGAAATCAGCACAAGAAGTGGGGAGGAAAATCCATAGCCGTTTAAGCATAATCTTTTATTTTTTCTAGAGAAATTTTTTGCTATAGGGCATGTGCACTCACCAGAGAGACAGAGGGAAACAGAGAGACAGAAACCGAGAAATCACCCCCCCCGGAGGGAGGGGTTGAGTAACCACACTATAATCCCTTCTCCTCGGTTCTCTCAGGATCTTGGGCATGCATGCACACATGCCCAGCATGAGTTTCAAGCCACTGGGTCTGAAATTCAAACCATGGTCGCCCATGTGGGAGTCCAGCAATGTAACCATTATGCCGTCTGCTGGTCCCAGATCTGTTTAAAAAGAAGATATATATATATATATATATATATATATATATATATATATACACACACACACACACACACACACACACACACATATATATGTGTGTGTGTGTGTGTGTGTGTATATATATATATATATATATATATATAGAGAGAGAGAGAGAGAGAGAGAGAGAGAGAGAGATTTTGCATAGGGCATGCGCACTCAAACAGAGAGAGAGGAAAAGTGAGAAACTATCCCCCAGGGGAGATAGCCACACCACAGTCCCTTCTCTGTTCTCCTCTTAGGATTTTGGGCATGCACGCAGGTGCATGCATGTGATTTTCAAGCCACTGTGTCTGAGACTCAAACTATGGTTGGTCCAGCGCCTAAACCATCACACCACCTCCTAGCTCCAAAAACCACATGTTTTTTAAGGAAGTAGACTTGACAAGTCACATGGTGGCCATGTTGTCTTCGCAGACATTGATGAATGCATGATCATGAACGGCGGCTGCGACACCCAGTGCACTAATTCTGAAGGCAGCTACGAGTGCAGCTGCAGCGAAGGTTACGCTCTGATGCCCGATGGGAGATCGTGTGCAGGTATAGAACGGAAAACACAGACTGTGAACCTCTAGTTCATTCTGTCTTTCAAATACCGCTGCAGATATGGTTGAGTGGAACTAGATGGAAGAAAACACTTGAGGCTGATGAAAGGCATCCTGGTTTTCCATGTGATGTTCATTTTGTGTCATCAGATATTGATGAATGTGAAAACAATCCTGATATCTGTGATGGTGGCCAGTGTACCAACATTCCTGGAGAGTACCGCTGTCTGTGTTATGATGGCTTCATGGCTTCGATGGACATGAAGACGTGCATTGGTGGGTATCATAAGAAGAGGATAAGCATTTATACACACACACACACACACACACACACACACACACACACAGAAAGGCAGCAAGGCTTTTTTGGTGGTTTTTCAAGATTTTCCAAATTCAAACTGTTTTACCAGAACTGTGATCCCTGAAAAGAAAAAACTATCTAGAAAAAAAACTGCAAGTATGTGTATCTGTAACACCGTGTCTTACATATGGATTATATTTTAATGTTTATCTGTGTGTTTCAGTGTTATGCTATTCAGCTGAAAGATAGCTTTAGAATCACACTGGTGAACAAATACTAACCAAGATACTGCACACTTTCCAGATGTGAATGAGTGTGACTTAAATGCCAACATCTGCATGTTCGGGGAATGTGAGAACACCAAGGGATCTTTCATCTGCCACTGTCAGCTGGGCTATTCGGTGAAGAAGGGGACCACGGGGTGCACAGGTAGGCTTCACCCATGGGCCGCCTATATTTCAGCTTCTCAGACTTCAAAGACCAGCCTTCAACATCGCTGCTCCCTGGCATCTCTTAGACCGGTTACCAAACCAGGCTGTAACTGCGTTGTGTTGTGCCCAGTGACTGCCCCCTCTGCTGTGCTGCGTTTGGCTCATTCCTGTGGTGGCACCTACTCTGGGAACCTCCCAGCACTGAGCTGGCTGTGGGTCCTGACACGGAGTGTGCATATGGGAATGGATTCAGGTTCCCCTGGTTCCAGAGAGCTCCTGGTGCCTGTG
The DNA here is from genome assembly GCA_026018925.1 of Tupaia tana. NCBI lineage: Eukaryota > Metazoa > Chordata > Mammalia > Scandentia > Tupaiidae > Tupaia > Tupaia tana. Next base: position 14,479,068 of record JAKSZU010000014.1, on the reverse strand, counting down.
CAGCAGGATCCGCTCTCCTACGACACCTGTTACTCACATGAAAGGTCCACGTGAAGCAGCAGACCGGAAGACTAAGCCATCCAGTGTCTGTGTGTTTCTGCAGTTCCTCTAAGCTGCTTTCAATTCATCTCAAGTTCTCTTCAGACCCTGGACCTTCTCCCCAATCCCCATATTTTCTTTCTTTCCTCTCTCTATTTGCTTTTGGCTTCTTCCTGTCCAAATTGCCTTTCGTTGGCCAGCAAGTGACGTGGTGTCTAAGACGCTAGACTTCCACATGGCTGATGTAGTTCGAGTCCTGAACCTGGCAGCTTGAAATTCACACTGGGCACATATGCGTGTGTGTCCAAAATCCCAAAAAGAGAATGGAGGAGAAGGGATTGAGGTATAGTCACCTGGGAAGGGTCATTTCTTGCTTTCTGTCTCTCTGTCTCTCTCTGTCTCTCTGGCGAGTGCATGTGCCCTATAGCAGAAATCTCTCTTTTAAGAAATTGGCTTTCCTTTCTGTCCCTCTTCACTTTCTTCCTTTGCTCACTCCCTCTAGCTTATCTCTTGGTCGTTTTTCCTACAAAATAGTTTTAGCCTTTTGTGTACAAGTGAGACACAGAAGTGCCATGGTTAAGGTTAGGGACCAGGTGTTCCTCGTGCTCAATTTAAGGCATTTTGCTCCCGACAAGTGATTTGACTTAGGCTGCAAACCTGCTTCTAAGCTGACTTATCCAAGAAAGGGCAAGCCATGGATGGAGGTATAGTCTGTGTTCACCACCATCAGGGTTGATGTGAAACCAGTCGTGTGTGTGTGTGTGTGTGTGTGTGTGTGTGCTTGTATGTGTGATTTCAACATCTACACTAGGTTATCATTGAGCTAGATGCAAGAAATGATGCTTTATGGTCTAGAAAGCTTTGGAGAACCAAATCCACATCGTTATACATACATACATACTTAATATGTTTTGGTGTACGCACATACATTTGTGTATATAATTTTATATATATATATATATACACACACACACACACACACACACGCACACACACACACACATACAAACACTGGTAAGAGTATCTGATTGCTTTCCAGGTAACATTTCCAGTGAATATTTTTCTATATTCTTAAATAAACAGAAGAAACAAAAATACACACTTAAATGACAGTTTCCAAAAATTGTATCCAGGATCATGTTGATTTTCAAAATGACAAATGATCCTATTATTTAAAAAAGAGACTGGACCATTAATCTCTTGAGAAGTCGGGCTTGTTCTTATCTTAATGAAAAATATGTAATAAATATTAATAGGAAAGAATAGCACACTCTCTTTTTGACAATAAGATTTCTGTTGACAGCTATAATCCAGAGTCTTCTTCAGATTATAGAATTTTGGCTGGATGAGGGTGAGGAGTCAACCTTCAGGTCAGTAGAGAAGGACACACATTTAAAAGCTGCTGTGTCTCCCTCCTACCTGAAAGTGGGTTTCACATTTGTTCTAGGGGAGGACTTGTTTGATTTAGATCATGAACTTCCCAATCTTGCTAAAGTCTATAAAAATTAAAAATAAAAGTGATGTGAATGTTTTCTTTGTAGGGCCCCAGGTTTACTTGACATTATAAAAAAATGCTTACCTATACTAAAATGTTCTTGTCTTTTGTTATTTTCACATCAACCATGGTTTCTCAGACGTGGACGAGTGTGAAATTGGTGCCCACAACTGCGACATGCATGCCTCTTGTCTCAACATCCCAGGAAGCTTCAAATGTAGCTGCAGAGAAGGCTGGGTTGGAAATGGCATTAAATGTATTGGTGAGTTTGCAGATATAAATATCTTTTGCTACAAAATTCACAAAGCCTCTTCTTTGTAATTTACATCCTTGAAGAGGAACATACGGGTCACTTTGTATACTGTCTTGCAAATCAGACACCATCCTTAGTTACAAGAGTTTCCTATAGCCTTACTATAAATGATCAAATTACAACAGTATGCTTGGCTCTGCTTTTTAATGTGTTGTTCAGTAAAGATTATTTGATGTGCAGCCAGTGATCCGAACAGCTGTATGATGAAAAATGACTAATATGTTTTCCATCCAATCTTTTCAAAGAGTAATCAGTGAGATTTTAAACCCAATGAAGCACATGGAGAAGATATAAAGGTGTTTTCAGATAGCCTAAATCTGTACTAAGTGGTCAATACCAGCTCTGTATTAGAAAAAAATAGAATTCTTCTTACAGACAAATCTCAGTGTTTTGTTGGATTCCAAAAGGCCTGATGTGAAAACAAGAGAATGGGAAGGCAATTTCTCCAGCTTGTATAGTTCTTGAGCCAGAGTCTAAGAATAAGACTTTTATGGTGGTGAGGCGGGGGACTGGATTATCCCCTGGTGTCATTCACAGTGCCGTTTAATATGCTCGATGTTTTACATGCCCTCACAATAAAGCACTTTTCCAACTGGTAGAAATTATCCAGGTCAATTTAAAATAGAAAAGAAAGCACATTGGAATGACCTCCGCGTGATTACTTGTTAAAAGCTCATAGGCCCACAGTACAGATTGAAGAATAGCCGTAAGATCTCTTACCAATAAAATAACTTGATATACTTTCCTATCCAGTCACATATTTTATACTTGTCAAATGTTTCTGAGCTGACTATAGAATGTAGATGACCACAGTTTCCAGATAACTGCTGCGTCTCGTCCTGTGCTCACGCCATCACATTCACCAGCTACCTGTTTCTTGTCCAGACACCTCTTTATCGTTAACCTCACGACTTTTCAGCCTTATCCTCATTCCCATTTTCCTAGTACCATGTGTCTACGTGTTTTCTCTTTGGGGGGCCTCTCTGGCACTCTGGCTAACTGCCACAGGACAGTCACATCTGCCACCTCCGGTGTAAGAGTTTCAGCAGTGTCCAGACGCCTGTGCTCCAGAAGTCACCCCATCTCTGCTGGCCTTCCCGAATCCATTTCCTTCTAGTCTCAACTGTTCTCTCTCTCTCTCTTCCTCTCTCTCTCTGCCGGATGCTGAAGGAACCCCCTTCCTGTGTTTGCTGAGTCCCTCTCTGCTCCCCTTGCAATCCAGTCTTCACATTGCAGCAGAAGGAACCTTTTAAACCATGAATCTAGTCTCTTTGCAATCATCTTTGCAACCCAGTGAATTTAGGACAAAAATCTAGCTTCATTGCTGGCATCTCTGAGTTTGCTGTTCTCTCTGCCAGGAATGTCCGTCCCTGCTTCTGTTCGGCAACCTAACTAATGAGTTCCTCATTCCTACCATCCAAATTAGACTCCTTGCTAGCCTCTCATCACATCTTGTAAATTTTGTTCGTGATGTCGGTAGCAGTATTTAATTTTTTTCTGTGTTAAACATCTGTCTTTTCTACTAGACTCTGGGTCCCATGAAGTCAACTATCATTTCTTGGTTTCCTCATCTATAAAATAAACTAGAAAACTCTGTTACTTTTTTTTATTCTGAAATTTAGTAAGTATCTTCATAATTGATCATTTTTTAGTGATAAGGGAAATAAGTGGCAATAAAATCTGTTCTCAGAGAAATCACAATGAAATCTAACACTGGTTTTCTTTTAACCATTAAAATCCTAGTTAGAAATGACCTTCCAAGTGATTTTTAAATGTATCCTTCTATTGGAGTTTTTAGGTCAATTATGTATGTTGACTAAATTTACAAATAAACTTGCTTACCTCTTCCCCCCAAAAAAATCCCAGTTAATTTGGTGTCTTCCAAAATGCTAGAATGGTTCATTGTAGTCCACACTGGTGGCCTGGATATTTTGGATTCTGGTTTTGAGATCTTAGAAATGTGAATTTACAAATTAAGACACATTCCACTTAATGAGTTTTTATTTAAATTAAAACAAATTTAAAACCTTTCTAAGTGTTTAAATATTCCAGTGACAGGGAGGGAATCAAAAGGGAAAAGAAATAAGTCTACTATTTAATGGGCACGAAAGTGGAAAATGATCTGTTGATGATAACATGTATGGTAATATCTTTGACTGAACCAATCTATAGTGTATTCAGGATGGGAAAATTCATTTGGTATGTTGTATGATATACAGTGAATGTAAAAAATAAATAAATAATGAAAAAATAAAATTTATAAACCTTATAAAAAAAGTATTTAAATATTCCATTTTTTTCTTCCAAACTGATTGGGTCTGTTCTCTTGGTGTGCAGATCTAGACGAATGTTCCAACGGCACCCACCAGTGCAGCATAAACGCTCAGTGTGTAAATACCCCAGGCTCATACCGCTGTGCCTGCTCCGAAGGTTTCACCGGAGACGGCTTTACCTGCTCAGGTAGGTGGTATCCCGAGTTGTGCTCTGACTTGGTTGTCATGGAACACTAAACACTTCACACAAAGAGAAGTATAACTAAAGGAGGCTAACATAACTACCTCTATTTTTACACTGGACTTACAGGTGAATATGTATCTATGTCTGACATTAAACACAAGAACCTGAATGGGTTTCTGAAATATTGGTGGAAGTTGTAAAATAGTGATATTTTACTCTCATCTACTACTTTTTTAAATAATTATTTTATTTAAAAACTTTTATTTATTATTATTATTACTATTCTCTAGTTTTATCAGAGAGAGAGAGAGAGAGTTAAAAAACAAGCCTCCAGGTCTGGGACTCGAACCATGGTCAGCCATGTGGGAGCCCAGCGCCTTTAACCACAATGCCACCCACCTCCCCTCTCATTTACTATTGACTATCATTTTCTCTTATTTATTCATAGCATTGTTAGAACTAGGTTGGATCAAATCATATATTTAAACCTTGCCTGTGTCATCTGGACATCAAATTGGATACTTTTCCATGTGTAACATAGGTGTCTGTCGGGTGACTTTCAGTATACACTTTACACCCATAATTAAAAAATAGACTTGAGGGCCAACAAGTGGCATGGAGGGTATGACAGCAGAATCCCACATGGCCAACTATGCAGTTCAAGGTCCAGACCCAGTGGCTTAAAAAACACACCAGGCATGTGTGCATTCTTCCAAGAGGAGAAAGGAGGAGAAGGATACATGACCTGGCCATGCCCCTGGGAGGGGGGTGATTCTCACTTTTCCACCACTCTGTCTCTTCCAGTAAGCACATGTGCCCTATAGAAAACAAAGAAACAAAAAAAAAATCTTGACATTTTTTCTAGTTATTGACATCAAAAATGCAGACTCATCCTTTTCAAGTGCCTCTTCGAGAAAACATGTTTATTCCGTTTAAAAGCTTTATTACTTTTAAGCCTTGGTTGCCATATGTTTCCTAGCATTTCTCTGCACCATAATCTCAAGGAACATGGCATGGCTTTATGGTCAGACACAGCTGCCCTCCGATCTGGGCTCAGCCTACACAATGATAATGAGGTCACTGAGGCTCTTGCAGCCCCCCTGGGTGCCCTCAGCCTCAGGTTCTTCCTCTTCTAAACCTCACAGGACTGGTGAACTCGAGGAAAAAATTGGGTGTCAGGCAACTGGCACACGACTTGGCAAACATTAGGCCTTCAGTAAACATGAGTTTCTGCCCTCCCCCATTTTTTTGCTTGACAGAATTAAATAAATGACCCCTGAAGTGTCTGAGTAATGCCTGTTGGCGTAATTAAGATCGCCGTATTTTCCTAAGATGGCAGTGACTTGAGAGAAACTTTCCCCATTCCCATAGTGTAGCTAATTTGTTAAAATACTTGGACCAGTGAATGGACGAGCTGTTTATTCTAATACTGTAATGTTTCCAAATGAACGAACACCGATTAAAAACGAATTCCGGCATTTCTGGCCGTATCTGGATGATGTCGATGTAATACTGATATATCCAATTGGCGTTAACAAGAACTAGGACCAATGTGTGCTACATCTGCCTTTCTCCTATTAATCATATCGCAGCTGAAGGTGAGGGCGGCGGCTTCATCGCTCTGCCGTCAGGTTGTGTATGCTTATTTAGGTGAGTGTGATGGATGGGCGTTTCATGTTAATGAGCGTGAAGTCAAGCCAGTAAAATTGATTGAGCTATAGGGCAGGGAAAGAATGTGTCATGGAATTTGGAACTTAATGGAGATGTCATTTATTTCTTCCACAGATGTCGATGAGTGTGCAGAAAACATAAATCTCTGTGAGAACGGGCAGTGCCTCAATGTCCCGGGTGCATATCGCTGCGAGTGTGAGATGGGCTTTACTCCAGCCTCAGACAGCAGGTCCTGCCAAGGTGGGTCACCAGGATTCCAGCTCATTTTTTAAGCTGGATCCACTACAGCAAATGAAACCACAAAAAGGGCTGGAACAGGCTCCACCTGGAAGCAGAATACATAGCACATGCTGCACATATAAAAGTCATTCGTTTAAGCATGGATTATTTTGCCGAATGAATAATGATGAAGGCGGCTTTCATCTCTTATGAAGTTTTCCTGGCCACAAGCCAATAGTTGGAAGTTTGGCTCTTGCCAGTTTTTCTTTTTAACCATTTCTTTCTCTCCTTTTTCTTTTTCCTTTTCTTTCTTTTTTTTTTTTTTTTTTTTTTTTTTTTTTTTTTTTTTTTTTACAATCACTAAATGAATGACATGTGGAAAAACTATTCAGCTTTCAAAATATGATCTATTCCCTACCCCCAGTCACCTCTCTTTATTATGATTAACAAAATCTAAGTAGCTCGTTTTTGGCATTTGTCTTTGTGTGTGAGTCTGCTGTCTGTATGTCTGGGGTTGAACGTCCTCTTGAAAGATTCGTCAAAGATTTCACGTTTGCTAAATAGTCATTTTTCTTTGAACGTATGTCATCACCTCTCTTTCCTAGAAATGGGACTTTGTGCCTAAGATGCTATCTTTCCATGAAAAATCATTTGAATTTTCTTTTACATTAGAGTTTCAACTCGTATTACATATAGTTGGAGCCACCATAGGAAATACATAAAGAGATTAATAAAAAAGGGAAAGAATTTGAAAATAATTCATATGCCAGGGGGCCTCAGAAAATTTGGGATTTACAGAAAATCTTAGAAAAAATAAATAACTGAGGCTAACTGCTGGGCGAAGATGATGAAATGAAAACAGACGCCCTTCTTTCCTCCTCCTCAAATGTCTAATCAAATGAAAAGGAGTGGTAAGTACCAGCACACGCACAGTAAATATGCACACATACACAATTCATTGACATCGACTCAACAAAAACAGACCATGCAATTTGGGATGACTGAGAATAGAACCCCACTCTGCCCCACCAGTGGAAGTAACACCGAAGAAAGTCGCCTCAAACATCATGGAATGTTCCATTACTATCTACCAATTGGGAGAGAATCAGAACAACAGAATGAACAGAAGGTCCCGGGGAAGATGGTATTAGAAACTGAAGTATTTGTGCTTCTACGATGAACCATTAGATTGGGCACAATCGAACCCATTTTATACAAGGCACCTATAAAGATGCTTCATTTTTTTCTTTTTCACAGTCTTGGTTTCTTCTCAGCATCGAAGCCACTTAGGAGCAAATGTAAGTCCATGTGTAAGTGGAATGGCCTCATTTATTATCTACATCGGCTTGACCAGACTTAGCAGGGAGGGGAGCAGTCTGCAGTAGCCAGACACTTTCACTGACATCAATACTTTTTTGACAGAATTTCCCCTTTGCCATTTGATTCCTTTATCTGTGGCACAGACCCTTCCAAAACTTCTCCCAAGACCTCCCCCAAGGTAGTTCCAAATAGGTACCAGTTACTGTATTATATGTGTTTTTCGTGTATCATTAGTGCAGAGAAAAATCCCCATTTCACAGGATCCCTGTGGAACAGACACACACGGAGAGCCAGACCCTCGACTCCATTTGGCTGAACACAACACCAGCTTTTGAGGTCCCCAAATGCAATTCGTGACTCCCCATTTCTCCTTGTTTTTGTCTTCTCTCTTCCTGTAAGGTCTAGCTCCTTCCTGTAAGGATAGTTTCTCTCCAAATTACTGATGTCAATTCCTGTTATTGTCCATCTTATACACGTACGCCCCTCGCATTGATCTCCGACCCACATTTTCTGCTCAGCATCTACTTCTCACTACAAATTTTCAGAATTTCTGTGGAGTCCCCCCCAAAAAAAATTACTGGAGTTGGCCATTTTCCAGTATTGTCTACCAGTATGGAAGAATGTAAAACCTAGAGGAACCACAGGAAAAAGGAAGAGTCCATTAGATGGAATGAAACTCTGCACAGCATCTGAAGAGAGAGCAGGCTGGGTTCACCCACAGAGAGCTCATGGAACCCCAGTGCGGCTCCTCCCATCCTCCTTCTCCTCTTCCCCCAACAACAAACCTGGAGCTACTGAATACCACCTTTAGTGAAGCCAAGACCCCAAGCTGTCTTCCAGATAAAGCTCTGATGAAGAAGGAAAGATGTTGAGAGCCTCAGTCTACGCTGTCTGAAAGTAAACAGAAGCTCTTGAGAGAGCAGAGTATAAACGTGCTGAACATAAAATATAACAACCCGAGAGGCATCTTACCGAAACAACCAACCAAACACAAAGGACATACCAGAAAAGAGATGAACAGCAAGCCCAAATTAAAGAAAACTACCTGAATGGTTTCATTAACATTTAATAATGAAACAAGTTCTTATTTTAAAACACAGTAAAGATTAACTGGACAATTGTTGAGTCAACAAAAAAAAGAAAGGGGGACCAGTACAGCAAAATTGAGGACCATTAAATAAAAAGCAAAAACAGACGAGATAATGAAGATGCTGGCGTCGAAAAAGGACTTGGCATCTTCACGGTAGACACGAAAGAGGGTACAAGAGAAATGACCATGGTTAGAGAAAAAAACAAACACCACGAACATCGGTGCAATTGGTGTCTCTGAAGTGGAGATCCCAAAAAGTCAAGTCCCAAAAGAGATTAACCAAACATTTTCCTGAAAAAGAGAGAAAGAACTGAATGTACTAAAGAGACCAAATTATATGACAAAGACATTTTACATTTGTCGATTTTAGTCACAGAGAAAGAAGAGCATAAGATTTGCATCTCCTGTATGATAAGGGATATTGAGCGTCTTTCTACATGCTTTTTGGCTGTTCCTGTGTCTTCCTTACACAGTTGTCTCTTCAGCTCATTTGACCATCTTTTAATTGAGTTGGTAATTTTTTTTTTGAGACGGAATCAAGAGGAAAAAGAAAGAAGCAAAACATTTAAGGGACACAATAATGGAAAATTATTTGGTGATGATAATATGTATGGTAGTGTCTTTGAACCAATATGCACTGTATTCAGGGTGGGAAGGTTCATTTGGTATGCCATAATGACACACAGTGATTGAATGTAAAATAAATAAATAAATATAAATAGGTAAAAAAAAGAAAACAATGCCCACAAAATTCTGAGTAAACATGTGACTGAAGAATAATTATACCTCAGCAGTTAGTAAATTATAAAGACAATGGGCATATTCTCATGAATGAAGTAATTCAGGAAGAAAATACATGTTTTCATAGAAGTCTCTCCCTTCTGGGAAGACACACACACACACACACACACACACACACACACACACAAACTAAGCAGCAATGTAACACAGCAAATTAAGAAATAAATGGAGAAGTTGTAGTAAGACATTATTGATCTCTTTAAGTAAAGAATTAGTACTGAACACTGGATATTTTGATAAACTGCCATAAACATTGAAAAAGTGAAAATAATATGGAATCAATTAATATTGTCTAAAATTATGTTTAAACTGTAGCATAAAACCAAAAGATGATAAATATTTAGTTGTTATTTTCTTTCTTCTTTTTTTTTTCTTTCTTTCTTTTTTTTTTTCTTTATTGAGGTTTTTTTCACAGTGTGCGTACACTCACTGGAGAGAGACAATGAGAGAGAAAGTGAGAAATCACCACCTGAGGGGATGGCTACTCCACAATCTCTCTCCTCTATCCTCCTCCTGAGATTCTAGGCACACACGCACATGTGCCCAGTGTGAGTCTCAAGCCACCAGGTCCAGGACTCAAACTACAACTGGCCATGTGAGAGTCCAGAGTCTAACCACCATGTCACCTTTTGGTCCGTTTATCTTTCTTAACATAAGGAAAGTGTTTTTGAAACTGTTGTGATAGTTAAAAATCGATATAATGCATAGAAATTGTTTCAACTTTGGTGTCTGTAAATACGTAAGTGGAAATATCTGAAATGATGTTCATCAGTGAACATATTCAAGTGCCTTTGATTTTTACTCTTCTGTAATGTTTTCTATTTTTTTTCTTTTCTGCTAGCAATACTTTCTATACGGTTTGAACTTTTATTGCATGTTAATTTTATAAAAAGCAAGATAACTCTTTTAAAATAGCGTATCTTTTACAACTATTACATTATTTAAATGGAAGGTACTTCCAGTAAAATTTATTTAAAAGCAAAATGCATACTCAGAGGGCTAAAAATTCAATCCTGTTTTCACTTACAGATTAACAGAGTTCAATTAAAATTTAATTTATTTATATAAATAGAATAGATTTATGATCCTCAATACAAGAAAAAGTACCTTTGCACATCAGTCAAACTTTGAAACATGATTTTAACCATACTTATATCTAAGACAGTAGAACCTTAACTATCACAAATGACCAAAAGACCCTCTAGACTTAAGATATAACTGTCTCAAGACAGCAATTTAGAATGACTTGCCTAGTCTTGCCTAAAAATTACATGCCTGGTCTGCATTCTCAGAATATTAGGTAATTTATGTACAAAAATGTCCATCCTTTTTTATGAGTAGAAATATAGATTATTTCCACAGCTGTACATACACATATATGCCTTTATTTTCATGAGCAAGGAGTGGTAATTTCACATTTATTGACCTTGAGTTGAAGCCTAATGGAAGAATTTCATAAACAGAATTTCTGACTTCAGTTTACAGTAGAGATACTTTAATGAAATTTGTAAGAATATGGGGCAACGGACCATCTTTGGTATTAAGAAAAAATTATTTTCCTGTTTATAACTGACTTTATGAAACAGATCAGATTACAGAATAAAAAAGAAGTAAAAATTTTAAAGTTATTTTAATGACTCTTTTTAAAGAAATATTTATTTTATTTTATTTATTCTTTCACTTATTTTAATTTAACCAGAGAGAGAAACACACAGAGAGAGAGGGAAAGTGAGAAAGCAAGCCACCAGGTCTGGGACTCAAACCGTAGTTGGCTGTGTGGGACTGTCCAGCACCTTAACCACCACACCACCTGCTGGCCCCAAGTTATTTTAATGACTTTTTAATATTTTTTAATTGTTTAAATTTAGCAATTATGAAATACTCACTGTTCAGACAAATTTATTAAAATCTGTTAATTTTTAAAGTTCATTTCATTTATTTCTTCCATGAAAGTGAGAGGTAAAGAGACAGATACCCCCAACAGGGTATTCATACCCCAGTTCACCCTCAGCTTCAGCCAGCCCAGGTCATGGGCATGTACACGTGTGCCCCATGTATAGAGGGAGACCTTGAGATGTGAACCCAATACTCTCGTGTGCATTCAGCATGTCAGAGCATTGCAGTACCACTGTGCCACTGGATGGCTTCTGAATTTACTTTTATTTTTAATTTTTATAATTCCATTCTTTTGACATGTTTTAATTTTTGTATTTTAATGCCTTAAAGTCAACTTTTTCTTATTTAAATATATTATAATCCAAAGCATTTAGAATACTAGACACTCATTTTTATCAAGAAAACGTTTATTTTCTATCTTAATTCTATAGTTGAACATTGCTTGCTTGTCTGCCTAGCCAAAGAAAAAGGATTTTTTTAACTGCATAAAAATCCAAGGAGTCAGAAAAAACTTTCTACTGTTATACATTAAATCACAATTTTAAAGTGTTTTTAGAAATAAGAGGTTACTATTTTTTTTAATCTCCAGATATTGATGAATGCTCCTTCCAAAATATTTGTGTCTTTGGAACATGTAATAACTTGCCTGGGATGTTTCATTGCATCTGTGATGATGGTTACGAACTGGACAGAACAGGAGGGAACTGTACAGGTATGGCCAGTGAAGGGCTCAAGTGGGTTCTGATTCATTCAAATAAATACTCTTTGACATTTCTGCTTTTTTAATCTGTGCATTTTTCTGCAAAAGAAAATTCTGATTCATTTACATTTAACTGAGGATCTGATATACATTGCTTGCTTACCTGCTTACCCAAGCATGTGGACGCATGTGCTTGCCAGAGAGAGAGAAAATGAGAAAGCCCCCTCCCGAGCTGCAATCCCTTTTCCTCCCTTCTCTAAATTTTGGGCATGCACTCACACACACCTAGCATTTTTTCAAGCTGACAGGCAGAGGTCTCGAACCACACAGATGATCATACAGGATCTAGCCACCTTAACCATCACACCACCTGGCTGACCCAATATTCTTTTATATAAACAACTTAGGATTAGATATCTAACATGACACTAGTAAAATACCTCTTTATTTATATGTCTGTGCATACATCATTTGTAGACATATATGATATTAGTTAAACAAATAGTGACATAAACTTTTTCCTCTGATTTACAACATCTAATTACTATGTATCTATTAAAAATATTAAGTGGCATGTTCATAAATGCCATGTGCTTGATCTATGAAGCTCATATTAATTATGTACAAAGATTTAAGATCTTTATTTCATCATTGAGTCCTTGCTAATGATCTTTAATCTATTTACTTGCAAAAAAATATCCAGCAAATTTCTTGGAACATCATTATGCATAGAGAAAGTAAAGTTGTTAACTCGAGCATTTTGAATGCTTCTCCTAGATATCGATGAGTGTGCAGACCCCATAAACTGTGTCAATGGCCTGTGTGTCAACACGCCTGGTCGCTATGAGTGTAACTGCCCACCCGATTTTCAGCTGAACCCCACTGGTGTGGGTTGTGTTGGTAAGTAAAAGCTGTGTGATACAAGCCAGTAGAATGGTGTCGGGTGGAATATTCAGACTCTCTTGGTAATGAATTGTGATGAGTGTCTGCTGCATTTAACTTAAAAAACAAAATAATCCTTTTCCTTAAGAGACTCTAGATTAGTGAACATTAAATGTCACCTTTACTTCATCTTCCAGATTGTATTTAGGAATAGGAATATTTGAGATGTCCACTCCGGTCTCTTCATCTCACAGACTTGGGGACCAAGTTTCATGGTGGTACAGCAATTAATTATTTCAAAGTCTCAGAGCTTGCAAGGTCTCAGAGTTGCTGCCTGGTTGCTTGGCCAGGGCGTGGACAGCACAGGTCAAAAAGGCATCGCTATGAGAATATTCATTCTTCCTGCCTGCAGCAAGGGGTAGGTAGGATGAAATAAATGAAGGGAGAAGAAAGGAACTAGAGAGATGGACTTCATGAGCCAGACCATTGGAGTAGAAGGAGTCGAGTGATGAGGAAGAAAGGAAGCAGTAAGGAAGGCTCCGCGTCTGTTATCAACATCATTAATGTTGAGGAGATAATTGTTGGACTCTTGCTAGAGAAAAGGGAGGGAGTTCTCGTTTCAATGTGAATCGCCTGCTGTCTTTCGTGTGCTTTTCTATGGGACTGCCGCGAATGGAGAGAATTTTTGCTGCTGTGCTTTCTACAGTTTTTATATTGTTTTCAAATTTTGGAGAATGCCTTTAGTTATGATTTATGACTACTCCAGGTTCTGCCCTTTCCATTGAAAGTCATTCATTTACTAAATAGGGAGTACCTTATCTCAACAGTAAACAGAATAAGCAAATTCTTTGCTTCTGTGTTTATACTCTGGTGGCAGGATTTATTCTGATTGAGACAAGAACCAACCGGAGGTGGCCTGCACTAGGGTAACACTTTCCAAGATTACTGTGGCTATAGGAGGAAAATAAGCTTACACTTGGGTTAAGGATGGAAGTTGAGAGTTGAGTCAAGAAATTACCCCAGGTGAAGGGATGATGGTGGTGAGGACACAGGATATAGTGACAAAGAAGTGCTAAGTAGTCATAGTCATATTCCAGAAAATTTTTTTAGAGATTTTTGCTATAGGGCTATAGGACGCATGCACTTGCCAGAGACATAGAGACAGAGAAACAGAAAGCAAGAAATCACCCCCTGGGGGGATGACCATGCTGTAATCCATTCGCCTCTCAGGATTTGGGGCATGTATGCACACACGCCCAGCGTGAGTTTCAAGCCATCCTTTCCAAGACTCAAATCATGATGAGCCACGTGGGAGTCCAGTGCCTTAACTATGAAATATTTGAAGAGAGAGCTCACAGGCTTTATAACTGGACTGGATAATGTCATGATAAGAAGTCAAAGAGGATTCTGCCTTAAGGCCTGCACCACTGAAAAAATTGAGTTTCCATTTATTAAAAATTCAGAGGACTGGCAGAAAAGTAGAACAGATTTTGTATATGGAGGAAAGAGTATGAAGGGTGTGTTTCCAGACATATGAACTTTGAAATAACTATTACATATCTAGGAGGAAGGAGAAATGAAATAGGTAGATGGCCAGAGGGTCTAGAGTTGAGGGGAGAAGTGAGAGACAGAACAATAAATTTTAGAGTTCTGAGCAAAAAATGTAATGGTTAAAACCATTGAATCGATGAAGTGCTCTAGATGGTACAATAATTGTAGAAAGAGACAAGAAAAAGCCTGAGTTTATTGGTGCCTTAAACGTCCTCTCTAATTTGCTTCAGACTGTCATTCTCAAAGCCTACAAAGCTAACTATGCCAATGGAAACTAAACCGTGGGAAAATGGAGATGATGGGAAGGAAAAGAAACATGTGACCACATGACACTGTGTCAATGTTTCTTTAATACGATACATAGCTTTAAATTAACTTACCCTGGACTTGCTTTTATTATTCGTGAATTCACAGTATACATTAATTACACCAAAAAGATTTTTTGCATTCCTATTATCGAAGGTCCAGAATGTTCCAAAGGAGAAATTTCTTACTGTCTTGTTTATTGCATGATTATAGGAAGATATGATCGATACGGATTTCTCAACAAAGAAAAGGCTGTCATAATTTACTATGTATGGCTCAATCTTGGAAAGGCTTAAAACCAGATTGATGGCTTTGTGCGAAGACTTTAAGAGAAGCCTTTCCTGCTAATGTATGACATTTGCACGTCATCACTGGAGGGACTTTCCTCTAAGCACAGCTTCTCCTTGTGGCCAGGGGAGTGATAAACCCCTTTGTTGCTTGCAGACAACCGCGTGGGCAACTGCTACCTGAAGTTCGGTCCTCGAGGAGATGGGAGCCTGTCCTGCAACACGGAGATTGGGGTGGGCGTCAGCCGCTCCTCCTGCTGCTGCTCCCTGGGCAAGGCCTGGGGAAACCCCTGCGAGACGTGCCCCCCTGTCAACAGCAGTGAGTATGAAGCTGGAGAGGAAGGGAGTGAACTCGGGGGTCTGAAGACTAGTTGCCATTTTGTTCTTGGGTTGAGGTAGGAGAGTAGTGAAGGCAAAAAATAAAAAATTGATTTTGGGGGGCCAGCAGATGGTATAATGGTTATGTCACTGGAATCCCATGTAGTCCACCATGATTTAAGTCCAGACCCAAGAGACCTAAAACTCACACCAGGCACATGTGAGTGTGTGCCCAAAATCCCGAGGAGAATGGAGAAGAGATTGCAGGATGGCCATCCTCTCCTCTGGGGGGCGAGGGGATTTCTCACTTTCTGTCTCTCTGTCTCTCTCTGTCTCTCCAGCAAGCACACGTGCCCTATAACGAAAATTTCTCTCTAAAAAAAAAAAACTTGAATTTAGACAACCGTTAATGATTGTGCTGAAACCAGCCAAGAGCATTTTATATAAACAGAATTGAAATTCTCTTCTTACTGTTTTTCACAATACGTTTAACTTTTTTTTTTGGAGAGGTTTTTGCTATAGGGCGCGTGCGCTTGCCAGAAAGACAGAGAGAGACAGAAAGACAGAAAGCGAGAAATCACCCCCCAGGGAGGATGGCCACACTGCAATCCCTTCTCCTCCATTCTCCTCTTGGGATCTTGGTCACGCATGCACCCGCGCCTGGCGTGAGTTTAAGCTACCGGGTCTGGGACTCAAACCATGGTCGACTACATGGGAGTCCAGCAACATAGCCATTATGTTAACTGCTGGTCCCCATTTTTTTTAACTACAGTCCAGTATGAATGGTAATAACATCGGTTCACCATGGTATCACAGATAAAGTCCATTCCTAGTTCTTCTTGGAGGTTATTTAGTTAGTTTTACAGGCCTATTACATATTTTAAGTCAATAGTATTAATAACTTAAAATATATCTTCTGATATGGGCATAGACCAAAACCTTCGGAGAGTTTTTAATATTTATTTACTAACCAAGAAAGTTGGGACACAAATCGTCTGAGAACTTATTTATTAATTAAAAACAAATGGTTTTTTGTTGTTCTACTGTGTGTATGATTTGTGGAGTAATGTTTTTCTTTCAAGTAAAATTAATATAAATTAAATGTCTTTGCAAAGAAAAGATGCATGTCTCAATCCTGGTCATTGCTGAATGCTCACTTGATATCTCAGCCACCTGAACACAGATATCCAGGGTCTTATTTTCCCTTGTTTTGTAGCTGAATATTATACCCTGTGTCCGGGAGGTGAAGGCTTCAGACCTAACCCCATCACAATCATCTTAGAAGGTGAGCTCATCTCTGTCACTCAAATTTAAACAGGGTAAAGTTTATTTTAGAGAAAAGCCAGTAGAAAAGTTAGTGCCGAACAATCCCAACAAGATTATTTAGCAAAATTACAGATGGGCAATCAATCACTAGGGAGCTAAAGAACCACTTTCATAAAAAAAAATAAAATAAAAAAATTAAATAAACATTTTAAAATAATGACCCTTGGCGCCAGACAGTGGCACAGTTGTAAAATGCAACTCTCTGCGAGATGAACCCACACAGGGAAGTTCCGAGTTCACCTTCTTTCTTCTGCCAGGCACCGGCTGCGACTGAGTGGACCACTATGTCAAGACCTTGTTGAAGCACTGTCTCTACTTCTCTCTCTCTCTCGTTGAAAAAATACACTTTTAACAAAGAAGTAATGACCCGTTGCAGTGTTGCCGTGATCTGATGTCTGATTATCCTGCAGAGAAACCCTCCTTGCCTTATTCCCAACTTGAATCACCCCCAGCTTGCTTCTGTCCCTCTTTCCAGACAATGGCAAACGTCCATGGCAAAGCCAAGAAAATCCAGAGTCAGAATAAACCCACCACCTGAGTGTCATTTGATCCCACGTTAGAAAGCTGCCATTTTAATTCTTGTTTTGCATAAGGGTGTCCGCTGTAAGTGAACTGTCTCTCCTTTTGTAGACATTGACGAATGCCAGGAGTTACCAGGACTCTGCCAGGGTGGAAACTGCATCAACACTTTCGGGAGCTTCCAGTGTGAGTGTCCACAAGGCTACTACCTCAGCGAGGAAACCCGCATCTGCGAAGGTGAGGTGAATCACACCGAAAAATGCTTAGCTCTGTCTAAAACAAAAATGGAGGCCCAGGCCTGCGCAAAGGGCCACCTTCTCAAATTCCGTTCAAGCGCTGTGGAGACTGGTTCACAGCTTTCTTCTTTTCAAAGTCGCTAGGCTGTGTGATGATAGATTCAAATCATTTGGAGCCCATTTGCTGTAATTTACTACTATTTTTCTGGGAGGATTAGATAAATATGAATGGAGAAGAATAGGGTAGTATAAAAATTACAATGTAAGAGAAGTTACTGATTCAACTATTGATAAGAATTTTGTTTTATGTAGGACAAAGAGATGAGCGTCCATGCAAAACTGAGTTCATATTGTTGGGTAATTTTTCAATGTCGGGCTACATGGTGTGAAGTTCAAAGGTTACGCAGATGCTTTTCCTGCTTCCGCTTCCTCGCTTAGCATGGAGTACCAACATCATCCTTTAGGTCCTGTCTTGCCACTAGCCTGAGGCTTTTGGAGGCAAGGTCCACAGCTAATCCATGTTTATAGCGTAAATTCTAGCCTAGAGTAGCATCTCCACAGTTACTTGTGGCATGAAGGAAAGCATTGAAAACTGAATATAAACATGGAACATAATTATTTCCATGATACCCTTCCTTTTAGAAGATGTTAGACAAATGCATCTGGAAGAAATATGATTTAATCAGGAGAACCATCAGCTCGTAGGCTCTCGAATGGGCACACATTTGAAAAGAGCTACAGAAAAAGGCTTTGCCAACCTGCATTTGTTTTAAAGTTGGCATTAGAATGTCATTAAATGACATAAGAGGATAACAGGCTTTGAAGAAATTCCATTTGAAAACTGAATTTCACTATGGGTGCCATGTAAACTATTTTTTGACACCTTAGAATGATACCTTTGGATGATACATATTTTTTGTATTTAGTTTTTGCTATAGGGTGTGTGTGCTCACCAGAGAGAGATAGAAAGAGAGAGAGAAAGTGAAACATTTCCCTCTCGGGGAAATAGCCATGCCTCAATCCCTGCTCCAGTTTCCTCCTGGAATTTTTGGGGCTGCGAACACATGCACCTGGCATGATTCTGAAACTGTAGGATCCAGGACTTGAACCACGCAGCCAGCCATGTGGGATCCAGCACCTTAACCTCCACACCACCTGCTAACCCCAATTTATATTTTTTTAATGTTGGAATATTTTTTTAATTTGAAGAAAAATGTATCTATGTCATGTGAATGCATATTTTGAGGCATCATCTTTATTTCTAAACTTTGTATCAATAGGAATTTGGGGAATCACCTATGCTTTTCTTTTTTTTTTTTTTTTTTTTTTTTTTTGAGAGGTTTTTACTATAGGGCACGTGTGCTCGCCACACAGAGAGAGACATAGAGAGACAGAAAGCGAGAAATCACCCCCCAGGGGGATGGCCACGCCACAATCCCTTCTCCTCCATTCTCCTCTCGGGATCTTGGGCACGCGTGCACACACGCCCGGCGTGAGTTCTAAGCCACTGGGCCCAGGACGCGAACCGCGGTTGACTACGTGGGAGTCCAGCGACATAGCCATTACGCTAACTGCTGGTTCCCAGGAATCACCTCTGCTTTTGTTCGGTAGTCCAAATAATAGAAATTCATCAAAAATACCTTTGTTAATGAATGGATGTTCTTGCCTATGCCAGATATTGATGAGTGCTTTGCACATCCTGGTGTGTGTGGGCCCGGGACCTGCTACAACACCCTGGGGAATTACACCTGCATTTGCCCGCCTGAGTACATGCAGGTCAACGGAGGCCACAACTGCATGGGTAGGTAACGGTTACCGAGATTAATTCTCCATTGTTGACCTCACATTAAGGCACCTGTGTCTCACAAAATCGGGAAGTGTAGTCTTCCTACGTGATAAAGTCTCTCGGAGTCTTATAAACTGCTGGCTACGTATCAGGCTTTTAGTCTTTATCCACTTAGGGGGATTTTAGAAAGTTCATGGAAAATAGAATTCAGGAATGAATTTATTTTGGTGCACAAAAATTCTGTAAACCATGCATGACGTGCATTTTTCATGAACTTTTTGAAGATCCCTTTCATAGTTCCATTTCAGAAGTCATGAACCTGAGGTAGACATTATATCCAACATTGCAGTTGTAGATTCCCAAATAATTCTATTCTCCATTCACGTAAAGTGAAAATTCTTGTACAAATAAAAGAACATTTAAAATGTAAGACTCAATACTTTTAAATTAAAGAAATGGTTTGAATAGAGAAATATAGATATTAATGTTGTCTCTCAAGAAACTTAGGAATAACAGTACTTAGCTAAAAAAAAAGATGTTAATCTAAAAATGACTTGTGTTCAGTTTAAAGAGTTCGTTTTAAGATACGGGCATATGACTGAGAATTTTTTCAGAGTTCGGTTCCTCGAGACAGTCTGATGTGTACAGGTGTGTGGGCTTCCTCACTTACCGCTCGTCTACAGGACTGGATAGCTTGTTTGTTTTTCCTCTGTGTAGACATGAGAAAAAGTTTCTGCTACCGAAGCTACAACGGAACGACCTGTGAGAACGAGTTGCCTTTCAACGTGACAAAGAGGATGTGCTGCTGCACATACAACGTGGGCAAGGCTTGGAACAAGCCCTGTGAGCCGTGCCCAACCCCAGGAACAGGTGAGCACAGCCCAGGCCCCTGCTGAGGGCTGGGGTGGTGATGCACACCTGTGTGTGACTGTGTGATAAAAGGCAGTGTGTACGAAACCAGAGATGCTCGGTTCCGAAAACACCTGAGAGCACCGTAGACCTCAGTTTCCCCAGTGGCCCTCTTTGGGATTCAAACACTCATTTCTGAGACTGTTGAATAAGCTTCCGAGTTTTCAAAATAGACTTTTTTGCTGAAGAGTCAGAATTTACAACACTAGTCCACTTGAAACTATTCTTTTTCTTTTCTTTCTTTCTTTTTATTTTGAGAGAGAGAAATTTTTGCTATAGGGAGCATATGCTCACTAGAGAGAAAGAAAATACGAAATCACCCTGCAAGGGGTATGGCCATGCCACAATCCCTTCTCCTCCATTCTCTGCTTAGGATTTTGAGCATGCACACACACGAGCCCGGAGTGAGTTTTAAGCCACTGGGTCCAGGACTTGAACTGCAGTCAACTATGTGGGAGTGTGGCTATGTAACTATTACACCATCTGCTGGTCCCTGAATCTGTTATCTTAAGCCATGCTGGTCAATTATTGATTTAGTCATCCAAGTAAAATTGATTGGGAAAGTACTATGTCTCACTGTACTACACAAAGAAGGTGCATGTTTGGGGGTTTTTGTTTTGTTTTGAAGATTTTTGTCATAGAGCATGTGTACTCACCAGAGAGAGAGACAGAAAAAGAGGGGAAGTGAGAAATCACTTTCTGGCAAGGATGGCCACATCACAATCCCTTCTCCATTCTCACTGGAATTTGGGGCATGCACACAAATGTACCCAGCATGTTTTTCAAGCCACTGGGTCTGGGACTCGAACCACAGAGTCATGTGGGAACCAGCACCTTAACTTCCACACCACCTGCTGGCCTGAACGGGGGGGGGGGGGGGGACAATATTTTGATAAAAATTTGGGACTAATTTAAAAGCTACCAAATTCAATAGGTATCTTTTTTCTTTTTAAGTTTGAGTCTTGCAAAATGTTTAAATGTACCTGATGAACAAACTTTACATAAACGTAACCAATTTGTCTTAAGTGTTTCTTACACACTCTGTCCTTCAGACTTAAATGACTTTTTAGCAGAACATAGCGCTTGACATTTCATGGTAGTGTTTTCCTCACAAGCACAAATTCTTTTGAAAGAAAAAGGAAAAGATAATAGAGGGAAGAGCAGAAACTACTTGTCTTAAAATTGTTTCCTACCTTTTAGTAGCAATAAATAATACGCATTGAAGCATTGAACGAAAAGGACAAATGAGAAATAGTGATTATGCCTTTGTTACCAAGTATTGCTTACGTGTAGGTATTTAAATGTTTCATTCAATGTGATTGTGAAGTGCGGCCTCTCCTTGAGGTGATGAAAAGTGACTCATGGGCCTTTTTTTCAGTGGCCAAATGGATTTTCTTAGCCTTGTTGCCAGTTGTATTTCACAAAATTAGATAGAAACATTCTTACTGTTTGTTCTCCATGTTAAAACTCCATAATTAGAAATTGAATATGATTTTTGGGGGAATTAAAACACCACTTTGTGAGAGGACATGAAAGTCTTGGGTTTTAGATTTAAATCAGAACTCTGCCACTGGTTGTGTGTGTATTTATTTCTCCTATATAACACAGGGATAGTAAATACAGAATGACAGGCCAGTCAGTGGTACGGTGATCGGGACAGCTGAATCCCACACGGCTGACTGCGCAGTTCAAGGTCGGAAAAAAAAAAAAAAAAAGAAAAAGAAAAAAAAAAACAGGCATGTGTGCGTGCATGCCCAGTAATTTCTTTTTATTACACAATGCCCTGTTTTTGACATCTCTCCTTTCACATTTCAACAACTGAACTTTTGTGGCTAAAAGAAAAAAGATGAATTCACATCTTGTTCATTATTATCTGCACTATAAATTTATTTCTGCATGGGGACCAACAGTTGGCATAATGGCTATGTCGCTGGACTCCCATGTAGTCAACTGCGGTTCGAGTCCCGGATCCGCTGGCTTAAACTCACGCCAGGCATGTGTGCATGCGTGCCCAAGATCCTAAGAGGAGAATAGAAGAGAAGGGATTGCAGCGTGGCCATCCCCCCTGGGGAGTGATTTCTCGCTTTCTGTCTCTCTGTCTCTCTCTGTCCAGCAAGCACACGCACCCTATAGCAAGAAACTCTCAAAAAAAATTATTTCTGCAGATCTGTGCTTTTGTGTAATACACATTCCTTTTTACTTTTGTACTCTACTTCTTCAGTCTATATAAATTAGATCATTGTAAAGCTCTGCACCTCCAAAGAAAAAAAGAATTTAAATGCATAAGTAAATGTTTGAATCTCGTAATGACTTTACCTACCTTCTAATATCAGAGCCATAAAAAGTTTATGATAGGAATTATAATAAAAACGATATTAATCATAAAGAATGCCTGGATCCACTCTTTGCAGAAGCTGGCGTTGTTACCAAGTAAATGTAATTGAAATGAAATGTCTGGCTGTGAGTACTATGAAGCATTTCTGTGAAAACACTACTATATATTGTTTTGAAGGAGTGCGAGAATCTCAAGAGTGTATTACTTTGTTTATGTTTTAAAGCTGACTTCAAAACGATATGTGGAAATATTCCCGGATTCACCTTTGACATACATACAGGAAAAGCTGTCGGTGAGTTTCTTCAGCTTATGTTCACTTAAATTCAGGTAGGAAGTCTTCTTTGAAAAATCTGTTTGGTGTCTTTAAAATCCAAGAATACCATAAAACGTAATAATCTGGATTCTAATCTATTGGGTCGAGAAACCTAGATGATTTTTTCAACGACCTGACAGTATAGTTAGACAAGAAGGAAGTAGCACATTTTCAGACTCTAACCAAGTGTTAAAATGATGTTCTTAGGGTCAGCAGATGGCATATTGGTTGAGGTGCTGGACTTCCCCATGGCCAGCCATGGTTCGAGTCCTGGACCTGGTGGCATGAAAACCATGCTGGACTGTGTGTGTGTGCCCAAAATCCCAGAAGGAGAGTGGAAGAGAAGGGACTGAGGTGTGGCCATTCCCCCTGGAGGGTGATTTCTCACTTTCCCTTTCACCATCTCTCTAGTGAGCACAGGTGCCCTATGGCAAAAATCTTAAAAAAAAAAAAAAAAAAAAAAAAATGGTGTTCTTCCATCAGCATAATCCGGTGATTGAGTTATGATAGTTACATGACTCTAGTGATTTCATACATACCAAGCTAAAACCTTAGCTTTTCATGTCATGCATATTGTATTACATGACTCTAAATAATTTACCCCCTATTAAGCTTTTGTTTCTATTTTAATAAGCACATGCTTAAGTTTTGGGTGAAGTTTTTCAGAAACCCTTTTTACAGCTCTAATTACAAATTTGCAGAATTATTACTCCTTTAAGTTACTTCCTTCCGAAGATATTTTCTATTGATTACTTTTCTTCATCAGTGATTCAGTAAGCAATGAAAATCTAGGTCTGCATGCATACCTGTATAACCAAATACATAAAATTAGGAAAACAGAGTTTTCTTTAACAGAAGAATAGTAACAGGTAGGGACCCCTCATGTGTAATGAAAAAGGGGCCTTAATTCCCAAGGAAGTCTGTTCGCTGTATTGATGCTGAAGTCACTTAAGGCAGGTACGTACATTTTTTTCCATCACTGCTGAGAGGAACTATTCTGTTTTATGATCTATACATTTTCGTAAAATACAGAGTTCTTTCTACCGGTATATAATTGACATTTGTGACACTGAGTGTGTGTTCTCATTCCAGGAACACGTAGCATTATTCGCGGTTACATGGTAAACACGTTAAGCAAACCCACATCTATTTGACCAACTCTGTTCGATTTCAGACATTGACGAATGTAAAGAGATTCCAGGCATTTGTGCAAACGGTGTGTGCATTAACCAGATTGGCAGTTTCCGCTGCGAATGCCCCACAGGATTCAGTTACAATGACCTGCTCTTGGTCTGTGAAGGTAATCTGAATAATACAGATCTTTCTTCCGAAAAAGTTTGGTATGAGTAAGCAGCTGCTAGACAGTTACCCGACTTCCCCTGTAGTTACTTGAGTTGGTCAGCAGAGTGGGGAAGTGACTGTAACCCTAATGCAATAACGCAAGACCCTTAAAAATGGGATGGTTGCTCTTTCAGATATTGACGAGTGCAGCAATGGTGATAATCTCTGCCAGCGGAATGCCGACTGCATCAACAGTCCGGGCAGTTACCGCTGTGAGTGCGCTGCGGGCTTCAAGCTTTCGCCCAATGGGGCCTGTGTAGGTAAGAAAGGGGCAGGCTCATTATTTGGCAGAGTGTAAGATTCTTTGGATTTTCTATACTAAAAAGGTGTCCATGCGTTTCTATCAAAACGTATTGGAACCAACAGATAACATAATGGTTACATGGCTGGACTCCAATGTAGTTGATTGCGGTTCGAGTCCTGGACTCAGCAGCTTGAAACACACCAGGCGCATGTGCATGAATGCCCAAAAATCCCAAGAAGAGACTGGAGGAGGAGGGATTGTGGTGTGGCCACCCCTCTAGAGGAAGATTTCTACTTTCTGTCTCTGTCTCTGTCTCTCTAGTGAGCACATGGGCCTTATAGTAAAAACCTCTCAAAAAACGAAAAAAGAAACTTTCTTTTGAGATTTTTCTACCTCCATCTATTCATTTATAGTGAAACTATACTATTTCACCATAGTTTTTAGATTATTTTGTTAAGAGGTCTCTTCAATGGATTTCCTTTGGATTGGGCCTAAATTAAACAGTATCCTTGACATACCAATCAATATTAAAAAAATGCATGATTAAAAATGAGACTTGGATACTTTAAAGTCTTGCTTATTTTACTTCAGCTGTTGTTATGGCTGATTTTCAGCCTGTCTGTAATAATTAATAGCAGGTTAGAGAAACGCATCTGTGAAAAATGAAGGAATCTTAATCAAAATCAGATATGGACAACATGTGTTTTATTTTTGTTGTTGTTTTAGATCGCAATGAATGTTTAGAAATTCCTAATGTCTGTAGTCATGGCCTGTGTGTTGACTTGCAAGGAAGTTACCAGTGCATCTGCCACAATGGCTTTAAGGCATCTCAGGACCAGACCATGTGCATGGGTAAGGAGGACGTTTGGTGCCCAGGAGGGAAGTGGGGCTATCACTCCAGAACAGCAGACAGTTCCATCACGTGCCGGGAATAATAATCATGTTTCTCAGAAAGACTCTTGCAAAAAGTTGACCATGTATAACCATCAATGTCAAGTTTATTTTCTTTGATCTCAAATTTGCAAGTGGGGACATGCCACAATATATTCTTCAGTTCAGTGGTTCTCAGCCTTCTCCCTAGGAGACATTCACATTTCTTGAACTGCTCTGTGGGACACTCAGTGATATGAGACTGACCAATGGACAGCTTCTACTTACCCCTGCATGTCCCCACTCAAGAAAGTATTTTGGAATGCAAGAGAGTAGTGAGAGTGACAGTATTAAAATGAATATATTTATAGACACACACACTTTCTATTCAAATCAGTGAATGCATGGGATTTATCATCTATGTTTTATCTCTGAAAAATAATTTTAGACGCTAATACGGCCAGATTCTTTTTAAAAAATTCCCAGTAGCTAATTTAATGGTTAGTTAAGTGATAATCGTGCTCTGTAAGTGCGTGTTGAGTGATGATTAATAAAGTTTTCAGAGACAGATGGGCTGGATGCCTTGAGGCCAGGACTGAGGATACTCCCTAAATCTGACGTCAGCCATTGGCTCGGCCTCAGCCAAAGCCTTCTCTGTCTCTGTTTTGCACTTGAAAGAGGAAAATCAAATTGAAAACTTGGCTATTTATAGTTAGCCTGTTGGCACTGTAGAAAAAGCTAGGGCTGTGCATCTATCCTTTGGGTATTCAAGGTACTACCTGTGTGAGTGTTAAGGACAGAATTCAGGCCTGGAGTTTCTGTATGGCTTGTCTGTGCAGCAGGAAACACCTGGAGAACACCTCTCATCCACTGCCTCGGATGAGTCCCGCCTGTGGACTTCTCTGATGATGAAAAATTCTCTAGGTGACTCTTGCACGGAGGAAGGCAAGGACTAGTCCTGTTGGCATAAGCTTTCTGAGAATGCTTGCTTACACACACTTCTCCTTTATGTACTCCCTGGGAGGAGAGTATGATTCGCCAAGAAAGCCTATAAGATGTGTGATTCACAAATTCATTTGGAGAACCTTAGCCCTCACTCCTAGCTGTTCTTCCATGATAAAAGTCAAACTATTGATTTAGTAAGACCTCCCTCAAACAGAGCTTCCCTAAGCCCCCTTCCCAGTTCGCCTCTTTTTTTGTTTTCATGGTAGAGTTTCAATAGCCTGGAATTCAGTCTACGGAGTCCTCTCTTTCATATGATGGATGACCTTTCTCAAGATTTTCTTGATTCAGTTTCGTAGAGAGTTACTAATATGGCTTCAATTTGGATTCCATTCCTTTTTAAAACTGAGTGTTTCCTTGAACAAAGTATGTAAGTTTCTGGACACGTGCTTATGATGCGTAATAGAAAAAATGTTTTAGTATTTCAAAAGATTAGTTGACTAAAATTGATAAACAAATGTACCCATCAGAATATCTCTTCTAAGGGGATGCTCGCTTAGGCTCGCTGAGCATTGCATGTGTTTGTACTTTTTTCTTAACATGTTTGGTATTTTCTGCCTCATACTCCTATTTTCACAAATAAATATGGGCTCCCAGTACTGAAGGAGGACTATCGAAGTCATCAGTAGTTAAAAAAAATGTAAGCAGTTCATAGCCTTTCGTTTCCTAGTGAAAAGTGGAATTCCTTTGAGTCAATGTTTCTTTGTAGATGTTGACGAGTGTGAGCGGCATCCGTGTGGAAATGGAACTTGCAAGAACACTGTTGGATCCTATAACTGTCTCTGCTACCCGGGGTTTGAACTCACTCATAATAATGACTGCCTGGGTAAGTACTTTAGTCGGTCCGTTATTGCTTCTGTTTCATTTCCACACAACATATTGACATAAAGCCAAAGAACCAAAACATTATTTCTGGTATTAAAATTCCACAAAAGATAGGCAGCGCTCTATGACCGATGGGTTTCTAATGAACGGAAACCACAGTGTTCACCTAATGAAATCAGAAGACAATGTGTTATTTTGAGCACGTTGGTCGATCAATCCAGGAAAAAGGGGGCCATTCAGATGATAGAAAACATATTGGGAGTGATTTATGGTTTGGGGGCTTCTTACTCCTAAGTGAGATTAAAGTCTGACCTTCCTCGTTTCGACGTCATCACAAGTATTTCATATAAACCTATTCTTGATTTGCACTCAAATACCAGTAAACTCCTACTTAGACACATTTTGGGTCTTGATACTTCATTTGTCCATCAGCTTTGGAAGCCAAGATTCCTTTCCCCCATGTAAATAGCGCATGGTGACTGTATTACCAGATCGGCCCTCAGAGGGATTACCTCTCCTAGGCATAATACAGGCTTTTCACGTTTGACCCACACTAACAGAAATGAACATGAAATGGGAAGTGATGGTGAGTGGGCTTCTGTAGTGGGTGGAAGAGGTGATGAGAGAAGTAACACCAGCATTTATTCCTTCTTTACGTTGCACTTTCCAGCATAGCGTGGTCTAATTCATGTGGCCCAGCAAAGTACTGAAAGTAACGTCGGTTCTCTACCCTGATAGGACCATCACAGCTTAACTCCACCTCCCAATTTAACCCACCATGTGTTCCTCTTTATCTCTCTTATATCCACCATTGTAAAGAAATTTTAGAGCTAACTAAACACGTTATCCAGCTACCACCTTCTTGACTGTAGTTCCTTTGAACAGTCAGGGAGAACTAAATAGTGCAGACACGGCCCTGATCAAAGAACAATCTTCAAACAACCCAGGAAATGACTCAAATGTAATCAACCCTGAGCCTAACTGAAAACCCAACTCATAATGTCCTTCTCCTGCCCCCAAATTCTGTCTTCTGTCTGTAATTCTAGAGTATTTTTACTATAATCTATTTTTCTGTATTTAAGATGCTCATTTATTTATCCTATGAATAGGGTCGGTTTACCTCCAGGTGAAGTATCCGCAAATTAGGAAATCAAGTTAAATTCCATATATAACCCTTGCCTTGGAGGTGGGGGGGGGGGCATTCAAATCAGGAAGAATGGAAAAGCTTCTCCTTCAACCTTCAAGTTTTATCGGTTATAATTCATGAGTTATCTTATTATCGAAAATGGCCCCTTGTGGTTGAACTGCAACGGGACCTATGCGGCCTTCTCAGTCGTGTGACCCTCGTCATGGTAATGTGCGCCGTCCTTCTCTGTGTTGATGAGCGATGATAATGCAGGATTTTTCTGAATGTGTGCCAATGACTAGGCCTTGCAGTCGCAGCTCATGAACTCCTGCGTATGTGCGAGCACTCTCTGCAACCATAACCTCTGTTTGCTTCCAGACATAGATGAGTGCAGCTCCTTTTTCGGTCAGGTGTGCAGAAATGGACGGTGCTTTAATGAAATTGGCTCCTTCAAGTGTTTATGTAACGAAGGTTATGAACTTACTCCGGATGGCAAAAACTGTATAGGTAATAGAATAAAGAACAAATAGTCTTTATGCTGTTCTGTTTTGTAAAATATTGATGTGAACACATACACACACGCACACGCACAGGCGCACTTAGGATCTGATTCACATTTCATTTGTCCATCAGATCCATGACCGAGGCAAGCTATGGTGGGGGGAGGTATTGGAATGAGGTATAAGCCAAGTATGAATTTCTCAAACCAGCAGGTGGCGTAGTGGTTAGGACACTGAATCTAATATGGCAAACTCCCCATTTTGTGTCCTGGATCCAGTGATCTGAAAAACACACCAGGCACGTGTTTGTGTGTGCCCCAGATCCTGAGAGGAGAATGGAGGAGAAAGGATTGTGGTGTAGCCAGGCCCCTGGGGGATGATTTCTCACTTCCCCTCTTTCTGTGTCTCTCTGCCTCTATCCAGCCAACACATATACCTTATGGTTAAAAAAAAAAAAAAAAAAAAAAAAAAAAAGTCTCATAAGCAATGTTTTGGTTGTTTTGTTTTGTTTTTAGAGAGATTTTTGCTATAGGGCACATGTGCTCACTGAGAAGACAGAGAGAGAAAGACAGAAAGTGAGAAATCATTCCCCTTGGGGGGGATGGCC
Organism: Tupaia tana; assembly: GCA_026018925.1. Taxonomy (NCBI): domain Eukaryota; kingdom Metazoa; phylum Chordata; class Mammalia; order Scandentia; family Tupaiidae; genus Tupaia; species Tupaia tana. The sequence continues at coordinate 14,449,784 of JAKSZU010000014.1, read as the reverse complement.
AGGCCACATAAACAATGTTTTTATTGGGGACAAAGATTGAGGTTATCCATGTCTCAATAAAAATAGGCAAAGAAAACAAACCAAGAAAATTAACCACGTGCCAAATGAGAACTACCCAATATTGTATCAAAGAAGATCTCATATCAAAGAAGATCTCAGAGGATGTCCATGGTAACTTAGCAAATCAGAGGCCCTCAGCCAAAAACTCCTGTTAATAGCATTTGGCAGGCAGACAGATCCGTGCAAAAATGATCTCGTGTTTAAATTATTTGTTCCTCTTCTTTTCCTCTACAGATACTAATGAGTGTGTTGCCCTTCCTGGCTCTTGTTCTCCTGGTACTTGTCAGAATTTGGAGGGATCATTCAGATGCATCTGTCCCCCAGGGTATGAAGTGAAAAGCGAGAACTGCATTGGTAAGACCATCATCTCTGAATGGGGACTTCAAACCCGAAGTCCACAGCTGGTCAGTATAATAAGGCTTGGTACCAGCTCTGGAAATCACACCAAGCCCCAAACACTGCAAGCTTGCTAACCTGAGGAATTAAACACAGAGCTGCCTCCATCTGTTTTATTGAACCATCAGAAATGATTTGACGATGGGGTAGTGGGAATACAATCTTAGGGATGTGGGATTTTTCATTAACAGAAATCTTAGGCTACTCAGGAAATTTTCAGTGCACTCTAATCTTTTTTCCAAATGTCAGTGGAGACTTTCTACTTGATTTAAAGAGTTTCTACAAAAACTGTAATTGTTGGCGCTCAGCTTTAAAACAGCTATTAAAGGTGTCTAGGGCCCTAGAAATGTGAGGCAGAAAACCTTGACAATGCTGTTGAGGCATTTTTTTTTCCCTTGGGAAAGCCTTATGTCAAAATAGAAAATATTAATCCATTTGTCGTAACAGATGTTTTTCTGTGGAAACACTTCCAGCACACGAGAACACTGCAACCACATCAAAAGTGGGTCCCAGCATTGCCTGGTAGACATGATGAAGGCCAACCTTTTTACAATTCACTTTATTTCACTTTTATATAAATTATTTTTTACAGCCTTGTTGAAATTCAGAAGCACCAGCATCTTAGTGTGGTTTTCTTAGCGTGAAAGGATTAAGGATACTTTTTTTTTTTTTGCCTTTGAGTTATCCATGACTTAAAAAATGAAAAATCTATTGCTCTAGGCAAGATTCCATCTAAGATATGTAACTCTGCTGTTAACATTCAAGGGAGTTACCTAGAGCTGAAGGAAGCAATTTACTTCATGGAATTTAATTATTTTTAGATCATATAATTAGATATTAAGGGTACACCTGGTCATTCTGACTTTCTGTCTGATTTGTATACCTGACTCGCTAAGATTGTCTTAGTGTGTTCATATTTTTAAACAGTAGATAATAATGCTAGAATTATCTTAGTAAGCAATTCCTTGTAAAGTTTAAGATCTCCTCTCTTTCTCCCATTTTATTCTTTCATATTTAATATTGATTCTTCATTATCTCCATGATCCAGCTCTTTATGGAGCAATGATAGTAGCCATGTGTTAGCCACTAGGAGGGAAGGGGAATTACACGTACTTCCTGTGTCAGATAATCTGGCCACCTTTTATCCTAGTGAAAGGACCTATGTCTATGATGTAGTAACATTTTATTAAATTTTGGAAATAATTTTCTTTATTCGCTGTTGGCAATGCTGCTATTTTTCACCTCTGAAAAATTGGCTTTTTTTTTTTTTTGGAGAAGTTTTTCACTATAGGGCGCGTGCACTCGCCAGACAGACAGAGAGAGAGAGACATAGAGACAGAAAGCGAGAAATCAACCCCAGGGAGCATGGTCACGCCACAATCCCTTCTCCTCCATTCTCCTCTCGGGATCTTGGGCACGCACGCACACGCGCCCGGCGTGAGTTTTAAGCCACCGGGTCCGGGACGCGAACCACGGTCGACTACGTGGGAGTCCAGCGACATAGCCATTACGCTAACTGCTGGTTCCCGAAAAATTGGCTTTTAATTAACTTACTTCACTCTAAGAATATTTCCTTCCAACTAGGTTTTCTTCTACTAGTTTTTCTCAGGTACAGTTCTTATCATTTGCATGTGTGCATATATACACACAGATGCACACACACACACACACACACACACACACATCTATTTCTATATTCAGTGAGCATTTTAGTGAACACTTAGTGGGTGCTGGAAATATAAAAGTAGTCTTTGCCTTTGACTAACTTACTATCTCATGGAAGAGACATGCTTTGTAAGGAACTCTGTTTCATAAAAACATCCTTCTCACACAACGTGATGAACACCCTTCTAGAGGTGTGGTCAGGGTATAAGAGCACAGCAGGAAGTCGTGAATAACTGTGAGAGTGGCATGTCAGGGAAGCCCATCACAAAGAATCAGCAACATAGTTCACGCTTCGATGTTGGGTAGCAATTTTCCAATCCAAGAAGAGAACAGAAGAAGCTATCTTAACACAGAAGAAACATGAGTGGGGTAAGAGACATTGAAGATTGCACTTAGTCCTACAGGAAGGGTGGAGCCGTTTGAGGGTTTTTAGTTCTCTACAAGGAATGTGATATGATTCATTCATTACAATTCTGCAAATGGAAATTGAGAACTCGGTATGTCCAGACACCACAGGGGCAGCTGAGGGTGCTGTGGGAGTTAGATGGACACAGCACATGCCCTGGAGCGTTCATTCTAATGTGTCTCAAAGAGTCTCGTATTCATTCATTTGGAAAGAATAACCCATTCAGTAAGCACTTCCCACGAAAAATGGCCAAAATTCACTGGTGTTTATTTTAATGGGCCATTCTAGGGTTAGGGGGGATGATAACATTCTCAAAGTATGTCTGAGCCCTCCGAGGTCCATCAGCACAGATTTTCAATTATAATCAGATGTGTATTTTAGAACAGCACCCCCAGTGGCAACGGGGAAAGGAAAGGGGAGGTGCAGGTCTGTGAAGAGACTTAGAGTGATCCAGGTGGAAAATTATGATGGGTTTGGAAGTACTGAGGAGGTAGCGTCGGCAGGCCACAGGCTGCTGCACTGGAAGGTTAGAAGGTCAGAGTAAGAAATGAAAGCGACTCCAGGATCCGAATTTGGATTACTGATAAGGGCTACAAGGAGGAGGACCAGTCAGTAGAGCTGATTTGGCCACCTTGAGTCTGTAATACATGTGACACATTGAGCTGGTCCTAGGAGGAAGGCTGGTAGACAGCCCTCAGGGTCAAACCCAAGGGCCGAAAATGGATTGGGAACTCTACAGCATATGTTGGTTGAAACAAGAATGATCTCTAACATTCGAAGCAATAATCGTTTATTTGTAAGAAATAAACTCAATATATACAGAATAGAACCTCTTGTTTCGTATTCAGTATCCATTGGCTAGTGGAGTATTGTGGTATGGACACTTATTTTCAGCTATTGAACAGTGCATTGATTTGGTTAAATTAAGAAATTCTCCCACTGCTCTGCAGATATAAACGAATGTGATGAAGATCCCAACATTTGTCTTTTTGGTTCCTGCACCAACACTCCAGGAGGCTTCCAGTGCATCTGCCCTCCTGGCTTTGTGCTGTCTGATAATGGACGGAGATGCTTTGGTAAGCTGTGGAGCGACTTCTCTGTCATAATTTGCCTCTAGAAATTTCTACACTCAATGGTAAACCATAATGCTAGTGTTTTCATAACAGAATAGACATGCATGAGGTAAACATACCATCTGTTCAGTAAAGGTCTCAAAAGTATTGGGTCGTCGGGAAAGTCATGACACATTATTGCATAGAACAAATAGAAAAATACTTCATGGCCTTTCCAACGACCGAGTATTTGGCAATGGACAATTTTTTAAGGTACTTTGAATCATTTGGTGCTCTTTCTACATTATTAAAGATAGTAAAAGATATTATTATCTGATTTATTTTATTTTGTTGTTGACATAGTTTTTTGTATAATGGTGAGTGATTGCTTTTTTTTTTTTTCCTTTTTTTTTTTGGAGAGGTTTTTTCGTTATAGGGCGCGTGCGCTCGCCAGACAGACAGACAGAGACAGAGAGACAGAAAGCGAGAAATCACCCCCCAGGGGGGATGGTCACGCCGCAATCCCTTCTCCTCCATTCTCCTCTCGGGATCTTGGGCACGCACGCACACGCGCCCGGCGTGAGTTGTAAGCCACCGGGTCCGAGACGCGAACCGCGGTCGACTACGTGGGAGTCCAGCGACATAGCCATTACGCTAACTGCTGGTTCCCGTGAGTGATTGCTTTTGATGTCATTTAATTTACTGAAAGTTACCAGATAGTTTTTGTGAGTCTATAATATAACACTGAAAAAAATGAAAGATTTTATGCGTGTGGAAATAATTTTTATATTCAGCCTGCGTTCTTAAATTTCCTAAGCGTATTATGAAGATATTTTAAACATTTTAAATAACTGAAGGATTTGATACACAGGTCAATTTAAATTGGCAGATGAAATCAGCCATTGAGGACTTCCAGACCTGTGTTTTAACTGCTAATCTAATCTGCACCATATGCTCTGCCTGTGAGAAATGCTCTGTCAGAAACAGTTATATACGAGTTACCCCACCTTTTGGGTGAGCAGTAAGGAGTTCTGTCACGTTTGCTTTCTCGGTCAGATACTCGCCAGAGCTTCTGCTTCACCAACTTTGAAAATGGGAAGTGTTCCGTCCCCAAAGCTTTCAACACCACAAAAGCCAAATGCTGCTGCAGTAAGATGCCCGGAGAGGGCTGGGGGGACCCCTGTGAGCTGTGCCCCAAAGATGACGAAGGTAAGAGGAACGACACAAAACACTACTCTGCACCACTTTTTGGATGCTTGCCCGAGCCGACTTGACCGTGTAATTTATGAATACTTTGAGGGTGAAATTATCCCCTCATGTATAAGTTTTGATGGTTCAGTGAGAACCTAGTCTGAGAGTCTTCTTTCAACTTCTGGATACATGTGAAAGCTCCGGTAGAGTTACCTTGTTAAAAAAAAAAAAAAAAAAAACTTTCTCCCAATGATAGTTTGCCTTGTTTTCACAAGAATGAATCTGAGAGGTTCAGGGCAGGAGATATAAGAAGGGAATGGAAGTTATATTCCAAATTGCTGCCAGAGTCCCACGTGGGTATTACATCCCAGACTGCCGCTCTCAGAATATGACATAAAGTTCTGAGAACCTCAGTCAGCACAGTGACTCATTTCAGGAAGAGACCACCCCCTCTCAGGCCTGGTAACACCAGCAAATTCTAGGGTATTCCCAAGAGGTTCTACCTGGCTTGGTCTGTAGATTTGAGTGGCTTCTGTGTATAATGGCGGGGTTTCTCTGGCTAAGAGAAAGAGAACCAGGAGCCCTCAGGAGGTAGAACCTCAAAGAATGAGCTCATGGAACCAGTGGATGGCATAATGGTTATGTCGCTGGACTCCCATGTGGTCAACCGTGATTCAAGTCCCAGACCTGGTGGCTTAAACTCACACTGGGCACGTGTGCGTGCGTGCCCAACATCCCAAGAGGAGAACGGAGGAGAAGGGATTGCAGCATGGCCATCCCCACGGGGGAGTGATTTATTGCTTTTTGTCTCTCTGTCTCTGTCTTTCTGGTGAGCGCATGTGCCCTGTCGCAAAAACCTTTCCGATAAAGAAAGAAAGAGAAAGAGAAAGAAAGGAGAGAGAGAGAGAGAGAGAGAAAGAGAGAGAGAGAGGAAGGAAGGAAGGAAGGAAGGAAGGAAGGAGAGAAAAGAGAGAAAGAAAGAAAAAGAGTGAGCGAGCTCAGGTGGCTTTCTGTGAACTGGTTCAGGGTTGCTTTTGAAATAAATCATAAAAATGGAAGACTCTCATTAAATACAACTTTGTAGAGAACAATTATTAAGTAAATTTCATGTATGTTGTTATTCAGGTCTTAAGATCTCTGGTAGTTGAGAGTCTTCAATAACAGGAAATTTCTATTTTCCTCTGCAGTAGCTTTCCAGGATTTGTGTCCATACGGCCACGGAACTGTTCCTAGTCTTCATGATACACGTGAAGGTATGCTTAGCTATATTTTATTCTTATATTCTCATTTTATACAAATATATGTTTATTTGGTAAATTATGCTAATTTTATTAGATAAGATACAGTATACTGTGTTTAATGTACATGTATAATATTTACTATGTATCATGCATTATTTATGGCTATGTCATGACATATGATGTATGTTATATATTTCTCTGACAAAATAAATATTTATGTGTCTTACTAGTTTTAAGTCTGTGTGGAATAGGTATGTGCAGTGTTGGCACACCTGTCTGTATGAGGAAGTTCATGGACAGTTCTGTGTTTTAGATGTTAACGAGTGTCTTGAGAGCCCAGGCATTTGTTCAAATGGTCAGTGTATCAATACCGATGGATCCTTTCGCTGTGAATGTCCAATGGGCTACAACCTTGATTACACTGGAGTACGCTGTGTGGGTGAGTGTTGACTCCATATTATATGGTTTTGTTTGTTTATTTGTTTATTAGGTTTTTGCCATAGGGTGTGTGTACTCACCACAGAGAGACAGAGAGAGGGAAAGTGAGAAATCACCCTTGCACACATCTAAGGGAATGGCCACACCACAATCCCTTCTCTTCCAGTCTCCTTTCAAGATTTTAGGAATGCATACACACATGCCTGGTGTGATTTTCAAGCCACCCGGTCTGGACCATGAACCATGGTCGGCCATGCAGGAGCAAGCACCTTAATCACTATGCCACCTGCTGGCCCTCATATTACACAGTTTTAAAATTCTGTTTTATTTCTGATTCATCAAAGGTTCTCCCATGTTCGTTGTGTGGTAGGATTTACAAAGCCAGAATAGGTAGCTGGTAACAGCTCTTCTTCATTTATCTTGCCTTATCCAGTCCACTCTGGTTTATCCAGTCCACTATGATTTATGTGAAGATGGGAAGAGCTGCCCAACCTAGGCTGTCAACCAAATATTCAAACTCTAATGTGTCTAGACACTCACAGTTGCTAAAACCTCTAATTGGGAGAGATCCATTTTGCTTTCTGACTTTCCACACCTAATCTTGATGCAGAGGACCAAATCTCTCTTCTGGATTTGTGATCATTAGGAAGGCATTGCACTCTGTGGGTCAGGACATTGTGTTCTGATCCTTTGGGGTCCTCTGCCCTGCATGAAGCTCAGCCAGCCACAGCCCGATGGGTTCAGGTTCATGTGGGCCCTTCTCAGATCGTGGAAATGTGGAAGGGCCAGTGCAGGTATTCTTAGGACTGCTTCTAGTAAACTAAAGCATCTCCAATATTTGTGGCACTTCCTCACTCTTCTTTTTTTTTTTTTTTTTTTTGAGAGTTTTTTGATATAGGGCGCGTGCATGCTCCAGACAGACAGAGAAAGACAGAGAGATAGAAAGCGAAAAATCACCCTCTCAGGGGAGATGGCCATGCTGCAATCCCTTCTCCTGCAATCTATTCTCCTCTTGGGATCTTGGGCACGCACACATACGTACCCAGCATGAGTTTAAGCCTCCAGGTCCAGGACTTGAACCGCGGTCAACTACATGGGAGTCCAGTGACATAGCCATTACTCTAACTGCTGGTCCCCTCACTCTTCTTTTTCAGATACTGATGAGTGTTCAATTGGCAATCCATGTGGAAATGGTACATGCACCAACGTATTGGGAGTTTTGAATGCAATTGCAATGAAGGCTTTGAGCCAGGGCCCATGATGAATTGTGAAGGCAAGTGATCCTTATCTTAAGCATTGTGTGTGTGTGTGTGTGTGTGTGTGTGTGTGTGTGTGTTTCTTAATGTCTGTGCTAATTTATATTTTTCTGATAATCAATAAATGATTGTATTCATCAAATGTATTTTCCATTACCTCAGTGAGCACAGTTATAATAGCTACTTTAAATGCCCGTCTGACAGTTCCAACACCTGGGTCATCTCAAGTTAGCCTCTGTTGGTTGTCTTTTCCCCTGAAATTGGACCACATTTTCCCAGCTATTCAGTATACTGGTTAATTTCAGATATATACCCTAGATGTTATGAATGGTATGTTCTCACATAAATTATATTATTCTGAAGAATGTCGATGCTTTTGTCTTAGCAGACAGTTAACTTGGGCAGAGACTGGAGCAGACTGTCGGGGAGGATAATGGCTCAGATTACACTCTTATTCTTTCAGCCTTAGTGGCTGACTTCCCTGGTTTTGCCCCACATGCACATACACAGTCAGCTGTGTGGGCTGCGTAGCTGAAAAAACAATAGTGTTTCTCTCTCTTGGTCCTTCCTTCCTGTGGCTCCCCTCACTCTTAAGCAACCTGGATTGCCTCAAGGCTCTTCCCCTGGCTCCTCTGGGTAGACTCTCACGAAGTTTTTAGTCAAGACTTAGCTACCAGGTATGCCATGGCTAGGACAGTGGTTAGCTACGGAGTAATTTCAGAAAAGAAAGAAACAATATGGGACTTACTCCTTGCTGGTGTTTGCTCTGAGTTTCATCTTACCATTAAAACTTCAGTTCATTTTTGTATTTTCTCCAGAGTCTGTAGTTTTTATTTGTTGGAGGATGAGTTTACTAGCTACCAAATTCAACATACCAGCACTGGAAGTTCTGTTATCTTATTGTGCTCCGTATTACCATGACGTCAATACATCAATGTTGATTTAAACTGATAATCAGAACTATAGGCTGAACACTTGCCTGTCCATTTCTCTGGTCAGATATCAATGAATGTGCCCAGAACCCACTGTTGTGCGCTTTCCGCTGCATGAACACCTTCGGGTCCTATGAATGTACATGCCCTGTTGGCTACGCACTCAGGGAAGACCAGAAGATGTGCAAAGGTAAGATCATAGACAAGGGAAAAATAATAAGAATTATAAAAATAAAATTTAAAAAAAAGAATCTGGAAAAAAATAAAAAGCTATTTGTTGATGATGATATGGATAGTGATGTCTTTGTCTTGACTGATATGCATGGTAATCGTGCTGGAAAAAGAAATGTAGTACGCTATAAAGATCAATGTGATTAAATGTAATATAAAAAGTAATTTAAAAAACAACCATAGACAAGGGAATAAGAACTTTTTTTGCCATATACTAGATACCTACCTCACTGAGTTTATAGTTCTCTCTCAACTAGCTTCTTCTGGTGAAAGAGAAATATACAGAAATATGTATGACAGCATTTTACTGGTAGATTTCCATACCTAGATAAACAAGATACCTGATGTTTTGTATAATTAAGTCAAAGATAAAATGGATCAGGAGCCCACTGTGGTCACACTTTTAGACGCTTCTTAAAGCAAACAATGTCCTTCCCTGAATCTCTTACTATTAGGACCAGTGCTGAAACTCTGATGCCTGGAATAGAGCCTACAGTTAAAAAACGACTGGGCTCTTCCTTTCTCTGAGACACAAAAAAATGTGACTTACAAGTATTAAACTAGCCTGCATTGGAGAATTTTCTATTTTGGTCTTTTGTTCCTATTAAAAATATTTTATAGATCTGGATGAATGTGCTGAAGGACTGCACGACTGTGAATCGAGAGGCATGATGTGTAAGAATCTGATCGGCACCTTCATGTGCATCTGCCCTCCGGGAATGACCCGCAGGCCTGACGGAGAAGGCTGTGTAGGTGAGCTCTAAAGGATGATGTCCGCTTTAAACATGTCCCTACTCGAAGTCACGTTGATGGCACTCTTCCCACATGGTCTAAGCCGCCAGAGAGCCATTTCTCTAGCTGCGGAGAGTGTGCCATCGCTACCTTTCTTCCACCCAGGGTCCCTGCCAGTGTAATAGGTGTGCATAATTCAGTGGCAGTCATGCCTGCCCAAGAAAATAAGCCCTATTGTTTGTCATAATCCTGCGTCCTGTCTATCATAAACACTAAATTCAGAATTATAAAAAAAAAAATTCTTGGAAAAATTCTACTCATGTAGCAAGTTGAAAGTATTAGGCAATGGTCTCATTTTTGTATCATTCCGTGCATGATACATGGCCACCTGGGGGTACTGCACTGGAGGGCTGGAAGCTACTTGGCCACTCACAGGTTTGGATCTCCAGGTCAGCCTAAAAACAAGCCACACACACACATGCAGGTACCCAAGATCCTGAGGAGCTGGAGGACTGGGGAAACGGGATCACAGTATGATAAGACCCTGTCAAGGAGCCCTCTCTCTCATGTGCACACATGTTCTCTGTCATCGAAAAATAAAATAAGGGCCCAGCGGGTGACGTAGTGGTTAAGGCACTGAATTCTCATGTGGCCAACTGTGGTTCTAATTCCCAACCTGGTGACTTGAAAATCATGCTGGATGTGTGTGTGTGTGTGCCCAAAATCCTGAAAGGAAGATGGAAGAGAAAGGATTAGGCATGGCATTTCCCCCTTGAGGGAGTGTATTTCTCTGTCTCTCTCTGTCTCTCTCTGTCTCTCTCTGTCTCTCTCTCTCTCTCTCTCTCTCTCTCTCTCTAGCAAGCACAAGGGCTCTCTGGCAAAAACTTAAATATTAATTCATTAATTAAAAAATTAAAAAGGTAAATAATTTTCAGATCCTTGTTATAGGCTGGTTGTCTCTATGACTCCAGCCACGTTTTTTAAATACATTTGGACTTCAGTTAATTCGTTTGTAAGGGGAGGATATAGGGCTACAATTTCATAATGCACACCAGTGTCAGGTCACGAAAGCTGGCCATGACGACCACAGTCGCTATCTCAGCGTTTCTTTCCAAATGTATTGGACTCGACATAGCCTTTCTCCTCCTTGAGAATAGGTGACTTCCCCTCACTTACTTAAGAACCTGATCCTCTCTTCCTAATCTCTAAGGCATAGAAAAATGTGGGTATTTTTGGAGCTATCTGAAGATTATTGATAATTTCTTAACTTTTGAAAATAAAAAATCCAGCATAAAAATGTGACTAGATGAATCTATTAGTGATTTCCTGGTGCTCAGAATCAAACTTAGAGGGTAGCTACCAACACACACAAGGTACCCCTTCGGTAGCTGAAAATGTTCTAAACTGGGTTGTGGCAATGGCTGCACAACCCTATAATTTACTAAAAATCATTGAATTACACACTTCAAACACAGGCATTTTATGGCATGCAAATTATACCTCAAGGAAGCCATTTTCAAAAAATGAATCAACCACAAAAAAAGAAATACAAGGATGTTTTCCACAATGCTGTTTGTAGTATGAGAAAAAAAAAAAAAGCAAAGAAAAGAAACTGCCTAACTGCTCATAGTAGGGAGATAAGTAAATAAACTGGCATACACATTCTATGATATATGCTGGAGTCAAAAGAAATCAGATATATTTGTGTGTATTGATACATAAATAACTAAACATATAGTTGAACAATAGGTCATATTTATTTAAAGAAAATTATAGTCATCTAAAGTATGTGTTTTCTGTAGGTACATATGAAAGCAAGTAAATACATAAGAAAGGATTTAAAAGGATAAAAGCTTAAAAAAGATAAATCCCAATTCTTAGAAGGAATCCTCCAGAGAACATGTAGAAATTAGAAGTCACTATGCTCTAGTATTTTGGGTTTTTTAGGTTTTTGCCATAGGGCTCGTGGGGCTGGTTGGAGAGAAACAGTAAGAGGGAAAATGAGAAATCACCCCCTCATGTGGGATGGCCACCTGCAATCACTCCCCATTCTACTCCTAGGATTTTGGGCATGCACACACATGGACCCTGTGTGAGTCTCAAGCTGCTTGGTCTAGGACTCAAACCATGGTTGGCCATGTGGAAGTCCAGCATCTCAACCACTGTGCCACCTGCTGGGCCCCTCTGCAGTACTTTTAACTTCATCAGTCAGTTCTTATTTTTGATTAGAGTGAATTCCTGAATTATATGTGTCATTTAAATTATATGTTAAATGTATGCAAGAATCAAATTAAGGTTAGATTTCATAGTTTTCTTTTATTAGTTATTTTACTCAAATGCACTATTTAATGAAGTTGTAAGTAGACCTACATTGGCGGTTTACTTTGCCATGTTTCAAAATCTCTGTTCTTCCAAGATCTATACACCAAAAGATTCCTAGATTCCTAAGTCATGATGTACGTTTTCAAAATCTAGCATAGACCAAAGTGCCAACATGTAGGAAAGGGAGAAAACAGATATTGTTAACCATCCCATCTTCTTGTTCACGAGACTCATTTTCATGTCTTTTTCTTTTTTTTTTTTTTTTTGAGTATGTGTTTCATTTCATCCTGCTAAAATATTCAGAAATATGCATTACTTTTTTTGCATGAGAAATATCTTATTTTTGTAACTTGCTGAATTTTATGTTGTCAGTCAATACGTTTATATATGTGTCTCCTGGTAAGAGGGGGTGGACACAGAAATCAAGTTAAAAACACAGATTCTCATCCTGGATATGCCGTAAGTGAGCTGAGTGATTTCAAAGTAACTTAATTCTGTTTCTCGGATTCCTTATCTGTATACAGTGAGAAACTTAGTCTTCATGATTGGAAGCAAGGTTTGGGATGGGCAGAGGGCATCTGTTTTTGCTCTAATATCGTATGTTCCTGTGAATTACTTTTTCAAAGAGAAGACCCTGGGGAACATTATATATTTGTATTTTTTATTATTAAAAGATAGAAATTCTAAAACCTTTTTTAATCCTTAGCTTTTCTTCATACCGTGGTGATAACTAAAACGTCTGCAAAACATTTTTTAACCATCAGAAAACTCTTCTTAGAAAAACTTTCATTTTATGCAATTTGAAATTCCATTAAAAACTGCCAAATACTATTTTAAAAGCTTTCACAAAAATCAGGATGAAATTTAAAGTCACATACACAACACACACACAAGAAAAATCAATAAGAATGCTGAGTACATGTAAATGGAATCCAAAAAAAATATTACAGGCTAGGGACATTAAAGCTATGTGAGAAATCTAAAATCCTTTGTAAAAAAAACTTCAAACTTAATCACAGCTGGAAACTTGACTATGCAATATATTATGTCTCTAATTATTTCTTAAACAAATAAATGACTAAAAAAATCTAATAAATAAAGATCATTAAATTTTAATAAAAGTGCCAACAGAATCATCCATGGGATTCATTAATATTCTTCAACATCGGTAGGGGAAGGAAGGTTTCATTTTTTTTTTTTTTGGAGAGGTTTTTGCTATAGGGCGCTTGCGCTCGCCAGACAGACAGAGACAGACAGAGAGACAGAAAGCGAGAAATCACCCCCAAGGGGGGATGGCCACACCGCAATCCCTTCTCCTCCATTCTCCTCTCAGGATCATGGGCACGCACGTACACGCGCCCGGCGTGAGTTTAAGTCACCGGGTCCGGGACTCGAACCGCGGTCAACTACGTGGGAGTCCAGCGACATAGCCATTACACTAACTGCTGGTCCCATCATTTTAATTTTTTAAGTAACTCCCAAACCTTGAAGATTTCAAAAATATATGGGGGGTGGAGAGAGGTATGGAGAATACTATACTGTCTTGATTTAAACAAAGAAATTGTCACAACTACAGACCAAAGAATAATCTTTCAAATACTGTAAAATGTCAAAGAGAAACACAGAAGATGCTCAGAGGCATATTTTTCCTTAGATTTTGGCAGACTGTCCCAGTTTTAGAAGTTCATCCAACAACCCCTGATTAGATTAGACATAGGTGAGTGAGAGAGGAATGGAGTATTTTTGTAGAGACCTCTTCTACACCGTGGTCAAGAGAGACAGAAGTGAAAGAGGGGTCGGCAGGTGGTGTGGTGGCTGAGGGACTGGATTCCCACATGGCTGACCACAGTTCGAGTCCTGGACCTGGTGGCTTGCTTTCTCGCTTTCCCTTTCTCTCTCTCTCTGTTTCTCCCTGGTCAAATTAAAAATAATAATAACAAATGGAATGAAGTAAATAAATACTTTTTTTTAAAAAAAAGCGAAAGGGAAAATGATGTGCTAGTCAGTTATCCGTGAACTAGTCTCCTAGACAGGAGGCTGCTAGAGGTAAAGCAGGAAGAAGAGGCAAGAAGCTGACATTGGAGACTCTTAAGACTTGAAGAGCTTTACTGAGAGCCGCGCTGACCTCCTCAGTTACCTGGAAGCCCGAGTTGTGATGCACCGGGGGCAGAGAGCATGACAGGTGTGGTGAGAACGTTCATCCAGCAAACATGAGGCGAAGCTGTCGATCAGGCCCAGTTCAGCACCAACGACCTGCAGTGCTATTTTTCACAACTATTTTTTTCCAGTAACTGAACTGGAGAAAACTGGTCAAAGATGAATCATTTGCATATGAAGTGAAAAGGGAAGAAAGAAAAATGAATAAGAAACACACCTCAGGAAACGGGGATACTTAGAAAAATAGTTTTAATAATCTGTAAGAGATACAAATAAGTGAAAATTCAAATAGATACAGGAGGTTGAAAAAGAGAAGATAAGACAATATTAAAAATGATGATCTAGCAGGGCTTAGGAAAGAAAGAAACCTGTCACAGAATTAAACTCACATCAGAATGAGTGGAAAATATTGGGTTGTCAAGAAAGTCATGATGCATTTTTGCATAGACAAATACATCACGAGGACCAGCAGTTGGCGTAATGGCTATGTTGCTGGACTCCCATGTAGTCAACTGAGGTTCGATTCCCAGACCTGGTGGCTTAAACTCACGCTGGGCGCATGTGCGTGTGTGCCCAAGATCCCGAGAGGAAAAAGGAAGAGAAAGGATTGCGGCGTGGCCATCCCCCCTGGGGGTGATTTCTCGCTTTCTGTCTCTCTGTCTCTCTCTGTCTTTCTGGCGAGTGTACACGCCCTATAGCAAAAAAAAAAAAAAAAAAAAAGAAAGAAAGAAAGAAAGAAAGAAAGAAAGAAAGAAAGAAAGAAAGAAAGAAAGAAAGAAAGAAAAAGAAAAATAAATCGTGACTTTCCTGACAATCTAATAGGATGAGCTGAAAACACAGAAATATGGAAGTGATCAAGGAGAAGGTGACAGAAGTGGAAAACAAATAATACATTCATAAATGAAGTCCTTAAAAAAGGAAAACAGAACAAAACCCTTCAAGGTTTTTGCCATGGGGTACATGCGCTCTCTAGAGACAGACAGGGAGAGGAAATGTAAGAAATCAACCCCTAAGGGAGATGCCCGCACTACAATCCCTTCTCCTCCATTCTCCTCCTGGGGTTCTAGGTACACACATACCTGGCATGATTTTCAAGGTACCAGGTCCAGGACCCAAATTGTGGTTGGTCATGTGGGAGTCCAGTGCCTTAACCACAATGACACCTGAGAACCAATTTTTTAAATCCAAATATATTTGAGAATTTGTGGGAAAAAAATCTTGTAGAAAATATTTCAATCTGCATGAGAAGAGCACACTGCTCCCTAAAGAACTGTTGCAGAGCAGTTGTTCACCTACAGACTCGTATTTGCCATCTTTGTGGTACTGACACAGTAGTAAACCAGAAGGGCAAACCCACTCTCAAGTAGTTTATGTTCTGGTGAGAGAGAAAGAGACATCAAAGAAAGAAAGAAATTAACATGATAATTTCAGGTAATGTTAAGTCTTTTGCAAAAAAGATTCATGGGGCAGGTCACATGGTGGTTAAGGTGCTGGACTCCTACATGGCTGACTGTGGTTCAAGTCCCAGACCTGGTGACTTGCTTTCTCACTTTCCATGTCTCTCTCTGTCTCTCTGTCTCTCTCACTGGTCAAATTAAAAAATAATAGTAATAAATAAAATTAAATAGATAATTTTTTAAAAAGTAAAAATTTCAAAATAAAAGAAGATTCGTGATTAGATGGGAATTAGATTTTCAGGGCAGGTTTCTCTGATGAAGTGACACTTGAACTAGAACCTAGAAATGAAAAAGGAGGAAACAGCAAGAGTGAAGACTAAGAAAAAAGCCAGTGTAGCTGGAGTTTATGCAGGAGAGTGGCATGAGAGGCAGTCCTGCAGGTGGGCAAGAGCTCTGCAGGTCAGCACTGCAGGCCATGGCATGGAGTCTGACTTTATGCTGAGAACATTGTGGCAGAGCGGCTCAGCGCAGGCCCTGGAGAGGAACAACAGACGTGAGAAATCCAGTTTTATGTCTACCAGCTTGTAATCCTGGGCAAGCTGGCCTAACTGCCTCAAACTCATGTTAACACAAATAGTAATAAAGCAGTACTTACCTCAGAAGAGACCGTTGAGAGGATTAAACTAAAGAATTAATGGGACTTGGGACC
Organism: Tupaia tana; assembly: GCA_026018925.1. Lineage (NCBI taxonomy): Eukaryota > Metazoa > Chordata > Mammalia > Scandentia > Tupaiidae > Tupaia > Tupaia tana. The sequence goes on along the minus strand of JAKSZU010000014.1, from coordinate 14,433,599 downwards.
AGCAGTTAGCATAATGGCTATGTCGCTGGACTCCCACGTAGTCGACCACGGTTCGCGTCCCGGACCCGGTGGCTTAAACTCATGCTGGGCGCGTGTGTGTGCGTGCCCAAGATCCCAAGAGGAGAATGGAGAAGGGATTGTGGTGTGGCCATCCCCCCTGGGGGGTGATTTCTCGCTTTCTGTCTCTCTGTCTGTCTCTATCTGGCGAACGCACACGCCCTATAGCGAAAAACCTTTCCAAAAAAAAAAAAAAAAAGAATTAATGGGACCAACAGTTAGCGTAATGGCTATGTCACTGAAATCCCATGTAGCCGACCACGGTTCGAGTCCTGGACCCGGTGGCTTAAACTCAGGCTGGACGCATGTGCGTGCATGCCCAAGATCCTGAAATGAGAATGGAGGAGAAGGGATTGCGGCATGGCCATCCGCCCTGGGGGTGATTTCTCGCTTTCTGTCTCTCTGTCTCTATCTTTCTTGCGAGCACACAGACAGTATTGCAAAAATCTCTCAAAAAAAAAAAAGAATTAATGTAAAACCCTTAGCAGCATTACATTAATTAAACAATACTTAGCATGTAGTGAAATCTCAAATAAATGTCAGTTGTTACTGCCTGATACACATTTTCAAAGCTCTCTGGCTGCCGTGCGTAGGTAGTGCGTTTTAAGGAGGTCGGAGCAGAGCAGTGATTTCAGAGGTGGTGGTTTCAAATCACCCAGATGAGAGAAGACGGGGCTCACATTTGGGCCACAGCATTGTGGAAAAGGAGTGAATTGGATGAAGTTAGAATAAACTTTAGAGATAAGCAACAGATTGGATTGCTGATGGAGTGTCTGGATGCGGTACACAGAGAAAGAGATACAAAAGTTGTCTCCCAGGATTTTTAGCTGAGTAAATATAATGCTCCTGCTATCTGATATGCTAAAGACTGCAAGACATGGGTTGGGTTGGGGATGCAGAAGAAATTCTTCTCTGACCACGAGACATTTAGGTTTGATTTGTTTTCCAGGTGGTAATACTAAATAGGCAGATGTATTTATGAACCATAGATATAAATTGCTGGCATTTAAATAGATAGTGTTTTTAAAATCATGGGATTGGATGAGAACACCGAGAAGGAGACCATAGAAAGTGGAAAAACCAGTGACTGAGCTCTGGACACTCCAATATTTAGAGTGGCTAGAAATATTTAGGAGATTATAAAAGAGAATAAAAAATGAGGCAGTACTTTGAGGGGTAATGTGCAATTGAGAGAGATTATTTTTTACAATGGCAGTTACAGGGCCAGCAGGTGGTATGGTGGTTAAAAGCGTTGGACTCCCACAAGGCCGACCACGGTTCGAGTCCCATACTAGGTGGCTTGCTTTCTCTCTCTTTCTCTCTCCCCCCTCTCTCTGTCTTTCATTGAAAAATAAAAGATAATAAATCATTCTTTTAAAAAAAAGAAAAAAAGATGGCAGTTACTAAAGAACATATGCTGAGGGTATGATTACTTGAAAAGGAAGAACTGTGAAATCTTAGGAGGCAGTTCAGACTACAACTTCAAGGACTGGGCCTCTGATAAAAACCAAGGATATTTCGGCTGTTGAAAAAGGCAAAAGGTCAGGGACCAGCAGGTGGTCTAGAGGTTATAGTGCTGGACTCGCATATGGCTGACTGTAGTTTAAACTCCAGACCCAGTGGCTTGAAAATCACACTGGGTTCGAGTGCATGTGTGCCCAAAATCCCAGGAGGAGAATGGAGAAGAAAGGGTTGCGGCACGGCCCTTGCCCCCCACCCCAGGGTGATTTTTCACTTTCTGTCTCACTGTCTCTCTTTCTCTCTAGCTAGCACATACGCCCTATGGAAAAAACTTTTTTAAGAAAAGAAAAAGAGCAAAAGGTTGAGATTGAGGGCACAGCCAGGTAGTAGTCATTTTAGAAAATGGAGTAAGGCGTCAGCCCTGTAGCCTGGTGGGTAAAGCAGCCCAATCTCTCGTGGCCAGTCACACATTTTGAGCCCTGGATCCAGTGTCTTGGGGAGTATGTGGGGTATGTGTGCAAGCATGCGCCAAACCTCAAAGGGATGGAGAGATAGCAAGAACGGGTTGAGGTGTGACCTTTCTTCATGAAGGTGCTTTCTCCTCTTTCTCCCTCTCTGTTGAATGAAGGTACCCTCCTAGCAAAAACAAACAAACAAACAAAACAAAACAAAACAAAAATGGGCGCATGGAGGCCTGCTGGTAGAGCAAGGCAGATTCCACACAGCCAATTGCATGTTTTGAGCCCCAGCCCCCACGTGTGTATGCACATGTGCCCAGAATCCCAGCGGGATGGAGAAATGCAGAAACAGGGCCTGCAGTACGAACATGCCCCACTGAGGGAGCTTTCTCCCTCGCCCACTCTTTCTGTATCTCCATCTCTCTCTGGCAAGTGCACACGCACTCTGGCAAAATAAAGAGAAAGAAGATTGGAGAAGAAAGGATTGTGGCAAGGCCCTTGCCCCCCGCCCCACGGTGATTTTTCACAGGAGAGAAAGGAAACGAGAGCTTGCACGCACTAATAAATGCAGCTGGGTTATCAAAGGGAGATGGAGTTCCCATCTGAGGTCTGAGTCAGGAGTGAGAATGAGACCCGCCTGTGTGCTTTCGCCCAGCCTCCCGTAGACGAGGCACAGAGAGGCAGAAGCAGGTGAGCATTCGACAAGAGTGAGACACAGTGAAGACATCACCAATCAGCAGTCTTGATGTGGCCTAGGAATTGTCAAAGGAAAGGAAGAATGCCAGAAATCAAAATGTCCTAGGTGGCACCACATCACACCATCGCATACCCTAGTGAAATGACAATTTCTACAATGGGAGGGAACAAAAATAGGCTATTGTGTTTCAGTTTTCCTCAGTAATTTTCAATGTCAAGGGCAGTACATTTAAAATAATCTAAGCATTTGAAGCGCATCAAGTTATCTATCAAGTATAAGAGCTGTATTACACTTCAGCAAACATAAAGGAATTAAGGCAATAGATCCACAAGAGCCCTCTTTGGAAAAAAAGTAATTCAATTCCGTTCACTAAAATGTAAATAAAAATACAAGTGAATGACATGAAGGATAAGTTTAGACCAAGATGGCAGCCCTGGGCCAGCCGTGGCATGGTGCTTGGAGCAGCTGGATCCCACATGGCCAACTGCACAATTTGAGTCCTGACTGGCAGCTTGAAAAACATGCCTTAATCCGAGGAGAAGAATAGAGAAGGGCCCGTGATACGGCCATCCTCCCTGGGGAGTGCATTCTCACTTTCTATTGCCCCCACACACACACTGAGTACACACACTCTATAAGTAAATTTTTTGTAAAGAATTATTTACTTTTCATTATGGCACACACACTCACCAGAGAGAGACTAGGGAGGGGATGGATGAGAAGGAAAGCCACCAAGACCAGGCAGGACTCGAACCACAGTCAGCCATCTAGGAGTCCAGCACCTTAACCACCACACCACCTGCTGGCACTAGCAAAATTTTTAAAGGCAGATCTTGCACCCCCAAGGTTCTAGAAATAATAATAATAAAAAAACTATACAATTTTTAATACCTAAGCTTATTACTTTTGTTTATACTTCAAAATTTTAGTAATCTCTTTTTTTTTTCCTGAAGGGGAAAAAAGTCTGCACCAAAACACATCACGGTGACTTTTAAAATACTAATTGCAAAATTAAATTTCTAAAGTTTTTAAAAAGAAAAACCAGACTTCCTACAAATGAACAGCAATCCCAAGTTAAGGAAATCAATTGAGCAATATTTACAAAATATGCCAAGGAAAAATAACGTTGAGCTAAAATTCTATACTTGGTCAAGTGTGGAAACAAACACAAGAAGACATTGTCCAAAATCTGTAGACAAGGAATCTAGAATACTTACCACCTACCGTTCTGAACTAATTACCACGCTGTGGATGCTAATGTACTCTAAGAAATTAATCCGAGAGGAAGCAGTCGTATCCAGAAGCAATTAAGAGACAAAAAGCCAATAAATCCATCATTTAGTTTAAATCAACGGTAATGGTAATTTAATATCTGTCTAACCAAAATCTCTAGATTGCATCGAGAAAGGCAGGTGACATAGGAAGAAAGGACAGAGAAGTACATTTATGCCGTGGTACTTGCTAGGGCCCGAAGCTTTTCAGATCCTCTGTGACATAGATAGAGCAGTACACATTCAGAGCATGTGTTTGATGATTTTCTCTGGACCCTGCAGAGGAATAGAAAGAAGACGGTAACTTCCTAGCGTGACTGGGGCCAAGAGGAGGGCATTGTAGGGAGAAGAGGGCAACAGCATCATAAATGCAAAGCAATGTGAAACGGCAGGTCAAGAATCCAAATATGGGACCAGCAGTTAGCCTAATGGCTATATCGTTGGACTCCCATGGAGTCGACCGTGGTTCAAGTCCCGGACCCGGTGGCTTAAACTCATGCCGAGCGCATGTGCATGCGTGCCCAAGATCCCAAGAGGAGAATGGAGGAGAAGGGATTGCGGCGTGGCCATCCCCCCTGGGGGGTGAGTTCTCCCTTTCTATCTCTCTTTCTCTCTTTCTCTCTCTCTCTCTCTCTGTCTTTCTGGCGAGCGCAGGCATCCTATAGCAAAAGCCTCTCCCCCTCCCAAAAAAAACAATCCAAACATGCCGGTATTCATGATACATATAAACAATTCAAACTGGTGATTAAAAGATAAATTGTTTTTAATTCTTTATAAATCCAGTTTGGTGATTTTTATAAGAAATGTACGTAAATCAAAATGTGCAACAGGTTGAAAATAAAGGGATGAACCAAAATCTTCAAGAAAAATTCTAATAAAAAGAAAACACATGCAAAATAAATGTCAGTACATTGAAGACTAAAAAAACTTAAAAGCAACTAATTTTAATCTTTTTTTTAATTTTAATCATTAAAAAGTATAAAGAGGGCCCGGCAGATTGTGTGGTGGTTAAAGGCACTGGATTCCCACCTGGCCAACTGCAGTTCAAGTCCCAGTCCTGGGGGCTTGCTTTCTCCCTTTCCCTTTCTCTCTTTCTCTCTGTCTCTCATTGTCCAGATTTTGGACAATGTCTTCTTGTGTTTGTTTCCACACTTGACTTGTTTAATAATAACAAATGGAATTAAATAAATAATTCTTTTTTTAGAATGTATAAAGATAAAAGGAATCATTTTTCAAAAAAGGTATTGTCATGAGCTTTCTTAGCTGGGAGAAAACCTCAACCAAAATTTACAAGATATCAAATAAACACACTAATGAAGGATATAGGAGATTTTAATAAAGTAATTTCATTTTAATAGAGTCATCACCAAACAAGAGCAGGACTACCTAAACCCCCTCTCCCATTAACTACCCGCACGGACCACAGATGTTCCTGATTGTACTCAGAGTTGGTCTAGGAGCTTGTCCTTAATCTCTGGCCTCATAGCTTTTACCCTACCCGTACCCCCTACCCAACGCCTACCAACCCCCTGCCCCTACCCTTGCCCTCTTATCACATGCACTGACATACTCATCCCCAAAATTCTTCCCCTCCTTGTCTCATGTCTTGGGGCAGGTCTATCCCTTTTTGAAGACAATTTTCCCATTCTGCATTAAGCATCTGGTGGGTGGGGAAAGGAAAACACTATCTTAAGAAAGAACCCAACTGGAAGTATGAGCTGAAGTTAAAAATAGGTTAATATTGGGACAGCAGATTGCTTCACGGTTACATCACTGGACTCCCACATAGTTGACCACAGTTTGAGTCCCGGACCTGGTGGCTTAAGACTCACACCAGGGACATAGGGTGTGTGACCAAAATCCTAAGGGGAGAATGGAGGAGAATGGATTTTGGTGTGGCCATCCCCCCTGGGTGGTGATTTCTTATTTTCTGTCTCTCTATCTGTCTCTGTCTCTCTGGCGAGAACACACACTCTATAGCAAAAATCTCTCTCTAAAAAAACGTTAATATTTACACATGATGCTTGTTAATCTAGTCTTCCTAGTATTTTGCAGAAGATGTTTTAAATGAGATATAATTCTTTAGGGGACCATTTGTGGGCCAGCCTCGTATGACAGTACTAAAGTCCAGTGCATTGGGAGCCAAATCCCGCGTGGTCCACCCTGGTTTGAATCCCAGTCCCAGTGGTTTGAGAAGCATACAGATCACATGAGCAGTGTATACCCAAAGTTTTGTCAGGACAAAGAAATGGGGAAACAGGAATTGCAACATGCCCACACTCATTGTGTGGGTGCTTTTTCTCTCTTTCTGGTTAGTACAAATACCCTTTAACAATTAAAGAAAAAGGCAAATTTTTTTAAGTTTTGCTATGGGTTGCATGCAGTCTCTAGATAGAGAAGGTGAGAAATCCTCCCTGGGGATATAGCCATGCCAGAATCCCTTCCCTTCCACTGTCCTCCTGGGATTTGGGCACATGCACACATGCACCTGGAGTGGTTTTCAAGCCACTGGGTCTGGATTTGAACCTCGCTGTTGGACATGTGGGATCCCATTACTTTAACCTCCATGTCATCTGTTAGCCCAAGAAAAAGCCATTTTAAAAAATCATAATAACAAAAGATCATTTGTAAATATGTAATTTTACAGTCTGCTCATCATTAATATTATTTATTTTTCTAAAGATGAAAATGAATGCAGGACCAAGCCAGGCATCTGTGAAAACGGGCGCTGTATTAACATTATTGGAAGCTATAGATGCGAGTGTAATGAGGGATTCCAGTCAAGTTCCTCAGGCACCGAATGCCTTGGTAAGTTGATATATGAATATATTTTCCTTGGTAAATAGAACATCAATTTTATGGTGTCACACAAAACAACTCCACATGTATATTCTTGTCTACTAAACTAATTCCCCAGTCTGCGTAGTCTATATACCTCTTCCTAAAGTACACAAGGATTAAGAGGACATATGTGTGTGTGGTATGCACATCGACGTGTAATAAAAAAACAATCTTACATAGTCTTTTTGAAATTAAGATTAATTAAGCTCTCTGGAAAATGTGACCAGTAAAGCTTACATCAAGGGATGACTTAATTCCAAAAGAAAATATTTGCAATGTGAGGTAAGCTCCACTGACATTAATGCAAAATGCAATGAAAGTTCATTTTTTTATATTATGGTACAGAAAAATGTTTCACAGAATATCCTCTTCCTGAAAATACGAAATCTCAGATTTTCCACTGCATTTTAATGCTAAAATGCAGACATTGTAAACCATTGCCGTTAGTTACGGCAGGCGTAAAGGTGCGATGTAGCAAAATTTAAAGCAAAGAGAAATGAGAGCACTAAACTGACTCATCACTAAATTTGGCATAAAAGACCATGTTTCAGCTGTATCGTATTTGCCTTAGAATGATTTCATTCATCTGCTTCAAATTCTAAGAAATTTTTAGTCAAGAAAATATATCTTACCTATTGTTGTCTCCAATCGAGACTTGTACTAACAGTCTTTAGAAAAGAAAGAGGAAAGAGCAGCAAGTATAATTTTCTGCTCATATTAATAACAGTTTCACTAGGATGGTTTATTAAATTTCTTTGCCTGTTTACATCAGAGAAATCCCTTATATACTCAAAGAAAATCTACTCAGTCCAGATGTTTCAACAGTCTTTTTAATGTAGAAAATACCAGAGATTTAGTTGCTAATGCAGGAAAAAAACAAATCCATTCTGAAGTGTAATATCGCTTTTTGTCACATATAATAAACTGTAGTAAAAGAGTCCTCTATGAACTTAACTGCCAACAAAACTGTAATTGTTAAGCTATTTTAAGCAGTATTATTGCTCATATAAAAAATACTTATCTTTTGGGCCAACCAGTGGCGTGGTGGTGAAGGCAGCTGGATCCCACACAGCCAACTGTGAGGTCTGTAAGTCCCAGACCCAGTGGCTTGAAAACGCATTGGGTGAGGGGCCAGCAGGTGGTGTGGTGGTTGAGGTGCTGGACTCCCACATGGTTGACCACAGTTTGAGTCCCAGACCCAGTGGCTTGAAACTCATACCAGGCTCATGTGCATGCATGCCCAGAGAGCGGGAGGAGAGTGGAGGGAAGGAGATTGCGACATAGTCATCCCCCATCAGGGGTGCCTTCTCACTTTCTCTCTCTCTCTCTCTCTCTCTCTCTCTCTCTGCGTGTATGTCTCCAGTGAGTACACAAGTCCCATAGCAAAAAAATCTCTTTAAAAAAAAAAAAAAAAAACACCCACACTGGGTGTGTTTGCATGTGCCCAAAACCCCAAGAGAAGAATGGAGGAAAAGGGCTTACAACTTGGCCATACCACCCCCCACACACTCTGGGTATGTGGGCTCTCATTTTCCCTTGTCTCTGCTGGCATACAGGTCCTATAGGAAATTTAAAAAAAAAAAAAAAAAAAAAAAAAAAACTTATTTTTTACAAAAGTATTGCTAGGATGGAAAGTGCCGCTGGTCCTCTTTAATTTAAAAACCAAGATAATGAAGTCTCTGTTCCCTGACATTGACTCATACTGACTCCTTTGCCCTTTCAGACAATCGACAGGGCCTGTGCTTTGCAGAGGTGTTGCAGACCATGTGTCAGATGGCGTCCAGCAGCCGCAACCTTGTCACCAAGTCGGAGTGCTGCTGTGATGGCGGAAGAGGCTGGGGCCACCAGTGCGAACTCTGCCCACTTCCTGGAACTGCCCAGTACAAAAAGATATGCCCTCACGGCCCAGGGTACACCACAGATGGGAGAGGTAAGGGCTGGGAGGGTCCATGCATATCAGCAACACAGTGCATTTCATTAATTCAGATTAATTTCAAGAAAAGATGAAAAATAATACAATAGTATTAGCTAATACATTTGTGTGTGTGTCTGTTTGTGTGTGTGTGTACAAGGGAGCTTGTAAAAGCTCATGGAGCGGGTACCAGCAGATGGTATCACAGTTATGTCACTGGACTCCCATATGGCTGGTCGCAGGGGTTGCAGTTTGAGTCCCAGATCTAGTGGCTTGAAACATACCTGTGTGTGTGCCCAAAGTCCCTGGAAGGAGAATAGAGGAAAAGGGATTGTGGTGTGGCCTTCCCCTGAGCGGGGGAAGAAGGAGGTGATTTCATACTTTCTCCCTCATTGTCTCTGGCTCTCTCTGTCTCTCTCCAGCGAGTGCATGCGCGCTAAGGCAAAAAGCCCTTAAAAAAAAATCATGGGACAATGAAATTGAATACAAGTTTATTGTAGTGCCAAAAATAATAATAATAAAAAAATAATTGGTTTAATTGTTTAATAATACACATTTTTCTTTCTTTTTTTGGACGTGCGCTTGCCAGAGAAACAGAGAGAGACAGAGAGACAGAAAGCGAGAAATCATCCACCAGGGAGGATGGCCACACCACAATTCCTTCTCCTCCATTCTCCTCCCGGGATTTTGGGCACGCACGCACACGCGCCCAGCGTGAGTTTAAGCCACTGGGTCCGGGACTCGAACCGCAGTCGATTACATGGGAGTCCAGCGACATAGCCATTACACTAACTGTGGGTCCCAATAATACACATTTTTCATGAACTTTCTGAAGACCCCTCATATATATAAACAATGCTCTTTGTTAATGCTTCAGAGATTTTGAAAGATTTCATCTTCAGATCAGACCTAAGAGGCAGAATTTATTATTCCCATTTTAACACATGACAGAGTGCAGCCCAAAGCTAATGAGTAATTTTCCCGAGGTCGCACTGTCTTGAAGGGGTGCACCTGGGAACAGAACACAGCTCTCTGACTACAAAGGCTATGCTTATAACCCCTGAACTAAACTTGCCTCATTGAAATAGAGATTGCTTACTTGAGCATACATGGGAATTCCTGTTTACAACTGGCAAGTCTCATAACCGATCTGTGGTTTCTATTTTTGGTACAATCAACTAATAGGCTAATGTCCTGAAAAATACCATTTTTGTCCATGACTGTACAGAGTCCCTCCCCAGCCCATGATTCCTTTGCTAATAAGCATTTTTCTTTGGAATCTGATGCAAAGGTGAATTTGAGGCCAATCCATGGGAAATGACCACCAATTTCAAATTAATTAGACTTCAAAGAGGCAGCTTTCTAGATCCTCCAAAATAATGCATGCTAAGGCTGTAAAATGCAGAGATTTCAACAGCCCCGTCACTTCAGATTATATTTCTTCCCCTTCCATGCAGCCGTTCACCTGAATGATGAAAAAAAACCTCTGGGCAGCGTTAGGAGTGTTTGCTGTTAGTTATCTATCGAATGCTTTCACTCTTCTTAGTTTCTAACTAGTTACATATTCATTTCCATTTGCGGATTTTTGGCCCACAGATATCGATGAATGTAAGGTAATGCCAAACCTCTGCACCAACGGCCAGTGCATCAATACCATGGGCTCCTTCCGCTGCTTCTGCAAGGTCGGCTACACCACGGACATCAGTGGGACCGCATGTGTAGGTAAGGACAGGCGCCTCGGTGCCTGGGGCTTCGTCATCTACTGTTGCCTCAAATCGCGTACTCAGGAGAGTATCTTTACTACGGAACTTCGCAATGTGCACTTTATGAAAATAAGGCCACGCCTCTCAATAAGGTGGTTCTTAATAACACCGCCCTTGGCCTTGGTCCAATACTGTAGGATGCAGAAATATCCAGTTCATTGGGGCTGGCAAGTGGTGTGGTGGTTAAGGGCATCGAGCTCCCATGTGGTCGACCATAGTTCAAGTCCTGGACTTGGAAAAAAAAATACCCAGTTCATCAAAAAAGTCCTTTCAGTCCACTTAGAAAAGCATAAAATTACCAAAATATACTTTCAACATTTTATATTTTAATTTAAAATTTTAAAGTACACTTTTTTGGGGGGATGAAAGAATAAGGCTTGGGGACCATCAGGTGGCATGGTGGTTAATGTGGCTGCACTCCCACATGGCTGACTGCCATGTGAGTTCTGGACTCAGTGACTTGAAGATCACACAGGTGCATGTGCATGAGTGCTCAAAATCCCAGGAGAATGGAGAAGAGATCGAAGCATGTCCATCCTCCCTGGAGGGGCGATTTCTCACTTTTCCTCTAGTTTTGTCTTCTCCAGCAAGTGCACTTGCCCGATTGGGGGAGAAAAATAAAAGGCTTTTTTTTTTTTTTTTTTTGGTGAATTTGTGTGTTTGTGGATATAAAGAGAATGTTTTACTTCTTCCTCGTTACTATTTTTATATAAAGCGTACCAGAGCTATTACCTAATGTTTGCAGTTGGAAAGTGGTCTCAGTACAGAAACCACCTACAATCTTACAATTTCTTGTTCTAATTTAAGTGTTTGTTGTTTCACCCACACCAATCTATGTCAGTTATGGGAGAGAGGACTTGCCTTTACTGGATCTTTTCAACATATTTGACTTCATTTCCATAAAAGAAAAAACTCTTTCTCCTCCACATATTATCTCAATAAGTATACCTGGCACAAAAAGGTTAAACAAAACCAAACTGACTCTTTGTACGCATGCAGCTCACTTGGCAGAAACAGAAGGGCATGGGAGTAACAGGGAATAGGTCATTAATCATGAGTATTCAGCCTTCAGGGGCCCTAGCCCACAATGTTCTATGGAAGAAATGGAGGTTGTGATCAGATCAAATTCAGAAAGAATGGATGACATATTCCAGTGAGGACAGCTCAAGGGGGTTCTGACAAAGGGCCTAGCTGCAAAGGTGAGGACAGAGTATGCAGCAGTCACAAGGGATGGTGCTACACCCTGGGCCTGTGCAACCTCTGGGCCAAAGGAAAAGAGGAAAAGGGTCAGTGGATGGTATGGTAGTTAAGGCGCTGGACCTCCCCCATGGCTAACCATGGTTCGAGTCCTGGACCTGGAAGCTTGCTTTCTCTGCTTTTCACTTTTCCTCTGTCTCTCTTTCTGCCTCTCTCTGATAGAATATATGTGCCCTATAGCAAATTTAAAAATAGTAATAGGAATAAATTTAATTTAATTTAGAAAAAGGGGGGACCAGAAGTTGGAGTAATGGCTATGTCACTGGACTCCCATGTAGTCAACCATGGTTCAAGTCCCGGACCTGGGGGGCTGAAACTCAGGCCGGGCATGTGTGCATGTGTGCCCAAGATCCCGAGAGGAGAATGGAGGAGAAGGGATTGCGGCATGGCCATCCTACCTGGGGAATGATTTCTCGTTTTCTGTCTCTCTGTCTCTCTCTGACTTTCTGACAAGCACACACGCCCTATAGCAAAAACCTCTCCCAAAACAAACAAACAAACAAACAAAAAGATTATTGGAAGCTAAAAGGAGGAGGTTGTGCTCAGAGGGCTACCTTGAGAAGAGTTGTGACCTCTGATCCAGTGACTAGCCAACCTGAGCCAGTCTTGTCCCTGCAAGAGAGCTGAGGAAATAGGACCAGCCAAAAGAGAGAGGCAAGATTACCTGCTTCTGAGGTCCATAGAGGACAGCCTGTGCCCAAGCAAGATGGGCCAACGTGACGTCTGATTCTAGAAGGATGCGTGGAAGATTTCCAGAACAATCTGTGATCCCACAAGTACTTAGGGGAATTCCAACTAAGGTTAGGAGAACTTCTTCCACATTCACATATCTAAATAAATAATAAATAAATAAATAGCATTCTCAAGTTGTAAACCAAAGTGCATTAAAGAATTGGGTGGATTTCTTTAACCTTGACAGTTGTCTAGACATTGAAATATTTATCCAAGATCCATAGATGGATCTAGAAAGTCAGCTAATATGCTACTTTATAGAGAAAATTGTTCTATGCATCATTTCTCTTGGCTGTCTTCCACTTGAAGTTGAAGAGAAGTAAAAAGAATGAAGTGAAAGTAGGGAGGAGGAGAGAGGCTGGTTGTGGCTCTTTACAAAGAATTTAATCCTTACATCACTTTCACTTAGACCTTGATGAATGTTCCCAGTCCCCGAAACCTTGCAACTTCATCTGCAAGAACACTGAGGGGAGTTACCAGTGTTCATGTCCACGGGGATACGTACTACAAGAGGATGGAAAGACATGCAAAGGTGAGTAGACTGTTTGGCATCTGTGACACTGTCTAGCCCTCATTCCAGGTTCAAATGTTAGATAATCAAGGATTAGACTGTGTGCACCATCTTTATTCAAATGCATCTTCTCAGTGGCCATTTTATTATTCATAGAGAATTCTACCAAAGGGCCCATTGTAGAAGGCAGAGAGAATTAAAACCTACATTACTATAGTTTGCTTTGTATAGCATATCTCACCATTTTTTTTAGAAATTTTTGTTATAGGGCATGTGCACTTGCCAGAGAGACAGAAACAGACAGAGAGCGAGAAATCACCCTTCAGTGGGGTTGGCCACACCACAATCCCTTCTCCTCCATTCTCCTCTCAGGATCTTGGGCATGCACGCACATGCACCTGGTGCAAACCTTAAGCCACTGCATCTAGGATTTGAACCGCAGTCAACTACATGGGAGTCCAGTGATGTAACTATTGTTCCATCTGCTGGTCTCATACCTCCCAAAGTTTTAAAAAATAAAATCAAGTGAAATTTTGGTGAGGAAAGAAATAGAAATAAATCACTAATGTTTTGCTTTTGCTGCTTATCTAAGATTTCATTTTCTAAGCTACCTTTCTTACATTTGCTGCAATAAAAAGTGAAAATGGATAAATTAAACTTGTTGCTTAGAATAAAAATAATTACCAAATAAAATTAGGTCATTAAAATAGCTTCAAGACTATGCACGTATGTTAGCTTTTCATAGTAGACTTTATCAGTATGAAATTAATGCACTGAGGAAATTTTTAATGTCTAGATGATTGTCAGTCGTGAGGTTTTATTTCTAAGACATACCCATGGCATTACATAAGAGCATGGGCTGCTCTTATCTTGGACTTGTTTAACGAACCAGCATGAGTCAATTTAATATCGCGCGTTGTTTATAAATGAGTACAACTAAAGTTTAAGTCATAAAATATTGAGTCTTCTGTACATTTCATTGTATTTGGTAAATTTATTTTAAATATATATTCTCAGGTGGCTTTCAATTTAGCCAAAATCAGATTTCAAATGTTTCATTAGCTGAGTCCAAATAGTAATATCATTTATGACTATAGTTACAGATACTGTGTATTTGCTTTCTGTGATATTAATGGTGGTCTTTTTACTTGAATCTAGAGAATCTGACCGGATATTTTGTTAGGACCAGCATTAACTTGTTTCATTTTATTAAATCCATCCTTTAATAGACTAAATGGCCAGCCACGTACTATACTACATCTTAAATGTAAGAATCATAACTTTGGATATTAGCTTTGAGAGCAGTTCATGGGAATCTACTGGAATTCTACTAGATCTCAGCTATGCAGTTTCTTATTTTAAGAAACCTTTGTGTTATGTGTCTCCTTAGCCATTGTAGTAGCTCATAACGTTTGTGTGTCATAAGTATACGAAAAGAAACGACTTGCCAAACACACACGGAAGTCTACAAAGCTTCTAGCAGAAATCTCCAAAGCGCTCCAGTGGAACACGCACACCTCCTGAGGTTCTCAGAAAAGGGAGGTGTGGTCAGATAACTCTGCTCTGAATTTTGTTGGCTTCTCTCTACTTTCAGACCTTGACGAATGTCAGACCAAACAGCACAATTGCCAGTTCCTGTGCGTCAATACCCTGGGGGGCTTTACCTGTAAATGCCCACCTGGTTTCACTCAGCATCACACTGCTTGTATTGGTAAGACAGAATCACAAGTGGGAAATTTTATGAACTTTGGAGAGGTGCATAAAAAATTGTATTTAAAAATGGTAGATAGAATAATGTCTTGGGCTGGCCCCATAAGCTAGTATTTAAGGGAGTCAGATCCCACGTGGCCAACCATGGTTCAAATTCCTGCCCCATTGACTTGGAAAACACAATGCCCATGTGCAAACATGCCCAAAATCTGGACAGGATGGAGAAATGGAGAAGGGCTCAAGGTGTGACCATGGGCCACTGGGGAGAGGATGCTTTCTTCCTCTCTCTCCCTCCATTTCTCACTCTCTCTCCCTGTCAAGTGCGATTTTAATTGAAAACAAAAAGACGTGGGGCCAGCAGATGGCATGGTACTGGACTGCCACATGGCTGACCATGGTTCAAGTTGCAGACCTGGCAGCTTGCTTTCTCATTCCGCCCCCCCCTTCTCTCTTTCTCTGGTGAGTGTATTTGCTCTATAGCAAATTTTTAAGAAATAATAATAATAAACAAAATTAAGTAATATATAATTTAAATAAATAAGCAAAAATAAAATGTCTCAGTATCTATATCTAGAACCAATTATTCGCAATTAGTAGTCTAAAGAAGTTCCTAATAATATAGATTTTTTTTTACACGGATAATCAAAAGAGACAAGGCCCACGTAGTCAAAGCACATGCAAGATGGGCACATTCTAAACAATGCCTTTCTATCTCATTCTGAATGTGCCCGTGGAGTTCAGATAAAATATGATTAAAGGAGTGCTATAATTTAGAACATGCCAAAACACATGCTGAGGTTTTTTTTTTATTTGCAATGACACATGTTAAAAGACTCTTCATCTGTGTTATCTAAAACTACGCTTTCAGTCGCTCCAAAATATGTTCTAATTTTTTGAAATATACTTTTTCTTCCCCTTGTCCTTTAGTAATAGCAAGGCAATTTGGCATAAATTTCCCTAAAATGCTGGCGGGGGGGGGGGGGTTGTTTGCTTTTTTTATTCTTGGAGAGATATTTGCTATAGTGTACGTGCACTCGCCAGAAAGACAGAGAGAGATAGAGAGACAGAAAGTGAGAAATCACCACCCAGGGGGGATGTCAACACCGCAATCACTTGTCCACCTCCTCCATTCTCCTCTTGGGATCTTGGGCATGTACGCACACATGCCCAGCATGAGTTTAAGCCACTGGGTCTGGGACTCGAACGGTGGTCAACTATATGGGAGTCCAGTGACATAGCCATTATGCCAACTGCTGGTCCCAAAATGTTGTTAATACATAATAAAATTTGGACTTTCAAACTTTGCTTTTTAACTCATGTAATAAAATATAAGTCACAGAATATTAGGAAACTGGACACTCTCCTTCTTGTTCCTTTGCTAGACAACAATGAATGCGGGTCTCAGCCTTCACTCTGTGGAGCAAAAGGGATCTGTCAAAACACCCCTGGAAGTTTCAGCTGTGAATGCCAAAGAGGGTTCTCTCTCGATGCCACTGGGCTGAACTGTGAAGGTGAGTTTATTTGTTCAAAAATCCTTAATCTAACAACAGTACTATACTTTTAAATTTCCAAGACACTAAATGAGAAATTGAGATCCTCTCAAAAATGAAAACACAGTATTTAACAAAATAGGACCCAGCAAGTGATTTTTGTTCATGGATTTTCATATATCATTTTGGGAACAGAGGGAAACTTTAACATGATGAAAGAAAAATTCTGTGATTACAACTGATTTTTTTTTTGAGAAAGATTTTTCTTGTTTTTTCTTTTTTTTTTTTCTTTTTTGCTATAGTGTGCATGTGCTCATTGGAGCAACAGAGAGACAGAAAGCGAGAAATCACCTACCCAGAGAAGATAGCCAGGCTACAATATCTTCTCTATTCTCCTCTCAGGACTTTGGGCACGCATGCACACCCATCCAGCTTGAGTTTCAAACCACTGGCTCCAGGCCTGGAACCACAGTCAACCACATGGGAATCCAGCACCTAACTGCTACACCACCTGCTGGCCCCTATAAATTAATTTTAAGTAACTGAATTGTTTACCTAGTCAATGATCTGAAAAAAATTGTGTTGTCAAAGAATTCAGTCCCTACTATTGTTTATAGTCATGTGCAAACATACTAAAAAAAAAAAAAATTAGTCATTGAACTTTTATTCCATAATACTGACATGTATAAAAGTTAAGTGTATAGGACCAGCAGATGGTATAGTGGTTAAAGCACTGGACTCCCACATGGCCGACCACAGCTCGAGTCCCAGACCTGGCCATCTGAAATTCACGTCAGGCACAACAACACTCTTGCCCAAAATCCTGAGGAGAATGGAGAAGGGATTGCCAACGTGGCTATCTCCCTGGGTGATTTCTCACTCTGTCTTTCTCTGTGTCTCTGGCAAACGCACACACCCTAAAACAAAAATCTCCCTTAAAAAAAAAAAAAAAAAAAAAAAAAAAAAGTTAATCATAGAAAGAGAACCTGTGTTATAGACAACTGGAGAAACGTCGGGTTGGGGAAAATGTTGGCTTTCTCTGTTTTAGATGGGCCTAGACTCTGTTCTACAATTGGGCATTTCCTATATAGTCTCCCCTAAAGTAGGTGTTGCCTAGAAAGCTTAAGGGAACATTGAAATGGGAATAAAATAAGAATTGGCCTGGGACCAGCAGTTAGCGTAATGGCTATGTCGCTGGACTCCCATGTAGCGGACTGTGGTTCGAGTCCCGGACCCAGTGGTTTAAACTCACTCTGGGCACATGTGCGTGTGTGCCCAAGATCCCGAGAGGAGAATGGAGGAGAAGGGATTGCAGCGTGGCCATCCACCCTGGGAGTGATGATTTCTCGCTTTCCGTCTCTCCGTCTCTCTGTCTTTCTGGCGAGCGCACGCACCCTATAGCAAAAACCTCTCCAGAAAAAAGAAAAAAAGAATTGGCTTGCAACCAATAGGATATAGCTCTCCAGTATTATTGGCACTGTACATGCCAATAAATGAGAAGATAGATGTATTAGGATGAAAATCTTTTACAAAATACCCATGCCAGAAATGATGACACAGCATACCCCTTTATATTTTCCTATAATTGTGTAATGTATGCATTTACTGACTTTAGTTATCTCCTTTTTTAAGATTACTGTACTTAGAAATATATTATTTTGAATTTTAGAATGATTTTCAAAGTACTTACTATGTTCTTTATAAGAATCAAGGGATATTATACGTATCTTATTTTCAGTCAAGAAAAATTTTATTTTAAAAATTTCTATTTTAATTTGAAATGACTAAGACAGACATTCAAAGTCTTCTGAAACTACAGCTGTTTGCCACGTGTGAATTCAGCTCGAGACCATCTGCAGAAGATACCATTTATTAATTGTCCATGTAATTTTTTACACACATATCAGACATGCCAATTTTATTCTACTCTATGGATAGATTTCAAAGCCTCAGCTGTCATTCCAAAAGAGTATGCGTATATGAACAAAAACATTATTCCATATGTGTAATAATACCTTATTTAAAAATAATATATTCACATACTTAAAAGGGATTTGCATCTAATCTTGAATGGTAATGAAAAATTTTGCATGCATAACGCTTATACATTTTAGGTATCTCTGTAACCCGAAAAGAGGATTACATGTCCATCACTTTCGAATCTACTAGAATATGAAATGCAAATATATTTATATATCACTTACCAAATAAGCCATACCATCTGCACTTAATTGATTCAAAATGCACAACATTCGTGGTTGCTATGGTTGATTTGCTGAAATTAAGATGTTATTTGGAGCATTGGCATGCCGTGGTCTGATGGATCACATAAGAATGAGAAGGTTTCTTATCTCAGGACCACTCTCTGCACCACCACCAAGTAATAACCCCCACGTGACCTGGAAAACATCACAACCTCTCTCTGTGCTCGTTTTGTTTGTTGCTATGGTATTAGTTACCCCAGACTGTGTCTGGGACACATTTCAGAATAGTAGAGGGAAGGCAACATGAAGATTTTGCCGGGCTTGTTTTTGCAGATGTCGATGAATGTGATGGAAACCACAGGTGCCAACACGGCTGTCAGAACATCCTGGGAGGCTACAGGTGTGGCTGCCCTCAAGGGTACATCCAGCATTACCAGTGGAATCAGTGTGTCGGTGAGCACGCCCTCTTTGCACAGTGCCTGCTTTTCTCACCTGAAAGTATCTCTGAGTAAAATAAACAAATAAAAAAGGTTGAAGTTCTTGGGGCCAGCAGATGGCATAGCGGTTATGCCGCTGGACTCCCACATAGCCAATCGCAGTTCGAGTCCCAGACCCGGTGGCCTCAAAATCGCTGGGGGCGTATGCGTGTGTACCCAGGATCCCAGGAAGAGAAAGGAGGAGGAAGGATTGGTCATCCCCTCTAGGGAGTGATTTCTCACTTTCTCTCTCATCGTCTATCTCCCCCCACCACCCATGCCCTAAAGCAGAAACCTTAAAAAAAAAAAAAAAAAAAAAAAAAAAAAAAAAAAAAAAACCTTGAAGTTCCAATATAGCCTTTGAATCTTAAAGCTTAAATACCAGGACTTAAGACTGAAGCATAGGGTTCATTCTACTAGTTTCTTTACTTATGTGTGTTCAAAAATAGTCATAATAAAAATCTTATGTTTAAGTACCCAAAAGAAAACTCTAGAGCTTTTATCATTTTAAATTTATGCTAGATATAATTTTAAGTTTCTGAAGGTAGTGTCAAGAGTCATCTTTATTCAACAAGGTCAGCCACTTTTTATCACTGATTTAATATCTGTAGATTTGGAAGTAAAAAAATTCCCATCCATTCCCCCTCGTACAAATAAAGAAGAATGCAAGCCAACTTAATGAGGACAGTTCATCTGTGTGCCCCTGATGCATAGTCTAACAAGATAGTCTGTTTTAGGGAACCAGCAGTTAGCATAATGGCTATGTCGCTGGACTCCCACGTAGTCGACTGTGGCTCGCGTCCCGGAACCGGTGGCTTAAAACTCAGCCAGGTGCGTGTGCGTGAGTGCCCAAGATCCCGAGAGGAGAATAGAGGAGAAGGGATTGCGGCGTGGCCATCCCCCCTGGGGGGTGATTTCTCGCTTTCTATCTCTCTGTCTCTCTCTGTCTGGCGATCGCACGCGCCCTATAGCAAAAAACCTCTCCAAAAAAAAAAAAAAGATAGTCTGTTTTAGATAGAAAAAGTACCTACTTCACAGCAAATGCTGTTGACAGCTTTGGACAGAAATGTTCATAAAATAAAATATGTAGGCATTCAGCCCTCTTTTTTGCACTGTTAATAGTCACGGAACTTCTCCTGTTAAGAAGTGACTGATCAAAGAGAATAGCCTTCTCTACTTGAATAGCCAGCTGACTGACTTAGCATCGACCTAATTTCTAGTTGCAGTTGACCGCACTCCATAGACACATTACCCAGCACATGTTGACATTAGACGCTGGCATTGCTGAGTAGAAAGGGGAGCAGTGGTCCTGCAGAGACATGGCGGGGTGCTTCCTGTCTCTCTGTATGATTTACACTACTCCACTAGCTATGTCACAATCCACTCAATAATTTAATCCAGTCTTAATCTTTTTGGTCTTCACAAAAGAAATGTCCAATGACAGTTGATTGGATTGAGAAGAATATTAAGATACATTTCAAAGACAGGAAACTAACTCTGTGATGGTCACAACTATGCTTTGATCTTATGCTACGTCAAAGACATGTCTGCCACATTAACACATTTTCTCCCTTGGAAGAAAATGCAGAAACCAATGTGTGACTAAGAAGTTAAAGAGGAAGTATCAAAATGATGACCTGGACAATCAAAGTAATTTTTTTTTTAGAGGTTTTTGCTATAGGGTGTGTGTGCTCGCCAGACAGACAGAGAGAGACAAAGAGACAGAAAGCAAGAAATCACCCTCCAGGGGGGATGGCCACGCCGCAGTCCCTTCTCCTCATCTTCCTCTCGGGATCTTGGGCACACACACACACACATGCCCAGCGTGAGTTTTAAGCCACTGGGTCCAGGACACAAACCGCAGTCGACTACATGGGAGTCCAGCGACATAGCCATTACACTAACTGCTGGTCCCAAAGTAATTTTATAAACTTAATCCACTTCTTTTTCCTCTTTACGGTTAAAATAATGTTGCAAAACTGTTTATGCCCTGATTTAGAGATTGATAAAACACAGAATATAGGCATGCTCTTTAGAATGTAGGGGACAGTATTTTTTTAAGTAGCTATTAATAGTATAAAACAATTTTTTCGCTATAGGGCATGCGCACTCACCAGAGAGACAGAATGCGAGAAATCACCCCCCAGGCGGATAGCCACACCACAATCCTTTCTCCTCTCGGGAATTTGGGCACACACGCACACGCTCCCTGTGTGAATTTCAAGCCACCAGGTCCAGAACTGGAACCGCTGTCCGCCATATGGGAGTCCAGCACTTTATCTACCACACCACCTGCTGGCCCCAAGCAATATTATTACATTACAGTATTTATAAAGTATGAAGCCCACCACTTTATGGACTTCTTGGTTAATTCTATGGGACTTAAGGCAAAAGAATGATTTTATAATATTTCACGTCCTGTCAACTTACATAGAATTCTTGTTTTTGAAGAGAATATAAGTGGCAGTAAGAACATGTATGGAATATTAACTCAATTTTCCACTTTTTAAGTTTTCCGAAGTTTCCATCTATAAACATCTAGTGGAAAAATAGCTGCACAGGTTTTTACCAAATACGGGGGCTGTGTTTGTAATAGTCTGACTTAAAATCAAGACAGTGTGTTATGTCTCAGTTCCCCTTTATGAGATCCTGGGGTGGGCACTTCAGCGAGGCAATCACTCTCAGAGCAGCTGAGGCTGGAGTCTAGCCAGAAATCTGTGTTCCCTCTAATCAGGAGAGCCCCTGTGGCCAGAGGAATAAATGGTTTTGAAGGTGAGTTCAACATTCATTAGACATGAGCAGATATCCACATTAGCAAGCATTCATTTGAGAGCTTGGTAGCAAGTCCCTGGAGTAGCACACAGCAGGGATTTATTTCTAAAGGTTCTAGATTCTTCTGTGCAGGATTGAGGAATCCAACCGGTGTCTAATAAAATTACTTTTTTTTAGAATTATTTATTTAATTTCATTTATTATTCTTATTATTATTTAATTCAACCACAGAGAAAGAGAAAGTGAGAAAGCAAGTTGCCAGGTCCGAGACTCAAACCATGGTCATCTATATGGGAGTCCAGCACCCAACCACCACAGCACCCACCCGTTCCAAAATTGCTGACTTTCTTTTCTTGAATCCATGTAACACAGTTGGAACTTTAACTCAAATGTATGGTTGAAATAGAGGGAAATAGCCCCTCAGAAAACTAACAGAATCAACAAGTTTTTAAAAGTATATGAATTATGACAAAATGCAAATTGGAAGGCCATGAACATTTTCAGTTCTCACTACTTGTGTGAATTCTTTAGTCATGTATATAATCAATGCAGAAATATAGAGCAAAGCTTCTAAACAGACTGACCCAGGGGTTTCTAGCAAATGTTCCATACTGTTGGTGCTTCTAAAAATTTTAAATAGATAAAATTATAAACCTATCATGTCATTAATACTTCCATTCATTCAAAAGAAAGCAGGGAACCAGCAGTTAGCGTAATGGCTATGTTGCTGGACTCCCACGTAGTCAACCGCGGTTCGCGTCCTGGACCCGGTGGCTTAAAACTCACACCGGGCGCGAGTGTATGCGTGCCCAAGATCCCAAGAGGAGAATGGAGGAGAAGGGATTGCGGCGTGACCATCCCCCTTGGGGGGTGATTTCTCACTTTCTGTCTCTATGTCTCTCTCTGTCTGTCTGGCGAGCGCATGCGCCCTACAGCAAAAACCTCTCCAAAAAAAAAAAAGAAAGAAAGAAAGCAAAATTCTTTGAAAATGTTAATACAGAAAAGAAAAAAAAAAAAAGCTTCCAATTCAGACTAACTCTTTAAGAAGTTTCCAACTTGGGACCAGCAGGTGACATAATGATTACGTCTCTGGACGTAAGATCTTGCGTGCCCAAGATCCCAAGAGGAGAATGGAGAAGAAGGGATTGTGGCATGGCCATCCCCCCTGGGGGGGGGGGGAGGGTGATTTCTTGCTTTCTGTCTCTTTGGCAAGTACGCTCACCCTATAGCAAAAATCTCTCAAATAAAATAAAGAAGAAGTTTCTGCAGCCAGTTACTGCAGAGAAATTATAAGTTTCTGGTTCACAGATTGTAGAGACACAGATAATATTCTCACTACTTGGAAGCATCATAATTATTCAAAATTAAAAGCATGAATATTGTGAACATTGGCACATGAAGAAAAATTATGTCTTAATATATGAAATGTTTGTTATTAGTATTTGTAACATTTAGTTGCTTCTATAGCCTTTTGAAAATAATATAAGTGGTATATTTAAATTTAATTTATTTGATTAATTGGTTTTGTCTGATAATTTTTCTTGCTTTTTTTTGTTGTCTAATGCTTATTACTTTGTTTTAAATTATGAACATGAGTTGCCTGATACTTTTTCTACCTAACACCACGTCTAGTACTATATTCATGGTGGGATCATTTCATTAAATTATAATCTAATTTAGAGTCCCTGTTAGGAGAGAAACACTGCATATGAACGTCAGATCCAGTTATAAAAGCACATGAGCCTCTGGGGCAGAATTCTCAGTCTTTTGTAGATAGAAATAATACAGCAATTGTATGTATGTCCCATGTAGCCAAATTATTGAGCATTTATTGACATACTGTCTCCCCATGTCATAAAGGGTACAAATTTTCACATTTGGAGTAACCATAAAATAGTTTTATATTCAATAATTAAGAATTCGACATTTGGTGGTCTCATTTAATTCTGAAACTATAATCATGTTACAAAAATGTACCTAATAACATCTACCCTTTCAATAACCTCTATCCTTTGCTTAGCAATGTTTAATTTCCTGTCTTGAGAGGAAAGACCTGATCTGACTCTTCCATAATCTCACCGAGTTACTATGGATGGGAACTTCCCTCCTAGCCAATATTCTGTCCCCTGCATACACCTACTTGCAACTGGCCCTGTCTCCCCCACATGGGCTAAATATGCACTCGCCATATATCAGGTGAACAGACACTCTGTGCTCCATATGGAGTCACAAGAATTGAAAGAATTCCCTGGAACAGATGTGATTTGTGCCCAGGGTGAAATCTGGATTATAATAAAGCCCAAAGGAATCAAGCCACATGCTATATATCAACTAGAGGGTTAAGAGCAAAATTATAATCTTCCAAGTTAAAAGCACAATCACGCTTTGAATTTGTGAAAATGGTAATAGCAACCAAAAGTTTAACCTATAATTATCCTGCTGTCAGGCGTTTATGGTATGATATGAGTCATTAAACTAGTAAACGCCACATGTCAGCTGGTGGCTGGGTACAGATTTATCTCAGAAGGCACAGCCTACACAAACAGGTGCTCAGGGTTAACGCTGTACAAGGTTGTTAGTTCAGTAAACCCAATTAAATAGTGATTCTCTCCATTGTTTTCATTTAGGGTTTTTAAAAATATTTTTATATGCTTTTTTGCCAGATATAATAAAAGTTTTGGAATGAATACAAATACAGAAAGAGAAGATATAAGCTTTTTTAAACATTAAAATATATAATTTACAAACTATTAAATTCACCCTTTTGAAGTGTACAGTTATATTGGTTTTAGTATATTCTTACAAGTGTGTACAACCATCCACACTAATTTCAGAATATTCTCATTACCTAACTTCTCCCTGAAAATCCCCACACACATCATAGCCGTCTCTCCCCATCTCTGTCTGCCCTCAGCTCCCGGCAACTACTAATCAACTTTGTCTGTCTGTGGATTTGCCTGAGATATAGGCTTTTACTGTCACTTTTTCTTAAGAGAATAGAAGAGTTATTCATTAGGAAAGCTGTAAACCCCAAGCCTGCAGATATATTCGGAAACATAGGACAAACAGAATACAAAAGAGTGAAGTTGTCTTTTTTTTTTTACATCATAATTAGGAGGGTTTTTTTGTTTTGTTTTGTTTTTACATTGTACATACTTTGCAAATCAACCGTCACTCCCCCAAAAGATCATAGGTTCTCGGAGATGGCTGTTCTGTACCTTCTGCCCCTTCCCTGCATGAGAGTGTCCCTCTTGTCTCCCCAGATGAGAACGAATGCTCCAACCCTGGTGCCTGTGGTTCCGCTTCCTGCTACAACACCCTGGGGAGTTACAAGTGCGCCTGCCCCTCGGGGTTCTCCTTCGACCAGTTCTCCAGCACCTGCCACGACGTGAATGAATGCTCGTCCTCCAAGAACCCCTGCAATTATGGCTGCTCCAACACAGAAGGGGGTTATCTCTGCGGCTGCCCACCTGGGTACTACAGAGTGGGACAGGGGTAAGACAGCCCAGCAGCCTCCCCGAGCAGGAACACGTGGTCCGAAAGGGTGGCCGTCCTTCCCCCCAGTGACTTCAGGCTACCTGACCACTCCCTCTGCAGGGCGTGGGCCGGTGGGTAAGTCCAAAAGGCAAAAGCTTGCCCAGAGTTCTGGCGGTACGCAGATTAGCACCAACAAGGGCACAGACAGTGATTATGGTGTAGGATCCTCTCCTTCGCAGTGAGCATACACGTAGATCTGCACACAGAACCACTCTGCCCCTTGTAACAGCCTGAACTGCTTCTATCACACCCAATGCCAGAGACAAGCAGATGTTTAAAGTGCGGCTCAGGACCAGCAGATGGTGTAAAGGTTATGTCACTGGACTCCCACATAGTCAACCTCAGTTCAAGTCCTGGACCCGGCGGCTTAAAACTCACACCGGGCACATCCGTGTGTGTACCCAAAATCCCGAGAGGGGGATGGAGAAGAAGGGATTGCGGCGTGGCCATCACCCCTGGGGGGAGGGGTGATTTCTTGCTTTCTGTCTCTCTGTCTCTGTCTCTACAGCAAGCACTCATGCCCTATACCAAAAATATCCCTCTCGATAAATAAATAAAGACACGGCTCGCATGTTGCCGTAGATACCCGGGCTGTCACGGAGAAGTGGAAATGACCTTGACCTAGATTCGTCTCTGGATATTAGCTATGCTGGCCCGGCAGTACTGAGAAAGGAAAGAGTTTATCCTCTTTGCTCATCGGGCTTGCTAGTGACAGAGAGAAAACGGTGCCTGGTCAGCGTGGCACCGCTCAGCGTGGCCCGTCTCCACAAAGCTGGCTTCTCTCCAGCTCGTCGCACTTTCTCCAGTCCTGTGGGCCGTGGCCAAGGTACTGATCCATCAAGGCAGGTGGCGCTCAGTAGCCCAGATGGGCACAGGAGTCAGTCAGGTTATCGAAGTGCAGGGCAGACACTGAGGGGCACAGCCCAATGTGTCCAGCATCGGTACCTAAACATAGAAGCAAAACACATGGCCTAAACCAGGGTCACTTAGCTGACTCACTGACTCTTACTATCCAAAATAGGAACTCAAAAACATCAGTTTTTAAAAAATGCGTTTATCTCTTTCATGAACGAGAGAAAGAAGTAGCATTCCCAGTAGGGTCTTGACACCACTATCCCACTCCCAGTCTTCAGTCAGACAGATCATGAGCAGCCAAGTGCCTGGCATTCTCAGGGAACTCTGCAGACTAGAACCAGGAACCTTCCCCTGTGTGGCTGCCTTCCAGAGCTTCACATTTTATCACGGTGCCACCACCTGGAATCTATCGTGAAACACGGAACTTGGTGGCAAGCAGCAAACATAGGCTTCCGGTTCTTGAAACAAGGGAACTTATTTTAGCATTCTCTTTGGAAATTCATACCCTGTTTCTACCTTCTTGGGTTAACTACATCCAAGTGCTTCGGGCTAGTTGGAGCTTAGGTTGTACCCACAGAATTTTGCTGTTTCAAAATAAATGAAAATCTCATGGATTAGCATTGAAGAAAAGAGTTGTAAAGAATATTAGGCTTAGGGACCAGCAGTTAGCATAATGGCTATGTCGCTGGACTCCCATGGAGTCGATCGCAGTTCGTGTCCTGGACCCAGTGGCTTAAACTCACGCCAGGCGCGTGTGCGTGCGTGCCCAAGATCCCAAGAGGAGAATGGAGGAGAAGGGATTGAGCAATGGCCATCCCCCCTGGGGGGTGATTTCTCGCTTTCTGTCTCTCTGTCTCTGTCTGTCTGGCAAGCACACACGCCCTATTGCAAAAACCTCTCCACAAAAAAAAAAAAAAAAAAAAAAAAAAAATATTAGGTTTAGAGTTTGCTTTGTTGCTTTCCTATCTCTGAAAGACCTTTGCTCTGACACTGGAAAAGTGTGGTCAGAGTTAGTAATCAGGCCAGCTCTGTGGCCTAGTGGTTAAGGCAACTGGACTCCACATAGCCAACAATCCTATTCAAGTTCCAGACCTGGGCATGCGTGCATACTTGCATGCATGCTCAAAACCCTGCAAGGAGAGAGATGAAGACGGTATTTCAGCATTACCATGCCTTATGAAGGGTACTTTCTCCCCTCCCTCTCTTTCTTTTTATCTGCCCTGATTCTGGTGAGCATATGCCACCTCTAGGGGGAAAAAAAAAAAAAAAGTCACTAATAAAATCTAACAATACCTGCCTTCTTGCAAATAGCCACTGTGTCTCAGGAATGGGATTTAACAAAGGGCAGTACCTGTCGCTGGATACAGAGGTTGATGAGGAAAATGCCCTGTCCCCGGAAGCTTGCTACGAGTGCAAACTCAATGGCTACCCGAAGAAGGAGACCAGGCAGAAGAGAAGTGCTCACGAACTCGAACCCACTGCTGTGAGTACACCTTACTTTGTTCTGCTATAGAATTTTACTGAGGAGCCAGCAGGTGGCAGGGTGATTAAGGCACTGGACTCCCACGTGGCCAGCTGCAGTTCAAGTCCTGGATATGGTGGCTTGAAATTCATGCCAGACACATGTGCATGAATGTCCAAAATCTGAAGAGGACAATGGAGGAGAAGGGATTGCAGTGAGAGGGGATTTCTCACTCTCTCTCTCTCTCTCTCTCTCTCTCTCTCTGTCTCTCTCATGGTGAGCACACATACTCTGTGGCAAAATGTAAAAAAAAAATTGTCAGTATGGAGTCACATGTACAATGCAGTTTATGTTGTTTTCAGTCTCAGCAAAGTTAAATCTATCTTGCATTTAATAAATAAATTAATGGTTCCAATATGATGAAAAAAAGGTAAAATTAGTTGATTTATTAACTCAAAGCACAAACACGGGGGGGGGGGCAAAGTTTCAGATTCACAGTTTCAGATTTTTTGTTTTGATTTGTGTCATTGGTATAAGATGTCCATCTAGAAAAAAAATTATTTTGAAATGATTCAAAACAAAAACTCAAGTGCGAATTTGTCCATTCCATTTCATACATGTGTAACACGCTAGGGTGATTTTCATGTCCAGTAGGTAAGCCAGCTAGTTTTCATGCTTTGTGATTTATGTATGAAATAGTTGTTTCTTCCATAAAAATATTATCTTCAAATAACTTGTATTTTTAAGGAACTGAATATCTGAATTTCCCACCACGGGTATTTTTTCACTGTTAATGGCATTTTAGCAGACAGAGTGAAGGGGACGGGCCACAGACTGCCTGGTTTTGAGTATATTCCCTGACCCTCTCCACTCATTACCTGTGTTAGAGAGTGCAAGTTTACTTAACCTCTCTCGCTCTCTCTTAAATGGCCAGAGGGTGTGTGTACTTACCAGAGAGAGAGAGGAAAGGAGAGGGAAAATGCACTCCCAGAAGGGCGTGGCCACACTATAATCCCTTCTCCTCCATTTCTTCTTCCTTTTAGGATTTGGGGAACACACCACATGCAGTTGGTTTGTTTTTCAAGCTGCTGGGGCTGGATTTGAACTGCAGTCAGCTATGTGGGGTCCTGTTTCCTTAACCACTCGCCAGTAGGATACGAGGCAGGCCTTTATTTAATCTCTCTCTACCTCGATTTCTTTATCTGAAAAATTGTAATAACAACACTTACCTCTGAAGGTTAACAAGAAGATAGATTGAGATATGTGAAGTACCTAGAACCTAGTATATGTGTGTGTGTGTGTGTGTGTGTGTGTGTGTGTGTGTATATATATATATATATATATATATATATATAAAATCACACATAATTGGCCCCTATTGGTGATTAATATTCATATCTCAAGATGCTCATAATTTCCTCCAAAATAAGAGACAACAGAGAGTCATCACTCACCACTTTATTCAGTTAATATTACTGATAAATTACTCCACCCAAAAATCTAGTCGGGGCCAGCCCCATGCATAATGGTTAAGGGAGTCAGATCCCACATGGCCAACCAGAGTTCAAATTCTAGCCCCCGTAGCCTGAAAAACATGCCAGGTTTATGGCTGATCCCAACAGGATGGAGAAATGGAGAAGGAATTGCAGCATGACCACACGTCATTGAGAGGTGCCTTCTCCCTCTCACTCTCTTTTGTCTCTCATGGTGAGCACAAGTGCCCTCTAGCAAAAACAAACCAAAACAAGCATAAGCAATCAAAGCATTGTGGGGTTTTTGGTTTTTTATTTTTTGTTTTGTTTTATTTTGCCTTAAATAGTATTCTTACACTTCCCATCTCTTTAACCAAGTCTGAGTTGGTTTATCTGGGTCTTACCCCACTGGCTTTTACCAAAGTTGATTTGAACTGGAATCCCAAGGGCTCTGCAGATCACTCACTCTGCAGTGACACTGATGACTGATGACTCCCAGGAAACATCACTCATGATCTCGTTATTCTTTTTTTTTTTTTTTTCAATGCCACAGGGCACGTGCATATGGGAAAAAGAGAGAGAGAGAGAAAGCCCTCCCCCAGCGGGACCTGGTCACACCACCATCTTTTATCCTCTAATTCTCTATTCCATTGGGATCCTGGGCATGCATGTGGGTGTCCAACTTGTCTTTCTTTCTTTCTTTTTTTTTTTTTAAGAATTATTTTATTTAACCTTATTTATTTATTTTAGTTTGACTAGAGAGGGACAGAGTGAGAGACAGAGACAGAGAGAAAAAGTGAGAAAGCAAGCCACCAGGTTTGGGACTTGAACCGCAGTTGACCATGTGGGAGCCCAGCGCCCTTAACCACCATGCCACTTGCCAGGCCCCCACCTTGCCTTTCAATTCACTGAGGCCAGGACTTGAACCCTGGTCAGACATGTGGGATTCAGTTTTGTCTGTGCAACACTTAACCATTGTGCTATGGTTCAGCCATCCACCCATTATTTCTTGGAATTCCAGGCAGGCAGTACGGCGGTTGAGGTGCTGGACTTCCACATGGCTGACCACGGTGGAGTCCCAGACCTGGTGCTTACTTCTCACTTTCCCTCTCTCTCTCTGGTAAAAATTAATAATAATAATTAATTAATTAATTAAAATAAATAAATAATTCTTTTTTAAAAAAGAAATCCAGGCTGAACCTACAGAGTTAAGATTTCTCTGGGTGGGGCCAGCAGTTAGTATAATGGCTATGTTGCTGGACCCCCACGTAGTCGACCGCGGTTCGAGTCCTGGACCTGGTGGCTTAAACTCACACCAGGCACGTGTGCGTGCGTGCCCAAGATCCCGAGAGGAGAATGGAGGAGAAGGGATTGCGGCGTGGCCATCCCCCCTGGGGGGCTGATTTCTCGTTTTCTGTCTCTCTGTCTCTTTCTGTCTTTCTGGCAAGCGCACGTGCCCTATGGCAAAAACCTCTCCAAAAAAAAAAAAAAAGAAAGAAAAAGATTTCTCTGGGTACAGTCCTTGTTGGACAACTTCAGCATTCCTCATTTTCATTCAGAAAAATAAAATTCAATTATTTCCCAAGTTATCTTTTTTTTATTAATAAGCATAATATTCCATAAAATCATTAAAAACAAACAAAAAAAAACAAACATGAAATGTGAATGCTCTCTGTAAGCTCAGTGCTGTGATTTAGTTCCTCCTGAAGGCTGAGTGGGAAGTTGTGAAGATTTACAGGGCATTCTTTACAGAACTGACCTTTTCTCCAAACTGACAAATTCACAATAGCCTCACTCACAGCCCTGCTCAGAAGGAGGTGCAGAAAGGGGGAGCAGGGAACCTTGACTTAGCCGGGGAGCCAAGGCCCCAGCAGCCAGGTCCCTTGCTAGTCCGTGGCAGTGCTGTGGCAGCTCATCCCACACTGTTTCCTGCTCTTTCTCCAGGCGGAACAGATCAGCCTGGAGAGTGTGGATATGGACAGCCCCGTCAACATGAAGTTCAACCTCTCCGGCCTCGGCGCCAAAGAGCACATACTGGAACTCATGCCCGCCATCGAGCCCCTCAACAACCACGTCCGCTATGTCATCTCCCAAGGGAACAACGACGGCACCTTCCGCATCCACCAAAGAAATGGGCTCAGCTACTTGCACACAGCCAAGAAGAAGCTCGTGCCCGGCACGTACACACTGGAAATCACTAGTATCCCTCTCTACAAGAAGAAGGAGCTTAAGAAACTGGAAGAGAGCAATGAGGATGACTACCTCCTAGGGGAGCTCGGGGAGGCTCTCAGAATGAGGCTGCAGATTCAGCTCTATTAAGCCTTCCCAGAATTGGTTGCAGGCTCAAATCCCACCACAGTCAGACTCCAGAAGCATTTGGAAAGCCAATGGCTCATGTTAAAGAGGAAAAAATAATAATAATAATAATAATGACTCTGGTTTTCTTTCCTCCCTGTCTCAGACTTCAGAGTGTTGACTCTCACAGGAGGGATGATTTAGACTCTGGCATGGCCAAAGATTTGAGTTCAAAGGCAACCGTGGTTACTGTATTTTTTTTATATAACTTCATTTTAAAATATATTAAAAAAAAAGAAAACTAAATGTTCAAGAGATCAGCATATGGCACTAAATGCACAAAAATAATGTGAGCTTTTTTTTTTTTTCCTGTTAGCAGTCTGTAACACTTTGGGTATTTTGCTATAGTTGCTAATTAAAAAAAAATATAGATGTTTATTTATTTTTAATGCAGTAATATATGGAGAAATGAACAAACTATGTAAACAAAAAGGGAAACTCACTTGTTTTTCTTTAGATTTATAAATTTGAGCTATTTCTTTTAGAGGTGCTTTTAAAAATTCAATAGATTCAAGAGATGTTTCCTTTGGTTTTCTGCCAGTCATCCAACTGGTACACACCTGATTATTTTAAAGAAAACCTCACAGAGCTGAATGGGCAGTATAATCAATAACTTAAAAAGACGGGGAGGTCATTCGATCCCTTATAAAGGAGATCAAAGCCAGAGCAGCTCGCTGTGACGATGTTTCACATCACCAGACACACCAGCAACAGAAGATAAAGCACAACCACTGTAGCAAAATACCTTGACTGCTTGTGAGACCATTAAGCGTTGCAGGCCAAACCGTACTGTATTTCCTTCTCATAACCTCAAGGAACCACATGTGCTACCCACAACACCTCATTCTTACCCAGGGTGCGCTGCGTGCTTGTGGTACCGTAGGCAGCTGAAGAACCCCATTCCTTGGAAAAGGAACACCTGGCGTTCTGTAGCGTTTGGTGCTGTCTTAGATTAATGGTGCATTTATTATGCTCAAGCTATTTCAGGATTGCCATATGTGCAAACGAATCATGCGGTGCAGCCAAGGAATATATGTTGTTGTTTTTGTTTTGTTTTGTTTTTTTAAATCCATTATTTTTAGAATTTTCATTAATACTGTAGTTATATACCATATGCCTCATTTTATCATAGCCTATTGTGTATGAAAGATGTTTGTACAATGAATTGATGTTTTAGTTTGCTTTAGTCATTTAAAAAGGTATTGTTCCAGGACGTGCTAATAAGAGTACGTCTCCATGTTCTTCTCAGCCCAAGAACCTGTCCCTGGACCAGTGACCAAACCTCATATGTGACATGGCCAAAGCACACGCAGACTCCCGGCTGTTGCTTGCACACCTGTGCTGACCAAAGATTAGTAACCAGTTCTAGCCACTGTTTTGGAGTTTTTGTTTTGTTTTGCTTTAATAACTAAAAAAAAAAGGAAGAAAGGAAGGAAGAAACAATGTAAATTTGTAATCAAGTGTTTGTGAGGAAAAACTTATGGTTTTGGTTTTATTTGTTTTTGTAGGTCTATGTATCAAATACGACACTTTCCTTGCAATAAAGCTTATTTTGGGGTAGTTTTCTGGCTGAGAGTTTTGTGAGATTACAACCCCCATGGAGGTTGGTGCTGTCTTAGATTAATGATCATTTATTGGGAGGAGCTGGGGACTCCACTGATGGAGATTTGTATTAAAGAACCACATGGTGGGACCAGCAGTTAGCGTAATGGCTATGTCACTGAACTCTCATGTAGCCAACCGCGGTTCGAGTCCCGGACCCGGTGGCTTAAAACTCACGCCGGGCGCGTGTTCATGCGTGCCCAAGATCCCGAGAGGAGAATGGAGGAGAAGGGATTGTGGCAGGGCCATCCCCCCTGGGGGGTGATTTCTCACTTTCCATCTCTCTGTCTCTCTGTCTCTCTCTCTCTGTCTGGCGAGCGCATGTGCCCTACAGCAAAAACCTCTCCAAAAAAAAAAAAAAAAAAAAAAAGAACCACATGGGGAACCCCTCACACTGGCAGGAACATAAGGGAATGAACATTGTCAAATGTGTGGCTCCAAGTAAGCAGGGGCGTTCAATGGCTGATGACAAATTAGTTGTGTTCCAGTCAAGGACATAAGCAAGGTAGTTGTTCACGTCTACCTCCTTCTAGGAAGCTTCCTGGGCTCTTCTTGCTAGAGACCTCAGCAAGATTCCTTCGCTTCCTCCGCAAATGGGCTTTGAATGAAGTCCTATTAAAACACCCTAAAGCGGGACCAGCAGTTAGCGTAATGGCTATGTCGCTGGACTCCCACGTAGTCGACCGCGGTTCGAGTCCCGGACCCGGCGGCTTAAACTCACGCCGGGCGCGTGTGCGTGCGTGCCCAAGATCCCGAGAGGAGAATGGAGGAGAAGGGATTGCGGCGTGGCCATCCCCCCTGGGGGGTGATTTCCTGCTTTCTATCTCTCTGTCTCTCTCTGTCTGTCTGGCGAGCGCACGCGCCCTATAGCAAAAACCTCTCCAAAAAAAAAAAACAAAACAAAAAAACAAACAAAAAAAAACACCCTAAAGCATCCAAAAGGAATGTAGCATTCTCTTATGGAGTCTGCTTTCTTTAAGCTAGAAATGTTCCTGAACCCAAAAGCAATAGCAGGCATACTTCAGGCCAAATGGCATCTTCACCAAAAACAACCCAAAGTTCTTTATCTCTTGCGATGGTGTACACTTCACTCAATGGAGAAGTAGACCGATTTCACAAGTCCTTTAACATGAACTCTCTTTTCATACACTGCGAAAAAATGAACACATTAATGTTTTCATGAGTCTTAGAAGGTAATTCAATACATGGCTTAAGAATTTGTGTGCTTGGGGCCGCCAGGTGGTATGGATAAGGGTGCTGGACTCCTACATGTCCGATCGCAGTTCAAGTCCCAGACCTGGCAGTTTACTTTCTCACTTTCCCTCTTTCTCTCTCACCATCTGTCCCTCTCTGGTCAAATTAAAATAAATAAATGAAATAAAGTTCAAGAAAATAATTCCTTTTTTAAAAAAGAATTTGTTTGCTTAAATTTTTCATACAAGGAATTAAAAAAAAGGAAATATTATGTCTAATCTGAATGCTGTTCTTTGCCAATCAGGAATTAGCTGCATGGAATAAGAAAAGTATTCGCCTCTGGCCATCCTTTACAACTTAACATGCATATTCAGTTTCATCTGGCATCTGTTAATGGTACACATGAGCGCTGTAATATGAAATTACCCGGAACTAAATTTGACTCCAGCTTTGAATGCTGAGCAGCAACACTTAATTTAGCTTTAACCTACTCTTCGGGAAGTTGAAGAATTCACAGCATTAGGTGCTTTAACAGAAGATAAAAAATAATTTGTGTTATACAGAAGAATGTTCTAGAAGTAAATGACCACTTCAAGTCACCTCTTCCAGGAGAAACTTTCTCAAGTACCTCTGATAGTTTTATTGCAATTGGGCTGACACAGCCAAGATGAACTGATGTCTGTCTGATAATCAGCTGAAATGATATTTTCTGCACCATTCTATCATCTCCATTCATTTTCCATTTGTCTTGGAAATTACCTTGACTAAGTCATAGAAAACCTTGTAGAATAATAAAGTATAACATAAGCCCTGACATAGAAGTCAAATCCAGTGGGTACACGTATCAGTCATAATTTGGTCTTCAGTTGACATGAACGCTTCCCACTTGTGCTTGGATTTAGAATTTGTAAAAGTTCTAAAAAATGTAGAAATGTAAAAAAAAAAAAAAAAAAAAAAAAAAAAAAAAAAAAAAAAAAAAAGTATTCCTACTTTAGTACCTTTGATTTTACCGCATGCTTGTAGTAGATGGATGGGGGTCACATTTGCACATGAACATCAAAGATAATTCAGGGTAGCATATTACAGTTGACTCAATTCAAACATGGGACCTATTTCATTATCTATATATCAAACATGAAGAGGCCGGCAGGTGGCATGGTGGTTAGGGGTGCTGGACTCCCACATGGCCGACCTTGGTTCAAG
Organism: Tupaia tana; assembly: GCA_026018925.1. Lineage (NCBI taxonomy): Eukaryota > Metazoa > Chordata > Mammalia > Scandentia > Tupaiidae > Tupaia > Tupaia tana. Next base: position 14,398,307 of record JAKSZU010000014.1, on the reverse strand, counting down.
TCCTGGACCTGGTAACTTGCTTTCTCACTTTCTAGGACCAGCAGTTAGCATAATGGCTATGTCGCTGAACTCCCATGAAGCCGACCACAGTTTGAGTCTCGGACCCGGTGGCTTAAACTCACACCAGGCACGTGTGCGTACGTGCCCAAAATCCCGAGAGGAGAATGGAGGAGAAAGGATTGTGGTGTGACCATCCCCGTGGGGTGGGGTGGGGGGGGCGGTGATTTCTCACTTTCTATCTCTCTGTCTCTCTCTGTCTTTCTGGCAAGTGCATGCACCCTATAGCAAAAACCTCTCCATAAAAAAAAAAAGATAGCAAACATGATAATTCATACGATCTTTCCTTTCTAAATACTCTGAACTTTTATTTTGCATCAATCACCCTTTTGGTCACAGAAGAAATGCTGGGTGGTGAATACAATGAAACAGTCTAGAGAATCAGTCTACTTGAATTCTACGAACCTTTAGGGAAGAAGTTAGTCCCCATGGTAAATCGAAACATGAGAAATCCCATTACTTGGCCACATGTGAGCTACAAAATGGCAATGTTAGGCGGTTCAACTTAGTAGCTAGGAAATATTTATGTTTCTTTTCATAAGACATCTAAAAGTCACCCTTTTCTTTGGAAGACAATAAATTTCAAGCTCTCCTTTCTGTGTCACTCCCAGCTACTTAGTACTCCGGATTCATGATAGTCCGCAAGAGAAGACATGCCATTTATGCAAACAGCCACTTTCTTTCATGCTCCAAAGACATCGGAGAGGGTCTAAATCACTCATCTTTATGACTTTGGTGGGATTTCTGGAAACTTTAAAAATAAAAATTCACTGGAAATGGTTGGGATATGGGCCGGTATTTTGTTTTGTTTTACTTAAAGGAAAACTTTAGGAACTTGTTCTTTTACAGAGAGAGGGAAAGATGGAGATCTATTGCCACCTCCCCCCACCCCAAGAAATAAGGGTGACAGCCGCCAGTCACATTTGCAATCAGCTCAGCCAGTATTTAATATCTGACTTCTGGTTCCTTGCTTGCTTTCTCAAATAAATACAAAGGTATGGTGTCATTTTTTTAAGGATTACTTTATTTAATTTTATTCATCATCATTACTATTATTTTTAATTTGACCAGAGACAGAGGGAAAGTGGGAAAGTAAGCTGCCAGGTTCAGGACTCATACCACAGTCAGCAATGTGGGAGTCCAGCACCTTAACCACCACACCACCTGCCAGCCACTCGTGTCCTTGTCTTATAAGAAGGATGTGTTTCTAGCTTTAATTCTTTCTGGAAATCCTTTCAATGTACAGAGCAGTGGAGTCCTAAAATACAATGTAGAGCTCTTTAAAGTCAGCAGTCCAACCACTGAAGCAGTATTATCTTCATTATTATTATTATTTTATTTATTTCTCTTGGTTTTCTTTTTTTAAGAATTATTTTATTTAACTTTATATATTTATTTATTTTAATTTGACCAGAGAAGGACAGAGTGAGAAAGAGAGAGGGGGGGAACATGAGAAAGCAAGCCACCAGATCCGGGACTTGAACTGTTGTCGGCCATATGGGAGTCCAGCACCCTTAACCACCACACCACCTGCCAGCCCCCTCCCTATTTGTTATGATTTTCAATCTTCTGGGACTTGAACCACAGCCCTGTGGGAGTCTAGTGCCTCAACTACCTTGCCACCTGCTGGTCCCAAGACAGTATTATCTTAAAATGAAAAGAAATAGGTCTTTGAATCAAATAGACGTGAATATCAGTTCCATTTACCTGGACAAGTTATGTCTCTCAGCCTTAGTTTCTTTCCTAGAATGAGCTTTCCTTATAGGATGTGAATACGAGGAATGATGAGCTGGTACAGGCAGCACCATCAGCACAGAGTCTGGTGGACAACAAGCCCTCAGTCACTGTCAACTGCACCCTCCAAACGCTGCTACTGGTTTCTTTCTTCTTTCTTTCTTTAAGAGGTTATTGTTTTAGGGCATAAGTACTCTACAGAGAGAAACATAGACACAGACAGTGCGAGGGAAAGTGAGAAATCACCCTGGATGGGGGGGGGGGGGGATGGCGATGCCACGATTCCTTCTCCTCCATCCTCCTCCTGGGATCTTGGGTACACATGCACCCAGAGTGATTTTCAAGCCACCAGGTCCAGGACTCGAGCTGTGGTCGATCACGTGGGAGTCCAGCAAGGTAACCCCTATGCCATCTGCTGGCCCCCAACCACTGCTAGATGAATGATACATGAGCCCACATATTCGCCCGAAACTTCTTCCAGTGCCTGGCCCTGAAACTGCTGCCTTCCGCGGACTGACAGGAACACACCTAGATGAATAGCATCCAGATGAGCTTCCCAGTCTCCTGGACCTCTGGGGAGTCGTTAGGAGCCCTGGCAGGGTCCCGAGCATGAGCATCTCCACTCTGCTCTTCCCTCACAGGAATCCTGGGCTGCAGCCCAGGAAGGCCAACCACAGCCAGAGCCTCCCATCCACAGACCCCCAGAGAAGTGAACACAGAGGAGAGCATGGACATCCGATGATTCCTTTTAGAATTACTTTGTGTAACAGAGTGTCAAAGCAAGAAAGTTCTGGAGAAACCTCTTTTTACAAGTGAGAACACTGTGGCTCAGAGTCGTCACACAATGCCTCGCAGTGCTCTTTCCGGGGGAGGTGAGACCAGAACTCTCGCGCCTGGTTGCTATTCATTTTTCCACTACATGGTGAGCCTACTTGGATCTCTTTTAAACCCCGAGGAAATAGGCCAGTTCCCATGGTTTTGGCTCATCCTGAATCCAAAAATGTTTTCCAAGCACGAGTCAAGCACTGCTTTTGTTTTGTCTACCCCACCCTCTGTGTAGCTGCTCCCAACCTCTTAAAAACCAGAGACGTGTGTGTGCACTGAAATGCCAAAATATTGGCTGCTACAGGGTAGGCCCCACCCAAGTCCTGTACTTCTTTATGCACACCCGCACCCTGGCTTTCAAAAGGTTAAACGTTTTATTTAAACCAGACCTTCAAAACTTTAAAAACACATACACATTTGTTTTACCGAGAATGCTTAAGGAAAGTACACTAGTTACTTGTGTGGCTTAATTGTCACTTTTTTTCCCCTTTTCCTGTGAGCCCAAAAAGATATTGCTAGATTAAGTTGGCTTACATTAGAAATAGCCACGAACCAACAGTTCGCATTAGTCACTCCCATTAGGGCTACAGATTAAATGTCAGGATATAGTGTAGACGTTTTCCAAAAGAAAACAGGGAAAGGCTAGACGTGACTTAGAGAGACTATAGGGCAAGGAAGCATTGACAGTCTTCCCCAGACAACGACTGCTACCTGTGTGAGTTCCATTAATGAAATAACAGTAGAAGTTATGAGTGGCCAGTTCCTAGAAATGTGCCAGTCGGAAGCCACACCAGAGGCCCAAGGTTCGGTTCTCAGCCACCCTAAAAGCCAGGCAGAAGGGCAGTCACCTTTAGTCCTGCAACTCTGACCACTGAGGCAGAAGGCTCTCAAGATAGTGAGACTCTGTTTATACATACATACACACATTTTTTAAAACAGAAAATAAAAAGCAGCCTCTTGGCCTGCTTAAACCATCTAGGTCTCCATGCCAGAGTTACTTCCTTCCTCGTACTCTTCCCGCCCCCAGGTTGCCTTCACTGAGGAAACCTGCTCTTGTCAGGGTAGATTTAGAACCAAGACTCGGGAAGGGGCCAAAGACACGTGCCATGTGCCAGTTCCTGGGAATTCAGCCTGGGATGAACCTGTGTCTCGGTCACTCTGGGAAACTTCACAGAGCCAGTGAAGGAAGGAAGAAAGAGGGGTCAGACTCTCCAGAGTAGACCCATAGAGACCACAACAGGGGTCCAAAAAGTGGATAGTTTCACAGGAATGCTTTTACCGAACACCTTCTCCACAGATTTGTGGGGATCATTCTGAAGGTATCTTCCCTTCTTTCAGATGACTTTCTTCATGAATGCTGCTTTTTTGCATTTTTCTAGGGAGCCCCATGAGCCTCATCCAGGATACGGGCAAATTGGTGAGGCCGTTGGGGCAGGCTAACTGCAATCCACGGACCTGAGCTCAACCTGGACCAAGGCTGCTGCTTTCTCTGTAACAGTGTAGGAGGGAAAAGGGCACAATAACTTCTCTTTTACAGTTCTCATCTTTGGAACCAGTTGATTAAGTAAATATTTGTTGGGTATCAATTAACCAGACCTAAAAAGATGTCTCCTCCAAAATCTTATAAATAATTCAGAGAAATGAGATAACTTTATAAGCTTATAAAATGGCAGGCCAGTTCATGGCCTAGTGGTCAAGGCAGCTGGATCCCACGTGGCCAACTGCAAGGCAAGGCTTGAGTTCTGGACCCGGTGGCTTAAGAAACATACTGTGTGTGTGTGTGTGTGTGTGTGTGTGTGTGTGTGTTCAAAATCTAAAAAAAAAGGAAAGATGGAGAAGGGATTGCAACATTCCTTATCGGGGTAGAGGGGGGAATTCTGTTTTTCTCTCTTTTTCTGTCTCTTTGTCTCTTTCTGGAGAATGCACTTGCTCTCTAGAAAATACTTTAAAAAGAAAAAAGATGGAATGCATTTCAGAGCCATAGTGGAAATCTCAGACAAATGGTCCAGAGTCTTGGAAAAGTAGCGGTCAATGGGATGAAGAGTATTGGAGAAAATGTTCTGGAGATGGTGGGAACTCAGTTAGAGCTGGTGGGATGAAGCAGATTTGGGTACATGGCAGAGAATAAGAAGGAATTTCCTGAAGACACAAGAGTGCAAAAATGCTGGAAGTCACAATGAAGATGGTAAATTGGAATGCAAAGAAGACATAAGCCCAGGTTGGCAGGTGGCATGGTGGTTAAAGGAGCTGAACTCCCACGTGGCCTGGACTCCCACATGGCCTACCATGGTTTGAGTCCTGGACCTAGTGGCTTGCTTTCTCACTTTCCCTGTCTCTCTCTCTCTCTCTCTGATCAAACTGAAAAATAATAATAATAAATAAAGCTAAATAAAATAATTCTAAGAAAAGAAGATATAACCTAGTGGGCCCTGAGTGGTGGTGTACCATCAAGAACAAAAGATAAGATTGTTATGTAGAGTGGGGCCAAGTAGAAGGCACTTGGAGGTCCAGGCTGAACCACGTGGTCTTTATCCGTAGTCGGTCCTGACAAGGAGTCATTGGGGTATGGACCAGAAGTGAAGAAAAGAAGTCCTAGCACCAAGCCCTGGGAATTTCCTCCTTAAGAAATATATATATATATATATATATATATATATATATATATATGTATATATATATTTTTTAAGAGAAATTATTAGAGCATCTGAGAGAAAGTAAAGTAGTAGTAAAACCAGAAGGTGCCTAAATAGGAAGATATCTGAGGAAAATACCACAAGAATTTTTTGCTATTAAAATGATATCTTCTCCTTACACATCCATGTCTACTCACCACCCCTTCCATCTCCATCTTTTTCTTCACTTTAGTCACTTCACCCTGTAGCACAGTGTTCATGATAAATTGACCTGAGAGGTAGCACGGAAGAGTGCAAAAAAAGCAACCAGGAAAGCAAAGTGGTTTGTATCCTAGCTGCCACTCAGTTGCTGTGTGATATTAGTCAAGGGTGTTAGGGTTTCTAAGTCTCAGTTGGGGGGAATCTGCCTTTATTGCCTCCCCAGCATCCTTGCCCAGTTCTTTGCTAGCAGCTCACCTGTTCTGCTTTGGGCGATTACCAGCCAAGAGCAATCACAGGAGGACCGTGAGATCTTCTATGCCCCCAAGTAGCACTCCAGTCGAGCTGTGAATCAGTTTCTACTATTTAGATCCAGACACTCACCCATTTCATCTTCTTTCTAAACGTGGTTCTTTGGGTGTGTGTGTGTATGTGTGTGTAATTCTCTGAGCTGTCCTAATTCCTCCCCAGGGTCTGGCCAGGCCGTCATCCCCTTCCCCCGGCCCTCCAGCCAGTCCGATCTCGGGCATTCACACGTGTACCCAGGTTTTTCAGGCTGACTGGAACAGGGATTGGAATCGCAGTCGCCATGTGAGGCCTGGCATTACCACTGCACCACAGAAGCAATCCTCAATGACTTTTATTGTCAAAATAAGTTGTCACAACCAAAGAACAGTAACCAGTGTTTCCCCTACTCTAGGACTTCTACGAGGATTAGGAGAATGGAATGCTCCAGGCACAGGGCCGAGCACAGAGGCACACGACAGACCTACAGCTGCTCTCACCATGTCAAGAAGAGGAACCTGAGTTTTCCCCCATCTTATCCCCTAGGCCCCCAAGGACCATGAATAACTAATCCAGAATGGGTCCCAGTTCACAGGCGTTTTGCTACTTTTATTCATAATTTCTTGCATCCTCCCATCCATGGTTTCGGCAGAGTGGAGCTGGGCAGAGCTGTGGGAAGCTGGGTCCCAGGACATGGGACAGAGCTATGGCCAGAGGAGTCTGCTCTGCCCAGAGGCCGGTGCTTTGCATTTCACCAAGGACTAAGGAAAGCCGCAGAGAGAAGAGCTATTCATGAGCTCTCAGGATTACGCCCCACAGGCCCAGGAAGGATGGAAGTTGCCCAGCTAAGTAGGAGATAAATCAAGTCCTGTAGCTTTAAGTCAGCCTCTTTAATTAATTAGGTTTCTTTCCATGCTGTCATCCTTTGCTTTTCCTGCAATATTTTGCTAAACTGTTCCATGGGCTGATTGAGTACATGCATGTGAAGCTTTGTGTAGAATAAATAATTACACAAGACATTTTTGAAAGAATAAATGCATTTGGCCTAAGCAAACCAATTCACATCTTAAAGAACCAGTTTCTCCAAATGCCAGTTCTGTCAGCTAACTATTTCTCCAGCAACTGGCAGTTTAATTCTTCATCCTGTCTCCTTGGCTGTGCTACACACGAATGGTTTTCAGAGGAGGGGGGAGAAATGCTTTCTGGTGTCTGTTTTAAATTTGTTTTTATCTACTTTGTATGTCTAACTTTGTCCATGTATTTGTTTTACAGCAAAAACAAAAGAAGGAAAGATATCAACCATGTCCTGGAACGTTTATACAAGTTCCTTTTGGCTGTTGATAATAAAAGCAATTCTGTTTTACAGTATAGATTTTGTGCATAAACTACAAACGTCTACTTTCCTCACTTCCTTCAAGTCTCCTTCGAGGGCTGAGGAAGAGACAGTGAAATTAATGTCTGTGCCTCCACGGTTCTCCTAATGTAGCCATTTCTGTGCAGTCTCCCTATGGGGACAGAGACTGCAAGGACATTAATCACTCATACTCTTTTTTTTTTTTTTTTTTTGGTAGAGGTTTGTTTTTTTTCTTTTTTGGTAGAGGTTTTTGCCATAGGGCGCGTGCGCTCGCCAGACAGACAGAGAGAGACAGAGAGATAGAAAGTGAGAAATCACCCCCCGGGGGGGATGGCCACGCCGCAATCCCTTCTCCTCTAGGGATCTTGGGCACGCACGCGCACGCACCCGGCGTGAGTTTTAAGCCACCGGGTCCGGGACGCAAACCGCGGTCGACTTCGTGGGAGTCCAGCGACATAGCCATTACGCTAACTGCTGGTCCCAATCACTCATACTCTTTGAAAGAAGAAACTGAAACCACACTGAGACTCCTCTGTGCCTAAGCTGCCACCTTACAAGACCTTATACAAATCATGTCCCCTAAAATTAAATATATGCCAATGTAAGCTCCCACTTGCCCAATGGAGACTATTAGAAAGGGTGGCCAAACTAAATCTATAAATTTCAGAAATTGTCTAAAATGATATTTACTATCTATTTCCTGAATTCAAATTACATCATAGTGGGACCAGCAGATGGCATAATGGTTACGTCACTGGACTCCCACGTAGTCAACCCGGGTTTGAGTCCCAGAACCTGCAGCTTAAACTCATGCTGGGAGCACGTGCATGCGTGCCCAACATCCTGAGAGGAGAATGGAGAAGAAGGGATTGTGGCATGGCCATCTTCCTTAGCGGGTGATTTCTTGCTTTCTGCCTTTCTGTCTCTGGCAAGCACATGCACCCTGTAAATAAATAAATAAATAAATAAATAAATAAATAAATAAATAAATACTTTCTAAAAAAATTACACCGTATCAAAAAATGCTGTACTGATTTAAAACATTTTCTTTTTTCACATGCATATTTTATAAACCAAATTTATTTAAACTCATTCCAAGTTCTTTTACCTGTGTACATTCTGCACTTTTTAAATTATTTAACCAGATTTCCAAACACATCTCTCCTGTCACCTAAATTAAGATGCAGCACTTTTCAAGTGAGGCTGCACAAATTTCCCCAAGCTATGATCTTATAGATGTGTATTCAAGGTCTTCATGACAAATAATTTCATCGTATTGCTTTATAAAATGACCATTAAAATGCTTTTTAACAGATGGTTTGAGGGCCAGCAGATGGCAAGGTGGTTAAGGAGGCTGAGCATGGTGGTTCATGCGTGGCTGAGCGCGTGGTTCGAGTCCCAGACCCAGCCACTTGAAAATCACTTCAGATGTGTGTGCATGTACGCCCAAAATCCCTAGAGGAGAATGGGGGAGAAAGGACTGAGATGTGGCAATCCTTTGGGGGAGGAGGTGATTTTTTACTTTCCTTCTCTTCTCTCTCTCTCTGTCTCTGGTGTGTGCATGCACCCTATAGCAAAAACAAAAACAAAAAAGATCTGAGACTAGCAATTTTGATATGGTACTGTGAGAATAATTACTAATTATGTGGTAAATGTATTTGTTTAAAAAAAATAGATGCTTGGGACCAGCAGTTGGCGTAATGGCATGTTGCTGGACTCCCATGTAGTCAACCATGGTTCTAGTCCCGGACCTGGTGGCTTAAACTCAGGCCGGACATGTGTGCGTGTGTGCCTAAGATCCCGAGAAGAGAATGGAGGAGGAGGGATTGCGGCGTGGCCATCCCCCCTAGGGGGGTGATTTCTCTCTCTCTATCTCTCTGTCTCTCTGACTTTCTGGCGAGCAATGCGCCCTATAGCAAAAAAAAAAAAAAAAAAAAAAAATAGATCCTTGAAGTTAACCTTCATAAAAATGCAAAGTTAGCATTGATTAAAGTCATTTTGGGATAAGATATCTCCACCAAAACTGTTTTATTATAATGAAGTTATTGGGTGCACACACCATATATTAAGGAACTTAATAAAATTAACACATAAAGCAACATCCTATAAATATATGCTTGGTCAAATATAGTATGTATCATAAAATTAATATTTATATTAACAAGTAAACTGAAGAACAGTAATTGCATTTAATGTTCATGTACACTTCCAAGTCAAAACAGAAATGGTAATTTTATAGTTGAAGTTTCTTGATACTGTTTTATATTTAATAAAAAGAGTTTGGGGGCCAGCAGATGGTCTAGCAATCATGTTGCTGGATTTCCACATGACCTACCACAGTTCAAGACTCAGACCTGGTGATTTGAAAATCAAACCAGGCACATGTGCACACGTGCCCTAAGGCAAAAACCTCTAAAAAGGTAAAATAAAAAGAGTTTTTGGGGCTTATTTTTTAATCCAATGTGAGAATCTTTGAGTTTTTTTTTTTTTTTTTTTTCTATAGGATGCATGTGCTCACTAGAGAAAGACAGACAGAAAAAAATGAGAGCTCACCCTTGGGGGAGGGGGACAGCCACACTGCAATCCCTTTTCCTCCATTCCCCTCTCAGAATCTTGGACATACACACACGAACCTGGCATGATTTTCAAGCCCCTGGGTCGGGGACTTAACCACGCAATAGGCCCTGTAGGATATTGCCCTTTAACCTCCAAGCCACCTACTGGCCTGAGAATCTTCTTTTTTTTTTTTTTTTTTTTCAAAAATAACATCTATTGTTAATTTTTGAACATGAAAACGATTAAAAATCACTGTCAACGATGGGGAAATGTAAGTTCTGCTAGGCAAACTAATAGCCGCCCTCTCCCACTTGTCCCTGCTATAATCCCGGAACTGTGACTGTGTTCCTTTACATGGCAAATGGGACTTCGCATATGTGATTATGGCTAGGGACGCTAAAATGAGAGATCACCCCGAATCATCCAAGTGGCCCAATAGAATCCCACGAGACCTGGTGAACAGAGAATCTCTCCCGGCTGTGGTCTGGAGAAACGTGAGGACAGAAGGATCAGCGATGTCCTAGGAAAGGACGTGACCCATCACTGTTGTTTCGAAGCTAGAGGAAGGGGCTGCATTGGTTTCCTGGGGCCGCTGTAGCAAAGCATTACAACCCGAGTGGCTTAGAACAACAGGGATGCATTGTCTCACAGCTCTGGAGTCTAGAAGTGTGAGAGCGAGGTGTCAGCAGAGACCCGCTCCCTCAGAAACATGTCAGGGAGGACCTTCCCCTGCCCCTTCCTGGGTTGCCAGAAATCCTTGACTCTCCTCGGCTTGCAGGTGTGGAGCTGCCGTCTCTGACGCCGTGGTACACGTGTCCCTCCCTTGTGTCTGTCTCGGTCATGCTGGATGAAGGCTCCACCGCACCGCAGTATGCTCTCAGCTTCACTTAGACCTTAATTACATCTGCGAATACTCTATTTCCAAATAAAGTCACTGCACAGATTCCAGGCATTGGGACTTCAACCCACAAAGAGAGCCATGAGCCAAGGAACATGGGTGGCCTCTAGAAGCTGGAAAAGGCAAGGGATACAGTCTATACTAGGACCCCGAGAAAAGAACACAGCCCTGCTGATGTCTGGACTTAGTCCATTGAGACCCGCGTGTCCCTGCAGACCTACAGAACTCTAAGATAGTAAATTCGTGCTGTTTAAGGCATGAAAGTTCACTAAGTAACAAATTACAGCACAGAGAGAAAATCAATACATAAATATTTAGAATTTTAATAAAGACTCTTTAGGAGATAAAGACCATCTTTTCAGTATATAGTGCTGAAATAACTATATCTATATTAAAAATATAAACCTTGACCCCCATCTCATGCCAGATCTAAAAATTAACTGCCAATGGATCATATATGTAAATGTAAAAGCTATACAATAAAGTAACATCATAAAATAAGAATAAATAAGAACTTGCCAAAATTCATCACTTCCATTCATCAAAAGATGAGCATTGAAAAGATCATTAGAAAAATGAATAAGTCCTCCAAAGCTTGGGAGAAAACATTCCCAAAATTTGTATCTGACAGGGGTATAAAGAACTTCTACAACTTAATAATTTTAAAAAAAAGTTAATGAACAAAAGATGTGAACAGATACTTTACAAACGAAAATGTACACATGGCCAATAAGCACATGAAAAACTATTCAACATAATTAGTCATATGTAAAATGAAAATTAAAACCATAATATGGTATCACCACATACCATATAAATGACTAAAATTTAATACACAGACAGTACCCAAGGTTGGCAAAGAAATAGAACAATGAAACTCATATTGGAGGAATGTAAAATGTTAAAACCACTTTGGAAAAGATCTGGTACTTTCTTATAAAACTAAACATACACCTACCCATGACCTAGCAATTCCACTCTTACACATTCAATGAAAACGCAGGTCCACCAAAAAAAAAAAAAAGAGAAAACAAACAAACAAAAAACTTGTATGAGAATGTCAATTGCAGCTTTATTCACAATACCCTAAAACTGAAAAAGCTCCCAATGTCCATCAATAAGAGAACGAGAGAACAAACTGGCATGGTCACACAATGGAATGTTAATCAGCAGAAAGAGAACAACTGATAAACACAACAACAGGGGTGAGTTTCAAAAATTCTATGTTGAGTCAAAGAGCCTCGCTTACATAAAGGAGTACTCACAGTATGACTTAATTCATAGAAATCTTAAAACAGGCAAACTCATTAATTGTGTTGGGGGATAAACATGGGTTATTTCACTACTGGAAGCAGGAATTGGACAGGATATATATATATAAATATATACCAAAGTGTTTTCTTTTTTCTTTTTTTGGAGAGGTTTTTGCTACAGGGCGTGTGTGCTAGCCAGAAAGACAGAGAGAGACAGAGAGACAGAAAGCGAGAAATCACCCCTCAGGGGGTATGGCCATGCTGCAATCCCTCCTTCTCCATTCTCCTCTGAGGGTCTTAGGCACGCACGCACACGCGCCCAGCATGTGTTTAAGCCACCGGATCTGGGACTCGAACAAACCACGGTTGACTACATGGGAGTCCAGCGACATACCTGTAATGCCAACTGCTAGTCCCACCAAAGTGTTTTCTAACCTAACCTTGGAAGCATCACTTGTATTGCATTCTATTCATGGTAGTTGTCACAAGGTCCACCCAGGTTTAAGAGTGTTTTTTTAGAGATTTTTTGTTATAGGGCACATGTACTCTCCAGAGAGACAGGGAGAGAGACAAAGAGACAGAAAGCAAGAAATCACCCCCCTGGGGGATGGCCACACCGTAATCCCTCCTCCTCCATTCTCCTTTCGGGATCCTGGGCACACACGCACACGCACCTAGCATGAATTTCAAGCCACCAGGTCCAAGACTCGAACTGTGGTCAGCCACGTGGGAGTCCAGCACCTTAACCACTACGCCACCTCCTGGCCCTACTACATCTTTTAATAGAAGTGTCATACAAAGTTAATACATGTTTAAGCTACCACAGCTTGTAACAGACCTGAGCAGCAGACCTGAGCAGCAAACCTGAGCAGCAGACCTAAGCAAAGGTGCGTCTCTGAAGGCAGCATAGAAGACGGAAACCAAAATACAAGGGTCGGAGCCGCAAGTCATGGAGGCAACAGGCTCTGCTGCTCCTCAGTTTGTGGACTCGGACCCACCTCGGCGTCGCTTTAAGGCTCGGTTTCCCCATTCATCCATCTATTCACTCATCCTTTCTTCCATTCCTTTCGGTGGACCTTTGTAGGGTATGTTGGGTGCTCAGCATCTGAAGATCTTCCTGACCAGGCAGATCTCTATCATGCACGTCAGAGGGCAAGGCAAAGAACATCACCTTCTACTGAAAAGCCCGCGGCCCTCATAGACGATAAGCTACGACGTTCTGATGTTCAGGGTGGTGAGAATCCTCATCACGGTGCTTCTGTGGCATGATAGGCCTTGATTCTAGTTCCCAGACTCCCTTTCCTCCTGATTATTTTCTAAGCCTGGTCTTCATTCTTTATGACTGTTACCTACCCTATAGCTTTTCTATGATTTTTTTTTTAATTTCCAGAGGGAGTGTACATATGCCAGAGAGAGAGAGAAATTCCCTCTCCTCCACCATGGGACCTGGTCTCATCACAATCCTTTTCCTCCATCTCCCATTCCATAAGGCTTTGGGGTATGCACACACTGGCACACAGTCTGTTTTTCAAACTGCCAGAACTGGGATTTGAACCACAGTCAGCCATGTGGGATCCAGCATTCTATGTACAGGCTTACCCTGTGGTGCAGGTCCATTGTTCCTTGTTGTAATATATGATAATAAGATAAGATGGCTCTATGGGAGAATATAGGGATGGTTAGATTGCTAATATGTGACGAAGCAAGGATGCCAAATGCTAGCAGTAAAATTTAGGTAGTAAGTATGTAGATATTCATTGTCAAATTATTTTAAATTGTCTGTATATTTGAAATTTGTCATAAGAAAATGTCTGGAGGCAGCATTCATAATTCCAGTTATGCATCTAAATCCATAATTGCTATTTCCATATATTTTTTGTCTTTTTTTCCCTATGGCATAATTCTCTTAATGTGGCACCTTTCTTCTTCTTCTTTTTATATTTTGTAGGTTTTTGCCATAGGGTACATGCACTTGCCAGAGACAGGAAGAGTGAGAAATTACCCCCCACGGCAGATGGTCACACCACAGTCCCTTCTCCTCCATTCTCCTCTTGGGATTTTGGATATGCATGCACATATACCCAGTGTGATTCTCCTGTGGCCAGACCCAGGACTTGAACCATGGTCAGCCATGTGGGAGTCCAACACCTTAACCTCCACACCACTTGCTAGCCCCAGCATCTTTTTTCTTAACAGTAATAGAGTTCACATCGTGCATGTGCTAAGCATTCTTACTGACCTTGTGAAGATCTTAGGGAGGAATGGACACCTTGCGAATCACCATCATTGCTTCTCCCCGAAAGTTGAGTCATCCTGACCCTCACATTCATCATCAAACCCAGCAAATACTTCATTACATATGAGCGTGTGGCCACTTTTCACTCTGTCTACCGTCAATGCCTTGGATGAAGCTACTGTCACGTCTCCCTTAAATTGTGATTACCATCATTTACCTTTGCTCTTTAATTTTCAACTTCATTAAACCTCCACCAGATAACCCTTCTGACCAAGAACTCTCTGTGAACCACTACAACAAGGTCTTGCAACCTGATCATAGGGAGGGAAGGGAAACAGTTTTCCTCAATTTCCAACATCTATTTTTGTGCCCATGGTTTGACTTTGTCCGCTCTGGCCCAAATCCTGTCTTCTTTTTTTTTTAATTTTTTTTTCAGGTTTTTGTCAATGGGTGCACATGTGCTCTCTGGATAGAGTCAGAGGAAGGGCTAGTTAGAAATCACCTCCTGGAGGGAATGATCACACTTCAATCCCTTCTCCTCCATCTTCCCCTTGGGATTCTGGGCACACACGCACACATACCTGGCATGATTTCCAAGGCGTCAAATCCCGAATGCAAGCTGTGGTTGGTCATGAGGGGTTCCAGTGCCTTACACCACGCCACCTACTAGCCCAAGTCTGTCATCTTTTATATGGTAGATTAAAAAGACTACATTTTTTTTTGTCTAGATATTTAGAGGAAGAAATCTTTTCAACAGCTCCAAGTCCACAGATACAAATTGAGTAACTGGATTACTGATCTTCAACACACACTAGCTCGCCTGGAATTTGGCTTGGGAGTTAGACATCAGGAGAAACCCTCAGAGGCACCTGATCATGACAGATCATTTCCCAGCTGGTGAGGACATCGATGCTCATTTTTCACACTGGATCTGTTTCAATCTCCAACTACTTAGAGGAAAAAGCAAACCACAAACAGACTTCTTCCTAAATCCTCTAGTTCTAGACATTTCATTTATAGCCAATGGACGAGTTGTCAAAGTCCATCAATTTACACATACAAAACTAGAATGGAGTGCTCTTCCAGTGTTCATCGAGGCGATTCTTGAGGTTTGTCACTTGTATGTGTTGGAACATCTTCATTTCATTGAAAGGAGATGGAGGAACTCTCTGGAGAAAGGATTAGTCAGGCTCAGATGGAAGACACTGGCTCTCTCGAATATCTGATTTCTAACGTTGAGTTCTTATGAAGCTGTGAAGCAGTACAGAAATGTACACCAAGCTAAGAATGAAGGTCTTTAAAACAAGGCACCCCATATCATGGCAAAAAATTCGATAGTAAATGATAATGTGGTGTAATAAATGACACTATTAAAGAGAGTTTTGTAATATGTGTAAAGGACAGCAAGATAACACAAATAAGAAGTAAAGGGGGGCCACCCAGTGCATGACGATTAAAGCAGGCAGATCCCACACAGCCGACCACACAATTCAAGTCCCAGACCTGGTGGCTTGAAAAATACACTGGGCCGGGACCAGCAGATGATGGAATGGTTATCTCACTGGACTCCCACATAGTCAACTGCAGTTTGAGTCTTGGACCTGGCGGTTTAAAACTCACACTGGGTGTCTGTGTATATGCCCAAAATTCTGAAAGGAGAATGAAGGAGAAGGGATTGCGAAGTGGCTGTCTCCCCAGTGGGAGAGTCTCGCTTTCTGTCTCTGTCTCTTAGGTAAGCACACATGCCCTATAGCAAAAATCTCACTCTAAAAATGGGGAAAAAAAAGAAAAAAAAAAAACAAGCAAAAACACTGCATGTGTGTGCATGCATGCCAAAAAAATCCCAAAAGGAAGAAGGAATGAAGGAGAAGGGATTGTGGTGTGACCATCCCCATTGGATGCTTTCTCCTTTTTCCTCTCTCTGTCTCTGAAATAAAATGCAAAAAAAATACATGTATATGAAGCCAGGAGTAAGGCTATTACAAAATGTACAATCAATTCCTATATACTTGCTCCAAACCTCAAATGTAGCATGTGATAGATTTAAAATGGCCTTGAATTCTTTATAGCTCCTCATATCAAAAGCTTCTTGGTTTCCTTGTGACTTGCTTTGACCAATAGAACACAGTGAATGAGACATTACCTTTTTTTACTTTAAGAGGTTTTTGCTATAGGGCGCATGTGCTCGCCAGAAAGAGAGAGAGAGAGACAGAAAGTGAGAAATCACCCCCCCATGGGAGATGGCCATGCCGCAATCCCTTCTCCGTTCTCTTCTCAGGATCTTGGGCATGCACGCAAATGCTCCTGGCATGAGTTTAAGCCACTGGGTCCAGGACTCGAACTGTGGCCGGCTACGTGGGAGTCCAGTGACATAGCCATTACACTAACTGCTAGTCCAAGACATTAACTTTTGAGGAGAGACTTCAAGACATCTTACAATTTCTGCTTGCTCTCATTTGGAATCCAGCCTCCAAATGATGAATCCCAGACTTGACCCAGCCAAGATCCAATACCAAGTGACCCACTAGATGACTACAGTCACAAAAGCAAACCAAGCAAGAAAAACCACCAGCTGAGCCCAGCACAAATTGCTGACCTACTAAGCTATTACCTACTAAGAAACTAAGTTTTAAAGGAATTTCTTAATGGAACAAAGACTACCTAAATACAGCATTAAGATTTTTAGCAGCTAACACAAAAAGAAAGCAGGTCATTTACACAACTCTAACTAACCATGTGATAAAGCAAAGCAATGGCTAGAGATAACCAAATTGGGTGCTCCTCAAGCTAAATCCTGTCCAGATGAGTAGACTTGTTTACAAATCCTGGTGGCTATTCCATTTTTGATGAGTCTTTGCTATATCTCTGTCTCAAGTTTGGATCAACAATTTATTCTACTGCACATCAGAAGCAATTAGAATCTTAGAGCTGACAGGGCCTCTAAGACCATCCAGTCCAACATTCAAGAAACTTTCTTGACTCCTCTTTTCACACTCTACAGCAAATGCTATAGGCACTGCCTTCGTTATAGGAGACTGTGACTACTTCTCATCCCTTCTACTGCCGATGCTTAGGCTAAAACCACTGTCAGCTCTCACTCAAACTATTGCAATAGTCTCCCAACTGACTTTCTGCTTCTACTTTTACCCCTCGATAGTCAGTTCATCTTATAGCAGCCAAAGAGATCCACTGAAAACGTAAGTTAGAAGACTTGTCTACCCTGCTCCAAACCTCCTGGCAGCTCCCCACGTTATGCAGTTAAAACTGACACCCTTAGGATGGCCCACAAGGCCCTTCATGTTCGCCCCTTCCCCCAACTCTCTAACTTCTCCCTTATTACTCTTCACTCTCTCCACTGCTGCTGTTGCTGTCCTTCTTGCTGTTCCTGGAATATACCAGGTGCACTTCTGTCTGCGGGCCTGTGGATATGTCCTGCCTAGAACTTTCTTCCCACAGATAGCCACGTATCTTGTTCTGTTCAAGTGTTACCTTGAGAGAAGTCTTTCCTGATGACCCTTTACTTTCAAATAGCAAATCCTCAGCCTGCCCATAGTGACGTGTACTGTTACGTGTACTGTGACATGTACTGTGTAAGTGCTAAGACACTGTGCTCTGCAGGCTGGGACCTCACAGGGGTCCAGTTTCTACTCATGGCCTAACCCCTGGCTGGGCACCGTAGTGTGTGCCTGTAATCTCTGTGGGTCAGGGACTGAGGAAGGAGGATCGTGAGCTTGAGGCTGAACTGGAAGACATAGCAAGATCTTACCTAAAGAAAAAGAGCTGGGCGTTAATATCTACTGCCTCAGGTGAAAGAAAGAGGCAGGATTGCAACAGAATGAGACTCTATATAAAACAAAACCAAAAAAATCAGAACCTCACAACTGGTCTGAAACTTCCTGCTCTGTTAACCTTTGTTACAACTATAGTCATCTTGCATATTTCTTTTTATTTTGTTTAAGAGAAACTTTGGCTATAGGGCACATGTACTCACCAGAGACAGAGAGACATAAAGTGAGAAATCACCCTCCAAGGGGTATGGCCACACCACAATCCACTCTCCATTCCCCTCTCGAGATTTTTGGGCACACACACATAAGCGTGTGCCCAGCATGAGTTTCACACTGCCAGGTCTAGGACTCAAACCACTGTCGATGACCTCAAAGTCCAGTGTCTTAACCACTATGCCACCTGCTGGCCCCCATCTTGCATATTTCTTATCTGTATCCTCGCTCTTACATGTCATGTCTGTGAGGACAAAAGTCTTATAAGTAACAAAATATTTCTTGAGAAGATGAATTAATAAGGCTTGAAGATAAAATGCAGTAGGACCTTTTTCCTTAAGTATGTCATCTTCAGTATGTGCTATTGAGTACATACATACTCCTTCCTGCTTTCTTCATTTACCCAAAAACTTATTTCATCTACTGAATCCATCTGCAATGTGTAGACATCATCTAAGTTCTGAAGATACAGTAGGAAAAAGAATATTCAAGATCCTGATGTTGTATAGCATATATGCTATCAGAGAGAGAGAAAACAAGAAGATTAAACAAAGTATCAGCTAGTGACAGGACTGTGATGACAGTCAACCCAGTAATGACCCTTATGAGAATGGCCAGAGCAGGGCTACTTTCTTCAAGTTAACATTCAAGTTAGGACCTGAACTACAGGGACCAGCAGATGGCATAATGGCTAAGTTGCTGGACTCCCATGTAGTCGACCGCAGTTCAAGTCTTGGACCTGGTGGCTTAGACTCATGCCGGGTGCTCGTGCGTATGTGCCCAAGATCCCAAGAGAAGAATGGAGGAGAAGGGATTGCAGCATAGCCATTCCCCCTGCTGGGGGTGATTTCTCGCTGTCTCTCTGTCTCTCCTCTGTCTTTCTGGCAAGCACACACACCCTATAGGAAAAAATAAATAAATAAAGCCTCTCCAAAAAAAGATCTGAAATACAAAAAGCCAACCATGCAAAAAATCTGGGGTAAAAACTTCCAGGCAGCAAGAACAGAGAATTTGAAGTAAGATTGAACTTGGAATGTTCCTGAGAATCAAGGTCGATGCAGTGGATTCTGAGAGAAGAGGAAGAAAGAACAGTGTCAGAGAGATGGGAGACAGCAGAGCAAGGACTGAATTTTGTGGAGGAACTTGAGGCCTTGATAAAGACACTAGACTTTATTACAGTTGAGTCTTGTTTTGAGTGAAATAGGAAACCACTACAGGGCTTTAAGGAGGAAGTGGAATGATCTGATCTGGGTGTTTAAGGACCCCTCAAGCTAGCTCCAGTGTGAACTGTCCATGGAAAGTCAAGGGCATATTTGGGAAGCAGGAAGGACGTTACTACCACAATCCAGGGAAAACACCATGGAGGTGAAGGAAAGGAGACGCTTCTAGAGAGATCTGAGGTAGAGCCCACACGATTTATTGATGGATACATATGGAACATATGAAAGGAAAAATGAAAGGGTAAAGGATGACATTGGGATAGTTTTCTTGAATACTGACTGAGCCTCCCAAAGACTGCCATTGTGGTCCTTAGCCAGGAGCAAGGACGACATTTTCTATGAAAAAAATACCCTTGCTGTCATTGAGCCAGTGACATTGTGAAAATACCAGGCAATTTCAGTGTGTCCATCTTAGCTGTCTTGGTAGGAGCTCCATAAACAATGATGTGTCTGTTGGAATGAGTTGCTCTACACCAATCACCATGTTTCTTCCAAATTGAAGACTTAAATTGTCCTTTACATTGGGTGGCCAAGTCCCATTAGGATAAATTCACCTACTAAGAAGCTGTTGCCCTGAAGAATGGCCTAGTTTAGTAATAAAATTATGTAATAAATTAACCAAAAAGACATTTTCTCCCAATTGCCATCTCCAATGATGATTCATAATATTTGGAAGTCTAAGAGTTTCACTGAGCCAAAAATAAAAAAAAAATCTAATCTGAATACAGATTTATTCAGGGGCCACTTTGCTCTCAGAGTTCTTCCTGCAATCTTTCCTATGCAGAATACAAAATCAAGGCGTTGGGAATAAAATGACTCTGAGGACATAGGGAAAAACAAACTCAACAATCAACATAGAAGACTTATGTGACCTCTAGTCCTGAAGAAGTATGTGGAGATTTCTCCACAAAAGCAAGCCTCAATTCTGCAGTGGACAGCAGCTCCAACTCAATTCGATTCTGACACTATTCAACCTGGATGTAGCATTGTATTCCACAGACCCACAGGTTGAAGGCTCAGTCCCTAGTTGTCACCCACTAGTTTCCATGCCAATAGTAAGCCCCAGACTATTTCACCTGGGTTCTAACTCATCAAGCTGGAGGGTCTCATCATCTCCTCCTTTGAGCAGCTCACAGAACTCAAGAAAATATTTACTTACAATTACTGATTTATTATAAAAGATATTACACAGATTCACATGTAGAGATACATAGGGCAAGACAGATGGAGTTAAATGGACTTCACAAGAGGCCATTGTTTTTTTTTGTTGTTGTTTTTTTGTTTTGGAGAGATTTTCGCTATAGGGCGCGTGCGCTCGCCAGACAGAGAGAGACATAGAGACAGAAAGCGAGAAATCACCCCCCAGGGGGGATGGTCACGCCGCAATCCCTTCTCCTCCATTCTCCTCCTGGGATCTTGGACACGCATGCACATGCGCCCGGCGTGAGTTTTAAGCCACCGGGTCCGGGACGCGAACCACGGTCGACTACGTGGGAGTCCAGCGACATAGCCATTACGCTAACTGCTGATTCCCAAGAGGCCATTGTTTTTGACTAAGCCCCAGTACTAGCGCCTGACGAACCAGACCAAAATGGAGTCACTCGTGCTAAAATGCCACATCAGGAAATGGAAATTCTAATAAATTCCATTTATTCTAAATGAAATAACTTAATCTTCAGACCAATTTCTCCTGAAAACAAGAGTCAGCATAATGAGGAAGTTCCTTTTGTCTTAAACCTTACAAGGAAAGTAACTTTGAAATGACCCATCTGCTTTTCATATTTTATTTATGCATTTTTTAGCTCTTGTCTGTCTGTACAACCAAACGCTCCTCCCAACTCCTTTTCAACTGTACCTGAATCTGTGCTTCCCACGTAGCAATCCCTTCGACCCTATTTGTTCACAGATTCAGAGTTTGAAATTCATCTGTCAGCTTGCTTTCTCACTCCTCACCCCCTCTCTGTCTCTCTCTCATAAGCATACATGCCCTATAGCAAATTTAAAAATAGTAATAATAAATAAAACTAAATAAATAACTCTAAAAATAAAAAGGAAGGAAAAAATAGAAATCCATCCGTGGTAAGAAGGGGCATAGAGCTTCCATGCCCTCTCTGGATATACTGCCATCAGAGACTCTTCACATGCTCAGCTGTCCAGAAGCTCTTCAAACCCTGGGCTTTTATGGAGATTTTTATGGAGAAACGCCTCATTACATAGGCATGATTGATCAAATCATTGGCCATTGGTGATCAACCGAATGTTCAAGTTTCTCTCCTCTTTAGAGACTTGGGAGTAGGGTTGAAAGTTCTGCTCCTTTGGAGAGCAGCAGGTGGCGTGGTGGTTACGGGTGCTGGACTCCTGCATGGCTGACCGCGGTTCGAGACCTGGACCTGGTGGCCTGCTTTCTCACTTTCCCTCTCTCTCTCATTCTCTCTCTCTCTGGTCAAGTTAAAAAAATAAAGTTAAATAAAAAATAATTTTAAAAAAGAAATTCTGTTCCTTTGATCTTGTCTTGGTCTTTCTGGTGACTAGGCCCCAAGCTGGAAGTATGTACGAGCTATCAGACACCAGCAAACTCACTAGCATACAAAAAGACAGTTACTGCTTTGGGGATTCTGAGCATTTTACAAGTGATATGCCAGGAAACCGAGAGGAAGATCAAATTTATATTTCACAATATTATCGTGTTACACCTCACCTGGTTCCCCACATCCTGTGAATAGGTACCACGTGAAAGGGCTGGAAGTCTCTCAGACACCTTAGTGACAAAAAAGGGTTAACCCAGTGTCTCTTTGCCTGTTCACCGCCCCTAGATGCTTCAGATAATTCTTTCTCCTCCTCCCTTTTTCTTCCCAAGTTAGTTGGTCTTTTCTTGAATTCATCACAGATGGCTGACGTTTATTCTAAGTTCTTGTGTTCAGACATAAAGATTATAACATTGTGGGGCCAGCAGTTAGTGTAATGCCTATGTCGCTGGACTCGATGTAGTCGATCACGGTTCGAGTCTTGGACCCAGTGGCTTAAACTCTCACCGGGCATGTGTGCGCATGTGCCCAAGATCCCAAGAGGAGAAGGGATTGCGGCGTGGCCACCCCCCCGGGGGGTGATTTCTCGCTTTCTATCTCTCTGTCTCTCTCTGTCTTTCTGGCGAGCACCCTATAGCAAAAACCTCTCCCCCAACCAAAAAAAAAAAAAAAAAAAAGATTCTAACATAATCAAATGTTGGCACTAAAACTAAGGACAGAATACATGGCAGACTACAGCAGCCAGATATGACATCCAGAGATAACAAAACAATCCAAGGGCCAGAGAGTGGCTGTGGGTGGCTAAGGTGCTGGACTCCCACATGGCTGACTGCGGTTCAAGTCCTGGACTCAGTGGCTTGCTTTCTCACTTTCCCTTTCTCTCTCCCTTGTCAAATTAAAAATAATAAGAATAACACTAATAAGAAATTAAACCTATAAATATTTTTTTTAATAAACAACAACCCGGGACCAGCAGTTAGCGTAATGGCTATGTCGCTGGACTCCCACGTAGTCGACTGCAGTTCAAGTTCCGGAACCAGTGGCTTAAACTCACGCCGGGCGCGTGTGTGTGCATGCCCAAGATCCTGAGAGAAGAATGGAGGAGAAGGGATTGCGGTGTGGCCATCCCCCCCGGGGGGTGATTTTCTGCTTTCTGTCTCTCTGTCTCTCTCTGTCTGTCTGGTGAGCGCACGTACCCTATAGCGAAAACCTCTCCAAAAAAAGGAAAATAAATAAATAAATAAATAAATAAAAATAAAAATAAACAACAACCCAAGGACCACCAGGTGTCCTGTTCCAGGATCACCCTGATTACCCGACCATGGCCCTCCTTTCCTTAAGACCTGATGAAACCTCCTTGCCACCAGCCTCCGGGCTGCTGCAACTCTTCGCATGAGGCCCCTTTCCTCTCTTTGAAAGTAAATAAAACTTTACCACTGTCGTCTACAACCACACCACCTGAACACGCCTGATCTCAGCAGTGAATAAACCTCCTCTATGCTCCTTCTCTCCGAGTTCGTGAACTCTTTCCTTGCCCATGACAAAGGACACTCTCATACCAGGAAGGGCGGGGCGGGGGGGGGGGGTGGATTCAAGAAGTCCGAATCAGTAAAAACATCATGATTATATGGTTATTCCTTTTTCAAAGAAATAGAAAAAAAGTTAAAAAGAAAGATCTGACAATATGCAAAGTAAGTTATAGAAAACAATGCTGCTGACTTAAGGAAGAAAGAAATGATATGTATGGAAAGACAAATCAATAATCAGCAATTAGTAGCTGTTCGAGGACCCTACAGTTCCTACTATGGATGTCTCTCTCCAGTCTTGGTTCTCAGCAGCAAAACGGCCTCTCCGCCAACCTGCTCCAAACAAAGAGACATTTCTTCCAAAACAGGTAGCTAGAAGCTCACTCTCGTTCTGATAGTCATGAACCCCACCTGTCACAGGGTAGTTTAAATAAAACGAAGATATTCAGACTCCTCCTAAGGGAAATGCCGAGTGGAACAAGTGAATCTCTAAACTTCTGTTTGAAAACAACACTCGCCAAACGTGGGCTCTGAGCACAGACCCAGCACCAGGCCAAGCAGCTTTTAAACTCCAGCAGTCAAGTTACTAACTCAGACAATCCCTTAGTCAGAGCACCCTGATGGGTATTGTTGGTGAAAGTATGGAAAACCACAGCAACAGCCCTCGAGCTCCAGAGACAAGGGTCTAAAAATAAAGCTACACCTATCAAAATGAAGGATGAGAAACAGATAAGAAAATAACAAGAAACATATGACAAAGTTTTGGAGGTTTGTTTTTTTTTAGTTTTGAGTTTTGGGGTTCCCAAAAGATTTTTTAGCTGGGGGAATCTGAGCACTTTTCTGTGTATTCTGCCTCTCAGTAGAGAGTAGGACCTACTTGGGAAACCCCAAAGCGTCTCTCGGTTTATGTGTTGTAGACGACTCAGGCAATCTGACTACATTGAGACTCCAGGAAGGGTTCCCCCACAGGCACAAGAAGGCTCTGTAGGAACGGCAAGGGAAGCTCTCCAATACAGCTTGGGAAGGACGGTGCTTAAATACAGAACCCCTGCCACAGAACCCCGCATGCTCTTACGGTTTCCTTGGCCCCCTCAGAATTACCTATTTAAAAAAAAAAAAGATGCATAAAAATATTAACTCCTGGGGGACCAGCAGTTAGCATAATGGCTATGTCGCTGGACTCCCATGTAGTCAACCGTGGTTCGCGTCCCGGACCCGGTGGCTTAAACTCACGCCGGGCGCGTGTGCGTGCGTGCCCAAGATCCCAGGAAGAGAATGGAGGAGAAGGGATTGCGGCGTGACCATCCCCCCTGGGGGGTAATTTCTCGCTTTCTATCTCTCTGTCTCTCTCTGTCTCTCTGGCGAGCGCACGCGCCCTATAGCAAAAACCTCTCCAAAAAAAGAAAAAAAAAGAAAAAAAAAACCTCACACCGGGCAAGTGTGCGTGTGTGCCCAAGATCCCGAGAGGAGAATGGAGGAGAAGGGATTGTGGTGTGGTCATCCTCCCGGGGGGTGATTTTTTGCTTTCTGTCTCTCTGTCTCTCTCTCTGGCTGGCTGGCAAGCACACGTACCCTATAGCAAAAAAAAAAAAAAAAAAAAAAAAAAAAAAAAAAAAAAAAACACAAAACAAAACTCTCCAAAAATAAAATATATATATATATATTAATTCCTGGAACCAGCAGATGGCATGGTAGTTAAGACATTGGACTACCACCTAGTTGACCACAGTCTAAGTCCCAGACCTGGCAGCTTGCCTTCTCACGTTCTTTTTCTCGCTCTCTCTCTCTGGTGAGCACACTTGCCCTGTAGCAACATTTAAATAATAATAATGATGATCATGATAATAAATTAAATAAATAATTCCAAAAACATATAATAATATGTTATTATATGTTATATTATATGTTATAATAATATGTCACCAGCTCCAGGAAGTCACTGTTGAGACTGGAATCAAATACAGCTCCCTGGGGCCCCTATGGTGATGCGGTGGTAAAACACAATGCTTTGTGCGGCTGACTCACGTGGGCAGGTCCCAGGCTTGCAACTGGAGACCACCTTGAGTATGTTGGGCACGCACCTGCCCATGACCCAAGACTGGATGAAGCTGGGGTGTGTAATGACGTTAAGACTCTACTGGAGTTGCTATCTGTCTGTCTGTCTGTCTCTGTGTCTCGCTCACTCATGGAAGAAATATATAAACTATATATGTGTGTGTGTGTGTGTATTTTTTTTTCCTGTTCAGCCCATCATAAGACCTAGAAGAATATTCTCTTCTGGTTGGCAGAGGACCGTAAAATGTATTTTATACTCCTGGGGGACGGGAAGTACTTCCTCATTCCAAAGTGTCAAAACTATTTTACAAATAGTTTGTTTCAATTTGGAGGAAACATTTATTTGAATTTGTGGGTTTCATGTGGGTAAATTCTGGACATTCTAGAAAACATATTTTCTAAATGGCCTTTATCACTGAGTAAAGAAATCACTATCAACTGGACAGGAAGAGACCTTTCCTATTTCACATCTGGGCTAACTTAGGCAGTGCAAGGAAGAACAAAGAGAGAAAGTTTCAGAATTAAACAAAAGTTCAAGGGTCAGCTCTGACATGCGCTATCTCCATAACCTTGGCAAATTATTTCTCTTCCGTGACTATTTACCTCCCTAAAATTGCTGCAGGGGTTAAACCAAGTAAGGCTTGTAGACCTCCTAGCATAGGGTGGGGCATAGAGAAGGTGCTGGGCGTGGTGGTTAAGGGCGCTGGACTCCCACATGGTCAACCGCAGTTCAAGTCCTGAACCTGGTGGCTTGCTTTTTTGCTTTTCCTCTCTCTCTTTCTCTCTCTCTCTCACCTTTCTGCTCAAATTAAAATAAATAAATAAATAAATAAAGTTAAATAAAATAATTCTTGAAAAATAAAAAAAGATGTGGGACAGACTCTTTTGGTGTGACTTTCTACTATTTTTAGCATTATGTGTCAAAATGAGTTCATTTAATGGTTTGTCTGGTTCTTTTCTACACCTCATTACATAGCTGCCAAACAGCACTTAATTCCACCAGCCCAGAAATGTAAGCTCCCTGTTCTAGTTTTTACCAGCTCCTACCTCCCTAAACCCTCCAGAAAAAAGAAAAGTACTTAGGGATGCACCCAAAATGTACCTGATCAAAGGAAAATGACGTACAAGTTTGGAGCTGGAGGGCTCTACCCTGATCAAAAATTGGTTTGGGGAACCAGCAGTTAGCGTAATGACTATGTCGCTGGACTCCCATGTAGTCGACCGCGATTCGCGTCCCGGACCCGGTGGCTTAAAACTCACGCCGGGCACATGTGCGTGCGTGCCCAAGATCCCGAGAGGAGGATGGAGGAGAAGGGATTGCGGTGTGGCCATCCCCCCTGGGGGGTGATTTCTCGCTTTCTGTCTCTCTGTCTCTCTTTGTCTGTCTGGCGAGCGCACGCACCCTATAGCAAAAACCTCTCAAAAAAAAACAAAATTGGTTTGGACATTCTTTTTTCAAAGATCATCTTGGGTAGCTTTACAGAACTACACCTTATTTTTCCTCTTAAAATTCTTGACAGAGGGAAAAAACTAAAGAAAAAGAAAAGAAAGGGAATAAAGGCACATGCAACAGGAAGCCAAGGTAGGGCCAGTAGGTGGTGTTGCGGTTAAGGTGCTGGATCCCATGTGGCCATTGCACTTTGAGTCCCAGATCAAGCAACTTGAAAAACATGCTGGGCACATGTGTATGCCCCAAATCCTGAGAGGATAGAGGAAAGGAAAATGCAGTGTGGCCATCTCCCCGGGATCACCTTCTCACTTTCTCTCTCTTTTTCTATCTTTCTCCAATGAGCCCATGTGCCCTATAGAAAATGAAGGAGAAGAAGAAAGAAGAAGGAGAAGAAGAAGAGGAAGAGGAAGAGGAAGAGGAAGAGGAAGAAGGAAGAAGGAAGAAGGAAGAAGGAAGAAGGAAGAAGGAAGAAGGAAGAAGGAAGAGGGAGAAGGGAGAAGGGAGAAGGGAGAAGAGAGGAGAGGAGAGGAGAGGAGAGGAGAGGAGAGGAGAGGAGAGGAGAAGAAGAGAAGAAAGAAAAGGAGAGAAGAAAAGAAAAGAAAGAGAAGAAAAGAAGATAAAGTAAATACCTGAGTAGCAGGTAAGTGGAGGCATACTTGAATGAAGCCAGCTGGCATTTACATATGAGCTGATGTCAGAAAACAAAATGAAACAAATGAATCAGGAGAGACCTTGCCTAAGTGAAATAAATTTAATTATTTTTTGAGAGATTTTTGCTGTAGGGCGTGTGTGCTCTCTGGAGAGACAGAGAGACAGAGAGACAGAAAGCGAGAAATCACCCCATAGGGAAGATGGCCACATCGCAATCTCCTCTCCTCCATTCTCTTCTCAGGATTCTGGACATACACACACATGCTCCCAGAGTGAGTTTCAAGCTGCTGGGCCCAGGACTCAAACTGCTGTTGACCACATGGGAGCCTGGTACCTTAACCACCACACCACTTGCTGACACGTCTAAATGAATTTTTTAAAAGCATGTCTTAGGACCAGCGGGTTGTTGATGGAGGTTCGAGTCCCAGACCTGGAAGCTTGAAACACTCTGGCGTGTGTGCATGCATGCCTAGAATCCCAAAAAGAGAATGAAGGAGTGGGAATTGCAGTGTGGCCATCTCCCAGGGGATAACTTCTCACTTTCTGTCTCTCTGTGTCTCCGACCAGTGCCCACCCCCTAAAGTAAAAAAAACTCAAACAAAAAAGACATCTTATAAAGACATTAGGACTAAATCACCAATACTGAGAACTATGACAATGCGTTTGGGGTATTAGAAGCATTTGCTGTGAGGCTCCAGAAATAAGCTGTGCAACATGAGGTTTAAAGCATTAGCATTTCCAAACATTTCTTGCATTATTTAACAGTGCCCACATGTTGGCCCTGCCTGTGAGATGCTTGTATTCCCATCTGCATGTCACATTCTTTGTGGTATGTGGGATGGTGCCTTCAGAGCAAACCAGAGACCACCATGCAAGATTTAGAATGCCCATTTTTGGTAGTATTAGTTACCCTCCAGATTTTACCAGGCCATGTTTGTAAGTGGGCCCAGAGGAAGTCGAGAAATTTTAGGGACTATTATTTGTTCCTGGGAAAGTTTAATTTGTTGATTAAGTGGGATTGGAACAATGCCACCTCGAACAGATGCTTTAGCAAAGAGGGACAGTAAAACAAACGATTGCTCAAATGTGTCGTGTCTGCAGAGAATCTGGGTAAGAATTACTGCTGTTTCATGACCTATCCCAGCAAGGTCAGCCAATAGCACAGTTTGGAAGGAATCAAATGCCAATTCCTTGGTGCAAATGAAGCATAATTAAGACTCAGTCCAGAGAGGTCCTGCACATGTTAATTGTCCCAGGGTTAGCAATAATATCTTTAATAAATGTTCATAGGAGATTTTTTTAAATTATGTTTTAAAAGAGTATAGGTAATTGGTGTTAACTAATAAGCTAATTCCACATTTTCCCCATGGTATCTGTCTATAGAAAGCAATAAGACCCTAGAGATGGTGCCAAATGAGACCTATTGCTGCAGTGAATTTGCTTGGGCCAGAGCAGGTCAGATGGACAAGAGGACGTCAGAAGGATACAGTCCTACTCAGAGCAGGGGTGTGCATTGCTGACCACCCTCTAGGCTCCCTATACCTAGGCCTGGAATGGGGCAAGCCAGGGTATTAAGAGTCAGTGACTTCTGGGACCAGCAGTTAGCGTAATGGCTATGTTGCTAGACTCCCATGTAGTCAACCGCGGTTCGAGTCTCGGACCAGGTGGCTTGAACTCATGCCAAGCACATGTGCGTGTGTGCCCAAGATCCCAAGAGGAGAATGGAGGAAAAGAGATTGCAGTGTGGCCATCCCTCCTGAGGGGTGATTTCTCTCTTTCTATCTCTCTGTCTCTCTCTCTTTCTGGCAAGCGCACGCGCCCTATAGCGAAAACCTCTCCAAAAAAAGGAAAGAAAGAAAAAAAAAAAGAGAGAGACAGTGACTTCTTCCAGAGGAAATGAAACATTCTCTAAGCCAACAGACTACAAGCTGCAGATCAGCAGCCTCATGACAGGAGCCAAAGGGTAGATGTAGCTATGTGTATCCATCACCACAACCAGGCTGGGGGTATGTGGGTGCCATGTCAGAGTCCACCATCATTACAAAGGACTGGTGTAGATCAGCCTTCCAATACATGTGGGTGTGCTGTGGGTTCTCTCTCTCTCTCTCTCTCTCTCTCTCTCTCTCTTTCTCTCCCTCTTTCACCCAGTTGTATAAGCCC
Organism: Tupaia tana; assembly: GCA_026018925.1. Taxonomy (NCBI): domain Eukaryota; kingdom Metazoa; phylum Chordata; class Mammalia; order Scandentia; family Tupaiidae; genus Tupaia; species Tupaia tana. The sequence continues at coordinate 14,368,690 of JAKSZU010000014.1, read as the reverse complement.
AGAGCTATAATAGTTTCATGAAGCAGAAACTGTATTGAATTAACAATCAGTAAGCATGGATTCTTCTTCTAGTTCTCCCACTACTTTGGCTGTGTGACCCTGATTAAAAAAAAAAAAAAAAAAAAAAAAAAAAAAAAAAAAAAAAAAAATTGTGGGACCAGCAGTTAGCGTAATGGCTATGTCACTGAACTCCCATGTAGCCGACCACGTTTCAAATCCTGGACCTGGTGGCTTAAACTCACACTGGGCGTGTGTGTGTACGTGCCCAAGATCCCCAGAGGAGAATGGAGGAAAAGGGATTGTGGCATGGCCGTCCCCCCCTGGGGGTGATTTCTTGCTTTCTATCTCTCTTTCTCTCTCTGTCTTTTTGGTGAGCGCACACGCCCTATAGCAAAAAACCTCTCAAAAAAAAATTTTGTTTATTGTTGTTTTGTTTTATTTTCCTTGTGTGTAGAGTAAAAGTGTGTCCAGATCATTCCTATGATCTCTTCCAAATTGAGCTGAAATTATGACTCTATTTTGTTGTCTTGATTCATTTTTTGCTGTATAGTCCTTAACTATAAGCTCACAATTTCTTAGGCCTTTATTTACTTGACAGGATCTCATACTTGGACATTCAGAGTGAATGAAGGGGAAAGGAAAGGAAATGTGAATGGTCTACAATTCTTCAAGGGGCTACAGCTCTTTCTCAAGGAAGCTTGTGTTCAGAGGTGGAAAGCTTAGAAGCACAGGCAGGATCGAGGCCATGGATTCTATCTGTGTCTCAGGGCCCTAGAGCATCTCACTCCTTTCCCGGCAATGGGCCGTATCCCCCTAGGTCACTGGACATGCGCTTAGTCTACCTGCCCCTTTTAGCACAGTTCTCCTTCCTAAAAAAGCAGTATCCTCCCTACTTCCTGAAAGGCTAGGGCATCTACCTCCAGAGCCCCCTGGAGGCCTATTTCACTTCCTGTCTCATCTTCATTCTCCCAGTCTTCATTTTTCTCCCAGCTGCCACTACTAATAGGCCAAAGTAGAATATGAGGATGTCCCTCTGTTCTTAGCTTTCTTCTGAGGAGATTTAATAATGGAGGGTTGCCACACATAGAGCTAGCTACAGGAAAGGGAAGCTTTGTCTTTTATTTTCCTTCTAGTAGTTGAACACTCAGCTCTTTCTTTGGCCCCATCCTGCCACCTCCTCTTAATATTCCGCCCATCCTTAGTATTGTCTTCTCTCAGTTAAGAGCCGACCAATCCTTCTACACAATTTACACTGTTAAGCACTGAGCCCTTTAAAACTGTTGGGGATCTAAGTAATTTGGAAGGACAAGCTGGCAATGGATGGTAACCAATCCCTAGGCCCGTGGCTGTCTCTGCTAACAGAGAGACAGCCTTTCCTCACTTTGCTAGGGAGCCCCAGGGCTTCCAAGGGGCTCAAATGCATCCAGAGTACACTACCTGGAGGTCCACAGAGATGCCAAATTAAATAAAGGCTCCTGGAATTTTACAATACCTAGAAGTGAGATACTATAAGGACTCCTGTCAGCCTCTCATGGGGGACGGGAGCCATGACCCCAAAGGCATTCTGTGGTTGAACCCTTACCCAACATGAGGGCTGGTGACTGACATGTCTCTTGACTCCATGACATTTCCCTCCCTCAGAGCCCTCCCGGTGGCAAGAACTGGATTTGGAAAGCAGGCTGATGCTGTTGTACGAATTCGCATGATGGGAGTGACTTGGCAAGTGGTTCGCTCTTCCCCTTTCCTTCTTGGGCAGAACAGCAGAGGTAACTCACTGCTATGACAGAGCATTCGTGTGATGGCGGTACAATTAAAAGATGCGTTCAGCTGAAATGCAGCATCAGAACTCTATACCACATCGTTTTTGTTCTGTTCGTCATAAAATGGGACTTCAAAGCCACATTATCTCATATTGTGGGTGAAGGGGAGGCTGTGTTCAAATAGGAATTTCATTATTAACATCACCGTGGTTGACCTGAGTGCCAAGATTAACAAAACAGCCTAACCCTCTGGCAATTCACTGTCATTTAATATATAGAGAGAGCCCACCCTGTGTGAAGAAATGGAGAGAACACACACGCGGCCCCTTCCCAACTGGACTTTATGGCCTGACAAGGCAAGGCCCACATCTGGCATATCTTTTCCATGAGAATATTAAAATGCCACGCAGGCATGGAGCAGTCATTTCAGAGCCCTGTAAACCTTAATGTCGGTTGGTGTCAGCTTTTTCTGTCTCTCCTTACTCCACATAGAAATACTGTAGGTAGATTGGGAAAGAAACAACAGTATTCTTTCTGTCTCTTGGATATTTAATTTACTGCTACTCCCCAAAAACCTGTTTTATGACAGGCACTTTTCTAGGCCGAGAAACATAGAGCTGAGAAATTTTAAATGTTTAGACTCTCAGAATGCTTAGGTTTAAAGGGGTGACAAAAAGATAAAGCCAGAGGTAGGGCGGATGAGGCTACAGTGGGAGTGCTCTTCAGCCAGATCACTAAGGGAGCGGCGAAGGAGCTTGAATTCTGTAGGTAAAGAGGGTGCCGTGGAGGGGACTGGGACTGGGGACTGGGGACTGGGAGGGGAGTGGAAGGGGTTCGGCTGTCAACCGTGTGAGCCAACGGCCAAGTTTGTCACTTAGAAAGATGAACTGGATGGCTGGGGGAGAAGGATCGAAGGGCAAAGACTCAAGTCAAGACAAGGGATTAAAGAGTTGGAATGCACAGACAGAGACGAGGACCTGAACCCGAAGGCAGAGGGCTCCGTCTGTCACAGACCCGTCCACGCTCATCTTCAGCCACCACGTGCTCTCTTTCCTCAGCTAGCTGGCCTGAAAACACGCCTGCAGGGGCTGGGCGGACTGCTGCTCAGCCTCGCGTCCACCCAGAGCTTGCTATGGAGGGAAGGGGTAAAGGAAAACAAAGGGACGACTCAAAACATGCACTCTATCTCCTCGAGATTTATTGCCAGGAAATGTCTAATTTTTATGTAATTTCATGTAAAATGTATACTTATTAATGACCAAAGTTGAAAATGTATATACACTGTTTTGATCTATTTTGTACCATTATGAATGACAGACATAGCCCTTGCCAGTCATTTCAAACTGCGTATAGACTTATAGTCATTTGATAATGTTTCAATAGTCTTACATTTTAATGTATATGTACTTTATAAAGGAGAAGTAGAATGATCAGTAAAAGACATTCAAATAGAAAAACACAGGGCCCACCTCGTAGCCTAGTGCTGAAGGAAACTGAATCCCACATTGCTAACCTGCAGCTTAATCTTGGCCCCTGTGGCTTGAAAAATACAGCAGGCACGGAAGAGTGTGTGCTCCAAATCCCAGGCGGATGGAGAAATAGAGCAGGGATTGCAGTGTGATCGCATGCCATTAGATGTACTTTTCCACCCTTGCCTTTCCCCACCTCCTGAGTGCACGAGTCCTCTGAAAATTAAAAAAAAAAAAAAAAACACAAAAATATAATACTTTGGGATAAAATTCTTAGAAGGGATGACATGAAAATGTGAATTTAAACAGAAAAAGGTGTGATGTAAAATTGTTCCGTTATTACAGAAGATAAAATGCATGTGTGTACCTGTGTATATGAATATGTGTTTAAAATGTGCAGTCAAGTTCTCCCTGTGGGGTTTACAGTTCCACGGGCTTTGACAAATGTGTTTACCACCACAGTCAAGACGCAGAATAGCTCCGGACCCCCAGAGCCCCACACGTTGCTCTTTGGCAGTCTCTCAGTCAATCCTTCCTGCCAGTTCCAGCCAACATACTGAAAGCTTTGTCTTACAAAGTGTCGTGTAAATGGAATCATATACACTTAGGGTCTGGCTTCAACCCTTCTCCTGCGCTTATCAATAATTCCTTTTTACTGGTGAATAGTATTGTGTGACATCCATATATCGGCTTGTTCATGCATTCACCAGTCGAAGGTCTTTGGTTCCAGTTTTTGGTGATTTTTTAAGCACTATTATTTCATTTTATTTATCATTATTATAATTTTTTTTTAAATTGCTATGGGGGAGGACCAGCATTTAGCTTAATGGCTATGTCGCTGGACTCCCATGTAGTCGACTGCGGTTTGCGTCCCGGACCCAGTGGCTTAAAACTCACGCCGGGCGCGTGTGCGTACGTGCCCAAGATCCCGAGAGGAGAATGGAGGAGAAGGGATTGCGGCGTGGCCATCCCCCCTGGGGGGTGATTTCTCGCTTTCTGTCTCTCTGTCTTTCTCTCTCTCTGTCTGGCGAGTGCACGAGCCCTATAGCAAAAAAACCTCTCAAAAAAAAATTTTTGCTACAGGGCATGTGTGCTCACAAAAGAGAGACAGAGAAAGAGAGAGAGAGAGAAATGGAAAGGGAGAAAATAAGCCACTAGATCTGGGACTCGAATTGCAATTGCCACGTCAGAGTCCAGCACTTTTAACCACACCACCTACTGGCCCCTTGGCCTTTATTAATAAAGGTGCTAGCAACATTTGCAGGCAGGTCTTTTTTTTTTTTTTTTTTTTTTTTTGCAGAGGTTTTTGCCTTAGTGCCCATGCACTCACCAGAGAGAGCAAGAGACAGAGACAGTAAGAGGAAAAGAGAAATCACCCCTCAAGGGGTATGGTCTATGCTGCAATCCCTTTTCCTCCGTTCTCCTTCTGGGATCTTGGGCAAGCACACATGCCCAGAGTGCGTTTCAAGCCATTGGGTCCAGGACTCAAACCATGGTCTGCCATGTGGGAGTCCAGCAACATAACCACGATGCCATTTGCTGGCCCCCACAGGCAGATCATTTTTATGAACATAAGTCTACATTTCACTGGTGTCAATCCCTAGGAGTGGTATTGCTGAATCATGTGCAAGTTCATGTTTAACTTTAAAAGAAACTGCCCAACTGTACTAAGTTCTGCGGTTTTACCTTCTCACCAGCAATGCATGGAAGTTCCAGTTATTTCACCTGCTCACCAGCACGTAATATGGTCAGATTTGGGTTTTTTGTTTTTTTAAATTTTAGTCATTCTGATCATGTAAAATGGTATCTTCTTGTAGTTTTATTATATTTTACATTTTCCTAATGACATTGAGCATCTTTTTATGTGCTTATTTGCCATCTATTCATATACCTTTTTTAGTGAAAATTTCAAATATTTTGTCAACATTTTATTGTTTGTTTTCTTATTATACAATTTTTTTTTTTTGGAAAGGTTTTTGCTATAAGACACATGCACTCACCAGACAGACAGAGAGAGACTGAGAGACAGAAAGCGAGAAATCACCCCCCCAGGGGGAATGGCCATGCCGCAATCCCTTCTCCTCCATTCTCCTCTCGGGATCTTGGGCACGCACGCACACACGCCCGGCATGAGTTTAAGCCACCAGGTCCCAGACTCGAACCACGGTCAACTACACGGGAGTCCAACGACATAGCCATTACGCTAACTGCTGGTCCCATCTCCGATAAGTTTCATAACTTTAGGTTTTAATTTAAGTTTACAATAGTTTTGAGTTAATTCTTGTGTAAAATATTAGGTATGGGTTGAATTTCAAATGTTTTCACAAAAGCATCCAGTTGTACCAAGACTATTTGTTGAAACATACTTTTTAAAATGGACGATGATGAATATTGATACTAGTATTTAGATTCTTAAGTAATGCTTTTCTTTTCAAATGTTTCTATTCATAGCATGCTAGAATTACATCTTTTGAAAATAGTGAAAATTGTGATGAAAGATTTTAGCAGAACTGTTGAAAATATGTGAGGGTTACACAGCTATTCATAAGCATTTTAGAGGATTTTATTTTCTTTTTAGATTTTTGCCATAGGGCAAGTATACTCTCAGGAAAGAGACAGAGAGAGGGAAAGTGAGAGGAATCACCCCCAATGGGGAGATGGCCACCCTGTCCTCCTTTCTCTTCCTTTCTCCTCTCAGAATTTTGGACAGGCACACACACACACACACACACATACACATACAGCATGTTTTTCAGACCTCCAGACTTGGGATTCAAACCACAGAGTTGTCCGTGTGGGATCCAGTGCCTTAAACACCATGCCACCTGCTATCCCCCATTTTAGAGGACACTTAAGCAAAAACAAACAAACAAACAAATCTGAAGACTGTTCTTCAGACTTGAAACACTGGCAGGAGAAAGAGAAAGAAAGAGAAAAGACTGAAAGACTGTACTGAGGTGTATTCCAACTCCTAAGGCGAACAGTCTGACAATCGCTTTTAGAAGAAGGCTAGCAAGAATTCAAAATGACTGCACGGTTTCTAATTTGGGGGAACACGGAATCGAATTTCCATCAACAAAGTTCAGGAATACAGAAGGAGGAGCAGACTATGATGGTAGAACAAAGAAAGTTGAGCATAAGACATTTATTTGGGGTGCCTGTGGAAAAAAATATGAAAAGAAGTAGTTATTATTTTATAGGGTTTAGGTTTTGTTTAGTTTGTAATTAGGTGTTTTCTTCCCCCCTTTCTATTCTTTGTTTTCTTTTTGTGTGTGCTTGCATGTGGGTATGTGTGTGTGTGTTTGTACGTATATGCTGAAAGGTTGCTTTATGTTAAATTATTTCTTCAAATACAATTTAATGTTTAACTCAGACTAGTAGTATAGACATTTCTTTGATGTGATGGAAAAGTGAGGACTCGGGAAACACGCAGGCTTGGAGTACAAGTTCTACCTCTGCTACCCACGAACAGGACTTGGACAAGTTTTACTTCTTTAAATTTCAATTTCCTCTTAATAAAATAGTGGTGATAATAACCACTTGAAACAGGATAGTAAATAGGACGTCTTCTTTCTTGGGATTTTGACCACGGACAAACAGAGACAAGTACCAGGCACATATTCTAACAAAAGGAGTTAGATAGATGGAGATTATTTATTTGTGCATGCCAAATGAGTTATTAAGTCTAGGAAAGGACTATAATGATGCTAAAATATAATTTTTTAAAAATATAGGCAAACTATTACAAAATAAAGGTCTCAACAGTAATTGATGAGGGAACCAATAAGATGTTGTGGCTGGTTCAAAGAGCACATTGAAAGATACGTATTTATAGGTAATTGAGTAAAGGAACACGATGTTAAGACTGTTCATTCAGTACAAGACTAGCCAACGTCTCTCAGGCTCATAAACTGAGACCTTTGACATTGTCTTTTCCACCAGACAGAAACCACTTGTATCTGTTTTCAGTCTACACGTTGATCATGTCAATGGTTAGTCAGTCTAAAGTTAAAGTTGCAAACCCAGAACTCTTGACACATGGAAAGTACACCCTGTAATCACTTTTTCCTATTTCAAAGTTTCAGGTAATTTTCCTGACAAGGAGAACAAGCCAATTTGAGAGAAGCCTCAGGAGACTTCTGTGGTAAAAGCCTCAGGAGACTTCTGTCCTCAGCAGGCTCTCCTGTGGCCTGGTGGTTAAGGTGGCTGAATCCCACATGACTGACCACATGGTTCAAGTCCTGGACCCAGCAGCTTGAAAAACACACTGGGTGGGGACCAGCAGATAGCACAGTAGTTACATCACTGGACTCGCATGGCTGGCCACAGTTCGAGTCCCAGACCAGTGGTTTGAAACTCACACTGGGCTCATGTGTGTGTGTGCCCAAGATCCCAGGAGGAGAATGGAGGAGAAGGGATTGTGGTGTGGCCATCACTCCTGGGGGGTGATTTCTCACTTTCCCTTTCACTGTGTCTGTCTCTCTCTCTGGTGAGTGCACATGTCCTATGGCAAAATAAATAAATAATAAAAAGAAAGAAAGAAAAACACACTGGGCATGTGTGTGTGTAAAAATCTCAAAAGGAGGGGAAAATGGAGATCAGATTGCAATGTGACCACACCCCAGTAGTGAGTACTATCTCCCTCTCTCTCTCTGTCTGTGGTGAGCGCATGTGACCCGTGACAAGTTTTTTAAAGTACTCAAGTATGCAAAAACTAATGTTTTTAAAAAATTAATTTAATTTCTAATTTGAAGCACTACTTTGTGATAGTGAAAAAATTCTTTAGTCATTGCCATCATTTTTAAAGTTAAAAATATCGTCAAATCCAAATATAGACTTAACTATAGTCAAATATAACATGACACACATACAACTACAAGATTGTCCACATAAACTCAGCACCAACACCCTAGGGCTGAGATGGAGAAGAGCTTGGGGTGTGTCCATGGGCATGGGTCCCCACACTTACAGGAGCACAGTCTCCTTCTCTCTCTGGAGCTGTCCTGGCTGATTCCACCAGCACCCACAATCTTCCTATCATCACCACAGGAGTGTCTCCTTACCCGTCCAGGAACCCCTGGCCTCTCATGTCAGGTCCATACATGTCCCTCTGCACCTGGCCTACCTGCCGGCCTCAGCCCCCAGGTGTTGTGGGCTCTCTTCTGCTATCTCATATGCGCAATCAAAAGGCCGCCAGAATCTCTGTGTGCTCTCTCACAGCACTGAGGCAGGGGGCTGGGCCTGCTGGGGCTTCCCTGAGCTTTTCCAGGCCTTTCCGTCTCATCAGGACCACCCTGCATGGCTTTCTTCCCAAGGCTACACTCTGGAAACAAGGCTCAAGGTCACTTTATTCTGGGCCCACCAACCCCATTGGGGATATTAATATTCCCTCCCCAGATCTGGACTGGGAAATGTAAGGCCAGGCTTAAGGTTCGAGTCTCCCTCCTCTTCAGCTACCATCACACATACGCACTCAATTTTAACTCTCATATTTCCTTTTCCTCCTTAATGAATCTCCCCTCAACACCAGCCTAGGGCAACTTTGGTGGGGTGGTGGGTAAGGTGGGTACGAGTGGCTGATTGCCCCAATCTCCTAAAGTACCTGAACCCAGGGCTTTGAGATGAAATCAGATTTTGCTGTCTTTGTCCCCAGCTTCTTAACACCCCTCCCTATCCTGAGGGGCAATGCCAGGCTCTGTCGCAGCCCAACTGGCAAGAATATGGCCGCAGGGGCAGGTGGGGCCACCCGGTTAATACTCGCACGTCCTCCTGTGACATTAGTTTTATGTGACATACCCTCTAGGTGTGACCTGCAATATTCCAGTTTTCATTAAGACCTGACTGGCCCACAGACTGGTTGCATCTGGCCCTGAATCATCTTCCAGCCTTGGGTTTGTGGGCACAAGCTTATCTGAGCGCATTAAAGCTGGCTCAGGAGGCAGGAGCGCAGGCCACAGATTCCTGGCCTGAGGGGAGCTGCTTGGCTCCACTGGAGGCTCAGACACCGAGGCCTTCCTGCACAGCAGGGGGGCACGCCTGGGGAGTGAGAACAGGAGAAGCCGATCTCCCCCGCCCTGTCCACGTCAGGGCGGAAACCCTGCCAGGATCAACAACGAGCTCCTGGCAAAGCCTCTGCCCCATTCCCTCAACACCATGGTCGCCAAGGGCCTGTGGTTTTCTGAGATGTGGGTTTTGAAAATGACCTCCTGAGGTCTGGCACACACTGAGTTCTTAGAGGAAAGAGGACAGGGAGGTGACGCCTCTCTCAAGGGGGCTATGAAAGTGGAGCAGGCTGCTCCTCTGCAGGACCCGTCCTATACAGCGGCACCCGCACACCGGCCTGCCCCAGCGGGACAGCTCCATGGCCACTGACATGAAAACCTATTACAGGACACACGCTGGGCCTTCAGAAAGATGATGGAAAACGCACATGATGAGAAAGCGTGCATAATTTCCAGTATCTTTGGCACCAGAATAGATTTATATTTTAATTCCATATTTCCACCAAGTCTTTGAAGACCCCCCCCCCCCCCCCGAATACCCTGAAAGGGCCTGAGAACCATCGGACCCAAAGCTTCCATTTCGCGGAGCAGGAAAGCAAAGGGAACCTTGGCCCTGATTGCCCACAGTGACACCTCCCCACCTGTTCAGTTTCCTTCTCTCGCGTGCTCTGCATTTTGGTGAGCTTTCAAAGACACGGTGGCCAAGATTTGGCTTATTTTCAGAAGTCAGTGACCCCCTGACCTACATGCCTTCCTGGCCTCTGGTCTGGATTAGCCTTGATAGCCTGGTGCAGCCAACCTCAGAGCGGGAGCTAGGCTGTGAATCAGGGCGGTGGGAACCCAGGGCCGGGACCCCCGCTGACGTGCATTTGCAGGGCTCGGCCACTCGGCCGCCATCCTCTGGACCAGGCTGCTGGCAGGGGCTGCCGAGGTTCTGTGCCCCAGTCGTGGACTTCGTAGAGAAGAGGCAATCCCGCCAGAGTCCCACCTGGAAAGGTTTGCACAGGAGCGCGCTTAGGAGCAGAAACAGGACGTGGTGGAGAAGATGCCGAGTCCTGAGACTGGAGAGGCGATGGCCGCCTGAGTGTGTGAGAAACCACCGGGGGTCCTGCTGAGGCACCAAGACCAGGAGGCCTCACCGGGCGGTCGCCCATTACATGGTAACCGGGGCATCCCTCTCCCCACACCACAAAACATCTCTGCCCTGCACAACTTGAAATAGCAGCGTGGTTGTAATCCATGTTTCCCATAACCAAAACGTCGACTTATGTGATGCTGGGCTTTTCATTTATTTTAATGTCAGTCTAAACACTGCACATGCTTTCCAGCTTCTAAAATTCTGTACCCACCGTTCATGAGGTGAGATGGCCCAGTTTGCTTGTTTCATTCCTGGCCTCCTTGGCCTGAGCCAATGTCATTATCCACTCCCACACATCCTTTTCTGGCCTCTGCTGAGAGACGTTCTCTTAACTCTTCTCCCTGCCTCCTTTCCAATCTCCCATCTCCCTCCTGTAGTGGTCCCCTTTCTACAGAGAAAGCTAACCTTTTGTAGACATTTCTGACCAGAAGAAAACAGGGGTTCTTTCTCTTGGTGCATTTTGATCCATAGAAAGAGGATCCCAGTCAGCCCTGTGTTCGTGCTCTGCACTGGCAGAGCCCTGGGACCTCCTGTTGTCATCCTCCCCATGGGGTGGAAAGTCTACAAAGAGACAGTGACAACCCAAAGCCCTCACCCCACATGTCTCAGATATGAGCCCTACAGTTTCTCGCTTCAACGACCCTGTAGCCAACTTCTAGGGCCCTCTCTAGCTTCTTCCCTGGGTCTTTCTTCCAGAGAGCAAATCACAATACTGGTTTGTGTACCCCACAGCCCAAGAGGTTTGGGGCAAGGAACAGCTGCATGTATAAGGCACAGACAGAACACAGACATGTGGACTGGAGTGTCCACACACAAGCACGTGAGACCTCAGGGCACCAGGAGTCTGCTTTTCCTGCATGTCCATGTTCTGGGATAGAATGTTGAAGTTTCAGAGAATCCAGATACTTCTAGGCCTTTAGGAAGGTATATTTGTCTACTTAAGAGGAAAGAACATATTTTATTTAAAATACTTAAAGTTTCTAATCAATGGTTTTTAGCTAAATTTAGAATTTTCCTTTTGTGTGTGTGTTTCAATTAATTTTTAAGAGAGATTTTTTGTTATAGGGTATGTACACTCATCAGAGAGACAGACAGAAAGCAAGAAATCACCCCCCCCCCCCCCATGGGGATGGCCACACCGCAGTCCCTTCTCCTCCATTCTCCTCTCAGGATTTTGGGCATGCACGCACATGCGCCTGGCCTAAGTTTTAAGCCATCAGGTCTGGGACTCAAACTGAGGTTGATTATGTGAGAGTCCAGTGACATAACCATTACACCATCTGCTGGTCCTTCAATTAAATTTTGTTTACAGAAATAAATGGTGTTTTCCTGCTCATTTTCCCCCCATCTTTTATTATTATTATTAATTTTTTTGATTTATAGTTTTTCTAATGAGGATACACTGTGCAGGGCCTCCATTTGTGGCTGTCCCAAACCTTGTAAACTTGAGGTAGGCCTGGGCCACCTGGGTGCTTGTGGGATTTTACTCACTTAGATTGTCCTCCCTTCTCCCCTAAAGACCCAAGGACCATCCTGAATTTAAGTAAAGCCAATGTGGAAGTGGTTTAATTGACCTGAATTTGAGATGAAAAGACATAAGCAAACCTTAAGTGGAAACTAGATTTTTTGGCTTTTTCTGTTTCTCAAATTTATCAAACCTAAGTTCTCAAAGTCAAGATATTCCAAAAGCAACTTTTAAAGAATGTCTTAATACTTTGATCTTTGTGCTTATCTGAAGTGTAACGAACTTCGCAAGTACATACTCATGGAATTCTTTCCTATCGGGTGGACGATTCGGAAGGATCTGACAGACTCTAATGGGTTTTCTTTGATTTTCCAGAGGAAGGACATACATTCTGTACTGCAGAGACTCCGGTGAGCCTCCGTGCCCTGGCTCTGAGTTTATCTTCTGTAACCCTTACTCTCCCAGTGGACAGGAAGCCTGCACATTTCCAACACCATACATTATTATGGACTCACGGTCAATAGCAATTTGCCAAAAAAAAAAAAAAAGTTACTCCCTAGAGTCACTACGGGGAAAGTGTTTCTGTGTTTTGAGCTTACACTTCAGGGTAGAATGGGTTAGAAAGAACCAGCCCTGTAGCCTAGTAGCTAAGGGAACCAGATCCCAGATGGCCATGTTCAAATCCTAGCACAGCGGCTTGAAAACATACCAGGTGCACGTGCATGTATGCCCCAGTTCTGACAGGACAGAGAAATGGAGGAAAATGGATCGCAGATGGCCGCATCTCAGTGAGGGGTGCTTTCTCCCTCTCCAACTCTCTCTGACTGTCTGTCTCTCCCTGGCGAGCACATGTACTCTCCGGCGATGAAAAATAGATAAATAAAAGAGAACAACTAAGAAACACTTAGAAATTTTGAGATGGAAGTTTACAAAAGCTTATGCCAGAAAGCTCTTTTGAAATTTTTTTCCCTACCCCATAGGGCATGCCAAAGACAGTCAGAGAGAGACAAAGAGTGAAAAGGGAGGATGGTATGCCACAATCCCCTCTCCTCCACTCTCCTCTCGTATTTTGGGCGCATGCACACACATACCCAGCATGTCCCTCAAGCCACTGGGTCTGAAATTCGTTTTTTTTTTTTTTTTTTTTTTAAGAGAGATTTTTGCTGTAGGGAGCATGCACTCGCTGGAGAGACAGAGAGAAAGCAAGAAATCACCCCCCACGCTAGATGCCCATACCATAATCCCTTCACCTCCATTCTCCTCTTGGGATTTTGGGCAGGCACACACACACACACACCAGGCGTGTTTTTAAGCCACCTGTTCTGGGACTTGAACCATGTTCGACTACATGGGAGTCCAGCAACATAACCATTATGCCAGACTGGTCCTGGGTCTGAGATTCTTAAACAGCAAAGTCTGCCATGGGATCTTTTGAATTTGCAATACCACCATTAAAAGATAAGCAGACAGACCTTTGAAATCAATATGCTATATATATATATATATATATATATATTTTTATCTTTTTTCTTTCTTTTTTTTTTTAGACAGACAGCGAGAGATAGAGAGACAGAAAGTGAGAAATCACCCCCCAGGGGGGATGGCCACGCCGCAATCCCTTCTCCTCCATTCTCCTCTCGGGATCTTGGGCACACACGCACATGTGCCCGGTGTGAGTTTTTTTTTTTTTTTTTTTTTTTTTTTTTTTGAGAGGTTTTTGCTATAGGGCGCGTGCGCTCGCCAGACAGACAGAGAGAGACAGAGAGATAGAAAGCAGGAAATCACCCCCCAGGGGGGATGGCCACGCCGCAATCCCTTCTCCTCCATTCTCCTCTCGGGATCTTGGGCACGCACACACACGCGCCCGGCGTGAGTTTAAGCCGCCGGGTCCGGGACTCGAACCGCGGTCGACTACGTGGGAGTCCAGCGACATAGCCATTACGCTAACTGCTGGTTCCCTCCGGCGTGAGTTTTAAGCCACCGGGTCTAGGACCTGAACCGTGGTTGACTACGTGGGAGTCCAGCGACATAGCCATTATGCTAACTGCTGGTCCCAATATGCTATATATTTTTAAGATATGATTTATTGGGCCAGCAGGTGGCGTGGTGGTTAAGGTGCAGAACACTCCCACATGACCGACCACGGTTCTAGTCCTTGACCTGATGGCTTGCTTTCTCACTTTTCCTCTCTCTTTCTCTGTGGGTCTCTCTCTAGTCAAATTAAAATAAATGAATGAGTGAATAAAATTAAATAATTCTTTAAAAAAAAGATATTACTTATTAATTTTATTTATTATTTTTTAAGCTTGCTATAGGGCACATGTGTTCACCAGAGAGACAGAGAGTGGGAAAGTGAGAAGGCAAGTCACCAGGTCCAGGACCTGAACCGTCGTCGGCCACGTGGGAGTCCAGCACCTTAACCTCCATGCTCCCTCTCCATTGCCCCATGTGCTATATTTTTTAACTACACACACACTTATTTGTTATGATTGCTTCTTTCCCATTTCTGAAATGTATATCTTTCCTATAGATTTTGAAAGTTCACTCTGAAAACAGTGAGCTTGTCTTTATCTTGACTGGCTTTAGAAAAGTGAGAGAAATTCCTATTTCGTTTGAGGGAGCCAGTGTAAAGTCACACAGCCCCAAACTTGAATTCTAGCCAACACCCCGAGCAACTGCCAAACCTCGGAAAAGTTCTCGAACACTCTGAAAGTCAGTGACCATCTGTAAAGGGGGCGGTGGCACCTACCTTATCAATTTTTCTGAGTCAGGTAACAGCACACATGTAAAATAACTGGCCTGGTGCCCGGCTCGTAGTAGTCACTTGATTGATGATGGATGTGTCTGTCAAGGAATTGCCATTGTGTTTTTCTTCTTTTTTTTGGTAGAGGTTTTGCCATAGGGCGCGTGCGCTCGCCAGACAGACAGAGAGAGACAGAGAGATAGAAGGCGAGAAATCACCCCCCAGGGGAGATGGCCACGCAGCAATCCCTTCTCCTCCATTCTCCTCTCGGGATCTTGGGCACGCACGCACACGCACCCGGCGTGAGTTTTAAGCCACCGGGTCTGGGACGCGAACCGCGGTCGACTATGTGGGAGTCCAGCGACATAGCCATTATGCTAACTGCTGGTCCCGCCATTGTATTTTTTAATTAGTTCCTGAAATTTGCTGTTGCGGAAGTGTAACAACTCTGCCATTTGTCTACCATTTCTTTCAAACAAGTACTCGGAGTACATTTCCAGACTGGCCAGCGAAAAGACTTTTGGCACCTTCTGCCTGCCTTCTCTGATAAGTATAGGGAAGGTCAGAGGAAATGGCTTTGGGTTGGCCTCACTCCCTTCGCCACACTCCTACTCTGGTCAAGCAGCCTCAACGCTATGGAGCAAAAAGGAAAGGCTGAGGGAAACGCTTTAGTACCTGGCTGAAAACAACATGTAAATCTTGAACACAGCCCAGCCAACCCTTTAATCCAGATTTTCCTTGTGCTTGGGCAGCTCAGCCTCTTCCTGCTGCTGCGTTCCCAAAGACAAGGACAACACTGCCACCTACTGTCGCCGCTTCAGTCGCCACGGAGAAAATGGCTTGCTTGTAACAAAGTACAGAAACGAAAAATGCTTCTTTTCTGCCTTATAAAACTAATAATTCAGTTTCGACTTCAGCTTCTAGGACAAATACTGTTTTACAGACATTCACTGTTTGAAAATGTCTGGTGAGAGCTCAAAAGGGACTTGAGGTTGAAGGTGGACGGACCCTGGCTACGTTTAGTCAAATTTCTTCCCAGTTTTGTACCATGTGTATCTGACTTGAAGCTTTTACCCTCAGCGCACTTAGTCTATTTATTTATTTATTTATTTACTCACTTATTTATTTATTGAGATTTTTGCCATAGGGCATGTGCACTTCTGGAGAGACATAAGAGGCCAAAAGTGAGAAATCACACCCGCCTCAAGGGTGGGGGGTAATGGCCACACGGCAATCCCTCTCCTCTATTCGCCTCTCAGGATTTGAGGCACACACACGCCTGGTGTGTTGGCTTTTATTTTTTGTTAAAGAATTATTGTAGGGACCAGCAGGTAATGTAATGGCTATGTCACTGGACTACCATGTAGTCATCCGCGGTTTGAGTCCCGGACCTGGTGGCTTAAACTCACACCAGGCACGTGTGCGTGTGTGCCCAAGATCCCGAGAGGAGAATGGAGGAGAAGGGATTGTGGCGTGGCCATCTTCCCTGGGGTGATTTCTCACTTTCTGTCTCTCTGTCTCTCTCTGTCTTTCTGGTGAGCGCACACGCCCTATAGCAAAAACCTCTCAAAAAAAAAAAAAAAAAGAATTATTGTATTTAACTTTATTTATTTACTTTTTTTTTTTTTAAAATTTGACCAGAAAAGGACAGAGCGAAAGAGAGAGAAAGTGAGAAAGCAAGTCACCAGGTATGGGACTCGAACCGTGGTCAGCCATGTAAGAGTCCAACGCCCTTAACCACCACGCCACCTAGCCCCTACCTGACGTGTTTATCAAGTCACCAGTCCAGGACTCAAACAACAAAGTGGGCCATGTAGGATCCAGTGCCTTACCCGCTGCTTGCTGGCTCCACACTTACTCTTAAAAATGACCTAGTGGGTGACAATTTGTGTACGGTTTGGGATCTCCACCATCCAAATTGGTAGCGGCAGGCAGTATGGGGGAGACAGGGAGAGAGAGTGAGAAATACTGCGGTTACTACCTCAAAGTGCTTATCCTCGCTGGACACAGGCACGTAGGAGCCTGCAAGAGTGGCCGTGGTTCTCTAGATTGAGCCCGCTGTGCCCAGCACCCATGTTAGACCCGACCCCACCACACAGACCCTGGACAGCAGTATCATCTCTTGAATGTAATTCTTTCTCCTCTGCCTCTACCATGATTTATTTCTGCACACTAACAAATGGCGAACGCAGAGCTTTTTATTAACTGTCAAGTGGTTTGGGAAGCAGTTTGTATGAAAGGCAGTTTGCAAAGGCAAGCCCTGGTTGGAGCAGAGGTACCTTCTGCATCGTTTCTGTGTACATACTTGTCTGGCTTTTTATTTTTCCATCACCTCACTCGGCACAGGAAGACATCTTTCATCTCCGCATGGCTCTCGTCCACACGTCAGTGTTAGTCTCGTCCCTGGTGGACCGTTCTGGCCCCTGGGTGTGCTCCGCAAATGCGAAGTAAAACTGTAAGACTCCTGTGTAGTAATCCGGGAGGTGACAGTTCGTTTTGCACAGACAATAAAAAAAATATAAAGTGCCTTTACATCATACCAGAATAGACGGCACGCCCCCTCGTGAAGAACAAGGCCTCCTTTTCAGGTCCAAGGCAGGAAGCAGGATGACTTAGAACGAGTGGGATTTCTCACAGCTTGGGCAGTGCGTTTGTCTCCACCACAGGACCGGATGCCAGCCCTTAGATTCCAGCTCATTCAGGGCCATTTCTCTCCTGGAATCAGGATCGAAGTGGACAGAGCCCAGGCCAGGCCACAGAACATTCTCAGGAGGGGAAGCTTGGTTAACAAGGGACTTTCCAAAACCCAAGTTGTTAGGAAAAGCAGAAATGAGAATGTTTGGAAACATGGCTGTTAACACCTGACCTGCCCTTCCTCCTTGCCTCTGGTGCTCATACTCCCAGGCGCCGAGGTGTTCAGCAACACATCAGCAGCCTCGGCCTGGTCGTGGCCCAGTCACAAAGCCTCGGGGCCACCCCTCCCGTTCCCCGTTGCTTGTTCAACTGTAACCATGCATTTCCTTTGGGGGAAGACATTTTTAAAAGAAAGACCAAGCATAAGCCCACTAGCATTTTATTTTTTGCACATTTCCATAGTTTTCTGCTCTTTCTACCAATTACAGAGGCATATTAAAACCTACTACTGAGACCAGCAAGTAGCTTAGTGGTTAAGGTGCTAGACTCTCACATGGCTGACCGTGGTTCAAGTCCCGGACCCAGCGGCTTGAAACTCATGCCAGGCACGTGTACATGTGTGCCTCAAGTCCCAAGAGGAGAATGGAGGAAAAGGGACTGTGGCATGGCTGTCCCTTCAGGAGAGCGGGGAGGGGGGTTGATTTCTCACTTTCTTCCTCTCTGTCTCTCTCTGTGTCTCTGCACCCTACAGCAAAAATCTCTCTAAAAGAAAAAAATCAAATAAATAAATCTACTGCTTTGATTATAGACTTATTTATTTGAGCTGGTAGGTATATCAATTTTTACCTGGTATATTCTGAGACTGTATCAATGAAGACCTGTAAACTTTATTTTTTAATCTTATGTTTTATGGGAGGTAATTTATTTATTGTTCAGCTTGATTGAAATAAAACTTAAAAAAAACCTATGCATTGAAGATGTACATGTGACAATTCGATGTACAGGTATGCTGTGCAATTATCACTTCAATCAAGTTAGTGCTCATATCTGTCATCTCCCCTGGTTGCCACTCGTGTGTGTGGGGGGTGAGGACATTTCAAGACCTTCTCTCCCAGGAAATTCCACTAGTCTACGGTCATACAGCGTGAATAACTGTAGTCACCACTCTGAACATGAGGTCCCCAGCACTTTCCATCTCGTAACTAAAAGCTCGTGTCCTTTGACCAACATCTCATTTTCCTCACACCCCAGTCCCTGGAAACCACTGTTCTATTTGTGTTTCCGTGAGGCCAGCTTCTTGTTTTAGATTTCGCATCTAAGCGAGATCGTACAGCATTTCTCCTTCTGCCTGACTTCACTTAGCATAATGTCCTCATGCTTCAACCATTTGTCAAAAATGGTAGGATTTCCTTCTACCAATGGCAAGACTTTATTGCGTATACCACAATTTCTTTCCCCATCCATCTATGGACAGACTCATGAGCAGTTTCTTGGCCGTTGGGCATAATGCTGTAATAAACATGGGAGTACGGACAGCTCTTTAAGATACTGATTTTATTCCCTTTGGGAATATGTATATACAAGGTGACTTCAACAAATTTAGAGAACAACGGAATTAAAGTATGAATTGATTTAGGTGCAAAAAGAAATGTTAAAGCTATGTATAGTTTTTTCATAATACGCATTTTTTGGCAAAATTCTGAAAACTCCTCGTATATTATAAAATGCACATCCATTTTAAATTATTATATCTCCCCAGATTTGTTTCTCGATCTACCACAAATGTTTGGATTATTTTTGCTTATTCTAACAGGCATTTTTTTCTTCCTTTTTACTGGCGGTTGTGATCCATTTAGGCTAAGAGTAATTACAATTTTGTATTTTCTACTTGTTCCTGCTAGTCTATGTCTCTTTTTATTTAATCTCTCAAGTCTCGGTTTTCTCTTCTTTTTTTTTTCTTTTTTTGGAGATTTTGTTTGCTATAGGGCGCGTGCACTCGCCAGAAAGCCAGAGAGAGACAGAGAGATAGAAAGCGAGAAATCACCCACCGGAGGGATGGCCACGTCACAATCCCTTCTCCTCCATTTTCCTCTTGGGATCTTGAGCATGCACGCACATGTGCCCAGCGTGAGTTTAAGCCGCAGGATCCGGACTCGAACCGCAGTCGACTACGTGGGAGTCCAGCAACATAGCCGTTACGCTAACTGCTGGTCCCTTGGTTTTCTCATTTTTGAAGTGCAGATAAGAACATCTACTTTGTACACCACCTAAAGTGCTTTGGGGATAAATATGATCACATAAAAGCTTGTTGTGAGCACTGTTACATATAATTCTACATCCCAGCCTTCAAGGATGCTACTTACAGCACAGTCTAATAGTGGTTAGCATTCTTTTAGTGCCAGTACCAAAGAATACAATTCAAGAAGAATTAAGGTAAACAAAGATATATTGCTAGGTATACAAAACCTTATTTTATTTCTATACCCTTGTAATGAACTATCCAAACATGAAATTAAGAAAACAATTCCATTCACAATAGCATCAAAAATTAAAAAGTACTGGGAACCAGCAGTTAGCGTAATGGCTATGTAGCTGGACTCTCACATAGTCGACAGCGGTTCGCGTCCCGGACCCGGTGGCTTAAAACTCACGCCGGGCGCGTGTGCGTGCGTGCCCAAGATCCCAAGAGGAGAATGGAGGAGAAGAGATTGCGGCGTGACCATCCCCTCTGGAGGGTGATTTCTCGCTTTCTGTCTCCATGTCTCTCTCTGTCTGTCTGGCAAGCGCACGCGCCCTATAGCAAAAAAACAAACAAACAAACAAAAAAAACAAACAAACAAAAAAACTCTCAAAAAAAAATTAAAAAGTACTTAGGAATAGACTTAACAAAAACATGTCAAACTTACAGTCTGAAAATCACAACACACCGAAACAAATTAAAGAGGATCTAAATAAATGGAAAACACCCCACATTCATAGATAGAAAATGTAATATATTTAAGATGAAAATACTTCCTCAAATGATCTACAAGTTCAACATAATCCCTCTCAAAATCCCAGCTGACTCTTTCATAAAACTGATAAGCTAATGCCAAAATTCATATTAACTTGCAATTCAAATTCCGAGTTACTCAGAATAGCCATAAACAGTCTTGAAAAAGAATAAAAGAGGACCACTCACACTTTCTGATTTCAAATTTTTTTTTTTTTGAGAAAGACTTTTGTTATAGGGCATGTGTGCTCACCGGAGAGACAGAGAGAAAGAGACAGACAGAAAGGGAGAAATCACCCCCCAGGAGGGATGGCCATACCACAATCCCTTCTCCTCCATTCTCCTCTCAGGATTTTGGGCACACATGCACACACGCACCTGGCATGAGTTTTAAGCTGCTGGGTCCAGGACTTGAACAGTGGTTGACAACATGAAAGTCCAGTGATGTAACCATTATGCCATCTGCTGGTCCCCTGCTTTCAAATCTTACTATGAAGCAACAGTAATGGTGGTTAAGGGCACTGGACTCCCACATGGTTCAAGTCCTGGACCTGGCATCTTGCTTTCTCGCTTTTCCTCTCCCTCTCTCTCTCTCTCTCTCTCTCTCTCTCTAGTCAAATTAAAATAAATAAATAAAGCTAAATACAATAATTCTTTTTTTTTTTGAAGAGGTTTTGGCTATGGGATACGTGTGCTTGCCAGACAGACAGAGAGAGACAGAGAGACACAAAGCGAGAAATCACCCCCCAGGGGGGATGGCCACGCCACAATCCCTTCTCCATTCTCCTCTCAGGATCTTGGGCACACATACACACGTGCCTAGCATGAGTTTTAGGCCACCTGGTCCAGGACTCGAACTGCGGTGGACTACGTGGAAGTCCAGCGACATAGCCATTACTCTAACTGCTGGTCCCAATAAAATAATTCTTAGAAAAAAAGAAAGAAAGAAACTCATGTTGACAGTCAACCCATCTTCACTTTCCAAAAGATGCCAAGACCTTTCCCCCTCTCTCTCTCCTTCTGTCTTTCTCTGGCAAGTTCATGCAAATTATCCTATGACTCGCAATCCCACACCTAGGCACACACACACACACAAGAAAGTAAAGCATATGTCTATGCAAAAGCTTGAACTCAGATGTTTTAGCAGCATTATTTATAATAGATAAAAAGGTAGAAACAACCCAAACTTCCACCAGCTGATTGAGTGGGTTAACACAATGTCAAATATTCACATAATGGAATATTATTTGGTCATAGAAAGAAATGAAGTACAGATACATGCTGCAACGTGGATGAACCTTGGAAATGTTATGCTAAATCAGAGATGACAGACACAAAGAATCTTGTATTATATCATTCTGTTTACATGAAATATCCAGAATAGGCCAGCTTTTAGAGATAGAAAGCAGATTTGCATCTGCTTAAGGCTAGAGAGAAAGGCAGGAAAGAGATAGCTAAAGGCTTTCTTTCTTTCTCTCTTTTTTTTTTAAGGTGATGAAAAAAATTTTAATTGGAGTCCGGCAGGTGGCACAGTGGTTAGAGGTGCTGGACTCCCACATGGCTGACCATGGTTCCAGTCCCAGACCTGGTGGTTTACTTTCTCGTTTTTGCTCTCTCCATCTCGCTCTGGTCAGATTCAAAAATAAAATAATAATAAGTAAAGTTAAATAATTCTTAAACATTTTTTTTTTACTTTCCAAAGGGCATGTGGGCTCACCAGAGAGAGACAGAGACACTTAGAGAGAGGGAGAAACAGAAAGAAACAGCATCATCTTGTTGGGGCTTGGGGCACATGTTCCAAAGTGTTTTCTAAGCCACCAGGGTTGGGATTCTAACTGTGGTTGGCCATATGGGATCTGGCTCTTTTAACCACTAAGCCATGGGACTGGTCTGAAGAAAATATTTTAAAAATTTACTCTCTATGCACGTATCTGTGAATATACTAAAACCCATTGAGTCCAATTATACACTTAAAAAAATTCCCAGAGGGTGTGTGCACTCACCAGAGGGAGACAGAAGGAGAGCGTCCCACCAGGGGGAATGGTCACAAAACAATCCTTTCTCTTCCACTTTTCCCTCCCGTTAGGATTTTGGGATGCATGTACCCATGCCTGGCATGTTTCCCAAACCCCCGAGTCTGAGAATCAAACAATGGGGTTGACCACGGGGGCTCCAGCTACCTTACTCATCAAGCCAAGGAACCAGCTTGAATTATACACTTTAAATGAGTGAATAGTATATGAATTATATCTCAATAAAGCTGTTGGTTTTTTTTTTAAATAGACTTACATAAGAACGGTCCAGGGAGCCAGACCCACAACTTCTCCCCTAGTCCCAGCTTCTCCTCCCTCTGCTGACTTTTCTCATTTGACGACAGAAAGGGCTCCTAGCTGACCTCTTTCCACTGTATTAGTCAGCTCAGGCTGCTAAAACAAAATGTCACAGACTGAGGGGCTTAAATTACAGAAATCTCTTTCCCACTGTTCTGGGGGCTGAGAAATCCAATGAAAGTGTCAGCAGGGCTTAGCTCCTGGCAAGGCCTCTCTACCTGGCTGGCAGGTGGCAGCCTTCTTCCTGTGTTCTCACATGGCCTTTCCTCAGTGCATGGGCATGGGGAGAGATAGACCTCGGGTTTGTCTTTTTCTTCTTGTAAGAACACTACTTCTGTGGGTGCAGGCTCTATTATAAACTCGTCCCATCCCTTTTCTTGTTCTTGTTTTGGAAATAATCACTTTGAGTAGCCAAAGTCTAGGGTGTGTCAGCTGCACCCTTATCAGAGAGGAAGAGCCTGTCCCAAGGAGAACTTATGAGTCTCATTAAGAAAGAGGGCCAGGTGGGACCAGCAGTTAGCATAATAGCTATGTCTCTGGACTCCCACGTAGTCAACCGCGGTTCCCGTCCCGGACCCGGTGGCTTAAAACTCACGCCTGGCGCGTGTGCTTGTGTGCCCAAGATCCCGAGAGGAGAATGGAGGAGAAGAGATTGCGGCGTGGCCATCCCCCCTGGGGGGTGATTTCTCACTTTCTGTCTCTCTGTCTCTCTCTGTCTGGCGAGCGCACGCACCCTATAGCAAAAACCTCTAGAAAAAAATATTAAAAAAAAAAAAAAGAAAGAGGTCCAGGTGCCAACAGTTGGCATGTGGTTAAAGGCACCAGACTCCCACAGGCCCAATTGCGGTTTAAGTCCTGGACCTGGTGGATTGCTTTCTCACTTTCCCTCTCTCTCTTTTTCTGCCCCTCTCTGACCAAACTGGAAAATAATAATAAAGGTAAATAAAATAATCCTTTTATAAGAAAGAAAGAAAGAAAGAAAGAAAGAAAGAAAGAAAGAAAGAAAGAAAGAGAGAGAGAGAGAGAGAGAGAGAGAGAGAGAGAGAGAAGGAAGGAAGGAAGGAAGGAAGGAAGGAAGGAAGGAAGGAAGGAAGGAAGGAAGGAGAAAAAGAGAGAGGAGGCCAAACAGCAAATACCTGGCCTGTAGTTCAAGGGCTAGAGTCAAGGAATCTTTGTCCCAGGCTTGGGTGGACAGGGGTGGCCAGTGTGAGCAAGAGCCAGTCATCAAACCTCTCTACACCCTGAAAGCCCCAG
The DNA here is from genome assembly GCA_026018925.1 of Tupaia tana. Taxonomy (NCBI): domain Eukaryota; kingdom Metazoa; phylum Chordata; class Mammalia; order Scandentia; family Tupaiidae; genus Tupaia; species Tupaia tana. The sequence goes on along the minus strand of JAKSZU010000014.1, from coordinate 14,344,903 downwards.
AGTAGAGTGTGGGAAGAAGTGAGGGGTCACAGATGTGAAAGCTTCCAAGAACCAGAAGCCACAGAACTCAGGGGTAGAAGAGATGTTTGAGATCACCTGACCTCCTCACTTGACAAATATTTAAAAACTTTTCTATCAAGATAGATGTACTACAATTAGTATGGGACTCAAAATAGATTTTACATCATTAGGTCTGGGAAAGAAATCCACATTCTAGCGCCTATAATTTTAGGTTTATACATTTATTTCCCTTGGTCATCTTTTATTTTATGAGTAAATTATCCGTAAAGACTATATTCTCTTGGGGTGGACAGAGCACAGCTGTAACACAGTGCCATGTGGGACTGATCCACACGGGAGGGTTCTGGGTTCGCATCCAGAAACTTCCTGGAACACATGGGAAGCGCACGCCTGCCTGGGACTTGGGAGTGGCTGAAGCTGCGGGTGGATCGTGGCATGAGGACCCTGTTGGGGGTGCACTCTGTTTCTCTTTCCCTCTTTCTCTCTCACTCATGAAGGAAATAAATAAATTTGAAATAATAATAATATTCTCACAGGAGTGTCCTCAAGAGTAAACATGAAAATGCAGTGTACTTCCCACCCTAGAGAGCAGATGCTACACTCACGTACCTCAGATGTGCCACAGTCCTGAGAGGTTACCGGGCCTGAGGCAGAGGCAGCTTTTCTGAGGGGTGTGACATCTCTCCTGTATGAGGTCTCACTAGTGCCGTGTGTGTGGGCTTTGGGATCAACAAGGTTGCATCTTTTCTGTCTGTTCCTATGTTTTTTAGGGTTTTGTCATCAGCCATGTGCCCTTGTGGAGAGAGAGAGAGACAGGAAAAGTGAGAAATCACTCCCCAGGAGGGATGGCCATGACGCAGTCCCTTTGCCTCCATTCTTCTCTCAGGGTTTTGGGCACATGAGCACACACACCCGGTATTGTTTTCAAGTCTGGGTCCAGGGCTCAAACAGCAGTCAACCACGTGGGAATCCAGCACTTCGGTCATGGTGCTACCTGCTGGACCACCCCGCACCATTTCAGTGTAATTTTTCGTCATGGGCCTCTGAGAATCTCGGTTTCTTCAACAATTCCTGTTTGAACTGCAGTAATGAAAGATCATATAATTAATGTAACATGCCTGATTTCTGAGTATGTATGAGTATTCAACTTGTCTAGGTCCCTCCCCGCCCCAGCCCCACATGCCATGAGTCTTCTGAGGCCCTGTACCCTAAATTGTTTCCCAGGCTCCTTGAAGGTGGTTGTCAAATCCCTCTTCCGGAGCCACGTTAGCCTGAGAAAAAACTAAAAAATTTTCCTTCTCTGAAGAAGAAAAAGATACGTTAGGAGGAAAAGCAGAGCGTCTCCTCTGTCTGATCCTGAGGCATGACCCAGGCCTTCCTCCGTCCCAAGAATGGAAAATTAATCCTCAGTCACGGACGTCATTATCCACTCGAGCCACACGGGGGCGCCCTCGCAGGGCAGAAGACGGCCGGCCGCGGTCAGTCCCGGGCTGGGCGAGACCGGCCAGGAGGGCTTGCCCTCGTCATCGCGCCCACGCTCCGAGAGTGGCATTTAGTAAAGCTGAAATCAAAGTAAGGGGAGAAAAATCTGTGTTTTAAAAACTAGAAAATATTTTCAAGTCGCGTGCGGTTCAAAATACATCCTCCCCCCGGCCTCCAATCGCTAAACGAGAAGTGTCAGAGAAGTGTCAACAGAAAACAGAAGGGAATGATCAGAACTGAGCCGTCCTCACTCGGGAGAGAAGGGTAGGAGGCCGGGAGGAATCCGGGATCCTGCCGGGAAGAACCTGAGCCGGGAGTGGCCTGGGTGGAGCAGAGTCACCTGTCTCGGAAAAGGATCTCCTAAAAGGCAGGAGGTTTAATAATAAATAGGGATTTGCTTTCATTCAAGTACAAAGTTTTCTCCAAACAGCAGACACCTGCTGGACTGAATTGTTCAAACAGCTGCAAAGAGCAGAAGGGCCGAGCAGCATTTAACGGGCAGTTCGGGAGCCAGCAGGTGGCCTATTGGTTAGGGCTCTAGACTTTCACATGGCTAACCGCGGTTCGAGTCCCAGACCCGGCAGCCTCAAACTCACTCTGAAATTGTGTGGATGTGTGTCCAAGGGATTGCAGCACAGCCATCCCCCTTGGGGGGGGGGGGGGGTGACTTCTCACTTCTTTCTGTCTCTGTCTGTCTCTACAGAGAGCTCATGCACCCTATAGCAAAAATCTGTCCAAGAAATTCATTCATTCATTCATTCATTCATTAAGAGGCAGTTATGGTAACAGCCCGGTGCCTGAACTTGCCCAAGCTGGTGACTAATTCCTTATGCATCCTTTGATGCTAACTAAATACTGGCTCTCCTGCCTGCCCTGGCCTTGGAAACCAAGCCCCACCACCCCCGCTGGCCAGGGTCTGCAAGAGGCCCAGGGCCTTCCCTCACTGCGTTCAACTCCCTTCTCGCCTTTGATTTCCAGGCTTCTGTGGGGTCTGAGTCACCTTAAAGATGCCCTGCAGGAGGCACCAAGGCCAGGCTCTCCAGCCCCAGCCCCTCCTGTTCTCTGGCTCTCCCCTACCCCAGCCCCCTCCCTCTGTCTCCCGCCCAGGTTGGCCCACCACCTGCCCGGCCCTGCTGTCATCCTCCTGGCTGTCCCTTCATTCTCCTCCTCCACCTGGCCTCTGTTCTCCACCTCAGTCTCCACCAGGTCCTCCCTCGGTTTCCCTCTCGTGTACCTGCTTCTACTCCTCTTCCCCGGGTTTTTTCCTGTTCCTCCACTCTCCTTCACCCAGCTCTCCTCTAACCCGAGGTGGCCGGGCAGGAAAAGGGCTTAAGGCTGTGCAGTGGCCTCACTCAGCCCTGGACCTGAACCAGTGTGGCTTCAATGTTGGGACATGAAGGTGCCTTTTTCTTTATTTTTAGAGGTGTTTGTCTGAGGGAGAGATAGAGACAGTGAGAAGGAAAGTGAGAAATCGACCCCAGGGGAGATGGCCACACTGCAATCCCTTCTCCTCCATTCTCCTTCTGGAATCTTGGGCACGCACGCACATGTGCCTGGTGTGAGTTTCAAGCCACTGGGTCCAGGACTTGAACTGCAGTTGGTTGTGTGGGAGTCCAGCGACGTAACCACTATGCCATCTTCTTAAGATTTTTCTTACAGTTGGTAGAGATGACAGTCTTTGGCAAGCATGTCACGCGAACCTGGAAGCCCTGATTTCGCTCCTTTGTGAAACAGGAGTAATCCTAGCAACTGCCTTGTTGGAGATCTGGGGACTAAATGGGACAGTGCATGTTCGCAGGTGCCGTTTCCGTGAGCTCCTGCAGGTCTGCACCCCCAGCTCCACCCTGCCTGCATCCCGGCACACACACTGGGAGGGTGGCAGAGGGAACCCGATTCCTGAAGTCCGTGTACTGCGAGGTTGTCACAATGGCCAGTGCTGTGGGCTTTTAGCCAGCTTGTGGTTTCCTAAGGCATTTTTTAAAAAATCTGCTTTGCCATTCCTGAACTGTGGCCTTCTTCGCACTTATTTATTTACAAGAGGAGACTGTAAATTATTCAAGGACAGGGACAACATCTTATTACGTCTTATTCCTTTTTACGTTCCTGGCACCTGGCACAGTACTTAGGATAGGGCAGCTCAATAAATCTAATTAAATTATTTGTTTTTATAGGTCACTCATAGACGGAAATCGCCTGTGAGCAGAATGAGGAGATGCCAGCAGAGTATAAAAGGGCACTAACACAATGCCTGTGGCCCGGCTCAATCCCTTCACCTCGCTGGGCTCATCGTCGTAACTGGAGCGAGGCAGAGAATGGGGAATGAAAGTATGAGGCTTCTCTAGCTTTCAGTTTACTACTCTGTGTAGTCTCACGAACGCACAAGTGGAAAGTCAGCTCCTCCTTTTAATTGTGTTCATTATTTCATTTACTCCATAAATATTTACTGAGGACCTACCACGTCCCAGGCACTGAGATAAGTATTAGAGAGAGAGCAGCAGTTAGTATTCACTGGGTCAATGCACACTTTATTAAATGACCCCTTCTTCAAAGAATGGTAGGCAAGGAAACTCATGAATGAATGGAGATGGTGGTTACTGTAAGTTAGGCCTGGAAAAATGCAAATATCCATGAGACATCCTACAACTTGTGTATCACGCTGGTGATACACACGGCACAAGCGCGGAGCCAAATGACCTACCTCACGGAGCTCCATCTAAGGCTCCATGCCTTGACCCCCTGCATCTATTCCCCATCGTCGGAAATTTTACTGTTTTGGGACCAGTGGTTGGCGTAATGGCTACGTCGCTGGACTCCCATGTAGTCGACCGCGGTTTGAGTTCCGGACCCGGTAGCTTAAACTCACTCCAGGTGCATGTGCATGCGTGCCCACGATCCTGAGAGGAGAATGGAGGAGAAGGGATTGCGGTGTGGCCATCCCCCCTGTGGGGTGATTTCTCGCTTTCTATCTCTCTGCTTCTGTCTGTCTGTCTGGTGAGCGCACGCACCCTATAGCAAAAAACTCAAAAAAAAACAAAAAAAAAAGGAAAGGAAGGAAGAAAGAAAGAAACTTTACTCTTTGTATAATTAATTTCTCATTCACCCTTTTTTTTTTTAAGAATTTTTAAAATTTATCTTTTATTATTTATTTTAATTTGACCAGAGAAGGACAGAGAGAGAGAGGGAAAGTGAGAAAGCAAGCTACCAGTTCTGGGACTCGAACCACCTGCCAGTCTCATTTTTCATTCATTCTTCAATTTTAAAAACCCTATGCAAAACATTCTCACTGCTTACAACTAAGGTACGCCACTTGGAGATACAAAAGTTAGTTTCTCAATCTAATTGGAAAGTCAGTAAATTGCAGTGAGATGGCCCAGCAGAACAGGTGGGAAGAGCTGCAGGTGGCGTCTGGTGATGGGATGTCAGAGGGGTGCCACAGAGAAGGCAACTCAGGAGCTACGTCATAAAGAAAAAGTAGCAATTTGCTAGTTGGAGAAAGTCGTGAGTAATAATTGCATCATTTCCCACGTCATGAACTATGCGGGAAAGCAGGGGTCTGGAGGCACCACCGTCCTCAGTCACGTGACACAGTGAGCCTTGATAGCTGATGTTCATACTTTTTTGCACAATGATAAAACTATTTAATTTTTAAATATTTCAATACTCCTACCAAGCATAGTCCCCAACGAGTACTGATACTGGAGTACAGAGTACTGCAGTATTAGTGAGGGAGAAGCAAGTAGGAGTGGGCGCAACGTGGAGAAGAGGAAGGCTATGAAAAGCCCAAAGGCTGACTTAATTCCTGGAAAACCTGCCATCATCTCTTTTTTTTTTATTTTTTATTAATTTATTTATTTTACATACTTTCACTGAACATCACCACAGCATACCAAATGTGACTTTCCAGCCAGAATACACTGTAAGGTGGCTTAATCATACATGTTATCAACAAATAATTTTCCATTTCTTGTTTCTTACATATTTTTTTTTCCAAAATCTTTTGATAGTCTTTTCCTCATAAATCGAGATGAAGTGGGAAACAAAGTAAATGACACGACCCACAGAGTGCCCAAGGTTAAAGCACAAACGAGTTCTTTGGTTCATTCTTTTGTACATCCATCCATTTACTCAAACCTGATGTTATAGTCAGTGCCAACTGTCATGTAAACTCTGCCCAGGGTCACCACCCCCAGGGAGCTTCCAGATGGGTGAAGAACACAGATCAAAACCAGGTAACCCCACGATGGTGTGGTGAGGGTCCGAGAAAGCAGACTGGGTGAGCGCAGAAGGGCAGAGCAGAGAAGAGGGCCCCTAAGGCAGCCCCGTGATGTCAGAGAAACTTCCCAGAGGAGGTCATTCTGGGCTTCCTCTTGAGGACAGCTATATTTCCCTCTCATTTGCCTTGTCCATCTTTGAAGAGTGGCTGTAAATTCTAGCCCTACCATGACAGAGCTCCAGATAGGCTGGATGGGTGATCATGGATATCTACAAGTGTGCCTTTGGGGGGATCCACCTTTCTCATAGTGGATGGCCAGGCATGTGCCTACCTATGTGACTCATCACCAGGTGGCCCTCTCACATGAAACTGGTTTATACTGGCAGTCACTTTGGCGGCTCTTGTCTGATCGATATCCAGCTTATTCCTTCAAGATAGCCGCTCTTTGGGAGAGCCTGGACTGGGAGATGAGACAGTTGGAGGTTCAGGAGTGCCCACAAAACACAGGAAATAACAGAAGCAGTGTATTTATTATTTGCAGACCCCAGAGAGGAAGGGGCAGCACATATTGTTGGGTCAACTGGAAAGGGGGGAGGCATCTACAACACATGCTCAAAGGGGGTAGGGAGCAAGAGTGAGAGAACCTGGGAGCTAAAGCTTCTCTGGGGTCCAGGATATTACCCAAGCAGCTTCCCACAGGGAGTTCTAATTGATGGGTTTACAGAGGTGTGTGCAAGTTCTGTGCAGTCGTGTTGTAGCTGTGAGACTGTCACTGTGTCATCTATGTGCAGCTGGGTGGGGAGTGGGAGAGTCAGGCAGGCTGTGTCTGGCTGCCTGAGGGCAGGTGGTTTTCAGGAGGCAGTTGTAGAAGGCAGGTCTCTGGCTCAGTCACATTCAATAACTGGGAGGAGGCGGAGAACTGGAAACCGCGGTGAGGATGACTAAGCCTTGCTTCTGGTATGCAAACGTTTAATTTACATTCAAAATGGATATTAGGGCAACACAAAATGCCTGGAAGCAAAAGGGAGCATTTTGCAGATGTTTTGGCTGGCTGAAATGTCTGATGTTTGAAGCCTGAGTCAGTCTTAGCAAAAAATGACCTGGGGAGGGTATAAGGGACTCAAGACTTGGAACACACCCAGGCAGAATGGACAGCCAATGGTTTTCAGCAGAGTGATACGATCAAATCTTTGTTATAAAGACGTCATCCTGGGTTTAGTGTGCCGACGATCAGAAAGGAGTAATATGGAAGTCAACAAGACAAATTAGAAACCTTTGCGATGTGAGAGAAAAATACCACTGATGTTGGACAGTCAACCAAGCGCCTGTCTGAGATAGGAGATTAGAAAGAATGACGATTAGGACCCAGTCTTATGGACTTTGCTTGAGTTTACTGAAAAACTAGCAAAGAAATGATGCAACACAGGCCCAGTACAAAAATACGAGTTGGCGGGTATCGCTCTGAATTTCTTATGAATGTACCCGCCATGATCAGAGGAGATAGAGGTGAAGGAAATCCTTCTCAAAAGAGGAGCCAAGAGGCATTATAGGATCAGCACCGGAGGACCGTGTGGGAGTGCCCTCGGCCTTGGCTATGTGCTGCTGGCTGTTTCTTTCAGTCACACTTGGCTTAGAGCAGGCCTGACACGGCCAGTCTCAGTGTCGGAAACCTGACCCGACCACGTAGCTGAGGGTTAGAGAGAGAGAGAGAGAGGGAATGATTTATCATGCCTGGGGAAAAAAACATCAGTAAGATAGGGTGATGGCCTGCACTTGGGCAGTGGGTGAGGTGGTCCCGTAAGGCACCCTGATCGGTGGAGACCTTCTAAATCAGAGGAGATGGGGGAGAAAAGAGAGCGGAAGTAGTGAAAGTGCTGTATGCCAGCAGTTTACATATTTTAACTTATTAAGCTCTCACGGTGTCCCTGTGAAGTGGATAGCATTTCCATTTAGAGCCGAGGAGCGGGGCTCAGAGGCGCCAGGACAGTGCCTGTGATCACAGGAAGGTGGTGACAGTGTCAGAGCCAGGCCGCTCTCTGGGCTGTGTGGAAAAGCACATGGACACGTCTCTTTTCTCTCACAAGCAGGCCTTCGGTACTTTCACGTTCAACTTAACTTCTCTGAAAAAGGGCAAGTTCTTCTAGAGGAAGCAGGAAGTAAAATCCCATTTACTGAACAAAGCTGGTGACTTTTTTCCACATCCCATTTTTGAGAGTTCAAGAGAGAGCTCTTGTTTATCGGCTGCTCCGGTAGGACTCGTTCATCCAACAGGACGCCGTGTCAGCTCCCCGTGCAACCCGAGCTTCACACGCAGCTCTGTGCCAAGGAGCTCATTTTGTGTGGTGGTTTTAGAAACAGAAGAGTTACTTTGATGTTTGGGAATAATTAAGCCCCTGCAAGATAAAAGCTTGACTTTTCCTTTATCTCCTGATTGCTTTTGCAAGATAGTGAGACCTTTTGGAAACCAAGGACTATTTTCATAGATTTATATTTTATAGTGTTTTTTGAGTTTGTAAATAAGGAAAAAGAATGTTTAAGATGACTTAGGTCATTTCAAAGATGGGGGCGTTAAAACAGTGTATTGCTTTTCTGCCTTAGGTTTTTTCAGCTATGACATGTGAGAAAATCAATGGAGGCGATAAGTAAATCCGAAAATGGCTCTTCCAAAGAAAAATAAATCCAATGAAGCAATGAGGAAAAAAAGCAAAACAGAGGGGCCAGCAGGTGGCGTGGTGGGTGAGATGCTGGACTTCCTCCCACACGTCTCTCCCTGGTGAGCTTATGTGCCCTATAGAAAAATCTACAATTGTAATAAATAAAATTAAATAAATAGTTCTTTTTTAAAAAAAGGGGGACCAGTAGTTGGCATAATGGCTATGTCTCTGGACTCCCATGTAGTTGACCGCAGTTCAAGTCCCGGACCCAGTGGCTTAAACTCATGCTGGGCACATGTGCGTGCATGCCCAAGATTCCACGAGGAGAATGGAGAAGGGATTGCAATGTGGTCATCCCCTCTGGGGGTAATTTCTCACTTTCTGTTTCTCTGTGTCTGTCTTTTTTTTTTTTTTTTAAAGAATTGTTTTATTTAATTTTTATTTATTTATTTATTTCAATCTGAAAAGAGAGGGACAGAGAGAGAGAGAGAAAGTGAAAAAGGAAGATACCAGGTCTGGGACTTGAACTGTGGTCAGCCATGTGGGAGTCCAGTGCTCTTAACCTCCAAGCTCTCTGTCTTTTTGGCAAGTGCACATGCCCTATAGCAAAGACCTCTCAAAAAAAAAAAAAAAAAAAAAAAAAAAAAAGAAAGAAAGAAAAGGAATATATTAAGAATATAAAACATGAAGTTATGAAATCATGCTCTGCCTACTGGTAAAAAAACAATAATGCATAGGAATTAACATTTAGAGGCCAGCAGGTGGATAAAGAGCTGGACTCCCACATGGTTGACCACAGTTCGAGTCCTGAACCCAGTGGCTTGAAACTCACACCATACATATGTGCACGTGTGCCCAAAATCCCGGAAAGAGAGTGGAAGAGAAGGGATTGTGGCATGGCCATCTCCCCTGGGGGAGGGGTGATTTCTCACTTTCTCTCTCACTGTCTTTGTCTGTTTCTCTTAGGTGAGCACATATACCCTATGGCAAAAATATTAAAGGAAAAAAAGAACATTTAAGGAGAGATTATTAAGGTTGACACAGCAAGAAATAAGAAAGCTAAGTAGGCCCGGTTGAAAGTTGCCGACGTGTCCCACACTGCTAAGATGCTCTGCTCTGAGGCCAGAACCACATGGGAGGCCCAGGTTCAACTCTTGTCCTACCTAAAGGCAGCTGGCATTGGTGCTTGCCTCTAATCCCAGTGATCTGGGGAGGTCGGACGATGGTGATATGGCAAGACTCAGGCTTAAAAACAAAAACAAAGAGACTAAGTAAACCAATAGCCACAGAATGAACTAAACATAAAGTTCTGCAAAAAAAAAAAAAAAAAAAAAAAAAAAAAAAAAAAAAAAAAAAAAAAAGCTCTGGTCTCTAAGATTTTATTGACAAGTTCAACAGCCATTTGTGATGTAGAGCTTCAGACCTGCATCATGGCTTTAACTCAGACTCTTAAGTCCCACCCCTAACCCCCTATCCCGACCACACATGCGCACCTTTCCCCAATCTTCTAGACGTCTCGTGTTGTCAGTTTCAGCACACACCTTGACCCAAGCTAGAAACTTTGACATCCTCTGCATTTCATCTCTCACCCCTGCTCCTGCTCACACATCCTTACTGTCTTTAATCCTTTCTGTTTTCTGAAACTACACTCTCCATTCTTTCCGTACTCACTTGCTTCAAGCACCCGGTATCTCACGTGAAATGTCACAGCACCCTCCTGTCTGGCATTGCCGCCACAGTGCCCACCAGCTTCCTCCCACATTAGTCCAGGGGAACGAATGTCTTCCTGCAGAGAAGTGAACCCTGGACGAGGCTTCTTAAAACTTCAGCTGGGTAAACAAAGTTAAATAAAATAAAAAATAAATAAAATAAAAACTTCAGTTAGGTTGCGATTGTCTTCGGCCTGATACGCCGAAGAATTATAGTTATCAGGCCAGCCTGTGGCCTAGTGCTTACATAAGCTGGATCCCACATGGCTGACTGTGTGGTTCAAGTTCTGGACCTGGTAACTTGAAAAACACACTGGGCACATATACATGTGTGTCCAAAATCCCAAGAGGGAGAAATGGAGGCGAAAGTGTTGTGGATGACTAGTTCCCATGGAAACGCTTTCTCACACCTCCCCCAGCCCCTGTGAGTGCACACACCCTCTGGCAAATTAAAATAATTTTTTTAAAAATGTATGAGTTGGAGAAGATTCCTCATGGAAACTGGGAACTAGATATTTCAGGGCACAGGAGAAATGAAGATTTTCTACTCATAATTCAGCCTCCAGCAAGCAAAGCTAGTGTGGCAGGAGAGTTGAGCCATTCTCTGAGAAGATTCCTCATGGAAACTGGGAACTAGATATTTCAGGGCACAGGAGAAATGAAGATTTTCTACTCATAATTCAGTCTCCAGCAAGCAAAGCTAGTGTGGTAGGGAGCCCCTCTGGCCTTCTATCTCTGTCTCTGTGTCTCTGAGGTCTCTGTCTCTCTCTGCTCCTGTCTCCTCATTTTTTTTTTTTGGTAATTTTTCCTTTTTACGATTTTTTTAAAGGTAGAGTTTCTCTCTGGCTCTCAGCTCCATCTTTTGTTTTGTTAATAATCCCTTCTGCTCCTTTCTCCCAGGCAGGAGAGTTGAGCCATTCTCTGAGAAGATTCCTTATGGAAACTGGGAACTAGATATTTCGCGCACGCGGTTTTCTATTTTGTGATTTTTTTCTTTAAAAAAAAAAAAAGAAAAGCAATTATAATTTTTTTATTTTTTTGTCTTTTTTCTCTCTTTTTGTTGTTGTTTCTCTCTCTCTTTTTCATTTTCCTTTTTCTTGTCTCTCCATCCAATATCTATTGAATCTGCTGCACCAGCGATCACAACAGAACAGCAATCAGATTCTAGAACACCTCTGTCTGCTTGCTCCTGAACATTGAGGCTTAACTTCAAGAATTTGAAAGAAACACGCCATTCATCAGATGACAAGAAATCACCGTCGGATCACGAGAAATATGGGAAAACGAGAAAATACCTCTCTTCCAATGGAAAAGAGTAAATCTCCTTCATCCACAAGCAGTTCGGTGAAAGTCATGGAAATGTCTGATAAGGAATTTAGAACATTCGTAATGTCGAAGCTAACAGAGATGGAAGAAAAGAGAGATAATGAACTGCTAAAGAGAAAGGAGAAAGAAGTTGCCGAGTTCCAGGAGATGAGGAAATTCTTGCAAGATCTAAAAGAGGAATTACACACTTTACAAAAGACTCAAACGGAACTGCTAGAGATGAAGTCTATAATACAAGAAGTCAAAATCTCCCTTGAAAGTATTAAAAGCAGACTAGATCATTCAGAAAATAGAATCTCAGATGTAGAAGAGAAAATGACTGGCTTAGAAAAGTCCACCACGAAGACTGAGAAAATGGCTCAAAAATTTGAGAATGATATGCGAGAAGTACTGGATACCATCAAACGTCCAAATATCCGGATAATTGGCATTCCAGAAGGTGAAGAGACCCATAAGGGCATTGATAATCTATTCCATGAAATCCTGCAAGAAAACTTTCCAAACCTAGAGAGGCATTCGAAGATCCAGTCCCAGGAAATACAAAGGACCCCAAATAGAATCAACCCAAGGAGATCTTCTCCAAGACACATTATAGCCAGGTTGACCAAAACCGCAGACAAAGACAAGATACTAAGATTGGCAAGAGAGAAACATCAAGTTACCTACAAAGGACATCCCATCAGGCTAACAGCAGATCTCTCATCAGAAACAATGCGAGTGAGGAGAGAATGGGAAAATATATTCAAAGTGTTACGAGAGAAGCAATTTCAGCCAAGAATACTGTACCCGGCAAGATTATCTTTCAGGTGGGAAGAAAAGACAAGAACATTCTCAGATAAACAAAACCTGAAAGAATTTACCAGCACCAGACCAGATCTCCAAGAAGTTCTCAAGGGTGTGCTGTATCAAGAAAATTAAACACAGACACACGGAAATAAGAGTCAAAAAACTATGAAAGTGGCCAACTTAATCATAGGGACAAGTCTGGAGTTGAATACTATATCCCAGAATTTAATCAGGAAAATTGAACCAGAACAGAAGATAAAAGTACATGAGACTGATAGGTTCATGCATCTTCCATTTGAACAGAATCCTAACTTATTTCCTGGCTTTAAGCAAAGTTCCTTGGCATTTCTTTGAGTCAAGTTAAAACTGGTTTTCTTAGTAGTAATGAGTGAACTCACCATTGAAAGTAGTTAGATTATGTAGGAAATTGTGTGATCAATGCAACGTGGGTGGGAAGGGAATGAAGGACAATTGTAGACACCGGAGGTGGTGTGAGAGGAAGGTGGGAAGGGACAGAGGGTCAGAAAGAGGGGTGGAAGTAATTCTAGGAACTAGTAATGGAAAATTTTTTGTAATGTGCATGATTGTATCACTATGCAGTGTGTATTGGATGGGAGATTGCATTTTGTATGCTGTGATGAAGCTTAGGGAAGGAATGTAAATTGAGTTACAAAAAAAAAAAGTTTCAGAAAAAAAAATATATATCTATTCAATGACTGCAGTAGGATATGTAGCCACAGCTAGGTACTACTTTATAGGATGCGTAAAGTAAGACTTGTGTTCATGGAAATGTGGGTATCACCTGTGTTTGCTATGAGGGTATTTGGATTGATTAGGGTCTTTGGCGTTACAATAAAATGTGAGGAGAAAACAGTATAGAAAGCAAACATAGTTACCAGAGACTGTGGGAGGAGAGTGGGAGATGGCAGAGGGTAAGAGATAGAGAATCTAGGATGGGGGGAAAAAAGCAAAACATACAGAAGACAAGAAATGGAAGATCATTTGCTGACAATAACATGTTTGTTGATGTGCTTGATTGAGACAATATATAGTGTAATTTGGATGGAAAATCTCATTTTGTATGCTGTAATGATGTTCAGAGAATGAATGCAAATAAATAAATTGAAAAAAAAATGTATGAGTTATATCTATCAATATACTACATTATCTATTAAAGCTAAAATAATATATAAGTGTTTAAGTCATTAAAAATACCAAATAGGGGCCTGCAGATGGCGTGGTGATTAAGACATTGGACTCCCACACGGTCAACTGCAGTTCGAGTCCTGCACCTGGCAGCTTGCTTTCTCACTTTCCTCTTCTCTCTCTGTGTCTCTCTGGTCAAATTTACCTAATGGTAGGGACAAGTCCAGAGTTAAATGTTAAATTCCAGAGTCGAAATGGAAAGATCAGACCACAGTAACACTGCAAATTCAATAGAAGAGAGCTTAATTACATGAGTCTGAACTAGTGAAATAGAATTTTTTGACTTTAGACTAAAACGTTACTGATTTTCTTCAATGCTTTGATTTCCATATCTAAGGATTTTTGTCTCCTCTTGAACTGTTGATAGGTTCATCTACCTGCTATTTGAACTGAATCCTAACCTTTTTCCTGGCTTTAAGTTTTAAGCATTTTTTTCTTAACATCTTTTGATTTTAATCTATTAAAACTAAAACATTTTTTGAAATTAAGAAATGCATTAAAAATACCTGGGACCAGCAGTTAGCGTAATGGCTATGTCGCTGGACTCCCACGTAGTCGACCGCGGTTTGAGTCCCGGACCCGGCGGCTTAAACTCACGCCGGGCGCGTGTGCGTGCGTGCCCAGGATCCCGAGAGGAGAATGGAGGAGAAGGGATTGCGGCGTGGCCATCCCCCCTGGGGGGTGATTTCCTGCTTTCTATCTCTCTGTCTCTCTCTGTCTGTCTGGCGAGCGCACGCGCCCTATAGCAAAAACCTCTCCAAAAAAAAAAAAAAAAAAACCTATTAATACCCATTTATAACTGCAGTAAGCTATATAGCCACAGCGAGGTGCTGCTTTATACTATGTTCACTTTACTCATTGAAGTTTATGCCTAAAATCAGACATGCACTCATAAATATGTGTATGTCAGCTGTGCTTGCTATCGAAAGTTTTCAAATTAATTAAGCTCTTTAGTGAATCAGTAAAATGTGAAAAAAAAAAGCATGGAAAAAATTGTATATATCAGAGACAAGTGTGGGAGAAGGGGGGAGTTAGCAGAGGGTAAGAGGTAGGGAATCAAGGGGGGAGCAAAATATATAAGAAACAAGAAGGAGAAAATTATTTGTTGGTGATAACATGTATGGTAATATCCTTGATTGAGCCAATATACAACGTATACTGGATGGAAAAAATTTTGTATACTGTATTGATGTACAGTGAATGACTGTGAATAAATAAATAAATTAATTAAAAGAAAAAAATCATAAAATAAAAGTAAATAAACCTTAAAAAACAAACTCATTTCATATGAATACAAATACAATTTTTCAAAAGAGAAATAGTTTTCAAGAGCTATTAGTAAGAAGATAGGCATTGTTCTGCATGTTTTCAAATCTTGTCTGGCTTGGTAGAAGACAGCTAGCTCTCCTACGGTTTCACAAGCTCCATTAGCTGTCAGCAATGAGGCAACCAGGTGCCATCTGAGTGCTAGAAAATACTAGAATGAGCAAAAAGGCAGCTAATACCTTAATATTATGAAATTGTTCTGACCTTTTTTTTGGAGAGGTTTTCGCTATAGGGCGCGTGCACTCGCCAGAGAGAGAGACAGAGAGACAGAAAGTGAGAAATCACCCCCCAGGGGGGATGGTCATGCCACAATCCCTTCTCCTCCATTCTCCTCTCAGGATCTTGGGCACGCACGCACACGCGCCCGGCATGAGTTTTAAGCCACCGGGACCGGGACACGAACCGCGGTCGACTACGTGGGAGTCCAGCGACATAGCCACCAGGGGGTGTCAGCCTGATGAATGGAAGTGTAGGTGAAGGTCTGAGAACCACTGCCAAGCAGGGCACTGCAAAGATGGCTGAGACTGACCCCAACTGAGCAGGATCAACCTCTGTGGGGCAGACTCTCTTGGAAAGATGCCAGATAAATTTCAGACCATGTCCAACCAGATCATTAGAACTGATGATGTGAGTAGCCACATTGATGATCTGGAGCAAAACATGGCTGATCTCATGACACAGGCTGGGGTGAAGGAACGGGAAGGTGTAAACAAGACTTGCGCCACACCAAAGTGGGGAAGGCTGCTAATAACTGACACAGATCTGGAACACCAAGAGGAGACCAGCTGGCTTTCTGAGTTAACCAATGTGTGTAGACAGATTTTATATCATAAAGTTTACCCTTTTTTGGAGAGATTTTTACTATAGGGCACATGCACTTGCCAGAGAGACAGAAAGCAATAAATCACCCCTCCCCCAGGTGGGATGGCCACACCATAATCCCTTCTCCTCCCAAGATCCTAGGTAGCATGCACACGAACCTGGCATGAGTTTGAAGGCACCAGGTCCAGACCCGAATGGTGGTCAGCCATGTGGGAGTCCATCGACATAACCACTACACAATCTGCTGGCCCCAAAGTGTACATTCTTTTTATTTTATTTTATTTTTTATTTTTATTATCATCATAATCTTCTTTATATTACATTGGATTACATATAACTTTACAGTGTATTACATTGCTTTTTCAAAAGGGAATGCCACGCATGTCAGTCAATACAGAGACATTAATCTCCCTGCTTCATCATTCTTTACCACATACCAGATAGTGATTTTAAAAAGCTATTCCCCCGTCTTGAACACGTCTTCACGTCTCAGGCCTTGGACAGTTGCGTATTAATTATTAAACACTAAAACTTTGGCAGTTCCTGCATTAGGAAAAAAAATAAAAGGCCAAGCTTTTAGCTAGATTGGTCCATTTGAAAGTAGAAAGGGGAACAACAGGTGGTTTTGCTAACAGAAGTTCTTTCTTCTGCAGTTGGCGATACCTCCGTGATGTAACCCGTCAACTAAATGCAATCTCATACAATCAGGTAAGATTAAACAATCTCAACATTTCAAAATCCCAATTCTTAATCCTGATCCAAAGGAGTGAAGGGTAGATGCTAAACACACAGACAGAATTGGGACTAGGGAGGAGTCCGAGAACTGGGATGACCCCCCGCCCCATCTCAGCACCATCTCCTCTGCATTCCCTTCCGGACAAAGTGGAGTCGCAACACACATGGATTGGCCTGAATTACACACATTCTGTTGGAGGGTGGTAGTAGTAACAAGGCTGCGAAGAAAATGACAATTAAAATATTCCAGCGATCCCGATGTCCTGAAGGAAACAGTCTGACAGAGATGGATCTGTCCTTCCTGCCAGGGGTGCTGGACCCTCCCCGTGGTATCCCCATGTTCACCACAGGTATTATTGATCACGTTCCTAAGTGCAAGCCAACTATTTTGGCTAGTACATGATTTAAGAAGTGATGGAGGGAAAAGTGAACCACACTAGACTGAGAAAGAGTACTTTGTAGTTTGGGGGTGACATGTGATTTGATCTCTGCCAGACCCTCGTAGCCAGTAAACTGAGGATCTGAGATCGGGCTGTGTCACTGCTAAGAGGAAGAAAATGTAAGAGGAGGGCTCATATCAACGATTAGACTTCCAAGGCTGTCAGAGACTCATCAGCCCTAGAACACCCAAAATCAGAGTGACTAGAAGCTGACGAGTGGCAGGTGTTATTAACCAGAGAAACTCTAGCCTGAACACAAGATTCTAAGGCTTCCCTAGAGTAGTCCTGACACTGGGGCAGCCCCAAGCGGAGTCCTGTTCACAAGCAGCCATGGAAGATCAAAGTCGAGATGACCAGAGAGCAGGACCCAGGCAAGCTGGGTGACAGACCGGAGACTGCACTGAAGGCCAGGGCTTGCCCTCCTCCCCGCTCCCTTACGGTGACCCTCTGTAATTATAGCCAAGCTGGGAACAGCCTAGCTGAGTGTGTGGGGCACAGGCTGTGACTCCCGGACTCCAGAGCCTGGTTTTGTACAACACGACCTGCATTCATTCACACCTGTGCTCTCTAAACGACGGGGATTATGGAACCTACCACGGAGTTATAAAGATTAAATGAGACAAAACTTACCAGGTAAATGTACAAAGGGGTATTCAATAAGCGTCGGTCCCTATACGGTGCACAAGAGGCAAAAATGTCATGTGGCTATTCATAGGTTATTGGGTCATGAGGCACATCTGGACTTGCACATCATAAATATCCTGGACTCCACGAGTCCCCATTAGTACAGACTCCAAACTAGGCAGACACCGTAGGGTTCTTTTCCCATTTCCAGTTGATCATGGGGTAACATTATCATCTAGGCAATCCCAGCAGTGACAGTCATGGCATCTATTGGTTTAGTCTTCCCAGCCTTCGTTTCAATAAAATCCTGTATTATGAAATCCACTGCATGCCACGTGGCACAAGATTTGTGCCTAATCCATGACATGACTAAATTGGGATCCCTTTTCCCAAGCTGAGGCTTGTTGTGGTCCTTCCCTAGTGCGTGCTTGCTTTCTCTCTTTCTTTTCTTCCTCTTTCTTTCTTTCTTTCTTTCTTTCTTTCTTTCTTTCTTTCTTTCTTTCTTTCTTTCTTTCTTTCTTTCTTTCTTTCTTTCTTTCTTTCTTTCTTTCTCTTTCTTTTTCTTTCTTTCTTTCTTTCTTTCTTTCTTTCTTTCTTTCTTTCTTTCTTTCTTTCTTTCTTTCTTTCTTTTTCTTTCTTTCTTTCTTTCTTTCTTTCTTTCTTTCTTTCTTTCTTTCTTTCTTTCTTTCTTTCCTTTCTCTCTCTCTCTCTCTCTCTCTCTCTCTCTCTCTCTCTCTCTCTTTCTTTCTTTTTTAAACAGATTTCTCACTATAGGGTGCGTACACTCACCGAGAGACAGTGAGACATCATTCTAGAGGGGGGATGGCCATGCTTCAATCCCTTCTCTTCCATTCTCCTCTCAGGATCTTGGGCATGCATACACACGTGCCCACCGTGAGTTTCAAGTCACCAGGTCCGGGACTTGAACAACAGTTGACTACACGGGAGTACGTGGATGTAACCATTACGCCATCTTCCTAGTGTGTTCTACTGAAGTTTACTGAAATATACTTTTTTTGTTTTTGTTTTTTAACTGCAGTTGCTGTTAAGCTGCTGGAACTGAGTTTGGCTTCTCAGAGGCCATGAGCACACTAGGTCGTGACAGCCTACTGTGAAGAATCAACCCAAGCCTAAAAGAACACCAGAGAGAAGGCAGAGACAGAGCCGTGGTGACAAAGGTCTGCATCCCTGAACTCAGCTGCCTTCTTGGGCTTCCTTTTCTGTTAGCCTGCCTTGGGTTCTATTCCTACTACTGACGTAGGTCTATTTTTTATAAATGCTAATTTGAAAATAAGATCATTGAAGCCAGCAGCTGGCATGGTAGTTGATGTGTTGAACTTCCACACGGTTGACTGTGGTTCAAGTCCTACACCTGGTGGCTTAAGATCACGCCAGCACATGTGAGTGTATGCCCCAAATCCCAGAATGAGAATGGAGTCCAAGGGAGTGTGGAGCAGCCACTCCCCCACTGGGAGGAGGGCTAATTTCTCACTTTCCCTCACACTGTCTCTCTCTCCAGCAAGCACAGGCACCTTATGGCAAAAACCTTTAAAAAATGTTTTAAAAAAGGGACCAGCAGTTAGCATAGTGGCTATGTTGCTGGGTTCCCATGTAGTTGACCACGGTTCGCGTCCCAGACCCGGTGGCTTAAAAAACTCACGCCGGGCACGTGTGCGTGCGTGCCCAAGATCCCCAGAGGAGAATGGAGGAAAAGGGATTGTGGCGTGGCCATCCCCCCTGGGGGGTGATTTCTTGCTTTCTGTCTCTCTGTCTCTGTCTGTCTGGCGAGCGCACATGCTCTATAGCAGAAAAAAATAAATAAATAAAAGCCTCTCAAAAAAAAAAAAAAAAGTTTAAAAAAAGATCATTTTTAAAATCCAAAACTGGTACAAGGGGAGATGAAAAGACGAGTACCGTGGAAGAGAGAACAAAACCACCATGATGGTTGTAAGCAGCAGCACATGAGTAGGAAAAGAATTTCCCTTACAACAAAGACTATGGGCCAGGAATAAAGCATGTTTTGACAACCCCCCCCCCCCCCAGGTGACTCTGATGCATGCTCAAGTTTGAGAATCACTGTTCTAGTCAGTGTTTCAATACATAATACACCTGTGCTTTCTTTCCATCCATTTTCTGGGGAGAAAAATACCCAAGTGTGAAATTTATGTCAACAGTGCTAACTCCCAGGTGCTCGGACAGTAAACAGAGGATTATCTTTACTGAGAAAAGACATAACCTCACTGCCTGCGGGCCGTAGGTTCTAACTCTCAGCCAGGCATTAGGTAGCCCATAAGAAATGCTGGTTTTGTCAACAGAAAATTTCAGAAGGAAAATAATTACTCCCATTCTCCACAATTTACTATTTCCCGAAAATAGAATTTTAACAATAAAGAGGCCCATAAACCCTTTTGTTGGAGTAGAAATGTTCACCCCAGTGCCACCAGTCCTGCAAACTCTCAAATTGTCCTTCAAAATGTGTTAATTAGTAACACTTGTTAGGAACTTAAAGGAACATTTTCATGGCGTAAGAATGTTGTGACATGAAAGTAAGCTGTAGCTTATTGGTTATTCAGGTAAACTCCTATAGAATGGTCCTGTTTACATTGTGGTTACCTTCTTCAAAATGGCTTCACTGCAGCTTTATTTTATTTAGAATGTGAATGAACAAGTACAGTCATATCCTACAGTAGTGGTCATATGAATTTATATGTAAAAACATCATGAAGACTGCTTAATTTTAACACTGTCTTTCTGGGTACATATTATGAGAGACCTAAGAGATGGATATAAAGTAACTCTTCCAGGAAATTCTCCACAATTCTCACCTCAAAGGTGCCAGTAATATTCTAATAGAATTCTGACCAGTCAGGGTTTTACATTCAACATTCAAAGATCGCGAATTCTCTTGTGTACTAAAAAGTAAGTTGAGGTAGGGGCCGGCAGGTGGCGTGGTGGTTAAGGACGCTGGACTCTCACATGGCCGACCAGTTTTGAGTCCCGGACCTGGCGGCTTGCTTTCTCTCTCTCTCTCTCTCTCTCTCTCTCTCTCTCTCTCTCTCTCTCTCTTGCTCTCTGTCTCTCCCTGGTAAAATTAAAATAAACAAATAAAGATAAATAAAATAATTCTTAAAAAAAAAAAAGAAATGAAATTAAAAAAAAAAAAAAAAGTAAGTTGAGGTGACAAAGGCACCGTGGGCACCGAGTGGCAGAAAGCAGCCTGGAGCTGCAGCCAGTGCTGCAAGGACCTGGTTTTCACCCGGCATGGGGCTCTGGGGCTCTCCAAGGCAGTATGCCGGGCTGAGGACTTTGTAGGACACTGGGTGTGAGGCGCAAGGCCTTGGGTTCTACGTGACAGAGAGCAGAGCACAGTGGACAACGTGCAGGAACGCTGGATGAGGACTGCTGTGTTCAGCCGAGGCGAGGGCCGGGAGGTGTACTGGAGGCCTCTTACGGTGTCTCCAGAGCACACGTTCCAGCTATTGAAGAGACACACGAAGGTTCTGAAGAGCTGGGACTTAGAGTGTGACAAGCATCACAGCAGGAGGCCTGCGTTTTGTGTGTACAGAGGAATCCGGGACAGGGAGTGATGTTCAACAAGCTGCTGATTGATGGCCAGAGGTCCCGCCTCTAATACCTTTGTCAAAGAACTGAGGCGAATACAAGGAAAGGGCTCCAGAGGAGGCTCAAAGAAGCATCAACGAGCAGGGAGGAGTCAGGGCTTGATGAAAGGGGGCATATCATCTTTCATGCAGGGTATACAAAAGGAGCAGTGGAAGGAAATGGTTACGGAGCCAGCACGTGGCAGAGTGGTTATGTCTCTGGACTCCCATATGGCCGGCTCTGGTTTGAGCCCCAGACCCAGCGACTTAAAAATCACACTGAGTATGTGTACTTGCGTGCCCACCCAAAATCCCAGGAGAATGGAGAAGGGATTGTGGAGTGGCCATCTGCTCTGGGGGCTGATTTCTCACTTTCCTTCTCACTGTCTTTGTCTCTCTTTGGTGAGTTCATGTGCCTGAAAAGCAATAAAACTCTAAAAAAATGGACAAAATTTCTGGTTCAGATAAAAGCAAAGTACTACAAATCTTCTAAGGGAAGAGGGATAAGAAACAGCTCTGAAGAAAGGAAAGAAATAATGAGTTTTCTTCTCCAAGGTCCTCAGGTGTTAGTTGGGACCACTGTAGGGAAGGTGCGGCCAGAAAGTTGCCTTTCCAGTCTGAAGCAAGCAGGACCCCCTAACCTGATCTTAGCATTTCCTATAAATCTCCTGATTCCTAACGTCTCACATAAAGGAATTTGGCAGCAACGGCTGTGGAGCAAGAGAATGAAATACTTCCCAACGTCACTTGCTTCCACGGATCTTCTGCACACCAAACCATCCAGAATGTGGGTCCGTCCATACTGCTGTCATGGGCATGCCTGTTAGAACAGATTCTCCACCCAGCTAGAACACCTTCAAAACCAATGTGCTTTTGGTATGAATGATCTTTTTTCTTCCTTTAGGTTTTTGCCACAGGCCCTGTGCACTTGTTGGAGAGAGATGGAGAGAGACAGCAAGAGGGAAAGTGAGAAATAACCCTCCAGGGGGATGGCCACACTATAATTCCTTCTCTTCCATTCTCCTCTCAGGATTTTAGGCATGCATGCACACATGCCTAATGTGATTTTCAAGTTGTTGGGTCCAGGACACAAACCACGCAGTTGGCCACCTGGGATCCAGCATCTTAACCTCCATGCCACCTGCTGGCCTTGGGCTCAAAGTTTTTAATGGTATCACTTAACAGACTATCTGAAATACCTATCACACCTGTAAAACAGGTCTCTTACCGTAACTCCCAGAATCTATAAAAAAGAACGAGAGTTAGAGCCTTAGGTATTTGAGTATCTGACAGAAATATTATGCCAACAGTACTTTTTTTTTTTTTTTTTTTGCCATAGGGCATGTGCACTCACCAGAGACAGTGAGAGGAAAAATGGGAGGGGGGGGGGGATGTGTGTGGCCATATTGCAATCTTCTCTTTCCTTCTCCTCCTGGGGTTTTGGGCACACACACACATGTACCCAGTGTGAGTTTTAAGCCACTGGACCTGGGACGCAAGCCATGGTTGGCCATGAGGGAGCCCAGTGCCTTAGCCACTATGCCACTTGCTAGCTCCTAAATGGTATTTTCTACTGAGTGTTCTCTAAGAAACTGCCATCCATTTCCTCTGACCCCATACACATCCTGCTGATTCATAAACATAATGAAGCACATCAAATGCATTTATATTTCTCCTCTCAGCGAAT
Source organism: Tupaia tana (assembly GCA_026018925.1). NCBI lineage: Eukaryota > Metazoa > Chordata > Mammalia > Scandentia > Tupaiidae > Tupaia > Tupaia tana. The sequence goes on along the minus strand of JAKSZU010000014.1, from coordinate 14,322,273 downwards.
GACTCACAACCAAACCTACTGCCTAGAAGACAAATTGCATTCTTATTTTGGAAAATTGTTGGATTAACTATTAGGAAATGTCATATTCACAGGTGCCTTTGCATTCTCTTTTAGCTTCTCAAAGGACGTTCATGCTTAGTTTCAGATGTTAAGGCAGCCTGCAGTCAATCTGTATTTGTAACTGTAATTTGCATTACCTGAGCACATATTTGCAGGGCAGGGAGGGGTGAGTAGTTTAGAAATGACCCATCTGTTCCACCTGTGCCGTTCATGGACTAGGTAGCAGTGAACGCAGAATGGAGCACTCACTGGGTGAAAGACCTGGGATCTAGGCCACCGTCCTTCCACGTGACCTTAGGAAACTCCCTCAACTACTTTAAGCTACTTTCTCAAGAGTAAGAGAGATAAATAACTGCCCTGAGTATATAACACACCTACTGTAATGTTCAAATGAGAAAGCAAACATACTTTCTAAAATTTAAATCACCTTAGCTAAAAATCTTAGGAAGAAAAAGAAATCAGATTATATTCAGGAACTATGCATCCCTTTTAATCTTCTAGTTTCTGCATTCATAAATGAAGGTTCTGACCTGAAAATAAAGCAAAACTAGAAAAGCTAAGTCACTTTTTTTTTTTGGAGAGGTCTTTGCTATAGGGCATGTGCGCTCACCAGAAAGACAGAGAGAAAGAGAGAGACAGAAAGTGAGAAATCACCCACCAGGCGGGATGGCCACGCCACAATCCCTTCTCCTCCATTCTCCTCTCAGGATCTTGGGTACGCAAGCACACATGCCTGGCGTGAGTTTAAGTCACTGGGTCCGGGACATGAACCACCATCAGCTACATGGGAGTTCAGCGACATTGCCATTACGCTAACTGCTGGTCCCAGCTAAGTCACTTTTTTAAAAAATCAAAATGAGCTACATCTTTTTTTTTTTGAGAGGTTTTTACTATAGGGTGTGTGCGCTCGCCAGAAAGACAGTGAGACAAAAGGCGAGAAATCACCCCCCCCCCGGGGGGGGTATGGACACACTGCAATCCCTTCTCTTCCATTCTCCTCTTGGGATCTTGGGCACGCACGCACGCACGCACATGCACCCGGCGTGAGTTTAAGGCACCGGGTCCAGGACTCAAACCGTGGTCGACTACATGTGAGTCCAGCGACATAGCCATTATGCTAACTGCTGGTCCCAAAATGAGCTACATCTTATACCATCAAGTATTAACAACAATTACTCCAAAGGCTTAAGGATAGTGAACAATTTCAAAAAACTTTTCTAAGACATGACTATGAAAGTAAAAAACTCAAACACTGATGAAACGGCAGTTATCTACGTAAGATTAAATCCCAAAGTTGGCATAGATTTAAAAAACAGGTAAAATTTAAGAGTAGACAGACATTACATAGCTTTAATGAATCCACTTCCTTTATTGCAGTAACCTCTGTACAAAGCCGCAACTGCAATACTCAAAGTTAAAACATTAGAAAAGCATTTATGTGACAGTTACAGTACAGTATATCAAAATATTACATTTTCAAACTTAGTAGATAATCATCCACCAGAGCTCAAATCTTTAAATTATTTCCATAGTTTTAAAAAATATGTAATGTCAGAAAGCATATAAAAAGAAAGGAAGCCTAAAATACAAACGAAATAATGTAACAAATAAATATCCGATTTAATGAACTGCTAATCAGCTTAACACCGCCATTCTCTCTAAACCCACTGAATTCTTACCTATAGGAATAGTGAACTGTCAAATGTCATTGCATAATTTCTAAGGAATCATCAATCATTAGAACTAAAAAAAATTTGGCATTAAGATCATCAAAATTCAGCATAAATAAAATAGGTAGCATCAACACTAGTTAGCGTATCTAAGAATTAATTGTAAAAATTTATTAGAGCATTACAACTCTGAAAATTTTTGACTTGGTGTCTAGTGTTAAGTGAAAGTAATGCATCCATTTTTTTTTTTTAAGTGAAAAGCATCTTACATTATTTCACAATGTTACCCTCCCCATGTTATGTATATTTAGATACATTATATGTACTTTATACACACATGTATGTATGACACATGACATTTGGTTCCTGTAGTATAGATCACAATGATGTTTTCCTGAATGGGAAAAACTAAAACAATAAAAAATAAAAAATAAGTGTACCTGTGCACATTTCAAGATAGCAGCACTCAATCTATGCCCTATTGTCCATTTAAAAAGTTCACATGTGATATCGTCTATTGAATAATATGACATTTCTACCGTCATTTCCCCAGAACACTGCCAAACCTGCAATAAATGGAACAATGCTGTGAGCTACACTATAATATAGGAAAACCAGTTACTTATTATCTTAATATTCTGAATTCAGAGTTATTGGATCTCTGACTTACATGAACTTAGTTCATAATCATGCAGCAAAAATACTGCACCATTGAATATAATAATGATATCACAGATTTCTTTGGAAGATCCATGAACCGCAAAAGTTCTCCCCCAATGAAACCAATGAACCCATTGAAAAGTACTCTGGATGGAATGTTCTCCATCGTTGAACTAAAGAATTGTGGGAATTGACAGCATGCCTTCAAATGGTCACCTTTGTTCTCCATCAAAACTATTATCTGTCAATCTGATTTTGAACTTATGTGTACTGAAACAAAAAAATTTTGCACTAATAAATTTTGATCACTTTAAAATGCAACACCAGCAACATAAATTTCATTATATATACACATGTGCATCTGTGTATGCATATAAATTACACACACACACACATACATACATGTAGACATAAATCCCTTGAAATGTTTTTAGGAAATCCTTCCTTGAATTAAAAATAAAAAAAATTCACATTAATAATTGTATATAAAGCTTTTAGGACAGTACATATGCACTGTCAAAATTGTACTAGTAGAAGGATGTCAAAACAGACATTTCAAAAGCACAAACTGGCAGTTTTTCTTAACACAAATGTTTTAAAGTATTAAGAATGGATTAAATTTAAATGTCCAGAATAATCTGTTCAAACCTGAGTGTATTAAGACTAAGTGTACTTGACAATTGAATGAGGCCTAAAAACATTTCACTAAGAAACCAGTGGTCCATTTAACCATTTGATGAAATATTATTTGAATGATTTACAAAGGATGGTACAGTGTAGTGAAATTCCACACAGTGATTATTGAAATATTCTAGTAAATGACATTGCTTTATCTAAATTTCCTCTAGAAACATCTGTTAGTATTTCTTATAAATCCCTCAAATTTGAGGAAAATTCTAAATTAGGACAGATCTCTCTTGAAATAAATACAAATGATCTTGAGAATATTTAAAGAATGACAAAAAAAAAAAACGACTTTTTCCGCATGGTATACAGAAGTACTGTTTAAGTCTTCAACCTTCCCTAAGAAATAACAATAGAGATAGACATAACAGCCCATCAGAGGGATTAAAAAAGGGTATTTGGGGCCTTTTTTTCTCCTATTTCTACATTTCACATTTACATATATTCATACAAACCTGATCTTAGGGTTGTTCTGTGGTTACCATTTTCCCCATTGTTTCATTAGCCTGCCCTAATTCTCACCTTTAATATCTAACAGATACCTTTCAAAAAGTAATAGAAAACATACAGTACTAAATGCTAATTGGTCAATGAAAGAAGAAAAGCAGTTTCTATTTTGCTTTCAGGTGGAAGAGACTAGAAATAAAAATAAAAGCTGAAGGCAAAGTTTGACATTCTATAAATTTATAAAAGAGGATACATGGATGAAATTTGGTTAATTTCAGAAGGCACCTCAAGGCTAAAGGCTTTTTGTACTCCTTTCGTCAATCAAAAATAACACATTTTTATTGCTATTCAAGTAGCAAAGGAAAACTTTACTCTTACGAACTTTAGTCCAAGAAAGGATCACCATTCATTAAGACAGAGATATTGGAACTGACTAAAACTGAAGTCTCCATACACATATATCAATGGAGCAACTTTCCTGTGCTTTCAAATTAATGAAATAGTGAAAGAAAAGTCACAGTTCGCCATTGTGATGTTAACATGTCATTGAAGATTCAGTCACTTCATTAGGCACTGAAGCACAACTCTGGAGGGCCGTCCATCATGAAGAGCATTTACGAGTAGAAGGTAAGGACGCTCTGATGATTCCCACGAACTAAAAGGATCGGTGGTAGATCTTTAGACAGAGCTTCTAGCCACGCCATGTAGAGAGCACTGGACACCGCACCTTTTCGTGCAACTGGGAGACTCCTGGTCCCAAAAGAAGACAAAGAGATCTAACTGAGCAATGCATGGAAGCTGATTAGAATAAGGTGCAACAAAACTTATAAATTAGGTTACAATAATCAGAGATTACTATAATAAGATATTTCTGAGTGCTGGGAAACTGTCCAGGTGGAACATGTGTTTAGAATCAAATGGAGTCATCTATGTCAACCCTAACTAAACAGGCTGAGGACGGCAGAAGGACATGCCATCTCACACTAGCACAGCTGATAAAAGAAACATCATTTGGACAATTTTTCCAAATTATACCATAGCAGAAAGACCACTACAACCTGACACCAAGTCCAAACTTGGACAGATGAAGCTTCCTGTGTTACTGACCCTGGTAGCCAAGAGTAGATGTTCCAAACAACTGATAAAATGCCCTCCCCTCCTCCTCCTATTGTGGTTTTTGCCTTTAAAGCCTCTCCAAGGAATTAAGACCTCAGTGTACGTGTTTGTGGCAACCTCAAACATGCTCACCTGGGCTACAACACCAGCTGTGGTCCAAATGTTTATGCCTGAGTAAACTCCTTCTTGCTTAACCTGCTCTCAGTTTATATTCAATTTTTTTTTTTTTGGAGAGGCTTTTGCTATAGGGTGCATGCGCTCGCCAAACAGACAGAAAGAGACAGAAAGTGAGAAATCGCCCCCCAGGGGGGATGGCCACGCCACAATCCCTTCTCTTCCATTCTCCTCTCGGGATCTTGGGCACACACGCACATGTGCCCGGAGTGAGTTTAAGCCACTAGGTCTGGGACTCGAACCGCGGTCAACTACATGGGAGTCCAGCGACATAGCCATTACGCTAACTGCTGGTCCCAGTTTACACGCTTTTTCAGGTTGACAGATAGCAACCACCATACTTTCTTCTCTCTTCCCAATGTTTTCAAGTTGCAACAGTCAATCTTTAAAAACTTTTTCATAATAGCAAATAAATATGATTTCTCCTTCAATAGTGGAATTCTTCTAGGAGAAAGGAATGTTTCTACTGAAATTTACAGAATTAAGACCATATAAGTGGGTGAAATTCTGTCTGAGTTTTTATATTTCTACTTAAAGAAGATGATACTGGTAACCAGCTGCTCTGTAGAGCAAAGTTTCTCTCTGAATTTGTGTATTTTCTTCTTTTTTTAAAAAAAAAAAAAAAAAAAAGAGAGAGAGATTTTTTGCCATAGGGCATGTGTGCTCTCCAGAGAGACAGAAAAACAGTGAGGCAGAAAAGGAGAAATCACCCCCCAGGTGGAGGGGCAGGCTGTATGCCCTTCTCCCTTGGGAGATTGGGCACTCACGCACATGCACCTGGTGTGAGTTCAAGCCTCCAGGTCTGGGACTTGAACTGTGGTCGGCCATGTGGGAGTCATATGGGAGTTAATGACATAACCATTACACCATCTGCTGGTCCCTGTATGTTTTCTTATCTTACATTGCAGGTATTTGGTCATCAGCAGCAAAACTTGATACTATCCGGTATGCTGAATATTTGTTACTGACTGAGCTAACGAACCTCTGATATTACTTCAGCCCATCACTTGGCATGGTTTTCGGCTTGTGCTTTTCTTATCTATTTAAGGACAGTCACAGGCTCTAGGACTGAGAAAATTTAAATTCAAGTAAAATCTAGTTAACCTAGTTTAGCAGAGGAAAAGTCAAAGTAGGCATTGGCACCTGTACGTAAGGCAAAGACCAAGTGTGCGGCATGCCAAGTCTGAGGGGTGGCAGAGGACACAGGGGTGGGGATTCAGACAGGAACTGCTGTTTAAATTTAATTCTCCAAGTGACTCTTCATAAGGAAGGAGTCTGGGGTCCTTTTTTTTTTTCTTTTTAAAGAGAGACTTTTGGTATAGGGCATGTGCACTTCCCGGAGAGACACAGAGGTAGAAAGCAAGAAATCCCCCCCCATGGGGATGACTGCGCCACAATCTCTTCTCCTCCATTCTCCTCTTGGGATTCTGGGCATGCATGCACATGTGTCTGATGTGAATTTCAAGCCACCAGGTCTGGGACTCGAACCGCAATCGACCATGTTGGAGTTCAGCAACATAACCATTACACCATCTGCTGGTTCCTGGGATCCACATCTTAATGTGGGAGGCTGTACAATAGTGTTTCCAAAGTTTGGGAATTTTGGCAAGATTAAAAGGGCAAATAAAAGGAGAAATTCCAGAATAACTAATTATGATAAAGAAAAAATGGTTAAGATTTTTATTTTTCTTTCCTCCTGACTTAATTTTCTCACATGCTTAAAGCAAAGTATATTCTTAACATTTTGTTTTTTTTTCCTATAACTAGTAAGTTATTATGGGTGCTATACAGATATGTACTTGGAACAGAAATTAATCCAGTTATTCATACATTATGATAAAATGGATAGTCAAGAAAATCCTAATACAGATTACTTACATGACAATAATATTAGCTGTGTTTGAATGTTCCTTTAATAATTCATTTAACCTGATCTGCCGGTATGTCTGAAATGAAACAGGACAAAGTCATTCCTAGACCATTTGAAAATTACAATCTAGTATCCTTCATAATTCTATATACAAAAACAAAGAATTTTGGTGTCATAAAAATGTTCCCTATTTGAAAGATAAGTGCTGCCTACTATTTATATATAAATCTAATTTAGTTAAGTAGATTTTATTTAAACAACTAGTTCCCCATATCAAGCTGCAGTTTTTGGCATTTATGTCTAAAATATATTTTTAAGAATCACATGGAAAATTAATGACTAGGAAGCAGAAGAGAAAGACTACCTTGGTCTTATAAAGTTCAAGCTCATTATCTGTTATTCGCCATGGTTCATCTTCTTTCATTTTATCTGCAATATCTTGTTCTTTATCATCTTCATGAAGTCTGTATGGCTCAATCATTTCATCAAAAGCTACAATACTTAAAAGAATAGAAAGATAACTGACTACCATATTTCAAATTACAGAACAGAAAGATCTTAAACACATTCATCTATCAGGCTCCCCTCTATATCCCAACTAACAGTCATGTTGTCGATTAGAAACTAGCAATTTCAATTCTCTCAAACTGATCATAAATTTACTTAAAAACGTTTAAAAAGAAATTTACTGTAGAGCCATACTAACGATAAAACGGCAGTTTTAACTGTTAAAGCGATCTCTCTGCTCCTATCCCCACCCATTCCCCTTAACCTACAATAAATTTTATCACAGTATCCAAAATGATCCTTTTGGGTGGTTAAGTCAAATTGTGTTACTACTTCACTCAAAACACTAAAAGGCTTTCTCAGTTCAAGTACCAGTGAATAAAAGTAGTGTAGGAAAACGTACTAGAACATTGTGAAGGAAGGAAAGGGCACATACAAAAAGATTCACAAGATGAAGAATTAATTACTAGATTCCAAAGATACTGCGTAGGACAAAAGATAATAAAAGAACATGGTATTTTAATCCTTCATGAATATGAAAAACATATTTTTCAGTATCAAGTCTAATATAAAGCTCCTGTTATTTTTAGTAAGAAATAATGTCTCTGCTTACAAAATGAAGTGTGAAGCTGTAATTAAAATTCTCTCTGGAAACTGAAAACCTTTCAGAGTTATAGGTATGCCAACCATCAGTTTTAGATTTTTAAAACGTTTATACATGATTAACAGCAGGGACAAAAAATTAGATACATTTAAGCTGATTTATCTGCATCTGAGTAGATCATACAAATCAAAAATTTGTACAGAGTAATTCATCCAATAACTTACTTTTCTTTCTTTGGTTTGGTATTGATATCTCCTAGAACCATGATATCAGAGAAGTCTATCCGGAACTTGCTAAGCAAAGTAGCCATCCTAGAACAAAAAATTAATAGCATTGAGATACATGAAGGGTGTTTGTAAGTATATTCTGTATCAGACAAATCCATATATTTGAAAAGTGTAGTTTATTGGAAAGGTCAATGAGGTGTTAAAGTCCAGCTGAATTAATTCACAATGTTCATTCATGAAGTAGACCTCTGAATTCACTGAGAACATACTACTGGTATAATATTTCACTTTCTCTTTAAATCTCTTAATATCCAATAATGAATAGACAAGGGAAAGAAATAAAATTTGAATACTGATTAGTTTTGTGTGAAAGGTAATTTTCATCAAATTATATTGGGAAGAATAAGAATTTCAGCTCAAAACTAGGAAACAGTTCCTTAATTATTTTAGATTATTTTTCCATCTAAGAAGAATGCTTATCTCAAGAGCCAAATATGACCTTTTGTGCCACACTGAAGATACAGCTGATGTCAGATTAAGTCTGCGGAATTCAGGTAGGAGGTAGAGACAGGCATAGGCATGGGAAAGAAGCACCACCATGCCCAAGTTTTTGGTAAATAATACCTTTTTGGGGTATGGCTGGCAATGACACACTGGTAGCAACAACAGAAAAAGTGAAATACACACACAAGTACATATGAAAGTAATTTACAAAACAGGATTTTATTTTTCATAAAATGACAGTTTTCTAGATTAAGGTATGAGGTACTAGAAAATAGATGAGGTATAGGCTTAACAAATTAATTTCTAGTTATTTCTTATACAATTTACTATTTGAAATGAATAAACACCTACTGGAACTATTCACCTAGGTGGCCACTATATATCAAATGCGCTAAACATTATAGGGTCCATAAAACTCAAATTTAACAAAATAAATATAATACAGGCCTGAATGTGATTAAGTACTATTGAGAGTGCGTCGTGATTCAGGTAGGAAACACAGTGACTAGTTAGAAGAGCAAGGGAAAAATACAAAAAAGTGTTATGAAGAATTGAACTGGGTTTTAAAGAAAAAAAGTATTTAATAGAAGCAAATGAAAAGCTATTTTCTTTAAGCAGAGACATGAGAGTGGGCCAAGGAGGAAGAGCCTGGAATCACAAGTATGTCCGGGACTGAAGTATAGAACAGATACGGGGGAACAGGAAATAATGCAAAGGCGACAAAAAGAAAGGCCATCCAAGGCCCGTGACTGTCGCTTAACAATTAGACTTTTTATGATAGGCAGAGTGGAAAAGCTGTTAGAAGTACTTTAGGTAGAGACATTAGATAGATCAACATTCTGCTTTCTGAAAATAAACCTGAAAACCCTATGCACCATATATGTGGAGAGGTCAGCAGTAAGACGAGGGTGCTTAGGGTACAGGAGAGAACGCTACATTGTGGCAGAGAGAAGGGGGCGGCTGGCATGGGAGTCCTGCGTGGCCCATTATGTGAATCTGTGATTTTGGTGCACTTTTCCCCCTATTAAAAGAAAAAAGCTGTTTAACACTTTCATGCCATAAGTATTTAATAATAAAGATCTTCTAAAATGCCCATATGTTAAAAAACATTGCATATAAATAAAATTAGTAAAATTAAGAATCTGTAGACTTAAACATGAAGGAAGACTAAATTAAAGATAATCAGGTATTGGGACCAGCAGATGGTGTAATGGTTATGTTGCTGGACTCCCACATAGCTGACCATGGTTTGAGTCCTGGACCTGGCAGCTTAAAAACTCATGACAGGGGGAACCAGCAGTTAGCGTAAGGGCTATGTCTCTGGACTCCCACATAGTCAACCATGGTTCGCGTCCTGGACCCAGTGGCTTAAAACTCACGCCAGGCGCGTGTGCGTACGTGCCCAGGATCCCGAGAGGAGAATGGAGGAGAAGGGATTGCGGCGTGACCATCCCCTCTGGGGGGTGATTTCTCGCTTTCTGTCTCTATGTCTCTCTCTGTCTGGTGAGCGCACGTGCCCTATAGCGAAAACCTCTCCAAAAAAACCCACATGACAGGTGTGTGTGCATGCATGCCGAAAATCCTGAGAAGAGAATGGAGAAAAAGGGATCGCAAAGTGGCCATCTCCCCTGGGAGGTGATTTCTCGCTTTCTTTCTGTCTGTCTCTCCAGCAAGTCCACATGCTCTATAGGAAAAATCTCTCTTCTTTAAAAAAAAAAAGTAATCAGGTTTTATCTAACTAGAAATTTTAGCTTCAGGATAGAACATAGCAACATGGTTGACATTTTCTGGACTGTCTAATTTTTATCCTATCAAGTATATACTGTGATAACGAAGTGCTACTGGATTAATATCTTTCAATTTAAAATAAACTTACGCTCTCCGGTCATGGTCTATTCTGTTTATTTTTCCACCAATGAATACTCTGATCTTACAATCTTTCCACTTTTTCTTGGTAGTCAGAAGATAAGGAATCAACAAGGTCAAACCTGAATTATAAAAACATAACAAATCATTCACTAAATGCTATTTCTCAATCAAGAACTCTTAATTCAATTTAGTCTCTAAAAACGCATTTACTACAACTCAGTATTAAACAAAATTCTGTTTTTTTCTTTGTACTTCAGTCAAAAAGCCATTAAAGAGGCCTGAACAAAACCAAAGGCCCAGGGGAATCAGTGCCCACTTGAGGAGGACAGCCGAATCGATAGTGGCCTGGCAGCGTTGCAGATTACTCACATACAGGAGGAATGAAGAAATGTATTTCGCTGACCCTAAAGGAAGCCAAGTTTCCCAATGAAATGAGAAACATGTAAAGGAGAAGCTCAACTTACCCTGGTTTTGGATCTCTACCTTTATCTACACACACGTACATTTCCTACTTCTGTCCACCGAGGGCCTGCAAGTAGTGATAGTCCAGTAGCCACAAGTGTATCTGATGCCCTGGTCTTTGCTTCTAAACACTATTCTCCACTAAAAGGAAGCAGGGCTCCTTAGCTAAAAGGTTGCTTCCAATGCTGGGGCAAGGAAAGCACAAAACTATAAGAGTTAGTGTGGGATTATCTTGCGTCAGTGCAAAGAACGATCCGTACATAACAAATGGAAACAGAAATCAGCCTAGGGTGAATCCTACTGGTTAAATATGGGACAAAACAAGGAATAAGAATTACAAATTATATCCCACTGTATAAAATATGTGGCAACGCATTCACACTGAAGGAAACAAAGAGAAAGCTCTTCCTTACAGGAAAATCATATATATCCCACTGTATAAAATAAGTGGCAATGCATTCACACTGATGGAAACAAAGAGAAAGCTCTTCCTTACAGGAAAATCATTGTCTGGCAACCACAACAATAAACTCAGGCAGAAACGTCAATGGATACTATAGATGGAGCTAGGTTTACAAAAAGAATGGCATATTTACAGTCTCAAAGTTAACTCCTCATGCCTCACCCCCCCACCCATAATTATCAAGGTGGGGTGAAAAGTACTTTTCAGTTGATAAACCCAGTGAAAACCACCTTACTTGGGACTAGCAGTTAACATAATGGCTATGTCCCTGGACTCACATGTGGCCGACTGCGGTTCGAGTCTCGGACCCAGTGGTTTAAACTCACACTGGGTGCGTGTGCATGCGTGCCCAAGATACCAAGAGGAGAATGGAGGAGAAGGGATAGCGGCATGGCCATGGCCACGCCCCCCCCCCCGGGGGGGGTGATTTCTTGCTTTCTGTCTCTCTGTCTTTCTGGCGAGAGCACGCACCCTATAGCAAAACAAACAAACAAACAAATACCCTAAAAAAAAGGAAACCTTACTCAATAGTCAAAGTTAATGTCACCAGTGGTAGAAAAAAAATTAGCAACAAATGCTATTCCATATGACAAAAGACACAGCATCACTTCTGTGACATTTCTGCCCAAAATATACAGTGTGGAACTAATTATGATGAACCATCAAACAGTACTCCAAATTGAGTGACATTCTACAAAATGGTCTGCAATATTAAAAAGCTGTTAGTCATGGGACCAGCAGATGGCATAATGGTTACATTCCTAGACTCCCATGTAGTTGACCGTGTTTCAAGTCCTGGACCTGGTGGCTTAAAACTCACACCAGGCACATGTGCATATGTGCCCAAAATCCTGAGAGAATGGAGAAAAAGGGTTTGCAGTGTGGTCATTCTCCCCTGGAGGGTGACCTAACTTTCTGTCTCTCTGTTTCTGTCTTTCCGGTGACTACATGCACCCTAGAGCAAACATCTCTCTTAAAAAAAAAAAAAAAAAAAAAAAAAAAAATTCTTCCAGGGCACATGTGCAGCATGCCCAAAATCCTGAGAGGAAAATAGAGGAGAAGGGATTGTAGTGTGGCCATGCTCTCAGGGGGTGATTTCTCACTTTCTGTCTACCTGACGAGCTCAGGTGTCCTGTAGCCAAAATCTCTCTTTAAAAAAAAAAAAAAAAAAAAACCCAAGATGTCAGTCATGAAGCACAAGGGAGTGGTAAGCAACCTCTAGGTTGGGAAACACCAGAGACAAGACAACTAAGTGCTGGCCTGATTCTGAAATTAATCTTACTGTTTTGAGAAACGCAGTCAAAACCTAAATGGAATCTGTAGGTGAAGAGTGCATGCCATTTCTTAGCTCAGTTATCATTTCAATAAACGTAAAATTAAAAGAAAACATATTAACAACCTTACCTCCATCATCAAAAAGCCACCAGACATCAATAGTATTCTTCCCTTGTTTTTTCTGAAACTGTGTACTAGCTTCAAGAAGCTTTTGGTCGGCTACATTTAAAGGCACAATAGGGCCTTTGGATTCTAAAGAATTAAGCAAAAAATAAGATGTAAGGGAAGCAAATATCAAAGGCTTTCTTACAGAATGCCTAACTTGTGCATACTCAAATATGTCTGTAACAGACAGTTGTGCATGACATTCATCATAATCTTTCACTTGTTTCTAATTTAAATATACTTTAAAAATGGCTACAGATAAATACTTCTTTAGCTGAACAAATCCAAGTTAGCTTGCCTAATTTCTAATATTTTAAAGCATTCTGAATTGAAAGAGAATCATAGATACCAATCAAAAAACACCTGAACCAATCAAAAGACTTATACTTGACTGCTAGGTAGGTCTCATTGTCTTGTAAAACTGTTTCAGGTTAAATGAGGAAAACAACTAACTTTTCCATTGCAATATTCCCTTTGCAATCTGGTATCTCAATAATTTAAAGTTCAAAAAATTATTTAAATAAAAGTTGTTATTTATAACATAAATGACAGTAAGAAGCTGAAGCTATACTAGCACAATCTCACGACTACCACAGTGAATCCAAGGAAAATCTCTCATCTTCACTTCTATCTCTCATCCTTTCAATATGTGAGGTCCCATTTAACAGTAATGTAACAACATCTTTCTCTAAACCACAGAAAGATGGTGGGAGCTCCTTGGCAAAGCACTCATCTGCTGCAGATTTAAATGACAATACATCAAGAGAGTTCCCATTTATAGTACCAGGAACCAAAAAAAAAAAAAAAAAAAGAAAAAGGAAACAAAAAACAAGAACAAAAACCAAACAGCATTGGCTCTGTGAGCAAGCAAATGAGTATAATGAAACTCCTACATCAAAAATGTGAAAGCAGAAACCCACAGGAGGGAATCTGATCACTCTGCAGATGTCTCATTCACTCCATGCTGCCATGATGCTTGCGAACATGACAAATGGCTTTGCGTGATGACATGATATGGCTACCAAACCACACTGCTCCGTAACTCTCACCTCTATCTCCTTCTCATATAATTCATGTACGTTGACATGACTGTGTATCTCCCAAACGTAGCACGACTGTGAGAAATAGTGTAATTTTTGAAATGAAAAATATATTAGTATCAAAATTGAGGACCTGGCTGGGTACAACTGATGGTAAAGAATGCAAGTGACACTGTAAATAAGCCCATTTCAGTGTCCCTACTAATCATCTAAACCATGAAGTTAAAATTAAAAAATAAAAATTAATACTGACTTTAAGGATTTCAATATTCCAGAAATGCTGATTCAAAAGAATTTGTATGTTATATTTCACCTTTTCCCAGGAAGATTTAACTGTTTAGTTGGACTAATGATAATTCTTCTAATCTGCATTTAATAGATAACTGTAACATCACCTCACCATGGAAATAAAAATTAAGGTAAAAAAAAAATTAACAAATTTAGAGTTAAAGAGTTAACGACATGAAAAAAGGGAATAAAATAAAATGATGGAAAATGCCTGCCTTTTTTCAACAGTGGTTGAGTTGGAGTCTTGCCATCCTCTTCCTCATCTAGATTATGTTTAAAAAACACAAAATATAAGTTAATTGTCTTTATATTAATGAAATAATGAAAACGTATATAGCACATTTACAAACAAAACATAGTCTGAAGCAACAGTCTATGAAAAAGAATTTAAGACTGAAGATTAATATTTTCAAGATTGTTCTAGATATTTGAGACCTCCCCCCTCCACAGGGTGACTGATTTAATATTCACCCTTAAATTTTATTCTTGTAAAATTATCAAAAAAACTTCCTTTTTTTTAAAGCTTTTAAAAGTTTTCATACCATAAATCAGTTGAAAAGAGGTTGACTGGCTTTTAGAGGAGAAATATACACTAAAAGATATTACAGAGAATACATAAATTTTTCACATGTCACTGCATCAGTATGCAAATGACTGAAAAGCAATTTTACAAATATTTAATGGATATATGATATTTGTAAAAAGTAGCTACTTGAAATATTAAGGACTTTGATCAGAGACAGAAGTCTTTTGCTTTATATAAAATGCCTGGTTATATAGGAGTGATTTTTTTTTCAAATTCATAAATTTATATATGCACGTGTATATGTGTGCATTTATTCATTCATAAAGATTTTTGGGGGTTAACAGTCTTCCTGACTTTTTTTTTTCTTAATATAAGCCTATATTATTGGTTCGTTTAAGACATATAAAACTCCAGACTCGGACAAGCAAAGCATGTTGCAGTAGGCTCGGTGCCCTAAGACTCCCAAGATTACAATGTTATCACTATCCCCTTTTACTAGCTGTATAGGCTTGAGTTAGTTAGTTAATGCCTGACTTGTCTGATCTGCAGAAAGGTTAACAGTACCTACCTCTTAACGCTGTTATATTGGAATTATCAATGTATTAAAGCTCAGTACCTGGCACTAAGTAAGTATTCAGAAAGTAATCTTTTTGTTCCCTTGCACACTGTGTATTTTAAAAACCAAGACAGATATACCAAATACTAGGAATATATATTAACTATAGCAAGAATGTTTCTAATTCTGAAGACTTCTAAAACTGTATAACTTTTCTGTTACCTATACTAATTTTGAGAAAAACTGACTAAACAAAAAGACAAAACAAAATGAATGCTACTTCTGAATGCTAATTTTTATGCCTGTTACAGAAAAAGAACCAATTACTACATTTAATTCTACAGTATTAAATACTGTTTTTATAAAATAGATATGTAATGGTATATGTCTTGACAATAAAAAACTATGGAAGTTCTGACTCATTACAGAGTCAGAAATGTCAATGGCATCTTGGCCTTTAAGCGTAATTTTAAAGGCTTTTAGATTTTTACAATAAAATAGATGGGTAGAAATGTACTGACTCTGTTTCCTATTCTGTAAGAATAACGACTTCCTAAGACTGCGACACATCCATGAGTTATTACACGAACAACATCTATTATAATGTGGATGCAGGGTAGATGCTTGATATTACTTCCTCCCCTTCCATTACAACTTTATAGAGAAAAGATCTGTTTTAGGCAAGAGGAAAGAACAACAACAACAACAACAAAAATCTAAGAGGATGGAAAAGAATGAATACCATAAACTAAAGTAAGTAAGGAACAAAAAGGACAACCATCAGAATCAATTTATAGATTTTTGAGGCAAAATAAAGAAAAGAAAAGAAAAAGATCATCAAGCTAGGGAAGAACTGAAAGGAAAAACAGGTGTCAACTAAAGTCTCAACCAGTACTACTCTAAAGTAAACAAGGTAAGTGAGAAAGAAGAACCAATAGCTGCCATGCCTCAAAATAACATAGAAGAGATAAACAGCACAGAAACATGATTTGTTCAAGATTACGGATTTCAGAAAAAGAATGATAATTATTTTGCAGGAATCAAAAGCATTATATGGTTTGATGATTTACAGTGCAGATTTTTTCCTTATCGTGTCAGTTGGCACTAGGACAGATGGAGATACTAGACTCAACAGAGGTAGGAGAGTGAGGGTGGACAGTAAGATTTGGAAGTCATCTCTTTTTCTCCTCATAAATATGACATTCAGACTTCTGGATGAAACGAAATTATCATGTTCTTTTGAGGTTCAGATTTAAAGTATGCTTCATATTAAGATGTTTTATTTAAAGCAAATGTAACTAAAACACACAAGATCATATCAGTAAATAATTAACCCACGGTGGTTTTTGTTCTATGATTTACTTTAATATCTTAAAATAACTAGTCACTTTGTAGCCATTTTTGAAAGCCATAAATTTAACTTGGCCAATTAGAAATAAATAGTGCAAATTTAAGAATAGGTAAGTGTATAAGATACATACTAAAAACCTTTTTCCTCACAAATTAAAATATTACCATTCACAAAAGTTCTTGTTTGATGAAAATTACCTTTCTGTTTAACAATTTTTTCACATTGCTTGGAAGTATCTATATCCGATTTTTTACTATACTCCATACTTAGTACTACATCCTTGGCACCAGGAGATTTCTCTTGTGATGACAATAATTCTTCTGTAGACACAAAAAATTTGATTATTACCAAAATCGTATTTTAATTGTTAAAGAAGGTATCATGGTTTAGTAACTAAATATTTTAAAGCAAAGTTTATTACAAATGATTTCTTGGGTAAACAATTGTGAGTCTCTCTGAAATGATCATTCACTTAAATATGTGAGCCACAACTAAAAGTCGGATATGTTAATTAGGTGCTAGGGAATCAGTAATGAGTGAAGTTCATCCAATAGTAGACTCTGGTGGACAAAGACTCACATGCAGTATGTGAATCAACTCGACTCTCAAAGCCAATTATACATATTAAAAATGTACAGTGTGACAAAGGTTCACAGACCTGGAAGATGACAGACAACACTGAAAATGTTTACACATGACTATAAAGTCAAGATATAGTCTCTTCCTAAAATTCACGGAAAAAAGTATTACTTCTTTGTTTTTAAAGCAGTTTCTTCATTTTATTATTTTGGTAAAGAGGTAGAAAACATTTATTATCTTCTATCCTAAAAGTTACCATACAGGCAGACAAAATGTGAAGTAGTTTATCTGCCCATAATCGTCATCACTTACTTGCGTGACTGAAGAGAAACAACAATAGACACACTGTGTGAGTCTGGGTGCTAACACCATCCGAGAGCTCACAGGCCTTTATCTCCATTTTAATCTCCACAAAGACCCACATGTAGTAACTATACTTTGACAGAGGAAGAAATTGAGGCTTGAAGTCACCAAGTTTGCGGAGGCTAAAACTACTAAGAAAAAATGCAGGGATTTTAAAAGTGGATCTGCCTGACTCCAAAGTCTATCCTCTTAACTCCTATGCTACACCAAATTCCTGTCTGCAAATCTTAATTAACAGTAAGGCTTTCAAAAACATTTCAAAAGGGCTGGCAGGTGATATGGTAGTTAAAGGTGCTGGACTCCCACATGGCTGAATGCAGTTTGAGTCCCGGACCTGGTGGATTGCTTTCTCTGTTTCTCTCTGGTGAGTGCACATGCCCTATAAAATAATAATAAATAAATAAATAAATAAATAAATAAATAAATAAAATAAAATAAAATTAGGTGAATAATTATTTTTTTAAAATTTCTTAGTCCTTACAAATAAGTGAAAACACTTTTCTGAAGTTTAAATCACATTCAAACCTCAATAAATGATAGAATTATAAGATTCATTAACCAAACTGAAATACATCTGCCAGCAAAAGGGAATACTACTAATGATGATGCATAATCAATAGGTGTAAGAAGTACGGGACCTTAAACCTAACCACTGTCAAAGTAAGAGAGAACTGAAATGGTACTGTGCCAGCCCTACTCCAGAATACAGATAGGCATTTTTAGTAAGTCATATGTTTTTGTCATTTGAATAAAGACCTCAAAGTGTTTATTTCAAAAGTGCAGACTACACTTCAAAGGGTGAAGGGAATAAAACAATTTAAATACACAAACAGTTGACACAAGCTCACAACATGTCTCTTAGCTGTTTAGGCTCAGCTAATTTTGATAATTTGTGTATGTCACTAATAGATAACAGTAAAGTAGAAGATACGCAAATTTTTATCAACCTTATTTTTTTAAACTACCAGTAAATCATTAAGAGATAGGGAACCAGCAGTTAGTGTAATGGCTATGTCGCTGGACTCCCACGTAGTCAACCGCAGTTCGTGTCCCAGACCTGGTGGCTTAAAACTCACGCCGGGCGCATGTGCGTGCGTGCCCAAGATCCCGAGAGGAGAATGGAGTAGAAGGGATTGCGGCGTGACCATCTCCCCTGGGGGGTGATTTCTCGCTTTCTGTCTCTATGTCTGTCTCTGTCTGTCTGGCGAGCGCACGTGCCCTATAGCAAAAACCTCTCCAAAAAAAAAAAAAAGAGATATAAAAATTTTCAGAGTTTTTCTGAGAAAGTTGGCAAAAGCAGTAACTATATCTGAATTCGTTTTTAAATGATTTAATTAATTTTTTTTAGGGAGAGAATTTTGCTATAAGGCCCATGTGTTCGACAGAGAAAGACAAATAGACAGTGAGAAATCACTCCTCAAGAGACATGGTCACACTGCAATCCCTTCTCCTCCATTCTCCTCTCAGGATTTTGGGCACATACATGTGTACCGGTGTGAATTTTAGGCCAACGGGTCGAGGACTCAAACCATAGTCCACTACGTGGCAGTCCAGCAATGTAACCATTACACCATATGCTGGTCCCAATTAATTTATTTTTAATTTGACCAGAGAGAGAGAAAGTGAGAAAGGACACCACCAGATAGGAGTGAGCACCTTAAATACCAGGCCACTTGCTGGCCCATCCTTAATTAGCTGGCCCATCCTTAATTAGGTTTTAACCTTCATTTAAAAAAATGCTTTAAAATAGTTATATACTGTATTTTTTTTTTTAGATGTTTTTGCTATAGGGCGTGTGTGCTCACCAGACAGACAGAGACAGAGAGACAGAAAGCGAGAAATCATCCCCTGGGGGGGATGGCCACGCCGCAATCCCTCCTCCTCCATTCTCCTCTCGGGATCTTGGGCACGCACGCACACACGCCCGGCATGAGTCTTAAGCCACCAGGTCCAGGACGTGAACTGCAGTCGACTCCGTGGGAGTCCAGCGACGTAGCCTTTACGCTAACTGCTGGTCCCTATACTGTATTATTATTTAGGTAACATTGATGACATGACAAAATCATACAGTGATGATGGGAGAAGGGGGTGGGACTTGGAGTAGTACAGGGAGATCTTGGTAGTGATGAAACACTTCTGCATGCTGACTGTGGCAGTGGTCACCCAGATCGACATGTGGTAAACTGTAAGGAACTACACGTACACACGTGTGAACGGTGAAATCTGACTGTGCCAATGTCAAGTCCCTAGTTTTGACATGGTGCCATAGACATGTAACACGTTATCACTGGAGGGAAACCGGAAGAAGGGTACACAGCACTTCTACACACAATCTTTTTTGCAACTAATTAAGAATCTACAAATATTTTTAAGTTTTTAAAAATTTTAATTATTTTTTTCTTTTTTAATTTGCTATAGGCCATGTACACTCATCAGAGAGAAACACAGAGAAAGAGAGACAGAGAAAGTGAGAAAGCAAGTCAGCAGGTCCAGAACTCAAACTACGGTTGGCCATTTACCTTACCACCAGGGCACATGCTGATCCCTTCAGGTAAAGTTTTTAAAAATGATTTATTGGGTCTTTTCTGAAGACAGATATAACATTAAGGCAGAATTTAATTTTTCATCAATGACTGTGTATAAAGCATTACTTTTGTAAACATGAAGATATCTAATAGGCTGGTAGTCTTTAAAATTTTTTTCTCAGAATTATTAACATTATTTTTACAAATTTAGTAAGTCAACAATTATAAAGAACATCTGCTTCTCACTAACCATCGTCCATCCAGGTTGGTACAGAGAAAACACTCTGGTGAATGCAAATAGAGCTGATGTCAATATGCCATACAAGACATTCATGACAGACTGGATGGAAATTATTAAGCATAATGAATTTGTGAGAATTAGATGTAACTTTCTGCACAAAGTAATTTATATTGAAAAATATATATTTCAAACAAGATTTACCTTGTCCTTGAAGATGAGATATATCCAGTCCTTCTTTTAGGCGAATAACCACTACTCCGTATTGTATGTCAAAGGCGTCACTATAAGGGGGGGAAAATTACAAAATATCTTGTCTATGCTCTTTTTTATAAAATAAGGCAATAATAGGTGATCTCTAAGATCATTCTCAGTCTAAGATCTGATTTTCTTTTTTTTTTTTTTGGAGAGGTTTTTGCTATAGGGAGCATGCGCTTGCCAGAAAGAGAGAGACAGAGAGACAGAAAGCGAGAAATCACCCCCCAGGGGGGACGGCCACGCTGCAATCCCTTCTCCTCTCAGGATCTTGGGCACGCACGCACACGTGCCTGATGTGAGTTTAAGCCACTGGGTCTGGGACTTGAACTGCAGTTGACTACGTGGGAGTCCAGCAATGTAGCCATTACCCTATCTGCTGGTCCCTCTAAGATCTGATTTTAAATATGCTTTAAAAATTAATTGGTGAGATACACATTAGTTTCAAAATCCTACACTATTTTCTTTCTGGTCTGAAATACTCTAGGAAACTACTGAAGCACAGCTCTTTAAAGTACTGACTGGCGTTTTGTCTACAGCAGCTGTTTAAAGCAGTAATGCAATTCAAATCCTACAAAATAAAATTATGGAAAAACAAGTAATTCGACCACATTTACATTTAGGCTTATTCCCTTGAAGTCAAATATCTGACGACAAAAGAGGAAAAAAAGAAAAAAAGGAATAACAGATTCTATTAAGAATGACAGCAGGTATGAAGAAATTATTTCTGAAAGGAAAGAAATTTTTACAATAATATTTTAACTTTTACAAAATTGATTTTAAAAAGGTCTGATGATTTTATATGTATTTGCAGACATATATTCTTACCTACTTTTAATTTTTTAAAACACAAATGGGAGCATCCTATCCATATAAAAAAAATACCTTAAAACCTTAAAGACAGCTACAAAACCAGACAAAGTCTAGACATTTTATAAAACCATAAATCTTTATTTTGGCCCAAGTTTTTCCTCAAATCTACCAAAAGAACTTTAAATTCCAAAACATCAGGCTGTTCTCTAAGAGTAGTAATAGACTTAATCTTTAATTATTACTTTTAATTACACAAATAATTGATATTTACTACAGGCATATGAAAAGTAATGAGGTACTTACACAAGGCTTAGTATAAGAAAAAGGCTAAAACCTAATGAAATGGTCAAGTTACTGCTTCCACTGACAAACAGAAGAATGTGTTCAGGGAATAATATGTGGTTATAGAAAGTCTTCTGTTATTTTGTTTTTTGTTTTGTTTTGTCTTGTTTTGGTTACTTAAATCATGTAGATACAAATTATTCTTTTTTGTGAATTAACTAAGGTCAAAAAGAGAATCACTGGGAAAAAAATTTTAATAGACATGTTAACCTTTCTCAGATCTTATCCTGAAGGGCCTAATTAATATTAGAGAAGAAATCATTATAAGTACTAAAATAAAAATAGTCAATAAACTGAATCACAATTAACTTCCTTAAAGGAAAGTCAGGGAATACAACTTCCTAATACAACTATTTATGCTTGATTAAAACAACTAAGTATTTTTGCAATAAGCTATAAAAATTGATGTGCGGTTTCAGACCTCACATTCTGTTAATAAGAGAATATGTAAAACATACCTCAATTGTACAAGGTATGTAAACAAAACGTTAGGGGAAGTACCACAGGATAAAATGTCATAGGCGCTTTTTTTTTATTTATTTATTTTAATATGACCAGAGAGAGAGAGGGAAACTGAGAGAGCAAGTCGCCATGTCCCAGACTCAAACACAGCCAGCCATGTGGGAGTCCAGCACCTTTACCACCACACCACCTGCTGGCCCCAAAGTGTCATAGCTTTAAAACTGTCAATTTCCTTGGATCTAAAAATCAGAGTAATATTTTGCTACTCCTTTCTTTCATTGCTGCCTGATGTACAGTATCGGAATAATACTTAACTTTGAAAGGCAACATTTACTTTACTTCCTATATGGTCAGAGTCAGAAAGACGCTTTTGGTGTCCCATTTTGAGCAACTACAACCAGTAACATGGCAAGTATATGAAAGCGTTAGTTGTGAAATGTCACTTTTTCTCTTTTTTAGGATAACTACTCCATCTCACTGATGATGAGCTTTGAATAAGAAAAAGGCCACAGCTGATGGCCTGGATGGCTCATGACCCATATTATTTAACCTTATTTCCACTGTCTTTCTTGCCCTAATCCCCATATATACAGAGCATAGAATTAGAAAGCCAAAATGAGATTTTGCTTACAAAGCATAAAACTGCGAAGAGTAGTCACAACATATACAACAAATCAGCAGAGTTTTAATTTTACTAAAAGCATTTCTAAAAATTAGTTGAGAGGTCTTGTTCATATACATTCTTAGTCAATGTACAGAGGGTTTTGTTTTAGAGGTAGAGTATGAGGGTCCAGCAGGTGGTGTGGGGGTTAAGGCACTGGACTCCCCACATGGTCAACCACAGTTCAGGTCCTGGACCTGGCAGCTTGCTTTCTCGCTTTCCTTCTCTTTCTCTGCCTCTCTCTCTGGTGAGTGCATGTGCCCGATAGCAAATTTTAAAACAGTAACTCCAGTGAGAGAAGGGTAATCATATCAAAATTCATGGAGAAAACAGAGCTTGAGTTTTTAACTTGAAGGTACTTTACTAATTTTGTTATGTCTTACTTTAAGGTCACTGGGGGTCAGCTCCATCATGCCACAATAAAGCATGCTTCTCCAAAGAAGCCAGATCCCACATGGCAATCATTGTTTAAATCCCTGGCCTGTTCAGCCTGAAACACACTGGCCACGACATGCATGCTCCAAATCTGACAGGCTGGAGGACCAGACCCTATAGAAAATGGTCTAATGGTCTCTCTCCCCCCCCCCTCTCTCTCTCTCTCTCTCTCTCTCTCTCTCACACACACACACACACACACACACACACACGTGCGCACACAAGGACTTTATCTTTAATAGAGAGCTTGGGTCTCTTACCAACACCTGCCCTCTCCCCAAGAAAGGATAATCATTTGCATATAAAAAATACTTGATGGGAAGGAGCAACCAGCTATAATACTAAGAAAGAGATTACTATTCAGTATAGTGCAGTGAGAGTTTATCTTCATTGTTGATTAGATTAGAAAGATTTGTTAAGCAAATCCTAGCATACTAGGAAAAGAAAGTATTTTTTAAGATTAAGAAATAAATGTAGCAAAATTAGGAAGTTCTGTTCTTTTTTATAAAGTAGCTCAGTTCCAAAAAGCATTCCTGGTGATTACATTAAGCAGATACATATGCAAAAATTCATGAACACAGTAAAACCAAAAAGATAACAAAAGAATAAAAGGAGCTCACTAAGACAAGCCATAAGATGGAAGTTAATGTCACGTAAAACAAAACAAAACCCTATGATAAAGATATCTGAAATACCACTGAAAAGTGAATAAAAAACTCAGAATCTGCAACTACAAGGGTGTGGAAAAGCAAAACATTTAAGTGTATTTAAACGAAAGCAATGTAAATAACTGAATGGATGAACCAAATCTTTAAAATATTAGTTTGGGAAGAGGTAAAACCTAAGTTTCTGATGTTGACACCAGCAATAAAATGCCCTTCTTCAGCAAATGATGTCATCAGTGACAAAGCTTAGAAGGTAATGGGTCTGGTAACTTTTAGTAACTGCTCAGTAATGGCTGTAGGGACAAGAAAAAGCTGTCCAAGTTAACTGGGAAGACTGAGTGCACACACACACGCGTGTAAACATAAACATACATATGTATAATACTGGGCTGTTGTAAAGGTCATGATGTATTTTTTTCTATGTTTTTCTTTGCAATAGTGCATCATGACTTTTCCCAATGTAAATATATATTTGAATACTAATATATGTGTGTTGGTATAAAAAGTACAGATCAATAAAAAATTTTTGTTAACATAGCATCAATTTAAAACCTGAACACCTTATGTTGATTCTTTTCATTTCTGTATGTTTCTATTAGAAGAGACTGAGAAACAGGCTTCAAAAACTAGGGCAAGCTTTCAAAATTAACATTGTTTTGAACAAACTAAATTACCAAAATAAAAATACTTACTGAAATAAGTTTATATACATATCCACATCTCTCATATCTGCTTGCAACCAATCTTTCTTAAACCCAAGGACAAGTGTGTTTGGTTTCATACGACCAAGACCAGCAGCCTAAAATGTAGAATAAATACAACTTTAAATATACAGTATTAAAAAAAAAAAAAAAAAAAAAAAAAAAAAAAAAAAAAAAAAAAAAACTACACCATGCAACAAAATATTTTCTTAGAGGATGAAATCCTCCAAATTGATTGCCTCTATACATTATACACCCCATTAGCAAAAATTCTTGAGCATCCAATACATGCATATGTACTTATAAATTACATATATGACACGGAGTCCATATAGCACTGGACTTCCACATGGCTGATCACAGTTCAAATCCTGGACCTGGCGACTTGCTTTCTCACTTTCTCTCTCTCTCTCTCTCTCCCTCTCCTTCTCTCTCTTTCATTCTCTCTCTCACTCACTGATCAAATTAAAATGAATGAATGAAGTTAAATAATTTAAGAAAAAGAATAAAGAAATAAGTAGTAATGTACCTCTCACACAGTTAAGAAAATAAATACTGGAAACACATGCAAAGCATCCCTGTGTACCTCATGCTGTCTATTTTTACTATGTATGATGTATTATATTGGATCATCGGGAAAGTCATGATGCATTTTTGCATAGAAAAACATAAAAATATGTCATAACTTTTCTAACAACCTAATATTATTCAGGGATATATACATACACATTTTAACATATATTTTTGAAAATCTGTAAAATCTTCATATTGCTCACGTACTTTTTTTTAACTTGTTATTTTTAATCTATTTTTGAGGCTATACATATTGATATGTATAGTTCCTGTTCCCACTCAATGATTATATTGCAATTCTTCATTTTGCAACTGATGATTATTGAAGGTACTGTCAATTCTTTTTCACTATTATAAATGGCATTGCTATGGACCCTCAACATAGTCTTCTGCACATGGGCCCACGTGGTGTTTCTAGTGTTTATTTTCTTGGTTGGATAAACTGTCCTCGAATATTCACTCCTTCAAATTTGCAAGATATTGTAGATGGTGGTCGAATCTATCATAGCAGTTCAAAGATTTCCAGTGTTTTACACCATTTTTAACACTTTGCACTGTCAGACTTAGTTTTTGGTCAATCTGTTGGATTTGGAATAAAGCTTCATTGTAGTTTCAATTTTCACTTCTCAATGAGTTTTCCTCTTCAGTTTATATCTTTCATGGATTTTTTTCTTTTATAGGCTTAGAGTATCTTTGTATCTTATGGACTATATTCTTTTGCTAGTTAATGTCAGCATCACTATCTTCCCATAGTCTATGTCTTCCTGTTCCCGTTTCATGTTTTCTTTAGAAGCTAAAAGGTTGTTATTTTTTTTAAAGATTTGTTCAATTTTATTTATTATTATTATTATTATTATTATATTTTCTAATTTTTTCTAGGTTGTGAGAGAAAGAGAGGGAAGGAAAATGAGAAAGCAAGCCTCCAGGTCTCGAACTGCAGTTGGCCATGTGGGAGTCAAGCTACTAAACCACCATGCCACCTGCAAGCCCTTAGAAGCTCAAGGTTTTAAACTTTAACTAAAAATTGATCCCTTCTTTATAGTTCATTTTGCATTTTATCTAAAAGCAATTACTTTTTTCTAGTTTCAGATCACAAAATTATTTAATATTTTCTTTTAAAATTTAAAATTTGCTTTTTATAGTTAGGTCTCTAACAGGAACTTTTCTTTTTGGAGAGACTTTTGCTATAGGATACAAGTACTCAATGGAGAGACATAGACAGAAAGTGAGAAATCATCCTCTGGGGGCGAAGGGATGGCCATGCCACAAGACCTTGTCCACCATTCTCCTCTTGGAATTTTGGGCATGCATGCACACACATGCACCCAACATGAGTTTCAAGCCTCCGGGTCTGGGACTTGAACTGTGGTGGGCCATGTGGGAGTCCAGCCACCTTAACCACTACACCGCCTGCTAGCTGCAAGGAAATTATTTTTATAGGTCTTCATAAGGATCTATTTTATTACCTTTGCACACGGACAATCAATTGTTTCTGTCAATCCTTTCAATGCCATCTCTTTCATGTTAAATTTGCTATATAAGTGGATTTATTTCTTCTGTTTTTGTACCTTTCATCTACTTATCTCTTATTGCTTTAATACCAGTCTTAGCATGGTTTTTTTTTTTTTTTTTTTTTTTCTTTTCTTTTTTTTTGGAGAGGTTTTTGCTATAGGGCGCGTGCGCTCGCCAGACAGACAGAGAGAGACAGAGAGATAGAAAGCAGGAAATCACCCCCCAGGGGGGATGGCCACGCCGCAATCCCTTCTCCTCCATTCTCCTCTCGGGATCTTGGGCACGCACGCACACGCGCCCGGCGTGAGTTTAAGCCGCCGGGTCCGGGACTCGAACCGCGGTCAACTACGTGGGAGTCCAGCGACATAGCCATTACGCTAACTGCTGGTCCCCCAGTCTTAGCATGGTTTTATGACAGGGCTTTTTATCAGGGCAAAGTCAACCTAACCCGCCCTCCCCTCCAATTTATTCTTCCTGAATCAGGTATCCTAAGATTACCTTGGCTGTTCTTAACGTGTTCTAAGAAACACAAAACAAAAAGGGCTGGGGGTGAGACTCTGAGCCTCTCCTATTTATTTTAAACGGTAGGTCTGTAACTGGGTAGTTAACAGAGAGTCTGTGATTCAGCTCTTTTTTAAATTAAGAAAAGTATGCCTGAACAGTGTCTCAATACATTTATTTGTCCCTACAACCTTTAGGACAAGAGGATTGAAGGATCTGAGGTTCAGAGAAGTAACTTCTCGATCCAAAATCTGTAAGAAGGAAATGGCTATACTAACATTTAAACGTACAAATCCCCTATTCTGGCTACTATATCATACAAAAAGTTGAAACAAAGCCTAAATTCAGTACAAAATTAGATGAAGACTGCCATTAATTAGCACTTTTATTTTATAAAAACACCAATGGAGGGTCAGCCAGTGGCCTGGCTGGTTAAGGTGGCTAAATCCCATATGGCCCACTGCTGGGTTTGAGTCCCGGGCCTGGTGGCATGAAAAACACGCTGGGTACCTGTGTATGTGCACCCAAAATCCCCAAAGGAGAAATGGAGGACTGTGACATGGCCATCCCCCATGAGGGGGTGCTCTCTCACTTTCCCTCTTTCTGTGTGTGTCTCTCTCTAAGTCCATGTACTCTCTACACAACTCAAAACATAACAAAACAAAAACCAAGACATACACAGAGGGGTATGCAGCAGGGAATGAATGCAAAATATTTTATAGGAGGGCAAAAGGCTAAGATAATTTCAAATATAATAGGTTCTTTGCTATTCTACAATAGCACAAAATTCCTATTGTCCCTTCGGTTCTAAATTATACAGATCTCAGTAGTCTAAAAAAGATATTTTAAAAGGTTTGTAATTTGTATCAATATGAGACCTAAAAAGTTTTACACTCTTCCCGCTTTTTCCTCAATCGATAGAGGGTACATACACTTGTCTGAGATAGGCGCAGAGAGGACAGGACAAGCACATGCGGGAGAAAGCACCCCCACTGTATGGTCACGCGGTAATCCATTTCTCCATCCTGCTGGGGTTGGGGGCATGCACACACAACTGGGGTGTCCCTTAAGCTGGTAGGACAGGATTTGAATTGCTATATGCCATGTGGGAGCTGGCTCCCTTAGCTGATAAACTACAGAGCTGGCCCAAAAAAGGCTGATACAGCAAGTGGTGTACTAGTTAAAGTGCTGAGTTCCCACGTAGCCGACCACAGTCTGAGTCCTGGACCTGGAGGACCGAAAATCTTGCTGGGCATGCACGTGAGCCCCACATTCCAAGAGGTGAATGAAAGAGAAGGGACTGCAGCATGGCCAACCCCCAGGGGGTGATTTCCAATTTTCCTTCTCTCTGTCTCTTTTGGTGAGTGCATATGCGCTATGACAAAAAACAAACAAACAAACAAACAAACAAAAACTTATGTTGATATAAAAGGTAAGTATTTAAGAGCCATAACAAATTTACCTGCATTAGATACTGTGCACCTTCTCTCAAGTCATCTGCATGTACTGGAGCATAAAATGCCTTCATTTTGTTTTTAATAAGCCATCGCTGATACTTAATTTGATCAATCGACATCTCTTTCATGGCTTGCCTTCGAGGGCCCTTTGAATAAAAATATTAAGACTACCTTTAGTTGAAAGTTAGTCTATTTCACATTTACAAAAACGATTCTATTATAATGGTTTGAAACAAGTTGTCTAAAAGTTGGCATGAAAGTATAATAATAGCATTCCATTTTTGTATCACCAAATCCTATGTAAGATTATAAAAAGGTATAGTTGATGGAATAGTTAAGGCACAAAGTATACCAGTAGAAAGAAAAGGAAGAAACAGACTAGAAAATAAAAAACTCTGATCCTAGATAAACAGTAAATGAGAGAACTTAAAACTCCATGTAATGAAGAAAAGATTATCCCAAGCAAAATGAAACTTTCTATTTTTCTACAGAACATTTCCTAGCTTATTGTTCCAAATGTCTGACTCATTATTTCTTAGTAACTTGAGAATATAATTATAAATCAAACTGAGCTATATAGCAGTAATGTAATTTTTCCTCTTACATTCCTTAATGGATGAAATAACAAAAGAAAGGAAATGAGCTTGGTTAAATCAATTTTATTTGATCCTTGGAAATAACACATAAAAAGTTTTATATACAAATAGATAAAGCAAAAGTCTAAAAATAAGTTTAAGAGAATACAGTTTAAACATGAATAAGTAAACAAAAAATACAGTTTATTTATCCTAGTAGAAAAACTGCTCCATCTGTAATGTCTTGGGCTCAAGATCCTAACTTGAAGTGATCAGTCTGGAGGCAAAAGGCTACAGGCCCCAGTAGGGGCCGTGTCATAAAGTATGATCCTGCCCAGACCCTGCCCCCCCCACCCCCAACAGAGACTTGACTTTGCAACTCTACAAGTAATCAAGCATCTCTAGATGGGGCTGAGATGTGGGGCCTAACAACAAACATTTGAAGAACCAAAACAAGATGAACAGGGCTTGAGAAAAAGCCAATCTGTGGCCAGCAGGTTGCATGGCGTTTAGGGTGCTGGGTCCTATCTTGCCAACTTGGCAGTTTGAATCTCAGACCTGGCAGCCTAAATAACACACCAGGCATGCGTGTATGCCAAGAGGAGAATGAAGAAGAGACTGTAGAGTGGCTGTGTCTCCCAGGGGGTGATTTCTCACTTTCCTGCTCTCTCCGGCAAGTACCCACACCCTATGAAGGAAAAAAAAACCTAAAAAAAATAAAAAAACTAATCTGACCAAAAAAATTCCAACTTCTCATGCAAAACTGGTAAATCATTACTTAATGACTATTCTCAATAATCAAGATGCCAAAAACAAAACAAAACAATCACTTTTGGATGAAAGTTTACACTACTACTGTAAGTATTTTTTTTTTACACCTGGTTAAAACAAAAATCTATGAACAAATAAGTGTTTGAACTGGGTCAGCAGTTGGTGTGGTAGTTAAGGTGACAGACTCGCACGTGGTCAACTATGTGGTCTGAGTTCTAGACTCAGTGGTTTGAAAAACACACTGGGCATGCATGCTCAAAATCCTGAGAGGAGACTGGAGGAAAAGAGATTGCTTCATGGCTAACCCCCAGGAAGTGATTTCTTACTTTCTCTTTCTGTGTCTCTTCAGCAAGTGCATGGGCCCTGTAGCAAGTGAGTGGCATGGTGGTTAAGTCACTAGACTTTTACATGGCCGATCATGGTTCAAGTCCCAAATCTGGCAGCTTGCTTTCTCATTTTCCCGCATTCTCTCTCTCTCTCTGTCTCTCTCTCTCTCTGGTGAGTGCAATGTGCCCTATACGAAATTAAAAAATAACAACAAATAAGTAATACTAAATAAACCTTTTTAAAAAGGTGTTTAAACTTAGAAATTCAGCATTTACTTTTATATGAGACTTCTCACTCTAGATATTTACTATGATATACCAACTTCTTCTAACCCCTATTTTTTTTCTTCTGGTAGGTAAGTAATGTCCCTAAATACTTTTTTAGGACATTATGAGATACGTTAATTTTAAAAAACTGAGTATTATTTTGGCTCCTTAGTTATCAGAAAGCCATTTTTCTTGGCACAACTGCTCTACAAGGACAATATAGACCACTAAAATCTACTCACAATATACTTAAAAAAAAAAGAAAGCTCAAAATGTCAAGCTCTTTAAAATACTACTTTCAGATTGTTTAGAGGAAAAAATACTTTGTAAAAGAAAGAAAATCAGATTTATTTTTCAAATTATTTCTAATCTAGAAAGCTTCACAAATTATAAATAATATGCAGAGTAAAAATATTTTTCTTTTAAAGAATTTTATTTAACTTTATTTATTTTAATTTGACCAGAGAAGGACAGAGTGAGAGAGAGAGAGAGAGGAGGAGGAGGAAGGGAAAGTGAGAAAGAAAACTGCCAGGTCCGGGACTTGAACCTCAGTTGGCCAGGTGGGAATCCAGCGCTCTTTACCATCATGCCATCTGCCAGCCCCAAAAAATGTTTTAATATAGAAAAAACAAATCGGTACTTACCATATGTACATGGCCACAGATCATTAAGCCAACATTCTTTGTGAAATCATGAACAAGATGAAGTAAAGCTGGGCGTGAGTTTGGAGCACCCGTCATAACAAGACACTGGGGCCTAATTTAAGACGAAAAAGATGAAATTAGAGAAGTCTGTGTGTTTGGCAACTAGGACATGATTTTACATATTTTCTCTTAAGAATAGATTATTATATAGACCTTTGTTGGCAATTGTCTTTAAGACAAAGGTGACAGGATTCTCATGGAAGATAACCTTAGAAAAAATTATTTATGGGGCCCAGGAATTGGTGTAATGGCTATGTTACTGGACTCCCATGGAGTCGACCACAGTTTGAGTCTCGGACCTGGTGGCTTAAACTCATGCCAGGCGCGTGAATGTGCATGCCCAAGATCCCAAGAGAATGGAGGAGAAGAGATTACGATGTGGCCATCCCCCCTGGGAAGTGATTTTTCACTGTTTGTCTCTATCTCTCTCTGTTTTTATGGCAAGCACATGCGCCCTATAGCAAAAACCTCTCCCTAACCAAAATTATTTATTTTTATTTTTTAATTTGTTATAGGGCACTGTACTCACTAGAGACAATGAGATAGAGAGAGAAAGAGAGGAAAGTGAAAAAGCAAGCCACCAGGTCTGGGACTCGAACCACCATATCACCTGATGGCCCAAGACAGCTTTTAACCAGGCCTTTTTGGTACATGAGAAACGCAGAAACAAAACCATCCTGGAACAAATATCATGCCAAATGTCCCTCTAAAATAATAGGTAATATTAAATATCAAGATACCATATTATAAAAAGAAATTACCTTGCTAGTTCATCTTTTAGAGGTAATAAATACTCTAGCTCATCCATTGAGTTGCCTATACAAAACGGGTCACTTCTTACCTTGATCACATCATTAATTACTTCTACTTTGTGCTATAACTCTTTTTAATCCACCTTATTATCTTTATTTCATTTGCTTAGAGGGCTCATGTGCTTGTCAGAGAGGCAGAGAGAAGGGGAGAGAGGAAAGCACTCCCCATGGGAATTGGTTATGCTGTGACTTCTTCTCCACCATCTCTCTCTCCTTTCAGGATTTTAGGCATGTACACATTTCACCTGGTGTGTTTCTCATGCTGCCAGGTCTGGGACTCAAACTGTGCAGTCTGCCATGTGGAATCTGGCTCCCTTAACCACCAAACCAAGGAGCTGATCCTATTTCTTTTTTTTTTTTTTAATTTTATTTATATTCTGAGAGGAGGGAGAGAAGCACCCTCAAAAGGATCCTCACAGCATGATCCTCCCCAAACCCTGCGGCCAGCCAGAATCAGGATGCGCCCTGTGCGTTTAGGTAGACCTGGGATGTGAATCCAGGGCCTTCCTGCTTGGTTTCCTGCACCACGAACCAGTGTCCTTCTGGGAGCCAGAACTCTGGTAGCAAGAACTTTATTACCTATAGACAGGTTAAAAGATTCTCTTCTGGCATCCAATTAGATCAAAAAGAAAGCATTTAGAACTGACTCAACCAGCCCATCACCATAGCACAGGGGTTAAACAGAGGGAGTTAGATCCCACATGGCTGGCTGTGGTTCAAATACTGACCTGGTGGCTTAAAAACACACTGAAAATTTACCTGAGTTCAGATCCTGACAGGATGAAAAAAAGGATCACCAAGGATTACAGATACTTCACTACAGTTTAAGACTAAATCTAAGAACTTACTTTAAAGAAACAGGAAACAGAAAGAAAATTTAAGGTAATAGAAACTACACAGTGGAAGGTAACAAGGTTCTAGCAAGTACATAAAGGCTGCAAAAGTACTAAATAGTGAGTTAAACAAGAGGAGGAAAAATAAAGAAAAAATCTACTAGCCCCACGGAAAACCAAAAAAGCTAAACAGTGAAGAAAAAAACAATCATAGTCTACTACATGGCTCAACTGTGTATCATATTTGAAGTCATAACAATATAAACAGAGGGCTGTCCCCACAGTTTAACGCTTAAGGTGGCTGGATCTCACATGGCCAACTACAATTCACATCCCTTCCCAGCAGCTGAAATTCTGGGAAGGGTTTACGTGGGTATGTGCCCAAAATCTCCCAATCCTGACAGGATGGAGAAATAGAAGAAAACGAACTGTGGCATGACCACACCGCTCTGGGGAGTGCTTACTCTCTGTTTCTCCCTCTGGCAAGCACACAGGCCAACATGATCTAAGCAAAATCATGACATATAATATACTGGGAGTTGGCGTAGACGGGAGGCTGTATGTATGTGATGGGGTATGGTAAGATAAAAGAAATTGATGGATAGTTCCTAAAGTTGAAAAATCAAAAAAGACAATAAGTATGGTGTTTATAAATAGTAAAAAATCAGTGAAGAGTTCAAAGTGGTTGCCTGTGGTATGAGAAAATTAAGAATATGAAGGGTGGGGACAACTACTGATTTTTATGACAAACCGTGTACACTAGTTTATCCTCATTAACTATGTCCATGTATAATTATGATAAAAATAAAAAGACCAAGTTGGGTAGTTTTTTTTTTTTAAGTTCCCATTACTATAATAAGCTAAAGCAAGAGGTTTTTATTAATGCCAAATTAACTTTGACTCTTGGTCCTAACCTTAGTTCTGGGATATAACTTTTCACAAAAAACAATGATTTCTATTTTTCTGTCCCACTTGGCATCAACTATCAAAAATATGCAAAAATTAAAAGTTTTCCTCCCAGGGCCCTCATTCTTTTTTTCTTTCCCCCATGTCTCTTTAAGCGAAAACAGAAAAATCTGTGGTCTCTGGGAATGTCTCAGAAAAAAGGAAGTTGGGGGATCTAAATAAGTAACAAAGAGTACACAAAGCCTCTTCTTACTGGGAAGGATTCATTAGAGCAATCGTTTTCTGGCACTTACCCACTTTTCGGGTCTTTTGAAAAAACATTCTCTCTTAAAAACAAACAAACAAACAAACAAAAATTTTCTCTTATGGTTTACTAACAAATATAAAGCAGGTTTGTGTTTATTATGGAAAAGTCAACGAGAGGTGATACTCATGTCTAAAGAAACTCATCTGTTCACAGCCAGATTTAATTTGAACAATTTAAGAATTACTACTTGAGTTCAGCAGGTGGTGCAGCGGTTAGGGCACTGGACTCCCACATGGCTTACTGTGGTTTAAGTCCTGGACCTGGTGGCTTGCTTTCTCTTTCCCTTCTCTCTCTGGTCAAATTAGAAAATAATAATAATAAATAAAATTAAGTAAATAATTCTTAAAAAAAAAAAAAAAAAAGAATTATTACTTGAGGATCTATTTAAAAACAAAAGAGAAGCTTGGGGCCAGCTCGGGGACACAGCAGCTAACACATAGCTCCGATGATACTGACTTATATGGGAAGCCGGGGGGGTTGGCTCCCCAGTTGACCTGGATGCATATCCACAAGTTTCTAGCTGGCTGGGAAGGCTGAGGAGGGATCATGGAATGAGACCTGTGGAGGGTACTTGCCTTTCTATATCTCTCTCATTTAAAAAAAAAAAACTA
The DNA here is from genome assembly GCA_026018925.1 of Tupaia tana. Classification (NCBI taxonomy): domain Eukaryota; kingdom Metazoa; phylum Chordata; class Mammalia; order Scandentia; family Tupaiidae; genus Tupaia; species Tupaia tana. Next base: position 14,287,561 of record JAKSZU010000014.1, on the reverse strand, counting down.
ACTTGGGACCAGTAGATGGCTTAATGGTTATATTGCTGGACTCCCACATAGGCAACTGCGGTTTGAATCTTGGACCCAGCAGCTTAAAACTCACACCAGACATGTGTGCACGCCTGTCCAAGATTCTGAGAGGAGAAGGGATTGCAGTGTGGCCATCCCCTGGGGAGTGATTTCTTGCTTTCTGTCTCTCCAGTGAGCACCCATGGCCTATAGCAAAAATCTCTCTCTTAAAAAAGAAAAATAAACTAAAAAAAAAAAAAAAAAGCAAGCCTACATTTAACTAAAAATTATAATTTTTAAAAATCTATAATAGTATTTCTAGATATAGAGAAGTATATATTAACAATACTGCTTTAATAACTGAATTTCAATGATTAGAAACATGAAATTAAGGAATAGTTTATCAGTCATCTTGATATGATAAACTGTTAATTACATAATGATTAATAAACTATTATAAAGTATAGTCAAAGTCATTTCATGGGGAAATAGTAATAAACATTCTTTATTTCAAGGCTCTTTCTCTATTACTACAACTGGTTTCCAAGTAGCTGATAAAAAACCAACATGAAAAAAATGTAATGTCTTAGTAAAATTATAAAATAGGCATGTCAAAAATCTTTCACACTTAAGTTTAACGGAACTCCGATGGCCCCAGAGGAGAAAAAGATGTTCACTTTATACTCGTCAAATGAGAGACCTCCAAAATTTTCATAACATTTTCCCATGGTAGATGACTGTTCTTCTCTTTGTACAAATTTGTTTTCAAATAATTAAATGGCCCAAGTCAAACCAAAACAAAAACAATATTCTCTGCTTTCCAAGAACTTCTCACGAACCACCAGTATATAAAATGTTATTGAACATAATTTAATAGCTGATTAGCCAGTAAAGAGAAAATGTTCCCATGTCACCTTATCACCTACCTGAAGTTTTTCACATGGTCTTCCACTCCTGAAAGACGGATTGAATGCTGCAGTGCGTTCAGGTAAGTCAGGGCTTGAGTAGAGGATCCCCAGTTCACATCTGCAGGAAGACAGTGTTCATGCAGCATAACCAATCAATAAGCAATTTAGAGAAATAAACAATGCTTTCATATTTAAAAAGTTGATTGCTAAAATAAACTTATAGTACATGCAACTTTCAATAATAAGACTAGAATAATCTGCACTATAATCTCATTTAGAGAAAATGTATTAACTTAGAAAAGAGCTGATGAAGCTGCAGATATACTGGGCAGATAGCTTAAGAGACTATTTCACAAATGAACATAAAAAATTATTGCTTACGATGCCAAAGTTTTAAAGGGAAGGAGAAGTAGCTCTCTAAAGTTAAGAAGCCCTATTTATAGTACTTAACTATTCAGGTTATTTGGACAGGAAATTTTCATTTCTTATTGCATAAACAGCTTAGATATCAAATGATTTCAGATATTTGTTCGCGTACAGACATACTAAGTATGTCAGAGAAATAATTGTTTCTAAAATGGTTAAAACAATAGCTGCTGTGTCCATTTCATTTCTAGATCCACGACTCTATAATCTAAACCCTTATCATTTCATATCTGATTACAAAATGTTTCCTCATTGTTTAAACTATTACATTGGAGGTGCCAGGCAGTGGCGCAGCAATAAAATGCAATGTTCTGCAAGGCTGACCAGGGACCACATAGGAAAACCTTTTTCCTTCTGGAGACTTCCCTGAGAAGGCAGGACACCACAGTCTGGAGCTGCCTGAGAGCTCGGGGTAATCACAGCATTAAGACTCTTTTGGGTGTACACTCACATCCCATCCTTCTTCCCAAAGACTAAATAAATAGGACAAGAACAAAACTATTGCTTTGCAACTACTCTTGTAATGTCTTCCTAATCTATTCTATTAGGCCCACACTTTTCAAACCTTTCTCAGCACATCTTTCTTCCGTGTTACGGATTACAATACAGAATACTAGATCACTCCTAATAAACCCGAGCAGCATCATCTTATGGAGATATCTAGCCATTATTGATAGGACACATACTAGGGAATCATTATGTTCCACTTAAAACATATTTGCCCAATTTTCTCCACTACACAGAAACCTAGTGACAAGGATATAAGTCTAAAAGTGTCATGTGAATTTCTTAGTATTTACTATAGTTCTGGGACTACAATAGATTTTAATGTTTGATTAGGCTAATAGCATCTACATTATGATTATGAATCCTTTCAAAGAATAACTTTGAAATACATTCAGTGTAGTAGAAGTTTAATTATATGCATTTATTATTTGTCTTTTAATATAATTAAATTCAATTTATGGGTAAGAATGGAATTCCACTGAAATAAAAAAGTCCAGAACTGTTTCATTAAAACTACATGTATCTGGAAAACAACAACAAAAGCTAAATGTATTTGGAAATGAGCTATTTTGAGTTTTACATGAAATTTCTTTCAAATATACAAAAGATGATGCTTAAATATCAAAAGTAACAAAGATCTTTGAAATACCAAAAAAAAAAAAAAAAAAGTGGCTACTGACCTGGTTTTTTGTAGGTAACATAAATATACAGTCCAAGGACTATGACATACGTTAGCAATGCAGCCCACCAGTTAATGACAAACATCACTATGCAACAAAGAATTGCTCCAATAAGTGATATCCACATGTTGTAGTATTTGAATGCAGGACGCCATCCTACCAATGATGAATAAGTAAAGAAATAAAAGTCGCTCAGGTATTTCATCTGCTTTATGCAATGGAACAGATCTATGCACAAAACTTTCTTTAGGGCTGGTACTGAGAGAAATTTAAGCATTTAATAAGCCTAGTAGCTAATAATAAAGTCAAAAACTGTCATTGATCACAACTGAATTTTATAATTCTCGGTGGCCATGAACAGGGAACACCTATACTTTCAAATTCCTGTATCTTACTAGTTCTGTAGTCAATAAATTATTTTAAAAAGAAAAAAAAAAAACTACTCTAATAAAAACTATTCTGTATTTAAAACTACAAAAGGCCTAAAAAAAGGAAGGCTTCAGGGCCAGCAGGTGACATGTGGATAAAGGCACCTGGACTCCCACATGGCTGACTATGGTTTGAGGGCCAGACCTGGCAGCTTGCATTCTGTTTCTCTCTCTCTCTCTCTCTCTCTCTCTCTCTCTGTGTCTCCCTCTCTCACTCTCTGGTCAAATTGAAATAAATAAATAAATGAATAAATACAGTTAAATAAAAAAATTTTTTTCTTTTTTTGGAGAGGTTTTTGCTATAGGGCGCATGCGCTCACCAAACAGACAGAGAGAGAAAGAGATATAGAAAGCGAGAAATCACCCGCAAGGGATTGGCCACGCTGCAATGCCTTCTCCTCCATTCTACTCTCAGGATCTTGGGCACGCACGCACACGCGCCTGGTGTGAGTTTTAAGCCACCGGGTCCGGGACGCAAACCACAGTCGACTACATGGGAGTTGAGCGACATAGCCATTACGCTAACTGCTGGTCCCATAAAATAATTTTTTTTTAAAGGAAGGTTTCTAGTGGAATCCTAAGCAATATATCTTTATTTTCTGTTTTGGAGCATGAGCTACCAGTGTATTTAAGTAATACATTAAAAAATTACAAACAAGTGCCAGCAGGCGGGATGGAGATTAAGGCAGCTGAATCCCCCATATGACCAACTCCGTGGTTCAAGTCCCTGATCCAGCAGATTGGAAGTCATGTTGGTCATGTGTTTGCATGCCCAAAATCCCAAGAGGAGAACGGAAGATCAAGGATTGAGGCATGGCCAACTCCCCGAGGGGGTGATTTCTCACTTTCCTTCTCTCTCAGTGAGTGCATACACCTAACCATCATAACCACACATATATAAATTTTAAAAAGCTGGAAAAATTGCAAACAAAATGTTCATGAAAATCATTACAAACTCAACTAGTTGCTAGAAAAGCTAATTTTAAAATTAGAAACACATACCTTTCATTTATTGAAGTATTTATGAATTTACTCTAAAAAATGTTGACTATTGGGGCCAGCAGATGGTGTAATGGTTACATTGCTGGACTCCCACATTATCGATCGTGGTTTGAGTCTTGGATCTGGGCGCTTGGGACTCACACTGAGATGTGTGTGTGCAAGCAAGCACATTCACATACACCCAAAATCCTGAGAGGAGAATAAAAAAGAAGGGATTCCTGCATGGCCATTGGTCCTGGGCATGATTTCTCACTTTCTGTGTGTCTGTCACTCCAGAGAATATACAGGCCCTGTAGCAAAAATCTCTCTTAAAAAAAAAAAAAAAAAGTTGAGTATCAGGTATTTTTATTTTCTTTGATGGATAGTCCACATCAAAGCCTCAAAATTTTTAAAATTATTTCAATAAAATTCATATCATTTTTTAAAGTAAAAATGTCTGTGCTCTAAGTTCCCATACTTTATCTTCTCTGTTCTGAAGGATTTACAGATCCTTAGAAGGAAACATGCTTTTGTTCCTTCGGATCCTTCCCTGATTTCCAACTATTGTCAGTTTATAGTAAAAGCCACTATAAACGTTTTTAAGACCCCATGTTAGAATTCTACCACACTTACAATGTTAAAAACAGTACTGAATAGGCTAACTATATCATAATAATGTTCTTTACACTGAAAAGTAATGAGCTAAACAGTAAAAAATAATTTTTTAAAAATTATTTACTCAATTCCATTATGTTATTCTAATAATTATTATTATTTTTTAACTTGACCAGAGAGAGACAGAAAGAGAGAGAGAGAGAGAGAGAGAAAGAAAGCAAGCTGCCAGGTCTGGGACTCAAGCCGCCGTCAAACATGTGGGAGAGTCCAGCGCCTTTAGCACCATGCCATCTGCAGACCCCAAAAAATAATTTTAAAAAACAGTAAAGCAATTATTTCACAGTGTTAATTAAAACTACATAAATACTCTTAAGGCTCTGAAGACAAGGAGCAGAATATTATTACTTTCTAATAAAGACACCTTTGAAGATCTGATTTAACAGTAAAGGGAGACCAGCATTAATGTGTTAACCACACACATACTATCTTTTAAAATGGGTCAAAGTTTTATTTACTCTGAAATCAAAAACATTCATTTGCAAAACTTTAAAAATGTAAAATTACCTGGAGATTTTGCAAGTGATGCATGGAATACTGAAAAGTTGATCAAAGCATATGATGCAAGGAAGAAGTTGGAGATAATTGGAGCAATAACATTCAGTTCAGCTGTAAAAGAAATACGAGGTGCATTTAACTGACATACTAAACAATGCTTATTTAAGGCTTTTAAAAATTGTTATTCAAAACCTTTCTCGCTTCTTTCTTCCCTCCTATATCCACCATCCACATGAAATAATTACTTATATTTTGCTATGTATGCTTTATCTACTTTACTTTTCAGAAATCAAATCTTATGAATGCAGTTGAAGTTCCCTTATACTCACTATTCCAAACTTGGTATATTCTTTCAAATCACATTACACAGTTCTGTTTGTGTGAAACAGAATCCATCAGCACTATATAGTACTGTCTTGATGAAAGTTATAAATAATATCATATTACATGCATCATTCTGTAAGCTGGTTCTTTAAATTCAATGGCCAGAGTGAGCATGTGTGCGGAGAAAAAAAAGGAAGGGAGAGACAGAAAGCACCCTCCAGGGGCATGGTCACAACACAATCCCTTCTCCCTAATTCTCCTTTACATTACAATTTGGGGCATGCATGCACCTGCACCTGGAGTGATTTTCAAGCTATAGGGCCAGTATTCTAACCATAGTTGACCATGTGGGATTCTAGCTCCCTATGCGTAGCACTTAACCACTGTGCAAGGGAGCAGCCCTGTAATTTATCTTTTATATTTATTATGTTTGAAATTCATCTACATTGCTGACGAAAACCATGCATTTCCTTTTATGGATTGTTTTACACTGCTGTACATTATTTATTCTACAATTTCACTCCTCTCTTGATTTGTGTTGTTTCCATTTTTCACTATTGTAATTAACGATACTCAAAGCACTTTTCCATATAGATAGCTCTTGGGTAAATATGAAAGTTTCTCTAGAGTAACTTACCAGAAAAGAGAACTTCTAGATCATGGAAAACTTTACTAGATATTGCCAGCTTGTTTGCCAAGAGCAGCTACACCAAATACACCTCTACCAACATTATAAGACAGTTATTTTCCATACAGCCCCCATGAAACTTGGTGGTATCCTCAGACATTTAATGTCAATTAACTTGAGGCAAATTCCTTTTTTTTAAGAATTATTTAATGTTATTTATTCATTCACTTATTTTTTTAATTTGAGAGAAAGTGAGAAAGCAAGCTACCAGGTCTGGGACTTGAACCATGGTCAGCCATGTGGGAGTGTCCAATACCTTAAATGCCATTCCACCTGCTTGTCCCGAGACAAAATTCTTTTAAACTTAAGAGACCGATGTTTTCTTTACCAGTAGAAGAACCATTAGCTCATTTGTGATGAGATGAAAGAGGCAAAATATAGATGGGACAGAGGTGCTTTCATCGGACACTGGAATCCTTTTCCATATGCTATACATTTTTGTAAGAATTACTTTATTTATTATCATAACTATTATATTTTAATTTGAATAGAGAGAGAGAGAGAGACAGAGACAGAGAGAGAGAGAGAGAGAGAGAGGGAGAGAAAAAGTGAGAAAGCAAGCCTCCAGGTCCCGTGGTTGGCCATGTGGGAGTTCAGAGCCTCAACTACCACACTACCTGCTGGCCCCATAAAAAAAAAAAAGTTCCTTCAAGCTCTAATGAGGACTTACTGATGGTAACCATTTTAGTAAATATATACCCAGTGTTATTATTTGCAGTACTTTACAAGCAGTCTTCTGTCTGATAGAAATAAATTTAGTATACCAAACAGAAATATCTGTTAATAATTAAATACAAAGTTTAGAGCTAACATTATAAATGCACCAAAATCAACATTAATTCATCATTTATTTAACTAACCAATTAAGATGAATCCAAGTGCAATTAAGAATGTTAAGATGTAGCCACGAAGAGGTTCATTATTTTTCCCATAACCTTTGGCAAACATCTGGAAAGCTGGGTAGATGTTGTCCTTACATAGAGCCTAATGAAGAAATGCAACGTTAAAATAAAACACATCAAAACCAACAGATTTGCTTACAATTATGACAGGTAAATCAAGAACAGAACCCAAGTTTCTAATTCCCACTGCTCTTTCCTCTCTGCCTCTGATTGTTTCACCTCTCCTTCAATAAGCCCCATAATATAAAAATACTTGCCTGAAATATTTTGGGAGCGCTCACAAGGGATGCCAATGCTGAAGAAAGAGTGGCTGAAAAAATACCTGCAGAAATTAATGGTGCAAATCCTGACACCATGCTCATTACCTTAAAAAGAAGTGGAGAATAATGTTTTGTTTACAAAGAATTTTAAAAATAATACAATAGTCTATGGTCACATTTCATTGTTTAGTGAAGGCTAATACTGGGACAATTTAATAGCAATAAACAACAGTATATGCATTACAAGTTTATGAAACAGACTTACCATTAACCCCATCTTAAAAAAATAATAAAACCCTTCATTTTGTAAAGTTTTAAGCACATGTAACAGTGTAGAGTATGATGACCATCAAGCATCCACCACCCAGTTTCAATATGATGACCTTGATCAACTCCAGACCAATCCCCACGTTATTCTCAAACAAATTCTAGGTATCATTTAATGCATAATGTTTCAGTACATACCTCTAGTAGGTGAGGACTTTCAAAAAATTAAAACTATGATGCCATTTTAACAGCTTAAAAACATTTTTCATAGCACCAGCCTGCACTCAAATCACCCAAATTGACTCTCTTCTTTTTTTTTTTTTTTTTAATATTATCTATTGGGGTCAGCAGGTGGAGTGGTAGTTAAGGGCACTGGACCACATGGCCAACTGCAGTTAGAGTCCTAGACCTGGCAGCTTGCTTTTTCGCTATCCCCAACCACACTCTGTCCCTCTCTGGTCAAATAAAAATAAATAAATCTAAAAAATAAATAAGCAAGCAAATAAACAAACAAACTAAAGGAAAATAAAATAAAGTTAAAAAAATGGAGCCAGCAGGTGGCATGGTGGTTAAGGGTGTGGGATTCCCACTTGGCTGAAAGCGGTTCGAGTCCTGGACCTGGTGGCTTGCTTTTTCACTTTCCTTCTCTCTCTCTCTGGCCCCCTCTGGTCAAAATAAAATAAATAAAGTTAATAAAAAATAATTCTTTAAGAAGAAAAAAACACTATTTATTTACCTATTCATTATGTCTTTGAGCCACTAGGTCCAGGACTTGAACCGTGGTCGGCCATGTGGGAGACCAGTGCCTCAACCACAATGTTACCTACTGGCTCTTCTCTCTTTTCTTAGTCATTTTTATTAGTTTGTTCAAATCAGGATACAGAAAGAGAATACTCTTTTGGTTGATGTATCTCAAGTCTTTTTCATTCTACAGGTTCGCCTTTTCATTTCATATATTCTGTCATTTTTATATCATTTCTTATGGAGATCCTACACTCAATGTCGCTGACACACCTCCACTGTATTATTTAACCTATTCCTTTCACCTCTATATTTCTAGTAAACTACTAGCTATATCTAGACAGTTAGCAGACCAAAGTACAAGTTTTTTTTTTCTTTCTTTTTTTGGAGAGGTTTTCACTATAGGGCGCGTGCGCTCGCCAGAAGGACTGAGAGAGACAGAGAGAGAGAAAACGAGAAATCACCCCCTAAAGGGGATGGCCATGCCGCAATCCCTTCTCCTCCATTCTCCTGTTGGGATCTGGGGCATGCACGCACACACGCCCAGTGTGAGTTTAAGCCGCCGGGTCTGGGACTCTAGCCGCGGTCGACTACGTGGGAGTCCAGCGACATAGCCATTACACTAACTGCTGGTCCCAAAGCACAAGTTTTTGGCAAGAATATTTCACAGGTAGCTTGAAGTACTTCCATCAGAAAGACTTTCTTTGTTGTGATATTTAGTGTGGAAGTTTAAAATTTTATAGTCCTTACCCTTTAGAGTTAAAGATGGGCATATTTCCAGATGAAAAGATAAATTACAATGCCTAGGATCTGCCACATGTAGATGTGAAGGTATATACGAAACAAAGTCAGCCACACACTGGCAACTGATGAAACTGGGCATCGTGTGCATGAGGTACATCCCTGCTTTCTGTTTTCATGTCGAATATTTTCCTATGAAGGCTTTTGCTTTTTATAACAACAAAGGTTTGATCACTTAGATCATGAGAAGACAGTTAAGTCTACACTGAGAGTGCATTGTTAAATAAATTAGTTAAACTATTCAAAACCATTAGTGTTGTAAAGTTAAGACAGTCCAGAAATAGCTCTACATTACAAATGACATTACTAAATGACGTGTGATTCTAGAGTGGATACTGGAAAAACAGCTATAAAAATATTAGGGACAAATGGATAGAACATGAATATGGAAATCTATTTAGATAAAAGTATTCTATCAATGTTATTTTTTTTTTTTAACTGCTAGAGAGTGCATGTGTTAGCCAGAAAAAAGATGAGTGTTGTTAGGGACCTTGACCAATAGGGTGCGATCACACTGCAATCCCCTCTCCTCTATTTCTCTATCCCATTGGGATTGGGGGCAGAAAGCGTGCATGTGCCTTGTGTGTTTTTCAAGCCACAGGGCTAGGATTTGAACCAGTTGGCCACGTGGGATCTGGCTCCTTTAACCACTAGGCTACGGGGCCAGCTCTATGTTCAGTTTACTAAGTGGTATAACGGCGCTGTACTTGCACAGAATGTCTTAAATACGTTAAACTGATGGTGAAATTGTGACATAACTGATTCTGTAATTTATTTTCATACAATTAAAGAAGAAAATTTATTTATATACACACGCAAGTAAGACAAATGAGGCAAAATACAAAAACTATGAAATATACTGGGTCATCAGAAAAGTCATGATGTATTTTTCTGTGCAAAAAAGCATTATGACTTTTCTGACGACCCAGTAACTGAAGGACAGATAAACAGGTATACGTTTGTAGTTTCTTCTGTATCTTTAAAACCTGTCAAAATACAAAATTGAGGTGGAGGAGTTGCCTAATGGATTCAGATACTATAAGCTTGATCCATCTATTATAAATGATCCAGCAATGAATGATAATTTCCACCTAGATTCATTATTGTATTCATAGAAATCCACTGTTCATTCATATCGACCAGGAACATGCCAACTACGACTATGGAGGTAAGGAAGGAAATCTGGTGTTAGGCTCTTTGTGACTACCATACAGCTGGCTGTGATTTAGTACTTTAACTAGATTTACAGCTATTATGGGCACAGCATGCAGCCATGATGCATGAGCCTGACTTCCTGTGCATATACACTACATTATTTAATAGCATCTCCCATAGGCTGAGGGTTAACCTGAAGTGTTTTCTTTTTAATTTAATTTAATTATTATTATTTAAAAAATTGCTACAAGGCACACGTACGAGAGAGAGAGAGAGAGAGAGAGAGAGAGAGAGAGAGAAAGGTTACAGGTCCCAGGATTCAAACTACGGTCAGCCATGTGGGAGTCTAGTGCTTTAACCATCATGCCACCTGCTGGCCCAACCCTAAGTATTTTAGCATCAACATCAACTTATCTGAAAAGGCTAGAGGGAAAAACCAGAAAAGATGATTTTCTGCCCAATCCTTTAGTAACAATTCAGTAGTTGTGTACATATCATATAATCTTCAATCCCCATCATTCACAGTAATTAACGCTAGATTGTCTAGCACTGCCAGCCTGGCTTTAGGAGAAAAAACTGTAAAGAACAGGTAAGATTAGCCAATATGGAACCAGCAGATGGAGTAATGGTTTTTACTGGACTCTGATGTACTGAACCTGATTCAAAGCCCAGTAGCTTAAAACTCGCACTGGGCACATGTGCGTGCATGCCCAAAATCCCAAGAGGTGGGTGGAGGAGAAGGGATTACGGCGTAGCCACCCTCCTGGGGGCTGATTTCTCTCTCTCTCTCGTCTCTCCAGGAAGCACATGCGCCCTACAGTAAAAACCTCTCAAAAGAACAAAAAGACTAGCCAAGATAAAAATGAATGGACTTAATAATCACTGCTGTATATATTTATTAGCTCATTCAAAATTCCAGATATTAAATGCTAAGACTGAAGCAGATACATAAAGAAAAATGCAGGGAACATAGGATATGATATGCTAGGTTGCTGGATTAAGGCAGCTCTGACACCATCAGTATCACTTATAACTATAACTGCTCATCTTTCCTGCTGAGGAAATAATTACATTTTCCTTTCTCTGTCAGCTCTGAACTGAGGTAAATAATGCTCTATGCTTTCTAGTATTCTAGAAATACTATACTTTAGAACTTGCTAAATTTCCTGTCTTCTAGTTAAATATTTACCTAATAACCTCTGCATTTCTTGACATGGAACAGTAAAACACAAATAGTAAGGATAATTATATCGAATGTAAATAATGTTATTATCAGTGTTGTAAACAATTTACAGTGGAAATAAAGATTAAAAAAAAATAAAAAGAAAAGATGTTCTTGTTCTTAATAGGGAAAACAAGACAAAGTCTAACGATAGGTAAAGTTAGCAAGTAAACAAAATAGTGAGATTTAGTGTGAAGTGTGTACGTAAAGATAATCTGAAGTTCAAGAAAATCTTCACACAACTGGGTCTCCCCGAATGCACGATGATTTGAATATGTGAAAACAGAAAGCAAGTGCAGTGGAAAAGAGACCAGAGCAGGCGTGTGTGCTGTACAGAGACGCACACGATGGCTGGAGTCCAGCCTGGGGAGAAGGCGGCAGCACAGGTTCTAAAGGTTCTGGTTCTGACTGACAAGAAAGCTCACGTTTTCTTAGGCAATGATCAGGCAAAGGTTTGAGATGACGCTACACTGCAGCGATACAGTATGAAACATTTTATGATAGAAATTCCAAATTAAGCTCTCCTGTTATCTAACATTTTTGATTCTCTGAATTACAAGTGATTTATATTTTTACAGAATGTTCTCCCATTCTGTACTATTTTACAAAACATTTTAAAGCATTTCACTTATACCAAACTCCTCTTTGCTTGAATGAGTCCATATTAGACTTGATAATGAAAACAACCTTTTGTATTTTAAGGCAACAACAGGGAACTAACTCTAACTGGAATTTTCAGTCACTGGGCAGAGACCAACATTTGCTCCTTTCATACACAGTATCAATGTCAGAACTGGCCTGAATCATTAGCAGGACATGAATACTTTCTTTCATTCCTACAATTTGGCCTAGTCTTGTGACTATAAAACACAAACTTCTATTACATAATTGGGTTCAATATTTATAAGCACTAAAAGTACAGTCAATTGCTTGAAGCTATACAATAGAGAATAAAAAGTTATGCCATTGAAACTTTAGTTAAAACATTTCGACTATAAAATTAGGTAACTGACATAAAATCATACTGATTCTGAATATGCTCAGTTCTTCATTATTCTGATTATGTTCATACAATACTGGAAAATATCGTAAAGCAAAATTTTAGTTTTTCACTTGTAATCAGCAGAACCACATATTCATTTTACATATTTGCCACAAGGTTTCTTTTTTTTTAATTATTTTAAGAGATTTTTTGCTATAGGGTGGGTGCACTCACCAGAGAGAGACAGAGATACAGAAAGTAAGAAATCACCCCCTACACAGGATGGCCACGCTGCAATCCCTTCTCCTCTAGTCTCCTCTCAGGATTTTGGGCACACACACACACATGCCTGGTATGAAATTTAAGCCTCTGGGTTTAGGACTTGAACCATGGCCACCTATGAAGGAGTCCAGAGACGTAACCATTACACCATCAGCTGGTCTACCATAAGGTATTTTGATTTACTATCTGGAATATAGTCTGTTTTCTCCTTTATACTGTCCGTAAAAAAATTCTCAAAATTATCCTCCAAAGTAGTTCAAATAATTCTTTTTCATTATATAATCTTTCCTAAGTTCTTAAAAACCTAGAAAGTTTAACAGTATAAGATCTCATTTTACTTTTAGTATCTTTTTTGAAAGATTTCTTAAATCTTATTATTATTATTTTTTTTTAAATTTTTTTCTATAGAGCATGAACACTCAGCAGAGAGAGAGTGAGGAGAAGAAAATGAGAAAGTAAGCCTCCAGGTCCTAGACTCAAACTGAGGTAGGCCATGTGGGAGCCAAGAGCCTTTAACTACTATGCCACCCGCTGGCCCCTCACTTTTAGTATCTTAATAAAGATGATAATACAGAGAAGAACTGATAGTCTCCAAATAACTTGATAAATGATACTAATCTTTACAGGACCCATATATTTTTAAAGTTCATTTATTTTCAAGCATCCATCAGAATTAAATTATGGTGTTAAATGGTATTTGGTACAGCACAACTTCATATGGCCTAGGATGGGACTTCAAAAATGGAAACATTACTAATTATAATTAATATGTATTTAAATTGATCGAAATAAAAATATTTAAGGTACACACCTAACAAAACAGGACCTTTATACTGAAATCTGCACAACACTGATGGAACAAATCAAAGATAAAAATAAATGGATAGTGCTACTATGTTTATAGATTAGAACATTCAATATAATAAAAATGTCAACTCTCTCCAAATTGATAAGTTTAATGTATTTCCTATTAAAAGTTTAGCAAGATTTTTTTGTATGTAAACATAAGGTTATTCTAAGATTTTATAAGGAAAGGCAAAGGAACTACAATAATAGCTAAAGCATTCTTTAAAAAAAGGATAAAGTAGGGGGCCGGCAGATAGCGTAGTGGTTACATTGCTGGATTCCCACGTGGCAGACCATGGATTGAGTCCTGGATCCAGTGGCTTTAAACTCACACCGGGTGCATGCAGGTGCATGTGGGTGTGTGTCCAAAATCCCAAGAGAATAGAGGAGAAGGGACTGTGGCACAGCCAGTCCTAATGGGTGATTTTTTGCTTTCTGTCTCTGTCTCTCAGTTGGGGATGCAAAGGCCTTATAGCAAAAATCTCTCTTAAAAAAAAAAAAAAAAAAAAAAAAAAAGGATAAAGTAGAAGGAATTAATTTATCTGCTTATAGATTCATTATAAGAGCCAGCAGATGGCATAGTGGTTACATTGCTGAACTCCAACATCACTGATCATGGTTTGACTTCTGGATCTAGTGGCTTTAAAATGATGCTGATCATGTGCATGTGTGTGCCCAAGATCCTAAGAGGAGAATGGAGGAGAACGGACTATGGCATGACCATCTCTCAATCTTCATTATATAATCTTTCCTAAGTTCTTAAAAACCTAGAAAGTTTAATAGTATAAAATTTCATTTTACTTTTAGTATCTTTTTTGAAAAGGGTTGATTTCTTACTTTCCTTCTCACTGTCTCTGTCTCTCTCTTCATCATGTGCATGCGCCTTAAGGCAAAAACCTTAAAAAAAAAAAAAAAAACAGACTCATTATATAACTACAATAATTAAGAATGTATAATATTGGTGGAATGATAAAAAATAACAATCAGTGGAACAAAACAGAGAATCCACGAATGACCGTGTGCTAGACATTTATGATGCTTCCTTGCTTTGTGAAGCAGTAAACTTACATACTACATGTAATACTCTATTTTATATTATGTATATTACACACTATATATGTTATTCTCTATTATTGAAGTGAGTCCTCTACTCTTGAATGGCTTGCAATTTTGTCCATTGTGCTTTTCTGTTTTGAACAATTAGTTATCTATAGTTTTTTGTAGTATAACAACAGTCCTCCTTTTTAAGTTACAGTTGTATTCTAAATAATCAAATTTGAGAGCCGTTTGGCTGTATATAAATACAGGGCATCTGTAAAAGATGAATTCGGTACTCACCTGGAAGTTGTTCATTAGACCGTATGGACAGGGATTGCTTTCACAAAATGAAAAGTCAAAGTTTAACTTGCAGGCTGCAGAAGTACAGTTTGTTAGCTCTGTTACGATAGTGTCATTCACATTCCCAGTGGCATCTCGAACAACACAAGAACCTGGACACGGATGGGAAAGAGAATAATCTAGCTATCATCTCTATTTATTTCAGAATTATGTGCACTAATAAAGAACTCAAAGTACTGACTACATACACACTCACTCTAATAGCACATGCTGCATTTGCAGTAAGGCAGCTTTACCTTGAACAGAATTTGGAAAGCACTTGGGTCTCTAATATTTAAGTACTGACACTGAACCTTTTCTAAGAAATAGTGTTTACATGTATATACTTAAAAACCTTGTAAATATAGGTATCAAAATGGCATATCAGCAAAACTATTTCCTGGAATATTTGAATAAGATGCCATTAAGCAAATATAAGCACACTGTGCTCAGAGTTCCAAGTGGCAGAAATGTTTTCTTATATTCTAAATATTTTATACTTGAAATGTGGCCAAAGATCAGACTTTAGGTAATATAAATTTTCTTTGAGGAAATGTGAATATTAATTAATTAAAATTCTGTTTAAGCCTTTATCTCAAATACAATTAAGAAAATAAATAATAGCTGAGATTTGCTTAAAAGTAATCCACAGAGTAGTGTCTGAGCATAGATGAAACAGATTAACCAAATAGTAGGCCAGCTGGTGGCATGGTGGCTAAGGTGATCGAATCCTAGTGGTCAAATGTCTGGTTCAAGTCCCAGATCCTCTGGGGAGTGCTATTCTCTCTCCCCCGCCCCCTCCCTCTCCAGTAAGTACACATACTCTTTAACAAAACTAAAAAAGAAAGAAACAAAACCGAAAAGATTGGGGCCAGCAGGTGGCACAGTGGGTAAGGTGCAGGACTCAAATATGGCAAGCCACGGTTCAAGTCCTGTACCTGGTGGCTTAAAAATCACACCAGGCTCGTGTGTGTGCATGCCCAAAATCCCAAGAGGACAATGGAGAACAAAGTACTGTGGTGTGACCAAGTGCCCCCCACCCGCCCCCACCGTTTGTGATTCTAACTTCCCTTTTTTCTCTCTCTGGCAAGTGTACACGCCCTGTGGCAAAAACTTAAAAAAAAAAAAAAAAAAAACTTAAAGCATAAAAGATTAATCAAGTATAATAATTGTTGTTAATGTCTTTAAAGCTAAGTGATAGTTACATTGAGCTCATTATAAAACGTTCTCTGTGGGACCAGCACTTAGCATAATGGCTATGTCCCTGGACTCCCATGTAGTTGACTGCGGTTCAAGTCCCGGACCGGTAGCTTAAACTCACGCCGGGCACGTGTGCATGTATGCGTACCCAAGATCCTGAGAAGAGAATGGAGGAGAAGAGATTGAGGTGTGGCCATCCCCCTTGGGGGCGATTTCTTGCTTTCTGTCTCTCTGTCTCTGTCTTTCTGGTAAGTACACACGCCCTATAGCAAAAACCTCTCTAAAAAAAGAAAAAAGAAAAGCTCTCTTTCTCTGCTTTTGTTAAAATGAAAACTTCCATAATACAACATTTTAAAAGTTGACTTATTTGAAAGCAGCATTTCATTATTTGGAATAACATATAATGTACAACAAGTAGTAATAACCATTTTTTAAATAATTTTTTAAATTTAACTTTATGTATTTATTCATTTATTGATTTTAATTTGACCAGAGAGGAAGAGAGAGAGAGAGAGAGAAAGCAAGCTGCCAGGGCTGGGACTCTAACTGCAGTCAGCCATGTGGGAGTCCAGCACCCTTAACCACCATGCCACCTGCCGGCCCCAGTAATAACTATTTCTTACACTTTATATCTGCTCACTTTCTGAAGTGCTCAACTGTTACTTCATCATATATGAGGTAGGTACTACAGCAAACTGCTTGAGAGGAAGAATATTTTAATGACTAAACAGACTACATACTATTCTTTATTCTTTTTTTTTTTAATTTGCCAGAAGGCACGTATGCTCACTGGAGAGAAAGGGACAGAGAGAGAGAACCACCCGTCTCCTCCAGGGAACAGTCACATCACAATGCTTTCGTCTCCATTTCTGGGCACCTGCTCACCAGAATTCTCAGCATGTTTTTCAAGCCACTAGGTCTGACACGCAAACCACACAGTCTGCCATATGGAATCAATCTCAAATAACCACCAGGCTACAGCCTGGCCCCACAGTTCTTTATTCTTCGATTTCTTCATCTACCTTCCAAAATGTTTGCAAATCACGTTAGCTATTAGAGATGAAAAACGGAGCCTTGTAGCTCTCACGAGCCCTAGAACAGCTATATTACATATGTGCTTCTTATTATGATGTTCTATTAACTGCAATTTGGGGGGGAAAAGGTTCTATTGCTTTGAACTAGTTATATAACCACTGGTGTAGAAACAATCTTTACTGGCCCGGCTACGAACATCAGGGGAAAGGGCCGTTCCTATTGCTCCGAGTTAGTACTGACAGGATGCAATGGCTATGAGGGCTGGGAGCTTCAAACAATCAGATAAAAGCAGATGTTATCTGCTGTCACAAATTATTTTAAATTCAAAACATAATTCATTATATTATCCTTTACATAGATAAATATACTTTAGGTAGTTTCTAAGGAACACCACTGTATTTTGCTAAGCATATAATACGCTTAGACACACGTACACACACATTTCATCAGTATTTTTTTTCCAAAGTGAATTTCAGAGTGAATTTATGAACTATAAGGATAAATGAAATTCAGATCCTTTTGAAAATGCCAATTTAGCCCACCATGATAATATTATGAGTATTTCTAACTCTTATTTAGTGAAATTTCAAAATTACTTTAGACATATATTGGGTTGTCAGAAAAGTCATGATGCATTTTTGCATAGAAAAAAATACATCATAACTTTTCCAGTAACCCAACAGTTTGTAACTATAATTGTTGTTACCTACCAACAAATTAGTGACTATATAGTAAATATTTCATACTGAAATACAATGAAAGCTTCATATTGCATAGACTATAAATTTAGAGTTTGTGATTTATACTGGTACTAAATTAAGATTTATTTTCGTATTATGCTTTAAATATAACCTTAGAGTTCAGACACTTAAAAGAATGCTTACACATTTCAAAAACCTATTGAGACCAGCAGGTGGTGTGGTGACTAAAGGTGTTGGGACTCCCACATGGCTGACTGCAATCTGGAGTCCCAGACCCAGGGCTTGAACTCACGCAGGGCATGAATATGCCCAAGATCCTGGGAGGAATGAAAAAGGGATTGTGGTGTGGTCATCCCCCTGGGGGGGGGGGGGGGTGTGATTTTCCACTTCCCTTCTGGCTGTCTCTCTCTGACTTGTGCTCTATGGCAAAAACCCAAACATATTTTCTGGATTAAGTATACAGTTTCATGAAAGTGTAATGAACTCAAGATAATTTATCTACAATCACTTTAATCACTTTATGCAAACTGTATGTAAAGTAAGTGATTAATTTTATACACAGAGTTTTCTGGACTAAACTAGTTAAGTAATTTTAAAGAATCTACACCGTAAATAAGTTTTTAAAGACTTAATGAAAAATGAACAAACAAAAAACCCTTGCCCTGAAAGTAAATCTTTAAAGCTAGTGGATAGTTATTTTTAGTAGTGAAATTTTTAACTTTATTGTAAAATCCCTTATCTATACCACAGGAATTTGAAGACTAATACAACACTTAAGTCCTTTCAAGTTCTAAAATGCTATAATTCCATGAATGTACTAAAAGGTTTTTTTTTTTTTTTTTGGAGAGGTTTTTCGCTATAGGGCGCGTGCGCTCGCCAGACAGACAGAGAGAGACATAGAGACAGAAAGCGAGAAACCACCCCCCAGGGGGGATGGTCACGCCGCAATCCCTTCTCCTCCATTCTCCTCTCGGGATCTTGGGCACGCATGCACACGCACCCGGCCTGAATTGTAAGCCACCGGGTCCGAGACGCGAACCGCGGTCTACTACATAGGAGTCCAGCGACATAGCCATTACGCTAACTGCTGGTTCCCAAATGTACTAAAAGGTTTTAAACCCATTTCATTCAATTCAATAAAACTTTATTAAGATTTTTCATTTAACTTAGTAATATACTAGCTATAGTTTAAAAAAAAAAGGTAAGCATTGCTTAAAAGCTTTGAAACACTCTTCATGTAATAATATTATATGAAGTTATAAATAACCACCATAACGAAGCTACTCAAAATTTGTAAGGATCAGAGAGGAAAGTTAATTTGTTTCTGCATATGAATTGTGTTTTCTATAAATACATCAGTGAAATTCAAGCATTTGTAAATATGATTTATATAATTTTTGAATTGGTAAAAATGCTGAAGGAGATACAATAAAGCAGTTGGTAGTTTAGATAACATACATTAAAAAAACTCATAGTTTTCTTAAAACTATTTTTAAATTAACTTACGAAAAGTAATTCCATGTCTTCTACTGAAATATTTCTGAATTTAAAATTTTTAAAATGATATTAAAATAAATCTTTATAGTATACATCATGAAATTTCTGCAACATATAAAGAAATGTAAGGCTATTTACCTACAGATACTGCAATTCCTACGTAAACCAGCGTAGTAATTAAAATGGCTAAGAGTGTTCCTTTGGGTATGGCTGACTGAGGATCCTAGAAGACAAGAAGATTTTTTAAGTCTATCTTTAAAAGTAAACATATGCATACTACTATTAATGTATACTTAGTACATTATAATACTTACTGCAAGATCACCTGAGATATTTGCTCCGGCCAGAATACCAGTTGCAGCAGGAAAAAAGATGGCAAACACAGAAAAGAAAGTCTCTTCCTCTCGAAAATCTGGTCCAAAGTTCTCATTAAATATTTCAGCTGCAACCGAAAATATTTTTGGCAGATTAGACCATGATAATTTAGATCAAAAGTAACTGGTATATATGACCGCTACTTTACTTCAGTTCAAGTCACTGGTAAATTCTTACCGTATTTCCTAATTCAAAGACTGGTTCCCCTCTTTTCCCATATGAGGGAACAGTTTACAGTCAAATGATGATCTGATCTGGGTCCTGTCCCACTTCTCTTATACTTTATTAATGATGTTTCAAGAGCCTCTGACTTAATATCACTAGTTCAGGTATTTGTAAATCAAAGTGTAGATAAACCCCCTAATCTTGAGATAAAAAAAGTAAGACAGGAGGCAGGAAAACAAAAGAAACATCACAATAATATGGAACTAGTTTTTGTTCGCTCCTAACTTCTACCTTACATTACTATCTGTATAGAAATTGGCCCATAGCCTTTCTCTACTTCTGGTGAGGACCTATTTTATTTTTGCCACTACACATCAGGCTGCCAGATAATCTTAGCTAAGGCACTCTAAGTAAAAACAATAATGGAAGCTTTAATTAGTCTTACTGTTTTCATTAATTCTGAAAAGTAGGCTCTGACACTAAAACAACTATCATTGATCTATCTATCCACTTAATATCTCAGCATCTTTCATGTGCCAGATTCTGTTCTAGGGCTATTTTGTATTTTAAAGTGCCCCCCCCAAAATAATATGAACTGGGCCAGACTGTGGCATGGCGGTTAAGACACTGGATCCCACATGGCTAACTCTGTGGTTCAAGGTTAGAGTCCCAGACCTGGTGGCTTGGAAAATATGCTTGGGTGCATATCCAAGCATGCTCAAAATTCTGAGAGGACAATGAAGAAGGGATTATGTCATGGCCATCCCCCTGGGGAGTGGTTTTTCACTTTCCTTCTCTGTTTCTCTCTGGCCAGTGCACATGTCCTATGGTAAAAACCTAATAATAAGTTAATTAATTTAAATATATAAGTGTGTATACACACATACACACACATATACATACATACATACATACACACACACACACACACACACACACATATGAATAAGTTAGACATGGTTCCTTCCTTCATGGAACTTAAAGAGTCTCAAAGGGGGCTCAGCAAATGGCGTAGTGGTTCTTTTGCTGGACTCTCACATGGTCGACTCCAGTTCAAGCCCTGGCCCCAGTGGCTTAAGACTCATGCCAGGCATGTGTGCTCAAGATCCTGGGAGGAGAAGGGACTGCAGTGTGGCCATCTCACCTGGAGGCCAATTTCTCACTTTCTCTCGCACTGTCTGTCTGTCTCTCTTTCTGGTGAGCGCATGCACCCTAAGGCAAAATCTCTAAAACTAAATTAAAAAAAAAAAAAAAAAAAAAAACTTTCAACAGGGAATTAGCAAATATGAAACAAAGTCATCATAAAGAACAATAAATCTACTGATGGGAGCAAGATACTGTAATAAAGAATAAAAGAGAATCTAATTCAGTGTGATTACAGAAGACTACAGAGATAATAATTAAAGAGGTAATACTAGGGACCAGCAGTTAGCGTAATGGCTATGTCGCTGGACTCCTACGTAGTAGACCGCTGTTCGCGTCCTGGACCCGGTGGCTTAAAACTCACGTCGGGCGTGTGTGCGTGCATGCCCAAGATCCCGAGAGGAGTATGGAGGAGAAGGGATTGCTGCGTGGCCATCCCCCCCCCGGGGGGTGATTTCTCGCTTTCTGTCTCTCTCTGTCTGTCTGGTGAGCGCACACGCCCTATAGCAAAAACCTCTCCAAAAATAAAAATAAAAAGACGTGATACTAAAGCTGAGACTTTACTGAACAAGAATCAGCCATATGATGATCAGGGTAAAGAATACCCCAGTGATAAGAACCAAAAGAAAGAAGAAGGGAAGGGAGTTAAAAAAATTCTTTAAAAGAAAGTTATAAGCAGAAAATGTATTAATTTTTGTGAATATTTTTACAAGTAACACCATTACAATTTTTTGAAATTTATTTAATTTTATCTATTATCATTGTTATTACTATTATTTTTTATTTGACCAGAGAAAGAATGTAAGTGAAAAAGCTACCTGCCAGGTCTAGGACTCAAACCATGGTAGGCCATGTGGGAGGCCAGTGCCTTATCGATGATGCCACCTGCTGGCCCAACACCATAACAATTTTTAACACTTCTTTTAGAAACAGAAGTAACAAAACAAATGTTGAAAAATGTGTAATATAAAAATATTCACACAAACTATTCTTAACTAGAGAAAATATCACAAATATTAAAAGTACGAAATACAGAAAATTATCTAACTGATGCTACTAACTTTCATTTCTGGCACACCTAGTAGACACTGCTTTCCCCCTAGGAAATCAGGAATTTAAAGTCCAGTTTAGAAGTAATCACACACAGGGGCCGGCAGGTGGTGTGGTGGCTCAAGCACTGGACTCCTTGGATGGCCCAACTGCAGTTGAGTCCCAGATTTGCTGGCTTGCTTTCTCACTTTCCCTTTCTCTCTCTGGTTGAATTAAAGAAAAATAAGAAATAAAACAAATAATTATTTTAAAAAAGTAATCACACACATTAGCAATCAGACCAGAAATCACAGTATCTGTATAGGATGAATAGGCACAAAAAACCTGCAGGAGTCCTTGCTAAGGTAAGAATCTCAAAACAAGTCATATCTGAAAACTACCCAGCCAAGTAAGTCAACCTATAACCCAAGGACTGCAAGTTGTCACCAGCCAACAAGATTAAGGATCTTAATGAGAATGTATATCAGTTAGGTCTCCAGGTTCCACAGCTCATAGCTTGACTTAGCTATTTTTATCCGCAATAAGATTTTCTGAAGGAAGAAGTACATTCATTAATATTCTGTATCTTTGCACAGATCTGTATGAGTAGCTCTCGATGAAACAACTTAGGAGAACTGATGCCTTTTCTTCTAGGGCTTAGAAAAAGGGGTTTCAGTCAAATGAACACAGACAGACTTAGTAAACAATGAGCCTCTCTGATGCTATACATGATCCAACTTCCATTTCACTTTGTGAGACAGGTCTAGAATTGCCCAATTAGGTGAGGAAAGAATGAAGGGCATGTAGACAAGATAATTTAGGAAATAATAAATGAGAAGTAAATCTCACCAAATTAGATACAAAATGAAAAAGATTACAGAGATGAAAACTATGGAAAACTCTCACACAATTAAACTACAGAAAAGCTTAAGTTGCAATTATACCAAGGAACTAGTATTTCCAGTTGCTTTCACAATCTTGGACATTTTTAACTGTGTGTTGAAATACATCTAAAACAGTGAACGGTTACAAATTCCCAAAACTAGCAGAGAACAAAAGTATATTTTCTTAGTAATATTAATTTCTCTTTATCCTATTACCTTTTCTTGGTAATAACGAGAGCCATAAATAAAAGTGATTTTTACTCCAAATGTCCATCATATATAAAAGAAGACAAAATTAAGCTGTATTCAGACCAGGAGATGGAGTAATGGTTACGTCGAAGGACTCCTATGTGGGTGACTGCAGTTTGAGTCCCAGACCAGGCAGCTTAAAACTCACACCGCGTGCGTGTGTATGTATGCGTGCCCAAAATTCCGAGAGGAGAATGGAAGAGAAGGGACTGCGGTATGGCCATCACCTCTAGGGGGTGATTTCTCACTTTTTGTCTCTCTGCCTCTCTGTCTCTTGGGTGAGCTCACATGCCCTATAGCAAAATATCTCTCCTAAAAAAAAAAAATTAAGCTGTATTACAAATAGTGCAAATGGCCCGACCAAACTCAATTCCATTATGAAATATCTAAAATGTACTAAATTTGTTAAACAGAACGTTATATCCCATAAAAAGACATTCAGGCCCAGCTGCAGTGGGACAGCTGGGAAAGATGATGCTGTGCAATGCCAGAGGCCCATTGAGAGGCTCCAGGTTCGTGTCCCAGGTTGACTGCATACACTGGGTGCACCTGCGGCTGTGCCCGTGATCCTGGCGGGCTGTGTGTGGGGCTGCGGAGCAGTCTGTGGTATGAAGTCCCTGTCAGGGTTGATCCCACCACCTCTGGAAGGAGATTAAACTTCAAAAAGAAGAAGTCAATCTTTTCTTTACTTACTTTTATAACCAAAGAAACCTTTGGGCTTCTTGCTCTCCAATGGGATAAATGTTCCTATGACGAAATCAGCAATAGCAAGCAGCAGGATCACCAAAAGAACAATCTGAGCCTGTAATTTGAAACCATCAAAATCAAAATCAAGTTATCTTGTTATCTCTACTATGATTCGGTTTCACTAGAATATAACTTCTATGAGGGAAAGGATTTGTCTTGTTTTGGCTGCTTCCCCAAGTGCCTCTGTGGCAAGCACCAAGAGGGCACTCAACAAATTTGTTAGATAAATGGCTCTTTTAAAAACTATCTTATTATGTTACATATACTGGGAGAAAGATAGCAAAAAGTTTCATTATGCCACAAATTTCTGAATGAGTTAAAGATGTACATGCTCTACCACAAACTACAAAGCACTATAAATCCCAAAATGTATAGACTTTCCATCCTATATCATCTTATCTCCTCCACCTCACTCCTGCAATACTGACATGGAGAACCTATTTGCCACAAATACAAGTTTTATACCAGGTATAAGCATAATGCTAAATGTGTGACTGAAACAGGAAAAGAAGAAAAAGCAAAAAAGACAATATGAAGAAGATTTTGGGTAGCAGTGAGATGGGGGGGCGGACAATAGGAACCATCGTCTCCCCTGCTCCATTCTTAACCTCTCAATAAAACTGAAAAAACACTCATGAAAAGTTGTGTCATCTGTGGGAACAAGAACTACTTATATATCAGTCATGTCCCAGGTACTATGATCTTATTCTTATCACTAAAGTCAATTTGTTAAATGTACAAATAAATGATATTATCCTAATATATGACTTTAAAAACAAGGACGGGGAAAAATGTTTTTTCAGGTTTCTTGATTACCATATCACAGCACGAATATGTGATTTTTATAAGATCTACCAAAGGAAACCTGAGGAGTAATTTGGAAGAGACTTTGGGTTGCTCAGCAGCAGGTTTACGGATACCCATTAATCGGGAAACTAGAGCTACGCCCCAACACTCTCTAGGTCTCATGGGTACAGAACACTTCTGCGTTTTCTGCCTGCAGATTAACATGTGGCTTCAGCAACTGTTTCCAGAAATAATAGCCCTGATCTTGCTAGTCGTGACTTCTGAGATTTAATAGCAAGGACCAAGAGGAGCTTCTCCAACCCAAGATGAACATTCACTTTCAGTTATTGCCAATGTTTATTTTTAAATTGAGTATCTAAATAAATTATAAAGCCAAATGTTTAATTTGGGCCAGCTAATGTATCGACCTGAGCTTTTCTATATAATACAAAAGTAAGATGGGAGATGGGTGAAGGGGTGAGAAGCTCAAGATTTTTAAAGTACTATGTTTAAACTGGATCTTCAACTATTATAGCCAACTATTCCCCACCCTGCCAAATAGAAAATGACCTTATCCTTAAAATTCTCTGAAATGGCCACTTAGATACCACTAAATTCTGAAAATATGACCACATTTTAGAGTATTCTCAAAACATAAGCTCTAAAAGCTTCTATATTAAATATTTACAGATGTTTCTACATGACTTACTTTTGCTTCCCACTCCATTCCAGCTACTGAGATACCTAAAAGAATCACCACTGTAATGGCTCCAATAATTCGGATATCATTGATTTCATCTATCATAAGTATAGAATGCTCCTAGAAAAGAGAATTACAAATATAATGGGCAACAGTAATTAGTTTACATAAATTCTCAAATTCTTTTTGATACATTTTAGAGCTATCACAGTGACTTATGTGTGCAATTTAAATAAATGCTAATTTAACAAATAAATGAGAGACCTAAAGAAATGATTACTATGTACTATTGAGGTGTCAATCAAGTATGTTATAAAATAATTATTATTAATAATGTTATATTTACTATACTCAAAAAAAAAGGAATTGCCAACAAGCAAATAGGCAATTTTTAAAAAATACAACTAAGGGGGCCGGCAGGTGGCATGGTGATTAAGGCGCTGGACTACCGCATAGCTGACTGTGGTTCGAGTCCCAGACCTAGTCGCTTGCTTTCTCAGTTTCCCTTTCTCTGTCTAGTCAAATTTAAAAATAATAATAAATAAAATAAATGATTTTAAAAATACAACTAAGCAGTTAGCACTGTACTGCTAGCTAGGATTTTAGGTTACATAGCAGAAATATATTGTCTATTCATTGTGACTGGTGAACTTATGCATTTGATGATCTTTTATGTTGCATAAGGAAAAGAGATAAAAATATCATCATGCTGTTGTCCAAAAGCACACTGTTCCCATTCTACATGCAAAATTATATATAGCTTAGTATAAATGACTTCTGCTTTTGAGTTTCCATTTAGGATACTTAAAGACTGTGACAGCCTAGTCAACTCATTAAATAGCTACGCATAAATGACCATTTAAGGTAATAAAAGGTTAAAAAATTAAAACATTTTTTGTGATAACTCTGGATGACTGTATCATATTATAAAAACAAAAATATTTTCGGATATTATAATGATCCTATGACATTGCTCTTTTAAACAAAAAGTAATCTTGGGCAGGCCACATATCCTATTGGTTAAAAGAGCTGGATCCCAGCTGGCTGACTGCAGTTCTAACCCTGACCTAGGAGCTAAGAAACCATTCTGGGCTCATGTGTATGCATGAACAAAATCCCAATACGATGGAGAAATGGAGGAGGAGAAGTTATAGCATGACCACATTCCATTGGGAGGTACTTTCTCTCCTTACCATGTGTCTCTATCTGGTGAGTGCATGTACCAACAGACCAAAAAAAAAAAATGTCTTTTATGTTGTTGCTGTTTTAGATTCTTGCTATAGGGCGTGTTGCACTTGCAGGAGAGAAACAAACACACAGAGTGGGAAGGAAAGTGAAAAATCCCCAGGGTGAGGGCCACTCTGCAATCTTCTTTTCCATTCTCCTCTCAGGATTTTGGGCACACATGCACGCTTGTCCAATTGTTCTTCCAAGTTACTGGGTCTGGAACTTGAACTATATAGAGTAAATCTAGCACCTTAACCAGTATGCTATTTGCTGACCCTCAAAAAAAGGCAATCTTTATTAATGCTTTTTTAAGAAATTCTTTCTTGGTCCAGCAGGTGGCATGGTGGTTGGAGTGCTGGACTCCTACATGGCTGACTGCAGTTTGAGTCCCAGACCCAGCGGCTTGAAGATCAGGCCAGGCACATGTGTTTGTGTGCCCAAAATACAGCGAGAATGGAGAGGAAGGGATTGTGGTTTGGCCATCCCCCCTGGACAGTGATATCTCTCCCCCCTCACCCACCCATCTCCCTTCAGCAAGCATGTGCACCCTGTGGCAAAAGGTAAAAAAAAAAATTATTTCAGAAGGGTCCATCCCATAACACAGCAGCTAAGCACTGTGTTTGGGGAGCCAGCTCTCACATGGCTGACTGCAGTTCAAATCCCAATGCCTACAGCTTGAAAAACATGCCAGGCACATGTATGTGTGTGCCCCAGATCCTAACAGGATGGTCAAATGCAATGAAAAAGACTGTAGTATTATCACAAACTACTGAAGGGTACTTTTATTCTCTCTTGAAAGTATACATACACTCTAGCATTTAAAAAAATTCTTGTGTGAAAGTCAATTACAAAGGAGGAAAGAAATATTTGCTTGAATTTCAGATAAATAAGCTTAGGAAAAAAATTATGGAGAAAAAAAAAAAAAACAGATCAAAAAGTATTCTTGCCAACCAAAGGTACAAAAAGTGTTCTTATTTAATCAATATAGTGAGAAAATACTTTCTCGTCTTTTTTGAACATGAAGGATCATATTTGATTTTATAAAGCAGTTTCTACTTTTCTCAGCAAAAAAATTTAAATTCCAAACTTCCCTGATATTTATTTTGCCATCTTTTGAATTAATCTGACATTCTTGTTAGTATCTGGATAATCATATCTGAGAATTACCTGCAGAGGGAAATAAGGAAAGCAGTGCAAATAAATATCTATTGATTGGGTTTCAAATTCATGGACCATGGTTGCAACAGAACACCATAACATAATATCTTATATATTAATCTAGTTTTAAATAGTTATTTCAAATTAGGTAAGATCTCTCTAAATTTTAATTTTCCATGACATAAAAAAAATTTTTTTCATTTTTTTTAAGAGGTTTTTTTTTTTTCCTGTGCTATAGGGTGCATGTGCTCGCCAGAAAGACAGATAGAAAGCGAGAAATCACCCCCCAGGGAGGATGGTCACACCACAACCCCTTCTCCTCCATTCTCCTCTCTGGATCTTGGGCACACACATACACGCACCCAGCATGAGTGTAAGCCACCGGGTCTGGGATTTAAACTGCAGTTGACGACATGGGAGTCCAGTGACATAGCCATTATGCTAACTGCTGGTCCCCACAAAAATTTTTTAAATACTAAATACTCTGATTAGAGTTCACAGAGTATTAAGCTTTGAATGTTGGGCCAGAGGGTGGTGTGGTGGCTAAGGTGCTGGACTCCCACGGAGTGGACCACAGTTTGAGTCCCAGTCCTGGTGGCTTGCTTTCTCACTTTCTCTATCTCTCTGTCTCTCACCAGTCAAATTAAAATAATAATAATAATAAGTAATTCTTTTTTAGAAAAACTTTGAATGTCAAAAAGCACATACTAAATTAAACAATAAAAGACTATATTTTTTTAAATAATTTTTTTCTTTCTTTCTTTCTTTATTGTAATTTGACAGAAAGGGACAGAACAAGAGAGAAAGAAAGAGAGAAAGAGAAGGGAAGAAAGCGAGTGAACTAGTCGCCAAGTCTGGGATTTTAACCATGGTCGGCCATGTGGGAGTCCAGTGCCCCTAACCACCACCCCAACCGCCAGCCCCAACAACTAAAGAATATTAACTCTAGTGTTTATATTGTTTGTTTACTTACAGCCTTCCTTTTCCATTCCTTTAGACTACACATGTAAAGGTCCACACCAATAGAGGTATCAATCTTTTTCAGATTTTCTGTTTCCTGATGTACCACATACTATTACAAAAGAACTGTTACAACCTAACCTAACATGAACAACTACAGGTGTTGCTCAAGGCACTTCTCATCCACTGAAGAGTCCTATTTACTCTTCTTTAATTAGACACATATTAACTTACCAAACATGTTCCCTTCTGAACTCAAGAACCTTCTGGCCAGCTCTCTTTGGATACACCCCTGGTTACTCAAATTAGCACCCATCGAAATAGTAACTGCCCTGTGTTCTTTAAATGAATGGCAATAAACATCTTCCATCTGAATTCCCAAATCAGAAATTTGTACATAAACTTAAAATCCTTTTTCTTATTCTAATTTCCTTCTTTTTTTTTGAGAGATTTTTGCTATAGGGTGCGTGCGCTCGCCAGACAGAGAGAGAGAGACAGAGAGACAAAAAGCAAGAAATCATCCCCCGGGAGGGATGGCCACGCCGCAATCCCTTCTCCTTCGTTCTCCTCTAGAGATCTTGGGCACGCACGCACACGTGCCCGGCGTGAGTTTTAAGCCGCTGGGTCCAGGACACGAACTGTGGTCGACTACATGGGAGTCCAGCGACATAGCCATTACGCTAACTGCTGGTCCCTTATTCTAATTTCTTACAGCATTAATTGACTCTTTTTGACATCTTTAAAATCTCTCAAATTCACTCATATCTCTCTCCAGTAGTTTTTTTTTTTTTTTGGAGAGGTTTTTGCTATAGGGCGCGTGCGCTCGCCAGACAGAGAGAGACAGAGAGATAGAAAGCAGGAAATCACCCCCCAGGGGGGATGGCCACGCCGCAATCCCTTCTCCTCCATTCTCCTCTCGGGATCTTGGGCACGCACGCACACGCGCCCGGCGTGAGTTTAAGCCGCCGGGTCCGGGACTCGAACCGCGGTCGACTACGTGGGAGTCCAGCGACATAGCCATTACACTAACTGCTGGTCCCTCCAGTAGTTTTAATATATGCTACTAACTTCTCTCCCCTCTTAGCTACAACCTTTTCATTTGTACTGTGGTCAGCTATTTCTCTAGGCCCCAAATCTGATCATGCCATGGCTCCCAATTCTAACCAAGATAAGACCCATCCTGACTTGATCCTTTTTTTCCCTCCAATTTTAAATGTTTTAAAGTGTGTCCCAACCACGCAGAAATATTTAGTTTTCTTAACATGGTCACACTCCTCCTTACCCCTTCCAGGACTTTCCCTTTCCTTCTCTTTTCACCTACACCACATCTTGCTTTTTCTATTTGCCTGCTATCGTCTAGACTACATGCCTTGAAAAACGCTTCCTTGATACTTCCCTGCCTCCCTCATTCCTGAGGAGTAAGTAGTATTCCTCATTTGTGTTGCTGAGGTTTTTTGTAGTTATCCACTCTGACATTCTAAATTAAGTTGTTTCTTTATCTTGTCTACTAAACTTGAAGGATGGGTTTCTTGGTCATCATACATCACTGCTTTCCTAACCTCTAACATAATGAGAGACATGCAAGCTCTCAGTAAAGACTGATACAAATGACTACAAAAAGGTGAATTACCTTAAGCAACTCTACCACAGTTTCTGCAAATCCAACCACATACATGGCAACTGCGACAGCATTGGCAAAAGCGAAGATCAGGCCAATTGCACCACCAAATTCTGGCCCTAGACTTCTAGATATTAAATAATATGCTCCTCCTAAAGAAAACAAAAAAAAAAGAACTTAAGTTAGACTTTGTAATGCCCAACAATACTTTTAATTACACAAGAGTTCACAAAGCAGATGCCTCCAGTAAGCACAGCAGTTCATAGGCAAGTAGGCAAGTATATTTTCTGGAAGAAATACCCAAAAAAGAATTCTTCATAATCCAGTTCTGTCATTAACAGTCTCAACACCCCGAGAACTCTTCCATATCAAATATAAAATCATACAATTTAAAATTCCCACTTTCTCTTTTAAATCATTTTCTGTGATTAAAATAGGCAACTGCCTCTTCCTCGTATTCAAAGATACTTAGAAGATCATTTCCCAATAATTTTCTGAGTAATATATTTACTCTTAATATAACTTTTAAAACCAAAGTTGATTTGATTTCAGGTATTTAAACTATTATGTCAGTTCATTGATAATGTGAATGAATATTAAAACAAAATTAAATAATCTCCCAACCAACTACAAAGAACAGTATATACTGGCACCCCAGAGATGCAGTTTGTATTCTAGTAAATTCTGCCTAAGTGGCAAAGTAAATAAATGCAATAAGTAAGCTATCATGAGCCCAGTAATTTTCTAATTGAAAAAAATCAGTTATTACGATTTGCAGATAATCTAAGGCTTACTTGAGTCTCTAAGAGCTCTTCTAAAATTCTAACTTTAGGTCATAAAAAAACTTTAATAATACTGAAGTTACATGAAATTATATATACATTTCTAAATACTGATAAAAGCACTTAAAAATGAAGGGTTTTTTTTTTGCTAGAGGGCACATGCACTTGCCAGAGTGAGATGGGGAAAGCTGGCATTGGGGTGAAAAATCACACTCCCAGGGAAGATGGCTATGCCACAATCCCTTCTTCTGTATTCTCCTCTTGGGATTTTGGGCATCCATGCATGCATGCATACACACACACACACACACACACACACACACACACATACACACACACACACACACACACACTCGCCTGGGGTGTTTTTCAAGCCACCAGGTCTGGGGCTTGAACCACAAAGTTGGACATGTGGGACCCAGCTGCCTTAATGATCATGTCACCAGCAGGCCTATAACATTTGATTCAGCAATATAGTGAAATGCCAATAACAGCTGCCTATTTGCTTCTGCTGTTCTCCTAGTATAAAGACAAATGCAACACAAAAAATTGTCCTAATATAAAGACATAAGTAACACAAAACCACAAATACAAACATTTTATTCTAAATAGAATAAAGATTCTATTTAGTATATATAGTTTAATAAACTACTAAATACGCAAACTGCAATTTTGAAAATACCTGTAATGGGTTTTAGAGTTGAATCCTATTCTCTCAAAATATTCTATACTTTAAACCCATCTACCCAATCCCTTAGTTACCCATTTACTAATTGATTTTCATCATCTTAAACTTTCTTTTCTTTTTTTATTCTTTTTTTTTTAGAGAGATTTTTGCTAGAGGGCATGTGTACCTGCCAGAGAGACAGAGACAGAAAGTGAGAAATCACCCCTGGGGGTTGGGGGGAGATAATCAAACCACAATATCTTCTCTGTCATTCTCCTCTCGGGATCTTGGGCATATACATGCACCCACACCCGGTGTGAGGTTAAAGCCACCAGGTTCAAGACTCAAACCGTGGTCAGCTACGTGGGAGTCCAGTGATGTACCCATTACGCCATCTGCTGGCCCCTCATCCTAAACTTTCTAAAGAAAATTTAACATTACTTTTGTGACTTCTATGAGACAAAAATTACTTAAAATATTCCCAGAAACATTTTTGAACATTAAAAATTTCAATGGACTTACATAATGACAATTCAAAATAAAGTCCTGAGGACATTAAAAGACGTTAGAATTAATCATAAAGAAAATCCCTCGGATAGTATAATTATCACAACTTATATACAAAACATGTTTAAGTTTTAAAAATTAAAAAGTTATATCACTTACTCCCAATGCCAGCAACAAATTAAATATTGTTTATCCTAACTGCAGAGCTGAGAAAATTCAGTCATGAAGAGTTAATTGAGATCAGTCAGATGTTTTCAGCAGATGACTAAACTTTACAATGAGATACATCACCAAATGCTTTATAAATAGAAATTCATTTGCTATGTGCTTTAAAAGTTACAATTTTATGAAATGCCAATTTTGATATTTCACAACTATTGAAAAACCTTCCATTAACTGGGATACCTAGAATTTAAAAGGAGGAGCAGGATTGCAGCATGACTACTTCCCACTGGGAGGTGTGCACTCGCGTGTGCTCTCTTCTCTCTCTCTGTCTCTGGCAAGCACAAGAGTATCCTCTGACAATTTAAAAAAGAGAGAGAGAGAGAGAGAGAGAGAGAGAGAGAAAGAGAGGGAAAGAAAACATTGACTATTTTCTTTCCAAAAATACCAGTCTTGTATTTGACTATATACTAACCTTTGAGTGTGTCACATGTCAGAAGTTACCAAATACTGACACTATACTGGGTTCCATTACTACTACATTCTAATTTGGGGATACATGTTCCTGCAGCTCTTGCTAAGTCACAAACCAATAACCAAAACTCTGACTAAGGTAATCAAGAACCTGAGATTAATAACTGACTACTGGGACAGCAAGTGGTGTGGTGGTTAAGGTAGCTAGATCTAACATGGCTGATCTAGTCCTAGACCTGGAAGCTTGAAAAATACACTGGGTGCATGTACATGCATGCCCAAATCCCAAAACAAAGAAGAAAGAGAGATAGAGTAGAAGGGATTGTGAAGTGACCATTCCCCACAGGGAGTGCTCGCGCTCTCTCTCTCTCTCTCTCTCTCTCTCTCTCTCAAGTGCACATATTCTATGACACAATTAAAAAGGAAGAAAACGAAGAAAAACCATACAAGAATGTCAACAGATACAGTAAAGGTATGAGAAAATTAAAAATCCATTCATGGTCGGGACCAGCAGTTAGCGTAATGGCTATGTCGCTGGACTCCCACGTAGTCGACCGCGGTTCGAGTCCCGGACCCGGCGGCTTAAACTCACGCTGGGCGCATGTGCGTGCGTGCCCAAGATCCCGAGAGGAGAATGGAGGAGAAGGGATTGCGGCGTGGCCATCCCCCCGGGGGGTGATTTCCTGCTTTCTGTCTCTCTGTCTCTCTCTGTCTGTCTGGCGAGCGCACGCGCCCTATAGCAAAAACCTCTCCAAAAAAAAAAAAAAAAAAAAAAAAATCCATTCATGGTAAATATTCTCAGCAACCGAGAAACAGACCTTTCTCAATCTGACAAATGACATTGTCAAAAACTTTAATTAACATCTTGCTGGGTGATATATTGAATTCATGCCCGCAGAAGTAGAAACAAGGAAAGATATTTATTTTCTCCACTTCCAGTCACCTCTGTACTGCACGTCTCAGCTAATTCAATGGACAAGAAAACGGAAAATGTCCTAGAGTTTTTTTCTGGAGAGGTTTTCGCTATAGGGAACGTGCGCTCGCCAGACAGACAGAGAGAGACATAGAGACAGAAAGCGAGAAATCATCCCCCAGGGTGGGGTGGTCACGTCACAATCCCTTCTCCTCCATTCTCCTCTCGGGATCTTGGGCATGCACGCACATGTGCCCAGTGTGAGTTTTAAGCCACCGGGTCTGGGACGCGAACCACGGTCGACTACGTGGGAGTCCAGCGACATAGCCATTACGCTAACTGCTGGTTCCCTGTCCTAGAGTTTTAAGACAAAAAGTAAAACCCATCTCTATTCAGATATTGTTATATTTAGCAAGATCACAGAACATAAATCCAAGATACAAAAGTCTATCATATTTCTAAATACAAACAACATATAAAGGAGAAGATGAAATTTACAAACACCATTCACAACAGTAAAATCATGAAATACTTAAGGTTAAATTTCATAAAATATATGCAAGATTTCTACACTGAAAACTACAAAAGAAGGCTTAATTAAATGGAAAGATATACCATTGGAAGATCCATTACTGTTAACAGAACCATTCTTTCCACATTCTTTTCAGATCAAAATCCCAAAGCCTCTTAAAAGGTTTGCTTCTTTCTTTCTGTTGTGGTTGTTTTTTGTCTAAAATTGGCATGGCTGATAAAAAAATAAATATTCATAAGCTAGAATCATAAAGCTTCTAAAAGAAATATGATTATCTTCATGACCTTGGGACAATCAAAAATTTCAAGCTGGAACTATAAAAAACAATAGCATAGGGATCAGCAGTTGGCGTAATGGCTATGTCGCTGGACTCCCATGCACTCGACTGTAGTTTGAGTCCTGGACCCAGTGGCTTAAAATCATTCAGGGTGCGTGTGTGCGCGTGCCCAAGATCCCAAGAGGAGAATGGAGGAGAAGGGATTGTGGCATGGCCATAACCCCCAGAGGGTGATTTCTCGCTTTCTGTCTCTCTTTCTGGCAAGTGTACGCGCCCTATAGCAACCTCCCCCCCCCCCCAAAAAAAGAGGCATAAAAGAAAACGAGAGGACTAGCCCTGCTGTCTAATGGTTAAAGAAGCCATATCTCACAAGGCCCACCACAGATCGATTCTCGGCCTCAGCAGCTTGAAAATAATGCTTGGTACATGGGCATGCTCCCCAAATCCTAATAGGATGGAGAAGGGATTGTGACATGACCACATCTTATTGTGGGGTACTTTCTCTCCCTCTCTCCCTGTTTCTTTCTCTGGTAAGTGCACATGCTCTCTCACATTGAAAAAATAATAAAATGAGAAACTATCATCAAAATGATAAGCTTCTGCTCTTCAAAAAACATGATTAAGAAAACGATAAAATGATTAAGACATTCCACAGCCTAGGAAAAATACATATAATACGTATGTCAAACACATCAAAAAATATTTAAAAAGCTAGAAATAAGTAACAAAAAGATAACCCAATTTAAAAATTGGCACAAGATTTGAACATGTCATGAAAGAAGATAAACAAATGAGCACATAAAAGATGCTACTATCATTAATCATCAGAGAAATGTAATAAGACATCATTACACATCCATTAAGAACTACAATAATTTAGAACACAGAATATGCATTGGGAAGACTGTGGGAACACTGAAAGTCTCGTATATTGCTGACTGAGAAAATTTCTTTCCAATAGATATTCAGTTGTCTTAAACCCCTTTCTCCTGAGAAATCTCATCAAGGAACCAGAGATAAAAAAGACCAAAGGTCTCCACACCCACCTAAGACACTTATTCTAAAAAAGCTGAGATATGACCTAAAAAACTATCTGCATAATAAGATAATCTGTGTTCTCATGCAGTTTCACCCTTTGTTGCCTTCTTTTTCTGGTTTTTAACATTTATTTATTTATTTATTTAATTCTATTAGTTATTATTATTTTTTAACTTGACCAGAGACAGAGAGAAAGCAAAAGCAAGAAAGCAAGCCACTAGGTCCAGGACTTGAACCATGGTCGGCCATGTGGGAATCCAGCACCCTTAACCACCATGCCACCTGCCAGCCCCCCCCCCCCCATTTTCTCATAAGTTGTTGGTCTCTTTCAGCTCCCAAAGAGAATTATTTAATAACCACTGTCTGAGGATTAGACTCATTCATCCACCCATTTTCCTTTCTCCTTTGAAGAGGACCCTTCTTAAGCTTGTATTTTGGACTGCTCCCATATACACACATACACATTAAAATAGAATCTGTATGCCTTTTCTATAAATCTGTCTATTGTCAGTGATTTCCAGCAAATTCTCAAAGGGAATGGGAAAATTCCTTCACTCCCTACACTTATTACAAGTTATACAGTACATAGTTCAACACTATGTAATAATAAAAATGAATAAACGATTAACATATGAATCACAGATGATTTCAGAAACACTGTACTGAGTTAAAAAAGAAGAACACTGAGCACCTTTCTGTATAATGTAAGCCTTGGCTAGAGGTGAGGAGCTAATCCCAAAAGAACTTCCTGGTGTGCTGGAAATATTCTGCAGAGGCTTATCAAAATTCATAGACTGGAAACTTAAAGTTTGTACACTTCCCTACATGCCAATTTTACTTCCATTAGCTATAAATCTATCATCAATAACTAGTACTTTAAACACTCTACCCAAGTCAAAATGAATAGCAAAAAATATATACGCCAAACTTCAAGATAACAGAAAATAGATTTTTCTAGTCAAGTTCATTAGTTCATTACTTACTATTTATAACAAAGGGAGTAAAAAGAAATTTTCAGTCACTTTTTAAAAAAAGAATTATTTATTTAATTCCATTGTGTTATTATTATTATTTAATTTAACAAGAGAGAGATAGAAGTAAAGGGAGAAAGCAAGCTGCGAGGTCTGGGACTTCAACCGTGGTTAGCCATAGAAAATCCAGTGCCTTTAACCGCCATGCCACTTATTATTATTTTTTTTTAAGAGAAATTTTTCCTATAGGAATTGTGTGCTCAGCAGACAGAGAGACAGAAAGCAAGAAATGACCCACCCGCAAGGGAGATGGCTACACTACAATCTCCTCTCCACCATTTTCCCCTCCAGATTTTGGGCATGCACCACAGATGCTTGGTCTGAGTTTCAAGCCAGTGGGTCTAGGATTAGAACTGTAGTCAGACATGTGTGAGACCAACCTCTCAACTAGTAAACCACCTGCTAGCTCCTTCAGTCACTTTTTAAAGCTAGACTATGTGTTAGTATTTTTTAAGGCAATTAAATCTATACATCTTTTTGGGATAAAACAAACAAACATCCTAGTTGAAGATCAGCACCTAACACCTGCAAAATGAAATAGGCATAGCTGTACCCCAACTTCCTCCTCATTGCCACCTACCAACCTTTCTCCACACTGTTAAACTTGATTGGTCTGAGAAGGCCTCTACACTCCTGCTTGAGTTGCTATAAGCAAACCACCCACGGAAATCTGCTTTCTCATTAAGTTGCAAAGTTACAGCCAATCACAGCAGCGATGCTTCTGTCAATCAGACAGCCCAGCCTTTAAACTATGTTCATGTAGGCAAACGTCAAGCTTTCAACCAATCCAATGATTTCTCTACTTTATTCCCTCACTTCTTGTTTTTGTACATCACTTTCCCTTTCTTGTGCTTAAATGTCACCACACCACATGGCTATCTGGAGTCCCTTGGAAGCCATTCTGGGGGTTGCCCAATTTAAGTTATTTTTGTCCAATTAAACTCTGTTAAGTTAAACTGTCTGAAGTTCTTCTTTTAACAATACTCTTACTGTGGTCCACCTGTAACCTCATAGAATCCTAGAACTTGAAGGTCTCACAACAGTCATCAGCCAAAAGCCTTACTTTACACATAGTAAGCTAAAATTCAAAAAGTTCCACAAATGGAAGCAGTAAGAAGTAAAGCTGTGAAAAGACCCAAAGATCTGTTAGTCCCACATCTAAAATCAAAACTCAAGTGACTGCCTCACCTACTCCTTACTGATGTTGTTGTAAGCGTTAAATTATTTAAAACTGTGGAAAAAAATAAAGTTCTATTATTAATTTCATTATTAACCCAGGTAAAATACTAGAAATCTTTTCTGGCTGCAGTGTCTTGATATAAGAAGTATACATAGTTTTCATCTAAGGTTCCTGGACCAGAGCTCCTAAAACCTCTGAAGGTTAATGATGTTGGAAGGGGGGAAGCATCTTTTGTTATTCATAATAAACCTCTTTCAAACATACTGTGTTTAGGCTAATGAGGTGACTCTTGCTGGGCCCCAAGATGACTTTAGCATGGAAGCTGGTTGCCAGAACAATCTTGTGACTAGGGGGTTGGAAAGGCCCAAACCTCCTCTGCCTGCCTCAGGGGAGCAATGGTAAGAAAGCCTGAAAATTGGGTTAACAACCAATGACCAATGATTTCATCAATCATTCCTCTGTAATGGAGCCTCCTATTAAATACCCTAAAAAACAGGGTTCAGAGAGCTTCTGTTAGTGAACACATCGAGGTCCAAGAGGGTGGCACCCAGAAAGGACAGAGATGCTGCACATTCTCTCCCCAGACCACATCTTCTGCATTTGCTGTTGCCACTTTTGAGTTCTGTCCTTAATAATAAATTCGTAGTAGTAAGTAAATTATTTTCCTAAATTCTTTGAGCCATTTTTGCACATTATTAAACCTGAGGAGGGAGTCCTGGGAACCCCCAACGTACAGCCTGTTGGTCAGAGTACAGAAAGCCTGGGCTAGCTATTGGTTTCTGACTGGGGGGCAGTTTTGTGGGACTAAGCCCTCAGCCAGTAAGGAGTGAACTATGGACAGAAGTGTCAGAATGCTTCAGTTCAGTTTAGCCAGTATCCTGAGATTTGATTAATTGGTTGTCAGTACAGGGGGGCGGGGGGGGGGGTAAGAAGTACGTGTATGATGTCAGAAGAAACAAATCCTAAGAATATTTGCTGTTACCTACCATGCAGAATTTCATGAATGATAGAAGAGTCACAAAAGTTTTCACAAAGATCTAGGGAATATAGATTTCTAGTATTTTATCTGGGTTAATAATAGCCAAAAATATACCCACATGAAAAATCATTCTTGTCAATTAATTGTTGGCAAAAGTACAAAGATAATTAAATAGAGAAGGTGCTCTATTCCACAAAGGGTGCTCCAATACTACATATCCATATGACTCTTGGTTCATATTTTGTTGCTACATACAAAGTTATCAAAAATTGGGTGATAAATCTAACTGAAAATCTAAAATTAAAATGCAGAACAAAATCTATGAGACCTCGGAGCAGGCGAAGATTTTTTAAATAGAATCTATCAAAAGCATGATCTAAAAATATCAAAAATCATAAACTAAATAGTTCTTACTGAAACTAAGT
The DNA here is from genome assembly GCA_026018925.1 of Tupaia tana. NCBI lineage: Eukaryota > Metazoa > Chordata > Mammalia > Scandentia > Tupaiidae > Tupaia > Tupaia tana. Next base: position 14,248,173 of record JAKSZU010000014.1, on the reverse strand, counting down.
ACTACTCTTTGAAAGAGGCATCTTAAGGGAATGAAAAGTAAGGCATGAACTAAGAAAAAATAAACTACAAATTATCTGCCGGATGAAGAATTTGTATCCAGATTTATAAACTCTTAAAACTCAATAGTTAGAAATCTCAATAAAATAAATGCAATAAATAACCCTCCAAACTATAGTGAAAGGTCCGAGTAGACACTATGAGTACATGAAAATGTCCAACATCATTAGCTATTATGAAAATGCAAATGAAAACCACCATGAGATACCACTACGCATATACTAGACTGGCAAAAAAAAAAAAAAAAAGGAGGGACAACACCACGTGGTAGTAAAGATCCAGATATGGAACAACTAAAACTCATTGCTGGCTGAAATGCAAAATGATAGCGCTGACAGAAAACAGTTTAGGGGGGACCAGCAGGTGGTGTGGTGGTTGAGGTGCTGGACACTCCCACATAGTCAACCAGGGTTCCAGTCCTGGACCTGGTGACTTGCTGTCTCACCTTCCATCTCTCTCTCTCTCTAGTCAAATTAAAATGAATGAATGAATGAATAAATAATTTTAAAAAAAAGAAAGAAAGAAAATAGTTTGGGGACCAGCAGTTGGAGTAATGGGTATGCCACTAGACTCCCATGTAGTCGACCACGGTTCAAGTCCCAGACCCGCTGGCTCAAACTCACGCCAGGCGTGTGTGCATGCGCTGCCCAAGATCTCGAGAGGAGAATGAAGGAGAAGGGACTGCAATGAATGTGGCCAAACCCCCTGGGGGATGATTTTTCACTTTCTGTCTTTCTGTCTCTCTGGAGAGCACACGCGCCCTATAGCAAAAACCTCTCCAAATAAATAAATAAATTTTTAAAATAAATAAATAAGGGAGGAGGAATAGTTTGGGGACCAGCAGATGGCATAATGATTACATTGCTGGACTCCCACATGGCCGACTGTGATCTGAGTCCTGGAACCAATGCCCTGAAACTCACACCAGGAGTGTGTGCATGAGTACCCAAAATCTTAAAGGCGGAATGGAGGAGAAGGGATTGCAGCATGGCCATTCCCCTGAGGGGCGATTTCTCACTTTCCGTCTCTCTGTGTCTCCAGCAAGTGCGTGTACTCTATAGCAAAACTCTCTCTAAAAAAAAAAAGAAAAAAAAAGAAAAATACAAAAAGAAAATAGTTATGGGGCTAGCAGGTGGCATGTTGGTTAAGGCAATGGACTTTCCACATGGTTGACTATTTGATGACCCAGACCCGACAGCTTCTTTTCTCATTTCCTCTCTCTCTGTCTGTCTTTCTGGCGAACACACTCAAATTCAAAATAATATTAATAATAATAAATAAAATTAAATAACTATTTTTTTAACCTTTTGATTTTACTATTACTCAAAATATCGTCATTTTTTATTTAGCTTTCTGACTCTGTGCTTGTGCCTTCAAGACTTTCACGCACGTTTTCTGCTCCTCTATCACGAAAGCACGCTTGCTCCAGTTGCAGACACATCTTGCGCACATGGAGCTACCGTAGGCCCTGCTGATGTGCTTCTTCATTTTAGACAGCCTCATGAGAACTTTCGGTCTCACAGCACCAACCCCTCAGAGTCGGCTGGGCACACACTGCATGCAGATTTGGGTGCTTTCCCAACCTTCTTAGTATAAAGGTAAACAACCCTATTACCAGGGGTTCGGGACAACCTAGTCTTGTTGGAGGGCGTGTTGTAGGAAAGCCTGCGCCAGTAGGTCAGACGCTGGACCATACTGAGTACCTCTAGACACTGTCCCCGGAAGAAGAAAAAGCTAAATAAATACTTATTTTAAAAAACAAACAAACAAAAGTTTGACTGTCTCTTAACAAAGTTAAGCACACACCTATCATTTGAGTCAGCAAATTCACTCCTTAGCATTTACCTGAGTAATATGAAAACCTATATTCACTCAAAACCTCTATGCTGTTTACAGCATCTTTATTTGTAATGGCCAAAAGCTGGAATTAGTCCCTAAATCCCTTAACTAGGGAATGGATAAACAGGCTGGGCCATGCCTATACAATGGAATAATGCTCAGCAACATAAAGGAACTTGCTAGGCCCAGCCCGTGTGGCCCAGCAGGCAGGGTACCAGATCTGCAGATCTGAAAGCCACACACTGACTGTAGTTCAAGTCCCTAGACTGGTCACCCTGAAAATACACCAGGCCCAAGTGCATATGCCCAAGATCCTGGCGAGCTGACGGACTAGAAGAAAGGAATTCAGCATGGCTGAATTTCTCTCTCATTCACTCACACACAAGCTCTATCATAAATTTAGGGAAAAAAAATTTTAAATAAAGGAATGATCTACTAATATACAAATGGACCAATCTCAAAAGCACTCTACCAAGTGAAAGAAGCGAGACTCAGAAGGCTGCACACTGAATGATTCTTCCGATATAGCATGCTCAAAATAGCAAAGCTACACAATGAAAGACAGAGCACTGCTTTTGAGGAGTTGTGGGCAAAGAAAGTGAAAACAAGAACCCGGAGTGCATTCTGGGATGACAGAGCTGTTCTATCTTGATTCTGGTGGTGGTTACATGAATGTTTGTATTTGCCAAAACTTGCTGAATTGTATGCTAACAACAACAACAACAAAAATGAAGTAAATTATACTTTAGTAAAAATGAAAAAGAATTTAGAGAAAGAGACAATAAATAGTTTAACTAATGGCTTTCTCCCAGGAGACTGAAGTGCTAGGGTTTTCAAATTCTTTAATGTTTGCTTAAGCTTTTCTGAAACTTAATTTTTCATAACGTACATGTATTATTTATAATCAGAAAACAAGAAAAAAGAACAAATGACAGGAGATTAATGACCCACCAAATGAAGGGAAATGTCGTATTTGAGTCCAGACCTCCTTTCTTTCATTTGGAGGAAAGGACGCATATGCGTAATAAGCATCATCTATTCTGCAATAGCAATAGAACTTTTGTAAAATTAAGATTTTATTAGCATATTAAGTAATCAAAGGGTAAAAATATGGTTTTGTTTGTATATTTAGAAAGGAATAAATGGATAAAAATAAAAATGTAATACACTTATCAATCAGAAACAATACTATTTAGAAATGTGTTCAAAATTTATCTGGTATGATAAGCAGATACAACATAAACCTTTATTTCTTCAAAGCAACAAACCCTTACTCCTTTACTCTCACTAAGCAACTTAGCCAAAGCTACCTTGTAGACCATTGTGAGGAACAATTTTGGGAATCCAGTGGGGGTTACAATGGATCCAACATTCGTTTTCGTTATTATACTAGGAAATACAATCTAATACTCTGATGTACAAATGCACAGTAAGTTTGTTTGCCTATTAATCTTTAGCAATTTTTCCCTATTCTGTTGCCATTATTAACTCAAATAGAGAAAGGGAAAGTGACAAACATGGAATCTTCAGACCAAGAGTGTGTGCTAGCTTGTCACTGTGACAGATGACCAGAATAATTCCAGTGAACTTTAAATATAACAGCAAAGATACATAATCCTAATTCTGCATCAGTCTATTTTAGAACCAAGCTGAAATATTTCTAATCATTAAAGACGGACAAAATTAGAGCAAGCAGGTGGTGTCATGTTAAGGCACTGGACTCCCCAATGACCATGATCTGAGTCCTGGACCTGGCAGCTTGAGAATCACGCCAAGTACATGGGTGTGTGTGCTCAAAATCCCGAGAAGAAAACAGGAAGAAAAGATATAGCACAGCTATCCGCTCTTGGAGGGATGGGGTGGGGGAGATTTGTCACTTTCTATCTCTCTGTCTCTCTGTCTCCAGCAGGCAAACACAACTTATGGCAAACTCTCCCACTCCCTCACACACACACAAAAAAAAAGACTGGCAAAATCAAAAAGTCACCGAATTGTCAAAGACAAAACTCATGTTGAAAATTAACAATTACTGGGAACCAGCAGTTAGCGTAATGCCTATGTCATTGGACTCCCATGTAGTCGACTGTGGTTCGCGTCCCGGATGCGGTGGCTTAAAACTCACGCCAGGTGCGTGTGCGTGCGTGCCCAAGATCCCGAGAGGAGAATGGAGGAGAAGGGATTGCGGCATGGCCATCCCCCCGGGGGGTGATTTCTCGCTTTCTGTCTCTATGTCTTTCTCTGTCTGTCTGGCGAGTGCACGCGCCCTATAGCGTAAACCTCTCAAAAAAAAAAAAAAAAAAAGAAAAAAAAAAAAAAAAAAAAGAAAATGAACAATTACTTATGACAGATTGACATCTGAGCATGAGCTACTTAGGGTATACAAGCAAGTTTACTAAGCTGAAAACACAATGCTATGTTTATGTCTAATAAAACCTCTTGGAGCTGGCAGATGGTGTAGTGGTTATGTCTCTGAACTCCCACATAGACAACCGCAGTTGGAGTCCTCAACCCTGTGGCTTGAAATCTGTGCTGGGCACATATACGTGCATGCCCAAGATCCTGGGAGGAGAATGAAGGAGAAGTGATTGTAGTGTGGCCATCCCTTCAAGGGGTGATTTCTCATTTTCCTTCTGTCTCTGTCTCTCTCTTTCTCTCAAGCAAGCACATGTGCCCAAAGACAAAAAACCTCTTGGGGAAAAAAAAAAAACCTAGTAACACTGCCTTTTACAACTTCTTAAAATATTTCATTGATCTAAAAAGTTCTAATTTTTAAAAAAGTATTATTATTTTAAACATTTGATTGCTATACATCATTTGGCTTTTAAAGAGAATTTACCGAACATTGGGACCAGCAGTGGGCGTAATGGCTATGTTGCTGGACTCCTATGTAGTCGACCACAGTTCAAGTCCCAGACCAGTGGCTTAAACTCATGCCGGGCGCGTGTGTGTGCATGTCCAAGATCCTGAGAGGGGAATGGAGCAGGGATTACAGCGTGACCCCCCCCCCCCCCCGGGGGATGATTTCTCACTTTCATTCTCTCTGTCTTTCTAGCGCGCGAACGTGCCCTTTAGCAAAAACTTCTCCAAAAAATTAAAAAGAGATTTTACCCAGCATGAAATACACCTCAGACCAGTCAAGTTGAGAATACTATACACGTTATCATCAACAAGTAATACACCATTTCTGTGTCCAACAAATGTCTTACCTCTCTATTTCTTTCTCCTTGATTTCTTTCCCTATACTCTTCCCTCTCCTACCCTCCCCTTCCACAGTCTCCAGTTTCCATAACTATGTTGACTACTTTTATGTCCTCCAATCTTTCCATCTTTACCATAGAGTGCAGACAGTCGGTATATATTAAGTAGAGACATACGATGTCTCTCTTTCACAGCCTAGCTTGCTTCACTCAGCTATAAGTATTCCACATTAGACCACGTTCTATCAAATGCCAGGGGCTTGTTTTTTTATGGCTGAGTAGTATTCCATAGAGTATATGTGCCACATTTTTTCAATCCATTCATCCATTCATGGACATTTGGGTTAGTTCCATGTCTCAGCAATCATAAATAATGCTTCAATAAGCACTGATGTGCAAGCACTTTTCTGACTGAGCATTCTCCTATCCTTTCTTATCCACTCCAATACCCAGGAGTGGAACTGCAGGATCATATGGTAGCTCTATTTGCAGGTCTCTGAGGAACCTCCATATTGTTTTCCACAGTGGCTGAACCAATTTACATTCCTACCAACAGTGCAGGAGAGTTCCCTTTTCACCACAACCCCTCCAACCCTTATCTTTTTTTGTATTTTTAATCTCCACCATTCTGACAGGGGGTTAGGTGTCTCATTGCGGTTTTAATCTGCATCTCCCTTATGATGAGGAATGTTGAACATTTCCTCTTATGCTTTCTTCGCTGTTCATATATCTTCCTTAGAAATATTTTTGTTCAACTCATTTTCCCATCTTTTAATTGAGTTCATCTTTTTTTTTTTTTTTTTTTTTTTTTTTTTTTTTCGGGTAAACCACTTGAGTTCCTAGTGTATTCTGGTTATCAGGCCCTTTCTGAGGCATAGTTTACAAAAATATTCTCCCATTCCCAGGGTTGTTGATTCACACTAATTACTGTGTCTCTTGCTATGTTGAAACTTCTTAATCTGCTGTAATACCACTTGTCTATTTTGGGAATTATTGCCTGTGCTCCGGGAATCTTATTTACTAAGTTTTTACCTACCCCCAATGTCTCCCAGAATTTCTCCACTGCTTCTCACCAGTCTTTTTTTTTTTCTTCAAGAGAGGTTTTTTGTTTTTTTTTTTTCTACAGGGCATGTGCGTTCGCCAGACAGAGAGAGAGAGAGACAGAGAGACAGAAAGCGAGAAATCACCCCCCAGGGGGGATGGCCACGCTGCAATCCCTTCTCCTCCATTCTCCTCTCAGGATCTCGGGCATGCACACACACGCACCCAGCGTGAGTTTTAAGCCACCAGGTCCGGGACTCGAACCAACTACATGGGAGTCCAGCGGCATAGCCATTCGGCTAACTGCTGGTTCCCCCACCAGTCGTTTCTATAGTTGGAGGTCTTAGGTTCAGATCTTTGATCCATTTCTAGTTGATTTTTGCTAATGGTAAAAGATGGGGATCTAGTTTCATCTTTCTGCAGTTTTTTCAGCATCATTTCTAAAGAGGTTTTCCTTTTCCCACTGGATTGACCTGTAACCTTTGTAAAAACAAAAATTGTTATGCTGTATGTTTTGGGGGTTTATTTCTGGGGTCTCTAGTCTATTCAACTGGTCTACCTGCTTTTATGCCAATACCATGCTGTTTTGATTATCACAGCTTTAGAGCATATTTTGGGGTGAGGGAGTGAGAGGCTGTCCACTCCATTCTTCTTGTGCAGGATTACTTTGGCAATAGAAGACCTTCTATGATTCCAGACAAATTCTATGATTATCTTTATCTGTAAAGAATGTCTCTGGTAATTTGATTGGAATTACATTAAATATGTAGATTAATTTAGGCAGAATTGCCATTTTGATTATATTAATTCTTCCAATCCAGGAACATGGTATGTCCTTCTGTTTTGTGTCTTTTTCAATCTTTTTTACGGATTTCACAGTTTTTGTGGTAAAGATCTTTGATTTCCTTAGTTAGGTTTTATTCCTAGGTATTTTTTAAAAAGTTCTAATTTTAAAAATTAGCTATAAAAGGAAAGAACTATGGAGCTAACTCCTTAAGAAAAACTCTTGCTTGCGAAAGCTAGGAATTAACTATTGATGAAACAAAAAATTTTACAATCAATAATCTGAAATTACCAGTATAAAAAACACATTCTAGCACTGATAATGTGAGACATAATAGTTTTCCTCACTTTCGATGTTTTGATTTTATCTATATACAAAAGTGAGGTATTTATTTCAGAGAAAAGAAAAATGTAAATAAGTACATAAAGGTCATTCTGACTGACTGTATGGATATTTTAAAAGGATTCACCAGCAGAAGCTGCATAAAATTTCATCCCCCCCAAATAAATATAATAGCTTCATTTTGCTCTCATTTTCCATACAATGATAAATGTGACTAACAGTAATGCTGCACTACATTAGATAACATGGCCCAGCCTAAGGATGTAGGCAGCAGAGCATAATGCCTGATACCGCAGTTAACTGCCCTGCCTATGATCCTGGCTGCCAGGGAGTGGGGAGGATCAGGAATGGAGACCCTGTCAAGGGGATATGTGTGTGTTTCTCTCTCTGATAAAAAAAAAAAAAAAAAAAAAAAAAAAAAAAATCACACACACAATAAAATAAACTTTGAAAAAATAAGATGTATCAAATCCATGAGTTTTCTCCCTAGCTGTGAGGTCTCAAGAATAACTACTACTATTATCATCTAAATATAAGCTTAAATAAAATAGTAATATTGCTTTCATCGTTATAAAACCTGATGGCTGTCACAAAATATTCAACAATTAGCTGCTGATTTACTGAACTACAAGTAACATAAAACTTTATTTTTGTCAGAATAGGCAGATGACTTTAGATTTATATTTATTTTCGCTTTTTAGAATTGCCTCTCATAGTTGAAACAACCTGGATTGTATTTGAAAGGGTGCTGATCTCCCCTCACCACTTATTTATTTATTTACGTACTTACTTACTTACAGTTTTTGCCATAGGGCATGTGTGCTCAGAGAAACAGAGACAGACAGAGGGGAACTGTGAAATCAACTCCCCGGGGAGATGGCCAAGGCACATCCCCTTCTCTATTCTGATACTAGGCATGTGTGCACATGTGCACACCATGATTTTCAAGTCCCAGTTCTGGGACTTGAACCATGGTCAGCCATGTAGGAGTCTAGTACCTTAGTCACTACATACCACATGCTGGCCCCTGATCTCTGCTTTTAACAAAGTCAGTGACATGCCCCTAAAGTGGGGGTCAAGTGGTTAAAGAAGCTTTTTCTTCTATTGCTCAGTTCATGTAAAGCACTATGACTCAAAAAGAGATCTTTTCCTATAGGACACATGTACTCACTGGAGAGATAGAGACAGAGAAACAGAAAGCAAGAAATCACCCCCAGGAGGATGGTCAAGCCACAATCCCTTCTCCTCTATTCTGCTCTCAGGATTTTGGGCATGAGATTTAATTTGCTGGGTCCGGGACTTGAACCGTAGTCAACTACCAAGTAGCCCAGTCAAATAACCATTATGCAATGTATTGGTTTCCCTCTTCTTTACGTTTTAATGTAATATCTACAGACATTTCCTGTCTAGATTAGAACTAAGCATTTCTCCAAATATCCCTGGTTTTGAGTAGAAATGTACAATCTGGGCACTCAGGGTGCTTTCTGTGCTATAGGGTATCATTTATTACAGGTCACTTTAATGGACACAGGTAAGAAATGTACCTTCAAGAGAAAATGCATTAGTCTACTGATACTTTCAATTTAGTGTCAGGAATGCAGGGTGCAATGTCTCAGTTTTAAACTTTTATCTACTTACTCCCACGTGAGAAATACTGCTTTTTTTTTTTTTTTTCATGATAACAAAATAAATCTTGTTAGGAGTTCCCAAGTCCATGAGTCAGAAACAGAGGAGACAGAATGGGCTTACATTCACTCAAAGAATCTCTGGGAAACACTCACTGCAAATGATGCAGCTTGTTTACATTCTGCAAAGATCAGTCAGGTATCAACAGTCATCAACTAACAAGTAAAAAATAAATGACTTCGGGACCAGCAGTTAGCGTAATAGCTATGTCGCTGAACTCCCATGTAGCTGATGGTGGTTCGAGCTCCGGACCTGGTGGCTTAAATTCACACCAGGTGTGTGTGTGCGTGCCCAAGATCCTGAGAGGAGAATAGAAGAGAAGGGATTTCAGCATGGCCATCGCCCCTGGGGAGTGATTTCTCACTTTCTGTCTTTCTCTTTCTTTCTGGCGAGTGCATGCGCCCTATAGCAAAAACCTCTACAAATAAATAAATAAATAAAAATCTTAAAAAAATGAAATAAAATAAATGACTTCTTATAAAGCTTAACAGTATTCAGTCATTGCTTTAAAGTAATGACTTCCTTTTTTCTCTTCTATAGGGTTATTTCAGCAAGCATATTTACTTTCTCATTTTTATAAATACCTATTGATAATGAGTGAACCAAATTGTATAATCCAATGTTTGCTCCCTATAGGTTATTCCTTTCTGAACTATTAGGTTGTCGTAAAAGTCATGACACGTTTTTGCATAGAAGAACAGAGAAAAATACATCAGGGACCAGCAGTTAGCACAATGGCTAAACTGCCATGTAGTCGACCGTGGTTCGAGCACCAGACCCGGTGGCTTAAACTCACGCCAGTTATGTGTGCGCCCAAGATCCCAAGAGGAGAATGGAGGAGAAGGGATTGTGGTGTGGTCATCCCCCCCCCCGGGGGGGGGGGGGGGGTGATTTCTCACATCCTGTCTGTCTCTCTCTGTCTTTCTGGTGAGCACACGTGCCCTACAGCAAAAACCTCTCCAAAAAAAAAAAAGAAAAAGAAAAATACATCATGATATTTTCCAATGACACAATGTCATTCTGAGAAAACTCAAGCAAAAGTGCAACAGATATTTATTTATTGAGACAGCTCTTCATGGGTTTCGTAGTCTCATATTCTCCCTGGTATCCAAAGGACAGAACACTGGACACAAGTCTCTATGGTAGATGTACTTGTGAAAGTGTGTGTGTGTGTATGTGTGTGAGTGTGATGTGAGAGTGTGAGAGAGAGAACTACTAGTAGTATTTAAAAAACTGCATTTTAAAAACAGAGGCCTATCAATAGTCACATTCCTAGAAAACTGATACTTTCTTAAGTTTGATTCAAATGGAAAACTGTCTGGAGTTTATGTTACCAGTGCCTTTATGCCCCTTTCCTTTTAAGCCTCACAACTTAGATTCTAAGATTTGAAGATAAAGTGAAATTCTTTGATGATTTGCTGATTCTGTGCAAATACAACAGGGGATCCAACCACTTTTCCTACTTCCATTCCTCAACAATTGCAGACAAATATGACACATGGGGCCCTGGCTACACAAAAAGTATCTCTCAATATTGTCTGATTAACTGTTGAGCATATGTACATTTTATACCCCAGAGTAGCTCAATCCAGCCTAATATACATATAAAACTTCAGTAAACAATGCCGGATGCTCAGCATAGACATAATCATATTGATAACAGCTACCAGCTTCCCAGGGCTACCGTGATTTGGACCCTCTGGTATATAAGAAATATGAAGAAAATGGTGAAAAATTAAAGCTTGACCCACTGTTCTTTCTTTCTCTTTCCAGCCAAAATACCTCATAACGCAGATATAGTATAAATTGTGTTTACATAATGTCAAATAGGGATATTCAAAACATTTGAGGCAGATGAAAAACACTGATTCTTTTCTCAGCTGATCTGGACAGTGACTGTACAAATATCTCTGGGGACTTTCTCATCACTCCAACAAATGAATTTTGGTTTGAAAAATTAATTTCTTTCCTTCTTGCTCTCAGGGATCCCAAGATCATTCGCCTAGTTCCCTGGATGTTCTTCAGGGGAAGGTAAAAATCTCACAAGGAGAGACCAGCAGATGGCATAGCGGTTATGTCACTGGACTCCCATGTAGTCAACTACAGTTTGAGTCCTGGACCTGGCGGCTTAAAACTCATGCCAGGTGTGCATGTGTGCCCAAAAACTTGACAGAAGAAATCAAGAGAAGGGATTATGGCATGGCTATCTCCCCTGGGGGTGATTTCTCACTTTCTGTCTGTCTCTCCAGCAAGTGCATGCACCTTTATAGCAAAAATCTTTGCAAAAAAAAACACAAAAAACCAATCTCACAAGGAATAGCCATGAATTCTGATAAAAGAAGTCTCAGGGTGCCCACAGAGAAGAGCTAAACTTGAAGTTACAGATTTACTAACTTGCACAAGCCACTGGATCATGGGAAAGGTGCCCTGCCTAAGTTTCACTCTACTGGGAAAGGGAGATAAGGTAACACCTGCACCACGTTGACCAAACCAAACACAGGGATGCACGTTACTATGTTACTGATCCAAGGGGGCTGAAGCCTAGGAGATGGTAAGGTATAGCCCAGTGAGGAAGAGGCCCAAGGATAAGGACCATTCTGCTATGGAATGCTGAACACCTTAATTAATTTAAAGCATAGGTATTTATGTATAGTTCAATATAAATTTTCATATTAAAATATACTCGTTTGCAAGTACTTAGTAGCAATGTTTTGTATCTATACAGACCTGATAAATTGCTTCTGTTAACGTATAAAAAAAAGATTAAAATTTGTATTTATTTAGTGACAGTAATCTGATAACGATATGAAGACTGAATTTACCTCCTCTTACAAATCCATTAGTAGCTATTGCTGAAGTAGACAATCCTGTGATGGTTGTTACAACGGTGGCCATCATTATTACAAGGACTGACAGACCTATAGAAAGAAAGTAATTGAGAATATTTTATTCTTATTCAAGCCTGCCATTATCTAGAACTGGATGGTCCAAATAAACTGATCTTACATTGTAATAAACTATCAATTTTGATCCTATTTGAGAAAAAGCAAATCAGTACTGTAAAAAAACATTAAGATAACAATTTTTTAATTTACATTTTATCACTGTATCTTTACAGTGTACAAGATGGTTTTTCTCATAATATAGTGCATATTAGTCAAGTCAAAGATATTACCATATACATATTACCATATACATTATCATCAACAGATAACTTTTCATTTTTGTGTCTGTTAAGTGCTTTTTCCCCCATCCTCTCCCTGCCATCTTCTATTACCCACTCCCATCCCATTACTATCTCCAGTATCTACAATTGGCCCTTCCTGCTATCTTATTTCCAATCTTTCAGTTTCTGCTACTGAGTACAGGCATTTGGCATATATTAACCAGGGATACAATGCCTATCTGTCATAGGCTGACCTGCTTCTCTTAGCATTACATCTTCCATATTCATCCCCTTTGCATCACATGTCAAGGACTCACTATTGTTTATGACGGAGTAGTATTCCGTACTGTGAATGTGCGGCACTTTTTATAATCTACTCCTCTGTTCTTTTTTTTTTTTTTAAAGAATTACCCATGTAATTTATTTATCATTATTGTTCTTCAGTTTTACTAGAGAAAGACAGAGAGAGAGAAAGGCAGGAAGAGTGAGAAAGCAAGCCACCAGGTCCAGGATTTGAACCACAGTTAGTCATGTGGGAGTCCAGCGCCTTAACCACCATGCCACTTGCTGGCCCCCACTCATCTGTTCTTAAACATCTGGGTTGATTCCATGTCTCAGCAATAGTGAATAATGTTGCAATAAGCATGGATGTGCAAGTGTTTTTCCAGCTGAGTGTTTTCCTATGCTTTGGGTAAATACCCAGAAGCAGATTTACCCAAATCATATATGGTAGTTCAACTTGCAGTTTTATGAGGAACTTCAATACTCTTCTCCACAGTAGCAGTACTAATTTACATCCCACCAACAGTATAGAAGGATTCACTTTTCACCACAGTCTTGCCAACACTAATCATTCTTTGTTTTAATCTTAGCCATTCTGACTAGTGTTAAAGTGGTATTATTTCATTTTGGTTTTGATTTGCATTTGCCTTATGGTAAGAAATGTTGAACATTCTTCCATATGTTTTTTGGTTGTTTGTATGTGTTCCTTAGAGAGCTACCTGTTCACCTCATTTGCTCATCTTTTAATCATATTGATTATTTTTTTGCAGGTAAGCTGCTTGAGTTCTTTTATATTCTAGTTAGCAGTTCCATATCTGAGGCATAGTTTGCAAATATATCCTCCCATTCTGAGGGTTGTCTCTTCATGCTAGTTATTGTTTCTTTTGCTGTGCAAAAGCTTTTTAGTCTGATGCAGTCCCAGTTGTCTATTTTCAAGATTATTGCCTATGCTTTGGGGATCTTATTTAAGAAGTCTTTGCCTATTCCGATTGTCTCCAAGAGTTTCCCCTGTGCTTTTCACCAATAGTTTTATAGCTTACATTTAGATTCTTGATCCATTTTGAGTTGATTTTTTGCTAATGGTGAAAGATGACGTCCAGTTTCCTTTTACTGCAGGTAGATATCCGTTTTTTCAGCACCAATGGCTAAAGAGATTTTTCTTTTCCTCACTTCATTATCTTAAGCACTTTATCAAAAAAAAAAAAAAAAAAAAAACCAAAAAAACAAAAAATAACAAACAGTTGGCTATATCTTTTGGCATTTATTTCTGCGGTCTCTATTCTGTTCTATTGGTCTATACACTTGTTTTTGTACCAATACCATGCTGTTTTGATTATTACAGCTTTTTATTTTTGAGGTCTTACTTTATTATTTTTCCATAGCATTGCTTTGGCTATATGGGGCCTTTTATGATTCCAGACAAATTTTATGTCCTTTTTCCCCCTATTTCTGTGAAAAATAGCTTTGGCAATCTGATCAGAATTGCACTGAATTCATAAATTAATTTGGGTAGGATTGGGCAGTTTGATTACATTAATTCTCCCAATCTAGGAACATGAGCTGTCTTTCCACTTTTGTCACTTCATGCCATTATTTTCAATTTTCATAGTTTTCCTTGTCAAGATCTTTTACTTCTTTGATTATGTTTATTCCTAGTTTCTTCTGTTTGTTTTTTTTTGTGGCTACTGTAAATGGGATTGCTTTCTTCAATTCTGTGTGTTCAATGTTGATGTATTAAGATGCTATAGACTGTATATCCTGCCACTTTACTGTATTCATTTATCACTTCCTGTAGTTTTTTTTTAATGGATTCTGTTGGATTATCTATGTTTTGGGTTGTAGGAAAAGTCACGATGCATTTTGCATAGAAAAAAACATGTCATGACTTTTCTGAAGACCCAATATATCTATATATGTATATCTATATATCTAAATCATGTCCTATCTAAATAGAGATAATTTCACTTCTTCTTTTCGTATCTGAATTCATTTTATTCTCTGACTGCATTGACTAGGACTTCCAGTACTATGTTGAAAGGAGTGGAGAAAGTGGGCAGCCTTGTCTAGTTCCAGTTTTTATTCCTCATTCAGTATGATATTAGGTATGGGTTTGTCAAGTATGGCTTTTGCGGTGTTGAGGAATGTCTCTTCCATGCTAATTTTTCTGAGCGTCTCTTAATCAAGAAGAAATGTTGTATTTTATCAAATGCTTTTTCTGTATTGATTGATATGATCAATATGGTAAAAAAAAAAACTTGATATAAAGGAAAACAGTTCAAATGGCTCCAACTGCTTAAGTTTTATGAGACTGAGCTCATCTCAGCTATTTTGCATATCATTATTCTCAAGTTAAACAGTGTGTAACTTTACTTACCTATTCCAGCCTGCCCCACAATCCATGACAATCTAATGAAGAGCATCACACCCCAAATGTTTAACATACAACGTACCTAGGAGGAAAAGAGAAGTCAGTCACAGATAAAGTAATCAAACATAATATAGTAACGTTAAGCCAGACTACAGTAGGATAATACACATTTGAAATTATAGAAGATATACGGCTTTGAAATCTAACTCCTACCCACCATTTTCTTGAACATTTTAAAAAGAGTTTAAATGAGAACTTACATTTCAGCTAATGTAAGTATAATGTACTCTGTGTGTGTGTATAAACATGTATTACTGAAATTATTTGAGGGAATAGAAGCAACAGAACAAGAACAGTCACAAAATATTTTTTAAGACTTCAGCCCTTTAAAATAGTAGCTCATGTTCCCCTTTATGGAAGTTTAATTTTTGCTTCTTTTCTTTTCCAATAATTATTTCAGTTAACTTTATTTTATTTATTGATTGATTTTAATTAGATCAGAGAGGGACAGAGTATGTGTAGGGGAGAGACTGAGAAGGCAAGCCGCCAGGACCGGGACTCGAACTGCAGTTAGCCATGTGGGAGTCCAGTGCCCTTAATCATCATGCCACCTGCCAGCACCAAATTTTTACTTATTTTTAAAAAACATACCCATTTTACATGATTTCTCCAGCACATTTAAGGATTACATAATATTTATCAACATAAAATGCCAATTGTTCACACATTTTTTAAAAATTTAAATCATCTGGGGCCCAGCAGGTAGCATGGTGGTTAAGGTGCTGGACACTCCCGCATGACCAACCGCAGTTTGAGTACTGGCTCTGGTGGCCTGCTTCCTCACTCTCCTTTGTCTCACGCCCTGTCTCCCTCTGGCCAAATTAAAATAAATGAATGAGTAAATAAAAGTTAAATTTAAAAAAATATATATTTTTTAATCATCTGTGAAAGTTTCCTCAATTTATTTCCACTTTTATTTATTACACTTACATACAGAACATAGTTGTTACAGTTTGTGTATCATGGCTTGTTCCCCCAAAGTTTTATGCTTTGGAATGTTATGTTGGGAGGTGATATTGCCTAGTGGGCAGTGATAGGTTCTTAGTGATTGCATGATGGAAACAATATGCTTATTAATAGATTAATGGTGTCTTACAAGACCCAGTGAGTTTTAGATCTCATGAGAAGAGGTTGGTTCTCATGAGAGATGCTTTCTATGAAAGAGAGAGAACAATCTGCTGGTTCTCTGCATTTGTCCACCATCTTTTGTGTTTCTGTCATCCATCATGTAAGCCCTAGGTCTTCGGACGTTCCAGCTACCAGAATCATGAGTTTGTAAATAAACCTCTACCTTTATAAAATAATCTAGGCTTGGGCATTTCTGTTAGCAACACAATAACAGATTAAGACATCAGTCTTCTAAAATACTAAAATCTAAGAATAGACAAACAATATCCCTTAGAACTTCACATATACTCCACTGATTAGTCAATATAAGTAATACCAGACCTGGACATTTTCCTTTATGTCTTCCCTAAATTCTAATATAACTCCTATTAAGTGCTTCCAAAGTCCCAGTGAAAAGTCAATCTAGCAGGTCTACTTTAATCAGATCCTTAGTGCCTATACAAATGCAGAAAAACAGAAGGAAAGCAAACCTTAATTACCTAAACTTGTTTATAGAACAGGTAACCTGTTTACTGAAGCAATGAAAGAAAAGATTTCTCCTTTGTTCTGTTGCCTATTAAACATTATGCATACATTTCTCTTCAAAAGACAATGAAAGTATTAAGCAAGGAAGCAGGCACATTTTAGCTCTACTCCCTGCTCAGCTTTCTTGATTCTGATGGTCCTAGCAACTTGATACCGTCATACTTAATTTGTAAGTATGCCTCCTTCTCCAAAAGAAAAGGAGGCATAACTTATCTATTTGGTCTTCTGTAAAATTCAGGTAAGAGTTAAAAGACAGTTCAAACAGGAAGGAAAAACAAAAAGTTCCTATTAGAATATTAGATTTTTTTTTTTTTTTTGGAGAGGTTTTCGCTATAGGGCGCATGCGCTCGCCAGACAGACAGAGACATAGAGACAGAAAACGAGAAATCACCCCCCGGGGGGATGGTCACGCCGCAATCCCTTCTCCTCCATTCTCCTCTCGGGATCTTGGGCACGCACTCACACGCGCCCGGCGTGAGTTTTAAGCCACCGGGTCCAGGACGCGAATCGCGGTCGACTACGTGTGAGTCCGGCGACATAGCCATTACGCTAACTGCTGGTTCCCTAGAATATTAGATTTTTATAATCAACAGAAATGCTATAACTCTAAAATTAGGTCTATGTATACATACCAATACACCCTTGATCCAGCCAAACTTCACAACTCCTTTACTTTCTGCAGTGTATGTGACCACAGCATCTCTGGTTGGAGTACTTTCTTCCCCATTTGCAAGGCCATCCTCAAAAGGTTCCTGGTTATAAAAAGAGAAGTGAATTATGCTTAAGAATTATTTAAAATTCAAGCACACTTGATAAAAACAAACATAACATTGGGCCATCTTTAGGAGGACATGGTACGAATTTCTAAGAATCAACGGTTTCCAAATAGTTTACCTGAGAAAAATTGTAAAGAAATAAAGAGGAAGCCTTAATTACTGAGATTTCTTAGAATTTAATCTCACCCTACAGTAAATCCATTTTAGTAACTTCACATTTTAATTACACTTTGGAAGTATCTAGAGAGCACAGCAAATACAGTTTGCTGTTCAGACCCCATCTTTCCAACCGCAAATTCATATCACCTAGTTGCCGCCCTCTGCACATATGAAATTTCTACATTAACCACTTAAAACTTCTCGTCTTCAGGAATGAAGTTTCCCTTTTATAGTCTATGACAGCAGGATTCCCACAGATCCCAAGATACATGTATAAGCCTTCCCTTCACTGGTTCCTTATCTGCATGCAATTAGTCCTGTTCATGCTTTCTTTGCTAATTTTTCTCAGATTTATACATAAACTGGTTGACACTACCCATTTTCAGGACTAGTATAAGCCTTCCCTTCACTGGTTCCTTATCTGCATGCAATTAGTCCTGTTCATGCTTTCTTTGCTAATTTTTCTCAGATTTATACATAAACTGGTTGACACTACCCATTTTCAGGACTAGTGCTTCCTTCCTAGGCTTTTAAGTTCCATTTTGGATTCTGTAATTGGTAACTTTTATTCTCAATCTTCTCTCTGTCTCAGTGGTTCTTCATTTTTTTTTTTCTGTCCCAAAATACTCAAGGCGTACAACACATTTCCAAACCAGTAAGAGCCTTAAACAGGTCATAAAGAAGGGAGGGAAATGGTTTGGGAGATAGATAATGTCCCAGGATCTAGAATCATGCCTCCTAACAATACCCCATGGTTCTTCCTCTCCCTATATCTCAAGAGCAGAGAACAATAGCAGCTGTATCTGGGCCAGCAGGTGGCATGGTGGTCAGGGTGCTGGACTTCCACATGACTGACCTCAGCTCAAGCCCTGGACCTAGCTATTTGAAACACCCTGGATGTATGTGTGCTTCCCCCAAATCCTGAAAGGAGAGGCCATCAGGTGGTATAGTGGTGAAGGTGCTGGATTCCCACATGGCTGACTGCAGTTCAAGTCCCAGATCTGGTGCCCTGAAAATCATGTCAGGCACATGTGTGTGCATGCCCAAAATCCTGAGAAAAGAATGGAGGAGAAGGGACTGTGGCATGGTCATCCCCCATGGGGGGTGATTTCTCATTCTCTCTCTCTCTCTCTCTCTGTCTCTCTGTCTCTGGCAAGGACACACTCCCTATGGCAAAAAATCTTAAAAAAAAAAAATGTATTTCTTTTTTTGTAAGTACTTTATTTAACTTAATTTATTTACTTGTTTTAATTTGATCAGAAAAGGACAGAGCAAGCAAGAGAGGGAGAAAGTGAGAAGGTAAGCCATCAGGTCTAGGACTTGAACCAGTTGGCCATGTGGGAGTCCAGTACCTTAACCACCATACCACCTGCCGACCCCAAAACAGCTGCATTTCAAACATTGCTTCTTTATATACACAAGAGCCAACTAAATTAAATTTTTTAAAATTGTTTTCAGTGCTTTGTACCCTTTATTGAATTCTAATAAAAAAAATTATACAAATGATCAAGTTGTGTTAATAGAGCAAAATCTAAATAATGATCCAAACCAACATGTTAGCCAAGTATAGTCAATCAATTCCATGTAATACAATATTGCTATACGCTTTTTAAGTACTATAAACCTGGCAGTTAGATAAAAGCTCTCAGATTTCATATTTATATAGCTTAACTATATAAGCTAATTCTTTGATTTTGAAGCAAAAAGAAAAACAAAAAAGTTTAAACATATCTTTTTTGTATATATATAACTTTTAAATGTATTTACCATATGGTATGTTTGCTTGCATGAGAAATCACCCATCAGTGGGGATGGCCATACCACAATCCTTTCTTGTATGTTATCCTCTCAGGATTTTGGGGGACACACACACCCGACATTTTTTAAGTTGTCAGGTTCAGGACTTGAAACACAGTAGGCCATGTGGAATCCAGGTGCCTTAACCTCCATGCTACCTGCTGGCCCTAAGTTTATCTTTTAAAATTATCTTACCTAGGCTTTTTAAGGATAAAGAGAAAAACAATCAAATTTTAAATTATCTGTCATATTTTGGTTAACAGAGCCATAGCCTCAGCTATGTGAAGTACATGGAAAATGAATCATGCTAAGCTCACAAAGAATTTAAATATGAACTTTAATGTTGAGAATTTCTGTTAACAGTTTGCAGATTTTAAAAAACAGATCCTAAGAAACAGACATTATAATAATT
Source organism: Tupaia tana (assembly GCA_026018925.1). Classification (NCBI taxonomy): domain Eukaryota; kingdom Metazoa; phylum Chordata; class Mammalia; order Scandentia; family Tupaiidae; genus Tupaia; species Tupaia tana. The sequence goes on along the minus strand of JAKSZU010000014.1, from coordinate 14,228,553 downwards.
TCAACAGTTTCATAACTTATCTACCAGTAATTATGATACTAGAAGAGGGATGCCTCAGGTTTATGAAGTATTAAACAACCCTAATCTGTTATACTTCAACAGCTTTGAGATATAATTCAAATAATACACAATTTTCCCACTCAAAGTACATGACAATTTTTAGTATATCCACAAAGCTGTACAATTACCACCACAATTTCAGACATTTTTATCACCCCTAAAGAAACTCTGTACCCATTCGTTACTCCCCGAGTCCCTCCTCCTCAGCCCCTGGCAACCACCAGCTAGCTTTTGTGTCTCTATGGATTTGCCTATTCTGACATTTCATGTAAAAGCAATAATGGAACACATGGGCTTTGTGAGTAGTTTTGTGATTTTGAAATGATTTAAAGGCTCATTCATGTTGTAGAATGTAATTGCCAAATACTGGGTCCTCAGAAAAGTCATGACGTATTTTTTTTTCCTACGCAAAATTGTGTCATGACTTTTCCAACAACCCAATAAAATTCCATTGCATGGCTATATCACATTTTCTCTTTTCTTCAGCTGGAGATTTAGGCCAATTTCACCTCTTCATTATAAATAATGCTGCTATGGACACTCATATATAGGTTCTTGTGTGTACATATGTTTTCATTTACCTTGGGTATATACCAGGAATGGAACTGCTGGATCACAATTTACTATTTAATGGACTACTTTGGGTCATTTTTCTCATTTCTTCGTATGAGACTACAGACCGTCATTCCTCATTTCAATGAATATGCCTGCCTAGCATCATCCCTCCCCATGCTTAGAATCTAGTATAAACATGAAAACAAATAACCAATTTGTATATACAAATATGTAAAGTAGTAAAGAAACCACAATTATGACCACAGAACTATGTAGGTCAATCACAAGAGCAATTCACTTTGGTTTTACTTCAACTACTGAATGTTTCCAGACAGTGAAGTTAAGGATAATCACAAATAATCAAAAAATTACTCCCAAAAGGGATTGGTCACTCAGCCAGTCAATTATTCAAATAAGGACAGGACAAAAAACTTTCAAGCAGACAGAAGTTCCTTAGTTATTACTCTAGGATACATAGTGTTCTGCAGTTATTTTATGATTACATAGCTTCCCAGTCTTTTTTTTATTTTTGAGAGGATTTTTGCTATAGGGCATGTGTGCTCGCCAGAGAGACAGAGACAGAAAGTGAGAAATCACCCCCCGGGGGATGGCCACACTGCATTCCCTTCTCCTCCATTCTCCTCTCGGGATCATGGGCATGCACACACACGTGCCCAGCGTGAGTTTAAGCCACCGGGTCTGGGTCTCGAACTGCGGTCAACTACATGGGAGTCCAATGACAACTATTATGCCAACTGCTGGTCCCCATAGCTTCCAAGTCTTACAAGAAAATATGTATAACATGCACAAAAAACATCTTTCTTCCCAACTCTATTAAAATAAAACTAAAAATGTATGTACTTAACAGGCTACACTTTTTCCAAGGCTAAAGTACTGATGTGGGTGTCTTTTTAGCTGTGCAAAAGTATGCAGGCATGCTGTGGGTGTTTATCAGAATTCCACCTAAAAGTTAAGGATAATTATATGCTAGTTTCCAGCACACTACAACAACTATGTTCAAAAAACAAAAGAAAATTTTCCAGAAAGAAGTTAGCAGTATTTTAAAATAGGATGAGTCCACACAAAATTTAAAAATGTTTCTAACCTCATCTTTTGCTGGCAGCTGTTGTTACTTACTTTATTTTTATTCATGAGAAAGCATGCACACGAGAGAAAAATGGGAACAACACCTTATTAAAAGAGAGGCAGAGAGGCCTCTTTAACAGTCTCACCAAGCCACAATCCCTCCTCACCAACCCTTCAGCTGTCGGGATCCTGGATGTGTAAGCGTCTGACATAGTATCAGGTCCACTCAGGATCTGAACCCACAATTGGGCATGTGGCTTCCAGACTTGCAATTCAGTATGCCACCATCTGCACCACTAAGGTGGGGGCTTGGCAGTCTATTTTAGAAGTGTTTCGTTATTCATCTCAATATAATTCTAAAGTTAATGTATTGCTCAGGAGAAGCTGGATCCCTACATGGCAACCAGTCTAATCCCCAGCCACATCAACACAAGTGCCCAAGATCTAACGGGCCAGAGGGCTGGAGGAAGGGGATTGTGACATGACCAGACCCTGTGCAGGGTGCCCCCTCCTCAGGTATGCACACACATACCTTACCATGGATAAAAAATTTTTTAAAAAGTTGAAAATCAAATAAATATTACTTTTTGCTCAATTAAAAGACAAACAAAATTAAGTTCAAAATTTTATTAATTTCCTGAAATATCAAGAAACCAAAGTGGAATATACAACTTTTATTTTTGTAAATACATTAGTTTCAGAGAAATAACACAACCATCCAATGCAGCATTCTGTCCACACAAAAGATGAAACTGCTCAAAAGCCTAGTAAAGAAAATTTCAAATACATAATTATGAACTATAAACTTTGCTGATCTAAAGCTAGATTTAAAAAAATCCGTCTATCTACTATTTTCACAGAAATGGTGAGTTTGAATTTTTTTACTAGGTTTTCTATACTAATGAATAAAAAGTAAAACACACATGCACACACAAATGTTTGGTGGATGCCACATGAAATACAATAGACCAAATTAATTTAGACTTGACCAGGAAATAGTTTTTTGCAAAGTAGAATTGTGCTTCTGAGTCTAGCAAACAAGTGCTGAGAGCAGGTGTACAAACAGAAGTGAGACAAGAGGAAGACGGAGGAAAGAATGAAGACCTGAATAAGGAAAGAATGAAGCCCTAAATACAGTCATGTATCCCTTAATGAGAAAGACACATTCTAAGAAATGCAGGGTTACAGTGTCTCATCACAGAAAAATCAGACAAAATACATGAGCCTAGATGGTATGGTCCACTACAGACCTAGGCTGTAGGTGACAACCCATTACAACCTATGGGACCACCTCATACTATCCCACATTGGCCAAACTGCTATAATACAGTGCACGACTACACTTAGAGCTTCAGTAACTAGGATTTCTTGATCAAAGAAATAGAGATACTAGTAAATTCTGTCAGCATGAAAAGGAACTGATTAATTCTGTTGCATCTGAAGAGCCATAAGACAATGCAGTTAGAGAGTTCTCAGGCAGTTAAAAATTCATGACTGGAACTTAGGAGAAGGGCCAGGGAGAAAAAGCTAGTGGGTAAAGCTATGGAAACAACATGAAAAGAGAAACTTACAGAGAAAGCATAGTGAGCCGAACTTTTCTCTGGGTATACAGAAAATACAAGAATAAAAGGTGGTCATTTTTTCTTTGCAGAGTGTAGAGGAGAATTTTTACACTACAGATGATCTCCTCCCTCCCTTGTAACCAAATCTCTACCTCACCTTGATCATTCTCTCTCCTTTAAGCATGCTTTTTATTGTGCCGTGCCCTGAGCCAAAGTTGCTAAAAGAAAAGTACAGCACATTCTTAAATACACTCCAACCCGGCTTCATTCCATTATACCAAAATAGGTTCATTAACACATTCAGTGAATTCTCTGCTGCCAAATCTAATGTACATTTTCAGTCCCTGTCTCGCTAGACTTCTAAAGCAGCATCTAACACTGCTGACCACCCTTTTTTTCTTGAAACATCACCTATTCTGTCAGTCTCTTTTACTCAGCAGTTAAATTTGCTAAGAGTCCCTTTAACACTTGGTTCCTAACTCATCTCCTTTTCTCAATGCTGTTTTCTTTCTGTGGGTATCTCACCAGACTCAGCTTTTAATGCTATCTATCAATAAGTAAGTCATAAGTGATAGATAGCTCAGGTCCATTTCTAGATCAGACCTCCCCTCTGCATTTCAGTACCATATATAAATATTGATGTTGTCATTTCAATGTTTCATTATATTTACCATTTCAATTCTTACCAGAGGATTAAAAGACTTTTTGTAAATGAAGAGAGAGAGAGAGCCAGTCACATGGTCTGGTAGGTAGAGGAGCTGGATCCCACAAGGCTAACTGTGAGGTTCGAGTCCTGGCCCAGCAGATTGATAACATATGCGTGTGCACCCAAAACTCCAACAGCATGCAGAAATGAAGGGATTGCTGGTGACTACCTCCATGTTAGGGGATGCTTTTTCCCTCTTTGTCTTTCTAGAAAGTGAATATACCTTCTAACAGCTTAAACAATGATAATAATAAAGCAAAGAGAAAATAATGGATATAAATCAACTTTAAAAAAAAAAAAATCTCCAAGTTTTTAAAAAACTGGAATTAAAGGCCAGCAGGCGTCATGGTGGTTAAGGCGCTGGACACTCCCACATGTACGACCGTGGTTCGAGTCTTAGACCTGGTCTCTTGCTTTCTCACTTTCTCTCTGTCTCTTTCTCTGATCAAATTAAAAAATAATAATAATAATGGATTAAATTAAATAAGTAATTCTTTTTTTAAATAAAGTCCATTTATTTAGAGGAACAAAATTTGCTTTTAGCATCTCATTTGGAACCAGAGATGTTCTTAAACTAATATACTGAATCTTGGAGGTAAAATTAAGGTCAAGGTCATATAATATAAAGTATTCACTCATACTTAAAAATAAAACAAAAACAAAAACAAGAAACAAGGATAATTACTTATTAAAAAAGGAAGAAAGCCTGGATATATCATGACAGAGTTTTAGTTTTTCAGTAAGACAAAGTTTTATGTATTAGTAAGCTTCTAGCTGCTACACTGTTTTCCAGCTGTCAGAAAATATGTGTCTGGCATCATTTACCCTGCCAGATGAAGACTAAGGGAACTGAACTGGAATAACTTGTCGGAATTTTGATCTACAAAAATTCAATCCCAATCACAACGGATGCGCCTTTTCACATGTTAGATCAACCTTTACCAAACAATCTAGAGTGACAGATAAAAACATGAACAGGTTGGGACCAGCAGTTAGCGTAACGGCTACGTCGCTGGACTCCCATGTAGTCGACCGCGGTTCGAGTCCCAGACCCGGTGGCTTAAACTCACGCTGGGCGCGTGTGCGTGTGTGCCCAAGATCCTGAGAGGAGAACGGAGGAGAAGGGATTGCGGGGTGGACATCCCCCCTGGGGGGTGATTTCTCGCTTTCTATCTCTCTGTCTCTCTCGTCTGTCTGGCGAGCGCACGCGCCCTATAACAACAACAACAAAAAACATGAACAGGTTAAAAATGGAGGCTGGGGAGATACATGGCTATCCTGCCTCCGAAGTTTCTACTCTTTTAACTGTTTGTTCAGAAGATGTTGCTATATGCTATATGCTCTCTCCTGTATATTGAGACTAGCTCAATATACAGGAGAGAGCACAGAAATGTAAAAAGAAAACTCCTTATCCTTAATTCAGGGTATCCAATTTCAAATTATTCTGTCAGTCTACATCATCTACAATCAGTGTTAAGAAACTGTGATAACTATACATCACCAAATAAGTCACAAGTCCAACATTAAGAGTAATCATAACGGAACCAGCAGGTGGCGTGGTGACTGAGGTGCAGGCAAAGGATTTCCAGATGGCCAACTGCAGTATAAGTTCTGGACCTGGCGGCTTGCTTTCTCACTTTCTCTGTCTCTATCTGATCAAATTAAAAATAATACTACTGAATAAAATTAAATAATTACTTTTTTAAAAAAGAGTAATCATACATAAAGCAAAAACAGTTACACCCTCCAGGAGTTAAATTTTAAATTCTATCACAAATTAATGTCTGTGCAAAATGAAAACAAGATAGAAAAGCCTATTATACACCGTAACAAGCTGTTTTCCTAGCTAAATAAACTTATTTTCATTTGTGCTGAGACATTACTTCACTATTTCCTATAACTACACAAATACTTTAAAAAAATGCAACAGAGAAAGGGGATGGTTTCCCCCCCCATGAGTCTTTCTTTTTTTAAGAGAAGTTTTTGCTATAGGCTGAATGCGCTTGTGAGACAGAAAGAGAAAAATTCCCCCCTCCAGGTCACGCCACAATCCCTTCTCCTCCATTCTCCTTGAGATTTTGGGCATGCACACACACGCATCCAGCATGAATTTCAAGCTGTTAAGTCAGGGACTCGAACCTGCTTGGCCATGTGGGAGTCTAGCCACCTTATCCACTATACCACCTGCTGCTCCCCCCATGAGTCTTAAAGAACTCAATTATTGGGACCAGCAAATGGCACAATGGTTATGTACATCACTGGACTCCCACCTAGTGTCGGACATGGCGGCTTAAAACTCATGCAGGGCAGGGACCAACAGTTAGCGTAATGGCTATGTCACTGGACTCCCACGTAGTCGACAGTGGTTCGAGTCCCGGACCCGGTGGCTTAAAACACGCCGGGCGCGTGTGCGTGCATGCCCAAGATCCCGAGAGAAGAATGGAGGAGAAGGGATTGTGGCATGGCCATCCCCCCTGGGGGGTGATTTCTCGCTTTCTATCTCTCTGTCTCTGTCTGGCGAGTGCACGCACCCTATAGCAAAAACCTCTCTTAAAAAAAAAAAAAAAAAGAAAGAAAGAACTCATGCAGGGCATGTGTGTGTGCATGCCCAAAGTCCCAAGAAGAGAATGGAGGACAAGGGATTGTGGCATGGCCATTCCTCCTAGGGAGTAATTACTCACGTTCTGTTTCTCTCTCTCTCTGATGAGCACATGCACCCTATAGCAAAAATCTTCCTAAAATTAAGAAAAAAAAAAAAAAAAAAGAATTCTGGTTAACAACTGGTTTTTAGGGGAAGAAATACCCTGGCTTTTGGGGCCAGCCTGTGGCCTGGTACTTAAGGCAGCTAGATCATACATGGCTTGAGTCTCAAATCATGGCTTGAGAAACACGCTCGGTGCGTGTATGCACGAGATATTAGGAAAGAGATTACAGCATGATCACATCCCATGGGGTGGTGCTTTCTCATTTTCTCTCTCATCAGTGAATATACCCAATGACAAATAAATAAAAAAATAAAAAGGGACCAGCAGATGACATAATGATACATCAATGGACTCCCACGTAGTCCCGGACCTGGTGGCTTAAAACTCACACCAGGCACATGTGTGTGCATGCCCAAAATCCTGAGAGGAGAATGGAGGAGAAGGGATAGCAGCACGGTCATCCCCCTCCACTAGGGGAGGGTGATTTTTCACCACCTTTCTGTCTGTCTGTCTCTTTCTCTTGGGTGAGTGCATGGGCCCTACTGCAAAAAATCTCTCTTGGAAAAAAAAAAGGAGGGACGAGCAGATGATGTAATGGTTACGTTACTGGAGTACCACGTACTTGACTGTGGTGCAAGTCCTGAACCCGGAGGTTTAAATTCACACCAGGCACGTGTACAGGCCTGCCCAAAATCCCAAGAGGAGAATGGAGGAGAAGGAATTGCAGCATGACCATTCCCCCTGGGGGATGATGTCTTGCTTTCTGTCTGTCTCTCTGGTGAACACGCGCATCCTACAGCAAAAATCTAAGGAAAAAAAAAAAAAAAAAGGCAAGAAAGAAATTAGTGACCCAGCTGGTGGCTTAGTAGTTAAGGAAACAGGATCCCACAGAGCCAACTGCATGGTTCTAGCCCTGGCCCAGTGGCCTGAAAAACATGCCAGGCACATGTACGTGTGTGTACCCATCCCCTATGAGGATTGTTTTCTCACTTCCCTCTTTATCTTTCTCTGTGTCTCTCTCTGTGACCACACACCCCCCCTAGCAAATTAAATATAAATAAATAGATATAACTGTCTTTTCATATTTGAGGGTGGGGTGAAACTTTGCTTAGAAGCCAATCCAACTCAATTCATGTTTATTGTAATATGCACTAGATTTATTTTGTACTAAGTAATATTCTGAGATACAAACACTATTTTTCTGCCTTCAAGAAACAAGAAATTTCACATAAAATATCTGGGTAATTACTGTACATAATCTGGGTAATTACTCATTACCTATGGAATAAATTAAAAACATTTTAGTATGTGAGACCCTCACAATCTAGCTGGCTTACTTTAACAGCCATCATTTACTAAAAGCTTACTATAGGGACCAGCAGTTGGCGTAATGGCTATCTCACTAGATTCCCATGTAGTTGACCGTAGTTCGAGTCCCGGAACCCGTGGCTTAATCTCATGCAGGGCGCGTGTGCATGTATGCCCAAGCTCCCAAGAGAAGAATGGAGAAAAGACTGTGGTATGGCCATTCCATTTGGGGGGTGATTTCTCGCTTTCTGTCTCTCTGGTGAGCGCACGCGCCCTATAGCAAAATCCTCTATCAAAAAAAATAAAAAAAAAAAAAAAAAGCTTACTAAGTCAGACATATCCCTAAATGCTCGCTCAGCCTATATCTCTGAATTGTACATTTTTGGGATACAGGTATTATTCCCACTTAACAAATAAAGAAAGAGCCTTCTGAGAAGTTAACTTTCCCCAAATCACCAAGCTATTAATTTGGTAGAAAAGAGAATCTTCTAAATGGCAGAATCCCACATATTACAGAGAGTCAAGGTAAAGTGTTTTAGGTCTCTATTTTGGGTACGGAGACAGAGATGGCCAATTACCCAACTATGGGACCTCTCCGGCCTGAACTTGTCAACTCACCAGTTATTTTTGCTTGTCACCCTGCATCATTCTTTCTTCATCTTTTCTTTCAAAGCCTACAGAAGCTCAGGGCTTCTAACAAGGTCTTCATAGAAAGGATAGTACAAGTTCTGCACTGAAAGCCAACAGAAGGGATTTTGTTTGAACGCGTTGTGGTTTGTAGATATGCCTCCCCGCTCCCCCTCGCCCCCAACGTACGAGTCTATGAAACGCTTTGCCTACATGATTGGAGGAGAAAGAAGCACAGCTACCATCCTATGGAGGAGAAAGATTGCTACACACACAACCACCTGGGAATGCAAATCAACTACTGAAGTCCAAAGCTGGGTAGAGACAGAGTTATGTGGTTATTTAACTTTGGAAGTTTATTTGGAGGTTACTATGGTAGAAGAGTGCCTAAAATAGTTCAATTATTCAGCTTCTATGTTATCTTACTCCCCCTCATTAAAAAGTCTTCATTAGCTGAGATGCTCAAGATGGTGTCTCCCTTTAGTTGATGTTCCGGGTCACATAAGGCTCTTTCTTCCTGTGTGTATGTTCTCATCACAACCTCTGGACCCGTGGGTCCATCTGCATACCCACCTTTTAAGGAAGGCTTGATAAATAAAATTATCCGTATAGAATTCTTTGGATTTATCATCAATATTTTACTACCACACATAGTAACACTTGATATGACTAAAGAAATGGTAATAATTATTTTGATTATTTTAGAAGGAAAGTTCCTACATTTTCCAAATATAGACCACTTTCCTATTTCTATTAATTATCCTTTAAATTTTTTATACTTCTCAAATTCCTATCCTTTAAGTAAGAAAATTACTTAAAGTTCCAACTAAAAAATTTGCCCCTGAAATACAGGTTTTAATTTTCCTTTTTTTTTTTCTTTTAGGTTTTTGTCATAGGGCATGTGTGCTCGCTGGAGTGAGAGAAAGTGAGAGAGAGACAGACAGACAGTGAGAGGAGATGGCCCCAGAGGGGATGGCCATGCCACAATCTCTCCTCTTCGATTCTCCTCTTGGGATTTTTGAGCACACATGCACATACACCTGGCATGATTTCCAAGCTTCCAGGTCTAGATCTCAAACCACAGTTGGCTATGTGGGAATCCAGTGCCTTAGCCAACATGCCAGCTGACAGCTCCTTAATTTTTTTTTTTTAAATGAGAGCTGTTTAGCTTGCTGTTTCCTTTGTCTATAATACACTTTGAACGTGGCTGGCTCCTTCTCATGCTTCAGATCTTATGTAACCTACATATCGCCTCCTCCATCCCAGATCACGTGGCACATAGCTTATCACCCATGTCCCTTTATCCTTCGTGGCAAATATCACTCTTCAATTATCTTTCTTATTTGATTTCCTTTCATCTACACACATATATGTATTAAAATAGAAGGTATGCAACAGCACAGACCTTTACTGCCATTTTTATCAAAGATTTGGTAAAGGGGGACCAGCAGATAGCATAATGGCTATGTCGTTGAACTCCCATGTAGTAGATCAGGGTTTGAGTCCTGGACCTGGTGGCTTAAACTCACGACGGGCACGTGTGCGTGCAGGCCCATGATCCCAAGAGGAGAATGAAGGAGAAGGGATTGAGGCATGGTCATACCCCCCAGGGGGTGATTTCTTGCTTTCTGTCTCTCTGTCTCTCTCTTTCTGGCGAGCGAACGCACCCTTATAGCAAAAACCTCTCCCCCCCAAAAATAAATTAATATCATCAAACATACCTGATTTAGTAACTAAAATAGGTGCATGCATATGCATATTTAGGTGTCAAAGTGTTGGGTTTATTTTAACAATCATCTTAACTATTTTTTTTTAATCAAGTACTAGCCAATTATATCATCCAAAAGCGACCAACATTTCCTATCCGTGCTGTCGGTGATTGGTGTATTCAGTGTAATGCTCCCATACAGACTACCCTTTCAAAACAAAGTATTGTTTTACAGGAATCCAATCTGCTGTGGTTAACAATGCTCTATTAATATCCAGTGGCATTAATGCAAAGCTCAAAACTCAAGTGCCACAGATAAAAGTGGATGGTGTGATCATGTGACTTTACAATGAACCAAGTCAGAACTGCTGATTGCAGTCAAAGAATTCAGTCCTCTACCTAAAACCATGGTGTTCTTTACTATTTACCATTCAAGACTGAGTTACAATAGAATACATTAAGAATAGCATAACTTAGGCATTGTTTCAAATCCCACACAACTTGCTAATGTCAACAAAGTGAAAGCTTGAAAACATTTATATTCAAATTACCAGAAAACTTATGTCTTCCAGTATCAGTAATATAACTGTCATCTAGAGTTCTAATTTTTTACTGTAAAAATATGAAGAATCAAAAGTTGGCAGGGATGTAGAGAAATACATGATTAGTGGCATCATAAATAGGTAAAACATTGGGAAAGTAATAAGCATGAAGTAGCATGAGATCAAAACCTACATTTAATGTACATCTCGTACATGGCATACAATTGCTATTTCATGGATTTTCACATCAATTTTTGGTATTTATCACTGTGCATATCGACTTTCCCATTTTCCATACACAGAAACCAAGCGTCAGAGGCAGCCAGGGCCTGTCCTTTTTCTTAAAGTCATGCAACTATTAAGTGGAAAGGCCAAGATTTAAATCCCTAGCTGACAGTTCAACTACATATGCATGGCAAAGAACTCAGGCAAATGGAACAAAAGCAAAGACTTTTGAAAGGAAATACTCTTGAGAGATGTGGCTTTATTCAGTGATACCCATGAGCTTGCTCTTTTTAGCTGACAGCTTTCCCCAACCCAGTGTAGCTTAGAAGACTGACAATACAGCCACACTACTGAGAGTTTTTAGTATCAGAGAACAGAGCCCAAATCCAGTAGAGGAACTGTAAGTGAAGTGGGAATCTCTAGAAAACGTGGAATGATTACAAGGGTAAGCTCCCAAATCTCACTGTCCACCAAAATTACACAAATACAGAAGAGGCCCCAGAGTCCAGGCTAAAAAAGAAGTAGATGCAGAAGGGGGGCGGGAAACAAAAGATTATATGTAGAACAGAACAGAGATATTAAAACAGCAAAACAGAGGAAGAAAGACCTAGTTTAGTTTGAATGTAGGTAAGTTAAGTGTCCATTAGAAACCAACCCAAAGTTACTAACATGTATAATCTATCAGTCCAGTTTCCATCAAAAGAAATTTACTAGAAATACAAAGAAACAGGAAACTGTAACCCACACTCAAGAGAAAGAAATTTCTACTCATTAGAAATTAAGAACAAGTATGGGGCCAGCAGGTGGCGTGGTGGTTAAGGCACTGGAATTCCCACATGGCCGACAACAGTTCACATCCCGACCTGGCAGCTTGCTTTCTCAATCTCCCTCTGTCTCTATCTCTCTTTCTTTGGCAAAACTCATGTGGAAAAAATAAATAATAAATAAAATAATTCTTTAAGAAAAAGTAATTAACTACAAGTGGACTCAGATGTTGATGGATTTAGGCAACAAATACTTCAAAATAACTATAATAAACATTAAAAGTCAAATGCAAATAGAGTATGAGTAACAGAGAGGGAATCTTAACAGAAAAATGTAAGTTGTATTTTAAAAATCAGAAATTCTAGACTTGAAGTAAATTTTTAAAGATAATCACAGTAACTGAAATAAAATAATGTACTAGATGGACTTAACAGCAAAATGGAACTAACAGAAAAAGGAAGCAATAAAAGGCATTAACTTAAAAGATGGAAGAAACTTAAAGCCAAATGTGATACACGCACAAAAAAAACACCTCTAAGCTAAAAAATGCTAAAAGCCAAGTTCTGAAAATAATCAGAGAAAATTGAACACATCACATATAGATGGCTGATTTCTTGTCAGAAATACTGAACAACTCAAAAGGCCTGCAATAAGAAAGTCTAGAAGTCTATCAAGCAAACTGTCCTCCCAAACTTAAATAAAGATATGTTCAAATAAACAAAAACTGAATTTGTTGTGAATTGACTTCCATTATAAGAAATGCTCTTTCTCAAGAAGTGCTTAAGTGCTCTTAAGAAATACTGGACTCCCATAGAGCTGAACATGGTTCAAGTCCTGGACCTGGCGGTTTATTCTCCCTCTCTCCCCCACCCCCTTCTCTGGCAAGCACATGTGCTCGATAGCAAACTAAAAAGAATACTAATTATAATATAAATAAAATTAAATAAATAATTATTTTTTTTAAAGTTTTCAACTAAGGGAAGCTATATCAAAGGGTGACACATAACTATAAAAGAATTAAATTAAATGGGTGTAAATATTTTAAAAACTATACATACTTTTCTTTTTTAAGCCATATTACTATTGGAATCAAAAAAGTATAAGAATATGTTGTTGGGTTTATCATTTACATGACAACAAGGGCATTAAGGAAAGTATTTTGTTTTAAAATTCCTATATTCAGGGCCAGCCAGTGGCATGGTGGTTAAGGCAGCTGATTCCCACATGGCTGACTGCGGTTTCAGTCTCAAACCCAGCAGCTTCTAAGACATGCCAAGCACGTGAGCAGGTATGACCAGGATCCTAAGAATAAGAAGGTACTGTGGCATGCCATCCTCGGGGGGGGGGGGGGGGGGGGGTGACTTCTCATTTTCCCTCCCTTTCTCTCTCAGTCTCTCACCAGTGAGCACATGTACCCTATAACAAAAACTAAAAAAAGACACACACACACACACACACACACACACACACACACACAAAAGACCCTTACATTTTGGTTTAAGAAACTCACTATTCTAAGCAATAACAAGAAGTATAAATAAATTTAAAGTAATAGAAAAATTTAAATGAAATATGAAAAAAAAAAACACTTGATCAGCACAAAAAAATGGCAGGAAAGAGAGAATTAGAGAAAAAAGCAGCAACAAGATGGAAAGCCTCATTACAATCAGATCAGAGTATGGACCAAACCATTTACAAAGAGAAAATGTCAAATTATGGTACATGTACTTGAAAGTATCACATATTCACTTAACTAGATTACTATGAGTGACATAAGAAATTTTGACTATTTACTAATATTTAGTTATTTAATGGTAGGTAGGAAAAATTGAATATGAAACTGTACTTTAAAAGCGAAGAGAGGTGGGACCAGCAGTTAACGTAATGGCTGTCACTGGACTCCCATGTAGTCGACCGTGGTTTGAGTCCTGGACACAGTGGCTTAAACTCACGCCAGGCACGTGTGCATGCATGCCCAAGATCCTGAGAGGAGAATGGAGAAGAAGGGATTTGCGGCATAGCCATCCCTCCTGGGGAGTGATTTCTCACTTTCTGTCTCTGTTTCTCTCTTTCTGGAGAGGGTATGTGCCCCATAGCAAAAACCTCTCCAAAAAAAAAGAAAGAAAAAAGAAAAAAGTGAAGGGAGGCCACAGGTAGCACGGTGGTTAACGCGCTGGACTCCTACATGGCTGACCATGGTTTGAGTCCCAGACCTGGCAGCTTGCTTTCTCACTTTCCCTCTCTTTCTCTCTGTCTCTCTCTGGTGAACACATGTGCCCTATAGCAAATTAAATATTAATAATAATAACAACAACAAATAAAATTTTAAATGCACATAAGGGCCAGCAGGTGGCATGGAGACTGAGGCACTGGACTACCACACAGTCTACCACTGTTTGAGTCCCAGTCTTGGCAGTTTGCTTTCTTAATTTCCCTCTCTGTCTCTCTGGTGAATACATGTGACCTACAGCAAATTAAATAATAATAAATAAAATTAAATAAATAATTCTTTTTAACTACACGTTTAAAAGTCTACAGGGGACATGAAGGTTAAGGCACTGGGTCATACATGGCCAGCTGCATAGCTCAAGTCCTAGACCTGGTGGCTAGAAAAACATTCAAGGGCACGTAGGCGTGCACGCCTAAAATCCATCCCAAGAAGAGAATGGAGAGAGAACTAAGGTGTGCCCATCCCGCTGGGGTATGATTTCTCACTTTCCTTCTCTCTGTGTTTCTTTGGTGAGAGCATGCACCCTTAAGCAAAAATCTTTTAAAATATAAACAAAATATTGCACATAGAAAATGCAAAAATGCTATTAAGGATTTGAGGTCTTTAAGTTACTTTCCCAAATCTTTATTACCTTTTCCTGGTAATGAAATAAACATTATAAGTAAGCAGAAACAAACTTAGCATGTATTTTTTAAGTGCTGATTTTAGTAACAGCATCAGCCTATTAAAATTTTATATTCTCGGATGACTTGAAACTGAAATTTCCTAAAATTGTATATAGTTCACTGACTCTTATTTGTGTGGAGATTTAAAACACTGTTATTCTGTGTCACCTTTATGCTGGACGGAGATGTTGCTATGATCAAAACTCAGGTCCTATCTTACATAGAGAGCCTATAGGGCTATTATAAACCTCTGGGAACTTGTTTCTACTTTTCATGATTTTATCTTCTGTCTTTGCAAAATATGATGTCTCTCTGGCTAAATCTGTCAGATTTCATTTTCCTTGTAACCTGCCCTGGTTCTGAAAATTGGAAGCCACATTTTTTAAAAAATAATTATTTTATTTAATTTTGTTTATTTCAATTTTACCAGAGAGAGGAAGGGAAGGGAGAGAGAGAGAGAGAGAGAGAGAGAGAGAAAGCCACCAGGTACAGGATTTGAACTGTGGTTGGCCATGTGGGAATCCAGCACCTTTAACCACCATGCCACCTGTCTGCCCAGGAAGCCACAATTTCTAATAACTACATATAAAATGTAACCATATTGTCCCTAAGTACAGGTTCGGTGCATCCCCCACAAGTCTTTTTGTGGTTGTATCTGCCTTATTACTGGATCTTGGCTTTACTTCTGATCAGACCTTGTAAATTATTGGGACTGAAATAGGTGAGAGAGTACCAACCTATAGGCCAAATCTATTATTTTGGGAAATCTGCAGGTAAGTTAGTATTGAGGTCATTCCCTGACAGACTTTTCCAGAAGACATTTCCTTTTAAAATACTTTATTGCAAATGCTTCAAGTATATAATTCTTGAGACAATTTTACTTAAAACTAAAATTCTGAGACTCAGAGATGCTTAAAGAAATGAAAAGGAAATTTGCATTTTAATTTCCAAACAAAAAGTATCTCAATTAAATCAAGAATTATTTATCACAAAGCTTAATTTCTTAATCTTTAAATTAGCATAACGTAATTGCTTATGCCTCATTAAAGTGAGGAAATATCTAGGCCCAATTATTTCACATGAACTCAGGATTGTAACTTATCAGTTAGAACCTGCACACCTGGGGAATCAGCAGTTAGCGTAATGGCTATGTCGCTGGACTCCCACGTAGTCGACCGCAGTTTGTGTCCCGGACCCGGTGGCTTAAAACTCACGCCGGGCGCGTGTGCGTGCGTGCCCAAGATCCTGAGAGGAGAATGGAGAAGAGAATGCGGCGTGACCATCCCCCCTGGGGGGTGATTTCTCGCTTTCTGTCTCTATGTCTCTGTCTGTCTGGCGAGAGCATGCGCCCTATAGTGAAAATTTCTCAAAAAAATAAAGAACCTGCACATCTGACTTCTGACTTCCCTATAGGGTGTTCTGTTTTGTTTTGTTTTTTTCTTTTTTAGAGATTTTTTGCTTATAGCAAGCTCCTGTAAGGTATATATGCTCACCCAAGAGACAGAGACAGAAATCAAGAAATCACTCCCCAAGGGGGGATGGCCAAACCACAGTCTCTTCTATTCCATTCTCCTCTTGGGATTTTTGGGCACACATGCACCAGTGCCTAGAGTGATTTTTTTTTTAAGCCACCAGGCTGAGGACTTGAACCACAGTCAGCTACGTGGGAGTCCAGCAACATAACCATTATGCCATCTGCTGGTTGTCGTTTTTTTTTTGTTTGTTTGCTTTTAACAGAGATTTTTGCTATAGGGTGCATGTGCTCTCTAGAAAGACAGAGACACAGAAAGTGAAAAATCACCCCCTGGGGGTGGGGGTGGTAACACCGCAATCCTCTCTCCTCCATTCTCCTCTAAGGATTTTCTCCTCCATTCTCCTCTAAGGATTTTGGGCACACGCACACACACACACACGCACACACGCACAGGCACAGGCACACACACGTCCAGCATGAGTTTTAAGTCACTGGTCCAGAACTCAAACCATGGTCGACTATATGGGAGTCCAATGACATAACCATTATGCTATCTCCTGGTCCCCCATAGGTTTGTTTTTTTTTTTTTAAGAGGTTTTTGCTATAGGACGTGTGCCCTCGCCAGACAAAGAGAGACAGCAAGAAATCACCCCCTGGGGGAATGGCCACACAGCAACAGAGAGAGACAAAGAGAAAGCGAGAAATCACACCCCAGGGGGGATGGTCACGCTGCAATCCCTTCTCCTCCATTCTCCTCTCGGGATCTTGGGCACGCTCGTACACGCACCCGGCGTGAGTTTTAAGCCACCGGGTCCGGGACGCGAACCGCGGTCGACTACATGGGAGTCCAGCGACATAGCCATTACGCTAACTGCTGGTCTCCCCCATAGGGTTTTAATAGGCTACTTAATGAGCAACATATACACTTTTCCTAACACTTCACCTTTCCTAATATCCACTACCCACCACTGTGAGACTTGGGCAAGTTGCTACTGGCTTCTGAGTTTGTCTACCTGCAAACTTTCTAGTTTGTAAGGATGGTAAATTAATAATGATTTTTTTAAAAACAGGTTTTTGCCATAGGGCATTTGCACTGGCCAGAGAGAGAAAGTGAGAAATCAACCCTCGGGGGATGGCCATGACATAATCCCTTCTCTTCCATTCTCCCCTTGGAACTGTGCACAAACACACATGCGCCTGGCATGATTTTCACCCGGCTGGGTCCAGGACTTGAACTATAGTTCGTCATGTGGGAGTCTAGCACGTTAACCACCATGCTACTTGCTGGTCCCAGATTAATAATGCTTAATGTTAGGACCAGCAGTTAGCATAATGGCTATGTCACTGGACTCCCACGTAGTTGACTGTGGTTCACGTCCCGGACCCAGTGGCTTAAAACTCACGCAGGGCACGTGTGTGTGCATGCCCAAGATCCCGAGAGAAGAATGGAGGAGAAGGGACTGCGGCGTGGCCATCCCCCCTTGGGGATGGCCACGAACCACCCTGACCGTGGTTCGAGTCCCAGACCCGGTGGCTTAAACTCACGCCAGGCGTGTGTGCGTGCGTGTCCAAAATACTGAGAGAAGAATGGAGAAGGGACTAGGAATGGCCATCCATCCCCCCGGGGGATGATTTCTCGCTTTCTGTCTCTCTGTCTCTCTCTGTCTTTCTGGCAAGTGCACACACCCTATAGCAAAAACCTCTCCAAAAAATAAATAAATAAAAATAATGCTTAATGTTTAATGATTGGTAACGTGATTCAATTCAGTACACAGTAATGTAGGAGTTAAAGCCAGATCTGTGATATTTAGTACTCACCTATAATTAAGGTATTACAAAATTGAGAATCAAGGAAAAGTAACCATGTACTACTGTTACAGGGACAACTGAAGTGTAATACTCTCACAACATAGGTTTGAAATATGGCTCTCTAGGAGTCACAAAGAAAGCATCTAAAAACTTTATAGAAATTTTTGAATTACTAGTCCAGAAGAAAAAGAAGATAGAGATCTAATTTTTAAAAGATTCTACTGGGGCCAGCAGGTGGCGAGGTGGTTGGACTCCCACATGGTCCACCAGTTTGAGTCCCAGATCTGACAGCTTGCACGCGCACGCACTCTCTCTCTCTCTCCCTCCCTCTCTCTCTGTTCAAAATAAAAAATTATTAATGAATAAAGTTAACTCTAAAAAAAAAAAAATTCTACCAACAGTCATGTGTTGCCTAATAACAGGGGTATATTCTAAGAAATACCCCGTTGTGTGATTTCATCATTGCGTGAACATCTTAAGAAAGTACTCACACAAACCTTGGTGGGATAGCCTACTACACAGCAAGCCTAAATGATACGGCCTATACGCTCCTTCCGGAATTACCACGGTATACGCAGTCCATCATTAACAGCTGTCATGTGGCACAAGACTTTATTAGCTATGTGCCTTTAGGGAAACCACAACCCTGAAAAATACCAATAGAAGACTGCTACTAAGACATTCTGAACACTTGCCTACTCCAAATATTGATTTAAGAGTGCTTTGGAAACTCTAAAATACAACATTCAATTTTTCACACACAGTCCTTTCCAATTTGATACCTAATCTCCATTCTCACAAAAAGATGGAAACCAATTGATTTAAATACTTCACTGAGGACCTAATAGAGTCTTCAAAATGTTCATGGAAAATATATATCATGAAAAAATGTATAGATTTCAATTTTGGACACCAAAATGTACTTCATTTCTACTTGTTCCATGAACTTTCTGAAGTATTCTCATATATTCCAAATGCATCTTTCTACTAATATTTTCAAAATTAGTAGAAAAATTATTTAATAATTTTGGGTTTGGCAGGAGGCATGATGGTTAAGGCGCTGGACTCCCACAGGGCCAACTGTGGTTTGAGTCCCAGACCTGATGGCTTGCTTTCTCACATTCCCTCTCTTGTTCTCTCTGGTCAAGTTGAAAAATAGTAATAAATAAAAAATTAAATAATTTTTAAAAAATAAGTAAATAAATCATTTTAAGCTGGTGGTGGGGCCAGTGGGTGGCATGGTGATTAAGGTGCTGGAGTCCTGCATGGCTGAACATGGTTCAGGTCCTGGATCTGGCAGCTTGCTTTCTTACTTTCCCTTTCTCTCTCTCTGGTCAAATTAAAAATAATAGTAATGACAAATAATTTTTTTTTTTGGAGAGGTTTTTGCTATAGGGTGTGTACACTTGCCAGAGAGACAGAGACAGACAGAGAGATAGAAAGCAAGAAATCACCCCCCGAGTGGATGGCCATACCACAATCCCTTCTCCTCCATTCTCCTCTCGGGACTTTGGGCACGCGCACACGTGCCCGGCGTGAGTTTAAGCCACCGGGTCTTGGACTCGAAATGCGGTTGACTACATGGGAGTCCAACAACATAGCCATTATAGCCATTATGCTAGCTGCTGGTCCCATGACAAACAAATTTTTAAAAAATAATAATTTTAAGCTGGTGGTAACTAATGTGAAAGCAAGGAAGGTCAGAAGATAGAATGAACGAAGGAAAAAGTTCCCTCAGCTATCATTGCTTTTTGGTCCAGCAGGTGGCTTGGTGGTTAAGGTGCTAGATTCCCATATGGGTGACTGCAGTTCTAGTCCTGGAGCTGGTGGCTTGAAAAATCACAGTGGGTGTGTGCGCATGTGTCCCAAAATTTTGAGAAAAGAATGGGGAAGGGATTGCAGTATGGCCGTCTCCCTTGGAGAGTGATTTCTCACTTTCCCTCTGTCTCTCTCCAGCAAGTGCACACACCCTATGGCAAAAACCTTTAAAAAAAAAATGAAAGATATCACTGCTCTCAACAATACTATCTAGCAAATCTCTCTGCAGTGATTGACATGTTCTGTATCTCCAGTGTCCAATATCACAGTCACCAGTCCACATGGATACTGAATACTTGAAATGTGACTCAAACAAATGAAGAGTGGAATTTTTAACATAATTTTAATTTAAATGCATATTTAATAGTCAAGGTACCTTGTAGTTATGTGTTTGAAAGTGTAGTCCTAGAATATTTCAAATTTAGACCATGAGACCGGTAAGTGTTGTAGGAGTTAAGGTGCTGGATTTCCACTTAGTTGACTGCAGTTCAAGTTCTGGACCTGGCAGCTTGAATCTCACACCAGGTGCATGTGTGTGCATGCCCAAAATTCTGAAAGGAGAACAGAAGAGAAGGGACTGCGGCATGGTCTTCCAGCTTGAGGGGTGATTTTTCACTTTCTGTCTCTCTCTGTCTCTCCAGCAAGTACATGCAACCTATAGCAAAAATTTCGCTCTCAAAAAAAAAAAAACAAAAAAAAAATGAAGACAATACTTTTGGGAGATACAGACAGGAAAAGGCAAAGAAATTGAAAAACAAAAAGTTGGTAAGATTATGTTTATAAGGAACTTTCTTATATATTTTTTTCTTTTTTGGGGGAGGTTTTTGCCATAGGGCATGTGCACTCGCAAGAGAGACAGAGATACAGAAAGTTAGAAATCACCTCCGCGGGGGGGATGGCCACGCCACAATCCCTTCTCCTCCATTCTTCTCTTGGGATCTTGGGCACGCATGCTGATGCACCCAGCGTGAGTTTAAGCCGCTGGGTCCGGGACTTGAACCACAGTCGACTACGTGGGAGTCCAGCAGCACAGCCATTATGCCAACTGCTGGTCCCCATCCTTTTGGGTTTTAAACTCTAAAAGTATAAAATGGGGCTATATGTCTAACATTTTAGAGATTCTAGACAATGAATACAAGGAATGTAAAAGACATTAAGGTTCTCTTCTATTTCCTTAATTTATAAAGAATCTGTTTTATCATTCAACACATTCTGACTGAAGGTCTACTATGTCAGGCCAATAACACAACACCTATCAGGGACGCAACAGTGAACAACCTCACACACAGTCTATTTTCCATAGGGCTTGAAGTCAAGGCTCTAAGGGAAAAGAGATTTGTCCTAAACTGGAAGATGGAAATAAAAAAGAGGGGGACCAGCAGTTAGCGTTAATGGCTATGTCGCTGGACTCCCACGTAGTCGACCGCGGTTCGAGTCCTGGACCCAGTGGCTTAAACTCACGCCGGGCGCATGTGCGTGCGTGCCCAAGATCCCGAGAGGAGAATGGAGGAGAAGGGATTGCGGTGTGGCCATCCCTCATGGGGGGTGATTTCTCACCTTCTGTCTCTCTCTGTCTGTCTGGCGAGCGCATGCGCCCTATAGCAAAAACCTCTCCAAAAAAAGGAAAAAAAAAGTTATTTTGGAAATAATGTTGATAGAACTCAATAAGGATTTGAATGTGCAGGGATAATTAAAGGTGTCATGAATGACTCACAGGTTTCTCATTTTTGCAACCAGTGGTACCACTGAGAGAGAGAGAAAGAAGGAACACTGGAAGAAGACCTGCTTGGGCTATTCTGGTTTTAGAGGGGGAGAGAGGAAATTGTAAATTTGTGAATCTGAGGTACCTTTAAGACACAAGCAAAATCATCAAGCAGACAATGGATGCTGCTATGGTTTAAATAATAATTTGTCCCCCAGAGTTTTATGTTGTGAGATTTGGTCCCCAGTGTTAACAGTATTGGGAGGTGATGAAACCTTCAAGAGGTGACATGTAGGGGGTGGTGTTTGGATCATGGAGGCATGGCCTCATGAACAGACTTATGCTGTCTCACATGATGAGTGAGTTCTTAGTTGTCATAAGAGGGGGTTAGTTCTAATGAGAGTAGGCTGTCATAAAAGAAAGATGGCAAGTTGCCCCCAGAGGTCTTGTTGAACATGAGTGCCATCTGCTCTACTTCTGTCAGCCATGCTGTGCCATAGCATAAGAGGCCAGCCTGATAACAGCTCCAAACCTTTGGACTACTCCTAACCCAGAACTGTAAGCCAAATAAATCTCTATTCTTTAAAATTACCCAGTCACAGGTAGTTCTGTTAGCAACACAACAATGGATTGAAATGCCCACAATTCAGAAAAGGAGACAAAACTTTGGGTGTCATTAGACTACAGACGAGATAGCATAGGGAGAAAAAAAAGGAAAGATTAAGAAGAAAAGCTGAAATGGAGCCTTAAGGGTAGCCAGGTTAGAAAGGATATCATGCAGAAAGAGTCAAAAAAAGGAGGACAATTAACAAATGTTATAGATGCCAAGAAAGAGACAGGGGACTTCTAAGAACATCAATGCTGCTGGAAGGTTGAACACTGCAGTTGGGGGTGATGATGGAGGTTTTCTGGAATTGGTGGTAAGAACGCAGATCACCTGGAGGTCAGATAGTGATCTGCAGTAGTGGTGCAGCAGTAAAAAGCAATGCTCCACAAGGCTGACCCACGTAAGAAGGATCTGGGTTCTCATTTGGAGACCTTCCTAAAAATGCCAGACGCACGTGCCCATGACCCAGTGATTGCTAAAACTGAAGGTGGATCAAAGCACTGAGACCTTGTTGGGAGTGCTGTCTCTGTCCTCTCTTTATCTGTCTCTCTTGCTTATGGAAGAAGTAAACTAACCTTAAAGCTTTTTATACAAAAGGAATGGCAAGCACTCATGACTTTAATAAGATGTGTTTAGGTGAAATGATGGAAAAGAAGCCATACTACAGTAAGTCTGTAGAGTAAAAGTTAAGAAAGTCAGGACTGCAATATTCCCAACAAGGCTGGCTGTGAAAGGAAGGAACGATTGTGTACCTGGAAAAGAATGGGAATTCAATGGAATCTTTTTCCCACAGATGGAAGCTACTTAAATTTGTTTACATAACTTAAACAGTTAAATGTCCTTAAAGAAAAATAAGAATCACAGGACCTCAGAATCACACAGTAAAGTTCTGCTACTATCTATGCTATAAAATACAGTAACTGATAGTCACATGAGCACTTGAAATGTTGGTCTGAATTAAAAAATCCATGAAGAACACAACTCAGATTTGAAAAATGTTTTAGGTACAGATGAAATAAAACATACTATTAAAATTAATTTTACCTGCTTCTTTTTCTTTTAAAAAATTTTAAACTACACAAGGTTCATATTCACATTTGAACTAGAGAGTGCTGATAAAGAGTCATAATTATAACAAGTGCTGGTATGAACTTGGGATGGAGTCTCCTACTTCTGAAGATATGGTCAGCTCTCGCTCAAATCTTGAATTACTGTAGTATGAGTGAATCTGCTTTAATTATTTCCTTTCTTATCTTCCTTAGTCATCAAGAGTCAGGGTCCTCCTGAGTCCTTTAAGTATTCTACCAGAGTACTCAAGCCTCCTCTCCCAAACCACCTATACCCAAGAAAATTCCAAATGACTTGCCTATCTGTCAGAACTAAATTGTTGTAGAACTAGTTTACACCAACCCAACAAAGAACTAACCCAGAAATTACTAGAATCCTTCACTGAGATGAATACTAACTTGTGAATGTTTGTTCAGAGAAGCAAAAAGATACAACAAATAGAATATTCTAGCCATAATTTGCTTCTGCAGAAAGTCAACATTCTGTAAAGCTATTTTTGCTCTTTAGATTTTTTCCTTCTTATTAGAAATATCCAAGTTCTATAGCAATCTAGACTTTTTTTTTCTTTTTTAAAAAAAGTTTTTCTGCCACAGGGCATGTGTGCTTCCTGAAGAGAGAGTGATTTCTCACTCTCGGGGGATGACCATGCCACAATCCCTTTCCCTCCATTGTCCTATAGGGATTTTGGATACATGTGCACATGCACCTGGCGTGACTTTCAAGTTACCAGGTCTGCGACTTGAACCACACAGTTGACCTTGTGGGATCCAGTAAACTTAACCTCCACACCACCTGCTGGCTCTCAATGTAAATCTTTCATAACAGCTATAAGACAGTATTGGTAGAGGTTCTAGTGGAAAATGGAAGAACATAAAAGCCAATAACAGATGATAGTTCTCTTATTTTAAGTGGGAAACCACTTATTTCTAACTTCAGTACAAGTGGCTTTCCTGCCATGTATCCTCACTCTGCTTTCCCTTTGTGAAATCAACCCACCAGTTCCCCACTGATCTGCACACTATTTTAGAAACTACTGGTATTCATGATTTTACTAAAAGCACATTTCTATGCTACGAATTAAAAGCTGTTTTAAGTTCTACTATTAAACAAATCATTAGCTGCAGTTTTATTAGTGTTTGTCCCATCATAGAATTACTATGTAGAATGAAATCAAGTTGTGAGTCCACCTTCCAAACTGGCTCTTCCCAGTCCTTCCCATCTCCATAAACAGCAACTCCATTCCAGAGAGAAAACTCTGGCATTGCTCCTTCTATGCACACCTCATCCAAACCATCAACAAATTCAACAATTCTACCTTTGAAACACACCCCATATCTAAACACCTCTCATTCTATCAACCATTCCTGCTTCAGCAAAACTGATCAGCATCTTAAGGGCCTACAGCAGTAGGTTTCTAACTGGCCTCCTGGCATCCACATTTGCCTCCTTACAATATATCCTCCACAGCAATCAGAGTCAGATTGTGTCTAGTCTGCCTCAAGCCCTCCAATGCCCTATTTCACTCAGTAATATTCCTCCCTACTTCTCCTGTCCGTCTCCATCTAGCCACTTCAATCTTCCTGGCCACCTTGTCCTTGGATCACACCAAGCATGCTCCCATCTCAGAGTCTTGGTGTCTAAAGGTCTTCTGCCTTCCCCTGGTATCTGCATGGGGCAGTCCTTCACTCCCTTTGAGTATCTGCTCACTATCAAAGAGGTCTTCCCCAACTACTCCAAAACAGCACCACAACTTACCACCGTCTAGCCATCCTGCTTTAATTTTCTTCAGTGTATTTATATCTGACCTATTTGTTTATTGTTTCCTACCACTAGAATGAAAACCCCATGACTGGCTTTGTTTCGTTCACTGCTATTCCCAGCACTTGTAAGAGAGCTGTTGTTAATGCTCAATAAGGATTTGTTCGATAAATTCGCATTCATTTCACTTCAGCATGGAACCAATTTGATTAGCACTATTAACGTTGCAGACATACATATGAAACATAAAATCAAAATGAAAAAAATCACCGAGTCCGGCTCCATAGCACAGTGGGTAAGCACTGTGTGTAGGAGCCAGATCCCCTGTGGCCAGATACTGTTGAAATTCTAGCCCTAGAGGCTTGAAAAACATACTCAAAATCCTGATGGGATATAGGAAAGAGACTGTGGCATGATCACATACCACTAGGGGATGCTTCCATGTGCACATGGCTCTCTGGCAACACACCAAAATCATTAAAAGTAAAGATACAGGAGCTGGTAGGTGGCATGGTAGTTAGGGTGCTGGACATTCTCATGTGGCCGACCACAGTTTGAGTTCTGGACTGGCGGCTTGCTTTCTCACTTTTCCATTCTTTCTGTGTGCCTCTCTGGTCAAATGTAAAAAAGTTAATCAATGAATAAATAAAATTAAAATAAATAATTCTTAAAAAAAGATACAGCATATAAGAATCAACAAACTCTATTTTGGGCTTTTAAATTCTAATCTCAGAGCAGAGGTAAAAGACTAAGCTCTGCAAGGCAAGCCACATGGAAGGTTCAAAAATTAAGTAAGACGCCTCCCTGAGTTTTTTTTGTTTGTTTGTTTGTTTTGGGTTTTTTTTGAGGTTTTTTTCACTATAGGGTGCATGCGCTCACCAGACAGACAGAGACATAGAGACAGAAAGCGAGAAATCACCCCCCAGGGGGGATGGTCACGCCGCAATCCCTTCTCCTCCATTCTCCTCTCGGGATCTTGGGCACGCACGCACACGCGCCCGGCGTGAGCTTTAAGCCACCGGGTCCGGGACGCGAACCGCGGTCGACTATGTGGGAGTCCAGAGACACAGCCATTACGCTAACTGCTGGTTCCCAACACCTCCCTGAGTATACCAGGGACATGCCTACTCATTATCTGGGGCTGGCTGAGGGTGTATTGTGGTCTCAGGACCCCATTAGGGATGCTTGCATGCTCTGTCCCACTCCCCACTCTTACTCACAGACTTAAGAATACTTAAGATAATCCAATTCCACATGTTGAAAAACATATAAACATAAATATGAAGAAGGTCTTCAAAAAGTGTATAGAGGGGCTAGCAGATGGCGTAGTGGTTATGTTGCCAGACACTCCCACATGGCTGACCGTGATTAGAGTCGCAGTCAGGGTAGCTAGAAACTCATGCCAGGCATATGTGCACGTGTACCCAAGATCCCAGGAGGAGAATGGAGGAGAGGGGATTGTGGCATGGCCATCCTCCGCTGGAGTAGTGATTTCTCACTTTCCCTCTCACTGTCTGTCTCTCTTTATCTCCAGAGTGCATGCACCCTAAAGCAAAAACCTCTAAAAACAAAAAAAATTGTAGAAAAATTTTATTGTAAAAGATGATCATGAATTTCAAATAGTTTTTTGCACCATAAACATCAATTAAGAGTAGCCATGTAGGACTAGCAAGTGACATAGTGGTTTAAGTTGCTGGACACTCCCACATGGCTTACCACGGTTCAAGTCTGGAACCTGGTGGCTTGCTTTCTCACTCCTTATCTCTCTGTCTCTCTCCAGTCAAATTAAAAAAAAAAAAAAAAAAAAAAAAAAAAAAAAAAAAGAATAAAATTAAATAATTCTTTTTTTTTTTGGGGGGGAGAGGTTTTTGCTATAGGGTGCGTGCGCTCACCAGAGAGACAGAAAGCAAGAAATCACCCCCCAGGGGGGATGGCCACACCACAATCCCTTCTCCTTCATTCTCCTCTTGGAATTTTGGGCAAGCACACACACGCGCCCGGTGTGAGTTTAAGCCACCAGGTCCAAGACTCTAACCACGGTCAACTACATGGGAGTACAACGACATAGCCATTATGCTAACAGCTGGTCCCAAATTAAATAATTCCTAAGGAAAAAAAAAGGGTGGCCATGTAAAGGTTTTTTTTTTTTTAAAAAAAGAAGGAACTATTTATTTAATTTTATTTATTCATTCAGTTATTTTAATTTGATCGGAGAGACAGAGAGAAAGGCAAAGTGACAAAACAGGCCACCAGGTCTAGGATTTGAACCATGGTCAGCAATATGGGAGTGTCCTGTGCTTTAACCATTACACCACCTGCTGGCCCCAAGATTTTTTTTTGTTTTCAAGAGAGGTTTTTTTTACTATAGGGCGTGTATGCTCACCGGAAAGACAGAGAGACAGAAAGCGAGAAATCACCCCCCGCCCGGGGACGGAGGTGGCCATGTCACAATCTCTTCTCCTCTTGGGAATTTGGACACACAAGCGCACACGTGCCCGGAATAAGTTTTAAGCTGCCAGTTCCAGGACTTGAACCATGTTTGACTACATAAGAGTCCAGTGACATAACCATTACGCCAAGTGCTGGTCTGAATGTAAAGATTTCGCTTGCCACATTTTAAATCCTCAAATTTATCTTTCCTTCCACTCAAGTTGGTATGTACTTGGGGTGCATGCAACATTCCTGGTAAGTTAGACTTCAATGTCTGGTGGCATGGTTTTGCCAGGATAAAGACCCTGGTAAAACTGTGAAATAGGGGGGCCAGCAGGTGGTGTGGTGGTTAAGGCACTGGACACTCCCAAATGGCCAACCACTGTTGGAATCCCGGACTTAGTGACTTGCTTTCTCACTTTCCCTCTAACTGGGCAAATTAAAATAACTGAATGAATAAATAAAATTAAATATAATTCTTTTTTAAAAATTGTGAAACAGACCAAATCTGACTGCCACACACAAGTATTTCCTATGAGAGTTCCAACTTTACTAAGTCATAGAAACTATTCTCCCTTCCCTAAAAACGTGGCCCACACTTGTTCCTCCAGGGTGGACCTTCCAGAACTTAAGCTACATACATACTCACGTGATCAGGAAGTAGTGTGTGAAATTTCTTGTCCAGGAATCAACACAACCCACTCAAAGAAGCAGTTCAGCATTAGAAGACATACCATAATTATTCAGTGTTTTAAGTCCTTGCTAAGTTATGGTAGAAGAGATATTATAATTGTCAGTTAAGTTATGGTGGAAGAGATATCGTAATTATTTTAGTTTAAATCCTTGTTAAGAGAGCTTCCCACCCTGATAGATTCAGCAAACAAATCTTTTTAAAGTATCCATTTTCTGTATGGAGATAAATGAGACAAACTTAGATCCAGGTCAAAAAGTCTTATTAATCAATAATTACATCACACAAGTATTCCTTCTCATTTTTGTCAGTTACATAATCATTCAATGATCAGGATGTCAAGGTAGAAAGGTGATGGTGGTAGTCACTAAGGTCTCCCTCTCAACATCCTTGTCATCTTAGAGCTGAGCCATAGACAAGTAGGAAGAAGAAATTAAGAACAAGCTGGAGGGACCGGCAGTTATTGTAATGGCTATGTCACTGGACTCCTTGCAGTCAACTGCGGATTGAGTCCTGGACCCGGTGGCTTAAACTCACGCCAGGCGCGTGAGCGTCCGTGCCCAAGACCCCAAGAGGAGAATGGAGAAGGGATTGCTGTGTGATTTATCGCTTTCTCTCTCTGTCTCTCTGGCAAGAGCACGTGCCCTACAGCAAAAACTTCTCCAAAAAAAGAAAAAAAAAAAAAAAGAAAAGAAGCTGGAGCTACTATGTCCTGGCATCAGTCAGGAAAACAAAGGTGTGAGAAGTCCAGCTGTACTGCTTGCTGTGAGTGGCTATTAAGCAACTTCTTCTATTTCTAAGAACTTGTTTTGTCATGAGTAAAATGTGTTGAAGATCTATGCCTCAGGAAAAACTCAACAAGCTCCATAAGACATAAAACACTTATATATAGTTGCTTTCTTTACCTTTGCCCTTTTTACTAATGAGAAAGGTAAAAACGGGAGGACCATATACAAAGCCTTGACACAACACAGCAAAAGGCTCAAATTTGGCCTAAAGACAACTACAAAGTTAATGTTACCTTTAAAAACAAACAAAAAAAATATAACCCTGTCTTGACAATGCTTTAAATCCAGTAGGAGCTAGTACGAATAATACACCAAAGTACTTTTCCACATTTGACAATCATACTTCCCATCATACATGATAATTTTCCACCAAATACGTAGTTCTGTGTTACCTTCACTTTTTATGTCCTCCTGTAGGGGCAAAAATCATTACTTTAGTTTGATTTTTTTGTAACAATTTACAAAAAATATTTAATTTTATTTATTATTTATTCCTTAATTTGATCAGAGAGACAGAGACAGACAGACAGATAGGGAAAGTAAGAAAGCAAGCTGCTAGGTCCAAGATTGGCCATGTGGTAGTACGGCACCTCAACCACCACACCACCTGCTGGCCCCTGCAACCATTTTTTAAAAATCATTTCTGGGCATCAGTTTGGAAGAGTTTTTGCCTTCTTTAAAACTCTTTTCTCTCTGCTTCCCTGACACTGTTTTCTAGGTGATTTCTCAGCAGTCTAGAAGCTTTTTTTTTTGGTAGCTCTTTCACTAGTGATTCTTCAATTTCTATCAAACCTTTAGACATCCTTGATGGCCCATCCTAAATCCTACTTTCTATTCTCTTATTTATTCACTCTCCCAAAGTAATCTAATCCACAAATTTAAACCACCATCCATTTTTACGTGTATGTGCGTGCACGCGCTGTGCATTCGTCTCCTACCTTCTCCCCCCTCCCAAATAACTCTTAGAATAGGACGACTGATAAGAAACTCAAACAGAATCCCTCCTCTAATCTTTACCCACAATCTATTCACTTTCTCAGAAAGTCCAAAATCTTGATGCTTCTCTCTCACTGCCTCACATCCAACCCAGCCTCATCTGATCCACTCTGCCACCAATTCTCATCTCTTATCCAGATCACAGTTAATAACTTGAGCATCCCTTCTTCCATTCCTGCCCTTACCAATCCATTCTCCACCCAGCAACCAGGGATGTCACTGCCTCACGTGAAATCCTTCTTCAGCTTGCCACTACACTGGCAATGAAATGTACTGGCCTCTTTCTAGTTCTGGAGACACACCACTCTTTCTTACCTCACTACCTTCGTATAGGTCTTTCTATGGCTGGAAAGTTGTTCTACCCTATTACCAACTTATCCTTCAGGTCTCAGCTTCAATTTGCACTTCAAAAAGCACCCCCAAACTCCAATTAAAATTAGGTCCTAATGTATTCCCCCCCCCCCCCCCCCCCCCGGAGATTTTTGCTATAGGGCGCATGTGCTATCCGGAAAGAAGGCAAGAAATTACCCCCCCACCCCCCTGGGGGGATTGCCTCACTGCAATCCCTTCTCTTCCATTCTCCTCTGGGGATCTTGGGCACGCACACGCGCCCAGCATGAGTTTAAGTCACTGGATCAGGGACTTGAATCACAGTCGACTACATGGGAGTCCAGCGACATAGCCATTATGCCCACTGCTGGTTTTCCCCCCTTTATTTTTCCTACTGTATTCTTACCAGCTATCTTTTTCTTCCATAACACTGAAAAAAGTTTATGATTACATTATCTGTCCAACTATGTAGTTAACATCTGCCCTGGCTGAAACGGTATACCTTCTGCTAATCATTGCGTTAAGTGCCACAGTCAGGTACCACCTAAGATTCCCCCATCTCCAAGAACTATTTGATAGAGAACATATGAACCCTGGTCCTAGAATAGTTGCATAAAACAGCAGGATTCACTAAGGTTATTTAACTATTCCTTGATAGTTGGACATTTAAACAAAAATACTTTTAAAAAGTCAGTAATAGGTAATGAAAGGAATTCAAGAAGAGGATCAATATAAGCCTTTCCCCTACGAGTCGAGCACACGTGTCCTTCACATTTTTCTTCCAGCATAGAGTGAGAATTATGGTAGATACTTCAGTACTTAGTGACCAAAGTAAAGTGCTGTAGGTGACAATCAACCAAACAGCAGAATTAAATGTTGAAGAAATTCTAAATTATTATAATTCCCTAAGAACCAGAAGCATTCGAGGTTTTAGCAAGGAGAAAGTCAATCTAGATAGAAGAAGAATGATTTGGGGGGAATCTAACCAACCCATTTATCACCCTTCCCATCTATCCTCTTCATCAACAATAGTACACAGGCTTATCTATAATACTTCACATAATGCATATTTCTTTAATCACACTTCTAAAATCCTAAGCAAAATTATCTTCAATATGTGGTTATTAGTTGATGTAATAGATCCCTACGAGTTGTAGGGGCCAGCAGGTGGCATGGTGGTTAAAGCACACTAGACTCCCACATGGCCAACCAGTGGTTTGAGTTTTGGACCTGGAGGCCTGCTTTCCCACTCCCCTCCCTCACTCACTATTATTTCAAATTGAAATAATAGTAATAGTGATGAATAAAATAAAATGATTCCTTAAAAAAAAAAAAAAAAGATATGGGTTGCAGAAGGTAAGAACTACAAAAAACTCATACTATCTGCTGCAGAAAAAAAATCTGAGTATAACATTTTATAGACTGTGTTCATTAATTCTGTAGGAATTAAGAGGATCTAAAATTGAATAGTACATTTCTTCTGCACTTTCTTAAGGGCCAATGTTATAATAAAATAATAACTACACTAGTCAATTGTTCTCCAACAAATGAACATGAACTTTTTTACTGAATTTTTTCTTAATTGTCACAGTAGATTAAGTAAAGGAAAGCATAGCTGAGAGACTGGGTGACTTCAACTACCATACAGGTAACAATACAGGTGTTCTGTTTTTTTATAGACTCAAAATACCCAAAACAAAAACAATAACCTTAAAGTTTTGGAAAATTCTAAGGGCTTTGTTACTGAGAGAATTTTAATTAAAAGCTTCCCTATGAAACATGTAAATTCAAGGCGTACAACATCTTCAATCTGAAGTCTTTGGAAAACTTACAGGTAAACACAGATTATATACCTATGTGCGCATATATATGTGTGTGTGTGTGTGTATGTGTAGTGTGTGCGTATTTACTGCTAAACTATGTGGCTTTGGTGAAATAAATCTGAACTATATGTGCATAATATTTTCAATAGCAAAAATGCTCTAAAAAAATTACCAATGCCATACATACCTTAGTCTACAAAAATTTTTGAATTTTGACAAGGAAAAAAAAAGAACACACATGGGGGCCAGCAGGTAGCATGGTGTTTAAGGTGCTGGACTCCCACATGGTTTGAGTCCTGGACCTGGTTGCTTTCTCTTGAGAGCACTCTCTCTCTCTCTGGTGAGCACATATGTCCTACAGTAAATTTTAAAATAGTAAGTAAAATGATAATAAAATAATAAAATTTTAAAAAGAATACAAGGGAAAGAAACTATAGGAGTGTAAGTGTGTAAAAATGGTTCTGTTTCTGATATGACAAAATACCACAATGGAATCACTATCTAAAGCTAGTGATGTTGGGCTTTTAAACAATCAATAAGCTATAAGATTTGGGACCTCTGTAATTATTTCAAACTGTCTGAATGTTACATTATCAAACATTGAGACAATAGTCTTATGTAAAAATTATTATATGAGATAAAATAATCATATTCAAAAGAAATCACTTACTGGTATTAAACTTTTCACACTATGACCATTTCAACGTATGTAGTTGATACTCAACATTCACAAAATTCCATCAATATAGTCATACACTTGTAAAGGCAGACTTAAAGTAATCCCAATTCATAAAAAAGTTAAATATTAACTGAACCTCAAAAGCATCAATGTAATCTCAAAATAACGATCTTGAACCCTAAAGAAAAAAGTGCCTTATGTGGCATTTAAAAAAACAAGAGTACTTAAAGACAAAAAAAAAAAAAGAATTACAAAAACCAGTAAGAGTTCATGTGGCTAGTTTTCTGTTTACAAAGTACAATATAACTGCTCATATAAAGACCAAGGAGGTCTTACTGGACATAATCCACAAAAAACAAAAACGTAATTCTGTTTCTTTTTCTTTAAACCCCTCCCCACCACTTTTTTTTCTGTAGCCCTCCTGAAAAGGTTTACATTACAAAAAGATGGGTTTATGCCATTATTAAGGAACAGCACGCCCAAAGACTTCTGAGTTCTATGATCTTTTGCAAGCAGAAGATTGCAAGCATTGAGCTTTAATAATTCATAGACCACAAGCACACCCTGCATGGACTTTCCTTCAAACACTATCGTTCCTACTCTTGAGATCCCTAATAGGTGTACATACGCCATAAAACACAATCTCTTTAAAAGGACACAGATGGTAAGTTCTCTCCACCCTCTCCCAAGGGAGGTCCTCACCTAAACCTCCTCTCACTGCCTTCCCGGGGCCCACAAACAACTGTCATTCAGAAGGGTGGTAACTGTCAAGCGTGGGTGAGAAAGCCAGCATACACGATATGTAACTAGATGGGGAAGGTTAATGCAGCCTCTCTGGTATCACGTAACTAACCCGCTGCAAAACTTTTCAGAGATTAAGTTACATTCCTCTGCAATTCCACCCGTGACAGCTGAATCCGGAGATGCCAGCGAGTCGTGCACGTCCATTCCCGCCACCTCGCCCAGGGAGTCGGCAGCCACATCCCGCGGTCAGCACGCTCCAGGGATTGGGGAAGAAGGGGGAGGCTGGGCGACCTCACCTTTTCCAACTCGTCGTGGAGCTCCGCCAGGCTGGGCCGGAGGAGCTTCTCGCCCAGCTGCGTGGCCGTGTGCCGGTAGTGGTCGATCCTGGGCACCGCGTCCATCGTGTTGTGGCCGAAGGTGCGCAAGTAGTAGGTGTTGGTGTGAGTGTCATAGCAGTAGTGTTGGTGGTGCCCACTGCCGCCGCCGCCACCCGAGTGCAAGCTGCTGCCCTCGCTCAGCACCGTGTCCCCGCCGTTCTGGAAGCTCACGTTGGGCCCATCGCCTCCGACCCCCGCCACATCCGACAGGCTGTCGTCCGCCGACGAGGAGGCAGCCGGGTCCACAAAGTTCACGCGGAAGCGGCCCTTCGCTTCCTCGCTGCCCTTGGCCGGCCCGCTCTCGCCGCTGGCTTTCCCTTCCGCGGGGGTCTCCTTGCCCCCCGCCCCGGCACCAGCCGCTGCCGCCGCCGCCGCGGCCCGCCCGGCGTTCTCAGAAACAAGGTCCACCTGGAAGCGGCTCTGGCTCGGGGTGGGCCCCAGCGGTCTTCCCAGCCCGTCCCCAGATGCCGCCGCGCCCTCACCGCGGACCCCGCCGCCGCCGCCCCGGCTCGTGGCTGCAGCATCCTCCGGTACCGAGGGCACCGCCGTGCCAGGCAAGTCCACCCCGGCAGCTGCCGCCGGCGTCTCCCCGACCCTGACCGGCCTCGGGGTGCCAGAGGAGGGCGCCGTGGGCCCCGGCTCCATCGCCGCTCGACCCCCGGCGGACCTGGAGAGCCTGGCGGACGTCGCGGGCTGCGCCGCCTGCGCGCCCCTGGCCGGCTGTGGCAGCGTCCGCAAGGCCAGGTGAGGGAGCCGCTCTCTCCGCCGCCCGCTCGCCACCGATCGCCGCGGCCGGCACGGACGCAGCCGGCAGCCGAGTCAGCGCGCGAGTGCTGCTGGCGCGGGGCGGGCCCCGCTGTTTAAAGCCTCGGCGGGGCCGCGGCGCTGTCGGCCCGGCTGCCGCACGCGGGAGGCGGGGCCCGCGGCTCCTCCGCCCCCAGCCCGCCCACCCGCGGTCCCACAGCGGCGCGCGCCGGGCGCTCCCTCAGCTCCCGGCCCTCCTGGCTCCCGCGCGACAGCGGCCCGCGGGGATCGCCACAAGCGAGTCCGCGCCGGCGTCGCGCAGTGCGGGCGGCACGAGCCGAGCGTCCGGGGAGCAGGCGCAGCCGCCTTACCGCCGCCGGGAAGACCGCGCCGCTACCGCCTCTTCCGTCACCCTCCTCCCACCAGTCCACCGCCTGCCCCCGCCGCTCTCTGCGGCGACGGGGAGCGGGTGCCCGGCCGCCTCCCCCTCTCCCGCCCGGGGGCCGCGCGTCAGTGGACCCACGGCCAGGCCACCGGGCTGCGGCGCCGCGCGGCCCCGGCCTCGGCGCACGCCGGAGGCCGATGCTCCGGCGGCAGCTGCCACCCCAGCGGCCGCTTCAGGGACTCTCACCCGCTCGCTTTTTTTTTAAGTTCTAAACTCGCAGTAGTTGCGCTGAGACGGCGAGATCTCGCGAGATGCTGCAGGACAACACAGCCGCTGCCCCCAGGCGCGTGGTACCCGAGGCAGGCTGGAGCCGCAGGCCCGCCTCTGTTCAGCGAGTGATGCAGGGGGCTTTCCTGCCCGGCCCGCCGGCGCTTCCGGAAGCCGGCGCGATGCCCCCGACCCGGGCTCGGCTGGGCTGAGGCAGGCTTTCCTGCGGGCGCCGGAGCGTCCACTCAGCCCGCCAGGCAGTTAGATTTGCATACCCAGAGAGTCCTTCCAGCGGGGAGGCGGTGGGTGTGTCCACACTTCCGATGACACCTTTATTTTAAAGCTGGGATGCTTGAAGGTGAGAAAGGAGCTTAGTTGTCCTATTGTTTCCAGACGGCTTTGAATTTCAGGCGTTTCCAAATATGATAGGAAGCTCAGCCCTGAGAGTACAATGGCGGGAATAACTAACCGGGACTTTCTGCCCGGCTTGGGTTGTGAGGAATTCCTCTGTTTAAAGAGAAACAGAAAGGTACCCCTCGTCAGGCCTATTTTCTCTTCTATGAAATGTAGGGAAATACAGCTGTTCTCCGACTTTCTTAGCAGAAATCCATTTTTAATGTAAATTCCACCCAAAGCGCTAAACAGAAATTAGTGGCAGTAATGACAATGAATGGCTTTCTCGAGTCCCTTGTCTTACATTGATGTATTTGTAGTTGGTAAATATTTTCATTTGTTAAAAGAGGCTTTTTTGCCTTAGGGCGCGTGCAGGCAGACAGACACTGTGAGAGGGAATGAAAAATCACCCCCCACCCCAGGGATGGCCACCTGCAATCTCTTCTCCTGGGATCTTGGACACGCGGGAGGGAACACATACCTGGTGTGATTTTCAAGCCACTGGGTTGGGGACTCAAACTACAGTCGGGTATGTGGGAGTCCAGAAATGTAACCACTAAGCAATCTGCTGGCCCCTTTTCAATTTTTTTTTTTTTTAGAAGAATTTTAACTTGGGACCAGAAGTTGAGGTAAATGGCTATGTTGCTGGATTCCCATGTAATGGACCGTAGTTGGAGCCCGAACCCAGTGGCTTAAACTCAGGCCGGGCACGTGTGTGTTCATGCACAAGATCCCAAGAGGAGAATGGAGGAGAAGGGATTGTGGCGTGGCCATCCCCTCTGGAGGGTGATTTCTCACTTTCTGTCTCTGTCTCCCCCTGGCAAGCACACGTGCCCTATAGCAAAAACCTCTAAAAAAAAATAATAATTATTTTAACTTTATTTAAATTTGACCAGAGAGGGACAGAGAAAGAGGGAACATGAGAAAGCAAGCTGCCAGGTCTAGTACTCAAACCATGGTCAGCCCTGTGGGAGTCCACACCCTTAACCACCACACCACCTGCCGCTGGCCCTTTCCTGTATTTATGGGGATGAGCACCATCTTTTGCTGAACACTTGAATCATGATTGAAGAGCCTCAGAGTTTGCAGAAATGTTTGAGAATACCATGAACAAAAGCTGCAGCAAGGCAATTTTCAAAATTTGTTGAAGCCATGATTTTTTTAATGAATTATTTATTTATTCATTCATTCATATGGGGGAGAGAAAGTGAGAAAGCAAGCTGCCAGGTCCGGGACTCAAACTGTAGTCAGCCATGTGGGAATCCAACACCCTCAAACACCACACCACCTGCCGGCCCCTGAAGCCATGGTCTTACTTGACCTTGACAACTTTTCAGTTCATTTTATTATCTCAATTTTAAAGATAGAGTAAGGAGCAGCTTTTGGATCTTGTAACCAGTGATTCTGAAACCAGTCTTGAGCTTTAGTAGTATTAGCAGAAGAACAGAAGAGGCCAGAAAAACCAGGTGATCCTTTGGGCAGTACAGTTTTCTGCTAAGGAATTTCTGCCTTAGTTGGACTGTGTAGTACCTTTTAGCCCAAAAACTAATTTGAGGACTCTAGGAATTCAACACTCATTTATTTAACTGAACAAATGTTGAGCACCTACTATGAGCTGCTCTGTGTTCTGAGGATATAGCAGTAAGCAAAACAGACAATGCCTTCTCTCATGGAGCGCCTTCTAGTGAGAGACAATAGAGAAGATTAATAGACAAAATATGTAGCATGACAGTAGTGAATGCTAAGGAAAGGGATACATGTGTTAGATAGGGTAAAATTTTCCATTAGCATGGATGGCCTCACTAAGAAAGTAACATGTGAGGAAATGATGACTTGAAGATTTTGGAAAAGAGTGGTCTACGCAGAAGGAAAACTAACACCCAAAGGTGGGAACATGCCTGATATGTTAGGGAAGTTTGACTAGAGCAATTTAAGAAACAGGAGTGCGGCAGGCAGGTAGTGTGGTGGTTAAAGGAGCTGGACCCCTACGTGGCTGGCCGTGGTTCAAGTCCTGAATCTGGTGGCTTGCTTTCTCACTTTCCCCCTCTCTCTGTCTGATCAAACTGGAAAGTAACAATAATAATAAATAAAGTTAAACAAAATAATTATTTAAAAAGAAAAAAAGAAAGTAGGAGAGTCAGGGCTAGCAGGTGGCATGGCGGTTAAAGCGCTGGACATACCCACATGGCTGACCACAGTTTAAGTCCTGGACTTGGTGGCTTTGTTTCTCACTCTCTTTCTCTTTGTGTATCTCTCTCACACATTAAATTAAGATGAAAGAATGAATAAATAATTTTTAAAAAAAAAGAAAAAGAAAGCAGGGGAATCAAAGGGGATTGGGTCAGAGAGTTTGGGGATATGGGATATGATAGACCAGAGTATATAGGACCTCTTTGGCTATTGGACGTATTTTAGCTTTTACTCTTGAGTGAAATGGCATATTAATCAACTAAGACAGCTCTAACAAAAATATCATGGACTGGGTAACTTAAACAAGAATTAACTTTTGCACATTTCTGGAGGCTAGAAAATCTGAGATGGGGGAGGGGCGTGGGAGGGGCACAGCATGGTCAGATTCAGGTGAGGGCACTCTTTTCAATTTGCACACAGCCGCCTTCTCAGTATGTCCTCACGTGGTGGTGAGAACTCGCTCTGGTGTCTCTTCTTACAGAGTCATCAGTTCTATAGGATCAGGGATCTACCTTTATGACTCTATTAAACTTAAATCATTTCCTTAAAGACCATATCTCCAATACAGTCACATGGAAAGTAGAAAGGTTGTTAGGGTTTCTATATATGAATGGGGGGAGGGGGCACGGTCCATAGCAGATGACAAATTGTTAGAATGTTTTAGTAAAGGAATGATACGATCTGCCATATATTAGGTTGTTGGGGAAGTCATGAGATTTTCCTTTGTTTTTCTATGCAAAACTGTGTCATGACTTTCCACAGGACCCTATACTTCAGGAATCAATCTAGTTGCCTTGCTATAAATAGGCAGGGGAGTAAGTGGTGGGGGCAGAGAAAGAAGAAAGGAGGTGTGTTAAGAGGGATTGCAATAATCCAGGAAGTGATGATGAAGCTCTGACCTTGGGGCATAGCATTAGAAATTAGGGGAAGTGGTTGAATTCTGGAGAGGCAGTAGAATTTACTGATGGCCAAGGAGTGGGAAAGAAAGAGAATCTGAGTTAGAGCTTGTGCAACTGGAATAATGGTATTGCTCTTTTCTGAGATAGGGGAGACAGGGAAAAGAGTGGTTTTGGGTGGAATGACTATCAGGAGCTTAGTCTGAGAGATGTCTATTGGAGGAAACACACAAATGTATAATAATAATAATAATAAATAGTCATTCATATAAATGTGTCATTGCTAAATGAGAAGTTTTAAAGAGAGCAACATGGTACAAAGAAAATGCAAAGAGGGGCCACACTTGGGAAGTGACTTTTTAGCAGAGTTGTGGAGGACAGTTGAGACTAAACTAAAACTGGCAGGTCTTTCAAACAAGGAAAATATTGTAGACAAAAGCCCTCATGGAGTGAGCATGGCCTGTCTAAGGAGATTGAAGTCAGTTCAGTTACAGCACAGGGATTAAGGGGCAAGGGCTTAAGGGATGAGTCTGTCTTTATTCTATTAATAATTATAAAAGCCCTATAAAACCATTAGTGGGTTTCAAGGGGAAAAAAAAGAGGCACATGGTCACATATACATTTATTAAAATTTTCTCTAGGGGTCAACAGGTGGCCTAGTGGTTAAGGCCCTGGACTCCCACATAGTTAAACATGGTTTGAGTCCCAGACCCAGAAACTAAACTCACGCCTGGGGTGTGTATGCATGCCCAAAATCCTGAGAGGAGAATGGAGGAGAAGGATTGCAACGTGGCCATACCCCCAGTGGGTGATTTCTCACTTTCTGTCTCTCTGTCTCTTCAGTAAGCACACATGCGCTATAGCAAAAATCTCTCAAAAACAAAACCCCTCTCTAGTTGTATGGTGAGCAGAAGAGTGGAAAAGTAGAGTAAGAATGGAAAGGTGGAACACAGTTTCACTAATCTAGTCATGAGATGGTAGTAATAACAGCAGCTATCAGAGAATTTATGTCCTGGATACTGTGCTAAACTCTTCATGTTCATAATCTCCTTTAATTTTCACAACACTGTGAAGAAAAGCATAGTATTGCTCCATTTTGCAGATTATAAACTTAGTTAAGTCAAAACGTACGCAAATCTGACATTTCATAACTGGGCGAAAGACCTACAGAGGGCAGGTAGAAGGAATGGCCTAGAAGAGGAAAAGAAAACTGTAGGAGGGTATTTGGAGGCAGAGTCAGCTGTGTTAAATTGGGCCAGAGGCAGAGAAAGATGAGACTTAAATATATGTTAAATTAAGTAATAAGTGGGACCAGCAGTTGGCGTAATGGCTATGTTGCGGGACTCCCATGTAGTCGGCCGTGGTTCGAGTCCTGGACCCGGTGGCTTAAACTCAAGCTGGGCGCGTGTGCATGTGTGCCCAAGATTCTGAGAGGAGAATGGAAGAGAATGGATTGCACCGTGGCCATCCCCCCAGGGGGGTGATTTTTCGCTTTCTGTCTCTCTGTCTCTCTCTCTCTTTCTGGCGAGCATACGCACCATATAGCAAAAACCTCCCCCCAAAAAATTAAGTAATAAGTAACATAAGTAGCAAATTAGCTAAAGACATGTGAAAGCAATGGAAGAGGGGGAGGAATAAAAATTCCAGGAGAGAGAATCAAAATGTGCCTATTACGCTTATAGAAATATTGCAGGTGGGGCTGGCAAGTGGCAAAGTGATTAAGGGCGCTGGATTCTCACATGGTCAACAACGGTCCAAAACCTGGACCTGGTGGCTTGTTTTTTCACTTTCCCTTTCTCTTTCTGTCTCTCTCTGGTGAAATTAAAAGAATGCTAATAAATGGAATTAAATAAATACATTTATCATTCTAAAAAAAAATAAAAGAAAGAAATATTGCAGGAGTCTCCTCTAGTTAATTGTGAGAATATATCTGGGTGTTAGATTTACCAGATGTCAGTTTAGAGCCTAACCTTGTGGAGAAGATAGTCCCACCATGTGTGGTACTGAACTACCCTGGCTATTTTGATCATTTCTCCCTTTTGCCAAAAAGTTGGCCTTTAAGTGTGTGCATCAGTGTCCTCACTATTGTGTCTTGAATGTGCTTAGAATTTAAGGAGTAGACAGGACTTTGGTTGTTGTTACTCAAAATTCTCTCATTTCTCAAAGGCGAAATGTCCTAAAAGGAAACATGTATTACGTTAGACCTTCAACTCCCTGCATCCGTAGCATTAAAACATGTAAGGTATAAAACTAGAATCTTTTAAATCAGCACCGCATTTTATTTGTCTTTAGTGATTTTAGTTGGGCACACTGTGCTCACTTTCCACCTGGTTGTGGTTTCGCTTTTTTACTAGCTGGCATTTGGCATACAGATTAAGCCAGTGGTATTTCTCTGGAGAAATAAAGTGATTATCCTATCATGGAAAACAGAAAAAACTTACCCTAGAGAAGCTTGTTTATGCCATAAATGTCATTTTTTTTTTCAACCTAAGTCCCAATCACATTCTTCTTTAATTAAAAATATAAAGATTTAATGTCAGTCATTGAATTCAATGTTAATCAAAATCTTACTCTGCTTTTTCTCTAGACAATACTTAAATTCATGTTTGTAAGTTATGTCTTTCAAAAGAGATAGCCCAGGTTTTCTTTTTTAACGTAAATCTTTTGTGTTTTGTTTATCCGAATAGTAAGTTCATGACGAATGTATTTCAAATAAACATAGTCTCTTTCCTCATTCCCCACTTCCACATGCATCTGTCACAAAGCAAGTCAAGGAAATCTCTTTCAACTTAAATTCTGTATTAGGAAAGTTATTTTCCCTCTATACTGATTTATTACTTCTATAGGTTGTGAACATTTGCAGACCTTAAAGTCTGAAACTTTTATCAAATATTAACATATGAAGTAAGTACTTCTCCAGAGTAACTTAGTGGTTATAAACATGGATGGCGGCAGCAGCATGCCTGGTTAGAATCTCAGCCTCACTACTTACTAGTTATGTAATCTTGGGCTGGTGTGACCTGTGTCTTAGTCTCCGCTTCTGTAAAATGGGAGGGAGGGGGAGAGAATAACAGTGGTAGCTACTTTATAAAGTTACAAGGATTTCATAAATTACTATCTATAAGGTGTTCAACATACCTGATACATGGTAAGGCCTAATGTATGTAGACATTAAATAAATGTTTGAAACTTTAAATGCTTGATTCAGAAAAAATACAATGCTAAGGCAAACCTTTTCAATTGTATATATTTACATATATATGTATATATACACACACACATATATAACCTTTTCAATAGTATATATACATATATATGTACATGTACACACACACATATATAACCTTTTCAATTGTATATATTATAATTTTTTTGGTGTGTGTCATTTAATTGTTTCATTTGGCTTTTGGTTTTGGTTTTTAAAGTTATTTAAAGGGGCCAGCAGGTGGCATGGTGATTAGGGGTGCTGGACTTTCACATGGCCAACCATGGTTCGAGTCTCAGACCTGGCAGCTTGCTTTCTCACTTTGTCTCTGTCTCTCTCTGTCGCTCTCTGGTCAAATTAAAATAAATAAAGTTAAATAAAATAATTCTTTAAAAGAAAAAAAGAAAGAAAGGTATTTAAGTGATATTTTGAGTAGACAGCTGGATCCCAAATGTCTCACTACAGGAATCCAGCCCTGGACCGAGAGTCTTCAAAGGCACTTGGGTGATGTGTGCTGGGATGCCCCAAATCTTGAAAGGAGAATGGAGGAAAAGGGATTGCAGTGTGGCCATCCCCCTGGGGAGTGCTTTCTCACCTTTTCCTTGTCTCTCTCTCTCTCTCTGTCTCTGCTGAGACACACCCTATAGCAAAATTAAAAAAAAAAAATGAAAAGAATTGGCACATATAAAACACATGCACACATACCTTAGAAATTGTTGTAGTTTGGGGCCAGCAATTGGCGTGGTGGTGAAGGGCGCTGGACTCCCACATGGCTAACCAAGGTTCGAGTCCTGGACCTGGTGGCTTGGTCTCTCACTTCCTCTCTCTCTCACTCACTTGCTCGCTCGCTCACTCTGGCCCTCTCTGATCAAATTGAAATAAATAAATAAAGTTAAATAAAATAATTTTAAAAAAAGAAATTATTGTAGTTTGATTACTTCCCTTTATGGAATCAAATAATGTAAGGCATCCCCTAACTAAATAACATTCCTAAGTTTTCTTCATTATTAGTGAAAACTCTAATTTCATCCTCTATTATTTTTTTAATAATTATTTATTTAATTTTATTTATTCATCCATTTATTTTAATTTGACCAGAGAGAGGCAGAGAGAGAGTGAGGGGAAGTGAGAAAGCAAGCTGCCAGGTCCAGGACTTGAACTGTGGTCAGCCATGTGGGAGTGTCCAGTGCCTTAACCACCACGCCACCTGCTGGTCCCCCCTCTATTATATTTTTTAATGATTAATCCATTTTTGACTTTCAAAAAGTCATAAGTAAAATTGAAATATGTTTTTATAATTGTTCTAAGATGAGTGAAATTTTAAAAAGCAAATATGGAAAAGATCTTAAAGAGTTATGCAACAACCTCCTACTTTGGAGAAAAATCCTTCTACTTTGACATCTTTTATTTTGTTAAGAAAGGGATTTTTTTTTTAGTAAAACATTCTAATAGTGGGACCAGCAGGTAGCATGGTGGTTAAGGCGCAGGACACTCCCACATGGCCGACCAGGGTTCGAGTCCTGAATCTGGTGGCTTGCTTTCTCACTTCCTCTCTCTCTCACTCTCAACCTCTGTCTCTCTCTGGTCAAATTAACAAATAAATGAATGAATAAATAAAATAAAATAAATAATTATAAAAAAAATTCTAATAGTTACAGATTCTTAACAGTTAGTTATAGCACTGGACATGTAATAATCACTCAAATGCTTTTTTAAGAACAGGCCATTTTTCCTAATGCCTGAACTAAATTATTCTTATAACAATTCAGCAATTCTTGTTTCTTGTCCTGTTCTTCAGAGGTTATGGTAGCCCATGAAAAAGTAAGGTTATATTCAGTTTTCTCAATGATTTCCTCTTGCATGGCATTATAGAGCCCAATTTCTAAGTATGTAATTATTTTTATTACTTAACTCTGGGCCCCTTCCAAGTAATTTAATATTCCTTTAAATGTGGGCCAAACTATTAGATTCAATATTCCAGTTTAAGAAAACAAACAAACAGATTATTATGAAGGTAAAGACAGATTTTTTACAGTTCAAGTAATTGTTTTTACTTAAAACCAAGCTACCACTGACTTGAAATATAGCCTTTTCTTTTAACTCTCCTGGTAAATAAAAAAATGTTTTTTGTTTTTTAAGAGATTTGAAGTGAAGGGGCTGGCAGGTGGCATGGTAGTTAAAGATGCCCGACTCCCACATGGTCGACAGTGGTTTGAGTCCCGGCCCTGGTGGCTTGTTTTCTCACTTTCCCTCTCTTTCTCTCTGTCCCACTCTGGTCAAATTAAAATAAATAATAAATAAATAAACAAAC
This sequence comes from Tupaia tana, assembly GCA_026018925.1. Lineage (NCBI taxonomy): Eukaryota > Metazoa > Chordata > Mammalia > Scandentia > Tupaiidae > Tupaia > Tupaia tana. The sequence goes on along the minus strand of JAKSZU010000014.1, from coordinate 14,184,324 downwards.
AAAGTTAAGTAAAATAATTCTTAAAGGGGACCAGCAGTTAGCGTAATGGCTATGTCGCTGGACTCCCACGTAGTTGGCCGTGGTTCGCGTCCCGGACCCGGTGGCTTAAAACTCACGCCAGGCGCGTGTGCGTGTGTGCCCAAGATCCCGAGAGGAGAATGGAGGAGAAGGGATTGCGGCGTGACCATCCCCTCTGGGAGGTGATTTCTCGCTTTCTGTCTCTATGTCTCTCTCTCTGTCTGGCGAGCGTACGCGCCCTATAGCGAAAACCTCTCCAAAAAAAGAAAAAAAAATCTTAAAAATAAAGATTTGAACTAAAATCTACCTCTATTGCAACCAATTTCTAAAGACATGAAATTATATAGCATACTATATATCACAAATTTCATATTTATAAGAAATCAAGTAATCAGATATTTATTATTTATAATATTTTTCTAATGATAAAAATAATACATATTTAATACAGAAGTCACTAAAAAAAAAAAAGAAGTAATACTTATAATACCATCAGCCCAAAGTAACATTTACCTTTTGGTTTATTATATTACAAAATGTGTTATTGTCATGTTTGGTAATTTTTAAAAATTTTTCAATAATGGGGACCAGCAGGTGGTGTGGAGGTTAAGGCACTGGATCCCACATGGCCGCCTTATGGTCTGGTCCTGGACCAGGTGGCTTAAAAATCACTCTGGGCACATGTGTCTGTGCACCCAAAATCCAGAGGAAACTAGAGGAGAAGGGATTGTGGAATGGCTACCCTCTCGGAAGAGTGCTTTTTCACTTTCCTTCTCTGTCTCTGGCAAGCTTATGCACCATATCACAAAAAAACTAAACAAAACACAAATAAAAAAAACTTACCATAACATGAACATTTTTCTCTGTATAAAAACAAAGATCTGCTTCTGCATGGTTTCTAATATCCTTATAATAATGTATAATTTACATTTATTATACTTTACTGAATTTATTACTTACTTTAGAATGTTTATTTCCTTAATTAAATAACAACCAAATTCATTGAATATCTTTGTGCACGTGTCTTTATTCTTAAGTGACTGTATCCTTCGAATAAATTCCTAAAAGTGAAATTGAAAAGTATGTATGTTTTTTAAACTTGGCATAGATTGTAAAATTGATTTTTAGAAAGGCTATACTAGTTTATCCTTCTATCAGCATTATTTTTAGTAATTATTATTTTATTTAACTTTATTTATTTTATTTTTATTTGACCTAAGAGGGACAGAATGAGAGAGAGTGAGAGAGAAATCAAGCCGCCAGGTTTGGGACTTGAACTGTGGTCTGCCATGTGGGAGTACAGTGCCCTTAACCACCACACCACCTGCTGGGGCCCTCAGCTTTGTTTCTGAGTACCTATATTCCAGTATCTTACAAATTTTGAATAATATTCTTCTTAACCTTTGTCAGTCTGTTTAGCAAAAGATAGTTTCATTTTCAGATCATTGACTACTGGTGAGGGTGTGTATTTTTAAGTTTATTAATCATTAATATATCTTTGTTTCTGTACTGCTTGTTGCTATATTAGTAGACATTTACTGTATCCTAGATGTATACTTCTGTCTTAGTTTGGTTATTAGCAAAACATGCCTTTTTTTTTTTTTTTTTTTTTTTTTTTTTAGGTTGAGAAGGAGAAATCATCTCTGTGTAGAATTTTGGAAGGATTAAAAGTTAAAGGATCTTACCCCAGCCCAATTGTAAGCATACGGTACAATTTGTGCCAATCTGACTTTGCTAACAGTTTTGAATTTTGAGTAGTGTGATGCAAATTCAGAAAGTGTGTCCAGTTGCTGGGACTATTAGCAGCTCATAAGCCACTCACTAACTCCCTGTCTGGGAACTGTCTTGACTGGGGACATCCCAAGGACACTTACTGACTGAAGGTCAACATAAAGGGACTTGACTATTTGGAACAACTTCAAAGGGCCATCCCAGGAAAAAGCACCCTGTAGGATTAGCTGAGGTTTCGCTGTGTCTCCGTTATGTGTCTGCTGTCTCTCTGCTTGGTCCTTCCTTCCTCAGGTCCTTGTAGGTGTAGCTGCCAGGAGTGCTCTCCAGCCTGCTCTCTCTACCACTCCCCACTTCCATCTGTTTCCAAGAAACTGCAAGTTTATTCCAGCAGCAGCACGCAGGGAAGATTATATTTTCTGCTTCCAAGACTCTCTGAAAGTACTTCTCTTGTCCTTTATTCACCTGGTTTGTCTACTTTTTTATTTTCCTAGTAATTTACTGCAAATTAACCAGAGTTAGTTTCTGTGGCCTGCAAAAATCTATTTTGTTCTTGGCTTTGTTTTTTTTTTTGCGCGTCTCTGTTTTGTTCTTTTTTAGTTTTTGCTGTAGGATATGTGTGCTCGCCAGAGAGAGAGAGAGACAGAGAGACTGGGGCTCGGGGTGGGGGTGGGGGTGGAGAGAAATTAACCCATGGGATGTGGGGGAGGGGCGGGGATGGCCAAGGCTCATCACTTCTCCATTCCCCTCTCAGGATTTTGGGCATCCCTGCACATGTCTGGTGGTATTCTCAAGCCACTTGTCTAGACCAGCAGTTGGCCAATGTGGGATTCCGTTCCTTACTCTCCTCACCACTTGCCGCCCCAAGAATACATTTTAATGCAATGTTTTTTGTCATTTTTCTAGTGTCTTCTATTTACCAATTTTAAGAACTTGTTGTGAATTATGGACATCAAGTTTAAACTATATTGGTTTTCTCCAGTGTCTCAGTTGTATTATAGTTTAGTTCATCATGATGTTGACATTTGATGATTAGAATTTATTGCCATTAAGTACTTTACCCTTTTTGTAATTTTTACCTTTGATATAATGCTTGAAAGGCCTTTACTATCACAAGACTCAGAAAAACTAATATGAACATATTTTGTATTTTAAGATTTGTTCCCCAATTCTCATGACAGTAATCTTTGCTTTGGTATGTGCCAATGATTTAACTATCTCCTACAAATAATGTAAGTATTTAGACTTTGATGTTGTATTTTTCTTTAAGAGTATCTTCAAATTTTAATTCTTTTTTTAAAAGAATTATTTCATTTCATTTATTCATTCATTTTAATTTGACCAGAGAGAGACAGAGACAGAGAGGGGGAAAGTGAAAAAGCAAGTCACCAGGTCAGGGAATCAAACCACAGTCAGCTATGTGGGAGTGTCCAGCACCTCAACTACTATGCCACCTGCTGACCCCCAAATTTTAATTCTTTTTAAAAAACTTTATTTATTTATTCATTTATTTATTTTAATTTGACCAGAGCGAGACACACAGAGATAGGGAAAGTGAGAAAGCAAGCCATCAGGTCCAAAAGTCGAACCAAGGTCAGCCATGTGGGAGTGTCCAGAGCCTTAACCGCCATACCACCTGCTGGTTCCCCCAAATTTTAATTCTTTTTTTTTTTTTGAGAGGTTTTTGCTATAGGGCGCGTGCGCTCGCCAAAAAGACAGAGAGAGACAGAGAGATAGAAAGCAAGAAATCACCCCCCAGTGGGGATGGCCATGCCGCAATCCCTTCTCCTCCATTCTCCTCTCGGGATCTTGGGCACGCACTCACACGCGCCTGGCATGAGTTTTTAAGCCACCGGGTCCGGGACTTGAACCGCGGTTGACTACACGGGAGTTCAGCCACATAGCCATTACGCTAACTGCTGGTCCCCAAATTTTAATTCTTAAGGTAGACATTTATATCTTACTCAGGCAATAGTCCAGAAATGTGTCCGAAACCAATCAGACAGCTCTGTCATTCTCATCAGTGACTGTCATCTGTTGCTATTTTCTAGTCAGTGGGAAGGGGGAACCAGAGAGTAGAAACATTCAACTTCCTTATCATATACACACACCCACGTGCCCCTCCACAACTCACAGAGGCACACACAATAACATAAATGCTTCATATGATTGGCCAAAATTTAGGTACTCAGCTGCACATGGCAGCCTGGGAAATATTTATTTTTAAAGAATTAGTTTTATTTAATTTTATTTATTATTTTTTAAAAAATGTTATTTTTTAAAATAATTACTTTTATTTTATTTTTATTTATTTTTTAACTTTTTAAAATTTGACCAGAGGGAGACACAGAAAGAGAGAGAGAGAGAGGGAGAAAGTAAGAAAGCAAGCTGCCAGGTCTGGAACTTGAACCATGGTTTGCCATATGGGAGTCCAGTGCCTTAACCACCATGCCACCTGATGGCCCCAGAAGTTCTATCTCCTAATGTAAATATAATTCTCTGTACTGCTACTGATTTTTATTATGTTGATTTGGACACAGTTTTATATTTAGTCTCTCTATATTTTTAGATTTTAAATGTCTAAATCTTAATGATGACTCTGGAGACTAGCCTAAGATACCTCTTGGAATTGTAGAATATTGGTCTATGTGAATGCATGTATTTAGTACAGAATGGTATAGAGAGCTTTGTTTTATTTTTGTAATTTGTCGAAATATGTAACATGTATACAGGGAAGTGTTTAGAAGATATCATATATTTTGATGAAAATTATAAAGCAAACACTTGTCTAAATCACCATCTAGGTCATGAAACAACATTGTCAGACCCTCAGAAGCACCAAGTGTGCCTTTCTACTATTGGATTTTTATTTTCTGTGGGTGTGTGCACTTGCCAGAGAGAAAGCGAGAAAGAGAGAGGACTCTGAACAATCCAATGGGGTATCGTCATGCCTCAGTCCTTTTTTCTCCATTTCTCCTTCCCATCAGGATTTGGGACATACACACACATGCACCTATAATGTTTTTCAAGCCACAGGGCTAGGAGTCAAACCTCACTGGCTATGTGAGATTAGCTTTCTATAGCACAGCGGTGAGCTACTGGGCAACAAGGCCAGTCTACCATTAATGACTATTTGGGTAGTTTCCAGGTTCCTGCTTCTGTTTTTGCTACTGTGAACACTGCTGCTGTGAACATTTTTGTACATGCCGTGTGAAATTGTAAGTCTCTGTAGGGGATATATTTAGGGGTACTACTGGTTCACAGACTATGTATATATTCACTTTAAAAATCAGAAAACAAACTAGTGGGCCAGCTCTATGGACTGGTGGTTAAGGCAGTTAGATTCCATATGACCAACTGTACAGGTTTTTATTTGTTTGTTTTCTTGCTATAGGGCGTGTGCGCTCAACAGAGAAACAGAGAAAGTGAGAAATCACCCGCCCTAGAGGGGATGGCCATGCCACAATCCCTTCTTCCATTCTCCTTTTGGGATTTGGGGCATACACGCACACACCTGGTATGTGTTTCAAGTTGCTGGGTCCAGGACTCAAATAGCTCAGTCGGCCTTGTGGGATCCAGCCGCCTTAACTACCATGCCACCTGTTGGCTTTGATGACTGTGCAGTTTGAGTCCCAGACACTTAGGAAGGATGGAAACCCAGTCTTTTCTAGTCATTGTTCTAAAAAGGTACCTTGATATGGAAGATGTGAATTCCGTACCACTACATATTATTGAATGACTGGGGTTTATGAACTATTATCCATGTGATTTCTTTCTCTCAAAATATTATTACACAGTAGTACAAAATATATTTTTTAAAATATGTTTTGTAGGACCAGCAGGTGGCATAGTAATTAAGATGGCTAGATCCCACATGGCCAACTTCACAATTCAGGTCCCAGACCCAGCTGCTTGAAAAACACATTGGGTGCACTTATGTGAGTGTTCAAAATACTATTTGAATACTTGGGAACCAGCAGTTAGCGTAATGGCTATGTCGCTGGACTCCCACGTAGTCGACCGCGGTTCGCGTCTCGGACCCGGTGGCTTACAACTCACACAGGGCGCGTGTGCGTGCGTGCCCAGGATCCTGAGAGGAGAATGGAAGAGAAGGGATTGTGGCGTGACCATCCCCCCTGGGGGGTGATTTCTCACTTTCTGTCTCTCTGTCTCTCTCTGTCTGTGTGGCGAGCGCACGCGCCCTATAGCAAAAAAAACTCTCAAAAAAAAAATACTATTTGAATACTTCATTTATTTATTTATTTATTTATTGGAGAGGTTTTTTGCTATAGGGCACGTGCGCTTGCCAGACAGATAGAGAGAGACAGAGAGATAGAAAGCAAGAAATCATCCCTCAGAGGGGATGGCCACACCACAATCCCTTCTTCTCCATCCTCCTCTCGGGATGTTGGGCACGCACGCACACACACGCGCCCGTCGTGAGTTTAAGCCACCGGGTCCGGGACGCGAACCGCGGTCGACTAAGTGGGAGTCCAGGGACATGGCCCTTACGCTAACTGCTGGTCCCTGAGTGTTCAAGATACTGAGAGGAGTATGGAGGAGAGTGGATTGTAGTGTGGCCATCTCCCCAGAGGTACTTTTTCACTTTTTCTCTCTCTATCTGGCAAGCGCACACACCTTATAGTAAAAACTAAAAAGAAAAAAAAAATTTACAATTTACATGCTTTTTTCACTTTTTTTAAAACACCATGCATACTTCTGTCTTCCTTTTTAATGCTAAGTATTATTGAATTGATTGGGTGTGTAATAATTTATTGGGGCCAGTGGGTGACGTGGTAGTTAAGGCGTTGGACACTCCCACATGGCCAACAGCGGTTTCAGTCCTGGACCCTGGTGGCTTGCTTTTCACTTTCCCTCTCTCTCACTCTGTCTCTGTCTCTCTGGTCAAATTTTTAAAATAAGTAAATAAAAATGAAAAAATAAGAAAAGAATGAAAAAATAAAATAAAATAAATAATTCTTTTTTTTTTTTTTTTTTTTTCTTTCTTTTTTTGGAGAGGTTTTTGCTATAGGGCGCGTGCGCTCGCCAGACAGACAGAGAGAGACAGAGAGATAGAAAGCAGGAAATCACCCCCCAGGGGGGATGGCCACGCCGCAATCCCTTCTCCTCCATTCTCCTCTCAGGATCTTGGGCACGCACGCACACGCGCCCGGCGTGAGTTTAAGCCGCCGGGTCCGGGACTCGAACCGCGGTCGACTACATGGGAGTCCAGCGACATAGCCATTACGCTAACTGCTGGTCCCAAAATAAATAATTCTTAAAAAATAATTTATTAAACCAGACTGATTAAACTTACATTATTTTTGAGTTTTTGTTATTACTAATAATGGACTAATAAATATAACATATGTTTTATAGTCTTTTAGAGTTATTCACTGAATAAATTCCTAGGTGTTGAGTTATGGTTCAGAGTGTATAAGCACCTTAAATTTTGAAAGTTTTTTCGGTTTTTATTTGTATCAACTAACTACTATTTGCTTACATTGTGTATTATCAAAATATTTTCCCTTACTACTCTCATAGTTGAAAACTACAAACATTTTTGACTTGCATTCATTTAATTATGAGTGAAGTTGAGCATGATAACATTTTTTCGTTTTTCTATTGCCTATTTTTCTATGGTTGTAATTTTTTTCTTAGTGACTTGTAAAACTCATAAATTAAAGAAATTAACTTTTTGTCTATTACGTGTAACAAATATTTTCCCCATTTTGCGGCTGTTTTTAAACTTTTTTTATAGCTTTTTTGTTGATATGTTTTTTGTTTGTTTTTAGCTTCCCCATATAAATTAAGATCGTGCAGTACTTTTCTCTTTTTTTGTGCTTATCAGACAGAGGGAAAGAGAGAAAAAGCATCCCCTTATTAAGGCACAGTTCTTTTTCTTCCATTTCTCTATCCCATCAGGATTTTGGGAGTTGCACAAACCTGCATGCATTATGGTTTTTAAGCCTCTGGGTCTGGAACTGGAACTACAGTTGGTCATGTGGGATCTGGCTGCTGTTACCACCATGCCATGGAGCCAGCCCTTATACATAAGTTTTCATTTTGCTTTGTGACTTTCAGGTTGTACATAACCTTCAAATTGCTTCGAAGCCTATTTCCTGTGTTACCATTTGTCTTGTAAATATATCATGACAGATAAATTTAATTTAGGTGTACCTCAGCCTTTGTTTTTTCTTCTTTTTATTCTAAGAATTGTGAAGGCATTCCTGGAAGGAGCCACAATAGATGAATGTGATGAATGTAATGAGTTTGGGTTGTCAGAACAGAAGCGTGTTTGACATTTAAACGACTTCCATTTTTCTTCCTCCAGGTGTCCTGAAAGTCAGTAAGTGGGAGGATTTTATTAGTAAAGAACATTGTCATACAAGACATAAAGCTTGTCATCTAAGTGGGTAGAGAATACCTTCTCCCCAACTTTTCTTGAACCTGGTGGTCCTTGCTTCATCTGAAACAGTGCATCAAAGGCTGTCAGAAGGTCTAGCATCTCATAACAAAAATATTGGCAGGTAATAGGGACTTTTCCTATATTCTACATTTGCCTTAGAAAGCCGGAATAGATATTTTCATTGAACAGTTAAAACATGATTTTGTGAAAACACTGAAGGCTATCTAAATGAGTTCGTATTTAAAGATATAAAAATAGTCCATGTGATCCTAGTCTATACCTAGTTCTCAGATAAAATGACTTCTAGTTTAACCCATACTAAAATAGGAGACTAAACAAATCTAAGTAATGGAGAGCAACCAATCATACAAAACTTTTCTAGTTTATATTCTTGTTCCCTGTATGTTGTAAATCCATTTTCAAATTACCAAGTACTAAACACCAAATCTCATGTGCAGCTTTCCTTCAATAGGTTAGGAATTCAAAAGCTCCCGGGTTGTATTTGAAACATGAAGAGTCCGTATTGTCCTCAAAGTAACCTTGTTTTCTCCAGAGTTCTGCAGCTCAGCTCTACATGATAACCCACCAGGCCAGTTCAGACCAGGTCTCATACATTAGGTTTTTAGCATTAAGAAGTTTTTGCTCTAGACTAAAGAAATTCGGTTGTCCCATATCCGATGTTTCAAACTGATTCAGATTTTCTGGAAAATTTACAATTTTACAAAGATTATTGTTTTCCTAAAAAAGTACCATGTTACATTTTTTAAAAAAAATTATTTTATTTAACTCTATTTATTTACTTATTTTAATTTGACCAGAGAGGGACAGAGTGAGAAAGAGAGAGAGAGAGAAAGTGAGAAAGCAAGCCACCAGGTCTGGGACTTGAACCATGGTCACCCATGTGGGAGTCCAGTGCCTGTAACCACCACACCACTTGCCAGCCCCCCATATTAAATATTTTTTTGAGAGGTTTTCGCTATAGGGCACGTGCGCTCGCCAGACAGGCAGAGAGAGACATAGAGACAGAGAGACAGAAAGCGAGAAATCACCCCCCAGAGGGTATGGTCACGCCGCAATCCCTTCTCCTCCATTCTCCTCTCAGGATCTTGGGCACGCACGCACACGCACCCGGCGTGAATTTTAAGCCACCAGGTCCGGGACGCAAACCGCGGTCGACTACGTGGGAGTCCAGCGACATACCATTACGCTAACTGCTGGTTCCCAATATTTAACTAAATGTTATTTAGTTTATAAACTTGTAAAACTTTATCTTATAAAAGAGTTTTTAGAAAACAGGGCTAGCAGGTCACATGAAGATTAAGGCAGCTGGATCCCCACATGACTAATTGCACAATTCCAGTCCCAGACCCCACGGCTTGACAAACACACTGTGTGTGTATGCCTAAAATCATGAGAGGAGAGTGGAGAAGGGATTTTTGTGTGGCCATCCCCCTGGGGAGTGATTTCTCACTTTCTCTCACTCCTTCTCTCTCTCTCTGTCTCTCTAGCAGGTACATGTTTGCCCTATAGCAAACTCAAAAAAAAATTAAAAAAAACAAAACAAAACAAAAAACGTGTCTTAAGCCAGCCTGGTCGTGCAGCAGTCTGGCACAGTGTAAGTATAGCCAGATCCCACGTGGCTGACCAGGGTTTAAATCCTGGACCCAGTGCCAACACACCAAGCACATGCACACGTGCCCAGCACCCAGACAAATGGAGAATTGGAAGGAAAAGGATTGTGGCATAACCAGGTTCCCTTGGGGGAATGTCTTCTCTCTCTCTCTTTCTTTCTCCCTCTTTCCCTCTCTCTCACACATTCCTCTAGCAGTAAAAAGAAGAAAGTCTGATTCAAAAAAAATTTTTTTAAATTATTTTATTTATTATTATTATTATTTAACTTGGCCAGAGAGAGACTGAGACAGAGAGAGAGAGTGAGAAAGCAAGCTGCTAGGTTTAAAATGTTTTAAAAATGGTCTTAATCTTTAGCAACACTGTTCCATTTATAATGCTGTGAAAACCTGCTTAGCTGACTCTTCTAGAAATAAAATAGCAGTTATGATATTTGTTGGATCAATACATTCAAAAGTGTTTCTAAAGTGTTTCAATTTCTTATCTAAAGTATGTATTTTTCAATAAAGTCTGGGATAATTTAAAAATAACATTTTGTACTATAGTACTAAAGTTGAACTGAACATGGTATAGTGTTATACTTCCACTAAAGAAAATATAGAAGTCAGTTAATTAGTTAAAATGTACTAGAAAATAATTGTTAGAGTAAGTTATCACTTATCCAGACCCTCCCATAAGTAAATGCTTCTGGATATCAGAATGTTTGAAATAGCTAGAAAATCATTTTTATTTTTTAAAAAGATTTTATTTAACTTTATTTATTTATTTAAATTTTATGTGAGAGAGAGAGAGAGAGAGAGAGAGAGAAGGTAAGCTGCCAGGTCCAGGACTTGAACCATGGTTAACCATATGAGAGTCCAGTGCCCTTAACCACCATACCACCTGCCAGCCCCGAAAATCATTTTTTAAATGTTAAGTTTTTTTTTGAGAGAGAGAGATTTCTGCTATAGGGCATGTGTCTCTCACCAGAGAGACAGAGAAACAGAAAGCAAGAAATCACCCCGCCAGTGGGGATGGCCATTCTGCAATTCTTTCTCTTCCATTCTCCTCTCGGGATCCTGGGGGTGGCCCGGCCTGAGTTTCAAGCTGCTAGGTCCAGGAATTGAACCGCAGTCGACCACATGGGAGTCCAGCAATGTAACCATTATGCCATCTGCTGGTCCCAAATGTTAAGATTTTAAACTGCCTTTAGAAATCTCTATGGTGAGCAGGGGTTGACAGGTGGCGTGGTGGTCAAGGTGCTGGATTCCACATGGCTGACTATGGTTCGAGTCCCAGACTTGATGACTTATTCTGTGTGTGTGTGTGTGTGTGTGTGTGTGTGTCTGTCTTCCTTGTCTAACTACTACTACTACTAGTAATAATAAATTAAATAAACCTTAAAAAAAAGGAATCTATATGAAGTAATTTAACTATTATTTTGTCTTTCTTAAAACTTTCTTGGCTCAGATAAACTTTTAGAATGATATTGCTAGTATAATAAGCTAAAGTTAGTGGCTTTAAATATAAATTTAGAAGGTTGGGAAACAATGTTCTATGGATCTTTTGTGTCTCTGCATGGCTTACATGCAGAGGCATTGACTATCTCTATTCCAGACCATTTTTTTCTTAAGTGTTTGTTTACCAGACAACCTGATGGGGATGAGATCATTTTGCCTCTCAGAGCAAAAATCAGGCATGCTTACTGCCCATAAAAGAGTCAGGCTCCCTGGGACCAGCAGTTTGCGTAATGGCTATGTCGCTGGACTCCCATGTAGTCAACCACGGTTCGAGTCCCAGACCCAGTGGCTTAAACTCATGCCGGGCGCTTGTGTGTGTGTACCTAAGAGCCAGAAAAGAGAATGGAGGAGAAGGGATTGTGGCATGACCATCCCCCCGGGGGTGATTTCTTGCTTTCTCTCTCTCTCTCTCTCTCTCTCTCTCTCTGGCCAGCACATGTGCCCTATAGCAAAAAAAAAAAAAAAAAAAAAAAAAAAAAAAAAAAAAAAAAAAAACCAAAAAATTCAGGCTCCCCAAGCTCAGGGTTCTTCTCAGGTAACACAACTACTGTGTGTGCAGATGTCACCTTGCTCTCTCCGTGTGGCCCTGTGGGAACCGAGGCGTGAGGAAATGGTGCAAATGGTGAAATTCTGATGCTGCTATGAGTAACTCAGTCCTTTGTTTTTGACACCGGAGTCTCCTGTCTTTCTCCAGCATCCCTAAAACTGCAACAGGCTAACTTTATAGCTTACAGATAAGAATAAAACTATCAGGACCTTCAGAAGTTCTGTCAAGATGGTAGAGAAAAGGAATCAGTTTTTTCCTGCAACCATTTAAAAACGTAAAAAACGTTCTTAACTTGCAGGCCATTAAAACAAACAACAACCAAAACAAACAAACAAACAAAACCAGTCTTTCTACTAGATTTGACCCGGGGGCCATTGATTGCTGGCACATAATGTGGATCATGGGATCCAATGGCCATTCTGCTTCCCCAGCAAATTCCCCAGAACTTCTTGTTTTAAAAAATTTGCCAGAGGGCATGTATGACCAAAAGTGTGTGTGTGTGTGTGTGTGTGTGTGTGTGTGTGTGTGTGTAGACAGAGAGAGAGAGAGAGAGAAAGAGAGAGAGGGAGAAAGCACCTCCCAGGGGAATAGTCTTGCCTCAGTCCCTTCTCCAATTCTCTCTTCATTCATGATTTTGGGCATGCATGCCCAAGTGCCCATGTCTTTCTCACTTGTGTAATGGGGAACTTGAATAATACAGTCAGGTCTGTGGGATCCAGCTGCCTCAACCATCAGGCCATGAACTGGCCCAGTGCCCCAGAGTCTCTCTCAAAATCAATAACTTGCTTTTCAAACACGCTTTTCTCATGACTGTAATAAAATGAAGCATATACTGCTATGCCTCTTCTTAGAAATAAAATAAAGACTATAAGATTAATTAGTTTAAAAATAAAAAGGAGCGTAGTGTGTTCCTAAATGACTTTTTACTAAATTTTCATCCTCACTGTTGCTCTTGGAAATGAGTTAATCTATGAGCCAAATGGCTCTGATTCATTTGATGCTAACAGTAGGCCACAAGCAACTTTTGTTTACTTATTCCTCCTATAACACGCTCAAAATAAAAACTTACACCAACTTTTTGAAGAGGGTTTCTTCTGAAAGCTTATAATATAGCTCTTAGGTAGTAACAGTATTTTTTGCCATTAGTTTCTTAAGGTTTGTGTGAATAGAATTTCACAAATATGAAGGGAATCTTCAAAAAATCTCATGGAAAATGAAACTTAGGAAAAAACTATGCATGAATTTTGCACACGAATTTCTATTTTTTTAATTTTGGGACCAGCAGATGGCATAATGGTTACATTGCTGGATTCCCACACAGTTGACCGCTGTTCGAGTCCCAGACCTGGCAGCTTGAAACTCATGCCTGGTGTGTGTGTGCATGCCCGAAATCCTGAGAGGAGAATGGAGGAGAAGGGACTGTGACATAGCTATCCCCCCGGGCAGTGATTTCTCATTTTCTCTCCCTCTGTCTCTGTGACTACAGTGAGCACACATGCCCTATAGAAAAAATTCTCTCTAAAAAAAGAAAAATAAATTTGCCAGAGGGTGTGTATGTTTGCTAAAGACAGAGGAAGAACAAGAGAGGGAAAATGAAAAAGCCCCCTCCTTGGGGAATAGTCATGCCACAATCCCTTTTCTTCTATTTCTCCCTCTGTCCAGGATTTGGGGCATGCAGGCACATAAGCCCGGCATGTTTTTCAAGCTGTTTAGTCCAGGCCTCAAACCATAAGGTCGGCCGTGAGGGAGCTCGCTGACTTCACAACAACACAGGCTGGCCCTTTAGAAAATTTTTATACCAAAATAAACTCATACTTTAATTCCATTTTTCCAAAAACTTTTTGAAGTCCCCTTGTATTAAACATTGGGTCTAGACTGATTATTTTATATTGATGTATTAGACTATTCATGTCAATCTTCCTTCTGAGAACTACTTAAAAAGCTGTGGGGGATTTTTGTTTTTTTAAAGAGAAAGCATGAGGGCATCATAAAGTCAGCTAAATTAGGAAGAATCATTGAGGTGGATACAAAGGATGGTGGCGACCTAGGAACATGGCTCAATAATCAGGGCTGCTTTCACCTGGGAGCAGAAATGAGTGGGGATGGCCCAGCGTTTTAGCCTGGAATAATAGAAATAGGAAAGTACAGGGCCCTCCAAGCAGGGACCATGGTGAATTACTCATCCAGTATTAGGTTGGGACCCCAAGGGTTATAGCTTAAAAGAAAAGGAAAACTCAGAGCCAGCAGGTGGCATGGTGGTTAAGGCACTGGGCTCACACATAGCTGACCTTGATTCAAGGCCTGGACCTGGCTGCTTACTTTCTCACTTTCTCTCTGTCTCTCTTGGGTGAGTGTGCATCCCCTGTTGTAAATTTTAATAATAATAATAATAAATTAAATTAAAAATTCTTTAAAAAAAGAAAAGGAACACTAAGAGGAGACCAGCATTTTCAGGGACATCTGCCCAGCTTTAAATGATCTTAGTTTCTGTGATTATTTTGAGGTATCTTGGATTGCTCGTAACACCAGAAACTTGTATTAATTAATTGTAAATCCCTTCTTAAAGAAGGAAACAGTACCCTAGACTTTAACTTACTCTTACAAATAATTTAGCACAAGGAGATAAGGCAACTTGGACCATATATATATTACGCAAAAGCAGTAGCAGCCTTGCTCCATTGCCTGATGGTCACAGTAACTGGATACCACATGGCCAAACACACGGTTTGAATCCTGACCCTGTAACTTGAAAAACACTCTGAGTGCATGTGTGTGTGCCCAAGATCCCAACAGGATGGAGAAATGGAGAAGAGATTGCAACATGACCATACCCCACTGGGAGGATTGTCTCTCTCTTTCTTGCTCTCACTCTCTAGCTCCCTCCCTCCCTCTGGCAAGTGCCCATGCCCTCTGGCAATTAAAAAAAAAAAAGCATGGGGCCAGCAGGTGGCATGGTGGCTAAGGGTACTGGACTCTCACATGGCTGACCACAGTTCAAGTCCCAGACATGGCGGCTTGCTTTCTTACTTTCCCTCTCTCTCTCTCTCACTCAGTCCCTCTCTGGTCAAATATAAATAAATAAATAAAGTTAAAAATAAAATAATTCTTTAAAAAGAAAATAAAAAGCAGAGGAAACAGATACTAAAAATAAATGGGAGGTCTACGTATTTGACTTATCAGACATGTACTGTATTTATAAGATTATTCTCACTAATTGTCAGGAATATAAAAGTTTGACAATTTTGGGACCAGCAGGTGGCATGGTAGTTAAGGATGCTGGACTTCCATATGGCTGGCTGTGGTTCGAGTCCCAGACCTGGTGGCTTACTTTCTTACTTTCCCTCTCTCTCTCTCTTTCTCACTGTGTCCCTTTCGGGTCATTTTAAAATAAATAAATAAACAAATAAAGTTAAATAAAATTTTAAAAAAAGATTGACAATTTTAAAGTTAAAATTGAAGAGGAAGCAACTGAAAATTCTAGAATTAAAAGTATAATAACTGAAATGAAGTGTATCCAATAGACAGGTACATCATGGGATTGGTGAGGTGGAATATAAGTTGAAGAAAATATAGAAGAAATCATAGAAAAATAAGATTTACTGAAGAGAATTAATCAAATTCAATAGGACATCTAGAGTAAATATTAAAGAGATGAAAGGATGGAAGATAATTATAAGAGAGGATGAGAGACTTAGAAAATCTAGTGAGAAGATCTGAGATTCTTGGCGAGTCCCAAAAGGCAAGGAGAGAAAGGTTGGGATGGAAATAACATTTGAAGAATTCATGACTGAGATTTTCAAAACAAAGTCGTAAAGTGCTGGTACAATGAATATACAGACTCTAGGCCAGATAAATCAAAATAGGCCTATATCAAGGCAGAGAGAGATAGAGAGACAGTATGAATACTGAATATCAAAAAGAAAACATTTAGAGCAGTCTGATATAAGACAACAACAAGAACTCTCACTTTAAAGTGCAATAATTCGGGGCCAGGTAGTGGTGCAGCAGTAACACAAATGGAATTACACAGAAGAGGTCCCGCGTTCACGTCCTGGGAACTTCCCAAGCACACTTGGGCACGTGTACATTCCCACCATCCAGCCCTGATGGGACTGGAAGCGGATCACAACATGATGGCCCTGTGGCAGGGATCTCTCTCTCTTCCCAACCTCAGGAGAAATAAATGAATAAACTTAAAAAATGCAACAGTTAGTCTGAGAACTGACTTTGGTTTTATTTGCTGGCCTCGTTTTGTTTGTTTTAAACAAAGCCTTACTATGTTATAATCCTGTCTCAGCCCTCAGAGTAGCTGGGACTACAGGTGCGTGCCACCACGCAACGCACTCCATTCTTTTCTCTGGCTTTTAGAGGGGGCCTTCCATGTGGCCTCAGCCTGCTGAGTAGCAGTGTCAACCAGTGTGTGCTACTGCAGCTGGGCCTAAGAGGTAACTTATAAAAAATATTGTGGTAAACTGTAAATATTCTATTTATCATTTTAACCATTTTAAAAGTATATGGTTTGGGACTAGCAGGTGTCATAGTGGTTAAGGTGCTGGACACTCCCACGTAGCCGACCACAGTCAAATCTCCGACCTGGTGGCTTGCTTTCTCACTTTCTCTCTCTCTCTCTGTCTCTCTCTGGTCAAGTGAAAATAAATAAATGAATAAATAAATAATTCTTAAAAAGAGTATATGGTTTAGTGGCGTGAATACATTCACAATGTTGTATAAGCTATTATCACTGTCTATTTTCAGAACTTTTCATCACCCATTAAACAAAAACTCCCTGCTGTCTTCTACCCCCAGTCTCTGGAAGCCTCTATTCTATTTTCTGTCTTTATGAATTTGCTTATTCTAGATATTTTATGGATTTCAAATTACATAATACTTGTCCTTTTGTGAATGTCTTATTTCACTTAGCTTAATATTTTCAAAATCATCCATGTTGTAGCATATATAAGAACTCCATTCTTTTCTCTGGCTAGATAATATTTCACTATATGGATATACCATATTTTGTCTATCTAGTTACTTCTTAGACATTTAGGTTTTTAAAACATTTTTCTTTTAGTTATTATGAATAATGTTGCTATGAACATTGGTATACAAGTATCTATTTTAGAGTCCCTGATTTCAGTTCTTTTGAGTATACACCTGGAAGTGGAATTGCTGGGTCATAATATAATTCTACATAGATCTTTTTTTAAAAAATTCTACATATATCTTTATAAAGAGCTACCAAATTGCTTTCCAAAAGTTGACTTCTTGATACAATAATAAAAATAAGAAAGAAAATGACACAATACTATCTTCAAAATGCTGAAGGAGGTCTTGCCGGTGGCATGGTGGTTAAGGTGACTGAATCCCATGTGGCCAATGGCATGTATGGAGCCCTGAACGAGCCACTTGAAAAACATGCCAGATGTGTGCATGCCCAAAAATCTTGAGAAGAGAATAGAGGACAAGGGATTATAGTGTGGCGAACCAGCAGTTAGCGTAATGGCTATGTCGCTGGACTCCCATGTAGTCGACCGCGGTTCATGTCCCAGACCCAGTGGCTTAAACTCACGCTGGGCGCATGCGCGTGCGTGCCCAAGATCCCAAGAGGAGAATGGAGAGGAAGGGATTGCGGCATGACCATCCCCCCTGGGAAGTGATTTCTCGCTTTCTGTCTCTCTGTCTCTGTCTGTCTTTCTGGCGAGCACACATGCCCTATAGCAAAAACCTCTCAAAAAAAAAAAAAAAAAAGGGGGGGGATTATAGTGTGGCTATCCTACCTGGTGGTGCTTTCTCACTTTCTCTCTCGTTCTATCCAGTGACCATACATACCTGTAGCAAGTTAAAAAAAAAAAAAAACGCTGAAGAAAAATAACTGCAAAAATAGAATTATGTGCCCAATGAAAATATCTTTCCAAAATGACACTTTAGACAAACAAAAATTGAGAGAATTCACTACTTCGTAGCTGAGTTAAAGCAAATATTAAAGGGAATACTTTAGAGAGTTGTAAAATAATCTCAGATAAACTGAAGATGTAGGAAGAAAAGAAAAACAATCAGAGTGGTAAATATAGGGGACAAATATAAAATAATATTGACATATAATGCCATAATAATGTCTTGAGTTTAAATATGGAATTCAAATACCTGACGAGAATGCCTTAGAAGTTAGGAAGGTGTAAATTTTCTTTCTTTTTAAATTTTAAATAATTATTTATTTAATTCCCTTTGTTATTATTTTTACTTTTAATTTGACCAGAGAGAGACAAAGAGAGAAAGGGGAAGTGAGAAAGCAAGCCACCAGGTTTGGGACTCAAACTGCGGTTGGCCACATGGGAGTCCAGTGCCCCAACCACCATGTCACCTGCTGGTCCCCAAAGAATTAATTTTCTAAGGACCTTCCTTGGCTTCTCGGGGAAGAGAGTAAATTCAATGAATATTATACTTTAATAGGTTAAGGATATGTGTTCTAGACTTTAGGAAAAAAATTTTATAATAATTATTTTATTTTATCTTTATTTATTTATTTTATTTTAATTTGACCAGGGAGGAACAGAGAGAGAGAGTGAGAAAGCAAACCACCAGGTCTGGGATTTGAATTGCAGTTGGCCATGTGGAAGCCCAGTGTCCTTAACCACCACACCACCTGCTGGCCCCTAGGAAAATTATTTTAAAAATAGTGAAAGCCGGGACCAGCAGTTTGCGTAATGGCTACGTCACTAGACTCCCGTGTAGTCAGCTGCAGTTCGAGTCCCGGATCTGGCGACTTAAATTCATGCTGGGCGCGTGTGTGCGTGCATCCTAGATCCCGAGAAGAGAATGAAGGAGACGGAATTGCAGCGTGGCCACACCCCCTTGGGGGTGATTTTTTCGCTTTCTGTCTCTCTGTCTCTCTCTGTCTTTTTGGAGAGTGCACGCGCCCTATAGCAAAAATCTCTCCAAAAAAAAAGAAAAAATAGTGAAAGAGTATGAAATTTCAAAGATAATTCAAAGGGAAAATATGCAGTAAAAATGTTGATAAAAAAGAAAGGCATGATAGCATAAATTGAAGCAACTATAAGGAGAACTAAATCCAAAATTATAGTAAATTTTAATATACCTTTCTCAGTAATAAGACAAGCACTTTTTTTCAAGTGTCCCCCCACCCCATAGGGTACATGTGCTTGCCAGAGATGGACAGAGAGGGAAAGTGAGAAATCACTTCCCAAAGGGTACAGCCATGCTACAATCCCTTCTCCTCCATTCTGCTCTGGGGATTTTGGGTATACATGCACATACATCTGGCATGATTTCAAGATGCCGTGTCTGGGACTTGAACCTAGGTTGACCATGTGGGAGTCCAGCACCTTAACCACCATACCACCTGCTGGCCCCAAAACAAGCACACTTGAAAATTGGTGTGTGTAATCAACAAGGGTTTAAAAGAGTTGTATAAATTTAATGAATTTGACCCAATGAACACTTATAAAGCACTAAACACAGTACTAGAAAATTCTAGGGCCAGATGAGTTCTACCGTATATTTAAGGATGGAATATGCCAATCATACACAAGATCTTTCAGAAAAGAAAACAAGAGGGAATCTCAGACAACTTGTTTTCTGAGGCCAGCAAAATCTTGATACTCAAACCTGACAAGCAGATAATGAGAAAGAAGTTAAAAGCCAATCTCACACATGGGTAATACATAAATATTAATGCAAAGGATTATGCATAATAACCAAATTGAGTTTATTTCATGAATTAAAGATTGAGTTAATATTAGAAACACAATCAGTTTAACTCATCACATTAATAGAACAAAGGAAAATAATTGTATAATAATCTCAATGTATGCAGAAAGTTTAATAAAGGTCGACATATCTCTTTGTGATTAAAATACTTTGTATACCATTAGTAGGAATTTCTGTCACATGATGAAACATCTGCAAGAAACTTATAGCAAACATTATACTTAAAATATTGAAAGCTTTCCTTTTGAGATAAGAAATGAGATAAGAATAACACCACTGGGCCAACCTATGGTGTTGTGGTTATGGCAACTAGATCCCCCATGGCCAACTGTGAGGTTCGAGTCCTGGACCTACAGCTTCCACACGTGTGTATGTGCATGTGCCCAAAATCCTGAAAGGGGGGAAAGATGGAGAAGGGATTACAGTGTGACTCCTTCCCATAGAGGGTGTTCTCTCTCACTTTCCTTCTGTCTTCATGGGGCACATGTGCCTTCTGGCAATTTTTTTTTTCAAAAATATTATTACGAGGCTGCCAGGTGGCATGGACCTGGACTCCCACATGACCGACCACTGTTCAAGTCCTGAACCTGGTGGCTTGCTTTCTCACTTTCCCTTCCTCTCTCTCTGTCGGTCTTGCTCTGTCTCTCTCTGGTCAAATTAAAAATAAAGAAATAAATAAAGTTAAATGAAATAATTCATTAGGAGAAAAAAGAAATGAATAACTAAAACTATCAGTGTTCATAGTCAATATGATTGTGACTGTAGAAAACCCAATTGACTCTACAGATAAATTACTAGAATTAAAAGGTAAGTTCAGTGAATTTACTAGATACAAACTCAGTATGCAAAAACCAATTACATTTCTGTATACTGGCAAAAATCAGTTAGCAAAACAATTTTTAAAAATGGTATCAGTTAAAACTCCATTTAAAAATACTGTAGAGTAGATATCATTAAAGATATATAAGCTTTTAATACAAAAGATGATAAAATGATATGGAGAGACGTTAAAAGAGACCTAAAGAAATAGAAGGATAGGGCTGTCCACGTAGCACAGTTGTTAAAAGAGCTAGAGCCACATGGCTTATCGTAGTTTGAAATTCTGGTCCTACTGGCTTGAAAAACATGCTGGGCACATAGGTATGCTTGCCTAAAATCCTGGCAGGAAAGAGAAATGGAAAAAAGGATTGTGATGTAACCATGCTCTATTGTGGTATTTCTGTCCCTGTCTTTCTCTGGTGAGTACACATGCCTTCTGGCAATTAAAAAAAGAAGGGGAGCAGCAAGTGGTGAAGGCAGCTGGATCTCATGTGACCAACTACGCTATTCAAGTCTTGTACATTATTGCTTGGAAAACATGCTAGGCACATGTGCATGTTTGCTCAAAATCCAGAGGAGAATGGAGGGGAAGGGATTGCAGCATTGCAGCACGGCCATCCCTTCTGGGGGGTGTTTTCTCACTCTTCCCCTTCTCTCTGTCTGTTTGTATCTGGCACACACTCTATAGTAAAAATTAAAAAGGAAAAAAAGAAACTTAAAAAATAAAAGATAAAATGTCTTCCTTAAAAAAATTATTATTTTATTTATTATTATTTTGTTTGCTATAGTGCACATGCATTCACCAGAAAGAGGCAGACTGAGAGAGAATGAGAGAGAGAGAAGGAAAGTGAGAAAGCAAGCTGCCAGGTCCAGGACTCGAACTGTGGTCAGCCATGTGGGGAGTATAGCACCACAGCCACCATACCATTTGCTGGCCCTAACATATCTTTCTTAAGAAACAGAAAGATAACATATCCATAGATAAGAAGACTATGATGTTATAGAGACATTAATTCTTGAGTTGGTTTATTGACTCAATTTAATTCCAATAAGAATCACAACCAGCTTATAGGGTTTGGGGGTGGGACAGATGATAAGTTGATTCTAAAACATATATAGAAATGTAAAAGGCTTAGAGAAACCAAAATATACATAAAGAAAAGTGATGTAGGACTTACTCAAATATATATCTTGATTTAGTATAAGGCCATTATAATTAAGACTATAATGTACTGGCACCAAATAAACCTATAAAATAGAGATCCTAGAAACCCACTCACACATATGCACTTGATCTATAAAAAATAGTGCTATTTTTGCAAAATAGTGGAGAAGGAAGAACCTTCTCATTACATGGTACTTCACAATTGAATTTTTGCATGGAAAAGAAAAGAAATTATCTTAACCTTACATTGTATACACAAATTACCTTAGTGGGATGTTAGATTTAAATTTGAGACCCATAATAAACCTTCCCAAAAACAATAAAGGAGAACTTTTCAGAGCTTGCAAATGGTGCGATGGTTGAGGCGCTGGACTCCCACGTGACCAACCATGGTTTTAGTCCCAGACCTGGCTTGCTTTCTCTTCTTTCTCTCTCTTTGGTCAAATTTAAATATAATAATAAATAAACAATAAAAATTAAATAAATATTTCTTTTTTTTTTAAAAAAAAAAAGGAGAGCTTTTTAATGTCTTGTGTGCCTGTGTGTGTCAGAATTTGTCCCGCATGCACACAAGAGGGAGAATTCACTTCACACCACCACCACCAACAGAGTGACTGACCCCTCCCACCACCATTAGGGCATGGTCATTTTGCAGTTCTTTTTCCTCCATTTCTCCATCCCATTAGGATTTGGGGCAGGCATGCACAAGCACCCAATGTTTTCTTAAAGCCATGGGAGCTGGGATTCAAATTACAGTTGAACAAAGGAGATGCAGCTCCCTAAGTAGAGGGTTTAATTTTTGTGCTAGGGGACCAGCCCTAAAGGAGAATATTGTTATGAATTCATGGTAGGGAATGACTTTCTCCTTAAGCAGGATAAAGAAAAATTATAAATTTCTTTACATTTATAAAGAAAATTATAAATCTAAAGATTAGTAAAACAGACAATGTATAACTAAGAATTTCAGGGGGCCAGCAGGTGGTATAGTGGTAAGGCACTGGACTCCCACATGGCTGGCACTGGTTTGAGTGCCAGACCTAGCAACTTTCTCTCTCAGATGAGCACATGTGCCCTATAGCAAATTAAAATAAATAAATAAAATTAAAATAAATAATTCTTTAAAAAATTAAGAATTTTGGTTATAAAAATATGATAAGAGAGTGAAAAGTCAAGGTAAACAGGGAGAATATATTTCACAACACAAAATTTAAAAATTTATATCAAGATACACAGTAATCTCCCTACAAACCAATATTAAAATGATGAAACAACACAATAGAAAAATGGGCAAAGACTTGAATAAGTACTTCATAAAAGAGGTCTTTAAATGTCCAATAAACATAAAAAGGCATTTAATTTCATTAGTAATCATGTTAATTTGGATTAAAACCAAAATGAAGAACTGCCACACACCCATGTATATAGGCACACTTAGGATAGCTAATACCAAGTCTTTCTCAGGATATAAAGCAAAAGGAACTTTTTTCCTATTGCTGGAAGCAATAGAAATTGTTACAACCACTTTGGAAACCAGTTTGACAGTATTTATTAAAGTTGGTCATAATTATATTTTATGATCTGTGATTCTGCTATTAGGTATGTGCCCAAAAGAAATGCTTGCACATATGTTCCAAGAGGTATGTACAGGCATGTCTATAGCAGTATTATTTGTAATAGGCAAAAATTGGAAGTAATTCACATGTCTATCAACAGAATGAGTAACTGTCAATTTATATAATAAAATATATTTTTAAAAGAATTATTTATTTATTTCCATTATTATTATTTTTAATTTGACCAGAGAGAGACAGACAGAGAGAGAAAAGGAAAGAGAGAAAGCAAGCCGCCAGGTCCAGGACTTAAACCACTGTCAGCCATGTGAGAATCCAGCGCCTTTAACCACCATCACCTGGTGGCCCCCTATACAATAAAATATTTAACAGCAAAGAAAATAAATGGACTACAGCGATAGTTAGAACATGAATAAATCTTGCAATGTTGAGAGTAGCCAAATACAACATGCATGAGGGGACTTCAAAAGTTCATGGATAGGGGGAACCCGCAGTTAGCGTAATGGCTATGTCGCTGGACTCCCACGTAGTCGACCGTGGTTCGCGTCCTGGATCCGGTGGCTTAAAACTCACGCCGGGCGCGTGTGCGTGCGTGCCCAAGATCCCGAGAGGAGAATGGAGGAGAATGGATTGCGGCGTGACTATCCCCCCTGGGGGGTGATTTCTCGCTTTCTGTCTCTATGTCTCTCTCTGTCTGTCTGGCGAGCGCACGCGCCCTATAGCGAAAAACCTCTCCAAAAAAAAAAAAAAAAAAAAAAAAAAAAAAAAAAAAAAAAAAAAAAGTTCATGGATAGGACCAGTAGATGGCATGAAGATTACTTTGCCAGACTCCCATGTAGTTGACCACGATTTGAGTTCCAGACCCTGCAGCTTCAAACTCATGCCAGGTGTGTATGCGTGCGTGCCCAAAATCCCTAGAGAAGAATGGAGGAGAAGGAATTGCGCATAGCCATCCCCCACCCCTCTCTGGGGGTGGAGGTGGGGTGATTTTTCACTTCCTGTCTCTCTCTGTCCTTGGCAAGTGCACACACCATATAGCAAAAATCTCTCTCTCTCTCTCAAAAAAAAAAAAAAAAAAAAAAAAGTCCACAGACAGGTGAAATTAAAGTATGAATTTATTTCAGTGCAGAAAAATTTTGCAGGCAGCCCCATGCTGGTGGTTAAGACAGACTGCACTGTTTGAATCCCCACCTGGTGACTTGAGAAACACTCTGGAGCTTGCGTGTGCTCCCAAAATCCTGAAAGGAGGGAGAAATGGAGGAGAAGGGATTGTAATGTTAACTATTCCCCGTGGGGAGGGGACATTCTCTTCTCTCTCTGTCTCTAGCACACATGCTCCCTCCAGAAAATATTTAAATCCATGCTTAGCATTTTCATAATAGACATCTTTAGCTTTTTGAAGACCCCCTGAACTTTGTGATTCCTAGTAGATAAAATTCAAAAGTAGGCAAAATGGTATAGTGTTCAGGCAACACATGCTGAACTTGTGAAACTAAGAAAATGTAAGCAACTGATTGCCATAAAAGCAAGGACTTTGGTTATTTTTGGTAGGTTTGAAGGGATTAAAGATTGGAAGACAATGCAGAGGCCTCTGGGCTGCTAACACAGCTGTATTTCTCTAGTGGAGTGGTGATTACACATTATGTTTTATACACTTTTCTGTACATTTTATATTTTATACATGCATAGACACACAATTTTTAAACCATGATTGGAGGCTGTGGGTGAGGAGCTAAGCTGTTCCAGGACTTTTAAAAATTGATCTTGAGGGACCAGCAGTTAGCGTAATGGCTATGTCACTGGACTCCCACGTAGTCGACCGCTGTTCGTGTCCCGGACCCAGTGGCTTAAAACTTACGCCGGGCGCATGTGCGTGCGTGCCCAAGATGCCAAGAGGAGAATGAAGGAGAAGTGATTGTGGTGTGGCCATCCCCCCTGGAAGGTGATTTCTCGCTTTCTGTCTCTCTGTCTCTCTCTGTCTGGTGGAGTGCACGTGCCCTATAGCAAACATCTCTAAAAAAAATTGATCCTGAGCGGCCGGCAGGTGGCCATTAAAGGGATTTATGGTGCAGAGTAGATTCATGTGAACAGGTCACGTGCACACCAGTAGGACTAGCCATGGGTAAGTAGGAGTAGGGTTAGCCTTGCCAGTACCTCACAGCATAAGAGAGGATGATTCTCCAAAGGAGTGGGTGCTTTTGAACAAAATGCACAATTGCATCATGAAATTCTTTTTATTTTAATTATCTTGATCTGAAGCCGTTCCAATTAGACTGCCTGCTCGAACTACTTGTTGCACTTTTTGAAAATACTGATACAGTGACACGACCTTAGACCATTTAAGTCAGAATTCCTTGGGGGAGAACATGGATAAGATGTTTTTCAGTTTCTCAGATGGTTTAAATATGCTGTTTTAGGTGTTGAGTAAATGTAAACCATTGAG
Source organism: Tupaia tana (assembly GCA_026018925.1). Classification (NCBI taxonomy): domain Eukaryota; kingdom Metazoa; phylum Chordata; class Mammalia; order Scandentia; family Tupaiidae; genus Tupaia; species Tupaia tana. The sequence continues at coordinate 14,158,768 of JAKSZU010000014.1, read as the reverse complement.
GTAATATTTAGGGTAGAAAATAGCAAAAATATTCATGTTTTCTCATGTGAGGTCAATAGTTACCTAATATAAAAATTACTTTATACCGGGGGGCTGGCATATGGCATGGTTGTTAAGGCACTGTACTCCTACATGGCAAGCAACGGGCAAGTCTCAGACCTGAAGGCTTGCTTTCTCACTTTCCCTCTCTCTCTCTCTCCCTCCATCTCTCTCTGGTCAAATAAAAAAAATAAATAAATAAATAAATAAATAAATAACTTTTAAAATTGCTTAATATGATTCCAATTAAAGTTCTATTCTTTTTAAAGAAGAGTTTAGCCTTTGAAGTATTGGTTTGCATTGCTTAAGCAGAGGTAAATATAACATCTTTCTTTTTTTTTGGAGAGGTTTTTGCTGTAGGGTGCGTGCACTCGCCAGAAAGAGAGAGACAGACAGAGAGACAGAAGGCAAGAAATCACCTCCCAGGGGGAATGGCCACACCGCAATCCCTTCTCCTCCATTCTCCTCTCGGGATCTTGGGCACGCACGCACATGCGCCCAGCGTGAGTTTAAGCCACCGGGTCCAGGACTTGAACTGCGGTCAAAAACATAGGAATCATAGCCATTATGCTAACTGCTGGTCCCTGTTTTTTTGTTTTTTTTTTAATCAAGAGCCAACGAGCTTAGATGGATACAAATGTCCCCAATGGACTTTAAAGTACTTGGCCAACTTACTTGCCACAAAGGACTTTTTTGGTTGCCCCTGAATACTTGAGGCAGGAACTTCCTCGCAGCTAAACAAGACAATAAACAGGACATATCCAAAATGTGTTTATTGGGATGGTTTCCACTCAGGATGCTTTTAGTGCTGCTTCCTCCTGAAAGAACATCCTTCTGTAAGCGTCGCTTTTTCTCCTGTAGGCTGGTAGAGGACAGTGGAGCAGCCAACGCACAAAACTACCATTTGTGCATGCTAAAGACTGGTGGTTTTATAGCATCCTGGGCACTTCGCGCCCATGAAATAGGAATTTGGGCTCTGCACCAGGTGCTTCTTCTTGTGTTTCCTCTTCTCCTCTTCTGGAGAGAGGGATGAAGGAGGTCCTTTGCGAGAGGCATGTTCTCGTGGGGAGGTCGACACCATCGGAAAGCTATAACTCATTTTTAAAATAAATAATTTATTTAATTTCGTTTGTTCATTTATTTATTTAATTTGACCAGAGAGAGAGAGAGAAAGAAAGAGAAAGTGAGAAAGCAAGCCCTCAGATGCAAGACAACCGCGGTTGACCATGTAGGAGTTCAGCACCTTAACTACCACGCCACCGCTGGTCCCAGTTATAACTCATTTTAAATCCTCTCTTTTTTGAAGGCCAAAGGTACCCTTCTGGAAATACAAAGAAGACTTGTTCAGGTAAGACAGTCATACAATATTTCTGTAACTTCAGATAACTCAATTTGCAAAGAACTGCAGCCATTTCTGTGTTCTAGTATATGCCAGAAGTGTTAAATAAAAATTATAGGAAGCTATAGTTTTGGAGTAAGCTTCTACATTAGGCCTGGACCATCCAAACTAAAAGTTAAAATGGAGCCACTGGTGCTAAGCTCCTTGTCAGGAAGCCAAAACTAAGCTGTTTATCTAACCTTCTGAGAAACCAACAGGGTGAGACAGAATAGTCGAATTTCTCTAAACAGGCCAGTTACAATTGACATGATAACGAAGTTCCCTCTGTTTTAATCCTTACACAAAAGAAGTAATCAAAAGTACCCTGCTGTTAACTAATCAATTATTTTCCTATTGTTCTATTTCCTGTCCTCATCTTAAGAGGAAGGTAGCTTTGAGATGACCGGTCCACTTTTTGTTCCCTGTTTCTGCTGTCTTCAGCTCTTTTCTGTCTATAAAACCACCCCTTCTCAGCTCACTGGAACACTTACTCTGTTTTATGGACTAAAGCATTGCCAATTAAGATCTTTAAACTGCTATAATTTTGCTTTTTGGTTGTAGACAGGTGCTAATACTATTCTATATTGTGCTAATACAACTTTTATTTATCTGTTTTTAAAAATTGCCATGGGAGTGTGTGTTTGCCAAAGGCAGGGAGGGGAGCAGAGAAGGCACTCTCCAGTGGGGTGTGGTCATGCCTCAGTCCTCCATCTCTCCATCCTTTTGGGATTCTGAGTGCACAAGCTGTTTGAGTCCTGGTCTGCCGTCTTGAAAAACCCACTGGGTGCATGTGCGTGCATGCACAAAATCCCCAAAGGAGGGATAGATGGGGAAAAATAAATTGCAGCATGATATACCCTATGGGGGATGCTTTCTTACTTTCCCTCTTTCTGTTTCTCTCATATGTACCCTCTGGCAAGTTGAAAAGAAAAAGAGTACATATATTATCTTTACACAAGAAAAAAATTACAAATAAGAAATTTAGCCTTTGCTTACCATAACCATTCCCACATTGCTGGCGTTTTTGTTTTATTTTTTTAATTTTTTTTTTTTTTTTTTTCTTTTTTTGGAGAGGTTTTTGCTATAGGGCGCGTGCGCTCGCCAGACAGACAGAGAGAGACAGAGAGATAGAAAGCAGGAAATCACCCCCCAGGGGGGATGGCCACGCCGCAATCCCTTCTCCTCCATTCTCCTCTCGGGATCTTGGGCACGCACGCACACGCGCCCGGCGTGAGTTTAAGCCGCCGGGTCCGGGACTCGAACCGCGGTCGACTACGTGGGAGTCCAGCGACATAGCCATTACGCTAACTGCTGGTCCCTTATTTTTTTAATTTTTAACTTTAAGAATTTATCTAATTCTTTATTTAATTTTATTTATTATTTGATAAATATATCAAATATATATCAAATAATAATTTATTTAATTTTATTTATTATCTGATATATATAAATACTTATTATTTGATATAAATTTTATTTATTATTAAAAAACTGATGCAAAGCCTCTACAGCAGCCAGCTTTGTATGCCAAACTACTAGCTTTGAAGCATTTGGTCCCCAAGTGTCAGCTTGCTCTATGACTACCAGCTCCCAATTAGGATCATCCAGAAAAAGCCAAATACATTCTCCGAAACAGTCACATGAGATGTCCCACTTGCAGTTAGCTCACCTCTAACTTCCCATGCCAACAATTTCCAATTGTAGGGTCCCTCAAGCCTTCCCTCTTTTTCACTGAAGAACTTCTTTTCACCACCACCCCTGCCTGTCTTTAAGTCTCCGCCACACCTGATTCCCTTATTAGGAAACCCTGAATGAATCACCTCTGATGGTTCTCACTTAGTCTTTGTTTATTTCTATCTTATCTTTCTAGTCTTTTTACAGTGCATATACTGATGTGCATTCATATGTACCTTTGGGAAATTTATATGACTTTGTGGATTTTTTAATTTATTTACTTCTTCTATGAGAGAGAAAGATAGAAAGTGAAAGAAAGAGAGGGCCTTTGTGTTATGTTCCACCTCTAGCCTCAACCAGTCTGGATCATCTCACACTGTAGATTTTTAATTTTTTTTCCTCTTTTTTAGTTTGCTTTAGGTAGTGTGTGCTTGCTGGAGACAGACAGAGAAGAAAAGAAAGAGAAGAAAAGAGAGGATGAAAGAAAGCACGCCCCGGGGTATAACCTTGCCACAATCCCTTTACTTCCACGGGCATGCATGTATGCACACGTGCCTGGTGTGTTTTTTAAGTCACTGGGTCCATCACCCAAACCATGCAATTGACCATGCGGCATCCAGCCGCCTTAACCACCACAGCACCTGACTGGCCCACACTTTGTAAATTTTTAAAAGCAAAAATAATGTCATGTTATTCACATTGCTCTGTTTCTTCTCCTTCTTCTTTTTAACTGCCAGAGGGCATGTGCACTAGTCAGAGAGACAGAGAAAGCACCCCCTCAACGGGGCATAATCATATGACAATACCTTTTTCTCCATTTCTTCATCCTTTCAGATATTGGACATGCCTGCATTTGTGTCTGGTGTATTTCTCAAGCCTCCAGGACAGGATTTATTTATTTTTTTATTTTATTCATTGTCATTATTATTATTATTATTGTTATTATTATTATTATTTGAAGTTGACCAGAGACAGAGAGAGAAGGAAAGTGAGAAAGCAAGCTGCCACGTCTAGGACTCAAACCCAGTCGCCTTAACCACTACACCACCTGCTGGCCCCTCCAGGCCGGGATTTAAACCATGGTTGTCTATGTGGGATCTACTTCCTCAACTATTCAGCTAAGGACCTGGCCCTGTTCTGTATCTTGAGAGTTTCTCTTAAAAATGCCCTGTAAAGAGATCAGCTAATGTCATAATGGTTACATCGCAGGACTCACATTTAGTCAACCATGGTTTGAGTCCCAGACCCGGTGGCTTAAAACTCATGCTGGGAGGACTAGCAGATGATGTAATGGTTATGTAGCTGGACTCCCATGTAGTTGACCATGGTTTGCATCCTGGACGGGGCAGCGTAAAACTCATGCTGGGTACATGTATGTGCATGCCCAAAATCCTCCGAGGAGAATGGAAGAGGAAGGATTGCAGCATGAACATTCCCCCTGGGAGGGATGATTTCTTCTTCTTCTTTTTTAAAAAGAATTATTTTATTTAACTTTGTATATGTATTTATTTATTTTAATTTGACCAGAGAGAGACAGAGTGAGAGAGAGAAAGAGAAAGGAAAAGTGAGAAAGTAAGCTGCCAGACCCAGGACTCAAACTGCATTTGACCATCTGGGGGTCCAGTACCCTTAACCAACACACCACCGGCCGACCCCTGGAGGGGTGACTTCTCACTCTGTCTCTCTATCTCTCTCTGTCTTTCTAGGGAGCACACATGTCGTATAGTCAAAAATCTCTCCAAATAAATAAATAAATAAATAAATCATGCCAGGTGCATGTGTGTGTACCAAAAATCCCAAGAGGAGAATGGAGAAGGGATTGTGGTGTGGTCATCCCCCCAGGAGGTGATTTGTTTTCTATCTCTCTGTCTCTCTATCTTTCCAGTGAGTGCATGTGCCCTATAGCAAAAACCTCTCTTAAAGAAAAAAAAGAAAGAAAAAAAAAAGTGAAGTCCTGTAAAGTCTGTGTTTGTTCATTCCAATTTTTTTCAGTTTTTATTTTAATTGGTTGCTTACTTTCCTATGTCTATCACAGGGACTTTCTTTCCATCTTTGCACCTCCCTCTCATTTCTTAAACACTCATTTTCTGATCTGCTATTGATTCTCCGTGACTTTGGCTCACTGCTTTCCTTCACGGCTGCTAGTAATGGCCGTTTGGGGCCACTTTTCAGCTGTGCAAAGTTGGAGCATGGCTGTGCTTCCAGAGGCATTGGTCTCTAGTTGGTCTGTGTCCTGTGTATTGTCTGCTCAACTTCCTCATTACTGACATGTGACAAACTGCAAGTCTCATTCGTGCTGAATTCTTTCACCTTGAGTCAGTTTTCCAATTGTAGGTAAGGAATTTTTTTCCAGTGAATTAAACATACCAACCTTAGAAACCGGTTTGTGAAGGAAGTAAAATAAATGTTTCATTTATCTTTTCTTACCAAACAATTTGGGCAAACCTTGCAGTCACCCAATGATGTTCCTCCTGGCAAATACTAGAACATTCAGAATTAAGACATTGGTGAATAAGAAAAAATACTTTTGAGAGAGAGAGAGAGAGAGAGAGAGAGAGAGAGAGAGAGAGAGACTTGATGCTGCAATCCTACAGCCTCCGTTGGTTTTTGCCATAGGGCGGGCACCACCACACCCCAAAAAAATACTTTTAAGATCTGATAGTTCACATGGGCTACTAGAGCTTCTAGATCCAATGCGAACAATTTAATAAACTGTTACTAGCACAGACTTTGAAACCACACAGACCTCCACAGGAGTCCTCAGTCCTCTGGTTCGGTGAACTTGGGCGAGTTTCCTAACTTCACTGAAGCTGAGTTTCCTTCTGTCTGTAATGACAATGAGATTGATTACCTCACAGAGTTCACTGGAGAGAAACAACTTTTCCTCTGTCCTCTGAGGTTCAGTACTTGGTGGCTTGTGAATGAAACCGATAAAAGACTAACGGAAGGGAATATAGTTTTTTATTCACACAGGAGCACACAGAAAAATATGACTTTCCAAACAGCTAAAGATGGGAGTGTTTATATATCTTACTGAATAGGAGAGTGATAATGAGGGAGCTAGGAGTGGGGGCAGGCTTATAGAACAAATGCATAGTTAGGGGAGCAAATGAGAGAGTTTGTGGTCATGTTATTTATGCATGTGAAATGGTTTTCTCTGGCCTCTTTCTGTCTTGTAAAACTTTGCTAGAGAGATTTATGGCAGCCTCACTACCAGTAGTTTCTGCCATTAGTCAAACAGGGCAAACTCTGAAAAGGCATTTTTCTCCATCTGTTGAATCTCAGATATCATGTCTTTCTTTTAAAATTACCTTTGGGAACAGTGGGTGGCGTAATGGTTAATGTACTGGACTCCCATTTAGTTGAATGCCGTTCAAGATCTGGACCCAGTGGCTTGACATTCACGCCAGGTACATGTATGTGCCTGCCTAGAATCCCAAGAGTAGAATGGAGGAGAAGGGATTGTGACGTGGCCATCCCCCTCTCCCCCCGGGGGTGAATTCTCACTTTCTGTCTCTCTGCTCTTTCTGTCTCTCCGGTAAGTACACGTGCTGTGCCCTAGAACAAAAATCTCTAGAAAACAAAAACATACTTATCTTCATATCAGTTCTGGAGGGGCTGAGTGCCTCATAGGTTGTGGCTGTGAGAGAGTAACTGAAATAATGGTAAAACTCTTAGCACAGCACTCTAGAAACATTAACTTTTAATACTGATGTTTGAAAATTAGCCCTTCTGCCTTGACACCAGTAGTGTATGGGAAATTATGGAGATTTGTAAGTTCTTCCATTGACTCATTTAATAGATCTCACCTAGTCTGCCTAACTCCTGGATCAGCATTTCCTATATAGGTATTCAACTGCTGGTTCATCACTTCTTGTTCATAGCCCATTAAACTCTCAAACTAACTTTTCCAAATCAATTTCTTCCTGATTGTTATGCTCATTTTAGGATTTGTTGGCAGTTTCCCAAAATGATTTGAGCAACCAAAAGTTACTGTCTGCTAAGATCTGTTCCTACCTGTCCTAGCTTCCTCCTGTTTATCCATGGATGCTCTGCAGTGTCGCTCAGGGCTTTTTTTATTTTTTCTTCTTTTAACCTATAACCCCTTCATCTGGTTCGGCTTCTTGTTCATCAGGAAGAAACAGAAAAGTGCTATCTTTGCTTTTGCAATCCTTTTGTTATCAGTTGCTTGTAAATGTATAACATTTAAAAAGTCACTGAGGGTCAGTAGGAAAAATGTGTCTTATCAATGGATGTCATCTTTTTGCCCTTTAATAATGTCACAGACTTTTACATGAGGTCCATAGCTACAGTGAGCAAAATCCTAATAAGTTTAGAATGGGTCGAAAGATTGTACAACATACAATGTTTGTGTCTGTCCCTCCTAATTTAATATGTTGAAACCCTAATCCAATGCGGTAGTATTTGAAGATAGAGTTTTTGAAAGGAATAGGATCGGTGTCCTTATAAGAAAATACTAGAACAGGACCTGTAAGGAGATATATAACTTCTCAAAACACATAAACTGGTGTGGTGGTTAAGGTCCTAGACTCCCACGTGGCTGACAACGGTTCAAGTGCTGGACCCAGCTGCTTGAGGATCATGTCAGGTGTGTGTGGGTGTGTACCCAAAATCCCAAGAGGAGCATGGTAGAGAAGGGATTGCAGTGTGGCCATCCTCCCTGGGGGATGTTTTCTCACTTTCCTTCTCTCTCTTTGTCTCTCTCAAGTGACCACACAGTCCTATGGCAAAAAAAAAAAAAAAAAAAAAAAAAGAGAATAAAAAAAGAAAATACCAGAGAGCAGAGAGCTACCTAGTTCTCTTTTCTCCATGTGAGGATACAATGAGACTGGCAATCTGTAGCCCAGAAGAGCGCCGTTACCAGATTCTGACCATCTTGGCATTCTGATCTAAGACTTCCAGCCTCAAAAACTGTGAACCATGGGACCAGCAGTTAGCGTAATGGCTATGTCGCTGGACTCCCATGTAGTCGACCGCGGTTCGAGTCCCGGACCCGGTGGCTTAAACTCATGCTGGGCGCGTGTGCGTGCGTGCCCAAGATCCTGAAAGCAGAATGGAGGAGAGGGGATTGCGGCGTGGCCATCCCCCCTGGGGGGTGATTTCTCACTTTCTGTCTCTCTGTCTCTCTCTGTCTGTCTGGCGAACGCACGCGCCCTATAGCAAACACCTCTCCAAAAAATAAAAAATAAAAAAACTGTGAACCATGAATTTATGTTGTCTATAAGCTACCTAGTTTGTGGTACTTTGTTATAGCACCACAGATTAACAATGATAATTTGAATATTAGGTTATGTTGCTTTAAGGAGATATATAACTTCTCAAAACACATAAACTGCCAATATTACCTATTGCCACCCAAATTTACAAGGGGAATATTTGGTTTACTTTGCTTGGGGAAACCATTGCTCATGATAAAAATATCTTAGGTGTTGATTTAGTTTAATTTCAAATTTCATGTGTTGAGGTTTAGTTCCTATTATGACAGTATTAGAGGAAACCTAGCCCAGCTAGGGGATAAATAATAAAGCCATGTGGCATAGTGGTTAAGGTGGCTACATCCCACATGGCTATGTGGTTTGAATTTCATACTTGGTGGTTTGAAAAACACGCTGTGTGTATGTGTGCATGACCAAAATCCCAAAAGGAGAGAGAAAAGGAGAAGAGATTGTGACATAAACAACCCCCCGTGTGTGTGTGTGAGGGGTGCTTTCTCAGTTTTCTTCTCTCTGTCTCTCTCTGGTTAGTGCATTACCTTTTGGCAAATGTACAAAAAATAAAGAAAGAACTAAAGCCTTTGAGAGATGATTAGGGTGTAACCTTCATGGTCGATTTTTGATAGTTTTGTAAAAAGAGAGATACCAGAGCAGGGACAATATATGCCAGCGTAGATACACACTTGCTCTCGCTCTTACCACACGGTGCCCTGTGCTGCCTTGGGACTATGCAGAGAGAGCACCCATCAGCAAGAACACCCTCACTAGGGGTGGCCTCTTTCTTAGAACATCCAAAACCATGAGCTAAATAAACCCCTGTTTATATAAACCACCCAGGTTTAGGTATTTAGTTATTAAGCAACACGGGGAACTAGAACAGAATATTAGTATCAAAGGTGTGGGGTTGTTGCTAATAACAGATACCTGAAAATATGGAAGCAGCTTTGGAATTGGGTAATGGAGATTGGAAGATTTTGGAGAAGCAATCTAGGAAAAGTCTAGAATGCATTAAGTGTGATTCTGGTAGAGAGTCAAAAGAACAAACTAAGAATAAACCAGAACCTTTTATTTATTTTTTATTTTATTTTATTTTTTTGGAGAGGTTTTTGCTATAGGGCGCATGCGCTTGCCAGACAGACAGAGAGACAGACAGAGAGACAGAAAGCGAGAAATAACCCCCTGGGGGGATGGCCACACCGCAATCCCTTCTCCTCCATTCTCCTCTCGGGATTTTGAGCACGCACACACACGTGCCCGGCATGAGTTTAAGCCACTGAGTCTGGGACTCAAACCACGGTCGACTACATGGGAGTCCAGCAACATAGCCATTACGCCAACTGCTGGTCCCTAAACCAGAACCTTTTAGAGATTGGGTAAGTGGCTGTGAACACAATGCTGATAGAAATATAAACAGTAAAGTCCATTCTGAAGGGCTCAGAGAAAAATGAAGAATATCCTACTGGAAATTGAAAAGTGATCATCCTCGGGACCAGCAGTTAGCGTAATGGCTATGTTGCTGTACTCCCACATAGTTGACCGCGGTTTGCGTCCCGGACGCTTAAAACTCACGCCGGGTGCATGTGCGTGCGTGCCCAAGATCCCGAGAGGATAATGGAGGAGAAGGGATTGTGGCGTGGCCATCCCCCCTGAGGGGTGATTTCTCGCTTTCTGTCTCTCTGTCTCTGTCTGTCTGGTCGGCGCACGCGCCCTATGGCAAAAACCTCTCCAAAAAAAAAAAAAAAAAAAAAAAAAAGTGATCATCCTTGTTACACTATTGCAAAAAACTTTACTGTGTTGTTTCCATGTCTTAGAACTTTGTGGAGTGCCAAACTTACATTAGATATAAGTTTGATGATTTGGGGTATCTGGCAAAAAAAATCTTGTAGCAAAATATAGAAGGAGCTTCATGGTTACTCTTTTTAGAGAGAGAGATATTTTTGCTATAAGGTGCATGTGCTTGTCAGAGAGACCAAGAAATAGAAAGTGAGAAGTCACCTCCCCCCGGGGGATGGCCACACCTCAATACTTTCTCCTCCATTCTCCTCTCGGGATTTTGGGCAAGCACGCACTCATGCCCAGTGTGAGTTTTAAGCCTCCAGGTCTGCAAATGGAACTGCAGTTGACTACATGGGAGTCCAGTGACATAGTCATTATGCCATCTGGTAGTCCCCTTCATAGTTACTTTTAATTACATATAATGGCATGAGGGAGCAAGAGATGATTTAAAGATAGAATTTATATGAAAATAGAATTCATAATGCAATGGAAAAAGTTGGAAATTTCATAGCTGGGTCATGCAAAGAATGAAAAGCATGTTTGGGAGAGAAACTAAGAGTGCAACTGAATGATTGGTTGCTAAAGAGATTTCAGGAGGAATAGGAGAAATTCAGATGCTAATCATCAGGACAATGAGGAAAAGGCACAGAGGGCACTTCAGCGATCTTAAATCCTACCCTATTTCCCCCAGTCCTATCACAGGCCCAGAGGCATAGAAGAACCAGATGGTTTCGGAGGATGGGTCTGTGATGGGCTCACTGTCTTGATCTTCCTTGGGACTCTGCTCCCTGCATCCTACTGTAGTGCTTCTTGGCCCAGTTATGGCTCAAGGGATTCCAGGTCTGGCTAGACTGGCTGTTAAGACTGTCACTCTACTAGGACCAGCAGTTGGCGTAATGGCTATGTTGCTTGACTCCCATGTAGTCGACCGCGGTTTGAGTCCCGGACCCAGTGGCTTAAACTCACACTGGGCACGTGTGTGTGCGTGCCCAAAATCCCGAGAGGAGAATGGAGGAAGAGGAGAAGGAGGAGGGATTGGCCATTCCCCCAGGGAGTGATTTCTCACTTTCTGTCTTTCTGTCTCAATGTCTCTCTCTGTCTTTCTGGCAAGCATGCGCACCCTATAGCAAAAACCTCTCAAAAAAAAAAAAAAAAAAAAGACTGTCACTCTACCCGTGGCTCTAGATGTGCAAATTTCAGACCTTAATGGCATGCAAATGTAGGTCATTCTGTAGGCTTGCAGAATTCTAGAGTAGTTGAGTGTGTGTTTTTTTTAGAAGAATTATTTGTTATTTAACTTTATTTTTTCAGTCATTCATTTATGTATTTATTTTAATTTGACAAGAGAGAGACACAGAGAAATAGAAAGTGAGAAAGTCAGCCACGAGGTCTGGGACTCGAGCTGCCGTTGGCCATGTGGGAGTCCAGTTCCCTTAACCACCATGCCACCTGCTGGCCCCAAGTGTGTGATTTCAAAGGTTGTCTTTGGAAATCTGGGGGCTTAGGCAGAGTTTTGTCACAGGGGCACCACTTCAGAGAATACCACTAGGGAAATGCCAGGCGGAAATGTTGGGTCAGGGCTGCTGCAATGAGTCCTCAATGCACAGTGGGACTGAACAGGTGGGACTGTCCTTGAGACCCTAGAACTGTAGTGCTGCCAGCTTTCAGCTCCAGCCTGGGGTAACGATAGGCACAAGACTAAACAGATAGCTGAAGCATGGACTAAGTTCAGCAAAACAATGGGGCCAAGGCTGCATGATGTGGGGACCCAAGTCCCATACAAGTATGTCCAGGAAAAAGATTATTTTGCAGTTTTTTAAAAAAAATAATTATTTGTTTAGTTTTATTTATTGTAATAATTATTTAAAAAGAATTATATATCTATTTAATTTATTATTATTATTATTTAATTTGACCAGAGAGAGACAGAGAGAGAGAGAAAGGGAAAGTGAGAAAACAAACCTCTAGGCCCAGGACTTGAACCACAGTCAGCCATGTGGGAGTCCAGTGCCTTTAACTGCCACATCACCCACTGGCCCCTTATAATTATTATTTTTATTTAACTTTATTTATTATTATTATTATTCATTTTGATCAGACAGAGAGAGAGAGGGAAAGTGAGAAAGCAAGCCACCAGGTTCAGTACTTGAACAGTGGTTGGCCCCGTAGGAGTCCAGTGCCTTTAACCACCACACCACCTACCGACCCCATATGATTATTATTTTAAAAATTTGCTATAGTGTGTGTGCGCTCACCAGAGAGAGACAGAGAGAGAGGAAAAGTGATAAAGCAAGCTGCCAGATCCAGGACTTGAACCTCAGTTGGTCATGTGGGAGTCTAGCACCTTAACTGCCTTGCTACCTGCTGCCCCCTATTTTGAAATTTTAAAACTTCATACCAGTCCTCTTGATTTTAGACTTATTTGAGGTGTTACGCTTTCCTTTTTGTGGAATGGAAATGTCTACCTTCCACATATCCCACCATTGTATTTTGGGAGCATGTAATGTGTTTTGATTTCACTGGCTTATTTGGACTTCAGACTTCTGCATTGGCGCTGGAGAGCATTAAGACTTATGGGATGACTGAGATGATTTTTGTATGTGAGAAGGACATACGTTTTGGGAGGCAAGTGTAAAATGCTGTGGTTTGAATGTGTTTCTACCCCCTTATGAGGAAAGAGAGATCAGAACAGAGATGCAGACATACAGACACAGACACCTGCTTGTTCTTGCTCTGGCCATGTGATACGCTACTCTGCCTCAGTACTCTACAGAGCAAGTGTCACTGAGAAGAGCCTCACCCAATGCAGCCCCTTGACCTTGGACCCCCCATGCTGAGCTAAATGAATCTCTATTTTTTTTTTTTTTTTTTGGAGAGGTTTTTGCTATAGGGCATGTGCGCTCGTCAGAAAGACAGAGACAGAGAGACAGAAAGCAAGAAATCACCCCCAGGGGGGATGGCCACGCCGCAGTCCCTTCTCCTCCATCCTCCTCTTGGGATCTTGGGCACACACACACACACACACACGTGCCTGGCGTGAGTTTAAGCCACCTGGTCCGGGACTTGAACCACGGTCGACTACATGGGAGTTCAGCAACATAGCCATTACGCTAACCACTGGTCCCTGAATTAATAATTCTTTTAAAAAAACAGTAATTGCAAAGAGAAATGGAGAGAGAGACTCTGAAAAAATTACAGGACTTAAACAATGAAGAATGACAACAGTAAGCTTGGAGGCCCAGATGATGGGCTCGGCTCTGGGTAAGAGTCTAACTTAGTGGAAATGCCCAGTAGGCAACTGGGACCAAGATTTTAAAATCAAGTGAGATTCGAAATCTCTAGGGATGATGAGTTTTCTAAAAGAAGACTTTATGAAGATGTGCCCAACGAGCTGTAGACTGAATTTCAAATAATGGCCAGATATCAGAAATCAAGAAGAAAAAGAAAGGGCAGTATTGAGAGCTCAGAAAAATAAAGGACTTTAGGGTTATATGTAATTGTGCATGAGTAGGGAGATCACGTAGTTCACTTCTACCATCGAGACAGAGACTGGCCTAAAGACCCTCAGAACAGAGATATAATAGACAGTGACATGATAGAAACAGAAATGGAGGTGGCTCACTGTACAGAAGCATTCAGAGGGAGAGTTCATTCTTGACAAGTAAGAATATTTGGAGCAAAGTGGAAGAAGTTAGAAGTGTATAGATTCAAGTATAGTGATTTTTCCAGGATTTAAAAAATGGAAAAAAAAATAAAGCTATTGGAGAGTATCCATATTAAAAAAACCTTGAATATGGGACCAGCAGATGGCGTAATGGCTACATTGCTGGCCTCCCATGTAGTCGACCATGGTTTGAGTCCTGGACCCGGTGGCTTAAACTCGCTGGGCACGTGTGTGTGCGTGGCCAAGATCCCGAGAGGAGAATGGAGGAGAAGGGATTGTGGCGTGGCCATCCACCCTGGAGGGTGATCTCTTGCTTTCTGTCTCTGTTTTTCTGGCGAGTGCACGTGCCCTATAGCAAAAAAAAAGACTCTCAAAAAAAAAAAAATCTTGAATTTATTTTATTTTCAAATAAAATCTATTGAAATTAATAATTGATTATATAGTAAATATGTTATTTACCTTCACATAAATATGCATTTCTTATACCTAAGAACATTGAATTAAAAAAAAAGATGAACACTCTTAAGCACTTTCTTTAAGACAGTCCACAGAACGGCATTATTGAAAAGAACCTCTTTTCCAGAAAATATTGGAAGAATTCCACTTGAATAAATATTGCATAACTCAGTGCCTACTTTTGCATACCCATACTTGTGTTAAGCTAATCCTAGTTTCCAAAAAAAGGTTTTTGTAGTGTTGAAAAGCATTTCTGAAATACTGCCAACCCCATCTTGTGATAGAAGTTCTTTGGTATAAAACAGGTTAGAAGGGGTGAGATGCCAAATAGGTATTTAGAGAGAGTTTGATTTTGATTTTGATTTTTTATATTTACATGAATCATGGTTTAGATCATCTGTTTCTGTAAATTGTTTCCAATATGCTATCTGATCACTTTCTGCTTTATCATCAAAAATTGTCTTTTTGGTCCTTTTCAACCATCTGCTTTAAATATAAGTGATAAAGTGCTTAGATTTTAGCATAAATCATTCCTCTGGGATATGTTTGTATCTGTTGGATTTACGCTTTGGATTGAACAGTTACTGTATGAGTGAGATTTGAGACAGTAACTAGTTACCCACAGAGAAGGAGTGAGTTTAAAAAAGGACATATTATTTATCCATTTACTTGTTATAAGCCTGTTGTTTAGCCACGCACTCTGTTGACAATCAAACTATAATTTATTTGCAGGAGACTTTTTCCTTGTTTCACATTTTCATGATCATGATATTATCTGGTTTCAATAGTTTTATTCCTTGGACTTCCAGAGTCTTTTTTATTGGCCACTTATACATACGACATTAGCTGTTTCCACCGGAAATTCTGCTTCTCCTTCTGCTGCCCCTTCCCGCTTGTCACCCAGCTCTGCAGGTTTTGACAGATACTAACTTACTGCTGAACTTCCTTTGTTTTCACTTTTACATTTTTTTTTTTTCAGTTTTTGTTTACTCAACTTGTGAATCAGCAAGATTACATGTATTATTTAAATTTTCCTTTTGGTATGAACCTTTGTTCATTTGTTTATTTGTAGAGCATGTGCACTGACCAGAGAGAGAAAAAAAGAGAAGGGGGGCAGAAAGTGAGAAATCACCCCCCAGAGGGGAATAACCATACCATAATCCCTTCTCTTCCATTCTCCTGGGGGTTTAGGCATAATGCACAAGTGTTGGGCATGATTTTCAAGCTGCCGGTCCAGGACTTGAACCATGGTCAGCCATTTTGGAGTTCAGCACCTTAACCTCCATGTCTCCTGCTGGCACCTGAACCTATGTTTTTAATGCCTAAAAAAAGCAACTTCTTTATAATAGAGATTTAAGAAAAAAGGAGGGTATAAAAGTTTTTGTAATCCTACCATTCAGAGAGATCTGTTGATATTTTTGTTTATATGATGCCATACTTTTTTGAACGCCTACATGTAAATAATTAAAAAACAGAAATGGGATTATATAGGACATACCCTTTCCAAACTTACTTTTTTCATTAAAATGTATCATGCACATACAATCCTACCCCGATATTCCCTTACAATGTAAACCATTTTTATGAATCTAGATATTTGGCCACTCTATATGAACTTGAATAAAAAGGTCCAACTTTAAGATTCCATGGATATATGGTCTTGTATTAGAGCAAACAGAAAGACACAAGTGTCTTCTTTTTTGTTTAATTTTGCCAGAGGGAAAATTAACACTTCCTGGAAACAGACACAGAAAGAGGGAATGTGAGAAAGCACCTCCCTTAGGGCATGGTGACGACACAATCCCTTCTCTTGACTCTCTCCCTGCTTACGGAATTTTGGGCATGCATGCACAGGTGCCTGGCGTGTTTTTCAAGCCAACGGATAGGAGACTTGAACTGCACAGTCTGTCCTGTGGGTTCCAGCCATCTTAACCACCACACCATGGGCTGACCCTGCAGGTGCCTTCATTATTCTTTATATAGGTGCTCTGCAGAACTTCAGAAACCTGAAGGGGTGTGGCTGTGTAGCAAACAGAACCCAACAATCAACCTCAATGGCCTGGAGACCCATTTAACCAGGATGAGTTCTCCAGTCACAGCCCTATCATTTTATCCCTAAGGACAGACAAACCAAACCCTACTAGTGACTATAAAAGACTACTTACCAAATTAACAGTACACACCCAAATGCTGCTGTCCCAGATAATCCGGTCATAAATGGAAGTCGTATTTAACTCATGATATTCCTAAAATAAAAGGTATTTTCCCATGCTCTTTAAAAACAACCACATAACTATAAAACAAAGAAGGCATTGATCTTAAGGAGAATGTAATTTACATTCTTTTCTCTCCTCGAGGACAATTTTAAATCATTGGGTCGTCAGGAAATTCATGACTCATTGACTTTCCAGGTGACCTAATATAAAAAAAAATCGTACAGCTAGTATATGTTCACCACAATTAGAAAATACACAGGGGCAGGGGCCAACAGGTGGCACGGTGGTTGAGAGCACTAGACTCCCACATGATCGACTGTGGTTCAAGTCCCGGACCTGGTGGCTTACTTTCGCACTTTCTCTCTCTCTCTCATTCCCTCTCTAGTCAAATTAAAATAAATGAATAAATACATGGTGGCTTGCTTTCTCAATCTCTCATGAAATTAAAAAAATAAATAAATAAAATTTAAAATAAAATTCTAAAAATAAAAAAGAAAATACACAGGGGCAAATGTACAAAAAAAAGTATACACTTTTAACCCTATTGTCCAGCAATAACCTATGTATAAGTTTTTAATATGTAGCCTTCCAAATAATATTTTTATGATGAGGAGATTATGGGGCCAGCAGATGGCGTCATGGTTAAGGGCATTGGACTCTCACATGGTTGACTGCAGTTCGAGTCCCTGACTTGGCAGCTTGCTTTCTCACTTTCCCTCTCTCGCTCTGTCCCTCTGTGGTCAAATTAAGATACATTTTTTAAAAAGTTAAATAAAATAATTCTTTAAAAAAAATGAGATTCCAAAAAGTATGTGAAACAATGGAATTAAAGTATGAGTTTATCTTGGGGCAAAGAAATGAAAAGCCATGTATAGAGTATGAATTTTCCACGAACTTTTTGTAAATCCCCTTATATACACATAAATAATTTGTATATGGCAAGCATTAACAGTTTGTAATTAAAAACTGGGTTTGCGTTCCTATTTAACGCACAGATCACGTCTAATTGATGCACAGTCTGTCTGCTCTGGTATCCAGAAGGTATCCACCGCCTTCTTTCCCCCTCTCCTGGCTCCATTTGGTCCATGTTTACTGGCCATCACAGCCTAGGAAGGGACCTCACCAGCACTGTTGCTGCTGATCCAGACAGTCAGGTCGCTTGTAAATAGAAATTATATTTTAACTCATGATGTTCCAAAAATAAAAGGCATCCTCCTCGCCTGTGTGAAGGTATGGCCTGACTCACGGCGCTGCGGAAGCTGCCGAGTGTCTCATGGGTCTCAAAGCAGCATTGACATGTGCCACAACTGAAGAAAACAGTTCTTTCAGCTTCTCAGAGCTCAGTGTCCAATCTCCTGTCAGCGAGTCTGCAAACAAACACAAACGCCTATCCATAAGAACAGCTGACATATTTAGGACCGTGAAATCTTAAGCCAAATGTATAAAACACAGCATTTTTCTCAAAGAGAGTAATAGGTGTCACCCAGTGAGCGCGCTTCGCTTACCGTAGGCAGCTGCCTGTGTGAACCTCTTTGTACTGAAACTTTCAAGTTTGGGGGCTCACAACCTCAAATACCTTCTATTCAGATAAGGGATCAGCTTAATACGTACCTCATTAAATAGATTATTCAGAATTTCCAGATCAAAGAAACAATCTTCCCTAAAAGTAGATCCAATAACTGCAAAACAAACAGTGAAAACCAGTTCACGCCTTGACAGCTCTGTAGGCTTTTACTTTGCCCATCCAGGTTTCAGTTGGCTGAGTTTCAGTGAAGATGCATGTTTGACATTCTTGTCCCTGCTTAGCAGTCTCAGCTCCTTTTTTTAAAGAATTACTTTATCGAACTTTATTTATTTATATTAATTTGACCAGAGAGAGACAGAGTGAGAGAGAAAGAGAGAGAGAGAAAGTGAGAAAGCAAGCCGCCAGGTCCAGGACTTGAACTATAGTTGGCCATGTGGGAGTTCGGCACCCTTAACCACCATGCCACCTGCTGGCCCCAGCAGTTTCAGCTCTTAACTCTGGTTTGTCTGAAAAGGGTTTTGAAAACAGAAATGGGTGACAAAGGGGAACTTTCCATTTTGATGGAAAAGATACTGAAAGTATCTTTATTTTGGGGACCTGCAGATGGCATAAAGATTACGTAGCTAGACTCCCATGTGGTCGACTGTGGTTCGAGACCTGGACCCAGTGGTTTAAAACTCACACCAAGCGAGTGTATTTGTGTGCCCAAAATCCCAAAAGGAGACTGAAGGAGAAGGAATTACAGCGTGGCCATCCTCCCTGGGGGGTGATTTCTTGCTTTCTGTCTCTCTGTCTCTCTTATAGCAAAATCTCTTTTAAAAAAAGTATGTTTATTTTTAAGTTGTTGCAATGAGAATATACTATTCATAATTATAAACAAACAAACTGACAACATCTCTACCAACAAAGTGAAAGTAGGGACCTGGCCCCAAACGTGTTAGTGTTCTGATTGAAACTCATGGGATATCTAGTTCTTTCCCTTCATTTTAATTTGCCAGCATGCTCACGTGTTTGCCAGTGAGAAGTACAGAGAGAGCTGGAGAAAGCTCCGCCCGCCATGGGCATGGTCACACCGCAACCCTTTCTTCTCCATTTATCTTTCCTGTCAAGATTTTGGGCACACACCCACATACACCTGGTGTGTTTTTCAAGCTGCCGGGGTTGGAATTCAAGCTGTGCAGTTGGTCATGTGGAATCCAGTTCCTTTAACCACAAGGCCTTAGGACCCATCTATTTCTTTTTATTATTATTTTTTTTGGGGGGGGGCAGGGTTTCACTGTATGGTGATCTTTGTGCCTCAGCCTTCCAAGTTGCTGGGACTATAGGGATACACCAACACACCTGGCTTTTATGTTAGGCCTGAAATCAAACCAAGGCCTCCCATCTGTCCCCAACTTGCTGAGTAGCAGCATCTACTGACATGCACTACTGTAGCTGGGCCACTAGTGTGTATTTCTTTTTTGGGGGAGAGATTTTTACTATAGGGTGCATGCGCTGGCCAGAGAAACAGAGAGAGACAGTGACAAATCATCCCTCAGGGCGATAGTCATGCCGCAATCCCTTCTCCTTCATTCTCCTCTTGGGATATTGTGCATGTACGCACATACACCTGGTGTGAGTTTCAAGCCTCCAGATCTGGGATTTGAACAGCAATTGGCCCTGTGGAGTCCAGCAACGTAACCATTACCCCATCTGCGAATCCCCACTGGTGTATATTTCTAATGCACTGTTGTAAGACTGTGCTAGCATGGACAAATGGAAAGGCTAATCTAGATGTTAGTGCACTGGTCTCTGTAACAGCCGTGAAATTCTTGCACACATCATTACATCCCTGTTTTCTTTCTTTCTCTCTTTCTTTTTTTTTTTTTTTTTTTGAAGAGGGTTTTGCCTTAGGGCACATGTGTTCACCAGAGAGACAGACAGAGACAGTGAGAGGCAAAGTGAGAAACCACCCCCCACCCCCAGGAGGGATGGCTACACTGCAATCCTTCTCTTCCATCCCTCTCCCTGGATCTTGGGCACACACACACATGCACCTGGCCTGAGTGTCAAGCACCAGGTCTAGGACTTGAACTGCAGTTAGCCATGTGGAAGTCCAGTGACATAACTGTTATGCTATCTGCTGGTCCCCCTCAGTTTTCTTTTTTATTCCATGTTTTCTGGAATGTTGCAACATCTTGGAATACCACCACTTTGTAGGATATATAACTTTCATTTGAATAGTTGTAAGAAATAATACATACTCCTATTTCTCTAAATAAAATTTAATTTTTCTGAGTTCCCTTTTACTGAGTTGAAGGAAAATTTAATTTGTCACTTTCATATTTCCCTTTCTCTACTATGGGCTTTTGAGAATCCTGGGGACACTGCATGGTCCACAGACCCAGCAGTGGCCCCTCTGGTCTGTGGTTGACACTAAAGCACTAGTAACTTCCTTCTTGTCCAGTGTGGCAAAAGTACTTGAAGAGAGGTAGCTCGGCTTTTTTACTTTTCTAAGCTTTATCTTGGCCTTGGGGGTTCTGTTTTTTGGGGGGAGGAGATGTTTTTGCTATAGGGCACATGTGCTCGCCAGAAAGACAGAGAGAGACAGACAGAAAGCAAGAAATCACCTCTCAAGGGGGATGGCCACACCGCAATCCCGTCTCCTCCATTCTCCTCTCGGGATCTTGGGCACTCACGCACACGCGCCCAGTTTGAGTTTACGCCACCAGGTCCGGGACTCAAACCACAATCGACTACATGGGAATCCAGTGACATAGCTGTTATTCCAACTGCTGGTCCCAGCCTTGGGGATTCTTCAAGTCATTTCTCTTAAAGTTCCCTATACTGATTTTAGCTTTTGTAGCTAATGCTTTGAATTAAATTTCTCCCAGTTGAAATACTCAACTTGTTTTGTTTTTCCTTGACTAGACCGTAAATAACACCCCCATTTTTCCCTGCTTAGTATCCTTGGACCACCCCATTACAGGTCTGGTCACCTCCTATGATGGGAGTAAGAGGCTGTCCTTACTGTTCTCAGATCCCATAAAATCCTAATCATTTATGATTCTTATGATTGCAAATACCATAAACCTTATTGAGGAAATGTAAGAAAAATGGAGAATTTATTATGAGATTGTAAGTGTGGATCATGGAACCCTACTGCCAGGATGTGTCTAGGCCTCCAGAACTATGGATGGGAGCACTGCAGGTAACTATTGTGAGACTCAGGAGACATTATCTCAAGAAAAAAGGAAAGTTTATTGTGAGAAAGAGCACCAGAGAGTCTGAAGCTGGAGGTGTCTCAGCCCATGAGCCGGAGGGGGCTCCTTTTATAGAATAATCAAGCAGTTCTTAGAGACTGTATATGTGACTGGTAGGCTGGGGAGTTAGCATAGTGGGGTAAGCACACATGAAACATTTGGTGGGTCTTTTTGATCCTTCTCTAGGGAGTTAGATCTCCCAGTACTCGCTTTGGGTCTTTTGTTGGGGGGGGATGGCCACACTGCAATCCCTTCTCCTCCATTCTCCTCTCGGGATCTTGGGCACGCACGCACATGCGCCCGGCGTGAGTTTTAGCTACCGGGTCTGGGATTCAAACTGCGGTCGACTACATGGAAGTCAGCCACATAGCCATTACACTAACTGCCGGTCCCCCCTTTGGGTCTTTATCTGATCCTTCCTGGGCCAGTGTGCCCTTGCAGTAGTGGCACCTGGAGTGTCTTGCCAAGAGCAGTTATGCAGAAGTTCGGCCGCAGTTCTCTGTCAGACCTAGATTGATACCAAGTGGTGCTCAGGAGAGTTTTACTGTATGGCACCTTACAACTATCAGTTAGCTAATGCTACATAACAGTTCTTATGACATAGTCCATATACGTTTTTTCCCTAAATTTATGAGATGGCTGGACAGTTCTGGCCATCTGGGCTAGTCTTATATGATCTCAGCTGGGCTTCTTGATTCTTGGTCAGCTGTAGGTCAGCTAAGGACTGGTATATTACAATGGCCTTCACCGGGACACTATAGCTATGCTACTTATCCCTCCAGAAAGCTAGCCAAGTATTTTCTCAGGGAGTGGATAGATCAGGGAGAGAAAGAGTAAATGTGCAAAGCTTTTTGTAATCTGGGCTTGAAACTACCCTATCACTTTTGCCAAGTCATGAGTTCACCCATATTTAAGCAATGGGATGTTAGGCTTCATGATTGAAGAGCTGCAAAGTTATACTTTGAAGGGAGTGACATATAGGAAGGGGAGTGAAGAATTAAGACCAGTTAATCTGTCCACCACAGTAATCCAGGAAATACTCTTTTCTTTTCTGCGCTGGTTTGTTTTACTCTTTTTTAACTGTAGACCAGCTTTTTCTCTTACCTGGCCCATGTGGTATAAAATGACCACTGCCACCAGCTTCAAATATACACTTTCACTTTGCAAGAAGAGAACTAGGCTAAAAGCGTAAGCTCACCCCACTGCGTATATCCTGGGAAAGATGCAAGTGACTCATGGTGAGTCAGATGCCCACTCATGGATCAGTCAGGATCAAACTGGTGTTCTCACTATTACCATACAGGTAGAAGGAGAGTAGAGGGTAGTTAATCAATAAAGAAGGAGCCACACAGATATTTTAAAGTGGTTCCAATGTGTCCTCAATATTTTTAGGAACTTTTTTTTTTTTTTTTTTTTTTTTTTTTTTACAATTATGACTTAAGTCATGAACAAAGGGTTTTATGGACTAATGTTGGGGCCAGCAGGTGGTGTGGTGGTTGAGGCACTGGACATTCCCACATGGCCAACTATGGTTCAAGTCCCAGACCTGGTGGCTTGCTTTCTCACTCTCTCTCTCTCTCTCTCTCTCTCTGTGACTCTCTGGTCAAATTAAAGTAAATGAATGAAATAAAAATTAAATAAATAATTCTTTTTTAAAAAAAGATGGATTCGTGTTTTGAGCAAGAGCATGGGTTCTAGAATAAGAGTAGCTGTGTTAGTGTCTCTAATCTGCCACATCCTGATTCAGAAATCTTGGGCATTCTTTTTTTAAATTTTTTAAAAATAATTCACTGAGTTATTAGATGAGCGAACATATGCCCATATGATTAATAAAACTATACTGTATTAAAAAGACATGCTGGGAATTCGCAGCACTATGTGTTATTGAAATAGCAAGAAGTGGGACCAGCAGATGGCGTAATGGCTATGTCACTGGACTCCCGTGTAGTTGACTGTGGTTCAAGTCTTGGATCCAGTGGCTTAAACTCATGCCAGGTGCAGGTGCGTGTGTGCCCAAGATCCCGAGAGGAGAATGTAGGAGGAAGGATTGCGGCGTGGCCATCCCACCTGGGGGGTAATTTCTCGCTTTCTGTCTCTCTCTGTCTTTCTGGTGAGTGCACACACCCTATAGTAAAAACCTCTCCAAAAAAAAAAAAGGAAATAACAAGAAGCACTTCATATATTATAAGCAAACACTAGAAGAGGGTAACTACTTGAAGACCTCCTAATACCACTGGTCTGGGATGACTAAGAAGGGCATCGTTTTATGCAAACACACCTCCAAAGATTCAGAGCATATCTGGTGATTAATGTTTTAGAAAATTCTACTGTAATAAGAGATATTGAATAGTATTTCACTGGGACAAGAAGACTAAGAGCCAGCCAGGTTAGCATGGCTCAATACTTCTATGAAAAAATTAGTTCTGACTTAAGAAATTAGAAATAAAATAATTTTTAAAAGACACTAGTAGTCTTTAAGAAACATTAAGGGGCTCACGGGTCACTGTGAAAATGCATCACTTTTCCTGTCTGCTTAATAAGTTAAAAAAGTTTAAAAAGTTGTGCAGTTTCCATCACAGTGGCTTATACACATTTTTAAGAAGCATTTTAAAGAGTTTAAATGTATTTTTAAAACAATAATAGAGCTTTTTTTTTTGAAACATTTAGCCCTATTGTCACAATTACTGTGTAAGAGACTCAGAGTAAGAGACTGCATTTGTATGAAAGATACAAATTGACACACATTTTATGGCAACTTATACCCTAACATCTACAAAATTCACATTTATAATACAAGCAAGTGGGACCGGCAGGTGGTGGCAGGTGGCAGCAGGTGGTGGTTAAAGGCACTGGACTCCCAAGTGGCAGACCACAGTTCGAGTCCCAGACCTGGTGGCTTGCTTTCTCACTCTCTCTCACTCTTACTCTGTCTCTCTCTGATCGAGTTAAAATAAATAAATAAATGAATAAATAAAGTTAAATAAAACAAATTCTTAAAAAATAAAATATAATACAAGCAAGTACAAGGCCAGGATGAAACTGCTGAATCCCAAAAAGTCAAACTGTAAATACTATACTCTTTTTATTTTGCCCCCTTAAAAAAAGTATAATTTCAACACCAAATTTAAAAAGCCAATTTTTATCCTAAGTTTGGCAAGGACCCATTTTCCAGATGCATTTCAGTAAACACAGTTTTCCTATGCTGATGTAGTAAAGTATTTCCCATTTTTCTTCTGGCCCTAAGTCTGCGTTGCCTGGTCAGTTTAACAGAGTTCTTTTGCTGAGAGGCTGGGGAGACGCTTGCAGGCTGAGCACCACTGCTTCAAGTATTTCATCTGTGCTTCTTCGTAAGGAAGCCAGAGTAAGATTCTTCTAATGCCCTTTATTTAAAGAATTATTTTATTTGACTTTAATTAATTAATTAATTGATTATAGTTAATTAAAATTTGACCATAGAGGGACAGAGTGAGAGAGAGAGAGAGAGAGAGAGAGAGAGAGAGAGAAAGTGAGAAAGCAAGTCACCAGATATGGGACTCGAACTACGGTTAGCCATGTGTCCAGCGCCCTTAACTAGCATGCCACCTGCTGGCCCTCTAATCCTTTTAAAGTTTGCTGGAAGAGTTTCTTCAACTTCTTGGACTTTTGTTTGACCAGGAGTTGACATCTTTAAATGCTTTTGGTCCATGATGGTGTTTGTTGAATTGGTAGGCATAGAGCCAACGGATAGGCTATTGTTCAAAGCATCACGTATTTTTAAAGTCAGGGCTTTAGCACACTTTTCTTCAAGTGGCTCTGGGTCTTTTGAGGGTACAACTACAACCTGGACACTCCCTCAAGCTATTTCAGCTGGGATTTAAAAAAAAATGATCTGAGAAGGCATTACTATGAGCAAGGGCAGGTATATGGTCTTTAGAGTTCAGCCTTGGCCATGGGTCTTCCTCCAGTACTTCACTGGTGGTGTACAACATGGGCAGGAGTCATGACACAGGATTCTTTACTGTCATAGGAAGGTCGTCACTCAGGTTCAGACAGAGCTCACCCTCACTGGTGGAGTTCCCCTGATTGTCCACTCCTGGAGAGATGCAGATTAACATGGCACTGGTGTTATCTGCTCAGATTGTAGGCCACCTCCAGTGGCCTGATGCTCGATTCCCCAGAATTTTGGCACAAGTTTGTACGTGTTCAGTTATCGAGTGTTTTTTGTCCTCTTGATCCTGACACGTTAAGATGGCATCTTGAAGTGGAATCATATTGGAAAGTCTACTACTCCTTAAGATAATAAACTTCTGAGGAGTCAAGAGTGTGGACACTTGTATCTGGTTCAGATGCCATCACACACTCACCATGGAAGAAATCATAACTCCACAAATCACCAGGTGCCCTTGCTACTGCCAGAAAAAGAATCTGGTCAATAACTGTGCTCCTTCTAACAGGTCCATTGTGAGTGAGCTGAGGTGGTTTCCAAACTACATGATTCACTCCAGACGTGTTCAACACATTCCTACCATGTCCTTTGATTCATTCTCTTTCCTTAGGAAGTTCTGGGTTATGATCCTGTGTCACCTCCACAGCTCTGACAAAATCATCCTTAGGGTAACCCTGAATTCTAAGAACCACCCCTGAGTCACCTATGTGAGCTACATACATCTTCAATACCCCGTATGATGACCACACTGGCACTTGTCCCTGATGTGTTGGGAAGACCTATGATAGTCTTAAGCCATTCTACAAAATCTCCTTCCCTTGGCCTTTCAACTTGCCATGATTTTGGTATGTTAGCACGCACCCAGCATATTCCAGGCCCACCTGAGTCTCAAAAGGATCTGTGCATAAGAATTGCCTATGCAGGACTTGTTGAAGAAATCGATGTGCCAGAGTGACTTGGCAGGGGGTGTAGAAAGCGTTAAACAAAACAAAACAAAACAGCCCTGCAATTGTTCTTCCCTGAGTGTAAAGGATATCCCCATCCACTCAACTCCTGGGCCCCTAAGAAAGGATGTTCTCTGGGAGAGGGCAAATTCTTCACCTTCTTGTGGTCCAGTTACCTTATTAGTAAAACTGAAGGGAAAAAAAGACTTCTACCTTGTGATTTAAATTCATTTAAATTGATTTAATTAAAAAATTATCATTATTATTATTATTATTATTAATTTGCTATAGGGCACATGCACTTGTGAAAAAGAGAGAATGTGAGAAAGCAAGTCACCAGGTCTGGGATTTGAACCACAGTTGGCTATGTGGGAGTCCAGTGTCTTAACCACCACACCACCTGCTGACCCCACCTCATGATGAGTTAATTGGCAAATACATAACAGTGTCTGCACAGTAGCATGTACTAAAAAAAGGTTAGCTATTGATACTGTTATTACCACTAAAGAATGTTGACTATTTGTATAGTGCATACAAAACTCAACAGTATACACTTGTGTCTCTATGAACTTTCACTGTCAGATTGATTTGCCAGGTTCCTCTAGAGATCTCGTCTCTAATTTGAAATTAAACTTAATACAGGATATCCCTATTGGAAACCCAAATATGTCATGCTCATCATTCTGAGTATTAGACATCTTTTGAAGGCATTTCTTTGTGTTTTTGTGTATGCTTACAGAAGACACAAAGAATTAAGTCAAAGGTACTTATAAAAAAAGCCAGGAAGGCCAGTATTTCAGTAGTAGCAGAATGAAGCAGTGAACTTTCAGAAGGATGAGGATCAGAGTGACTCTGCTGTAGGCAATGGAAAGTCAGAAAAGCAGAATGTTTTGAAGAAGAAAAAAAGATCTTTATCTAATCTCTCCCCAACTGCTATTCAAGGCCCAGAAACCTGGAAAAGTTAGTAAATGTACACCCATAGTCCAGGCCAAAAAAGAAAATATGTTACCGTAAATGATGGGTTATAGATAATTTAAGCCATTCTAGAATGCATGTAGATAGGAGTTAGGTGGGCACAGGAAATTAGAATTTTAAAGAATTTTAAAATTATATTATTTTTAAAATTATAATTTTTAAAAATTATAATTTTAAAAATTATATTATTATGTAAGTTTTTGTGAAGATCACATTGTATTGAATGTATCCAATTTAAAAGTACTTGCAAGTTGTTGTGAAAATGTTTTAAAATAACTTTTTTTACTCACCACACCTACATTCTTTGGGCATATTCACATAGGAAGCAGCTAAAACTGAAGGCAGGCAATTCCCTTATACTCTTATCAAAAATAGAAGCCAATAGTTGTAATGACTCACTTGTTTCCTTCTGCTTTCGAACCTTATCTTGGGACTACAGATTGCGTTACAATAAGTAATTGTACATCTTTTGTGAAGCACCTTGAAATGTTTTGGCATAATAATAAACTGGCCACGTTTTAGAATTCTCAAACAAAGCTAAATTTGTAACTATGACTCGTCTCCGTCATGTAACACTTTATATTGTTTTGAGAACTTTCAGTTTTCAAAAAAAAAGGATCATAACCAAAAGTATATTAAATAAAATGGATCAATTTAAATAAGCATTTCTCTATAGTGGAATCTATTTGTGTCATATTTTTCTTAATTTCTAATTTCTCAAGTACACCACAAATATGTCTTACTATAAATTCTAGATAATCTGATTCTTGAATATTGTCCATAACCCAATTTCTTTCTTTTTTTTATTGCCAAAGGCCACATATGTGTGTGGGAGAGAGACAGCGAGAAAGAGAACCACCTCCAAATGGTGCTTGGTCATGCACGTTTCTTCTCCATTTTTCCATCTCATTGAGATTCTGGACATAAACAGGCTTGTGCCAAGCATGTTTTTCAAGTTACTGGGATGGGGATTTGATATGGTAGGCCATGTGGGATCCAGGTCCCTTACCCCCTGGACCACAAGGCCAGCCTTCCATGTAGTCTATATTAATAAAGCCTCTCGTATTCATCTTGGGACATGATTGTCTCAAATCAAGGCTATGCTTCTTAGCCTCCTGCTTTAGTAAGCACTTCCGTTACTAACAACTGGATACCTCACTTGGTTGTTTATAAAGCATAGAGATTTATTTAGCTCATGGTTTTAGAGGACCAAGGTCAAGAGGCTGGGCCACATCTGGTGAAGGTTGTCTTGTTGGTGGAGTCCTCATTGGACTGCACATTTTCAAGGTAGCACAAGGCAAGAACTTGCATCTGAGTCATGGTGTCTAAACTCACTAGGATTCAATCGGGCCCCACCCTGATGACCTTATCTAATCCTAGTCACCTTTATGGTATTTGGTTCTCTAGAGAAAAAGAACCAAGGGACCAGCAGTTAGCGTAATGGCTATGTCGCTGGGCTCCCATGTAGTTGACGGCAGTTTGTGTCCCAGACCTGGTGGCTTAAAACTCACGCTGGACGCATGTGTGTGCGTGCCCAAGATCCCGAGAGGAGAATGGAGGAGAAGGGATTGCGGCGTGGCCATCCCCCCTAGGGGGTGATTTCTCGCTTTCTGTCTCTCTCTTTCTGGCGAGCACACGCGCCCTATAGCAAAAAAACAAAAACAAAAACGAAAAAACAAAAACAAAAACAGAACAACAACAACAAAAAACTCTCCAAAAAAAGAAAAAGAACCAACAGGATAATTATATGTATGTGTATATATATATATATATATATATATATATATATGTGTGTGTGTGTGTGTGTGTGTGTATATATATATATATATATATATATATATATATATATATATAAGAAAGGATTTATTATAGGAATTATCTTACATGATCATTAGATTAAGTCCCACAAGAGGCTATCTGCAAACTGGAGAAACAACGGGAAGGCTTGGAAATAGGGAAGCTGGTGCAGCTCCTACTTTAAGTCCACTAGTCTGAATGCCCTCATAAGCTACAGGCCTGAGAATGTTTAGACAGCCACTGGTATGAGTCCAGATCTAAAAGTTAAAAATTTGTAATCTGAAAGGGTTTGGGGGCTAAGGTCTGGTGCAAACCAAATGGCATCAAGGGTGAATCATAGAGTACGGACGGAGAAGGCAAATGTTCTGGCAGTAGGAGTAGAGACACAACATGCTCTGGGATAAAGGGTCAAGAGAAGAAACAGAATGCCCCACTTCTTCTGTTTGTCTTTTCCATGCCCCCAGCTGACTGACTGGTTCCTACCCACACTGAAGGTGAGTTTTCCTCTAAGTTTGTTGACTAACATGTCAATCTTGACTGGCAAGATCCCTGCCCACATTGAAGGCAGGCCTTCCCTTCTCCAACAACACTCACATGCCAATCTTAATGGCAGAACTCTCACAGACACACTCAGGACTGATGCTTTACCAGCCATCCAGGTATTCCTCAATCCATTCAATTTGACACCCCAAATTAACCTGCACATCTCACAAAGGCCCTACCTCTTAATCTCATAGATGAAGTTTCTGCTCTCTTATATATTTTATCACATGAATTTTGGGGGTATGCATTCAAACCACAGCACCTCCCTTCCAACTGAGTATGGCTGAATAATTGAATTCTAGAGAAGGGGGCCTAAGTGGCAGTTGTGTTTGACTCCCTCTGAGCTTCCATATAAGAGAAATAAATCACAATTACCTCCACATCTTACTTCCCATGTGCATCTCATTCAGTAAAGAGATAGTGAGAAATGATAATAAAGTGAATTCTTTGTCTTTAGGTGTGATTGAAATAAAAGATTATGTAAGGGAACTAACTCTACCTCAGTCTGTATTCAGTGTGACAGACCCAAGCCTTCACCAGTATACTTAATTGCAATAGAAAGAAATCCATCCTTAAAAATACAAAACACTCAGGACCAGCAGTTGGCATAATGGCTATGTCGCTAGACTTGCATGTAGTTGACCATGGTTCGAGTCCCAGACCCAGTGCCTTAAACTCACGCTGGGTGTGTGTACATGTGTGCCCAAGATCCCGAGAGGAGAATGGATTGTGGTGTGGCCATCCCCCCAGGGGGTGATTTCTCACTTTCTGTCTCTCTGTCTCTGTCTTTCTGGCAAGCTCACGTGCCTCATAGCAAAAGCCTCTCCAAAAAACAAACAAACAAACAAAAAAAACGCTCATTTGTAAGCTGGTGGTTGTTTCTCTGTTGGAAATTATCACATACTATAGACTTTCCACCCAATTATTTCTATCTTCGTTGCAGGTGAAAAAGGAGAGTTGGGAACCAGCAGTTAGTGTAATGGCTATGTCGCTGGACTCCCACGTAGTCGACCGCGGTTCGCGTCTCGGACCCGGTGGCTTACAACTCACGCCGGGCGCGTGTGCGTGCGTGCCCAAGATCCCGAGAGGAGAATGGAGGAGAAGGGATTGCGGCGTGACCATTCCCCCTGGGGGGTGATTTCTCGCTTTCTGTCTCTATGTCTCTCTCTGTCTGTCTGGCGAGCGCACGCGGCCTATAGCGAAAAACCTCTCCAAAAAAAAAAAAAAAAAAAAAAAGGAGAGTTGAAGTACATGGTAAGAGAGATTTGTGCTATAAAGAAAATTTTAAAGAATAATTAAAAAATTTTAAAGATGATAAAAAATGAAAAAATATAAGTAAAAGATCTTAATTTTGGCTATATTTGAAAATAGGGTAAACAGTTACACTTTGTATTCTAGTTTCTCTGGTCTTTCTGATATAGAGTTATTTGAATTTCCTAAATATTGCTTCTATTTAAAATTATAGAAGTGTTTTTTTGTGAAAAAAAAATACAGTATCTTTTCTCATTTTGTGTTTTTCTAATGAGAATTACCTGAAAAAAAAATGCATTTGTATTCAGGCATAGTAATCCTTAGAGAAGTTTTAAAAAAGCATACACTAGAGCCAGCAGGTAGCATGGTGGTTGGGTGCTGGACTCCCCATGGCTAACCATGGTTCAAGTCCTGGACCTGGAGACTTGCTATTCTACTTTCCTTTTCTCTCTCTCTGGCCAAATTAAACAAATTATAATGATGATGATAAATGAGATAAAATAATTCTTTAAATAAAAAGAAACACAGACTTACATTTTAATTTTTGTCATGCAAACCTTAGGTAGTCAACTAAATGTTTATTTAATTATATCAAAGTATCCAACTAAAGTGATTTTTAAATCATCTTGCAGGTCATGTATAGGACAAATATTCTTCATTGTACACTGTATATATTTTGTCTTGAGGCATCAAGTAAGATTAGCTGTAATTACAGTTTTTATAAATCAAATTTAGAAGGCTATAAGCCACAACACACATTCATTTCAGCCAGTAACTTTAATCAAGTCTGAAAGCCATAGGGCAAATATCACTGCAATCAGTTGTCATCTATGTACTGGGGACAAATATGCTTAAGCAATTCTTAAGTCTCTTGGACATAAGAAAGTAGCACACATGAGAAGAATCTGCATTTCCTTGTTGTGATCTATGCAAATTCATGAGTGTTGGTCACCTTTCACTAGGAAAAAAGGCAATTGATGAATTTCTCCTAATTTTAGTACTCCTACAATAGTAGCAAAACTGATCCTAATTTTCC
The DNA here is from genome assembly GCA_026018925.1 of Tupaia tana. Lineage (NCBI taxonomy): Eukaryota > Metazoa > Chordata > Mammalia > Scandentia > Tupaiidae > Tupaia > Tupaia tana. The sequence continues at coordinate 14,127,093 of JAKSZU010000014.1, read as the reverse complement.
CATTGTTTTTTGAGAAGTAGTCTTCCAGAACAACTGTATTTCTTTAACTGTAACATATCTGGGCAGTTGAATCCCAGAGCTGTTTTATTTTTCCCCTAAATTTTACAAACACACTATCAAAATCGAATGACTGTGCAAGCATATGTTTCCTGACTCTTTTTTTGTCCTTTCCCTAATTTTGATGTATTTCACTTATACTGAACATTAACCAGGACAGAAACATAGTAGCATTATTAGAACATTTCTTCTAATATCTTAGCATTATAGTATTTATTTTTTTATTAAAAGCCTGTTTATTCATTTAGTGAGAAAAAAAGCACACATGCAAGAAAGACTGGCACTCTCAACAGTGTCTTATGCAACAATCATCCCCCAGCTTTCCAGACAGCCAGGTTCATGGGCATGCATGTGTGTACCCAGTATGTATAAGGTAACCCAGAAACTAAAACTCAATCTTCCGCATTGTTCCAGCATCATGGCGTGACTGGCTATAGCTGTACCACTGCCCTGGTCCTATTTTTAAAAATTATTTTTCTGGTAAAATATGATACAGTGGACAGGAAAATGGACTGGAAATCAGGAGGCCTGGATTTTGCCTCTGATCTTTTTTTCTTTTTGCAGGATTTTTGCTATAGGGCTTGTGCCAGAGAGACAGAGACAGATAGAGAGACAGAAAACAAGAAATCACCCTCCCCCCCCCCCCCTGCAGGGGAGATGGCCATGCAGCAATCCATTCTCCTCTCGGGATTTTGGGCATGCACGCACATGGCTGACTGTGGTTTGAGTCCTAGACCTGGTGGCTTGCTTTCTCACTTTCTCTCTCTCTCTGTCTCTCTGGTGAGTACACCCACACTATAGCAAAATTTAAAAAAAAAAAAGTGATTATTGTTAGTCCTAAATTTAAATAATTATTTTAATAATGAATAGTGGGGACCAGCAGATGGCATAATGGTTACATCATGGGACTCCCATGTAGTTCTCTGCAGTTCAAGTCCCAGACCCAGCAGCTTAAAACTCACGCCAGACACGTGTGTGCATGCCCAAAATCTCAAGAGGAGAATGAAGGAGAAAGGGTTGCAGTGAGGTCATCCCCTCTGGAAGAGGATTTCTCACTTTCTGACTCTCTGTCTCTCTCTGTCTCTCTGGCGAATGCATGTGCCCTATAGGAAAAATCTCTCTCTTAAAAAAAAAAAAAGTAAAAAGGATAGTAACACTTACAGGGCACTTTTAGTGGAAAATTGAAATACAACTGTCCTCCCTTATTCAAGGGGGATACATTTCAGGGATGTTTCAAATCTTGGGTAAAACTGAACCCTCTATATACCCTATATATACAGTACTGTGCCTTTTCTTTTCTTTCTTTCTTTCTTTCTTTCTTTTTTTTTTTTTTTTAAGGTTTTTGCCTTACGGTGTGTGTGCTCACCATGGGGAGAGAGAGAGAGAGAGAGGGACAGACAGACAAACACAGTGAGAGGGAAAGTGAGAAATCACTCCTCAGAGGGAATGGCCATGCCACAATCCCTTCTCCTCCATTTTCTTCCTAGGATCTTGAGCACATGCACACACACTCAACATGATTTTCATGCCATCGGTCAGGGAGTGAACCGCGGTCAGCCATGTGGGAGTCCAGTGAGGTAATTGCTGCACCATCTGTTAGTCCCAAGGACTGTGTTTTTTCTATTTGTACATACCTATGATAAAGTTTAATCTATAAATTAGGCACAGTAAGAGATTAACAACAATAACAAATAATAAACAGAACAATTATAAGAATATATTGTAGTGAAAGTTATGCAAATGCTATCTGTCTCTCTCAAAATATTATATGTACTGTATGAAGGGTAATGGAACCCAAAAAAGGGTGAAATGTAGTTAAAAGGGAACACTACTGTGTACTTTTACTGTTGTTTAAAAGAAAGGTAATAGTCCAGGAGAAGTCATTTGTATTTGAACTGTGAGCAATCCCTTTCAGGGGCTATGACAACTGAAGAGTTTCTGCTCAGACTTTACCCTCCAGATCTCAAGATCCACCAGACTGGGAGGAAAACAGAACTACAGAGAGATTGTAGATCACCTCCTGCACACCTCTGAATGCTCAGATTTAACTTCAAAAAATTAAGAAGAAATACATAACTCATCAGATGACCAGAAACCACTGCAGAGGCACAAGAAATATGAGAAACCAAGGAAATATCTCTCCCACAAAGGAAAAGAACAATTCTTCATGCACAGGCAGTACAGTGGAACTCATGGAAATGTCAGATAAAGAATTTAGATTATTTAGGGACCAGCAGTTGGTGTAATGGCTATGTCGCTGGACTCCCATGTAGTCGAACGTGGTTCGAGTCCTGGACCTGGTGCTTAAACTCCGTCAGGCGCTTGTACGTGCGTGCCCAAGATCCCGAGAGGAGAATGGAGGAGAAGGGATTACGATGTGGCCATCCTCCCTGGGGGATGATTTCTCACTTTCTGTCTCTCTGTTGCTCTCTGTCTTTCTGGCAAGCTCACGTGCCCTATAGCAAAAACCTCTCACACAAAAATTTAAAAAAAGAATTTAGAATATTTGTAGTGACAAAGCTAACAGAGATGCAAGAGAAGAGTGACAGTGAACTTCAGAAGATGCAGAAAAGAGTCAACAAGTTCCAGGAGGTGCAGAAATATTAGATACCATTAAATGCCCAAACATCTGGATAATCGGTATCCTAGAAGAAACTAATTAGGGCATTGATAATCTATTCCATGGAATCCTGGAAAAAAACTTTCCAAACCTAGAGAGGCACTCAAATATCCAGACCCAAGAAATACAAAGGACCCCACCTAGGATAAACCTAAGAAGATCTTCTCCAAGGCACATCATAGCCAGATTGACCAAAACCACAGACAGAGACAAGATTCTAAAATTGGTAAGAGAGGAATGTCAAGTTACTTACAAAGGGATCCCATCACATTAACAGCAGACCTCTCATTGGAAACAATGTGAGCAAGGAAAGAATGGGAAAATATATTCAAAGTGTTGAATGAAAAATAATTTCAACCAAGAATTCTATACCTGACAAGATTATCCTTCACATGGGAAGAAAAGACAAAACCATTCTCAGATAAACAAAACCTAAAATAATTTACAACACCAGTCCAGCTCTCCAAGAAGTTCTGAAGGGAGTGCTGTCCCAGGAAAACTACAGAGAGACAACAGAAATAAGAGTCCAAAAAACAACCAAGAGCATGGCCAACTTAAAGGTAGGGGCAAGTCTGGAATTGAATGTTAACTTTCAGAATTTAAATGGAAAGATTGGACCACAACAGAAGAAAGATTAATTACATGAGACTGAACTGGTGAAACAGAATTTACGACTTTTGACTAAAACATGACTGATTTTCTCCTATGCTTTTTTTGTCTTCTTGAGCTGTTGATAGATTAATCTACCTAGTATTTTAATAGAATCATACCTTTTTCCTGGCTTTAAGTCTAAAGCAAATTTCTCTAAACATTTTGTGATTTTAATTTACTAAAGCTAAAACTGCTTTTCTTGAAATTAAAAAAATACATTAAAGAAATCTATTTAATGACCACAGTAAGTTATATGGCCTCAGCTAGGTGCTATTTTATAGTATGTTCATTTTACTCACTGAATTTTATGACTAAAGTCAGACATGTGTTCACAGATATGTATATATCAGCTGCATTTGCTATTGAAAGTATTTAATTAAGATTTTTTTATACAGCAATAAAATGTGGGAAAAAGAGAGGCATGGAAAGCAATTGTAGATACCAGTGATCGTGTAGGAGGAGGATGAAAAATGGCAGAGAGTGAGAAGTAGGGAGTCAAGGCAGGAAAATGTGAAATATATAAGAAGCAAGACATGAAAAATTATTTGTTGATGATAATATGTATAGTAATATTATTTATTAAGCCAATATATAGTGTATTGTGGATGGGAAATCTTATTTTGTATGCTGTGATGATGTACAGTGAATGAATGTAAAATAAGTAAATTAAAATAAAATAAATAAAAGAATAGAAACAGTCCATATCATCTTTCTGAAAGGAGTGGGGTATGATTAATTTATACTTGATGAGAATTTAAATATAGACGAGTAAGTTAAATAATGAACAAGTCTGCAAATTCATTACTAAAATATTTCTGTGTTTTGCCAACTCTACTATTATATCCTCTGAATTTACTCATTCTTAAACTTTTGGAGAAAAAATTTAGCATTATTAGAATCTTTATTAAGATTATTAAAAACTGTAGAATTAAAACCATCCCCAGTATGAGTTAGATCTCATAATAACACTAAGTTTAGACATTTACCATTTCTGTGGCCCACAGTATTAATTATTTTTATTCAGAAACCATTAGTTTATCTTCTGAAAACCCACTTCTATTCTTATTCGTACTATTAAGTCCTCCTTATCCCATTTGCCCCTGCCACTCACCCCGCCTCTGCACCATTGATTTATGGTGCAGCTCAGTCTGACCGCTGTCCACCAGCTGCTGACTGGTTGCTGAGCTGTCTCAAGGGAATACAAAATCCTGGGAGCCAAGGCAATCAGCTCAGTCTGTTTATCTCCTACAGAATGTCTCTCTTGGTTGCTTTTCACTGCATAACCTTCATCCTTTGTCTTTGGTAGATGTTGATATGTTGCATGATAAATGCAATTAACATCACTTTACACCATTAACACAAGTTTCACATTTTTACAGATTTCACCCAAGTTGGATTATCAGTGCACATGGATTCCTCCTTGACCCTCAGATAATAGCTGTTGCCTACCTAAAAGCTGACCTAAATGAGTATCAACCATCAGAAAACTTACACTTCATTGAATTTGCTTCAAGATTTTTATTGACAGTTTCCTTAATTATCAGCTGATTTATATTAATTTTACAGTTCTGCAGAGAATATGCCAAATTACTTGTAGGGTGTAGTATAGTTTCATCAGCTGCTGAGTGAATGCTGATAAGGAGAGGTAGCTAATGAGCACCTGATTTATATGCAAAAAGCAAGTGCTTCAGACTGACTATCCAATAATCTGTCTTAACTCTTCTGAGAGAAATCATCAGAATGTATCAGGAACATAGTCTTGTGACTTTAGCATCAGGACCACGTAAACTTTAGGTAACCAAAAACTGTGGTGCGCTAAAAATTGAGACCATTCTGAGTCATACGTCTCTTGAAATTCTAAGTTGAGCAATGATACATATTCTAGAATAAACTGAAAATCTTTGTGGTGTTGAGAAGTGTAGACAAAAAGGAAAGTTAGGTGAGCACAAAACCCAAATGTGCAAACAGAACATTGTTCAAAGCATGCCTGCGTTACATTGATTAGCCATTTTTGTTTTTACAATTTCCAGATACATTTCAAGCTATATATACCTCCAACTGGGATACTATATTTTGTGTGTGACAGTCAGAGTTAGAAACATTGTCATGATTTAATAATTTGCTCTTGGAGAAGCTAGAGACGAATCAAGTTTTGGAGACCTTTTAAAAAACAAAACTATGCCGAATCTGTGCATAAAGAGAATTGAAAATGATGGAAAAGGGATTAGCAGGTGGTTTGGTGGTTAAGGGCATTGGACTCCCACATGGCTGACTGCGGTTTGAGTCTTAGACCTGGAGGCTTGCTTTCTTTCTCTCTCTCTCTCTATCCCTCTCTGGTCAAATTTAAATAGATAAGTAAATAAATAAAAGTTAAATAATCCTTTTTAAAAAAGAAAATGATGGCTTTCCGGCGGTGAGACCTCCCCACGAGAACATGCCTCTCGCAAAGGACCTCCTTCATCCCTCTCCCGAAGAGGAGAAGAGGAAACACAAGAAGAAGCGCCTGGTGCAAAGCCCAAATTCCTACTTCATGGATGTGAAGTGCCCAGGATGCTATAAAATCACCACAGTCTTTAGCCATGCACAAACGGTAGTTTTGTGCGTTGGCTGCTCCACTGTCCTCTGCCAGCCTACAGGAGGAAAAGCGAGGCTTACAGAAGGGTGGTCCTTCAGGAGGAAGCAGCACTAAAAGTATCCTGACTCAAGATGAGTGGGAAACCATCCCAATAAACACATTTTGGATAAAAAAAAAAAAAAAAAAAAAAAAAAAAAAAAAAAAAAAAAAAAAAAGAAAGAAAATGATGGAAAATATGTAGTTGTTAACCAGTTCTTTTCTAGACTTGCTTTTAAATTACATGGTTACTCTTTGTTAACAAATATATCACATTTCATTTTAAGACTTTTGCCACAGTACTGCTGTATTCTGCAAGTGAATGTAAATTATTGAATAACCTGTCACCAAATTCTTTAACCAATTCATTATCTAAGATTAAGGTACTGAATGTTCACTCTATGGCTGAGTGGATTTTCTCCAATATAACCTGAGAAATTTTACAGACAACAGAGAAGGTTCTTTTAGCTTTGTAATTACGTCAGTGTGTCAGTACTAAAATTCCTTGCTTCTATTAAATTATTCATACTACTGTCATTCAATTAACAATTCTGCCATCATTTCATTAGATCAATTTATTTTTATATCACATGAAGAATTTGTAAAAAAGGCATTTATGTAATAAATGAGTAATTAGTTTTTCTTTATGGTCCTTTGTTATATACAAATCCTACAATAAAATGGTAATATTTTATAAAACATAAAAAAGTAAGGCTTTTGATTGATTACCTGCATATGAAAGGACAGTAAATATTCAGACTCATACCTAAGTCTTTTTTTTAAATAGCCTTTAAAGCTGATGAATACCTAGTATGTGCTTAGCAGAGTATAAGTCCCCGTAGGGAAAAACATTTATTGGAGCCTCCAACCCATTTTCATTTTCTTTAATAACTCAAAAGGGGCATATATATCACCGTAGCCACCTGGGTAGATTCTGGATATACCCTAATGCAAAAAAGGTGGAGTTGCCAGCATTTTGTTTTTTCTTCCTTCCTTCCTTCCTTCCTTCCTTCTTCTTTCCTTCCTTCCTTCCTTCCTTTCTTTATTTTTTTATATGTAAAGTATACAAATATTTTTGTATACTTATTTTTTTCTTTATGAGAGGCGAGAGAAAGAAGGAGAAAGACTAAGACAGGTTTTTTGAATAGGTGATGCTATGTCACTATCTTTCTGCCCTAGCTTCCTAATTAGCTAGGATTACAGGCATATGAAACCATGCCCAATGTGTTCAGGTTGGCTCAGGAACCAAGTCTGTGTCTCCTATGTAGGTTCCAGCCTCTGAAGTGGTAGTGCTACCCGTAGGACATATGTCTGATCCTACTTATCTTTTTTTTTTTTTTTTTTTTTTTTGAGAGGTTTTTGCTATAGGGCGCGTGCGCTCGCCAGACAGACAGAAAGAGACATAGAGACAGAAAGCGAGAAATCACCCCCCAGGGGGGGATGGTCATGCTGCAATCCCTTCTCCTCCATTCTCCTCCCGGGATCTTGGGCATTCACACATACGTGCCCGGCATGAGTTTTAAGCCACCGGGTCCAGGACGCGAACCGCGGTCGACTACATGGGAGTCCAGCGACATAGCCATTATGCTAACTGCTGGTTCCCTGGTCCTACTTATCTTGAAACACATATATATAATGAAGTGATTACTACAGTCAAGCAAATTAACATACCCAGCCTCCCATACAGTTATCTTTCTCTGTGTGTGTGGTAAGACTATGTAAAATCAACTGTCTTAACAAATTACCAGTATACAACACAGTATTTTTAACTACAGTCCTCACATTTTAAATTAAATCTCTAGTCATATTGACCCTACATAACTGCACTTTTGAACTTTTTGATTTTCATCTCTCATTTCTTTCATCTCATTCGACCCTCTGATAATCTATGTGATTTTGGTTTATATTTCTCTGATTAGTGATGTTGAACATCTTTTCATATACCTGTTGGTCATTTTTTTTCCTTTTCTATTTTTTGGGAGAGGTTTTGCTATAGGGCACATGCGCTCGCCAGAAAGATAAAGAGAGACAGAGAGACAGAAAGCAAGAAATCACCCCCCAGGGGGGATAGCCATGCCGCAATCCCTTCTCCATTCTCCTCTCGGGATCCTGGGCATGCATGCACACTCACCCAGCATGAGTTTAAGCCACTGGGTCCAGGACTCGAAACGTGGTCGACTACATGGGAGCCCAGTGACATAGCCATTATGCTAACTGCTGGTCCCTCTGTTGGTCATTTTTATGTCTTATATGGAGAAATGTCTATTCAGATCCTTTGCCCATTTCTAAATTGCATTAACATTTTTGCTATTGGGTTGTATGAGTTCCTTATATATTTCAGGTATTGATACCTTATCAAATATATGATTTGAAAATATTTTCTCCCAATCTGTAGATTGCTTTTTCATTTTGTTGATTGTTTCATGTGCTATGCAGAAGCATTTTAATTTCATTAGTCCCATTTGTTTATTTTTTTCTTTTTCTTTTTTTTAGAAGTTGTCTTGGTGTGCATGTGCTGGTTGGAGAGAGACAGAGACAGTGAGAGGGAAAGTGAGAAATCACCCCCCCACACCCCTCGGAAGGGATGGCCATGCTGCAATCCCTTCTCCTCCGTTCTCCTACTGGGATCTTGGGCATGCACACACATTCACCCAATGTGATTTTCATTTTTTTTTTTTTTGGGAGAGGTTTTTGCTATAGGCGCGTGCGCTCGCCAGACAGACAGAGAGAGACAGAGAGATAGAAAGAAAGAAATCACCCCCCAGGGGGGATGGTCACGCTGCAATCCCTTCTCCTCCATTCTCCTCTCTGGATCTTGGGCATGCACGCACACGTGCCCGGCGTGAGTTTAAGCCACCGGGTCCAGGACTTGAACCACAGTCGACTACGTGGGAGTCCAGCGACATAGCCATTATGCTAACTGCTGGTCCCCCCAGTGTAATTTTCAGACCACTGGGTTAGGGACTTGAACCACAGTTGGCTATGTGAGAGTCCAGTGATGTAACCACTATATCATCTGCTGGCCCCTATTTCTGATTTTGCTGCCTATCCTTTTGGTATGTTATCAAAAAAATTTCTACCAAGGCCAATATCAGTGAATTTCTCTGTTTTCTTCTAAGAATTTTGTTGTTTTAGGCCTTATGTTTAGGTCTTTAATCCATTTTGAGTTGATTTTTGTGTACGGTATAGGTTAAGGGCTCAATTTCATTCTCTTACGTGTGAAGTAGCTGGGATCTTGACAATCCCTAGAAACTCCCAGTAAACTCCAGGCATGGAGGTGAGGGGGTGAGGTAGAAGGTAGTATTGTTGCAGAAAACCAGATGCTGAGGAATGGAAAGCAGCATCTGGAGAGATTAAAAGAAGTGTTTATTTCACTGGCAGGTGCGGAGGAGTTAACACTCTAAATCTCTGGCCCCGATTGGGGGTTGGACATGGTCTTTTGTAGGGGAATTGAGGAAGGGGAGGTCTTGGGATGGGGAATGGGCTCAGAATGCCCCCTATGCAGCGTCACAGGGAGGAGTCAGAGAAGCAGGAAGTCTAATCTATTCAAGGTACTAATCTATTCAAGGCACTAATCTATTCAAGGTACTAATCTATTCAAGGTTTCAGGTTATCCTGTAGCTCTGGGAGGGACATTACATTGCCAGTGGGCAGAAATTTTAGGCAACTATCAGCCCTGAGTTAATCATGAATTCAGGGTCCTTCCATATCATTATGAAAATTTCTATGTAGATATTAAGAAAAACTTTTTTTATATCCTTGTAGACATTTCTGCACTAGAACTTTCTTTTTTAAAATAATTATTTATTTAATTTTTATTTATTCATTCATTTATTTTAATTTGACCAGAGAGAGATGATACACAGAGAGAGAGAGGGAAAGTGAGAAAGCAAGCCACTAGATCCGGTACTCGAACCGCAGTCGGCCATGTGGGAGTGTCCAGCACCTTAACCACCACACCACCTGCTGGTCCCCTAGAACTTTCTAATTAAATTACCCACTTTAAATTTCCTAAGTGTTTAAACCATCAAGACTTTTGCAGTAGTTTTCTATTGCTACCTTAACAAATTACCAAAAATGTAGACATTTAAAACAACATAAATTTATTATCTTACAGTGTTGCTGGTCCAAAGTCAGAGACAGTTCTTACTGAGCAAAAAATCAAGGTATTGGTAGCACTGAGTTCCTTTGACAGAGGCTATGGGTGAGAATTAATTTTCTGGCTTTTTCCAGCTTCTTGGGGTTATACTCCTTGGCTTATGGTTCTTTTGGTAGGTCTAGTCCTTTTCTCAGTGTCAGCTCTAGTTTTCTGTACAGCCAGGAAAAGTTCTCCACTTTTTAAAGACTTCAATTATTCTGACCTGCATAATCCAGGATAAGTTTCCCATCTCATGATCTTTGAACTTAATCATATCTTGAAAGTTTCCTTTGCCATAGTCACAAATTCTGGAGATTAGGGCATTGACAGTCTTGAGGAAGTAACTGTTCTGCCTGTCAGACTTTAATAGATGTTCATTTGCCAATCTTTTTCCTTCTTCTTCTCTCATTGTCTGACTGATATTATGGACATTGTGTCTTCTTCTCTTCACTTTCTTCTCCAGGAATTTAATTTATTCTCATGCATTTGACAGCTGTTTAAAGGTGATAACTTTTCATTACCAATATACAATAAATTGAGCATTTAAAATTTTAATTTCAATGAATAGACTCAAGCCAGTAATCTATGACTATATATTTCCATTCATAGGATATGTAAATTAGTTATTAAATAGGCAAACAGCTTAGAAGGTTGTAAGACCTATGCACTGGGGCTGGCAGGTGGCATGGTAGTTAAGGTGCTGGACCCCCAAGTGACCAACTGCAATTTGAGTCCCAGACCTGGCAGCTTGCTGTCTCATTTCCTTTCTCTCTCTCTGATCAAATTAAATAACGATGATAATAATAAATAAAAATTAAATAAATTTTTCTAAAAAAGGAGCTATGCACAAACTATTTTCATTTTTAAAAATAATTATTTAATGTAAAAATTATTATTATTTTTATTTTAACTGTGCTATAGGGCACACCAGAAAGAGACAGAGAAAGAGAGAGAAAGTGAAAATGCAAGCCACCAGGTCCAGGGCTCAAATTGTGGTCAGCCATGTGGGAGTCCAGCACCTTAACCACTATGACACCTGCAGGTCCCCCAAACTATTTTCTTTTTTTCTTTTTTAAGAGAGATATTTTTTCTATAGGGCATATGTGTTTGCCAGAAAGACAGAGAGAGACAGAGAGACAGAAAGCAAGAAATCACCCCCTGGTGGGGATGGCCATGCCACAATCTCTTCTCCACCATTCTCCTCTTGGTATTTTGGGCTCCATACACACCACACCACACACACACACACACACACACACACACACACACACAGCATGAATTTCAAGCCTCTGGGTCTGGGATTCAAACTGCAGTCAGCCATGTGGGAGTCTAGTGACATAACTATTATGCCATCTGTTGGTCCCCAAACTATTTTCTTAATAACTAAATAGGTTGACATAAATAAATGGGGCTTTTTAATCTAAAAACTCTTTTTATGAATGATAGAAGGATTATCTGTTAACACTAACCTGCTTTTCAAGATTACTACACATTTGACTATCTGACTGGCTATGTAAAAATATGGACTAAAATTTTTAATTTAAAAATTTAAAGTTTGGGGACCAGCAGTTAGTATAATGGCTATGTTGCTGAACTCCCATGTAGTCGATTGCGGTTCAAGTCCCAGGCCCGGTAGCTTAAACTCCCACCGGGTGCATATGCATGCATGCCCAAGATCCCCTGAGATGAAAATGGAGGAGAAGGGATTGCGATTTGGATGTTGGCATCAAAACTTTAAATGAAAAAGTTTTGAATATTCACTTAAAGCCTAAATAATTGTGCATAGTCTTTTCTGTATGCAAAATGAATCACTCAATCAACCCTTTGAATTGTTCATTTTCTCAGGACCAGCATTGGCATAATGGCTATGTGGCTGGACTCCCATGTAGTCAACTGAGGTTTGAGTCCCGAACCCAGTGGCTCAAACTCACGCTGGGTGTGTGTGCGTGCGTGCCCAAGATCCCGAGAGGAGAATGGAGGAGAAGGGATTGCAGCGTGGCCATACCCCCTGGGGAGTGATTTCTCGCTTTCTGTCTCTCTCTGTCTTTCTGGTGAGTGCATGTGCCCTATAGAAAAATAAAAACACTCAAAAAAAAGAAAAACAAAGAATTGTTCATTTTCTCTTATCTAATTTCTTTTCCACTGTCAGAATATGCTAAACAATTTTGCTTTGTAGCAAATACTTCATTTTCTTCCAAGCCCTGTTAAAATTCTATTATACCTCTTTAAAATATCTTTCCTAAAACCCAACTCTCAATAATTGCTTCTTGCTTTAAGCTTTCAGTGCTCTTTTTCTCTGTTTCATTCACTTGTACATAACTGCAGTAAATTGTTATATCAAAAAAAATGTCTTTTAACCTACCTAAAGGAATATCTTTGGACCTTTATACCTTCTGATGTGATATTGGGTAGATGGTTGTCTGCATTAAAATCTTGACTGGGTAATTTAATGTATTTCAACAATGCAACCATTTATTCTTAACAGCTTTATTGAGTCTAGTTTACATGTCATAAATTGTACCCATTGAAAGTGCCTTGTTCAATAGTTTTTAGCAAATGTAAAGGGTTGTGTGATCCTTGCCATAATCCAGCTTTTAACATTTTGCTCATTCTCCAAAATTCCCTTTACCCTCTTTGTAGTCTTTACTGATTACTACTCTAGCTCCAGGTAATCTCTGATTTTTTTTTTAAATATATACATTTACCTATACTTTATATAAATGTAAAACTATATATCATACACTATATAGTCAATATGCCTGACTTCTTTCACTTAGCGTGTTTTAAATTTTTATCTTTATTGTAGAATATACCAGTACCTTGCTCTTTTTGTTCTTTTCTTTCATTCTTTTTTTTTTTAAGAGAGATTTTTGCTATGGGTAACTGTACTTACCAGAGAGACACAAAGCAAGAATTTACCCCTCGGGGGGGATGGCCACACTGCAATCCTTTCTCCTTCATTCTCTTCTTGGGATTTTGGGCACACACATGTGTGTGTGTTTTAAGCCACTGAGTATGGAACTCAAACCACAGTTGACTTCATGAGAGTCCAGTGACGTAATCATTAGGCCATCCCCTGCTCTCTCCTTTTTGTTCTAAGTGGTGAATTTATATGAATATTCTACCACTTTGTTTAACCAGTCACCAGCTGAAGACCGTTTGGATTGTTTCCAGGTTTTTTTTTTTTTTTTAAGAGTTATTTATTTTATTTATTATCATCATTTTCCAATTTGACCAGAGAGAGACAGAGAGAGGGAGAACGTGAAAAAGAAAGCTGCCGGTTCCAGTACTTGAACCATGGTCGACCATGTGGGAGTCCAGCACCTCAACCTCCCTACCACTTGCCAGCCCCATTTCCAGTTTTTGATATTATAATAATGCTAGTAGAACATTTGTGTACAAATCTTTGTGTGAATATTTGTTTTCATTTTCTTGGGCAGATGCTTATGCATGAAGATGCTGAGTCCACATGGTGAGATTATGTTTAATATTTTTAAAAAAGAATTATTTATTTAATTTTATTAATTATTATTTTTGAACTTGCTATAGGGCATGTGAATTCACCAGAGAGAGACAGAGAGAGAGAGAAAGTGAGAAAGTAAGCCACCAGGTCTGGGACTTGAACTGCTTATCAGTCATGAGGAAGTTCAGTGCTTTAACCACTATGCCACCTACTGGTCCCAAGATTATGTTTAAGTTTTAACAAAATTGCCAAACTATATTCTAAACTGGATGTGACATTTGTATTTCTATAAGAACAAATATTATGAAACCTACATTTTTGTCCTATACTATGTTGGTTATTGTGATTTCAAAGACCAATAAGCTATAGTCCCTCCTTTTTTATGAGTTCATAGTCTAATACGAATATATCAAATTTTCATGAACGTCTTTTTTTGGACCTAAGATAATAGGAATGCATTTGACTATAAAGCACATACTATTTTACTACCAATATTACAAATATTTCAATATTGAAGACATTGAATTATCCTATACTAAGAAGTATAAATATAGTTCTTCCTGACTCAGTGCCACACTTAATAATATTGTCCGTGATCACTTGCTCTTTGAATTATTTCCCTTCTGTCATCTTCAGTGGGTTTACTTTTCATTTGCGGCTTGTCTTAGCAAGACTGAAATATAGCTGTGCTAGCTCCAGGAATTACACCTTCAAACTACTACATTCACAGCCAGATGTGTAGTCTTTCTCACATTTTCTTTCTTTTTTTTTTTTATTAGGGATCACAATTCCTTCCAGAATCATCACAGAACATTTCCCTTGTATCTGTTTGACTGATAACTGGGTTATATGTCCCTTGCCAACCCAATTTCCACCAAACAGGATGACTTACCATGCTTACCTAAAGCAATGACATACTCAGCCTTCATCACCTGGAGCTGGGTGAGAAATACAAGTCTGTGAAACAAGGGGACCGAGGTTGGACTAGGGTTAGGAAAATCTCTGAAGATTCAACTCCAAAGACTCACTGGCACCTTCGACTTTTTTCAAAACGTCCCTTCTCTGCTCCAGTGGAGCTCGTCTAAATTCATTCTTACTTGATTCCAAAAATTGCAATCAAGGTGTAGAAGTAGGGAGGTGGGGAGAAAATTTTCATTTCATGTATCGTCAGCCAAATCGACTTCATTCTCTATCTGAATTTGCTTGGAGTCCCAGACTTTTACTATCTTGAATCTTAATGTTCTTCTAACAAAATAGCATTGAAAGAATGGGAGTCAGAGTCTTATACACTAAAGCTTGCTGGTTTAAAATATGTTTTTGTGGTTGGCTTGTCTGCCATTGTAAAAGCATCACGATGCTTAAATATTTCAGGGGCTCAGTAGTACAGGTGTCTGATGATCTTCAGAACTGTCATCTAAAAATAGAACTTGAGCCTGGAATACAGTCTCTGGCATAGCCACAAGCAATCACTGCTAAATTAATGTTAATGGACAGCAAGTAGCTTTTTTTGGTATGAATTCTTTTTTTTGGGGGGGGGGGGAGTTTTTGCTATAGGGCGTGTGCGCTTGCCAGAAAGACAGAGAGATAGAAAACAAGAAATCACCCCCTAGTGGGGATGGCCACACCGCAATCCCTTCTCCTCCATTCTCCTCTTGGGATCTTGGGATGCACCCACACGCGCCTAACATGAGTTTAAACCACCAGGTCCTGGACTTGAGCCATGATCAGCTACATGGGAGTTCAGCGACCTAGCCATTACGCTAACTGCTGTTCCCTTGGTGTGAATTCTAAGGTAGCACAAGAAGATTTTCATTGTCCCCTTTCTCAGAAAAATGGATTAACTCTTTGAGATAAGAACCTAGAGTTTTATGACTTAGAGGAAATATTTTAGCCTGCTATGAAAAGGGTAAAGCACAAAATATTGTACGCCAAAGGATGTACATCTGTTGTTTTTCTTATGAACACCTTCATTTTAGTGGCGTGATGAGCTTAAGTCTTGGTTTCAATGCAGATGAGGGATGTAGAGGCTGAAAGGTGAGTGGAATGGAGCTTGAGGAAGAGAAGGAGGTGTTCTGCAAGGTTAGAGGAAAATGGATGGAGATAAAGCAAAGAGGAATGGCATTTCTTTGACATTCAAATTGAACCCATTAATATCTCAAGCACTTTATTTGTATTATTTCACACAGTCACTGCTGCAAACCTTTAAAATAAGTACTATTTTCCAAATAGAAAAATAAATATGATTAAGGACATTTTCCAAGTTTGCATAGCTATTGACAGAACTTTGAACTCAAACTCAGGTTTAACTAATTTCACAGACACATTTTTAACTACTGTGCAACACTGCCAGCCATGGCTTTTTAAAACAGAATATTGAGCTGTTTCTGTGGTCTAATAGTTGAGGGAACTGGATCCTATATGACCAAATGAGCAGTTCAAATACCAGCCCCAGTGGCTTGGAAAACGTATTGGGAGCATGTGTACATGCCCCAAATCCTGACATGATGGAGAAATGGAGAAGAGACTGTGGTGTGACCATGCTTTACGGGAGACCGCTTTCTCCCTTTCTTTCTCATTCTCTTTCTCTGTCCCTTTGTGGTGAGCACACACGCTCTCTGGCAAATAAAAAGAAAAAAATATTCTTGAGGTTATTATCTATCATCTTTAGGTCAGAGTAGTGCAGTTGTGTTGCTGTAAAGAGTGTGGTCGGAGCCTGCAGGTGGCATGGTGGTTAAGGCACTACACTCTCACATGACCGGCTGTGGTTCAAATCCTAGACCCAACAGCTGGCTTTCTCACGCTCCTTTTCTGTCTCTCTCTAGTCAAATTAAAAAATAAAGGAACCAGCAGTTAGTGTAATGGCTATGTCGCTGGACTCCCACGTGGTCGACCGCGGTTCGCATCCTGGACCCGGTGGCTTAAAACTCATGCCGGGCGCGTGTGCGTGCGTGCCCAAGATCCCGAGAGGAGAATGGAGGAGAAGGGATTGCGGCGTGACCATCCCACCTGGGTGGTGATTTCTCGCTTTCTATCTCTATGTCTCTCTCTGTCTGTCTGTCTGGCGAATGCACGCGCCCTATAGCGAAAACCTCTCCAAAAAAAAAAAAAAAAGTAATAATAACAATTTTTTTTTTTTAAAAAGAGTGTGCTAAAGTTGTAAAATAGATACACACAAAGACTTAAAAAGCTTATTAATCTTTATGTTTGGGGTAAACATGATCACAATAGCTAAGTTCAGTGGAGGAAAGGAACTCAGCAGAAATTGATTAATTGGGCATTTGGGAGTGGGTGGGGGAAGGGAAATTGTATAGAATACAGGAGAGATGATGTAATATTTGGGAAAAGAAAAATGGAAATATATAGAAGTTCAAAATTCATTGAAAAAAGAGAATGAAAGGTTCTGGAGATGAATGATACATGTAGCATGAGCCAAGATGATTCGAGATGGCAGGTGAGGAGTTCAGGTGCTTATTATAATTGTGGAAATAAAAGTAATGTATAAGCTGGAAGTAAGAACTGGCCCAAAGATGTAATCACCTATTATCAGAGCCAGAAATAAGTGGTAAATGAAGAATTTGAGTCCCAATAGGAAAGAATTATAAGGGGCAGGGGACTAGACAGTGGCACAGAGGTAAAAGTGACACTTTGCTAGGCTGATGCATCTAGGAACATTTCGAGTTCGAGTTCAACGACTTTGCTGTGTGTGCCAAGCATGCATGTGCCCATGATTTGAGGCTGAATAAGGCTGGGAGGTGGGGTGGATCGTGGAATTGAGACTCGGCAGGAGATACTGACTTTCTGTCTCCCTCTCAGTCTCTGTCACTCATGGTAGAAACAAATAAGTAGACTTAAAAGAAAGAAGAAGAATTATAAGGGGTAGAAGAAGTGGGGAGTTTGTGGAAAATATTATGTAATACTTTAAAGCTTGACCTGTCAGTAACAGCAAAAGCACAATGCTTGAGCACAGAATTAAAGCAACTGGATTATAAAAAGATATACTATGATTTTATGTCCATATGCACTTGGTCAGTGGAGCTGTGAAAAAATCATCAGTAAATATGGAATCTGAAGGTTTAAGTGAAATATTAGATGTGTTATGTACTGTCTAGATCTGTGACTTTGTGTAAGTCACTTTTGGTCTCTGAACTCCAGTTTCTTCACTTAGAATTAGTTGTTCTTTACATTAAATGGGATAAAATATGTGAAAAGCTGAATGCACAGTAATAACAAATTGCTTTCTGTATTATTTTTAGTAGATTTAAATGAAAAATTAAGGAATTTATAAAAGAAAAAATACAGAGGTTAAAAAAATAACAATGAAAAGCAGTTCTCCTTCACACTATAGTATTCAGTCTTACGCGGGCATCTATAATAAACGTATTTCCTGTAGAAATACTATATACAGAATTGGCAGGTGGCATGGAGGTTGAGATGTTGGACTCCTACATGGTTGACCATGGTTTGAGTCCTGGATCTGGTGGCTGGCTTTCTCAATTTTCCTCTCTCTCTGGTCAAATTGAAAAATGATAATAATAAATAATTCTTAAAAAAAAAAAGAAATGTTATATGCAAAATCCCCCCCCCCCATTTTTTATTTTTAGTTTTTAAACTTAAATGGGGATATTCTACACCTTGCCTTTTCACTGAAGTAGTCTATTCTGGATATAATTTTACAAAAGCACATGTAGGGACCAGCAGATGGCATAATGGTTATGTTGCTGGACTCCCACATAGTTGACCGTGGTTCGAGTCCCCAACATGGTGACTTGAAACTCAGACCGGGTGTTTGTGTGCATATGCCCAAAATCTTAAAATGAGAATGGAGAAGGGATTGTAGCATGGCCATCCTCCCTAGGGGGTGAATTTTTGCTTTCTGTCTTTCTGTCTCTGTTTGTCTCTCTAGTGAACACACTTGCCCTATAGCAAAAATCTCTCTCTCAAAAAAACAAACAAATAAACAAAACCAAAAGTACATGTAAACATATCTCATTATTATAATGGTTTGAAAATAATAAGTTATTAAACTAATCCCCTCAAGATGGGCACTAAGATTGTGTTCAGTCCTTTGTTTATTACCAGCTGTTTTGGGTTGTAAAATCACATTGCAATATAACAAACATAAATACTTACTGTTTATATGCAGCATTCTTTTTATCATTGTTAGATAAATTAGACACATTGCTATAAAGGAATGTATGAGTAGGAAAGTCTAGTTGGCTGGCAGTTCATTGCTTACACATAAGAATCCAACATAGCCTCTTGCATAAACATTCCTCTTATCCAAAAATACCTCTTCCTATCTTAATATTGCTTTTTTGATTTAAATTTTTAGTCTGTCTTCTGTTTACAGAAGATATACCAAATCCCTTTTTGTAGTCCCTTTATATTTCTTAACTCTTAGAATTTTGGAACCAATATGGTTGCATACCAGTGAAAAGACTATGGAGGATCTGAGTTCTACCAACCTGGGAATTATGGATCACCAATATGAAAAGAAAAAGTTGGAGGTAAAAATATCATTATAATGGGACAGTAAATGATGTGATGATTATGTCACTGGACTCCCACATAGTTGACTGTGGTTCCAGTCCCAGATCTGGTGGCTTAAACTCACACTGGGCACATGTGCGTGTGTGCCCAAGATTCCAAGATTAGAATGGAGGAGGAGGGATTATGGTGTGGCCATCAACCCTAGGGAGCGCTTTCTCACTTTCTCTCTCTCTGTCGCTCTGGCTAGTGCACATGCCCGATAGCAAAACAAACAAACAAACAAACAAACAAACAAAAACCTCTCTTAAAAAAATCATTATAATATGCAATGGCATATTACAATGGCATATGAATTACAGATGCAGCTATAATTAAAAACTATGTGGATACAGACCAAATGGAAGTCAATACAAAATACACCAAATACAAAGGGCCTTCAAAGAGTTCATAGGGAACCAGCAGTTAGTGTAATGGCTATGTCGCTGGACTCCCACGTAGTCGACCGCGGTTCGCGTCCTGGACCCGGTGGCTTAAAACTCACGCCGGGTGCGTGTGCGTGTGTGCCCAAGATCCCGAGAGGAAAATGGAGGAGAAGGGGTTGCAGTGTGACCATCGCCCCTGGGGGGTGATTTCTTGCTTTCTGTCTCTCTGTCTCTCTCTGTCTGTCTGGCGAGTGCACGTGCCCTATAGCGAAAACCTCACCAAAAAAAAAAAAAAAAAAAAAAAAAAGAGATCATGGAATGGGACCAGCAGTTGGCGTAATGGCTGTGTCGCTGGATTCCCATGTAGTTGACCGCGGTTCGAGTCCTGGACCCGGTGGCTTAAACTCACGCCAGGCGCGGGTGCGTGCGTGCCCAAGATCCCGAGAGGAGAATGGAGGAGAAGGGATTGTGGTGTGGCCATCCCCCTGGGGGGTGATTTCCTGCTTTCTGTCTCTCTCTGTCTGTCTGGCGAGCGCACGTGCCCTATAGCAAAAACCTCTCCAAAAAAAAAAAAAAAAAAAAGAGTTCATGGAAAATATCTATTATGAAGAAATTATGAATGAATTTCAAAAATTTTTGCATTAGAATAAACTCATGAACTTGTTGGGACTTGGTTGTATTTTAAACGTGTTACATAGCAGAGTCATAGGATTTTTTTGTAGGAGGAAGCTGACTGTTTGATCAAGTGGTTCTTAAAAAATTCTATTCTGGGGGACCAGCAGTTAGTGTAATCGCTATGTCACTGGACTCCCATGTAGTTGACTGTGGTTCGAGTCCTAGACCTGGTGGCTTAAACTCACGCCGGGCGCATGTGCGTGCGTGCCCAAGATCCTGAGAGGAGAATGGAGGAGAAAGGATTGCAGCGTGACCATCTCCCCTGGAGGGTGATTTCTACTTTCTATCTCTCTGTCTCTCTCTGTCTTTCTGGCAAGCACACATGTCCTACAACAAAAACCTCTAAAAAAATATTCTATTCTGGGACAAGCAGATAGTATAATGGTTACGTCACTGGATTCCCACATAGTTGACCGCAGTTCGAACCCTGGACCCAGTGACTTAAATCTCACGCTGGGTGCATGTGCATGCATGTCCTAGATCCCAAGAGGAGAATGGAGGAGAAGGGATTGTGACGTAGCCATCCCCCTGGGGGGTGATTTCTCGCTTTCTGTCTCTCTTTGTCTTTCCAGCAAGTGCACATGTCCTATAGCAAAAATCTGTCTCTCAAAAAATAAACTCTATTCTTAGAGGCCAGTCCTGTAGCCCAGTGGTTAAGTGCTGTGTGGAGAGAGTTGGATCCTACGTGGCTGACCATATTTTGAACCCTGGCCCTAGTGGCTTGTAAAACACACTGGTGCATGTTTGTGCATGTTCCAAATCCTGACAGGATATAGAAATGGAGGAAAAAGGATAGTGGTGTGATAATGCGCCATTGGGGAGGGCTTTATTTCTCCTCTCTCTCTCTCTCTCTCTTTTTGGCAAGTACAAACACTCTCTAGCAATTAAAAAATAAAGAATAAGAAAAAGAAAAAAAGAAAAAAAATCTATTCTTGGGTCTTTTTGAGTATCTGATAAAAGCCATAATACCATTTCCCAGGAAAATAAAATCTGAGATACAATTTTGAAGGGTCCATGGATTCCCTGAAGCAAATCCATGGCTGTCAAGACCAGTGTTTTTTAATTTTCAAAAAGCTTTATGAGCTAATTGACGTATTATATAATTCACCCATTTAAATACACAATTCAATGAATTTTTATAAAAAAGAATTATTTTATTTAACTTTATTTATTTATTTATTTATTTATTTTCATTTTTACCAGAGAGGGACAGAGTAAGACAGAGAAGGAAAGAGGGAAAGTGAGAAAGCAAGCTGCCAGGTCTGGGACTCAATCTGTGGTTGGCCATGTGGGAGTCCGGCCCCCTTAACCACCATGCTACCCGCTGGTCCCCAATTCAATGAATTTTTAGCATATTTACAGAGTTGTATAACTACCACTACAATCCAATTTCAGAACATTTCCATCACCCTCAAAGATAATCTTATATCCATTTATAATCACTCTTCATTCCTATCTCTAGCTCTACATAACCAATAATCTACATTCTGTCTCTCTATATTTTAGGGTAGATTTTTAAAAAGCAAACAAACAACATTTTTACTTTCATCCATAATAAAAATTTAATGCCCAGCTCACAAATACACAGATAAATAAAAGTTTATTGAACATACTTCTGTTTTGTGCAATGTACTCTTTTATAAAAAAAAAATGTATTTAATTTTATTTGGTATTATTATTTTTTAATTTGACCAGAGAGAGACAGAGAGAGAGAGAGAAAGAGAAAGGGAAAGTGAGAAAGCAAATCACCAGGTCTGGGACTCAAACCACAATCAGCCATGTGGGAGTCTAGAGCCTTAACTACCGTGCCACCTGCTGGACCCTGTGCAATGTACTACTCTTACGTATTTTATTCCATTCCATTATAAAAATTGATTTGATGATCACCTCAGAGGTTACATGCCCAGTTTGAAAAACTCTGTCATAAACAGACTACCTATGTAAAAAGCAAATTAAGCCAAACCCTGAGGCAGATGACTGTCTCGTGAAACAGCTGAAGAAACAGGCCCAGAAATGTGACTTGTCCAAGACAAAAACCAGGCAGTCGCATTGTCAGAATTAGAATTCAGTTCCCTTTTGCCCTAGAGCAATTCATTGCTCATTTTATTTCTGATTTCTATGACTTAAGAACATGCACTCTTGGGTCAGCAGGTAGCATGGTTGTTAGGCGCTGGATTCCCACATGGCGAACCATGGTTTGAGTCCTGGACCTGGTGGCTTAAAATTACGCCAGACACATGTGTTTATGTGCCCAAAATCCCAAGAGGAGAATGGAGGAGAAGGGACTGTGACATGGCCATCCTCCCTCTCCCACCAGGAGGTGATTTTTCTCTTTCCTTCTGTCCCTTTCTCAGTGAGCACATTTGCCTTATGGCAAAAATGTCAAAATAAAACAAAACAAAGAAAAAAAAATAGAAAGAACTAGAGGCTTATAAGAAATTACAATTAATTGTAAAATAACTAGAATGAACATTGGTTACTGTGTTTCATAGTTTGGAGAAGAAGAGAAACTTGATCTTCTGGGAGAAAGAAGGCATGGATGATAGAGTGGTAAGGGCCACTTAGAACCATAGGAGGAAGGCACTCCTGTTGCAAGGTGACCAAAAGCATGCCCTGGAGACCACAGCCTGGGGCTAATTGCCCTGCATTATGTTCAGGTCATTAGAGTTGAAGCCAAACAGCCTTTCCACTGAGATGTCTCTTGTGGCTCTGTTGCCCAGCAGGTTCTGGCATAAGCGAGGATATTTATAATCTCCTGTGGTGACTCTGCAGCCCAAGCAGAAGCTCCTTCATTCTGCAAACAGTGTCTGCAGACTGTCACCCCATCCACATTCAGGGCACATGCCTCAAGTGCAGTCATTCTTGTTTGTCTGCTGTAAGTTGAAATGGAAGCTCTCCACAGACTGCGGGGATATTTAGTGTGATGATTATGAAACCTACAGCCTGCCGTTCATCTTCTGGATAACGAATAGCAAACTGGAGGTGACGGTAACTGCTAGTGTTAAGAATTCAGATACTAAGCAGATAATCACACAAATGACAGACTAAGAGTAAAGAGGGCTATGCAGAAAGAGTACAGGACCCTCTGAGGTCATATAACAGGGGTACCTGGTCAGACCTGAAGAGTAACGAAGTCTGAGCTTTTACTGATTATAGTTTACAATAGCGAAGGGAAAGTGTTTGACTTTCATGAAGGACCCCAGGATAACCACCCCTGAGCCTTAATTGTGGCTGAGTCTTCCAAAAGTAGGTGAGTGAAGCACAATGGGACGTTTCCAGAGCAGCTATTAGCTTCTTTGGCAGGACAAGGTATAATTAACTGTTTTGTCAACCAAAGCAATTATGGAGAGGAGTCACAAAGGATGAAGATTCCATTTCAAATTCCAGTCCTAGAATGAAGAGGAATGGCGTTTAGGGAAAGTCAGGGAATGTGCTCTGTTTATCTTCTTGCCAGGAGGGAGAACCAGACATGTGGGAGCTAAATGCCATCAGAGTATGAACACTCTGTAAGCTGATTGTGAAGGGACCTGGGGAATAAGACAGAAGGAAAAAGAGCATGCAAAGTTCTTAAAGAAACTTGAGGAAATAGGAACACTAGGAAATACAGGATTCCAACAAAGTGGAAGAAAATTAAAATATGAAACAGGAGAATAAAAAGCAGAGGAAGGTGATAAGTGGGAGTAGAGATGCAAATCTACTCCCAAGAGGAATAAACATAATAAAAGCAAGCTCCTTCACGTGGAGAGGAGTGTGACAGTCTGGACTTTCTGGAGAAGAATTAGTGTGCACAGTCCTGGTGAATGCGCCAAGGGGAATCAGTATCTGGCCCATGAGAAAAGAGAGTGGAGGAATGTGACTTAGAGGAAAGAGAAAAGGAAGTGAGTATGTGGCAAAGAGTAGAACATTGACCTGGAAGAGTCATGATTCATCACAGAGAGCTTTAAGTATTGGGTAAAAATTAACCTAATTAATTATTTTTTGGAAAGATTTTTTGCTATAGGGTGCGTGTGCTTGCCTGAAAGACAGAGAGAGATGGAGAGAGAGAAAGTGAGAAATCACCCCCTCCTCCCCAAGGGAGATAGCCACACTGCAATCCCTTCTTCATGCTCCTCTCGGGATTTTGAGCACACTCACACATGCACCCAGCGTGAATTTCAAGCTGCTGGGTCTGAGGCTTGAACCACAGTCAACCATGTGGAACTTCAGTGCCTTAACCACTATACCTCCTGCTGGGCCCTAACCTAATTAATTACAAAAACTAAAATTGTGATTCTATGTATGTGGGTATATGCAGAGTTGATGTAGGCTATTGCTCGTCTTTCCTTAGCTTGTCTTTCCTTAGCTTAACGGTTGGGATGGGAAACCTGAAAAGACTGGTTGAAACCATTTGCTGGAAGCGTGTTTGGGCAATAAGGATCTGGGGGGAAATAATCTGTCAGACTTAAGGCATAGGGAAATTGTCATTTACTTTTTCCAACTAAATTCTGTGACTTTGAATGACTGATAAAGATTTAAAAGGTAAGGACTAGTTACCAACGTGAGATCTGACAATGGAAAGTCTCTGGATCATGATTGTAATGAATAAAAACAATGTATTTTAGGCTGGAGGGTTCTGTATATCTTATTAGAACAAAGAAGAATGTATTGGGTCGTCAGGAAAGTCGGGGCTCATTTTTGCATAGAAGAACACAGAAAAATAAGTCACGACTTTCCTGACAACCTAATATTTGCTTAGTTTAGAGGTCTGTGAAATGAATATGGAGGATATAAAGAGAAACACCCAGATTAACCCTTTGTGGGAGAATTGGTTGATATCAAAAGAAGATTATGAGAGCTTCTCGGGTTTTGACAAGTGAAAATTGGCAGGGGAACCAGAAATAACTCTCAGAGCCTTAAACATCCTTTCCTTGTATAATGTGGACATAGATAGCAGACAAGGGAACAGTACTAGCCAGAATCAGCAGACACGAATTCAGATGCATCCCTAAGTCTACTGTGCCAGAGCCTCTAATTGGAAAGGAGGGTGGCAAGGTGCAGAGAGGAGAGGTGATGTGTGTTAAGATGCTACTACCTGGGAGGAAATCCTTTTACCTACTGGTGCAAGCACGGTGAGGAACAGGAGAGAGGATGAAGGGAGAAACATGCTTTCCATTTTTACATGTAGAGTTGAGGCCATCTGGTGAAATAGATAAAATGAATAATGCATTGCTGATGCAGATCCTAAAATTGTCACACACACAAAATATATGGTTGGTGATGGAAAAGTTTTAGTTAGCTAGTCATCTGCCTGGATGTCTCACTTGGCTGAAGTTAACCAAGTTCTTCTCTAGCTTTATTGACAATTGTATTCACTCCCCAAAAGTCAGTTGTGTAAGTTAGCAGTACTGTTTATCACTCATTGTGGATAATTTGATGATGTTAGCCCATTCGCACAAAATTTTCTACCTGGAGAATCAAAAGATTAACAAGATTATAGCTTTCCCAGAATCTATGTAAAACTTTGATTGTTAGCTAAAACAATCAAAATAATCTATGTTCTTTTCCTATTTCAGTAAATTCTATTTGTCACTCAAACAGCTTCTGGAGTCTGCCTTCCCCCTTTTTCCTTGTAAAAGGAGAAAAGATCAATGACTTTCCCATTCAGCATTACACGAAATGCAGAAGAGAGAGTGAGGCCACTGTGGGAAAAGAAGAGTGTATAAAACATGGTTTTTCACCATGGTGTGTGTTTTAGTCCATTTTGTGTTGCTAACAGAGATACCTGCATCTGGGTATCTTATAAAAAATAGATTTTTATTTAGTTTGTGGCTTTGGAGGCTCAACATCAAGGGACTACATCCAATGAGGGTCTTCTTGTTGGAGAGGCAGCATAGGGCATCACATGGCAAGAACTTGGGCATAGCCTGTGTCCAGCTCTCTGTCTCCTTATAAACCCATGGATATCCAATCATGGGCCTCCCCGCCCCTCCTGATGCCCAATCACTTCCAATCACCTCCCACAGGCCCCACTTGTCAGCATCATAATTGGATTAAGTCTTCACACTCTTAATCCCATCATAATAGGAAACAAATCTCCAGGAAAGAATTTTGGGGAGACCCAATCAAACCACAGCAATGTGTTACTAAGCAAATGAAGTAAAGAAACCATTTGGACTGTAGTTGGCTGCAGTGTTGGTGTAAGAAAGAAGTAGTGGGAAATAATCTTGAACAGATAGGTGGCAGTCAGATTATGGAAACTTTGAGGTTCAAGCTAACTTATCTGAATCTTATATTTAAGGTGTCAGAACTCTTACAATGTTTGAATAGAAAATGTCAAAAATGAGAATTATTATTTTCTTTTTTAGCTTGTGATAGGGTACATGCACTCACTGGGGAGAAAGTGAGAAATCATTCCCCAAGACAGATGGCCATGCTGCAATCCCTTCTCCTCCCTTGTCTTGGGTTTTGGGGCATACATGCAGATGTACCTTGTGTGTTTTTCGAGCTACCAGGTTTGGGACTTGAACTGTATAGTTGGCCTTGAGGGATACATTCACCTTAAACACATCCCACTGACTGGCCCAAGAATGATAGTTAAAAGTACTAATTTGGTTTTGCCACAGCTAGGGTAAATTTGAGGACTGAAAGGGATCGGGGTACTGAAAACAGGGAAGCCAGATAAAAGACCATTATAGTAGAGAAAACATGATCTGAGAAAGGCCCGAGCTATTGACAGATGGTGATAATGGCAAAGAAAAAGAATGAACGAAAAGATTATTCAAAGGAAGAATTGCCAGGGCTTGGCAAAAGATAAAGGGAGAAGTGAGATTATGCTGAGATTTTGAGCCCATGTGATCAGGATAATGAAAGAGAAGATTTAAAAAAATGAAATTATTAATATACAACTTCCTGGTGATGGCAGGTAATCAAGTGTATAAGTCCAGGAAACAATTTGAGATAAGGGAGGGCAGGTAGGGTCAGATTTTGAAAGTAGAAATACAGATTTTTTTTTTTTTTTTGGAGAGGTTTTTGCTCTCAAAAGGGCGTGTGCACTCGCCAGACAGAGAGAGACATAGAGATAGAAAGCGAGAAATCACCCTCCAGGGGGTATGGTCACGCCGCAATCCCTTCTCCTCCATTCTCCTCTCGGGATCTTGGGCACGCACAGGCATGCATGCACATGCGCCCAGCGTGAGTTTTAAGCCACCGGGTCCGGGATGCGAACCGCGGTCGACTACGTGGGAGTCCAGTGACATAGCCATTACGCTAACTGCTGGTTCCCTAGAAATATAGATTTTTGAATTCATTTTCATAGAGATAAAACTTGAAGTTTCAACATTATCAGTTTTAACCATGCTATTGGTACTGTTTTTGCCACTTTTTTTCTTTCAGCAAATATTGTTTAAAATAGCTTTTTTTTCATATCTTTATTATTAGTTGGTATTCAGTTATGTACAACAGAACCTAGCCTGTCTAAGGAGAAAGGTATTTGGCTATTGAGAGGTTTTTGAAATCATCATTATGAAGGGAGCTGAAGAAACAGACTGTAGGTTGAACTTCTAGAAATTACTTCCAAAGCTTATTACAAATTAGGCATGGAGGCAGTGCTATAGCCTCTCTCCACCTGGGCCAGAGAGTCCCTGGCTTGGTACTGGGTTACGGTGGCTGACCACTCTCTGAGGCTGCCAGGAAAGTGTACACTGAAGCCTGCCTCTCTATGAGTCATTCTGAATCAAACTGCAGCATTCTGAATTCCAAGGGACCAGGAGATATTTTTAAGCTTTCCAGCTTCTGTATGCTAGAATGGAGTTGATATAAATGTTGCATAAACCAACCCACAATATCTAACAGTGTGTCTCAGTTTCACAGTAAATATCTACACTTAAGATGAACTTTGAGTATGCATGATTCTCTTCAGCAGACCAATGAGACTGTTACCTGGTTTGTGAGCACAGTATCATGTTCTTTGTTGCATTTTTGATATATTCCCTAAATGGCTACCAATTGGAGGATGACAATAATGTTGTATTTAAGCTTTATGGAAAAACCTACCACCATTGATTTAAAATTCCTGTCCAGGGTGAGGTGGCAAGAAGGGACAATGAGTCCTTTTATTTGCCTTAGTATTAGTAGTTCACTGCTTCATTAATGATAAACTTTTTTAAAAGTTGATGGGTCACTATAGAATATTTCCTTATATGATAGAAGAAACGACCATTCTAACACTTTGGTGACTAGTTTTCTTTTCTTTCTTTTTTCTTTTTTTTTTTAAGAGAGAGTTTTGGCTATAGGGCATGTGCACTCACTGGAGAGACAGAGAGAAAGAGATAGAAAGCGAGAAATCACCCCCTGGGGGGGGGGTGGCCATGCCACAATCCCTTCTCCTTGCTTGGGCATGCACGCACATGGCTGGCATGACTTTTAAGCCACCGGGTCCAGGATTTGAACTGCAGTAGACTATGTAGGAGTCAAGTGACATAGCCATTGCACCATCTGCTGTTCCCATTAGTTTTCTACCAGTAGTTTTTTACTGGTAGAAACCTAGTAGTAGAATGCATTCTAAGTTCTGAGTACACTGACCATGTTATGTTAACTATTATCTTTCTCTCTCTCTCTTTTTTTTTTTTTTTTTTGAGAGGTTTTTGCTATCAGGCGCGTGTGCTTGCCAGAAAGACAGGGATAGACAGAGAGATAGAAAGCGAGAAATCACTCCCCGGGAGGATGGCCACGCCACAATACCTTCTCCTCCATTCTCCTCTCGGGATCTTGGGCACACACGCACACGCACATGCACCCGGCGTGAGTTTAAGCCACCAGGTCCGGGACTCAAACCGCAGTTAGCTACATGGGAGTTCAGTGACATAGCCATTATGCTAACTGCTGGTCTCAACTATTTTCTTTTTAACTCTAGGCTTATCTAATGTGTCCATGCTTTTTCTGTGCCTTATCTGCTGATCTTACCCTATCCTTTCCCTAAACTGCTGCCCTGGAAGGACTAGGTCCTCAGAGAATGCTTTTGGGATTGGGAAGAAATACCACAAGGGACAGGCATTGTGAGGCAGAGGCTGGAAATGTCCCTCACCTGAGCTTCCAGAATGGGACCATCCCCAGCCTGAGGGGGTGAGCTCCTAGCTCCTATGCTGCTCCTGGGATGGACTCTTTGCTTTCCTGAATGTCTTTCCTTGCTTCTCTGTACTCATCTGCCTTTCTGACACTTCATCGATGACCTCACCCCAACCCTTTCTCAACCACACGGGACACCTGCTGTAGCAGATGTCAGAAGACATTTTAGTTATTTGTGCACATGTTTATATCTTAACATTGAGCTTCTCAAAAGCAGAGACTATTGTTTTTAAAACCATGATTATTACGTATTATGTACATTATCTTATTCAGTTTTTACAAGTCTAAGAGGAAACAAAGGGTCAAAGCAGTTAAATATCATACCCTATTATAATGGAAACCCTTTGCAGAGTAGGGCTTGAATCTAGATCATGTTTTATTTCTATACCCGGCACTGTGCATGCTTCAGATGTGTGTGTGTGTGTGTGTGTGTGTGTGTGTGTGCAGGTGTGTGTGTGTGGGTCAGTATATGCTCATCAATTGAGTAAGTGATTGAATGAATAAACTGTATCCTATCAAACTACAAGAAAGCCACTAGCTGAAAACAGCTCCTATCAGTTACTCTCTCAGCCCTGAGTGTGTGGCAGACTTTAACTCAAATCAGGCCTTAATACCTAGGAGAAGGATGTATCACAAAACCAAATTACCAACGACACAGTAACCACATCACTCGAGGTCTTCTACTGAGCCTGCTCCTCCAATAACGTGGTTCAGAATCATAATGATTATTTAGAGATTCAATTTAAAATGTTAATACTGCAGTGTCAGCAACAGCTAAATATGAAACAAGAAGGTTTCTCTCCACTGCATGCATTGAGCTTTGTCATGCCCTGGGTTCAGATGGGAAATTTTCTTTTGCTGAAACGTTAAGGCCTTCTCAGGGAACATTGACAGAGCGATTTACTCTCCGTGTGTGTAGTCTTTATTGATTGTTAGTTTTTGGTACCACTGTCTTCCATGCTCCCAAAGGAGTTCCTTGCTCTGCTGTGAATGAATAAACATCTCTTCCAATTAGACCAGTTTTAGATCAGTTTTTTCCCCCCACCAGCTGGCATTGTTAATAAGTGGCAGCCAGGTGTGTGAATTATTATTTGGCTTTCCTTTTCTGCCCTGAAGTGGGTTTTTCCATCACTCTTCTACATTTGCCACCCAGCGGGGTGGGAGGTTGGGAGTGGCCCTGTGCTTCCAGGGTGCTGTGCTGGGAATCCCGGACTCTGTTCCCCTGGGCTCATGAGCTCACCCCGTTTCCATGTGTCACTGCACATGCGTTGGATCCTGGTGGAAAAATAGTTGGGTTCGAGTGGAAATAGCAGGGAGTGGGACAGCTGCATGTCAAAGCACGTTCATTTCCTTTTCCTCCTCGTTCAGCGACCGTCTCACAATGGTGTTAACGCGTCCCTTACTTTTGTCTTTCATGCCTTTGCTGTTGCCATTTCTAACCGTATGTGCCAAATAGTGTTCCCAGTGCCTGTCTCTTGGGAATGTTAGTTTTATCTTGATTGAAAAGGAAAAAGAATTCTATTCCTATAACCCTAGACTACTTTCTAATGGGATCATACATTGTAAGGTTTGTATTAGTTTTTCTTAATCTCTTTTCGAGAGTGGGTAGAGGTTTAGCACGAGGCAGTGTGCTATGTGATGGTCCCGGTAGATGGAATGGGGACACTTGGCTTCTGCTTTGCACTCTAACTAAATGGCTACTTCAGACAAGTCATTTAAATGTTCAGGATTTGTGGAACAAGAAAATCGAAAGCTAACTAACTGATCTCTAAAATATTTTCCAGATTAAAAAAGTTCTGGGATTTTATCCATCTAGTTATACATACGTATATATAGGCTCCCCAGAATTTGAATAAAGTAGAATATGCAGGAGGTGTAAAGTGTGAACAGAACTATTTTAATTTGAGAAGAATTTTAAAAATCATAAACGCATTCTCCATTGATTTGTGGTCCTACGCTTTCTCTGTGAATCAAATTCTTCACAGTCATCTGTAGTTCACAATATATTTAGAGCCATTGGAATATAATTAGGTCAACTCAGATGACTCTTGGAATGACCATTAAATTGTCTCTGGAACTATATTAATTTATTGAAAACAGGACCTAGTGTCTTCCTAAGAAGAAACAGCAGAATTTATTTTAGGAAGAAACTTCCTGGAATGGACTAGTCTGGGAATTTGTGTTCAGGATTCTAGTTTCCACTCTTCTTCCCATCCTCATTTTTGCACTTGATTTACTACTTACTTTCAACAAATCGGTTCATCTGTCTGGGTCACAGTTTGCCCAGATAAAGAACAGTGGCATTATTTCAGAATGATCTAGAATTTAAGGGTCACTAAGTTAAACTCTATAATATGTTTTGAGATAGTCTGATAAAAAGTGATAAGGACACTATTTTATTTTAGTCTCCTTGTGCTATTAAAAACATTCAGTATGAGAAATGCTATTTCTGTTGTCCTAGCAGAACTTTTGAAAATATTAACTATAATAACAATGTTTTTAAAAAGAAAATCCACTCAGCCCACACAGTAACATTATTTATTAAATTTCAGATCATTAGTGTTGCATTTTTTTTTTCCTGGGCACTATCCAATTTCTTTTTGTATCTTGGTGATTAAAGGTATCCTATATCCATTAACAAGAGGGCGACTTTATTTTGTGCCAGATAGAATTCTCCCTAGAGAGTTTAGATTGCTTCATTGTATGTAGAGTGGATCAGAAGGACACCTTTCTTAGTTTTATAAAGGGCACTTTTATTCAAGGACTTTTATTCCCCCCCCAACTAAGCCACAGATGTCCTTTCATGGTGAATGGTATTCATAATTGCTAAATACAATCTGCGAGAAGATAGAACTAGGAGCAATCTGTAGACATTGTTCTTTACCTTGGGCGGTGGGATTTCAAATCCACCTGTCTTTGCAGATTGAATACTTAATCTTCTGTAAGGAATAATTTAAAACATAGAAAACTTACTTTGCTTTTAAATGGCTAGCATGTGAATTAAACCCATTATAGGCATGTAGATCCTTTATTCTTTTTTCATGTTTTCTAAATGTTACACCAGTTGCACTTCTGCTAGGTCAGTAAGATGGGCATTTTACCAGTCAATGGGTGCCAGCTAAAGGGTGGACACTGGTTCTGGGAGACCCGAAGCTTATGTCGCTGGTGGGAAGGGACTCTCTGAGGAAAAGAACATGAAGCAGATCTGATGATGACGTGTTAGAAAAAGACACACATACACATGCAAATTTTAAGAAACTGGCATGTAGGACACATTAAGTTAAATTCCTGAAATTAAACTGCCTTTTCCAATATTTCTGGATGCAGGCTTTTATTACTTTTTCATACCCCAACAAATTTTAAAAATTATATCTTTTTTTTTGTGAGGTTTTTGCTATAGGGTGCATGCGCTCACCAGAGAGAGACAGAGACAGAAAGCAAGAAATCACCCCCCAGGAGGATGGCCACACCACAATCCCTTTTCCTCCAGTCTCCTCTTGGGATCTTGGGCACGCACGCACACTTGCCCAGTGTGAGTTTAAGCCACCGGGTCTGGGACTCGAACCACGGTCGACTACATGAAAGTCCAGTGACATAGCCATTATGCCAACTGCTGGTCCCAAAAATTATATAATTTTCTATAGAGAGAATGGAATAAATGTTTTCGCTAGCATAGTTGATTAATTTTTTTCTTGCTAAGAGTTTACAAAAGTTTCTTTTATTTCCATAACCCATAATTAGTCATGTAGAATTATAGATTAGTGTCAATGTTTGGGAACTACTTTTTTTTTTAAGAATTACTTATTTCTGTAATTTCATTTGTTATTATTATTATTTGTAAATTTGACCAGAGAGAGAGAGAAAGGAAATGCAAGAAAGCAAGCCACCATGTCCGGGACTTGAACTGTGGTCAGCCATGTGGGAATCCAGTGCCTTTAATAACCACGCCACCTGCTGGCCCCAAAGGTGGAGAACTTCCAAAAGTTTTATTAACATATAAGCATGCATATGTATTCTCTGTGGTATTCCTGCAAATACAGAAGTTGTAATAAGTTTTATTTCATGCACATGTTCTCAAAAGAAAACAAAATGTGGTGGGTTTATAATTTGTATATCTACATTGTTGAGCATATTCAGATGGAAAGACAATTTCTACTTTGACTACACATTTATGGAAACTGCATCTTCTACTCACAATTTTACAAGTCTGGTGATCAGAGGAATTTTTCACAGAGTAACTGCGGTCTCTTCATTCCCACCTTCACCCACAGCCTTCTGTCGCTGTCGCTGTCGCTGTCGCTGTCACTGCGTGCCATAGGACATGTTCATATCACAACACAGTCACCAGCTCTGAACATCTGTGTGGTGGTGCCAGGACAGTGAGCCCGGTGGGCATGAGGGATAGTTCTGAAAGCCAGTCCTGACACTGGGTTCATGGGCTGTCATTTATTTATACAAAAAAGTGACTGTGAATCACTTGAAAATATTTCATTAAAGAATAATGAAATGTATACTCTATCCAATTTCCTCTCAGCTGGGTCTTTAAAAAGCCTGCAATTTACCACTACCAGCATGAAAGGTTAAGTGACAGTCAGGACCTAGGAGTAGAAAGATACAGTAGTCTTACTTAATTGCTGTTTAAAATATCTCCTTTTTTGCACATTTTGCAGAAATATAAATATCCTTGTTAATGTTCCTCCCAGGTCTTTGGAAGTGTCTGTGGGTTCTGAAACTAGTTTTAGTAGCTTTATAGAAAATCTAACTCTGGTTGAGTGACTGGTCCTTCGGTCTTTGGAAATATTGTCCTTTTATCCCTAGTCTAGCTGAAAAGCCTCCCTGAGACACCAGAGCACAGGGTGAATGGCAGTATCTGGTGTCGTGTGAGTAGAAGCAGGCCCGCTATTGCCCCCGCCCTGGCTCTCCTCTGTGTCTGGAGCCCTCAGAGTCTAGCACTGGGCTTTCACAGCGTGTGGAGAAGCAAGAGGACAGGCTCTTCCCAGGGTTTCAGTCCCACTTTCATCATTTGACTTCTGGAAGATTAGTTTATGTTTATAAACTTCAATTGTAAATTGTAGTTAATATGAGGATACTTCAAAAAGTTTGTGGGGAAAATGAAAGTGCAAGTTTATTTTGGTGCAAAAAAATTAAAATCCATGCATAATTTTTTTTTCTTCAATTTGCTGGAGACCACATGCACGCATCATGAAGGGAGAGACCAAGAGAGAGAGAGAGAGAGAGAGAGAGAGAGAGAGAGATAGGAAGAGCGAGGGAGTGAGAAAGCACCTCCCCATCCCCCACATGGGGGATGGCCACACCACAATCCCGTCTCCTTTCCAGATTTCAGGCACACATGTACACATGCCTGGCAAGATTTTCAAGCTGCACAGCTGGCCATGTGAGATCCAGTGCCTTAACTATGCATCACCAGCTAGCCTAGTTTTTAATAATACATTTTCCTGGGTCTAGCAGGTGGTGTGGTGGTTAAAGATGTTGGATTCTCACATGGCCGACTGCAGTTCGAGTCTTGGACCTGTTTAGCTTGTGGTCTCACCTTCCCTCTTTCTCTTTCTCTGATCTACCTGGAAAGTAATAACAATAAAAAGAAGAATAAAGAACATTAAATAAAAATAATTCTTTAAAAAGGGGAAAAAAAAATTCCATGAACTTTTTGAAGAACCTTGGGCATACCTGTAGAGATATTTGTGACAAGCAGAGAAAACACACATAAATTAATTTCTTTTTAAGTATTATTTTACTTAAATTTTATTTATTTATTTGCTTTTTTAAAAATTTGACCAAAGAGGGACAGAGCAAGAGAGTGAGAGGGAAAATGAGAAAGCAAGCCACCAGGTCATGGACTCAAACCATGATCAGGCATGTGGGAATCCAGTGCCCTTAACCACCACACCACCTGTTGGCCCCAAATTAATTAATCTTTGTGAGCTTTGGTTTACTCATTTTTTTAAAAAAAGAATTATTTTATTTAACTTTATTTATTTAAATTTATTTAAATTTGACCACAGAGAGACAGAGAGAGAGAGAGAGAGAGAGAGAGAGAAAGCAAGTCCAGGTCACGAACTTCAGTCAGTCATGTGAGAGTCCAGTGCTCTCAACCACATGCCACCTGCTGGCCCCTGGTTTACTCATTTTTAAAGTGAAATTAATAATACATATCTTGAAAGACCATTTTGAGGAGGATTAGATATAATGCATTTAAATTAATTAGCACAGTGCCTGGAATAGCACTGATGAATAAATAACCACTTCTTATGGGAAAGACTTTTAGGGCTCACCGAAACATTTTATTCTCTTCTCCATTTCTCACCCTACCTTAAAGTCGGGTTAGAGTCATGTGACTAGCTCTGGTCAATTAAATGTGAGGGTAAAGTGGTATTTCTGCACCAAGATAGTTAAAAGCTAGCCTTCCCTCCCCCCAATAAAAAGGGACTAGCAGTTGGTGTAATGGCTATGTCACTAGACTCCCGTGTGGTCGACCATGGTTCGGGTCTTGGACCTGGTGGCTTAAACTCACGCCAGGTGCGTGTGCGTACGTGCCCGAGATCCAGAAAAGAGAATGGAGAAGAGATTGCGGCGTGACCATCCCCCCGGGAGGTGATTTCTCGCTTTCTGTCTCTCTGTCTCTCTCTGTC
The DNA here is from genome assembly GCA_026018925.1 of Tupaia tana. NCBI lineage: Eukaryota > Metazoa > Chordata > Mammalia > Scandentia > Tupaiidae > Tupaia > Tupaia tana. Next base: position 14,091,214 of record JAKSZU010000014.1, on the reverse strand, counting down.
TTTCTGGCAAGCACACGCGCCCTATAGCAAAAACCTCTCTAAAAAAAGAAAATCCAGTGTGTCACCTGTATCTCCTACATCTGCAGCAGCAACCTTGGTAACGAGGCAGCAACAATATGCAAGGAGTTTGAGTCCTGGAGTGTCTGTCAAAGCAAAACAGAACTTCTGGATTGCATTGAACTTTGTACAAACATGAATAAAACTCGACTGTATTATGCCACGATGATTTGTTTTTTTCTTTTTCTTTTTGTTTGTCTGCTTTTTTCTTTTGTTTTGTTACTGTAATTAGCCTAACTTCTAGTCATTACGGTGGTTGTTTTGTTATTGTTTTTATTAAATTGAACAGAGCTACTCACAAACTTTGGCACTTTTAGTGGTACATGGAGCTACAGTGTTGGCTTCTACCTTCAGCAGCAGGTACAGAAAAACCTTTCTGTTGCAAATCAAACCTTCCTCAAACGTAGGTTCCAAGCAAGTCAGGTAAAAATTAAGGAAGGAGAGAAAGGTGTATTAAATCATCTATGTGGGGGCTGGCCGGCAGGTGGTAGGGTGGTTAAGGCACTGGACTTTCACATGGCTGACTGTGGTTCAAGTCCTGGACCTGGCGGCTTTAAACTCACAGCAGGTGCATGTGTGTGTGTCCAAGATCCCTAAAGGAGAATACAAGAAAAGGGGTTGAGGCGTGGCTAACCCCCCTGGGGGGTTATTTCTCCCTTTCTCTCTCTCAGTCTCTGCAAAAAGTGCATACATGCCCTATAACAAAAAAATCCCTCTAAAAACTAAAAATCATCTCTTTGGCATCCCACCTAATCCTCTTTATTCGTGGTACCTTATTACTTTGACACCTTGACTCTAAGAGTCAATGCATATTTTTGTCACTTAAGAATTTTTCTTTAAATTTTTTTTGCTTTAATTGCCAGAGTTTACCAGTGAGAAAAAGAGAAAGAACCCCCAAATAAGATATGATCACATTGGGGACCAGCAGTTAGCGTAATGGCTATGTTGCTGGACTCCCATGTAGTAGACAGCGGTTCATGTCCTGGACCCGGTGGCTTGAAACTCACGCCGGGCGCGTGTGCATGTGTGCCCAAGATCCTCAGAGGAAACTGGAGGAGAAGGGATTGCAGCGTGGCCATCTGTCTCTGTCTGTCTGTCTGGCGAGCGCATGCGCCCTATAGCAAAAAAAAAAAAAAAAAAAAAAAAGATATGATTACATTGCAATCCTTTTTCTTCCATTTCTTCATCCCATAAAGATTTTGAGCATGTACACATGCCCAGAATGTTTTTCAGGTTGCCAGGTCTGGATTCTGACCATGGTCAGCCATGTGGGATCCATCCCATCCCTGCCTCCCCCTCTTATCCCAGGCACTGCACTCAACCATTGTGTTACAGTGCTGGCTCTTAAAAACTTTCTGTCAAAGTTATAGAAATTATATTTTCTTTCTTCTAAATTTCATTGACTCACTGAATCCTCCAAGCCTTAAGAAAAAGTCTAATTAGAGGATCTTGCACTGTCTTCCCAATAAAAATTAATTCTACAGTCACTGATTCTTGGCTAAGTGGCCCACAGGTTCAGTTCAAAATTCAGGCATTAGCAAGCACCGACAGAGTAGATAGACGCATTTTTGTTTTGTGGAAGAGCTATCACTTAAACTATATGGAATTTCTCTACTTAGCCATTTTTTTAAAATGGTCTAATCCTAAATATGGTTCCATTTGCCCAGCTCTCTTTGGGAAGACTGCTGGAAAATTCTAGCTTTTTTCTTGGATCCTGTGCAGTTTTTATCTTGAGCTTCCAGCAGTAGGCTTAAAAGTGAAAGAGCATATTACTGTAAGAAGTTAGTACCAAAAGGGTAATACCAATATCAGGTTGGAAACAGATGAGGCTTCAGAGAAACCTCACGGGTTGGTGGGGCTGGCAGGTGGTGTGGTGATTAAGGTTCTGGACTCCTGCATGGCTGACTACAGTTCAAGTCCCAGACTGGTGGTTTGCTTTCTCACTCTTCCTCTCTGTCTCTCTCTCACTCTGCTGTCAAAATGAAGAATAATACTAAACATGAAATAAAATAAAATAGATAATTCTTAAAAAAAATAAGATCACGGGTCAGAGATTGGGAAGTGAGATGGGGCACAAGATGGTTTGGGAAACAGGCTCTGAACAAATAGAGAGGCTGGATCAGGTTCTTTCTGAATCCCACAGACCTGGAACAAGACAGGCAGAAAGGGTTAAGTTAGACTTTCATGCTTTCCACACAAGGAAGTGTTAATAGTCATTAAACTGGGGATGTTATAAAATGAATCTATGCACATGGATTAAAAAAATCAAATATGTAGTAACATTGACAGCATATTGAGGTCAAGGGGGCTTCATAACCTTAGTTTAAGCAAGGACAGAGGCTTTATTACCAACTTATGTCTATTTCTTATTCCCAGATATTCCATGACAGGAAGAACAAAGATTAAGAAAAGAATACACACACACGTATAATGATACTCCTTAAAACTCCAAATGACCCATTTTATTGCAGAAAAACTTGGATAGAGGTATCAAATAACTTGAAAAGTCTTTTTGGCAGAAGTAAGATTTGAATATAAATTTTGAACGATTTGAAAACACGGACATAATAAATTGCAGATCAAGTCCCATAAGGACAAATGCAGGTGAAGAGGGCAGGGACCAGATATCTGAAATCTGGAGGGGTCTTTGTGCTGTCTCCTGAGAAGAGCATTTCCCAGATTTCCCCAAAGCTCTGCTTTACTGGCACTGACCCCTGGTGACCAGTAGGAAATCCTTCTGAGAAAGGAGAAGAAACTCCTGCCCCATGGGCTTGTGTTGTGTCTGTCTTCCAGAGCAACTGCCTTCAGCAGGACTTGTCTGTGGTTCTCCCTCCGGCCAGTGTGGACTGGGGAGCCACCTGCAGGCCTCGCTAACTACCGCTCTGCCAAATCTTCCTACATGGTGGCCCCCAAATGTTAGTCGACAACAGAATCACCTGGAGAGTTTGCTAAAGCACAGATCGCTGGCCCCACTCCCCGAGTGTTTGATTTAGTGTGGGTGGGTCCCGAGAATGTGCATTTCTCTCTGGTACCGTAGATGTTCAGAAGCTGTTGGTCTGGTGACCTCCCTCAAAGACATACTGCTTGGCACCAGCAGTTAGTGTAAAGGCTATGTTGTTGGACTCCCATGTAGTCAACCGTGGTTCGAGTCCTGGACCCAGTGGCTTAAACTCATGCTGGGTGTGTGTGCGTGAGTACCCAAGATCCCGAGAGGAGAATGGAGGAGAAGGGATTGTGGTGTGGCCATCCCCCCTGGGGGGTGATTTCTCGCTTTCTGTCTCTCTCTGTCTTTCTGGCAAGTGCACGCGCCCTATAGCAAAAACCTCTCCAAATAAAGAAGAAAAAAGAGACACACTGCTTTAATATATATAATAGAGCAATTTATTATTTATTTATTTTTGAAAGATTTCTGCCATAAGGAGAGACCAAAAGAGAGAAGTCACCCCCCCCCCCACCCCCGCCCAGGAGGATGACCATGCTGTAGACCCTTCTCCTCCATTTTCCTCTCAGGATCTTGAGCATGCACTCACACGCACCTTGCATTGAGTTTCAAGGTGCTGGGTCTGGGACTTGAACTGCAGTTGACCACATGGAAGTCTAGCACCTTAAGCACCACACCACTTGCTGGTCCTGAGCAATTTTTCAAATGGTCATTAACAAAAATGAATCTTTATCTGTGATCCTGGAGTACATGCACTAGTCACTTTTTACTGCTAGATGATACATATTTAAAATGTTCCTAAAGATCTCTGAATTACAAAAGCACAGCATCTTGAGGGTTGGAATTATTTCATAGGGCTAGATTTTCTTTTCTTTCTTTTTTTTTTTTTTTTTTAGAAAGATTTTTGCTATAGGGCATGTGCGTTCTCCAGAGAGACAGAGAAGAGACAGAGACACAGAAAGCGAGAAATCATCCCCCTAGGCTGAGTGGCCATGCTGCAATCTATTTTCCTTCATTGTCCCTTGGGATTTTGGGCACACATGCACATGTACCTGGGATGAGTTTTAAGCTGTTGGGTCTGGGACTTGAACTGTGGTCAACTATGTGGGAATCCAGTGACGTAATCATTACGCCATCTGCTGGTCCCTAGGGCCAGATTTTCTAATTTCATATTTTTCCATTCTTTATTGGGCTTTAAAATACTTTTACCTTTTGTGCTTCAACTTAGTATCCCCTGAGCTTGTGGTAAAGCCTTGGCCTTCCTCTTTAGCTGCCTGTTGTTGGTAATGGGATTTTCCTTTCCTTTCCTTTTCTTTTTCACAGTAAGTATGATGGTCTACAAAATGCATCAACTTTAGGGCTGGCCTGTAGCAGGGTGCTTAAGGGACCTGGATCCCATATAACTGACTGTGATTTGAATCCCGGTCCCAGCCTCTTGAAAAACAGGCCAGGCCTCTGTGTGTGCATGCCCTAAATCCTGACAGGGTGGAGAAATGGAAGAGAAGGGATTGTGGTATGGTCATGTCCCACTAAAGGGTGCTTTCTCTCTTTCTCCCTGCAAGCACATACCCTCTGGCATTTTTTTTTTTAATTAACTTTAACAAGAGCACTGCAAATGGGCAGGATAGTATATGGTCAGTCCTACTTACGATCACCTTCCTTTCCAGAGATACCATTACCACTACTCAGTGCTAACTGGGTTTCTGTTCCATTATTTGATCTTTTAATTGTTTTTTGTTTGTTTGTTTGTTTGTTTTGTTTGTTTGTTTTTCCTCAATGGGTAACAGGATATAATCCTTGCAGATGAGAATCCAGCTAGTCACTTCTTTTTAAAACATCTTTCTGAAATTTCCCTTTTCTTTTCTGTGGGTTTATGGCATATTATAATCAGTCACTTTCGGTCCTGAGTTCTCCTTATTCTTTGAATTTGTTTTGATTCTATGCCTTTTTCCCCTTGTGGTAAAATGTACATAGCATACAGCTCACACATTTAACCTTTGTCATGTGTACAGTTAAGTGACATTAAGCACATGTGTAATGTGCCACCATCACCCCTGTCTGTTTCAGAACCATTTCAACCTCTTCAACAGAAGTTCTGTACCTATTAAAGGATAATGTTCTGCTGACCCTCCAGACCCTGGTAACTTCTACTCTAATTCAGCCTCTATATATTTTCCAATTCTCACATAAATGGAATCCTACAATATTTGTCCTTTTGTGTCAAATTCATTTCATTTCTTTCACTATAATGTTTTCAAGGTTCACCTCTGCTTGCTTTTAGGAGAGGACTTTAAAAAGTTCATGGAGGGGTCAACAGGTGACATAGTCATTAAAGCATTGGAGTCCCACATGGCTGACCAAGATTCGAGTCCCAGATCTGTGGCTTGAAACCCACACTGGGTGCATGGGCGTGTATGCCCAAAATCCCAAGAAGAGGATGGAGGAGAAGGGATTGCAGCATGGTCATCCCTTTGGGGAGGGGATGATTTCTGGCTTTCTATCTCTCTGTCTCTCTCTGTCTCTCTGGCAAGCTCATGTACCCTACAGCAAAAATCTCTTAAGAAATAAAGAAAGAAAAGGAAAAGTTCGTGGAAAATGGAATTAAAATATGAGTTTACTTCAGTACAAACCTATTTTTGAAATTCATGCATAGTTGTATGAATTTTCCATGAACTCTTTGAAGGACACTCCCTACCTCCTCACCCCCTACTACCAATGTAGTCTTCCTTTTTTGTTGTTGTTAAATTGAGTGTGCCCTCATGCAGGCATGCAGGAATGGATTCCACAGTCATTTTTGTGATCATTCATCTTATGACTCATGTACAGGGCATCACTGAAATCTCTTCAGTCATCTTGTTTCCTAACCAACCATGGCAAATAGACTTTTCTCAAATAATTTTAGTCATCTCATAGAATTTCTCTAAGAGCTCCCTCTTTTTTTTTTTTTTTTTTTTTTTTTTTTTTTGCTATAGGGTGCGCACGCTCGCCAGAAAGACAGAAAGAGACAGAGATAGAAAGCGAAAAATCACCCCCCAGGGGGGATGGCCATGCCACAATCCCTTCTCCATTCTCCTCTCAGGATCTTGGGCACACACACACACGTGCCCGGCGTGAGTTCAAGCCACCGTGTCCGGGACTCAATCCATGGTCGACTACATGGCAGTTCTGCGACATAGCCATTACGCTAACTGCTGGTCCCTCTAAGAGCTCCTTGAGAGCCTTCTAGAAGTGATCTTTAAAGCTGAGGGCCTCAGAAGAGAAAACAAAATGTACCTGTTACAAGTTGTATTGCTTGGACTTATCTTTTCAGGTAACTGTCTCTTGAGCATTCTGTCATTAACGTGACTATCCCTCCCCCCCACATAATAATGAATGAAGAAATCAAGTAGATGCTAAGATTGTAAAAAAGTTCAAAAGGCAACAGGAGAGTCTTTTAATTACCTTTAACTGTGTTGTTTCAGTTTGCATCTGACAGAAAAGAGCACATGACTGATTGACAAAGAGAAAAAGATCAATGATCTTCTGATGTCGGTTTTTAGAACATCTCGTGGGTTTTACTATCTATGAGTTCAGGGAGTGTATCAATTCATTTAAACTGCGCAGAAGTTAAGATTGCTGCCCATAAAGTAAGTAGTGCAGCCAAACCACTAGATCCACAGAAATCCGATGACTACGAATTCCTTTTTCCATGCCTGGAAAGTCACACGGACTTCTTAACCATCGGGCTTGTGTTCCGCTGATACCCAACTCTCAGTGAGATGATTGCAAGCATCTAATTAGTCAAAAAGTGCTTTATGTTTGTGATGATCTTGTTAATATACATAAACCGTGCACATATGATTTGAAAAAATCTAGTTCCTTCTTTTGTTCTTCTCTCAAACATTGTTTATTAATACTAATTAGTGAATGGTTTTTATTTTTACATAGTATTCTTTTCTTTCTGTTTGTTGTATATGGCAAACTTCATTTGCTAAGAAGAGACCGGTTGATGTTTTTACTGGATTTGCATTTTCTGGACCAAGACTACTTCATTTCTACATTCAAAGTTATTTTAGCAAAATGAAAGCATAAATAGCGTTGTCTATACATTCCATAGGTAGATACAATAGAAAGTGCTTTTACAGAACCATGAGACTTGCACGTCCATTTCTTCCTCGACCCTGATACTATGTTCTCCCCTCATCATCATCATGCATCCAGAACACTGTATCTCAGAAAGCTGCTCACACTGCAGAATCAAAGAATGAAGAGATCATTGTAAGGATGGAGCTTTAATCCCTTTGACGTTACTGAAGCTCTGCTTCCGATGAAGAACTTGAAACAGTCAATCCATGTTGTTGCTAAATTTTCCCAAATGGAAGTTTTAAAAGCTACGCGGCTGACAGACCTGGGAAAGGTCCTGGTTTGCCTTCCAGGAACTCCCTGAGCTCATTGGGCACACGCTTGCGCTGGGGGTCCAGGCCAATTGAGACTGTGGTTGGATCACAGTATGGCGAATCTGTTATTGGGGGTGCCTCTGTCTTCCTCTTACACATAAGAACAAATCAATAAGCTTTTTTTTTTGAGAGGTTTTTGCTATAGGGCATGTGCACTCGCCAGAAAGAGAGACAGAGAGACAGAAAGTGAGAAATCAACCCCCAAGGGGGATGGCCACACCACAATCCCTTCTCCTCCATTCTCCTCCCAGGATCTTGGGCACACACGCACACACGCCTGGCATGAGTTTAAGCCACCAGGTCTGGGACTCGAACCATGGTTGACTACATGGGAGTTCAGTGACATAGCCATTACGCTAACTGCTGGTCCCTCAATAAGCTTTATTAAAGGCTGAAAAAAGAGAAGGTTTTCTATTTCTAGTTCTTTATTTAGTTTCTAATACCTTGAGTAGCACAGATTCTTTGACTCAAATGTTGTCAAATATTTGAAAGAAATTGTTAAGCCCTGCTTCCTGTTTGAAGGAATAGCAATTTTTTTTCTTTCAAAGTGTTAACAATTTGGCAAGGGTAAGGGGGGAAAAAGGTGAATGTAAACATGTGATTAAGGCAAGGCAGAGATGATAAATGCTCAGGAATGGTGGGAAGTGCTCTGGGTGCTTTTAGCGAGGGAAGAGGCCGGTACTCTGGGATGAATAAGGAGTCGTTTTAGGTAGAAGCAGTTAAGGTAGATCTCGTTTCTCAGTTTATCGTGCATCAGGATTACCTGGAGTACTTGTTAAAGCATAGATTGCTAGGCCCCATCCTCAATATTTTTGAATCAATGAGTCTGTAATGAGGTGATTTCCCAGGTGATTCTGAAACTGCTTTCTCAGAGACAGCACTTGGAGAACCACTTCCCTGAAGAGATTGAAAAGGAGTAAAGAGTACTCAGCCTAGAGAAAGAGAATGTGCACATTCGAGAGACAAGATCCTGAAAGGCACATTAATAGTAACCGTAACCACAAGTTGTTTTGCATGATCTCAGTTTTGCCAATGAGATTAGAGAGGTTGGGCCAGCCCCATGGTGCAGAGGTTCAGTGCTGTGTGTAGGGAGCTGGGACTCACAGGATGGAGTGCAGATCAAATTCCAGCTCCAGGAGTTTGAAAGACACATCAGGCGCACGCGTGTGTGCCCCCAAATCCTGACGGGATGAAGGAACGAGGAGGAATGCAGTGTGACCACGCCCCACTGGAGGTGCTCTTTTTCTCTCTCCCTCTGGTGAGTGCACGAGCCCTTTTTTAATTAAAAAAAAAAAAAAGAATGAACACATTTTAGAGATTAAAAGATCTGCTCAAAGTCACAGAGCTAGTAAGTGGCAGAGTTAGACTTCAAATGAATGGGGTCCAGAACCTTATGTCTAACTGCCATCATTAATAACCGGAGTTTGTATCTGAATTGACACTAGTCTTTTGCTAGGCAGTAGTGGGTTATGAGTGCAGGTTGCAGTTACATTTCAGAGGGGTTAAATGCCAGGATAAGGAACTTTGTGATTTGTGTGTCAGTAGAGACATACTGAAAAATTTTGAGCAAGATTAATTGAGTAGAAATGTATATAATCAAGAGAGCAAAAATAATGGAAATGTAGTTAAAAGCCTCCTATAACAGCCCAAGTAAAAATAAAGGAAGGGGGACTAGCAAATATGTTGGGGACATAGAGGTTATGTTGCTGGACTCCCACATAGCCGATCATGGTTCGAGTCCTGGACCGGTGGCTTGAAAATCATGCCGGGTGTGAGTGTGTGAGTGCTCAAGATCCCAGGGGGAGAATGAAGGAAAAAAGGGATCGAAGCATGGCCATTCCCCTGGAGGTTGATTTCTCACTTTCTCTCTCTCCATCTCTCTCTGCCTCAGGGTGAGCATACACACCCTGTGGTGAAAATCTCTAAAAAAAAAAAAAGAAAAAAGAAAGAAAGAAAGGAAAGAGTAAACTAGGAATAAACTAGGGCAGTTGCAGTTGGAATGGAGTGAAGGGGTGGAGACAAGAGCTCTTTTGTAGGCAGGAAATAGAGGGGATTCCTAATCTTGTTACACACACACACACACACACACACAAACTGTGATTTCATCATGTGAAAGATTTGGTTTATGAATCAAACTGTATTTAACTAGCAATGATAAACATGTTTCATCTTAGGTGATTGTTTTCCTCATTATAATACAAATCTAGATAGAAACTAACAGTTCTTAAATATCAAGGGTCCAAAAATCACAAGACTGCCCTGGATGTGGTACGGATAAGCATCAAACTTGAGCAAGTGAGCAGGTATTTATATTTGATTGCATCTTCTTGTCACTGTGCCTTAATCCATGGTCAGTCACATGACAAACTTTTTTTTTTTTTTTGAGAGGTTTTTGCTATAGGGCGCGGACGTTCGCCAGAAAGAGAGACAGAAAGCGAGAAATCACCCCCCAGGGGACATGGTCATGCCGCAATCCCTTCTCCTCCATTCTCCTCTCAGGATCTTGGGCACGTATGCACATGCGCCCGGCGTGAGTTTAAGCCACCAGTCCAGGACTCGAACCGAGGTCGACTACATGGGAGTTCAGTGACATAGCCATTACGCTAACTGCTGGTCCCCACATGACGAACTTTTAAATTGTTTAATCTACATTCATGTTTCAGGAATTCTTTGGGTGAGCTCAAGAGCTAGTAAATATTTTAATAATGCTAAATATTAAGTATTAACCTACTGATGTAAAATAATTTCAGTCAAAGAAACCCAAGTTGTTTTTTTAGGTAAATATATAGTTTTCAGTAGGTAGTTACAAAATTAAATCTTCCTTATTTTATAATTCCCAAAATACAGGATTTTGCCCCCTAATCATGTGTGTGGGGCCAGTGAGCAGGATTCAAGGACGACTCTCCAGGTTGAGGTCTGGGTGTTTTGGAGGAGGGTGGCATATTGAGCAGGATAGGAAGGTGGGAAAAGGACCCCGCTGGGAAGAGTTGGTGCTGCAGGTGAGATGGAGTAGGACAGGCTTGTTGGGATGTCTTTTTAACCCAGGACCCTGTGACAGGATATTGCAACCAATCAGCCCTTAGAAACACAAGAAGTACCAAAACTCTTGGGAGGCCAGAAAACCCATGCTGATATTTCTCTCCATTGTGAAATATTTAATTTGATAAAATTTTAAAAAGAATGGTTAATTAAATTTATTATTATTATTATTATTATTATTATTATTATTATTATTATTTAATTTGACCAGAGAGAGACAGAGATGGAAAGTGAGAAAGCAAGTTGCCAGGTCTGGGACTCAAACCGCAGTCAGCAATGTGGAAATTCAGCACCTTAACCACCATGCCACCTGTTGGCTCCAATTTGATAAACTTTTAAAGTGCAACTTTCAGGTAAAATAGAACTCTTCCAGCGTTGGTCTAAAAGTTCTGCTTCTATTTTCTGTCACTTCTCATTACCCTGTGGGGTGGAGAAATGATCACGGCTTCTTTTAGATACAACAGTGGTGGTTCATTTATGTGGTCACGAAATAGTTACGCAGCAGGCCTCCCTGGTAGCCGTACCTGGAGAAACGCTGGCTGAGTGATCCAGTTTCTGCACCACAGGATCTAATTTCTGCCCAGGAGCATTCAGCCTGAAATCCATCATTCTCATGCTATCAGTAGCCAGGGCACCAGAGAGAGGAGTCATTCCAGCAGCAAGTATTAGACAGAGGACTGGGGAAATGAGAGCCTTTCTCTCCACGTTTCAGATCTGGCAGACCAGGAGCAACAACAGTTAGAGCTCTGAATGAATTCATGATGTGCACTTGGAGATTGAATTTTGAGCAGTTACTATCAAAGATACTGAATATGCAGTGCAAGCAAACATGATGGCTTTCCTAAAAGAAGTAGCAGCTCTTCTCTTGTATGTGCTAAGGTGGGAGTGGAACCACAAGGAAAGAGAGGGAGAGTAGCTGGTAAAATGTGAACCAGGATGCTGAACAAAGGGCATAAGGAAGACCACAGCGGGCATACTATTCTTAGCCACAGTTAGCTAAATGAGTCACCATTCTCTAATGTGGAAAAATAAGAAAGAATGCTAAGAGGAATCATTCCAATGATATATGACTTAACAGTGAACATTCATGTGTATGAGAGCATGTATTTGTGTAAATTAGCTGTTAAGGAAGCTCTGTTTAATTTATTCCTTCATGTGGGCTGAGTCATTAACAACTATACTTTTCACTTTCACGGAAACCAAAACGAGCAGAATCTTTCTCGTGCTGATACCCAGAACCAGGTGGACCCAAGTAGCCACGGCAGGTGAGTGCCTGGTACTCAGCAGGAGAGCCTAAAGAGAGCATCCCTGTCTGGGGTGCCTCAAGTTCAAGCGCACTCAGTCGGTGTCAGTGCAGTCTTTGGCAGCAGGCAAAGCACAACCTGGAACAAACGGGAGCTTTAGAAACGAATGGATTGGGGAAAGTTAACAGCCAGAGTGCATCTGAGTAATGCAAGCTATTCTGCCTTCTTCTGGTCATTAAAAGAGTTTCCTCTGTGGTTACCTTACATAGTTACAAAACAGCTTGCATGAAATAACATGCAACATTCTGCAGTTACCATGCAATTACCTTGTATCATCACTATGCAGTCAACGACAAAGAGAAAATACAGGGAGAAGCTTTTCACAGCAATTTGTAACAAAGATGTTTAGAATAAGAACATATTACTTGTTACTACTGGCTCTTGTGTTAATCATCTAATTGCAAATTGGCTTTCCTTAAAATCTGGATGCTGCAGAAATAAACCTATACCTCTCTGCTCTGATAGCTATGTTTACATTTACATAGAACATGCCTGCACGTATAGATTTTTGTTCTCTTTCTCTTCCTTCTTCTTTTGATTTTAGTTTTTTGCTATGGGACACATGTGCTCACCAGAACGAGACAGAGACAGTGAGAGAGAAAGTGAAAAATCACCCCCAAGAGCGGGGGGTGGCCATGATGCGGTATCTTCTCCTCCATTTTCCTCATGGAATTTTGAGCATGCATGCACATGTGCCTGGTGTGATTTTCAAGCCACCAGGTTCAGGACTCAAACTGCAGCCAGCCAAATGGGTGTCCAGAGTCTGAACCACCATGTAACCTTCTGGTCCCTTTTCTCTTCCCGTAGGCATTCAATATAGTTCTAGTTTTCTCTTTTTTTGTTTGGAGGTTGAGGAATCAGATCTATTAACCATGGAGCTGTATTTATAGCTCATAGATAGATATGATAAAAAGTGGAAGTGAGGACCAACAGATGGCATAATGCTATGTGTTGGACTCCCATGTGGTCGACCGCGGTTCAAGTCTCAGGCCGGTGGCTTAAAACTCATGCCGGCCACATGTGCGAGTATGCCAAGGGTCTGGAGAGGAGAATGGAGGAGAGGGAATTGCAGTGTGGCCATCCCCCTGGGGAGTAATTTCTTGCTTTCTGTCTCTCTGTTGCGTGCACATGCCCTATAGCAAAAATCTCTCTCTCTCTCAAAAATAAATAAATAAATAAATAAATAAATAAATAAATAAATGGAATGTTTTGAAAAGCAATATATGAATCTCTATTCACAGAAAACTCTGCCAAAATAATACATGTTCTGGAGGAAATATTTTCTGCCTCAAAATATCACTCTCCTCTTACTGTGGTCAATTCTGGTATGTTGACCCTTTCTCCTTAAAGAGAGGCAGACTTAAAGCCACATCGTGCTCACTACATTCTAGGGCATGCTAACCACCAGTCGTTAGTGGCTTTTGCTAGTGTACACAAGACCAAGAAAACAGCCGTCACGGTCATCTGTTGTCCTGAGGTGTGAGTCATTCAGGATGCTGACCCGGGATGGACAACGTCAGCACCTGACTAAGTAGGGCACATGTAAAGGAGTGTGAAGTACGCTAGTTGGCACGGTGTTCTCCAAAGGAAAAAGATAAATGAAAATGTAAATGGGCAGGTATCTTCTTTCTCCTCTTTTTCCTCCTTTTATTTTTTAAACATCTGGATATATTTATTATCTAAAATGAATGTATATGTCCAGTCAGGAAGTGTCTGATCCTGCAAGGACTAGTTTGGGGCTGGCCCTGTAGCGCGGTGGTTCAGTGCTCTGCATTGCAGATTGGATCCCACAGAGGTGACTGTGGTTTGAGTCCTACTCTGGTGACTCGAAAAACACGCTGGGCACATATCCCAATGTAACAGTCTCAGTAGCTTGGCCAGGAAGGGGACTGACTTTGGGAGATGGTGGGCTCTTTGGCATGCTGACTGTCAGCATGGGACACTGGACACTGGACCTTTAGTGACCACTGGCAGTGGGGGCAGGAGCTGCTTCCTTCGGTGTCCCCAGCAGAAGGAAATACCCCTCTGTAACTGGCACAGCAGAAGAGCACCAGGCAGGGGGCACCAAGAAGACTAATTAGTGGACCATGGAGGAGGCAGTTCTTGAGAATCTTCATACTTCTTGGGAAGAACTGAGGCTGACTGGGGGGTAGAGTCAGGTAATATTACTTTTTTGAATTTGCTTTGACAAAATATTTACTTTCTGGCTGCAGTGACCTAGAAAATGGACTTTCCACCAATTTAGAGTTTGTGCTAAAATAAAGATGAGCTCAAGTGGCTAGAATAAGCAACTGAGGCATGGAAATATGATGGTATATGAATTTTAGTCAATAGTTATTGCAATTTTTATTTACATGAGTTGATTGTATCGCACTGTTCACGTGGTCCAGTTGGATGCTGAGCAGGAAATGTCCTGTTGGAATGTCCATCAGATGATAAAATGTGATTTGTTAAAATTTGTGTGTGAGAAACACTGCTAACTGTCATGGAAGGCGCTCACTAGAGGGATAGAAACAAGGTCATGTGTGGCCAACTCCTGCCTCCATTGAACATACCCATGTTTTTCTAACCAGAACCACAGATTTATGCAAACGGAAAGAATGTCTCTAGGGTATCCAACGACAAGGCTAATAGCAGGACCCCATAAGGAAAAGTTTAGGTAGATTAGTAACTATTAGAAGAGGTCAAAAGTTGGGACCAGCAGTTGGTGTCATGGCTGTGTCTCTGGACTGCCATGTAGACAACTGCAGTTCAAGTCCCAGACCCGGTTGCTTACACTCACACCAGGCGTGTATGTGTGCATGCCCAAGATTCCAATAGGAGAATGGAGGAGAAGGGACTGTGGTGTGGCCATCCCCCTTGGGGGAAGTGATATCTCGTGTTCTGTCTCTCTGTCTCTCTGTGTCTTTCTGGTGAGCACACGTACTCTATAGCAAAAACCTTCCCCTCCCCCCCAAAAAAGAGAAGAGGTCAAAAGTACTGCATTTCAGGAAATATAGCTTATTAGGAGATGTAAGTGTCTTGAGGCCAAGAGCTTTATTTAGTTTTGTTTACTGCGATAGCCCCAGCACAGTGGCACTCATTGTGGATTTGTGGAATGAATGAGCAAGTGGACATGCCATGGGGACATCTCCGGCAGCTCATTTAGGAGGGAAACCAGCCTAATGCAGAAAAGATGAGCACAGCTCAGCATCAGCTGAAATCAGAAGCCAACTGGAGTAGGCCAGACCATCTTCCCTAGGAGGCAAGGAAGACAATTTGGGTCCAGGGTTAGTTGTGCAGAAATATTTAGATCAAGGGCAATTGAGAAAAATTGGTAACCCAATTAGACTCTTCATCAGATACTTATGTCTAATGGCTGAGTACTAGAGTTACCCTAAAACATAGCAATTTATTTTGAAATTTATTTTTCAGTAACAGCGTGACCTGATAGTTCGAGCTCAGCATCTCTCATGAGGGTGCTGTCCACCTATTGGCTGAGGCTGCGGTAATGTTGAGGCTTGACTGGGGTTGTTAGAAAGTCTGTTTCCAACTGTGCTCAGTTCCTCATTGGCTGTTGGTAACAGTGGTGGGTCCTTGCTGTGGGAACCTATCTAAAAGGCAGCTCAAACATGGCATGTTGCTTTTTTTATCACTCTTCCCTAAGAGTGATAAATGGGGGTGGGGGGCGGGGGAAGAGAGAGAGAGAGCCTAAATGGAAGCCATAATCTTTTATAATCTAATGCAGAAGTGACACACCATCACTTCTTTTTTTAAAAAAATATATTTATTTCAGGACCAGCAGTTGACGTAATGTCTATGTTGCTGGACTCCCATGAAGTCGACCACGGTTTGAGTCCCCGACCCAGTGGCTTAAACTCACGCCAGGCGTGTGTGCGTGTGTGCCCAAGATCCCGAGAAGAGAATGGAGGAGAAGGGATTGCAGCGTGGTCATCCCCCTGGGGGGTGATTTCTCGCTTTCTCTCTGTCTCTCTCTGCCTTTCTGGTGAGTGCACATGCCCTATATAAAAAAACTCTCAAAAATTTTTATTTATTTCTTCCATGAACAGGAGAAATATAGAAAGAGAGGGAGAGAGAGAGAGAACATCCCCAACAGGGTCTTGATCCACTGTGATCCACCCTAGCCATAAGCCATCCCAGATCCCAGCATACTCTGGAAGGTCTCTCTCTCTCTCTCTCTCTCTCTCTGTCTCTGTCTCTCTCTCTCTCTCTCTCTCTATATATATATATATAAGCTGCTGACAAATTTTATTAAAGAAAAATGTTGCACGGTTAACTTTTCACCAGTCTGTTCTGGCATGCTTCTAATGATACTGGAATCACCTGGACCCACGACGGCCAGTGTGTATGCTGACGTATTTTCCACACGCTGGGCCCAATTCCGTGTTATTTCTGCTCTAGTGATGGACACCAGTTTTGACCAAATGGCATAGTACTCTATTTCGGATTTCCTCAAAGCCAGGCAGTCTTTGGTGAGGATGACCACCTTCGCTCTGCCTTGTCTGGTCATCCTCAGAGTCTGCTTGGACCTCAGCACGTACTTCCCACTTTTCCTAACAAGCTGGAGTCTCGTATTGATCGACTCAAGCACATTTTTCATCTTCTTTGCAGCCACCGTCTTCCTGCCTTAGGTGTGGGACAGCCCCCAACCAAGAGCAGCTGCCAAGATGGCCGGGGAGCAAGAAAGTGAGGTCTCCGGATTTGCATGGGAACCTTCGCCTGGGGATTGTCCCAGAGTGTCCCATTTTACTGACCCCAGGACCGTATCGCTTTTGGATTCTTTTGCTCTCACATGAATCAAACTGGGAACAATACGAGCGAGGACTATGCACGTGTGTGAATAATAGGAGGCAGGAATCCTCGGGGCCACCTTTGAGTCTGGGAGCCATGACAGCCGCGGGCATGGATCTAAAACTGTGTGCCCCACAGGGGAAAAAGTGGCCTCATCCCAAGCCTCAAGGAATATATGTGGGGCTATAGAAATATTTAAATAATGATAAAAAAGTCATCTGTTTACAAATTCATAATCAAATCCAAGGACGTCTCCTGCAGGTTTCTGCTGTTATATTTGAAATAAAATGCTGACTACTCTGAAGCCTACTAAGTTGGGTCCCATGGCCAGACATTTATTTCCCTTTTTATATCTCTGAATTAATCTTATCCACCCCAACTGTAAAGAACAAAAGAAAGGAGTCACCTTTTAAATTCAACGTTTATTAATCAATTTTCTGTAGGAGACTAACGGTATAATCTTTCGGTCACTCTCGACCCTTGTTTTCCAACTTGCAGGACCTCTTTTTGTTATTAGGATTATAAAGAGCCTTCCTCAACCTTAGTTTTTGTTTGTTTGTTTGTTTTTGTAAAGCTGTGTTTTCATTTAGGGATTGTTACATCCAAGTTAGTCTCACAGACTATGCAGATACTCAGAAGTCATCTGACGAGCAAGGACACGCACCTGCGTCCTGGTGCGGCTGGAGAGACATCCCTGCTCGGATAGGGGAGGCTCCTCTGTGGGCTCAGAGCAGCCGCCTGTCCCCTGTGTGGAGCGTTTCCATCTTCGCCAGGCTGGGCGAGGTGTTGCTCTAGTGTCTGCATTCCACAAGGGGAAAGATCTGCAAAACAAACAGTCCCCAAATGTCCTGTTTAAGATCCATGTTTGAGCACTGACGGGCTCAGCCGGGGATTCCGCGGTTCCCACGTCTGGATGATCCGCGCAGGCTGGCGGGGCGGTGCCGCATCCTCTCGCCATAGCCGACCTGGCCGCACCACAAGGAGTTAAAGCTTTCTTCTTGCGTAGGGAGAAGCAACGCTGAGCTCCGAAGCCCTAATTGCTTCTCTAGAACCGGCAGGGGGATTGGTAGAAGCCATGATCTAATAGTTTTTTTCCACAGCTCTTATTCTGATCACATGAGAGCTATTGGTAGACCTTACAATCCAAAATTTCCAAACCCTGGCAGTCGTCATGATTTGGGTTGAATTAACCTTTAAGTCGTTTTGTTCCTTAGATCCTTGAAGCCCTCAGACAATAAAAGTGTAAGTTGCTAAACTGCAGCTGTTCTGTAAAATCACACGGTAGATAATAATTACAATGGTCTTTTCCATTGCTTAGATAAGCTGTGCTGGTACGGATTAATACACCCGATCTCAGCATTCCGATGAGGGAGTGGTTTTATTAAACCACTGAATTTGACTATAGCAACATAATTGTTTACAATAGAGTTAATGTAGGAAAATTTAATTCCTGCTTAAAGGAGTAGTGAGGTTACTTATCAAAATTTTATTCTGGCCTAAATTCCAACTTATGTAATACATATTCTTCAGTAACTCTCACATGAATCAACTTGGGAACAGCATGGGAGAGGACTAGTCAAGTGTGTGAATAACGAGAAGCGAGAATCCTTGGGGCCACCTCAGAGTGTCATGACGTCATGAGGACATTGTCCAAATTACAATAGTTACAGAAGTCATTACAGAAGCCATTTTTGCTGGCTGTTTGTGTGCTAAGAGAGTAATCTTTTTGCTGTTGTTGTTACTTAGTTTTTATTTCATAATCATAAACCTACCTTTGCAATTCACCTAAATTTGGAGGGGAATAAGGGCAAGATGGAGCCCACAGAACTGCAGCGAGAGCACAGGCTGCAGGATGTAGCGAGCAGAGGGGTAGGAGGATGCACTCCTGAGCTACAGAGGACAGGTTGGTGGTTGAAAGAAAACCATGCAAATTCATTAGCTTTGTCCACAGTCTGCCAGGGTGATCTCCCTGCTGGTCTTGCCATTCTTGGACCCAAAGCGCTCTGTGGCTTCCATGACACTTATGCCCTCTTTCCCCTTGCCAAAGACCACAGGCTTGCCATCCAACCGCTCAGTCTTGGCAGTGCAGATGAAAAACCGAGAACCGTTTGTGTTGGGCCCAGCATTTGCCATGGACAAGATGCCAGGGCCTGTATGTTTTAGGATGAAGTTCTCATCGAATTTCTCATCATAGGTGGACTTGTCGCCAATACCATGATGGCTTGTGAAGTCACCACGCTGGCACGTAAACCCTGAAATAACTCTGTGAAAGCAGGAACCTTTATAACCAGTGCTCAAAGCATGAAAGTTTTCTGCTGTCTTTGAAACTTTGCAAACAGATCAAAGGAGATGCAGCCCAAGGGCTTGTAGTCAACAGTGATGTCGAAGAACATGGTGAGCTTGACCGTGATTGAGGGCAAGAAACTCAGGCAATGGCATCTGCAAAGCCAGAAAGTCATAATGTAAAGAACTGTTTTTATTAGGTCCCTGATGAGAGAGAAGAAGTAGTGCCTTCACTTAACAAATGGGAAAGAAAACAAATTAGTCTTTTTGGTGACTGTATTCTAGTTCTCTGACTTTCTTTGTTTGTAACATTTTGTTTCCTATCATTTTTCTCATTGGCATGGGTAGGACTGCTTCTTTTAAAAATTATTTATTTAATTATTGTTATTATTTTAACTTCTATAGGAGGGAGGGAGGGGAGAGAGAGAGAGAGAGAGAGAGAGAGAGAGAGAGAGAGAGAGAGAGAGAGGGAGAGAAACTGAGAAAGCTAGTTAAGCTAGTTGCCAGGTCTGGGACTCGAACCATGTCGGCCATGTAGGAGTCCAATGCTCCAACCATCATGCCACTTGCTTGCCCCAGGACTGCTTCTTAAAAGCCAGTCTGCTTAGTGTAATCCAGTTACACAGAATTATCCTGCATTTATCGAAATGTACTTAACCTTGGCACGTAGTGCTCCAAGCACTCTAGCCAGAGTGACAGAAGGGGGTGTGCATTTGGGAGTGTGGCCGTCAAACCCCACTGAGGACAGATATCTTGTCCCATGGACGGGTGTCTTCACTGCTGCCATGACTTTGCAAAAAAGGTATCACTTGGTTGCCATCGAAACCTTCACAAAGGTGCTTTATATTCATCTGCTAGCACTTAATAAGCACTTGTGGAATTCCTACTTTGTACCAAGGAGAGAAGTAGATACACTTTGCAAAAAATCTATGGTCTTTTTTTTTTTTTCCTTGAGAGGTTTTTGCTATAGGGTGTGTGTGCTCACCAGGAAGACAGAGAGAGAGACAGAGAGACAGAAAGTGAGAAATCACCCCCCAGGGGGGATGGCCACGCCGCAATCCCTTCTCCTCCATTCTCCTCTTGGGATATTGGGCACGCACGCACGCACACATGCCTGGTGTGATGGACTCGAACCACGGTTGACTACATGGGAGTCCAGCGACATAGGCATTATGCCAACTGCTGGTCCCAAGTTTAAAGTACATTTTAATGAGAGCTCTAGGAATTATAGTACTTTGTGAGTCTGGATGGTGGCACAATGGCAATGCACCCCTCTGTGATGCTGGGCCCGCCTGGGACGGTCCCAGGTTCATGTTCTGAGTCTTCCCTGTACATGCCACAGGCATGCCTACATGTCCACGGTCTGGGGCTGGCTGAGGCTGGGCGTGGATTACAGTGTGGGGGTGCTGGTGTGTGGGGGGATACCTGTTCTCTTTCTGTCTGTCTCGTGGAAGAAATTAGTAACTTAAAAAAAAAAGAGAGGAAAAGAGTTGAAATCTGAGATCCTTGTTTTATATATGAAAATCTGCACTGGGCAGGTTATATGCATGGTGAAAGATGGAAACTTAGCTGGTTACAGTGCCAAGGTTAGTATCCTGTTTGTATCTCCTACATCTTAGTTACGACTTACAGGTCAGTATGGCAAACTTTGCATTCCTCTCAGACCCAGCCCAGATGACTCCAGGCTCATTCTCTTTTGTCACCACAGTACTGTCACCAAGTCAGCACTCATCTCCTCTGTCCCAGAGCCAAATGTCATGACCTTGGACTTCCCTGAGCATTCCAGCCACAGTCTCAGTCCCAAGCATTCTTATAGCAAGTATTAATGCAAAAGTGAAGAAAACGTGAGTGTTTCTGCCTCTTTTATGAATCTGTCATTGCATTGATAACAGAAACCAATCCAAATTAGCTTATGCCAGAAAGGGGATTTATTAAAACTGAAGAAGACGAGACGTGAGCCTTAAGTGTCCAGGAGACTAGAACTAGGAGTTCACATTCAATTAGGACTCTCTTTCTCTCTCCTCTGCTAGAGAAGCAGAGTGCTGGCTTAATTTTCCCAACCAGCTTCCTCCACATGGTGCTCACCAGAGAGAGACAGAAAGAGAGAAAAGCACTCGCAATGGGGCATGTTCACACTGCAATCTCTTCTCTTCCATTTCTTCATTCTGTCAGGATTTTGAAGCATGCACACATACATGCCCGGTATGTTTTTCAAGTCACTAGGGCTGGGATCTGCACAGTGGTCAGACATTTGGGATCTGGCTCCCTTAACTACAAGGCTCTGGGGCTTGTCCCAGACTCATGACATCACAGCTCTCTGATTACGTGACACAGCGGGCCTGGCTGGGACTGCATGCTCTCACTTTCAGGGGAGAAGCGAAGTATTATGATTGACTCAGGCTGAGCTCTTGGGCTCTGGGTGGGAGTGGGGTCTCTTTTGAGAGGAAAGAAGAAAGTGGTTCAGTGAAGACAAAATGTATGCTTAGATTAGCTCGCCCTGAGGGAGGTGGTCATTCATGGTCCATCACAGGCTCAGGTGATAAGCATGTGTGTAGAATTTAGATCTCAAATTAATTTGTTTGCCAACAAGGAGAACTGAACACATGTTCCTGTGAATATTCTAAATACTTTGCTTTATAATACACATCCTGGAATGCTGAGATTTCTTTCACATTGAGTATTCACTGCAGTCTTGTGGGCAGTAAAGCAGAAGGGAAGATGGAATACCAACAATCTCCTTTCTATGACTGAGCTTGTCCTGACATCTGTCAGTCTTGGATTTAAGAACCCAGTGCAGCTCTTCTACAACACTTTGCCAAATATTTGTCATCACTTATAATTTTAGAAGAGCTTGGATTTGACTTTACCTGGAAAAGTTATTCATATGCTTTTTTAAATTTTTTTTGAGAGAGATTTTTATTATAGGGTATGTGTAATCACCAGAGACAGAGGGAGACAGAGACAGAAAGTGAGAAATCAGCCCCAGAGGGGATGGCCACACTGCAATCCCTTCTCCCCATTCTCTTGGGATTTTTGGACACGCATGCACACATGCCCAGTGTGAGTTTCGAGCTGCTGGGTCTAGGACTTGAACTGCAGTTGGCCATGTGGTAGTCCAATGTCTTAACCACTATGCAACCTGCTGATCCCTATATACTATTTTTTTTTAATATAAATGAGAAAATCAAAGATCTAACTTGTTCTTGGTTAGTTTAATAAGGACTATAGAACATGAACTAATGCTGGATGTTTTTGTCTCTCTGTCAGATTTCCACATATTTTACAAAATTGGGGCAAACAAAGATATTTATTTATTTTTTAGTTTGCAGGCCACAGAGGCATGGAATCCAGCGTGCTAGGAATCTGGTTTAGTGTATACATTAATCTGTATTTATCGAACGAGTGAAAGTGTCTTTGCACGTGTCACAGAGTGAAGCCTCAACAAGGTAGAAAATAGCAATGAAGGTTGGTGCCACGGTGAGACCCCACTGAGCTGCTGTGGCACACATCCGCCAGAGCTGGCACTCTTCTTGAGAACTGGCTAAGAGGAGCTTTTCTTTGTTTTCTTTCCTGATTCAGATTGCCAGATTCTTATGTTTGATTTTACATTGATATGACAGCATGTCCTGTTTACTCGGATTAATTCACAATTATTCTTTTTGTCTTCTGTTCTATAACACAAGGGTTACTTTTTCATACCTGCCCGGATGCTAAACACGTCCTTTATGTGTTTGAGTTTGTTTAGTTCTTGCAAATATGTTTCGCAACTGTATTTAACAATCCAGTCGATTCATAGGATTGGAGGAAAGGAGATGGTGAGTAGAGAGAAATTCTACAAGTTCTTTTGCCAAGCTTTTAGTGAAATGATTCATTCTGTATTAAGTTTTACTCAAAACGTTTCTTAAAAGTATCCAGCACAACATTGTTTTGATTTCCAAAGTCAGAACTTGATTCAGTGAGTAAAGACTTGAGAATACAGTTTTTCAAAGAACCTATTTCTTTTTCTTTCCTTCTTTCTTTTTTTCTTCTTCTTTTTTTTTTTTTAGAGAGATTTTTGCAATAGGCCACGTGTGCTTGCCAGAGAGACAGGCAGAGACAGAGAGACAGAAAGCAAGAAATCACCCAGCAGGGGGGATGGCCATGCCACAGTCACTTATCTAGTCTCCTCCAGGGATTTTGGGCACACACACACACACACACACACACACACACACATGCTCCTGGCATGAGTTTTAAGCCCCCGGGTCTGGGACTTGAATCACAGCCGACTATGTGGGAGTCCACGACGTAACCATTATGCCCTTTGCTAATATCCTACAAAGAACCTATTTCTGTTTCAAAGTTGGAAAACCACTGACCAAACCCTGGAGAAATTAGAACATAAATCTTATGCTCCATATTACTAATAAAACCTGTTTTTACAAATGGCACCCACCACCAAATAGCCAAAAGTAGAAGCATTTTATGATTGGCAGCAATTAACCCTTTTCAATTGGATGAGAGGTAAGATTCAACCTGGAGTGTTCCCTTTGTAGTTTCAAGTTCTTTGCAAAGAAGTGGATTTGCTTTTCATGGAAGTGAAGGCCTGGTTCAAACTATAGTATAGACAGTGGAAGATTCCCATGTGTTATGTTGTGGAATGATTGAATTAATGATCACAAAATTCAATCTGTGGGCCAGCGGGCGGTGTGGTGGTTAAGACACTGCATCCTACATGGCCAACCCTGTGGTTTGAGTCCTGCACCC
Source organism: Tupaia tana (assembly GCA_026018925.1). NCBI lineage: Eukaryota > Metazoa > Chordata > Mammalia > Scandentia > Tupaiidae > Tupaia > Tupaia tana. The sequence continues at coordinate 14,067,617 of JAKSZU010000014.1, read as the reverse complement.
AGTGGCCTGAAAAAAAATTGGGTATGTGTGCATGCATGCCAAAAATCCCAAGAGAAGAGATTATGGCATGGCCATCCCCATGGGATATGACTTCTCACTTTCCTTGTCTCTCTGTCTCTCGTCAGTGAGTGCAAGCTCCCTAAAGGGGAAAAAAAAATCTAAAATAAAAAAATTGATGACTTCTTGCATGGGTGACTTACTGTGCTACCTCACACATTACATTAACTACAAATGTAAAGATTGGACTATATAAATGCTGGCCTTATACCTGAAAGGAAAAGAAAGAATAGCTCTACATGTGGGGGTCTTATTCTTGGCTTCTCACTTATATTTTCTCCCATTTTAAATACATTCACACTTATTGGTCATCCTTTTCTTTTAAGGAATTTTCCCATAAAATATTGCTACATTATCAGTAGTCTTCTCAAAGCATGTGCTGTGTTTGGAGTAACTTTTAGGTTCTTTTTATTTCGCTTATATTCCTATATAATTTTATCCTGCATTTCTTCCTTTGTTCTCATTAATCTTATTTATGTATTATGTATACTATTTACATAATTTCCATTTAGTGCTCTTGGATTTTTTCCATTCTTTATATTCTTCCTTGTGTTTTTTTTTTTCTTTTGAGAGTTTTTTTTTTTTTTTTTTTTTTTTTTTGAGAGGTTTTTGCTATAGGGCACGTGTGCTCACCAGAAAGACAGAGAGAGAGACAGAGAGACAGAAAGTGAGAAATCACCCCCCAGGGGTGATGGTCACACCACAATCCCTTCTCCTCCATTCTCCTCTTGGGATCCTGGGCATGCACGCACACGCGTCCAGCATGAGTTTAAGCCTCTGGGTCCGGGACTCAAACTGCAGTCGACTACATGGGAGTCCAGTGTCATAGACATCACGCCATCTACTGGTCCCCTTTTGAGAGATTTTTGCTATAGGGCATGTGTACTCACTGGAGAGACAGAGACAGGAAGACAGAAAGTGAGAAATAAACCCCCTGGGGGGAACGGCCATGCCACAGTCCCTTCTTCTTTATTCTCCCTTTGGAATTTTAGGAATGCATGCACATACTCCTGGCATGAGTTTTAAGTTGCCAAGTCCAGGACTCAAACCCCAGTCAACTACATGTGAGTCCAGAGACGTAACCATTATGCCATTTGCTGGTCCCCTTCCTTATGTCTTATGGAATCTCTAAGTTCTCTTTTGCTGACAGGTGGTTGAAAAGGGGGACACTTGCTCCCACTAGTACTGTTAAGTTGGCTTTGGGTGTCCGGAGACCAATTTTTTAGGTAGCTATTCTAATAATACCTCTATATGTAAAGAGCACTTTTTTCAGATGGTCTTCAAAAAGACTCTAAACTTTATAACCCATATCATTGTCCTGAAACAACTTCTAAGAATAAATTACTTTTGTTATGAACCTAGATTTCTTTTTTTTTTTTTTTTTTTTTTTTTTTTTTGAGAGGGTTTTTGCTATAGGGTGCGTGCGCTGGCCAGGCAGAGAGAGACAGAGAGATAGAAAGCGAGAAATCACCCCCCAGGGGGGATGGCCACGCTGCAATCCCTTCTTCTCCATTCTCCTCTTGGGATCTTGGGCACGCACGCCCGGCATGAGTTTAAGCCACCTGGTCCGGGACTCAAACCGCGGTTGACTATGTGGGAGTCCAGCGACATAGCCATTATGCTAACTGCTGGTCCCATGAACCTAGATTTCTCTATAGACAAAGAAAAGGTTGCCCCCTGGTCTTTGTTCTCAAGCCCTAGAGTTAACATATAGTGAGTTGCTTAAAAGAGGAAGTTCCTAGTCATTGTCCAACTGTGGGGATCAAGTAGATCACGTGCCCATTTGTCTACAGCCACTCTGGACTTGAACAATTCCAAGTGTGGGACATTCTGTTTGTGTTCAAGAATTCTTCCTGCACTATTACCTAAACTTGCTTGCTATCCTTTAGGATCTATTCTTTTTGTCTGTTGTGGGTGAATTCCTCCACAACTGTGGTATTGAATTAAAGTCACCATTCTTTTATTCTTTTCAAATGATCTTTTGAGTTCTACCTGTCTTGTTTGCCTTTTTTCTGATCTCCAAGAATACTGGGAGTTTACACATTCTTTTTAAAAAAATATGTATTTAATTTTAATTATTATTATTATTATTCATTTGATGAGAGAGAGAGAGAGAGAAGGAAAGTGAAAAAGCAAGCCACCAGGTCCAGGACTCGAACTGTGGTCAGCCATGTGGGAGTCCCGTGCCCAACTACCACACCACCTGCTGGTCCCAAATTTACACAATCTTAAGATAGGAATAAAGGGAGAATTGAGAGCCTCATTTTCATATTCAAGGAAGGACAGAAATTGAATGATATGAATCTAGCTCCTATTGCTTCTGGCTGTTATGTGATTTCACCATTGATGACCATCGTCTAGAGAGGTAGTATTTATAATAGCGGTGATGGTTCTAGGCGAGTGTAGACCCTGCCTCGGCCGAAGGGGTTCTCAGGGGGCGTCTAATGCTTCCCTCTCTAAGGCTAAGCCGGCATGGCTGTTTCCTACACAGCCATCTCTCAGCACATTACTGGGCCCTGGATTTTCTGGGTTCACATGGTCTGATATTTGCCCACTGTAGACCCAGAACATCTCTGTTTTCTTCTTTGGGATCACTCAATTTGATTTCTCTCATACTGGGAAAACTTACTCAATCTCTATTCTGAGGAAGAATACTTTCAGTAACTCAAAGGTGTTCATCTTATAAAAATGTTTTAGAGTGATTTCAAGGAATTCTCAGCTACTGTTCTTTTGTTTGGAGAAAGATCATTGTCCCCAGAGCACAATCTTCAGGGACAGAAAGGTGATTTTTCTAGATGACTGTAGAGTTTGTTTAATTTAGTGCCTAAACTGGGATACTTTAAAAATTTTTTAAAAAAATTTATTCATTCATGTATTTCAATTTGAACAGACACACACACACACACACACACAGAGAGAGAGAGAGAGAGAGAGAGAGAGAGAGAGAGAGAGAGAAGGTGAGAAAGCAAGCCACCAGGTCTGGGACTCGAACCGTGGTAGGCCATGTGGGAGTGTCCAGCACCTTAACCACTATGCCACCTGCTGGTCCCCAAAATTGGGATACTTTTTAATGAAAATTATTAATAATTATACTAGACTGCTAGCCATAAATAAGGCAAATGAAGATATTTGGTTGTTTTGAACTTCTTTTATTGGAAAGAAAAAGTAAAAAGCAAACCTTCCAGTGCAATGGACAAGCGTCTGTTAACTTTCACTTTTATTTTATTTCTTTTAGATTTTTGCCATAGGGTATATGTGCTTTCTGGAGAGAGAAAGAGAAGGAGGGAAATCAAGAAATCACCCCTCAGGTGGGATGACCATGTCACAATCTCTTCTCTTTCATTCTCCCCCTGGGGTTTTGGGCATGCAAGCACACATGCCTGGCATGTTTTACAAGTGTCCAGGTCCAGGACTCAAACCGCAGAGTCAGCCATGTGGTATCCAACATCTTAACCACTGCACCACCTGCTGGCTTGAGTCTGCTAACTTTTAAACTTCAAAAGAAAAACCAAAGTTTGTCTTCAAACGAAAGTGGTTATTATACTAACCACACAAAGTCCCACAGCTAAGTCTTCTTTATGTACATAACCAACATTTACTAAGCATCAACTACATGCCAGGTCATGCTAGCCAGGGTGTGCTCCTATGAACTGACACAGTTCCTATCCGCTGTTTTCTATAAAAAATAATCTTGACTTCTAAACCTGCTGTTTCACCTGTGATACTGCTGGTGTTACTTATGATGAAAGATATCAAAACTGAAATGATGAGGCCAGCAGGTGGTATGATGGTTAAGATGGCTGGATCTCATATGACTGACTGCAGCTTAAGTCCTGGACTTGGTAGCTTGAAAATTATTCTGAGCGCATGTGCATGCATGTTCAAAATTCCAGAAGGAGAATGGAGGAGAAGGGATTGCACTGTGACCATCCCCCCTGGAGGGTGATTTCTGGCTTTCTCATTCTGTGTCTCTCTCTCTCCAGCAAGTAAACATACCCTATAGCAAACTAAAAACCAAACAAACAAAAAACAACTGAAGTTACGTTTGATGTCATAGAGTTAGCATGTGTGAGTTCTTTTTTTGTTATTATTTAACATTTCCTTTAATACAAATAGCAATTGAAGTAAGTGCATTGGATTTGAGATGAGCCAATATTTTATTCTTCTTAAAAATGGAGATTTTGATGACTCAGAAAAATGTGCATCAGGCTGTAGTCAGTGTAAATCTTGCCTAACCTTCCAGCTTAGGAGACAAAAGGCTCTCAGTTATGTTTGACAGAACCTGGAGGTTTACATTGTGCCTCAGGCTGATTTGGAATCACTTGTGGGTAGATACCTGTTTGTCTAGCATAATTAGATTCAGCAGAGTATTAAAATGTCTGAATTTATAATAATAATCCTTGGGAACATTAATAAATGGTGGAAGCCATTCTGCTTGCATTCTACAAAGAATGATCTTTTTCAAAGCTTGCTGTACAGGGGAGATTTTGGGGCTCTTTTCCAAGATGAGTCAGTTCTTGTCTGGTTATGATATGAATAATTACTTGAAAAATAGTGTAAATAACTATTACAAGTAGGGACAACTAGAGTGTGGTGTATTTAGCATGCAGAGAAGCCCTGCCTATTTAGGTAGGCATTTGGGTTCATCGCTGATGCTATGGAGACAGCTATTATGGGGTCATTATTATGTGTATTCAAGGTCATGGATGCTAAATACACATCACGTGGCCTTGACCATGGGCACTGACCACAGCCCTAGCTCTGCCAGTTATTTGGAGAGGGTAGTATGAGAGTAGGGTAAGTTTATCATCATTCTTGAAAAAAAAGGTCAAATCTCCCCAAATTCTAGAATATTCCATATGGTAGAACAACTAATTTCATGCTGCCAATGTTTTCCTTAATTTGTTTCACATGTGATAGTCTTAACTTCCCAAATAGATGCTTAGACTAGTCACAAATGAAGTTTGGAAGTGTGAAGAACTGTTGTTGGAAGTCGTTCCATTTTTTCTCTCTGGTGTTCTCATGAACCCTTTCAACATCTAGCAGTACTGTCACTGTATCCGCATTTGCTAGTAGGACACTAAGCCCTAGGCTTACCCAGTGTAACCTTTGCAACGAGGCAAATCTATTACAATTCTCACTCATACTTTCTCATTGTGTGACCTATGACAAGCTGCTTCTCTCTTGTATAAGGAGCTAAAAATACAGGATGGTCATGAGGATTAAATAAAGCAAGATATTAAAATGGCTCAGGCAATGCCTAGTACATGTTAGCAGTGGAATAAGTGCTGTTCCTTTTGCTTATCCCTCCCTATATCCCTCAGTCAAATTCTAACTACACTTCACTCTGCACTCACTGGGGCCTTCATTTGGCTGACTCATAAATTACATCTGTAAATGAGAATTATGAATTTTTAGTGTAGAAAAGGCTTTAGAAAGGATCTAGATTGGAAAAGTTTTTTTCTTTTTCTTTTTCTTTCCCCCCCCCCCATAAGATGTGTGCACTCGGGGCCAGCAGTTAGCGTAATGGCTATGTTGCTGGACTCCCATGTAGTCGACTGCAGTTCACGTCCCGGACCCGGTGGCTTAAAAAAACTCACGCCGGGCGCGTGTGTGTGCGTGCCCAAGATCCCGAGAGGAGAATGGAGGAGAAGGGATTGCAGCATGGCCATCCACCCTGGGGGGTGATTTCTCACTTTCTGTCTCTCTGTCTCTCTCTGTCTGGCAACCACACATGCCCTACAGCAAAAAAACCTCTCCAAAAAAAAAAAAAAGGAAAAAATAATACGTGATGGTGTTAAATCTTTTAAATGTGAATAAGAAATCATGAATTTAAAATCATTAAATTAAAATAATTAAAAAAAAAAAAGATGTGTGCACTTGCCACAGAAAGAAGGAAAATCAGAAGTCATCCCCTGGGGGGATGGCCACACTATAATCCCTTCTTCTCCATTCTCTTCCTGGGAATTTGGGCATGCATGCACATATACCTGGCATGATTTTTTTTTTTTTTGGAGAGGTATTTTTCGCTATAGGGCACGTGCGCTCGCCAGACAGAGAGAGACATAGAGACAGAAAGTGAGAAATCACCCCCCAGGGGGGAATGGTCACGCCACAATCCCTTCTCCTCCATTCTCCTCTCAGGATCTTGGGCACGCATGCACATGCACCCGGTGTGAGTTTTAAGCCACTGGGTCCGGGACGCGAACCGCGGTCGACTACGTGGGAGTCCAGTGACAGAGCCATTACGTCAACTGCTGGTTCCCAACCTGGCATGATTTTCAAGCTACCAGGTACAGAACTAGAACTGTAGTCATCCATGTAATTGTCCAGTGCCTTAACCACCACACTACCTGCTAGGCCCAATACATTATTTAGCTTTGTTTATGGTCCATTTACTATATAAATAGTAGGTTTCTACATAGCCACGTCTGTTGGTCTTATCCTTTGTGGCTTCTGTAAGCCCTGTTAGCTCGTCCTCCCTGATCCAAATACTTCTCTCCACCTTTCTTTCCACCATGCTTGCCTAAGACACTCTGGCTTCTTGCCAGTCCTACTGTAATAGCCATCTAACTGGGCAGCCAGCTTCCATTCTTGCCTATCTGTAAGTCACTCTCCATGCCATTTAAAAATGTTTATCGAATATTATTCTCTGCCTAAAATTCTTTAATAAATTAGCACTTTTTTGGGAGGAAATCTAAACTCCTCCCTCTGGCTTACAAAGACCTAAGTGGTCTGGCCGATCTCTCAAACTCCACTTTACATGTTCCAGCTGTATGAACATTTAAGTTTTCAAACAAGCTAAGTTTAGTCTTAGCTTATGACCTTTGCACAAGTTAGTTTCCCTGAATAAAAAGTATCTTTTCCAGTTCTTTGAATAATTTCCTCTTTCTGGACATTCAAATCTCAATTTAATTTTAATGTTTTTAGAGAAGACTTTTCTTCAAAAATAGCCTGGTCACTCTTGATCATCACACCCAACTAACTTAATGATCACAACACATATGTCACTACTTGATACTCTCTTTCTTGGTTGGTTATTGGCTGAATGATTAGTCTCATTTATGTGTGTGTCTGTGTGTATTCATCTACTTTCCATCTACTCATTTACCTATCTATCCACTTCTCTGTGTACTTCTCCATTCATTCATTTATCTACTTTTCTATCTGTCCATTTATCTCCTCTCTTATACCTTGTGTCTAATATTTTTAAAATAATTATTTTATTTAATTTATTTTTATATATATATATATATATATATATATATATATATACTTTTAAATTGCTATAGGGCTCGTGCAAGAGAGAGAGAGAGAAAGGAAAAAAGCAAGCCTCTTGGTCTGGGACTTGAACTGTGGTCAGCCATGTGGGAGTCTAGTGGTTTAACTACCACACCACCTGCTGGCCCATGATTAATACTTTTAAAGAGATACTGCCATTTAAGTACGGTTTTAGGAGAACATACAGGTAAATATGATTAATTGTAGGGTAACCATATCACTCAAAGCCGGACACTTTTTTTTTTTTTTTTTGGAGAGGTTTTTCGCTATAGGGCGCGTGTGCTCACCAGACAGACAGAGAGAGACATAGAGACAGAAAGCGAGAAATCACCCCCCAGGGGGGATGGTCACGCCGCAATCCCTTCTCCTTCATTCTCCTCTCGGGATCTTGGGCACGCACGCACACGCGCCCGGCGTGAGTTGTAAGCCACCGGGTCCGAGACGCGAACCGCGGTCGACCACGTGGGAGTCCAGAGACATAGCCATTACGCTAACTGCTGGTCCCAAAGCCGGACACTTTTGAGAATATAGGAAATTATAGTTGTAATGAGAGAAAAAGTATAACCTAAGATTGTCTCAGGCATACAATTACCCAATTAACTCTCATAAATTCTTTAAATTATAGAAAATTTATGGAATTTTAATATCTAACATGCTTCCTATTCCTTTATTTAGTCTTTATTTAATAAGGTAATTGATTATTCTAATACTTTTACTCTTTATGACAAACTTTACCTGAACCGTTCACATTCACATATTACTATGTTGGGCTTTTTCATGGAGCTGAGAAATCATGTTGTTCAGGACTATGATGTATGACCATTGGTCAGAAATGAAGTGATTAAGAAACATATCTTTCCATCTATTTTATTTTGAAAAAACTGTCAAAGTATTTAATGTTTTCTTCATATGAGTCCTGCATAATTTAGAATTTTTCTAAATGATGTTATATTTTGTTGTTCTAATGTAAATGAAATTATGTTTTTTTCCCACTTTATTTTCTTACCTAGTTGATTGGTATGTAAGAAAGCTCTTACTATGTGCTTGTCTAGTTTATAACTATTTTGAGCCCTACTACAGGGATCATTATACTTATTTTTAATTATATTGGGTGTCTATGCATCTTCACATTGAGAAATATGTCACAATTTTCCTGACAACATACTAAGTTATTTGTATAGGAATTATAATTGTGCTCACTGTGAAAGATTCCATTTAAAAGACTACATTGCAAGATGGCTCTAAGCATCTCCTGTCCCACATACTCTTCTGAGTGTGATACTTGCCACTCTCCCACTAAGAGTCCCCTTCCATCTAATCCAAGCTTAGGGGCTCACTGTAGCCAATAGAATGTAGCAGTAAAGAGGCTGTGACACCATTCAGCTCCTGCCTAGGTCCCTTGGAACACTTTCCCTCTGGCTGCTCCCTTTTAGGGTGCTCCTCAGGATGCAGAGGCCTTGCTATAAGGAGCCCAGGTCACACAGGCTACATTTAGGGCCTCTAATTTATAGTCCCAGCTTTGCATTCTAGTGGTCTTTGCCCAAGGTCTGGATATGTGAGTAAAGAAGCCTCCAGGTGATTCTAACCCCAGTCGCTTTAGTCACCCCCAGCCATTCTTCCTAGCTGAGGTCTCAGACACTGAGGAGCAGAGATAGGCTATCTCCATCATGTCCTGTCCAAATTCCTGATGTTCCGAACCTGTGAGCACTGAGTTTGGGCTTGCTTATTATACAGCAACAAGTAAATAGAGCACTCGTCAATCAGTGCACAGTCATGGTACCTCTGTCAAAGGTTAGCATAAATCCTCCATCATATTAAGCTTTCATCAGCTCATTTCCTTCTCTGTAAAGGGAGGTGGTGTATAGTGCTATCTGACCTTCCAAGCCACAGAGAACTGGTGAAAATCAAATGAGAAAATGATGTGAATGTACTTCGTGAAAGCAGATGTTATATAAATGAGTTTCATAAATATGTACATAAAGACTAACTTTTGAGTCAATGATATATATTTTTCTCTAAACTAAAGTAGGCTTAATTATTTTCTTGGGCAGAGCTGGGCCCACAATGCAGAAAAGGTGATCTTGACCCCCTGAAACATATGCTGTATCTCTGAAACATGAAAAGAAGTCTATTCTTGATAAATGACTGAAATTCTTTCTGAGAAAGGCAAGATTTGTGTAGCTCCATTCAGGATTGAAAAAAATCCAGATATCTAAGACGTGACCTGAGGTAAAACTAAAACCACTAGAGAGTCTCTTACCCTTGTTGAGGTTTTTCTTTACAACCTAAGGTCAACACATTAAAAATAATTGAAACTTCTTGTGAAGTAAACTGCCTACTTGTGTAACTTTGAGGTGAATGAAGTCACTGGCCAAAATGGCTTAAATCTCCAACATGAGGTGCCAGAGCCATCAACGATTGAGCCAAGCTCACCAATTTCTATGCAACCCAAGTAAATCAGAGTTAGATAAAGAAAGGGTTTGACCTTTGGAAGCACAGTGAGAGAGAGGATCTTGTTCTCAGTGTTCCCACTGTTTTCTTATGAACCCAAAAAAAGGAAAGTGTTTATATAGAACATATAAAAAATTATTTTGAGAGGTTTTTGCTATAGGGCGTGTGCGCTCACCAGAAAGACAGAGAGATACACAGAGACAGAAAGTGAGAAATCACCCCCCAGGGGGGATGTCCACGCCACAATCCCTTCTTCTCTATTCTCCTCTTGGGATCTTGGGCACGCAAGCACATGCGCCCAGCATGAGTTTAAGCTACCGGGTCCAGGACTTGAACCACAGTCGACTACATGGGAGTCCAGCGACATAGCCATTACGCTAACTGCTGGTCCCCAGAACATATAAAGATTTGAACTTCTTGATTTTAGGTCTAGATTTTTCTCAAACTCAACTCCTGCTGTATTGACCCTATTAATTCCACTGTATCTCAAACAATCTTAATATCCCTTTCAGTTTTTTTTAATTAAAGAATTTTACTGTAATTAGGCAAATGAGCAAGATTTAATATTAAAGCAGCATGGTCTACTGGAAAGAGGATATTTGCTTTTTGAGTAAGATCTTGGTTCAATTCTTATTGTATATAGCTGACAGCATAACTTTATCTATCTACCAGAACTTTCTTAGGCATAGAAATGGAGTAAACAAGTATAATATTTACTTCTTTGTGCAGTTGTGAGGATTAAATGGCCTCTAAGGTTTGGGGGAATCCAATCCATGTTAATAATTCCCCCAATGTCCCTGGATCAAACCCTCTACAAACATTGCTGCTGAGAATTCCCATCCTTGTCTTCCTTTTCCCCAGTTTTCTCCAAGTACTTCTAGAACTTTCCATGTGTTTTTATACATGCTTATGTATGACTTTTAGCCCACAAATTCTAATGAAAAGCTTATTTATTTCTCCCATGAAGAAAAGAGAGCCACGATCTGTCTCCAACTTTTATCCAGCCCTTGATCACTGGCAAGAGTGTGCCTGGCATACTGAGGGAGGCCTCTAGACTTTATCCAGGGACCTTCTTATGTGACTGCCTGCTAAAGGGAGGTGTTTTACTTCTGTACCACGATCTGAGCCCCCTTAGCCCATATAAAATTTGGAGTAAAACAATCCCATCCGCCTTTGTTCCCAGCCCCTGAAATTAGATGTAATTTTCTCTATTAGCTTATTTTCCTTCACCCTCCCATCTACCCTCTTCTCAAGTTCATAACTTTACTATCTCTTAGTTCTATGAAAATAAACTCATAAATAGACTTGGAAATCACCATACCATCCAGCTCCGAGGCATAGCCAGACCCTGAATTCTGATTTTAGCTTACTAGAACACCCAGCTCATAAAAAGTCCTTCACTTTCTTCTATCTAATTTTACTCTGCAAGAGGTTCAGGGACAGACCTGAGATTATGGAGCTAGGACTCAAGTTCAAGTCTTGTCACACCATAGGGCCTTTCTATAAGCAGTAGTTGGAGGTAAGCTCTGGAACATTGATAGATTGGATGGCCTCAAAGCTAGGCTTGGCCACTTCTCGTCAGTGACTCATCTGAAGTGACAGCAGACTCAAAGGCTACTTTGTGGCTTGGCCTGGGAGCTGCCCTCCATGATACTGACCTCTAAGGGTTGCCCTGCAAAATCTGTGATGCCTTCCTACTGAGTGGGAAAAACCACATCTGTCTTTTTCACCCTTGGCAAATATGTGAGTGTACTTTCCTGAGTAAATATTGTTCTTTGTGTTTAATTTCTATTATGTATTCAGTTTCCGCTTATATGCAGAGTTATAGCTTAAATAAAGCCTACCTCATAAGATTTCTATATCGAGTATCTTCTCTTTCCATTTATAGTTTGCTAAAGCCCTAGGATATCCCTAGGGTATTTCTTGGAAGTATTGATAGAGACAGCTAGATAGTGCCATCACACACACACACACACACACACACACACACACCTACATACAGAAAAATTCAGTGATTTAAAAAATTGCTGTCGAGGAACCTGCCCTTCTGGCCTCCAGTTTCATGGACCAGTGATGCATAGTTACTGTTTATGGGAGTCAAGCTTAGCTAGGTCCACCAGCAGACTCTTACGGACATCCCCATATAACTCAGAACACCGGTAAGTTGATAATCAATATAGCATTGATTTCCAGCCAAGAAACTAATGACTGTACTCACATAGTCAAAAGATATGCATAGTCAGTTAAAATGATCTCTCAGGGACCCTTTTATGAGGGTTGCTTCCTCAGACCTCAACCAAATATTTTCTATGTCTTCGAAGAGTCTGGACTATAGACTCAGAAAAATATCTGAAAGTTCTGAGGAGACAGGGAAGTCATAATTGCATTATTTTGTATAAGGACTTGTATGCAGGAGTCCTGTGACTAGAGACATTATGTAACTATACAACTAAGTTTTTTTTTTTTTTTCCTTTTCTTTTAGGTTTTGCTATAGGACACATGTGCTCACTAGAAAGAGACAGAGAGAGAGAGTGTGAGAAATCACCACCCAGGGGTGCTGGCCATGCCACAATCCCTTCTTCATTCTCCTCTTGGGATCTTGGGGACACACACACACACATGCCTGGTGTGACTTTTCAAGCCACTGGGTCAAGGACTTGAACCACACAGCCAGACATGTGGATTCCAGTGCCTTAAACTCCTTACCACCTACTGGCCCCTATAACCAAGAAATTTTAATATTAGATATGTTTGCTGGAAACGTCTCCTAAAGAATTCCATCTTTCCTTGTTGGCTTTATTTAGATTTCACCTCACTTCTGAGTCTTTTTATATCTTTGGGGCAGGAATTTAATCAAATTCAAACTTGTATCAAAAACCATAACTATCAGACTAGCTTGCTAACCCTGAACCAAAGATAGATCAACAAATAAATATTTATTTAAGGCACAGGCTAAATAAGAGTTTGCTTTTCTTTTTTTCTCCCTTTCTTTGTTTTTAAAATTCCAATGGATAGTTTCGAAATAAAACAAACCTTTTCTTTTTTTTAAATCAAGACTACCTAAGCATTTTCCAACATGAATGGAACAAAACTCACCGTTTTAAAATTCCAGGGTCTGCAATCGAAGGGCCAGACTGGGATCATTGCCTGGGAGATTCATTTATTACCTGAGACGCTGGGCAGATTGTCATGCCTTCTGTAGCTGTGACTCATTTCTTGCCAGTCCCCATCTCCTCCTCTTAATTGAAATTTGGGCTGACTCCTTTGCTCTCCTGGGACTGACTGTATTGGCAGCAATGACTTGTGGAGTCTAGAAAGTTCTTGGAATGGCTAGGAAACCATTAACCAATCAAACTATTGTTCTGTGCACTCCTATTATCTCCCGAAGCTTATGAGGCAGATTAGACACAGTTCCAGATTTCTGAGAAAAAAAAAAATCTGACTTTCAAAAGATACTGCAGAAAAAGTGCTCTCTCTTATGACTGGGTTATTTAAAATAATTACTGTAACACCTGTACTTTGCTTTCTCTGAGGAGACCTTAATTTTCTGTACTAGATGAAAATAAACCCCAAGACTACTTTGCACACTGAAATTTGCAGACGTGAGACTCCCAATTCAGCCTGACATTTCCATTAGTGTTCAAATGAATGATAGCCCCGTAGCTCACATTAGAGCCCTCCAGTCTCAACTCAGTGTGACAGGAAATTACTCCTGACACTTCAGGAGACAATGGCTCTCCATTTCCCACCCCATTGCTCTGTACCCAAAGTCCCGCTGTTATTACCTCTACTGATTTTAGCTCCGTTTGTGCCAGCGATAAGGATTTTCATTTAAAATAACAATAATAACTGACATTTCTTGAGTGTTTACTGTATGCCTGATACTGTGGTAAGCACTGTGTATATTAATGTACTTAATTTTTTTTTTTGAGAGAGAGATTTTTAGTATAGGGCATGTGTGCTCGCTGGAAAGAGACAGAGACAGAAAGTGAGCAATCAGCCCCCAGGGGTATGGCCATGCTTCAATCCCTTCTCCTCCATTCTCCTCTTGGGATTCTGGGCACGCACACACAGGTGCCTGGTGTGAATTTTAAGCCACTGGGTCTAGGACTTGAACCACAGTCGACCATGTGGGAGTCCAGCGATGTAGCCATTATTACATCTGCTGGTCCCAACTTACTTAATCTTAAACACAACTCCGTGAAGGAGATAGGACTATTTGTACTTTGCACGGGACATACTATTTCACATTCCCTGGGGATATGGGCTCTGCACTGTAGTGGCCTGACTCGTTGTGGTCACCACTGCATTCTCAGAATCTAGAAGATGTTTGGTCCCTAGTAGGTGTTCAATAAGTACCTGTAGAATGGATGTATGTATGAATGAGTGTATAAACACCCCAAAGTAACATAGCCAACTGGGATGCACACTGCCGTTAGGGCCTGATGCCTTTGCCCTTTACAGCCTCAGAGCTCAGATGTCTTAGGTAGCGTGCTGCACTGTGGCCTCGCACTCACAAGAGGAAGACGCGGTTATTGCTCACTGCCATAGCTTTCGTGAAATTATCGGCCATAGGAGGGCCAGATTTAGGGTCTCCTAGAGTTGTCGTTGCTACTTTTTTGGGTTTCGTAAGAACAGTCCAGGGAACTGAAGAAGTAACACTGTAATGGAATCTGACAAAACACTTAACGTTTAATACCCTCTCTCCAGTCCATTCATCATTCATATAATAGAAATAATTTATTTACCACATATGCATATTGTGGAAATAAAACGAATTTAAAAAAGGTACCTTTTTTTATTGCACCTTTTTCATGCACCTAGCATGACTGTCTTGCCCCTAGTAGGCATTCGGTCACAGTTTACTCTTTCCTTCCCTCATTGAATCTGAAGCGTTCTCACCTGTGATCAGAGAGGTGAAAGAATTCTCTGCCCTCCTCCTTTCATGGAGAATGTGGTGGGAAAAAGCCTGAAGGAGGACATTCGCCCCAGGGCACAAAGAATGAAAATGTACTCAATTTGTACTGACTGTTCCCTTGCAGATATTTCAGCATGTATATTAAATACTCTGAGATAATTCTGGCATTTGTGGATATGGAAAAAAAGCCAAACTGACAGAGGGGTTGTGGAAGCTGGAAGAGGGCCTAATTAAATAGGTTGTGAAATGCCGCCGGTAATGTGAGGCTGTTTAGCGGTTAAGGAAGGCAGCCTTTTCGGAATTTTAAGAGGCAATAGAATTAAACGTGACAAAAGATTTAAATTTGAAGAACACCTGAATTTTTTTAAAATGTACCTATGGAGCTAAAAATACTTATCTGAAAATATCTCTTAACATAAAAAAAAAAGAAAAAAGGAATGGCTTCTTACATGTAATTGAAGTGACTTTGAACTTTTTCCTTGGCTGCAATATCAGATCCTTAGTGGGAAGTATGGCCTTGTGGGGAAAGAAACTAAGTGGGGTGCAGCCAGGCAGAACGAGGAACCCGTTTGAAATGCGGGGGTGGGAGGGGAGTCATACATGTCTTGGAGCCCAGGGTCTGAAACTTGCAGCAGAAGACATTTTTTTGAAAATAAGTTTTAATTTAAAAGAAAAGCGAGAAAAGGATGTGTGTGAGAGCGTGGGTGCTAGGTGCCTTGTGCAGATGGGAGTTCTGAGCTGTGAACCCCAGGGCTGCCACTACTGCTGACAGCGTGTCGCTCTGCGCTTAGTGTGTTCACATCTAAACTCGGGGAAAAATGTGACTCCCCAAACAGGATGTTCAGCCAGACAGAAGCAAAGTTCCCGCGATGGGGAAACAAACTGTCCCCTCATTTTCCCGATTTCGTGACTACCAAAACAGCACCATTGCTTCATTTCTCTAAAATATCCTTGAGATTTGAACAACTGAAGGAAGACCTTTAGTGGGATGTTTTTCCCCTTAAAACAAGAAGTAATAGAGCCATACAGGAGTTTAAAGATTGCTGTGATTTGAATGAGTCCCCCAAATGGATCACACCTGATGAGCTATTTTATGCGGTGTTGAGAGGCTGAATGTTGACTCTGATTATGGTGTTGAAAGAGGGGCCTTTGGGAAGCCATGAGGCGTCAGGGTGGGACCCTGTTATGGGATACACAGGCACATGCTCTGTGCTTGCTCTGTCTCACTGTGCAGTGTCCTCTGCCATGTCCTCCACCAGCAAGAAGACCCTCACCAGAGGTGGCCCCTTGAACTTGGACCTCAAAACTGTGGGCAAAATAAACCTTTATTGCTATAAGTGACCCACTTTCAGATACTCAGTTATTAAGCAACAGAAAATGAACTAAAACGAAGATACGGCCAACATGAAGTCCCATTTGTCTTCTCTCTTTCTGCCTCCTGCAGGGCCACTTGACGTAGCCACCTGAGGGAGGCTGTTGGCTGTGTTTGTGTTTCATTGCCACGGCTCCTTTAGAGGTCTTCCTTTTGCCTGTCATCTTCTTTTATTCTTGTCTTTATTCACTCCCCCCATTCCTGCTCCCATTAATTGAATTCTGCTCCCATCATCTTGCCTTCCTTTTTTCTAATTAGTACATCCAAATGACACTTTTTGAGATTGATAAGTTTAGCGATACCACTTCTTCACCCCTCACCAAGTGTTAAATGCAAGGAATTTTTATTTTAGAGTTAAATTTGAAAGGTTCTCTAAGAACCTTCCTTAAAAATTCAAATTCTGGAGCCAGCAGTTTGCATGATGGTTAAGATGCTAGATTCCCACATGGCCCACGACGGTTTGAGTTCTGGACCCAGCAGCTTGAACACATACCGGGCTCATGTCCATGCATGCCCAAAATTCCAAGAGGAGAATGGAGGAGACAGGAATGCTGTGTGGCCACCCCCACCCCGCCCCAGGAGTGATTTCTCACTTTCCCTCTATTCTCTCTTTCTCCAGTGAGTGCACATGCCCCATAGCACACGCAAAAACGAAAGAATTCAAAACAAAACAAAATTGAAATTTCTTTGAGATAATTTGAAAGAGATTGGATGGTAGCAAAATGGAACCTGTGTCTCCCAGTTTTGGAGATCTTGATAGATCTATTTCAAGCAAATAAAGTAAATTTGCCTTGAATTAATACCGTAATAACTCTGGAGGAGATAAAAGTATAATCTATCAGTGACTTAACATATTTTCTACGAGGACAACAGCTAACTAAATTATCAACCCTACACCTTTGTAATATGATTATTAAGTTTAATAAGAAGTCTGAAGATTTTCCTGCTATTACTTTCTTAGTTCTTTCCCCCCCCCCCCTTTTTTTGGAGAGGTTTTTGCTATAGGGCGCGTGTGCTCACCAGACTGACAGAGAGACAGAGAGACAGAAAGCGAGAAATCACCCCCAGGGGGGATGGCCACGCTGCAATCCCTTCTCCTCCATTCTCCTCTTGAGATCTTGGGCAGGCACACACACATGCCTGGCATGGGATTTTTTTCAAGTCACCAGGTCTGGGACTCGAACCGCAGTCGACTACATAGGAGTCCATTGACATAGCCATTATGCTAACTGCTGGCCCCACTATCTTAGTTCTGAGTGCCTGAAATCAACAGCAAACTCTTCATGCATAGTTAAACCATAGAATTTGACATTCTTCTATTATCTAGCTTTCTCTTCCTTCTAGAACATATTTAGGTAGTGACGATGATGCATAATTTATAATGTAGTCTATATAAGTACAAGCCTAATATTTTTTTTTTATGGTTAAGTAACTATCCTTGGAGATTACATCCTTTCTTCTTTACCAGAAATTGTTAAGTTCTTTTCCCTACCCATCCTGGCTGGTTAATTTATTCTGCAAACACCCACTGAATGCTTCTGAGGCATTCAGCTGTGTGCCAGGAATTAGAAACACTGCGGTGAGCAGACTGAGGTGCTAGGTCCTCCTGGAACTTAACATCTCCTTGCTTCTTTAAGGGCCTTACTTCTTACCAGCTTCTCAATAATGACAAAGAAAAAAGTTTCTTTCTTTCTTTTTGTTTTACTTTAATTATTTAATTTAACTTATTTATTTATTTACTTATTTATTTTAATTTGACCGGAGAGGGACAGAATGGGAGAGAAAGAGAAGGAAAATGAGAAAGCAAGCCACCAGGTATGGGATTCGAACTGCAGTCAGCTATGTGGGAGTCCAGCACCCCTAACCATCACGCCACCTGCTAGTCCCAAAAAGCTTATTTCTTGACACACACACACACACACACACACACTCCCTTTTTTCCCTAACTTTTAGGTTTTTTAAATAGAGGAATAATTTGCCTATCATAAACTAGATCTTAAGTGTCAGAATATTTGAGGAACTCAACTCACCCTCACCAGCAAAAAAAAAAAAAAAAAAAAAAAAAAAAAAATCCAATTAAATTTTTGGATAATGGATCTGAACATATGGTTCTTTTAAAAATCATTTAATTACTTAATTAATTTTAATTTGACCAGAGAAGGACAGAGAGAGAGAGAGAGAGAGAGAGAGAAAGTGAGGAGAAGGCAAACCTCCAGGTCTGGGGCTCAAACCACAGTCTGTCATATGGGAGTCTAGTGCCCTTAATCACCACACCACCTGCCAGCCCCCTGAACATATGGTTCTTAAAAGAAGATATACAAATGGCCAATAAATATATGAAAATATGCCTAACATTAGTAAGCGTCAGGGAAATGAAATAAAAAACACAGTGAGATTTTTTTTATCAAAAAAAGAAAATTAGGACCAACTGGTTGCATGTTGGTTAAGGTGGCTGGATCCCACATGGTTGACCGTGTGGTTTGAGTCCTGGACCTGGTGGCTAGAAAAACAAAGAGCGGGGCATTTTCTCACTTCCCTTCCTTCTTCCCTTCCTTCCTTCCTTCCTTCGTTTCCCACTTCTTTCTTTCTTCTTCCTCTCTTCCCTCCCTCCCTCCCTTCCTTCCTTCCTTCCTTCCTTCCTTCCTTCCTTCCTTCCTTCCTTCCTTCCTTCTCTCCCTCCCTCCCTCCCTCCCTCCCTCCCTCCCTCCCTCCCTCCCTCCCTCCCTCTTTCTTTCTTTCTTTCTTTCTTTCTTTCTTTCTTTCTTTCTTTCTTTCTTTCTTTCTTTCTTTCTTTCTTTCTTTCTTCTTTCCTTCCTCTTCTTCCTTACTTTATTTTCTCTCTTGGGCGAGAGTATATGTCTTCTAGCGAATTAAAAAAAAAAGAAAAAGAAAAAGAAAATTAAAAAGAATGAAAAGAAAAGGAAAATTTTAAGCACTGTTGGTGGGAATGTAAATTAGTACATCCATTAGAGAGGGCAGTGTGATGGTTCCTCAAAATCTAAAAACAGGACTTCGGCCCAATCCTGTAACCCACGACTGGTATATACCCACAGGACAGGAAATCAGCATGTGGAAGGGAGGTCTGCACACACTGCCATGCTCATTTCAGCACTGTTCACAAGATAAGGAATCAACCTAAGTGTACATCAATGGACAAATGAATAACAAAAATGAGGTATAAATACAAAGTAATATGTTATTCAACCACAAAAAAAGGATAAAATTCTGTCATTTGTGACAACATGGGTGAGTCTGGAAGAAATTATGTTAAGGGAAATAAACCAAACAATGAAAGACAAATACTTCATTTTTTCACTTACTTGTGGAAGCTTTTAAAGATTTGATCACATATGGGACCAGCATTTGGCATAATGCATATGTTGCTGGACTCCCATGTAGCCGACCGTGGTTTGAATCCTGGACCTATTGGCTTAAACTCATGCCAGGCGCGTGTGTGTGTGCCCAAGATCCCAAGAGGATAATGGAGGAGAAGGGATTGCAGCATGGCCATCCCCCCTGGGGGGTGATTTCTCGCTTTCTGTCTCTCTGTCTCTCTCTGTCTGTCTGGCGAGCGCACGCACCCTATAGCAAAAACCTCTCAAAAAATATTTTTGATCACATAGAAGTGGAGGCTGGAAGGGCCAGCAGGTAGCGTGGTGGTTAAGGTGCTGGACTCCCATGTGGCCACCCAGTTTGAATCCTAGACCCAGAGGCTTGAAAATCCCACCAGGTATATGCATGTGTGCTCAAAATCCCAAGGAGAGAATAGAGGAGAAGGGATCGCAGTGCAGCCATTCCCTTTGGTGGGGGCAATTTCTCACTTTCTCTTTCTCTACCTCTCACTGGTGAGTGTAAGTGCTCTATGGCAAAAACCTTTAAAAAAAAAAAAAAAAAAAGTGAGCAGTCAAATGGGTGATACCAGGATCTCAGAAGAGAATAGGGAAGGGGAGGATAAGGACTTGGTTAGCAGACTTAAAATCTCAGTGAGACAAGGGAATAAGTTTGAGTACTAAAACAAAGCAGATTAACTATAGTTAATATCCATTTAAGGTAAACTTCAAAGTAGCTGGAAGAAAGGATTTCAAATATTTGTAACAGAAAATAACGATAAATATAGAAGATGGTGGATATGTTTATTGCCCTGGTTGTATTATATATTGTATGCATGTATTTAAATATCACAATATACCCCCAAAATATATACAATTATTATTATCATTAATTTTTGGGGGGAGAGGTTTTTGCCATAGGGTGCATGCACTCTCCAGAAAGACAGAGACAGACAGAGGCAGAAAGGGAGAAATCACCCCCTCCAGGGGGGATGGCTATGTCGCAATCTCTTCTCTGTTCTCCTCTCGGGATCTTGGGCACGCACACACACGTGTCTGGCGTGAGTTTTAAGTCTCCGGGTCCGGGACTCAGACTGCGGTGGACTGCATGGGAATCCAGTGACATAGCCATTAAGGTAACTGCTGGTCCCTACAATTATTAAATATCAATTAAAAGTCATGTGTGTGCATATATATATAAAAGAAACGAGATTGCTAGATCATACAGTACTTATATTTTTTAGTTTTCTAAAGTAACTTCATGCAATTTTCCATAATGGCTATTTTAATTTGCAATCCTTTCTACTATAATTTTCCTTTTAGGACTTTGGGTATGCATACACATGTGCCTTGTGTGTTTTTCAGACCGTTGGGTCCAGAACTTAAACCGGCCATATGGAATCCAACTGCCTTAACCACCACACCACTGACTGGCCCAAGACTTTTTAAATTTAAATTTTTATTTAATCCCATTTGTTATTATTATTTTTTAATTTGACCAGAGAGAGACAGAAGAGAGAAAGGGAAAGTGAGAAAGCAAGCTGCCAGGTCCGGGACTCGAACTGTGATTGGCCACATGGGAATCCAGTGCCTTTAACCACCACACCACCTGCTGGCCCCAAGACTTTTGTTTTTAAAAATTAGATTTAACAGACCAGCAGATGGCATAATGGTTATGGCCGGACTCCCACAGAGTTGACTGTGGTTTGAGTACCAGACCAGTGGCTTAAAACTCACACCTAGAAGTGTGTGTGTGTGTGTGTGTGTGTGTGTGTGTGTGTGTGCCTGCCCAAAATCCGTTGGGAATAATGGAGAAAAGAGATTATGGCATGCCACCCCCCTAGGGGATGGGGTGGGTGATTTCTTGCTTTCTGTCTCTGTTTCTCTGTCTCTCTGGTGAGCACATGTGCCCTATAGCAAAAATCTCTCTCTCTCAAAAAAAGGAATTAGATTTAGCTATCTTTTTATTGTTGACTTTATGAATAACTTACATCTTATGGACATAATTTTTTTTAAATTGATTTATTTTACATTCATTCACTATATATCGCTGCAGCATACAAATGAGTTTTCCTGTCCAGAATACATTGTATATTGGCATGAAGATATTACCATACATGTTATCTTCAGCAAATAATTTTCATTTCTTGTTATATATTTTACTTCTCTTTTTCCCCCTTGATTCCAAACCTCTCACCCTCTGCCATTTCCCACCCTTTCCCCATACCGTCTCCACAGTTGCTGTCCATGTTTTCTTTTTCCACATTTTATTGATTCACAAAAGATCTTAATTAAAGTAAACATTTTCAGTAGTAGTTACAGATGATACAAACATATCTATAAACATATGTCAGACTTTAGGCATAAAACTCAGTGAGCAGAATGAACATACTATAAAGCAGCACCTAGCTGAGGCTGTATAGCTTACTGCAGTCATTAAGTAGGTATGTTTTTAATTTATTTTTTGTTTGCTTGCTTTTTATGTATTTTATTAATTTTTTAATTTCAAGAAAAGCAGTTTTAGCTTTAGTAAACCAAAATAAAAAAATGTTAAGAACAATTTGCTTAAGACTTAAAGCCAGGGAAAAAGTTAGGATTATGTTCAAACAGTAGGTAGATACTAAAAACTCAAAAAGCAGATATAGACAAAGCTAAAATCTAGCAACAAGTACACTGCAATTTTCTTCTGAAACATTTTTTTCCTCTCCATTCCCCCTTTTAAACTAACTTATTTTAAAAAAAGAGAGAGAGAGAGAATGCTCATAAATATTTTTCAATTCCAGACGGATCAGGAAGGAAGAAAAGTTTGTTTCAATTTTTTAAAAAAATTAACAAGTTGCTGAACCTATCAACAGCTTAAAAGAAAACAAAAATCCTTAAATCTGGAAGACAAAGCATAGAAGAAAATCAGTAATGTTTTAGTCAAAAATCATAAAATTCTATTTCACCAGTTCAGTTTCCTGTAATTAATCTCTCTTTAAATCCTGGAATTTAACATTCAATGTTATTATTGATATTTCTGGACTTGTCCCTACCATTAAGTTGGCCATTTTCTTGGTTGTTTTTTGTTTTCTTATTTCTGTCTGTGT
Source organism: Tupaia tana (assembly GCA_026018925.1). Taxonomy (NCBI): domain Eukaryota; kingdom Metazoa; phylum Chordata; class Mammalia; order Scandentia; family Tupaiidae; genus Tupaia; species Tupaia tana. Next base: position 14,045,120 of record JAKSZU010000014.1, on the reverse strand, counting down.
GTCTTTAATTTTCCTGGTAAAGCACTTCCTTCAGAAGTGAAGAGCTTCTTGAAGAGCTGATCTGGGTGTTAGTAAATTCTTTCAGGTTTTGTTTATCTGAGAATGTTTTTATTTTTTTTCTTCCTATTTGAAGGATGATCCTGCCAGATATAGTATTTTTGGTTGAAATTACTTTTCATTTAACTCTTTGAATATATTTTCCCATTCTTTCCTTGCTTGCATTGTTTCCAATGAGAGGTCCAATGTTAGCTTGATGGGATAAGCTTTGTAAGTAACATGACATTTCTCTCTTGCCAATTTTAGTATCTTGACTTTGTCTGAGATTTTGGCTATGATGTGTCTTAGAGAAGATCTTCTTGGATTGATTCTATTTGTGGTCCTTTGTATTTCTTGGGTTTAGATATTTGAAAGCCTCTCTAGATTTGTAGTTTTCTTCCAGTATTTCATGGAATAGGTTATTGATGCCCTTATTGGTTTCTTCACCTTTTGGGATATCAATTATCCATATATTTGGGTGTTTAATGGTATCTAGTATTTCTTTTATATTATTCTCATTTTTGTGGTTATTTTTAGTCTTTTTAGTGATTTTTTTTTTGTAGGTCAGAGGTTTTGCCTTCTACATCCGAGATTTGCCCTTCTGCATGGTCTAATCTGCTTTTAATACTTTCAAGGGAGGTTTTGATTTCCTATATTATGGCCTTTATCTCTAACAGCTCTGTTTGATTCTTTTTATGGTGATATTTCTTCTTTCAAATTGTGGAAGAACTTCTTCATCTCCTGGAACTCATTGTCTCTTTTTTCTTGCATCTTCTGGACTTCATTGTCTCTCTTTTCTTATATCTCAATTAGTTTTGACACTATGAAAATTCTGAATTCTTCATCTGACATTTCCACAAGTTCCATGGTACTATCTGTGGATGATGAAGGGTTGTTCTTTTCTCTTGGGGGAGAGATATTTTCTTGGCTTCTCTTAGTTCTTGTGCTTCTACAGTGGTTACTGGTCACCTGATGAACTATACATTTCTTCCTAATTTCTTGGAGCTAATTCAGAAGCGTGTGGGAGGAGATGACCTGCAATCTCTCTGCAGTTCTGTTTCCTTAATGCTCACCAAGCAACCTGCACATTTTTTTTTTCTATTGGAACTGGATATTACAAAGGCCTCCCAGTTTCTAAAGAACAGGTGCACCTGAGCTGAGCTGCGGGGTTTCAACTGAGAGTTCAGAGGCATGTGGGAGGAGATGAGCTGTGCTCTCTGCAGCTCTGTGTTTCTCCCTGCTGTTCACTTTGCAGTCTCTCTTCTCTGCTTTTTAGTCATTTGGTGGTGTATTCACTTTTGGCTAACTTGTTGGAGAAGGTTTCTGCAACTGTAAGCTCGTATGGCTTCACTTTACAGTGAGGTACTTCTGTGCCAATTTCTCTCCTCTACTGTGTTTTGCAATGTGGTATCCACAGAGAGAGATTTGAGTTCAGATTTATGAAGAGGAGTTTCTCTCTTTGCGCAGCAGGTTCAATAGGGGTTGAGGTTTTCTGTGACCCTAAAAGTATTCATTTTGGCTACTGTGCACCTAGCCCTGTCTAGACACCCAGTGCATGGAAGCTGAGAAGCAAAGTGAGAGAGTCAGGTAAAAGAAAAGAAAACAAAGAGAAAAAGAAAAGAAGAAAAAGACAAAAGACAAAAACAACCAAAAAAAGAGGGGGATTTAAAAAGGAAAAAATGAAAACTACACAGTGTGCAAAGAACAAGGCCTACCTCAGATGTAGATGGATTCAGAAATTAGCCAGATAAAGGAGAGGTCAGAGGCAGGAGAGAGTACTTAAAATTTTTAAAAATATATAAAAAATTTTAAAGAGAAAGAGACAGAAAAAAGACAGAGGCTGACCTATCTGTCTAGGTGTTTAGGTCTGGAAGGAGAGGTTTGGAGCAGAAGCTCTTCAATTAAAGGAGCAAGGCCCACCTCAGATGTAGATGAAGTCTGTCTAGGTGTTTGGTCTGGAAGGAGAGGTTAATTCTTAAATTGTAAATATTATGTGAATATTTTTTTCTCAGTTTGTGGCTTTTTCTCATGTATCTCCAAAATCTATTACCATATTCTGTTTATTTTTATGATTCATTGCCAGTTAGTTTAGATTTTGAAATAGAAAAGCCAAGAATTCAATCTTTCTTTTAAAAATTGTTATAGCATCTCTTCCCTGAGGAAATAAATATGAGTGATTTTGCTAATTAAATGGAATGAAGGTCAGGAGGTATAAAGAAATCAGGAGATAAAATTTAAAATGTTTTTCTATCACATATGGCTGAAAAATACTTTTTAAAAAATGAGAATGGTAAGATACACAGGTGTAGGTAGAGGACAAGGAGAGAGTGGGCAGAGAGAGAGAGATAAAAGAGATATCAGGGCAGGAATAATGAACGGGCCTAGGCTGATGAAGAGATACAAGTAGATAGATCAAGAAGGCAAAAGGAAAGGTTAATTTGGAAAGATTTCTTATACTTTACCTGAGAGAGGTAGGGAAGAGAGGAATGAATACAGAAATATATGGAGAGAGAAAAGAACTTTGTAGAATATTCTGTCAAATGGCCATCATCTGATTATAGTAAAGAGGCCCCTGGATAGACTAAGAAAAGTATGGAAAGACAGAAAAATGTGAGGACCCTGGATTACAGTGAGAAGTATGCAAGAAATCGAAAAGGATTTTAGATGAGAAATTAGGGGCAGTGATTTATAAGGTGACCCATTGGTTCACTGACCAGACTTCTGCAATAGCTCTGTATCAGAGAAGGCAGGGGAAAGGGTTAGTGTTGAAGTGGGCATGGAAAAGGTAAACAGAGTAAAAGTAAAAGATGAGGACTCTCAAGACCACCACTGAAATGGGGGATTGTGAGTGTATCTGAGGAGGCAGGAGTTCAAGGTCACAGGTTGGCTGATGGAATGGAAGAATATGGAGATCCAGAGAGCAAATATGTTAAATGATATTAAAATGGTCTGATTATGAGTAACCACATGACTTGAAGTCTTACTTCTTTTTCTATAGGAATTTTTATGTAGCTATGGCTAACCTAGCCTTTAACCTGAGTTTGTAGACATTCTAATTTTCAAAAGAAGGATCAAAAATATATTTTGGGGTTTTTGCCCTGTAGCATAGCTGTTATGCACTATGCATAGGGAGCCCGATCCTGCATGGCCAACCATGGATCAAATCCCAGTCCTGGAGGTTTGAAGAATATACTGGTCGCATGTGCTTGCATCCCTAAAACCTTTTTTTTTTTTTTTGCTATAGGGCACGTGCACTCGCTGGAAAGACAGAGAGAGACAGAGAGACAGAAAGCGAGAATCACCCCCCAGGTGGATGGCCATGCCTCAGTCCCTTCTCCTCCATTCTTCTCTCGGGATCTTGGGCACGCACAAACATGTGCCTGGCATGAGTTTTAAGTCATCAGGTCCGGGACTCAAACCACGGATGACTGCATGAGAGTCCAGCAACATAGCCATTACACTAACTGCTGGTCCCAGAAACTTTTTTTTTAAGAGAGATTTTTGCTATAGGGCGCATGTGCTCACCAGACAGTCAGAGAAAGACAGGGAGACGGAAAGTGAGAAGTCACCCCCCCGGGGGGGATGGCCACTCCGCAATCCCTTCTTTTTCTTTGGCGGGGGAGAGGTTTTCGCTATAGGGCGCGTACGTTCGCCAGACAGAGAGAGAGAGACATAGAGACAGAAAGCGAGAAATCACCCCCCAGGGGGATGGTCACGCCGCAATCCCTTCTCCTCCATTCTCCTCTCGGGATCTTGGGCACACACGCAAACGCACCCAGTGTGAGTTTTAAGCCACCGGGTCCGGGATGCGAACCGCGATCGACCTCGTGGGAGTCCAGCGACATAGCCATTACCCTAACTGCTGGTTCCCCGCAATCCCTTCTTGAGAGTGATTCCTTCCTGCTTGTCATCTAGTTCCTCTCTTTATGAAAAATGCTTTTTTTTTTTTTTTTTTTATTGGTAATTCTCTTTTTACACTTGGTGCTGCTAAGCTTGCCTATTAAATTTTTGTGTAGGGAACCAGCAGTTAGCGTAATGGCTATGTCGCTGGACTCCCACGTAGTCGACCGCGGTTCGCGTCTCGGACCCGGTGGCTTACAACTCACGCCGGGCGCGTGTGCGTGCGTGCCCAAGATCCCGAGAGGAGAATGGAGGAGAAGGGATTGCGGCGTGACCATCCCCCCTGGGGGGTGATTTCTCGCTTTCTGTCTCTATGTCTCTCTCTGTCTGTCTGGCGAGCGCACGCGCCCTATAGCGAAAAAAACCTCTCCAAAAAAAAAAAAAAAAAAAAAAAAATTTTTGTGTCCCTTGCAGCACAGCTCTATATGTCCTGTAGAAAATGCGATGCTAAAAATAGAGCAAGACAGGGAAAGAGAGAAAGCAAGACATCTGGGATCCTTATGGGGCGCTAGAAGAATGACGTATCTCATCATGAGCCTCTAACAGAGGGTCAAGAAGGCTCACTTCTCTTTTTCTTTCTTTCTCTTTAAGCAAACGATAATCAATTTATAAATATAGTTGACTTTAAGTATCTGCAAAATGAGTTAATCCACCAGAACTCCTCGTTTGATACTGATGGAAGTAATTTGTTTAACAATCTTGGAAGGACTGTGCAAACCAGTGAGTCACTTGTGGATTCTCATCTGGAAAAGATCCCATGTCTTAGAAACTTCACCACAAGGTGTTTTTCTTGTAGTCATTCTCCAAGTTTTGGTAGGCATCTTCACTTTGAGATTCTTTTCTTTTCACTTCTGATCAAGTTAACACACACCCTCTCTAGGGATTTTATGTTGTGGCTGGTTAAGGTAATTCTAATTTGATGAACCACCACCTTTGGCTTCATGGGTGTTTTTCAAGTATCTTTAAAAGCCATAACTGTGGCCTGGCGTCCTCACTGGTTTTTCGGTGAGAGCAAAAAGTGATGAGTCAGAAGCAGGAGCTGGCTGAATGGAGCTGCAGCACCTGGGACCAAGTCTTCCTCAGAAAGGATGAAGGTTCAAATCTAAACTTCCGGTTTCTTTTATAGTCCTCATGTTTTAACTAAACTCTGCCTGTAGTCATTGAACAAATTTCATCATCTGCTTGCAGATTCTAATTTTGCCTCAATTTTGCAATAAATACACTCATTATTTGGCCAAAACACATTCTCTTGTGAAGATAAATTTAATAAGAAGGAAAGTTAAAAGAGAAAATTGAACTTACCCTAGCTTTGGCTTGGTTTGCAGTAGACCCTTCATCTGATTATCCTTTCATACTAGCTGACTGTCAGTTCACCACAAACAATTAATAATGTTTCTGAATTGTGTTTAATATTGTCTTAGTCCATTTATGCATTGCTAACAGAAATACCTGAGACTGGCAATTTATATAGAAGTAGCAGTTTACTAACTCACAATTCTTGTGGCTGGGAAGTTTGAAGGCATAGACCTGGCATTGGGCCAAACTATAATATTGTCAATGGAGGTACAGAGGATGACAGACACTCATGTAGAGAGAGAGAGAAAGTGAAATATGGGAAGCTCTCTCTCTGTTATAGCAATCACCTCTCTCTAGAACTAACCCCTTCTTTTTAAAAAAAAATTTTTATTTAACTTTATTATTATTATTTTCCAATTTGATCAGACAGAGAGAAAGAGAGAGAGAAAGAAAGAGAGAGAGAAGGAAAGTGAGAAAGCAAGCCACCAGGTCCAGGACTTGAACCAGGTGGGAGTCTCGCACCTTTAACTGGCCCCCCTAACCCCTTCTTATAGAGCTAAAATTCACCAACTCTTGTGAGACATCATTAATCTCTTCATGAGAGTGTTACCTTCACGGTGCAATCACCATAATCCAATCATCACCCAATCCCAATACCAAATTCTAAAATGTGAAACTTTGGGGGACAAACCATTATCCAAACCGTAAAAGACATAACAGCCTTAACTCCAGTGTTTACTTGGTTAAATATTTCTACTGCTCAGTCAATTGTTATTGCCACATTTTTCATCCTGTTTTTTGTTTGGTCTGAGATAAGTGGCTTATCAGTTATATTTTATTTTAGAATTCTTCAGGGGTTCTTATTATTATCTATTGTTACCTATTTATAATTAGCCTCTGGACCCTATTATTATCCCTCAGCTTCAATTATTATTACTTTAAGTTATTTCAGACCAATGGGAAGGTCTCCTAATCTTAGGGGAAGGGCATATTTTTGTGACCTAATCCAGGATTCAATAAATCACACTGTCCAATTTAATAATAGTAAGAGGAAATACAAGGTATAAAAGCCACTGCTCTCAATACTATAAGCATCTTGTTGGGGAGGTAAGACACGTGTATGAGAAGACAGCTAACAGGCCGGCAGGTGGCATAATGGCTATGTCGCTGGACTCCTATGTAGTTGACCGTGGTTCGAGTCCCGGACCCGGTGGCTTGAACACATGCCAGGTGTGTGTGCGCGTGCATGCTCAGGATCCCGAGAGGAGAATGGAGGAGAAGGGATTATGGTGTGGCCATCCCCCCCGGGGGTGGTGGTGGTGGTGATTTCTTGGTTTCTGTCTCTCTGGTGAGTGCATGCGCCCTATAGCAAAAACCTCTCAAAAAAAAAAAGAAGAAGACAGCTAACACAGTGGGTATATTAAGTGCCGAATGGAGGGCTCTTAAAAATATGTGCCATAAAAATTCAAAGGCAGGAGAAATCAAAATCAGTGTGGGCTGGAGCACTCGGGAAAGATTTTGTGAAGGGATGGAGACTGGGAAGTAAATGGGATTCCGAGATGAAAAGAGAGTAGAAAGGGCAGTCAGGTCAGAAGGTATCATGTAAGTGAGGCACAGAGACAGAAAGGCTCATGGGTACTTGGGGAATGATGGTTTGACAGCATTGGTTAAAGAGCAAGACTTGAGTTCAGGACTGAGAGATGAGATTGGAGGAAACCAGCAGTTAGCGTAATGGCTATGTCTCTGGACTCCCACATAGTTGACTGCGGTTCGCGTCCCGGACTCAGTGGCTTAAAACTCACGCCGGGCGCATGTGCGTGCGTGCCCAAGATCCCGAGAGGAGAATGGAGGAGAAGGGATTGCGGCATGACCATCCTCCCTGGGGGGTGATTTCTCGCTTTCTGTCTCTATGTCTCTCTCTGTCTGTCTGGCGAGCGCACGCGCCCTATAGCTAAAATCTCTTAAAAAAAAAAAAAAGAAATGAGAGATGAGATTGGAAATCTAGGGTGGAATAAACAGTGGGAGATCTTGAATATTACCAATCCAAGGAGCTTGGAGTTTGTGTGGCATGTAGAAACTGTGTTGAAGCAAGAGAGGAATATTATGAATTTAAACCGAGTTTCTGTATGGTTCTTTGTAGAGAGAAGATTGCTGTTAGCTTCTGTTTTCATGTATTATATTTTTAATTAGCTAGATGCTAATTACTAAACAATTTTCATGTCTTCATAGAACTATCAATAGATGTATTTCTGAATCCATCTCCCATTTAAAAAGTATTTTATTTTCTAGGGTAGACTTATCTACATTATTCAGGACATTTTAACCACAATTCAGTGCCTTGAGAAAACACTAGTCTTTGTTTTGCTGTTGGAGAATTTCAGGTAAGAGCATCTGACTCAGCTGTCAGTTTTTAAGCCGGCTTAGCAAGTCAGTGGCTGTGAGGTACAAACCGTAAGATCCTATTGCCCCATATTTAGTTTTCCTTTTTTATTTTATGATAGGAAATATTTTTTATATTTGACACATTCTTAGTTGGGAAAAAAAAAAAAAAAACAAAAAACCAGGTCAGTTTTCTTTTGGTGGGATCAAATGCCTCCTAGAGGGTCTTAGTAAAACTCAGATGACCCTCCTGAGAACTGCCTGTGTCTGAGTACTGTCCGAAGGTGATTATTCATGGAAGAGGGGGCAGCACAAACAATCACATACCCCTTTTTGAACCTGCTATCTTTCTGAGTGACTCAATCCTGAGAGTGGCAGAGATAAGCAACCCCTTGGTCTCAGCTAGAGAAAGCTTCCCTTTTATTTTGACCAGACCTATACAAACCAGGTCACTGCCTGTTGTATTCATGGCTTCACAAAGCCCTGCTTTCATTCTAATTGGAGGCTGATCTCTATTCAGGACCATTGTTGTCGATGACCACTGAATAAAAGGAAAGGGATCTGATGGTTGGGCCAGGATGAGCAGAACTGTGATGTGGAAGCCTGTAGTCTCAAAATGGGGCACTCTTCCCGCCTACGCAGTACCCCTTGCTTCTGTATCTCCTAGTTTCTCCTAGCTTTAGGCCCCTGACAAATTACTCTTGCTCTTTGTGTTTGTAGGGTGTGGCCTATTTGCATAACCTTAGGAGATTGAATCTTGGATTTAAAATACTATGCTCTCGGGACCAGCAGTTAGCATAATGGCTATGTCACTGGACTCCTATGTAGTCTACCACAGTTCGAGTCCTGGACCCGGTGGCTTAAACTCACACCGGGCATGTGTGCGTGCACGTCCAAGAGCCCAAGAGGAGAATGGAGGAGAAGGGATTGTGGTGTGGCCATCCCCCCTGGGCGATGATTTCTCGCTTTCTATCTGTCTCTCTCTGTCTTTCTGGTGAGCGCACATGCCCTGTAGCAAAAACTTCTCCCCCCAAAAAAGAAAACTATGCTATATAAAAGAGGCAGTATATTTGAACAGTTGACTTGTTATTGAAGGGAAATAATATCATGCAGGCAGTTACCTTTTTGGATATATGATTATCAGTCTCTAGAACTTTAGAGCTGGCTGAAATTTTACAGATCATCCAATCCAGTCATCCCACTTTACAAATGAGGAAATTAAGAGTCAGAGAAGCAACCAATATAGTGACCTAACAATGATCTTGAGTTGCCCTGGGCTAAGAGTTTCCTGGAATGCAGTGTTTTCTATGCACAATCTGAGAAAGTCCCAGGCAAATAGGAGTAAATTGGTCACCCCAACAACCAATGCAATAACTCACAGATTCACAGCTGTAAATGACACATTGCAGACTACAACTCATGCTGACTTCTATACACGGCCTTTCCCATTATGGCCTAATGTTACCAAAATATTTCCCATTTATGAGGCACATATGAAGATCTTAGAATACTGTAATGAGCAGTTTAACTTTATGTTCTAGTTTTTAACTTTAATTTCATTCATTTTTATTATGATTTAATTTGCTTTTTAATTTTATTTCATTTATTTATTTGTTTATTTTTTTGAGAGGTTTTCGCTATAGGGTGCGTACGCTCGCCACACAGACAGAGACACAGAGAGAGAAAGCAAGAAATCACCCCCCAGGGGGGATGGTCACGCTGCAATCCCTTCTCCTCCATTCTCCTCTCAGGATCTTGGGCACGCACACACACGCGCCCGAATTTTATTTCATTTAATTTTATTATTATTATTTAATTCATGTATGCTCACTGGAGAGAGACAGCCAGAGAGAGAGAGAAGGCAAGCCACCATGTCTGGAAATTGAATACTGGTCAACTATGTCCAGTGCCTCAACCACCACGCTACCTGCTAGCTCCTATTCTGGATGTTTATGAATGGTTTCCTCTACTTCTAATTTAGGCCATCTCACCCCTAAGAAATTTGCATAAGGAACTACATTTTTTTTTCGAGGTTTTTCGCTATAGGGTGCGTGTGCTTGCCAGAAAGACAGAGACAGACAGAGAGATAGAAAGCGAGAAATCAACCCCCAGGGAGGATGGCCATGCCGCAGTCCCTTCTCCTCCGTTCTCCTCTTGGGATCTTGGGCACACACGCACATGCGCCCGGTGTGAATTTAAGCCGCCGGGTCCAGGACTTGAACCACGGTCGACTATGTGAGAGTCCAGTGATATAGCCATTACACTAACTGCTGGTCCCAGGAACTACATTTTTAATTTAATTTAAATTTATTAAGACTAGTCTAGGAGCCAGCAGGTGGCATGATGGTTAAGGGTGTTGGACTCCCACATGGGCAAACGCGGTTCAAGTCCTGGACCTGGTGACTTGCTTTCTCACTTTCCTTCCCTCTCTCTCTCACTCTGTCCCTCTCTGGCCAAGTTAAAATAAACAAACAAACAAATAAATAAAGTTAAGTAAAATAATTATTTTTTAAAAAAGAATAGTCTCATAGGCTATTTCTTTATTGGATGGAGTAATAAAAAATATCAATGAAGTGTAATGAAGATAGCCAAAGAGAGAATTTGATATGGGAATTAGTTTTGGGCTATGGTTACTGGATCTAAAATATATAAAGCTTGGATTAAAGGCACACGATAATGGACAGAAATTCTATATTAACAGAAGTTGAGACAATAAACCTAAGCACAATTCTTCCAGCTCAAATTCTTGTCGGTGTAGCTATAAAGCAGTGAAGTTGACTGATAATGTGTTCCTTTCAAATGGTCTCAACTTTGCAGACACAGCCTGAGCAACTCTTTATGATAAACATGAGATGCTTAAAGACACAGACTGATAAAACTTGCTGAGCTTATGAAAGCAACCTTCCTTTATCCATTTAAATATAGGTGGGACATTGAATTTTGCTTAGTCACTATTTTCTTACATTACAAGGTGTCTAAGTGCAAACTCATCTTCACCTACACTTTTAACACAGTCAGTCAGCACAGTGTTTGCCGCTGCACCGGGCACACGTTGCTCATTTGTCCTGGTACTGATTCCTGTTCAACCTTGACATGGCCTCACTGTCTTCTTAAATATGCATCTTCAATCTAGCACTGTAACTGATCTGAATTGAAACTAAGGATAAAATCTATTCATGGGCCCACAATTAATTAATCTTCAACCTAGCTTAAACCCATAATTATGCATTGATTAAGAGCTCCTCCAAACTGACAGCCTGTATACCATTTCTGCCTGGGCAACTTAAGGGAATCTCCATTTCATTTTTTGTTTTTTTAATAAAAGTTTTTGCCTTAGGGCAAGAACATTCCCTGGAGAGAGAGAGAGAGAGAGAGAGAGAGAGAGAGAGAGAGAGAAAGAAAGAGAAAGAGAGAAATCACCCCCCCTAGGGAGGATGTCCCCACCACAATCCCTTCTTCTCCATCTTCTTCCTGGGATCTTGGGTACGCACACACATGCACCTGGCGATTTTCAAGCTACCAGGTCCATGACTTGAACTGTGGTCAGCCATCTGGGAGTCCAGCGATGTAACCCCTACACCACCTGCTGGCCTCTGGACATCTCAATTTCAACGTGTCCAAACATGAGCTTCATCAGTACCCTCCAAACTGGCATCTCCTCTGTTTTCCTTACTCTTGCCATCCTGTTGGACACGAAAGCCTGCAATTTATTCACTCTAAAAATCTCTTAAATTCTTTTCCTGTCTTCTGTTTGTCTGCCACTGCTTTGCTTGGACTCTTGCAAAAGGCCTGCTTACTGGTAACTCCAGCTTCATTCTCTCTACTGCATTACTTAGAGAGATTTCATTCAAAACACAAATCTGTTCCTGGCTTTACAGATCCTGATCATTTCTCCTCCTGACCTTCAGCACACAGTTTAAGCCTGATAGCTCAGCTGATAAGATCTTTGTGATTAGTCTATGCCTATCTTTTCAGAGGTGGGGACTTTTTACTTATTTTTATATTTGCCGAAGGTTTGATTATTTTTCTTTCTAAAAGATAACACTGGCTAATATGCAGTGTATTCATGCTGGGAAAAGTCATTTTATAAGCTGTAATGATATACAGCGTGATTAAATGTATAAAATAAAATGAAAAACATGTACAATAAATTGTTCAAAAAGACGGACCAGCAGTTGGCATAATGTCTATGGTGTTGGACTCCCATGTAGTCGACCGCGGTTCAAGTCCTGGACTCAGTGGCTTAAACTCACGCCAGGTACGTGTTCGTACATGCCCAAGATCCCAAGGGGAGAATGGAGGAGAAGGGATTGCGGCATGGCCATCCTTCTGGGGTGTCGGGGGGTGATTTCTCGCCTTCTGTCCCTCTGTTTTTCTCTGTCTTTCTGGCTAGTGCATGTGCTGTATAGCAAAAACCTCTCAAAAAAATTGTTAAAAAGACAATATTGGTTTGTTTCAACAATCATCTTGAGCAATTTTTTGGTTTTCTATTTTATGACTGCCTTTATTTATTCTTAGCTTCTTTGCTTTTATTTTTCCTTATTAAGGAAATTAAGTAATTTTTTATTCAGTATCAAATAGTAATTTATTTTCAATTTCAATGTCTCTTATAAATAGTTAAGACTGAATTTTCTTCTGCATATGCTTTGATTACATCCTATGGGTCTATTTCTCATTGTTATTCAGCTTTAATTTGTTTATACTTCAAGTTTTAATCAGGATTTATTTTAGGAAGTTGCTCAACAATTTTCAAGTGAATAGAATTTTTTTTTTCTTTTTTCAGTTAATTTATTATGCATTAGAGTAGAGAAATATGGCTGAAGTAAATCCTGCATTTTGAAATTAACTGTGCGTGTGTATCTATCAATACATGGCCAAATTTTGTAAATATTCCAAGGTGCTTAAGAATGTATATTCTTTTTGTTTTTTAAGGATTTTGCCATAAGGCGTGTGCGCTCACTGGAGAGAGACAGACAGTGAGAGGGAAAGTGAGAAATCATTCCCCAGTGGGGATGGCCATTCCAGAGTTCCTTCTCCTCATTCTCTTCCTTGGATTTGGGGCACTCATGCACATACTCCCTGCAGTTTTTTTTTTTTTTTTCCAGTTCTCTGGGTCTGAGACTCAAACCGTGGTCAGCCATGTGGGAATCCACCTGCTGTCCCCTTGACTCAGTTGTGTGCATTTTTCTGTCTGGGCCATCAGTAGAGAGTGATCATATTATTTTACTTTGGAGAGGCTTTCATTTTTTTCATTGCATCCTGTTATTTTCTTCTGAGTACAGTAATCCTTCAAACCACCTTGAGGAAATTAATTATGCTTATTTTGCAGTTTTATTTATTTTCCTTCATATATATTCTTTTCACATTTTTTTATTTGCCATGATTCCATCATTCTTCCAGGAGGTTATTTTTCTATTTGTTGAAGTTAGAACTTTGTTGTTGTTATTGTCATTATATTCGTTATTTTTATGGTGGTTTTCCTCAAGTATTTAGACATCGTTATTATCTATTCCTAGCTATAGATGTGAGTTCTAGCCCAAATGTCAATTGTTGCTCATGTGACTCAGAAACACGTTCTGATCACAGGAGCTCTTCGGTGTGTTGGGAGGAGTGTGTATGGGACCACAATGCCGGGAGTCCCAGTCTTCCAGGTCACCTAGAATGTCCGTGTACTACTTTGCCTTGGTAGCCTCAGCCACTATTGTTTCCTGTGCCACAACTCCCACTTTAGAGAGCTGTCCTCATGGCTTGAAACTGGAGACCAACCAGGAGTCTACACTCTAAGAGGTAATCTCTCCCTTCATAACCACAGGGGCGTGGGTGGATACTGATGTAAATGTTTTGAGATCCTTTAATTAATCACGTCATCAACTTTCTTCATCCTGCTCTTTCCCCTAGTTCCCACTGTCTCTGCTCCCATTGGATTATAGGAGGCACAGTAGGGAAAACATGCTCTGTGTGATCTCCTATTACTTCTGTATGAAATTGTGGCTTCCACAACTTTCTTAGGTTTTGCTTTCAGTCTGGTCTGAACTGCTATGTATGTTCTAGAAATTTGGTTGATGGTATTACTTTCAAATTTACCACTCCATTAAGATTTAATTTCTTATATGTATAAGTAGTTTCATGCCATTTTAATGAGACTCTTTTTCTCCCTCAGAGTGAACCTTTGTGTTCACTTAGCCAATGTGAACTGGAAAGCCAGCTCTTTGTTTAGGACTTCAATATATGGCCAGGTCTTTTCCTTTTTATTGTTCTCTCTGTTGAAAAATTTAGAACACACATCTCAAATCAGGTCAGAAGTATTCATAACTATCCCAATGTGTTCTTACCTGCTTCATGACAAGTCAGAGTCCCCTGCTGAGGCACATGTTAGATGTGTTCTACGTGAGGATGAGAACTTGGCGATCCTCTTTATCTCACCTTAGGAGACCATGAAGGAAGGTTCAAACTTTGAACATGTTTCTCAAAATCCACTTTCCATTGATGTCAATACATTTATATGACAAGGACTTCTGGTTATGTTTTCAATGCAAAGTTTCCAAGTAGGTTATACAGGTCAAGTCCCCTTCGGTTTACTCATGTCTATGCAATATTTTTCACTTTACCTAGACTTTCACACTGACATTTCATTTTAGCCTCTGAACAATTTTCTTTTAGTGATGGAATATTCTTTTTGTTTAGCACAAAATGATATTTATTTATGGCTTATTTGCCAAATCATACAAGTGAAAAATAAGTTCTGGAATTTTTTCTCTGAGTACAATGCTTTACTTTTAGATCTTGTGTACTACATATTTTTTAAAAATTTTAGAGGACGCATGTGCTCACCAGAGAAAGACAGAGAGACACAGAGAAAAGAAAAGTGAAAAAGCATTTCCTACAGGGAATGGTCAAACCACAATGCCTTCTACGCCATTTCTTTCTTTCAGGGTTTTGGGCATGCATGCACATGTGCCCAGTGTGTTTTGTAAGCCACTAGGTCTGGAACTTGAATCTTGCTGTCAACAATATGAGATCCAAGTGTCTTAAGCACTATGCCTCAGGATAGCCCATGAATTCATTTAATCACTGAAGTGAGACCAATGTCCTTAGACCAGAGCTGCTTTTAAATCTAGATATTTTTTTTTTTTTTTTGAGAGGTTTTTCGCTATAGGGCGCGTGCGCTCGCCAGACAGACAGAGAGAGACAGAGAGACAGAAAGCGAAAAATCACCCCCCGGGGGGATGGTCACGCCGCAATCCCTTCTCCTCCATTCTCCTCTCGGGATCTTGGGCACGCATGCACACGCGCCTGGCGTGAGTTGTAAGCCACCGGGTCCGAGACGCGAACCGTGGTCGACTACGTGGGAGTCCAGCGACATAGCCATTACGCTAACTGCTGGTTCCCTAGATATGTATTTTGAATCTAGACAGGAATTAAGTTGTATTGTAGGGGTCTAGCAGGTTGTGTAGTGGTTAAAGTGTTGTACTCCCACATGGCAGACCATAGTTAGAGTCTTGGACCTGGAGGCTTGAAATCACACTGGATGTGTGTGCCCAAAATCCCAGGAGAAGAATGTAGGAGAAGGGATTGCAGTGTGGCCACCCCCCTTGGGGGGTGAATTTTTACTTTCCCTCTCTCTGTCTGTCTCTCTCTTCTCAAGCAAGAGCATGTACCCTATGGCAAAAACCTTTAAAAACAAATCATCTTGTAGAGATTTCATTCAATATTTACTGAGAAGAATATGTTTGATTGTGATACATTAAGTTTTTATATTATTTTATTTATTTAAAAATACTTACTAATTTTTTTCAGAGAGTGAGGGGGGGAGTGAGAGAGACCCCTAAAACGATCTTCATGCTATGATCCACCCTCAGCTTCAGCCGACCGAGAACTTGGGTACATTTCCATGTACTCAGTGTGCTGTGAGAGGTGCTGGATGCGAACCCAAGGCCTTTCCCATCACTGTGCCATCACCGGGTGCCAGTTTTTACATTATTTTCACAAGGTGTGCAACTAATTATTCCTTAAAGAAGTTCCCCCAAGTATATTTTCAGGAATTTCAAGTATACTTACAGGAATTATTGCTTTAAGTTGCTTGATGACTTGCATTAACTCCATATTCTTGTCCGGGTTCCCTTTGTTGAGTATATTAGCTCTCCATTGGCACTCTTTCCATCCCAAGCTTAGTGGCTTAGCATAGCATATATATCATTCCTCCCAAGTCTACCAATCAGCTGTATAGTTCTACCAACCCACCAGGCTCAGCTGATCTTAGCTGGGCTGATCTCAGTGGGGGGCTTACTCATGTGCCTGTAGTCAGCTAGAGCACTGAGTGGGAGTTAGCTGCTCTGTTCACATATCTGGCTGGCTGGCTGTTGGTTAGGGCAATGTCTTTCACCATCCAACAGGCCAACACAGGCTTATTCATGTGATGGCATCACAGTTCCAAGAGAATCAGAGAATCTTTAGGTCTAGAATTAGAACTGGCATAATGTCACTTTCAGTGCATTTTGTTGGTCGAAATAATGAATAAAGCCAGAAAAAATGGGTAGAGAAGGAGAGATGCGACGTCATACTGAAAAGGCTATAAATACAAAGAGGAGAAAAACTGGCCTCATATTTGCAAACAATCTATTACACCTGGACTTTGTATCCCTGCTTCAGTTGCTGGAAGTGTTGGTTGCTAAAGGGTCACAGATGCCTCTGGCTATGGACTGCAGTGGGTCTCTCCAAAATTCATATGTTGAAGCTCGAACATCCAATGAGACTTTATCTGGATATTTAGGAGGTAATTAAAGTTATATGATGTCATGGGACCAGCAGTTAGCATAATGGCTATGTTGCTGGACTCCCACGTAGTCAAATGCGGTTCGAGTCCCGGACCTGGTGGCTTAAACTCACGCCGGACGCGTGTGTGTGCGTGCCCAAGATCCTGAGAGGAGATGGAGGAGAATGGAGGAGAAGGGATTGTGGCGTGGCCATCCCCCTTGGGGGGTGATTTCTTGCTTTCTGTCTCTGTGTCTCTCTCTGTCTGTCTGGCGAGCACATGTGCCCCATAGCAAAAACCTCTCCAAAAAAAAAAAGTTATATCATGTCATAAAGGGAAGGCTAATCTAATAAAATGATGACTTTATTAAAAGAGAAGGAGAGGGAACCAGCAGTTAGTGTAATGGCTATGTCGCTGGACTCCCACGTAGTCGACCGCGGTTCGCGTCTCGGACCTGGTGGCTTACAACTCACGCCGGGCGTGTGTGCGTGCGTGCCCAAGATCCCGAGAGGAGAATGGAGGAGAAGGGATTGCAGCGTGACCATCCCCCCTGGGGGGTGATTTCTCGCTTTCTGTCTCTATGTCTCTCTCTGTCTGTCTGGCGAGCGCACGCGCCCTATAGTGAAAAAAAAAAAACCTCTCCAAAAAAAAAAAAAAAAAAAAGAGAAGGAGAAAGAATTCTGTCATGTCAGGACACACAGAGAGGACAGTCATCTACATGCCAGGAAGCTGGTCCTCAGCAGTCACCCACCCTGCCGGACTTTGATCTGGGACGTCTATCCTCCAAACGAAAATAAATTGCTGTTGTTTAAGCCACCCAGTATAGAGTACTTTGTTATGGAAGCTGGATCCAACTAATATACCCTCTCTTTTTTTCCCAAATAATTATTTATTTAATTTTATTTTTTATTATTATTTAAAAAATTGCTATAGGGTACATGCACTCATCAGAGACAGACAGACAGACACACACACACACAGAAAGAGAGAAGGAAAGTGAGAAAGCAAATCACCAGGTCTGGGACTTGAACTGCTATTGGCCATGTAGTAGTCCAGTACCCTGAACACCATGCTATCTGCTGGCCCTTATAATTACCCTTTTGAGGAATTGCCTTCAACTTAAGGGGCCTACTGTGCCCTAAATATTACAGCCCTGTCTTTAATCTGAGGGGAAGAAGGGTAGCCTGCAGCAAATGACTGATACGCATGGGAGGACAATGGACTTCGCATGTGCTGTGATTTATGATTTTAACCTCCAGAGCCTCTTTATGGACCAAGGCAAGGCTAGACTTACTCTGAGGTGAGATCCTTGCTCTGCTTTTACCCTTCTGCTCTCTTACTTTCCTTTTCCCTTCACAGGTTTTTCCCAAAGAGCACCCTCTCTGTAATTCAAAGGCACTCACTTCCCGGACTCAGGCTCTACTTCTAGGGAGCCTCAGAAGTAATGATGATAGGAAATTAGAAGACAGCAGACACTTGTCATTAGTATACACTTATAAGGATAGTTGCAAAGTTTAAGCTTAGCTGAATCTGAGATTTCAAAATGCTGCTGTACACTCTGGTGCAGATAACAGTGGTTATCATTTGGTAAGTGCCTACCAGGTTCTGTGTTGAGCGTGTAGTGTATATGATCTCATCTTATTCTCACTATGACCATATGAGATAGCTATCATTTTCTTTTTTATTTTTATACTTTTAGTGTTTTATTTTTATTCTTTAATTTTCTCCTAGATGATGCATGCACTCACTAAAGTGGGGGAGGAGTGAGAAATCATCCTTCATGGGGAATGGCCACACCACAATCCCTTCTCCATTTCTCCTTTCAGGATTTTGGGCCCTCACACACATGTGCCTGGTGTGTTCTAAAGCTGTTGGGTTGGGGGCTTGAACTGCACAGTTGGTTGTGTAGGATCCAGCTGCCTTAATCACCACACCACTGGCTGGCCTACTTTCAGTGTTTTATAAATCATTTGATATCTGGGATTTTGATCTATTATTCTTTGCTCCCATAACAAAAGACTTCTGGGTCTGCAAGAAATAGCCTTTGACACATGGCACTCAGGAAACATCTGATAACTGTCACAGACAAGACAATGTGACCTTCCTTCAGCTTGGACAATCAAGCCTGCCTGGTTCATTACTGTACAACATTGATAGAGAAACCTGATGGCCAAGAGAACATTCCTGTTGAAAACATGAAATCTTTTCAAAAAAGTCAGTTGGTCATTGTGGTATGTTAACTTTGGTGTCCAAAGTGCTTTGTTAAATAATACATTTGTGAGTTTAAGCATGTCTATTTCAGTTTTTAAAAATTTATATCCTATCCAGTTTCCAAGAGGTAGGATTCATCTATTCATACAACAAACATTTATTAAGTTCTCACCACTTGTTCAGTAATTCTCTCTGTCTCTCTCTAAGTTTTGAGGATGTCACAGGAAGATAAGAAATGAGTCAATAGCAACTGTTTAAGTCAGTGAATCCCTGAATTCAGCAGCTGCAACAGGAAATAGGAAACCTTCTACAGGGAGGGTCAAGGAACAGGCATCTCTTCTTTGTTAGTTGCGGGCAGTGCTTTGTCTTTTTCACTTTAGGTGGAAATGGCCTCTGACTCCAGGGGAAAATCCAGAAAGGAAGACCAGATAAGACTGTGTTTGGCATGTTGCTAAACCAGAAACCAAGGCTTAGAGAGGTAAAAAAGATGGTCTCCAATGTCACACAGCTAGCAAATGGTGCAGTTGGAATTTGAACATGGGTCTTTTACTGTCCACCAAAATAGAAGGAGATGAAAGAGTGGGCAACATGATTGCGTGTGCACGGTGCTTCTTGGCAAGCAGCTCAGGCAGTGCTGTTCTATTGTGACAGCTAAGGAAACTCCAGCAGGTGACATTCCATGTAATTTTCATGATTCCACCTACCTGAGTTAAACCCTTGCAAGTTTATGTTCAGGGGATTCTAGCTGGATTTAAAAAATGAAATGTGTTAGTTACCCAGAAGCAGAGCAACTATTTGAAGAGAAGGGGAGCTTGAGAAGCAGACTGAATAATGAATGTGTTTCTGAATCTATTTGGTTTGAAACTGCTGCTAGAACTGACGAGAAAGGCTAAGAGGCTTAAACTTTAGAGCTTTTACAAGGAAAGTTTCTCTGGAAAATGAATAATTAAGACATAATTCCTTTTTTTTTTGGAGAGGTTTTTGCTATAGGGCGCACGTGCACGCCAGAAGGAGAGAGACAGAGAGACAGAAAGCGAGAAATACCCCCCACCCCCGTGGGGGATGACCACACCACAATCCCTTTTCCTCCATTCTCCTCTCAGGATTTTGGGCACTCACGCACATGTGCTTGGCGTGAGTTTAAGCCACTGGGTCCAGGACTCGAACCGCGGTCGATTACATGGGAGTCCAATGACATAGCTATTATGCTAACTGCTGACATAATTCTTTCAGTGGAAGAAACAGAGCCTAGCTTACCAGGAAATTGGGTGCCTTGTTCAGAACACTGAGTCTGCAGAGACCAGAGATTGAAGGCTACCACTGAGCACTCTAAATTCCTACCAGGGATGAGAGCCTGGAGTCCACGAGTGACCCATACGTTTGCACGTCACATGAGAAGGATCCACAGAAATAGCTCATGTTCCCAAAGAACATTTATTTCATCTAAGAGAAATGCAATCACCCTGAGCCCAATGAACGCTGAATATTGTCTCAATTTTTAATGAAATTTTTATGTGTCTCTTTGTCTTAAAGACAAAACCAACATCCAAGTTTTAGATCTGTCCAAGCTGATCTTTCCTTGCTTTAAGTAAGCAGTCAGGGAGAGCAGGTTACCTCTATTACCTGACATGTAGGAGGGACTTTAAAGAGACAAGCGAGAACATAAGGCAAAAGGACTAGATGAGATCAAAAAAGAGGGACCTGGTGAGCAATCCTTGGCCAGGTGCCTGAAGCAGCTTTGGGAGAGGGACAGAGCCCAGCAAGAGTGTTTTCTGCTTTGGGTTAAAAAAATAAATCTAACTATCCTCTAAGAGGTGGTCTATTCTTTCTGTGCAGTATTAGGTCATTAATTTGAAAACTGCAGGTGGTAATGAAAACACCAGTCATTTTCTTAACACCTAGATGAGTAGGCCTCTCCCAGCTTCAGCCCCTGCACACCTGGGTTACATTAATGTCATCCTGAGTGTGGGTAGTTTCCCAGAAAGTCACAGCCAGGGTGAAAGCTTGGGTAGCTTGCTGCTTCTCTAATGCTTTTCCTGTCTACTTCCATTTCTCTCAGCCCACAGTCTTTGAGAGAAAAATAAAGAAGAATTACCATCTAGGCGCAGCAGCATTTTTTTTTTTTCCATAACCATAATTTTTTATGGAATTAGTAAAATCCTACTTGGCTTCTGTCATAGAATCCCAAAGTGACTTCATGTTCTCGCTGCTTTTTAGTGGTCGTTAGTTTCTCTCATACCCAGGGCTTTGGAAGTTTCCACCACCCTGCGTATGATCAGTTCTAACCTTGGACTTGAGGGGATTTGCCTTAGATGTCTGGCTTTGTTACTATGAACTGTTTTCCATTTTAAAACTTTCCTGACACTTATACAACCTGTAATAAGACCATGGTCCTTTGAACTCTGGGCAGGTGTACGGCTTTACAGCGCAATATTTTAAGATAGAATTTGTTTTAATCTTCCAGTTAAGCCTCTTTATACAAACAGAGCTGCCAAGAGAACAAATGCAATTCACTTACAAGTTGTTTGTCTAGTTAACAGTAAGTACGCAAATCAGTTTCCTGTTCACACAAAGGATTTTCTTGTGTTTGAAATCTTTGACCAAGGGTATTGGCTTGGATTTTTTTTTTTTTAATGGGGAATTCACAGTGTTAATTATCTATAGTGCTCCGTGCACCAGGATGTGAGGTGACTTAGTAAGCAGTTGGTTAGTACCAAACAAGTATATTGCCTGAGTTTCTGAAAAGGACCTTTGTGTGCACAGTGGGGAGCCATCACAAAGAGTCCACATGGAAACAGAGGTTCAGCATGCTGTGAAATGTATCCTGAAGTTGGAGGACAGCACAGAGGACGGGAAAAGGAAAGCTTCACTGTCAAGTTCACATTAAGAAAAGGAGCTGCAAATGATTCATTACCCTAAGAGTTTCTGTTCAAGGTTTCCCTCTCCAGCTTTTCTCCCCCTTACACGTGGTTTTTTTAAATTTAATTTAATTTAATTTAATTTTATTTTATTTTATTCTTTCTTTTAAGAAACATGAAAATTTTCACATTGATAAGTATTTCCAAAGAGATTTTAAATCTTAAGATCCATGATAGGATTGTATTGTTACTGAAAGACAAATTTTAGGTATCTACTTCCCTCCCCAGTGTATTAATTTACATGCTTTGTCCTTCTTGCCACCTTCTTTAAATCTTTTCTCTTCACTTCTTTGTTCAGGGAGATCTCCCTTCAGCCCAGAGAAGCTAGACATAAGTTGTACATTACTCTGAGGAAAGGAAGACACTATGGAACCTGAATGACAAAGGTAGCATAGAAAACTCAAGTTTCCTTAAACTGAAAACTGCTGCTTTAGAGAGAAGACATAAACATTCAGAAGCACCTGTGTTGAATCAATTTCTTTTGTAGTCAGATCTGGGGGAATATGGATATGATGGAACCCTTTCTGAGGGTGTATTTTGGTAGACAGAGAGAAACCTGTAACCAGGTTTTGAACTAGTCAACAGCAGTTCCCCCACTACCCTTCTGGTGTGGCAGCTGGCAGGTGTAGATGAGAACTGGTGGTACAGTGGATCAAGGCAGGAGAGGGCCAGAGGCAGCCTCCTCAGTTTTACACACACTTAAAGTTGTGGGCCAAGGGAACCAGCAGTTGGCGTAATGGCTATGTCACTGGACTCCCACGTAGTCGACCACGGTTCGCGTCCTGGACCTGGTGGCTTAGAACTCATGCCGGGCACGTGTGTGTGCGTGCCCAAGATCCTGAGAGGAGAATGGAGGAGAAGGGATTGCGGCGTGACCATCCCCCCTGGGGGGTGATTTCTTGCTTTCTGTCTCTATGTCTCTCTCTCTCTGTCTGGCGAGCGCACGCACCCTATAGTGAAAATCTCTCCAAAAAAAAAAAAAAAAAAAGTTGTGGGCCAAGGCTTAAGCCTCTAGCGGAGTTCACCGTGTGAGCTGAGAGCCGCTGGTCTTGTGACATCATTAGCAGGGTTGAGACCAGTTGCTACAGATAGATGCCAGGATGCTACATGAAAGCCAGGCCAAGGTCTGCAGCCCCTCTAGGCACCATGGGGAGCCAAAGCACCTGCTTTGACTCTGCCCATGACCAGGTAGGCTTTGTCACACCTGGAACAGGAGCTCAGCAAGGGCCTGACACAGAAATGGACACCTGCTGTCCACTGCTGCAGGACGCCATCTGCTTTTATCCTCTTAGAGCTGAAAGCTCCAACTCCAGTGCAGAAACAATCCTGCACAGAATTATTATTTTTTTCCTGTGAAGATTTGTACTTGGGGGGACCAGCAGTTACCGTAATGGCTATGTCGCTGGACTCCCACGTAGTCAACCGTGGTTCGTGTCCCGGACCCGGTGGCTTAAAACCCACGCCAGGTGCGTGTGTGTGCGTGCCCAAGATCCTGAGAGGAGAATGGAGGAGAAGGGATTGCGGCGTGGTCATCCCCCCTGGGGGGTGATTTCTCGCTTTCTGTCTCTCTGTCTCTCTCTGTCTGTCTGGCGAGTGCACGCGCCCTATAGTGAAAACCTCTCAAAAAAAAAAAAAAAGAAAAAAAAGAAAAGAAAAAAAAAGATTTGTATTTGGAATTGTGGATTCATATGCGGGGTAAGAAATAGTCCAGGAAGATCCTGCATACCCTTTACCCAGTCTTTCCCAATGGTACCAGCTTGTAAAATCACAGTATAAGAAACACCACAGCCAGGACATCGCCAAAGTACAGATATTCCATCACCACAGAGAACTTCACGTTGTTTTTTTGTTTGTTTGTTTGTTTCCATGTTGTCTTTTTATAACCACATCCTTTTCCCTCCCCAGTCCTTATATCTAGCAATCAATAATCTCTTCTCCATTTCTATAATTTGACTTTTCTGAGAAATTTTGATTTCTACTTTACTTTTTTTTTTCGGAGAGGTTTTTGCTAGAGGGCGTGTGCTCGCCAGAGAGACAGAGAGAGACCGAAAGATAGAAAGTGAGAAATCAACCCCCATGAGGGAGGGCCACGCCGCAATCCCTTCTCCTCCATTCTCCTCTCGGGATCTTGGGCACACGCACACACGCCTGGCGTGAGTTTAAGCCACCAGGTCCGGGACTCGAACATGGTCGGCTACATGGGAGTTCAGCAACATAGCCATACACTAACTGCTGGTTCCTCTTCTTTACTTTTGAAGAATAAATTTGTTGATATAAAATTCTAGATTGGTACCTTTTTTTCTCTAATAGTTTAAGTGGTTCACTCTACTCTATTGTTTGTGTGGTTTCTGACAAGAAACAGATATAATTTTTATCTTTGCTCCTCTATAGGTCTTTTTCTTCTCTCTGGCTTCATTCAAGATTTCCTCTTTGTCTCTGCCTTTTTTTTTTTTTTTTTTTTTTTGGTTTAAATATGATATGCATACATGTATAGGGGTTATTTATTTATTTATTTAGGTATTATTCTGTTTCCTGGATCTGTGATTTGATGCCTATTATTAATTTTGGAAACTTCTCAGTCATTCTCTTTACTTCTAAAATTTACAAACTGACTAGCTATTCTAGTTTCTTTGCCCCTACATACTAACTTCAGGATAATATTTTCAACATATAAAAAAATTATTAGGATTTGAAAAGAATTGTGTTAAACTTGTATGTCAATTTAGGCAGAGTTGACATCTTTACTATGCTGACTTTTTCCATCTATGAACACAGTATATCTCTCCATTTATTTATCTTCTCTTTAATCTCCTTTATTAGCATTTTGTGATTTTTCAGCACACAAGTCCTATACATGTTTTGTAAGACTTATACTAGGAATTCTTTAAAAAGTTAATAGTAATGGTAATGCACTTAAAATTTGGTGTTTTGGGGACCAGCAGTTAGTGTAATGGCTATGTTGCTGAACTCCCATGTAGTCGACTGCGGTTCAAGTCCTGGACCTGGTGGCTTAAACTCATGCCGGGTGCGTGTGCGTGCGTGCCCAAGATCCTGAGAGGAGAATAGAGAAGGGATTGTGGTGTGGCCATTCCCTCGGGGGGTGATTTCTTGCTTTCTGTCTCTCTGTCTCTCTGTGTCTTTCTGGCAAGCACACATGCCCTATAGCAAAAACCTCTCCAAAAGAAAAAAAAAAGAGTAAAATTTGGTGCTTTTAACTCATGTTTATTGCTAATGTATAAAAAATTAATTTCTTTATGTTGTATCCTGAGAACTTGTGGAACTCACAAGTCCTAACAGTATTTTGTAGACACTGGGATTTTCTACAGATCTTCAAATGAGACAGCTTTCTCTTTGCTTTTTAAATCTATATGCCATTTGTTTCCTTGTCTTGTCTTATTGCACAGATTGTAATTTCCAAAACTATACTAGAGTAATGAGAATGGACATGCTTGCCTTGTTCTCAACCTTAGGGTGAAAGTATTCAGTCTTTTGTCATTGTATATAATACTACTTATAAGTTTTTATAGATGTTTATCCAGAGAGTAAATTGTTCATAAGAAATTGTTTCCCTCTATCATTATCTCTCTGAGAGTTCAGTCATGAATGGATATTGAAATTTGTCAAACGCATCAGTTGAATGGTCATGTGCTTTTTCTCCTTTAGTGTGTTAATATGGGAGATTACATTGATTAAGTTTTTTTGAGAATTGTTTATTTAATTTAATTTATTATTATTATTTTTAATGTGACCAGAGAGGGACAGAGAGAGAAAGAGGGAGAGTAAGTGAGAAAGAAAGAGGGAGAGTAAGTGAGAAAGAAAGTTGCCAGGTCTGGGACTTGAACTGCTGTTGGCCATGTGGGAGTCCAGCGCCTTAACCACCATGCTGCCTGCTGGCTTCTACATTGATTAAGTTTTAAATATTGCCCTAGTCTTGCATACTTGGAATAAACCCCACTTGGTCATGATGCATCATTTTTCTTCATTATTGTTGAATACTATATGCTAATGTTTTAAGAAATTTTTGAGTGACCAGCAGATGGCGCAATGGTTACCTTGCTGGACTCCCATATACTTGACAGTGGTTTGAGTCCTGGACCTGATGGCTTAAAACTCACACTAGATGCATGTGTGTGTGTGCCCAAAATACCGAGAGGAGAATGGAGGAGAGGGATTATGGTGTGGTTATCCCCTCTGGAGAGTGATTTATCACTTTCTGTCTCTTTGTCTCTCTTTGTCTCTCTGGCGAGCACATGTGCTCTGTAGCAAAAAATCTCTCTGAAAGAATAAAATAAATTTTTGGCTTGTTGGTCTCTGGGACCTGAAAGTTGACAATATCTCTGCATCCCGGAGGCTGCTACTGGTGACTCTGGAGCCATCACCATGCCACAAAACGAATATGTTAAATTACATCATAAACACTATGGATACCATTGGGATTACCATGAGAAAAAGAGAAAGAAGGAAAGTCGGGAGACTAATGAACATTCAAAGAAGCCAAAAAAGATGATTGACCTGAAGCCTAAGCTCTATCATAAACAGCGCCATGCTGAGAAAATACAAATAAAAAAGACTATCAAGGTGCATGGAAAGAGGAACACCAAACATAAGAATTATGGAAAGACTCCACAAGGAGCAGTACCTGCCTATCTGTTGGACAGAGAAGGACAATTGTGAGTTAAGTTCTTTCTAATATGATTAAACAAAAACGGAAAGAGAAAGTGGGAAAATGGGAAGTCCCTCTACCCAATGTTCGAGCCCAGGGAGAAACAGAAATATTAAAAGTTATTTGAACAGGAAAGAGAAAGAAGAAGGCATGGAAGATGATGGTTATAAAAGTCTGCTTTGTTGGAGATGGCTTTACTAGAAAACCACCTAAATATGAAAGATTCATTAGGCCAATGAGCTTACATTTCAAGAAGGCCCACATAACATGTCCTGAACTGAAAGCTACCTTTTGCCTGCCAATACTTGGTGTAAAGAAGAATCCCTTATCCCCACTATATACAACTTTGGGTGTTATCACCAAAGGTACTATCATTGAGGTGAATGTGAGCGAGTTGGGCCTTGTGACACAAGGAGGCAAAGTTATTTGGGGGAAATATGCCCAAGTTACCAACAATCCTGAAAATGATGGATGCATAAATGCTGTCTTACTGTTTTTTTTTTTTTTTTTGAGAGGTTTTTGCTATAGGGCACATGTGCTCGCCAGACAGAGAGAGACAGAGAGACAGAAAGCGAGAAATCACCCCCCAGGGGGGATGACCACGCCACAATCCCTTCTCCTCCATTCTCCTCTCGGGATCTTGGGCACGCACGCACACGCGCCCGGTGTGAGTTTTAAGCCACCGGGTCCGGGACGCAAACCACAGTCGACTACGTGGGAGTCCAGCGACATAGCCATTACGCTAACTGCTGGTCCCTCTTACTGGTTTGATAGCAATTGCATACAAGTAACTCCTTGTGATTTTTGAAGATGATACACCAATCTGGAAAACCATCATGACTGATGTTTCTGAATATAGCCAGTCTTACATATCTGCAGTCATCAAAAGATTATTTATTAAATTGTACAAAAACATTAAAGTGGCCCTTTACAAAAAAAAAGAAGTTTTTGAGTCTATATTTAAAAGGTAGATTGACCTTAGTTCTTAGTTTTGTTTCTTGTTTTCTTTTTTAATAAAGATATCTTTTAAAAAATTTTAAAAGAATTATTTATTTTAATTTAATTTATTGTCATTATTTTATTTTATTTTATTGAAGTTGACTAGAGAGAGAGAAGGAAAGTGAGGAAGCAAGTTGCCAGGTCCAGGACTCAACCCATGGTCGGCCGTGTGGGAGTCCAATTGCCTTAACCATCAGACCACCTGACAGCCCCTTGGTCTGGTTTTGATATTGGACTAATACTAGCTTTATACAAAATGAATTGGAAATTTATTCTCTCCTTGTGATGATTAATTACATGTGTCATTTTGGCTAGGTGATGATACCTAGATATTTGATCAAATACTATTTTATGTTTATGTGAAAGTATTTTTTAGATGAGATTAACATGCAAAGCAGCAGTCACTGGGATAAAACAGATTACTTCTCATAGTATGTGTGGACTTCATCCAATCCCCCTGAAGGAGGGGAAATTCAGTCAACACAGACTATATTTGGACATGAATTACAACATTGACTTTTCCTGAGGTCTCTATCCTTTTTGTCTATCTTGCAGATTTTAGACTTGTCAGCCTTTTTAATCATGTAAGCCAATTCCTTGAAATTAATTCCCTCTTCCCTATATGTATATGATATATGTATCATCTCCTATTGGTTCTTTTTTTCTGGAAAACCCTAACTAATGTACTCTTCTATGTACTAGAGGAGATTCCAAAAAATTAGTGTTAATTCTTTAAATATTTGGTAGAATTTAGTGGTGAATCCATTAGGGCTACAAATTTCTTTTTTTGAGATTTAAAAGTTTTATTCCAAGTTCCTTAATATTTATAAGATTATTCAAATGATCTATTTCATTATTGACCGAATAGTGTTGATTTGTATTTTTTGAGTAATTGATTCATTTGATCTTAATTGTGAAATTTTGGCTTATACAGTTATTTGCAGTATTTTATTATCATTCTTTAATACCCATACTGCTTCTCTCTTTTTGTTTCTGATATATCATTCTATGTCTTCTTTTCCAGTCTGGTGGAGATTGTCAATTCTATTGATCTTTTAAAAAAAAAATCAGCTTTTTTTAAAAACTAATTTTCTCTATTGTTTGTTTTCAATTTCATTGCCTTTTGCCCTTATATTTATTGCTTCATACCCTCTGCTTGCTTCAGGTTTTTTTTGCTCCTCTTTTTTGAAAGCTCCTCTTCATTCAGGAGCTTAATTATTATTTGGAACTTTTGTTCTTTTACAATATATGAATTTGATGCTATAAAGTTTTCTCTAAGCACTACTTTAGCAGGGTCCCACAAACTTTGATAGTTGTATTTTCATTCAGTTCATTTTTATTTATTAATTTATTTAAAAATAAATTTTTTCATTTTTAATAAAGCAAAAATTACAGAATTCATTTTTTATTTTTAATGTTGTGTGGTAAGTTGCATGTACTAATCAAAAAGAGGTGGAAAAAAAAGGGAAAGTGAGAAATCACTCTCTAGAGAGGTAGCCACACCAAAATCCCCTTTTCTCCATTCTCTTCTCAGGATTTTGGGCATGCATGTAGATGTGTCTGGCATGTTTTTCATGCCACTGAGTTCAGAACTTGAACTGCAGAGTTGGCCTTGTGGGATCCAGTGTCTTAATCACTATGCCATCTGTTGACACCAGGATTTCTTTTTTCAACAGGGAATTTTGCTGTCTTTTTTCTTTTAAATATTTCTTCCCTTGGGACCAGCAGTTGGCATAATGGCTATGTCGCTGGACTCCCACGTAGTCGACCGCGGTTTGCGTCCCGGACCCGGTGGCTTAAACTCACGCCGGGCGCGTGTGTGTGCGTGCCCAAGATCCCGAGAGGAGAATGGAGGAGATGGGATTGCGGCGTGGCCATCCCCCCAGGGGGTGATTTCCTGCTTTCTGTCTCTCTGTCTGGCGAGCGCACGCGCCCTATAGCAAAAAAAAAAAAAAAAAAAAAAAAAAAAAAAATTCTTCCCTTTGCCCCTAACACTCACCCTCTATCATCTACTTTCCTTCTTTCCCTCCCTCTGGTGTCTATACTTATCCTCTCTATTATCATGTCTTCAGATCTTTCAATTTCTGTCATAGAGTATAGACATTCAGTACATATTGAGTGAGGATATACAGTGTGTCTCTTTCAAAGTCTGAATCACTGTACTCAACATTAAGTATTCTGTATTCATCCACTTTGAGTCATACAATAGGATATCACTGTTTCTTATAGCTGGGTAATATTACATAGTATATATGTGCCACAGATTTTTAATCCAGTCATCAGTTTTTGGACACTTAGGTTATGTCTATGTTTTAGCAAATGTAAATAATGCTACAGTAAACCTGGATATGTTAGTGTCTTTCTGACTGAGTGTTTTCCTATCTTCTGTATAAAAATCAAGCAGTGGGATTACTGGGTCATATACTAGTACTATTTATAGGTTTTTGAGGAACCTCTATATTGTTTTCCACAGTGGTTATACTAATTTACATTCCCACCAATGGTGTAAGAGGGACAGCCTCAAAGACACTTATCATTCTTTTTCTTTTTTTTTTTATCCTAGCCATTTTAATAGGGATTGAATGGTATCTCATTGTTGTTTTCATTTGCATTTCCCTTATGACAAGAGACTTTGAACATTTTTTTCATGCCTTTTGGCTATTTGTAAGTCTTCCTTGGAGATTATCTATTCAGCTCATTTGCCCATTTTTTTAATTGGAAATTTTATTTTTTTATTTTTTTTTGTCCATGAGATGATTGAATTCCCTATATTCTGGTTATCAATTCCTTGTGTGAGGCATAACTTGCAAATATTTTCTCCCATTCTTAGGGTTGTCTCTTCATTCTAATTGTTGTCTCCTTTGCTGTGCAGAAGCTTTTTAACTTTACGGTAATATAATGTCCGTCTTCAACTGCGGTATATTTCTCTGCTCTGAAGTCTGTGTTATCTGATTTTAATACAGTCACTCTTGGTTTCCTCCAACCAGTATAACATATCGTTTTGTTATATAATTTTTCAACCTGCCTATTTCACTATGTCTCAAATCAGTTTCTTTTAGACAGCATGTAGGTTGTTTATCTGCTCTGCCACTCTCTGAGATTTAATCAATGTATTTAGGTCATTTACATTTATATGGAACTACTGTTATGATAAAGCTTAACTGTGGCATTTTATTTTTGTTTTGGTTTATTCTCTCTGTTTTCTTCTCTGCCTTCTTTTTTTGCCTATCTTTGGGTTGAGTATTCTTTTTAGAATTGAATTTTAATTCATCTATTTTTTTCTAGTATTTTTTTGTATAGTTTTCTAAATGGTTACTCTAGGTATTACATGTTTTATATATATATATATATATATATATATATATATATATATACACACATACACACACATATATATATATATATACATATATACTCTAGGTATTACATGTTTTATATATATATGTACATATATACATATATGTATATATATGTGTATATATATATATCACAATCTACTGTTGGAGATGGAAAAGTATTGTGTGTTTTCAACTTTTTAGAAAAAATTTGCCAGAGGGTGCTTGTGCTCAATGGAGTAATAGAGAAAGTGAGAAAGCACTCCCCTCCCCATGGGGAAGATTACGTTACAATCTCTTTTCCCTAATTTCTCGCTCCTTTTGGGATTTGGACCACATATGGACGTGCACTCAGTGTGTTTATCAAGCTTCCAGTTGTGGAACTTGAACTATGTAGTAGGCCATGTGGGATTCACCACACCATTGGTTGGCCCTAAATTCACCTTTAATAGTAATTCTCTTAATCATGTGTGGAGTGTTTTCAAGATGAAAGGTGTATCAGTGCTATTTCATTGTCCAACCCACTGTGATTCTGTAAATTTTTTTTTTCAAAGAAATGGAGCAGAGTGCAAAATCTTATAAAGTGCTCTCTAACAAGGAAGAAAATTAAGTTACTTATTTTATAAAGCCACCATAATATTCCTTTTATTCCAACATGACTTTGGTCATCAAAAAGAAGGAAGAAGCATCTGTGAGCATCAGATACATTTGATACACAATGTGGGTATGCTTTTCCAAGTTATCTTATTTCAGGACAAATTCTAATTAACATTACTTGGAAAAATTTCACCAAATTCATACCAAACCTCAACATCATAGTGTTGGCAAGAAATAATGTAACATTTGTTAACTCTATCTTTCTCTTTATCTGGATGAAGTGCTAAAAAAGTTCAAATTGGCAATTTCCTATTTGGTCTGCAGCCATCCTAGTTAATTGTGCCTATAAAAGACACATCTGGAAAAAAACATAGTTTTATTGAACTTATAGAAAGTTAATTATAGTAATACCAAGGTAAAAATATGTTTTTATTTTAGTAACACCATTTCTCATTTCATCCAAGAACTTAATTCCTGTAGAGAGTTCACTAAAGCAATAGAATGTTTGCATGTTGGGACTTAAGACTTACAGATTCACCACACACGTCCCTTGGGGCGAAGGAATTATAAATATTTCAACCCATTAAAGGTTAACACTTGTACTAATGGGAACAGATGTTTCTTGGGGTTCATCCCTGAAAGAGATTTTCTGTATTTGGTTTGTTATATAAATATCTAATTTTCTAATTTTAATTTACTAAAGAACAGAAATTTTAGTATAGACACAAGCTCTCTTTTAAATCTAATCCCTTTTCCTCAGTAAGCATTGAATTCTCTAGCTCTTACTAAAAAAGTAGCAGATGGGAGTCTGCAGTCTCATATTATACATCACTCTAGGGGCCTATTCAATTTCAATACTTGATTTGGTCTGAGGGATATGTCAGTATGGTCTGATGCTTGAAACAACTCCCACTGTCACAGATAGTCCTTCACAGCCGGAGGTCGTGACCCACAGTCACTTTGACATTTTAGAAGATAATTGCTGCGTTTCAAAATTGTGATAGCAAAAATGATTTTTTCTTTTTACCTCTTCAGAATCTCAGTTTATTAAAGTTAGTAGCAACAAACAATCTAGAGAACAACTTCATAGAATGGATCTAAGTTTCTGTGGCAAAATAGTAAAACTGGGTAACTCCCAGAAGATAATCAGATTATTTCAAATTCCTTTTTTTTTTTTTTTTTTTCTTTTAGAGTTTTACTATATGGTGTTACTAGGCTGGAGGTCAGGTGGGGAAGAAAGGGAGCCATGGTCCTTCTCTTTCCTTAGATTTTCCTTCAGGGGCTTGAAGTCCTCTACCTCACCCTCGGTGCCTGAACCTATTGTCTGTTCCAGATGGTATGTGACTTTGATCTCTGAACTTCACCTGCCCCTACAAAGTAGCATTTATCCATTTTCTGAAGAAGGGTCATATCATGGAAGGTTTAAAAAAATATTCCTCAAACCAATTTAAAATATATTTATAAAAGGAACTATGGCATTAAAAAAAACCTTTTCTGCTCCTAATTTCCTTTTACCAGTCATTTTTATTTTTTGTGCCTACTATTTAACAGACTGAAAAGATAGAGTAAACATCTCTGGATCAGTAATAAGAAGCTCTTATTCTATAAATCTGGCTCAGTCTAGACACTTGACATGATTGACAGAGCATACAATATATACAAACTCATAGTATTCAGTAAATATTTGTTGAATGAATGAGGGAACATATAGTCTAGCTATTAATGTATTTTTAAAAATGGAAAATTTTACTCAAAATGGTAGTGTGGTGAGAAGATTTCTACTTCAGTTTACAGTAGTGCTATTCTACATAGTTTTTAGAACAGTAGAGGATGATATGGTAGAAAAAGAAACTTCCCTTCTCCCAATTTCTTTTCTTTATAACACACACACACACACACACACACACGCACTGTATAAGTTTTCAGCAGTTGGATTTTTTAATCATTAATCTCTATAGAAAACTTCCTTCATACTAGGAAAGTCACCAAAAAAAAGTCACTTAGTTATGAGAAGGTAAATACTGACTTCCTGGAGACGAAGTCACCATGTACCTGAATGCAGATGAACAGACCAAGATACTTAGCAGTCTGTAAAAGTAGTGTATGTGGGGGGACCAGCAGTTAGCGTAATGGCTATGTTGCTGGACTCCCATGTAGTCAACCGCGGTTCGCGTCCCGAACCCGGTGGCTTAAACTCACGCCGGGCGCGTGTGCGTGCGTGCCCAAGATCCTGAGAGGAGAATGGGGGAGAAGGGATTGTGGCGTGGCCATCCCCCCTGGGGGGTGATTTCTCGCTTTCTGTCTCTCTGTCTCTCTCTGTCTGGTGAGCACACGCGCCCTATAGCAAAAACCTCTCAAAAAAAAAAAAAAAGTAGTGTATGTGGAGAATGTTTCTTCCTAAATGTAGATCTTAGTAGGACTGTCAGTATCTCACAGAGGGTGTTATTTAAGCCTGAGTAACCCAGGTTCTAGGATACGTGATTGACTGAGTTCATGCGGTCAGACCCCACCATCTTAAACCCAAGGCTCATGCAAAATCAGGTGGCTGTCAGATTTGGCCTATGACTTTAGTTTGCCTGTCCCTAAGAGAATCTAGCCTGAAAGCCAGTTTTCCTGTAAATGGAAAACAGGTAGCTCACAAGGTTATTAGAACAAACAGAGGCATGACCCTTTTTTTACTTTGCTTTTAAAATGTAAGGCATTGTTGCTAAATGTGTGAAATGAAGGAGATCCCTATTGCTTACTTTTTCATTTTCATAGAAGACAAAAGCAACTAGAACCAACAACCTTTGCAGAGGCCACTAAACCGAGGCTCTGCTTCAACGTCTGTGCCATGTAGAACTGATGCCACTGACCTCAGAGGGAGGCTGCTAGAGTGAGGAAGCAGAACGAGTATGTGTGGGACTCCTTCCTTCATAAAATATTGATTGGCAGTGATCACTTCCCTATTTACCTATCCTTGGGGTATGAATAAAATGACATTTTACTATCACAATTCCCTTTCACACAGCACATGTTAAAAAAAAAAAAAGTTCAGGGTTGGCAGATGGTGTGGAGGTTAAAGAGCTGGATCCCATATGACTGACTGAGCAGTTCGTTCTAGACCTGGCAGCTTGAAAAACATGTCAGGCACACGCACACGTGAAAAACATGTTTTGTGTACGCCCACAGTCCTGAGAGGAGAACTGGGGTAAAGGGACTGCAGCATGGCCATCCCCCCAGCGGGTGATGTCTCACTTTCCCTCTCTCACTCTCTTTGTTTCTCTCCAGCAAGTGCATGTGCCCTATAGCAAACTAAAAGGAAAAAAAGGTTTAGAAACTGTCTGGAACTACTGAAGAGGATACAGTCCACTCTAGGTTGCTTTCTTTGGGTCTTCCGCACTTTCTCTGTTATACAAATGACAATGTCTTAACACAGAATGTGGGATGCAGTGTACGTATTTTACGTGTTTGTTTTAGTCTATAAACCAGAAGGTCAAGCCATGGGCATTTATGGTGACAGTCACAACGTACGAAATCAAATCTGGTGAACATCGTTGTGAGTATTTCAGACATGGGTTATAAACGCTTTTTAAGCAGCCAGATACAAGACAAAAGGAAACGGTGGGTCTGGAGAAAACTGTAAAGTGCAGCCCCTACCTTTCCGAAAAGGGTTTACTTTGAGGCAGAATGAAACAAAGCAAAATGAACAAACAAAATCCAAAACATTATTCTGGCTGATTGGAACAAGTCAGTCAGTGGACTGTGGACTGTGTGTGTGTGTGTGTGTGTGTGTGTGTATGTTAGGCAGGGTCTTACTGAGTCATGGTTCTCCTCCCTCAGCCTCTCATCATTGCAAAGGAATGCCCACTGCATCCAGCATTTTAGGTTGCATCAGAAATGAAACCCGGGCCTCCTATGTGGCTTCAGCCTGCTGAGCAGCAGTGTCTAGGGCATGTTACCATGGCTGGACCTGGACGGTTTTTTGACACGTATTGTGGAACAAATATGAGAAAAAAAGGTACCTATAAAAAAAGTTTTTTCTTGAAAGTGAGATGGGGGCCGACTTGAGAAAGGAAGTATACGGGGAACCAGCAGTTAGTGTAATGGCTATGTCGCTGGACTCCCACGTAGTCGACCGCGGTTCGCGTCCCGGACCCGGTGGCTTAAAACTCACGCCGGGCGCGGGTGCGTGCGTGCCCAAGATCCCCAGAGGAGAATGGAGGAGAAGGGATTGGGGCGTGACCATCCCCCTGAGGGGTGATTTCTCGCTTTCTGTCTCTATGTCTCTCTCTCTGTCTGTCTGGCGAGCGCACGCACCCTATAGCGAAAACCTCTCCAAAAAAAAAAAAAAAAGAAAAGAAAGGAAGTATACGGAATGCCTTTGTTGTATGACTGTATAGGGCGGTGAGGTATACTGGCCTGGGGGTTGGTAGGTCTGATTCTGGCATTTCCTAGTTGTAAACTTGACTTTAGGTATCTAGCTAAAACCTTCCTCATGAACATTAAATGAAATAATCTATTAAACATATTTTAATTAACTGTAGATAGCTACATAAATATTAGTTCCATTCTCATAGCTGATGGTTGGTAAATGCAGATCTGAAACAAGATAGTGGGCATCCATAATGATAGCTGTTTGTTAGTTTCTTTCACCGTCACCATACCAACCTCATTTCAGTAGGACCAGGTGATGATAACGCACACCTTTTTATTACAGGGCCAAGGACCATATAATCAGCTTTTCTTCTTTTAACTCTAACTCACTGTTATCATTACTTGGCCCCAGTGCGACAAAGAGCCAGCGCTGGTCGGTTCTTTCTCTCCTATCCTGCGTTCACCCATTGCCTACGTTATCATCATTCTTTGAAAACGGTGATATCAGATAATGAAGTACTGGTGGAGCTTGTTTGTGACATTTAGGAAAATGAATTCAAGAGTTGCTAAACCACATATCATGTGATTTTCCATCCAAGAACAGAAGGATTGGATATTATTGGAACTGAGGACTAAGGGTCATTCTTTGTTAAACAAACAAAAAACAAATGTGGACCTTATAGATGGAAATGGCAGACAGTTAAATGTCATCCTGCAACAGGTTTATGTTATTGACACTGTGTTGAATATCTGGCTGGAAATTATTTCTCTGGGAATAAAAACTGGTTTTTGTTTTGATTTGTTTTACTGTAACAATTACGAATATATTAGGTATGGGAAATTTGAGGGACAACCTTGTCATTTTCTGTGAACTTTGTCCCAGTGTACTTGTTCTTATATTCTAAAAAGGTTAGTTCCTACTTGAACTTGATCCTCTTCTATTAACAGTAAAGCTCTCTTATGTCTGGGAACTCTTCCTTTTTTTTTTTTTTTTTTTTAGAGGTTTTTGCTACAGAGAGCGTGCACTTGCCAGAGAGACAGAAAGTGAGAAATCATCCCCCAGAGGGGATGGCCACGCTGCAATGCCTTCTCCTCCATTCTCCTCTCGGGATCTTGGGCACGCACACACACGCGCCCAGCGTGAGTTTAAGCCACCGGGTCCAGGACTTGAACCACTGTTGACTACATGGGAGTCCAGTGACATAGCCATTAAGGCCATAAGGAACTTAAAGTAATTATTTATTCTTTATAGTTTGTTTACCTTTGTTTCATTTTTTTCAAATTATGAGAGTTAGACTTTCTGAACCTCAAATGGTTGGTTTTCTTGTATTATTTGGAATAGTTATATCTCTGCAGTCCCTCTACTTGATAATTGCCAAATAAATATTATTTTTGACCAAGAGTTATAGCATTTATTCACTTCTCTATTAGTGACATTAAAGTTCTTCAGTTCAACATAATGTAGAAAAAAATGATCGCGTTTCAGATGACCAGAAAGGAGTGTAGGAGATAATTAAAGTGTGATTGGATTAATTTCTTCCCAGAAATGCACTTAGAAAATAATTATAGTTTTCCTTTACTGATCTGAATCTAGGGCACCTCCTTCACATTTGGCTCATTTTCTCCCAGATTTTGCTTTTCTACTAGTGATTTTTTTTGTTTTGTTTTGTTTTAAATTGCCAGTGTGAATGTGTGCTCACTGGGGAGAAAGAGTAAGGAAGAAAGCAGAAGAAAGCATCCTCCCAATGAGATGTTGTGATGCCACAATCCCTTTTACTCCATTCTCCTTCCTATTGATATTTTGGGTACACATGCTCACATGCCTGATCTTTTCAAGCTGCCAGGACAGGGATTTGAACCATGATTGGTCATGTGGAATCTGGCTCCCAGTGCATAAGACTTAGCTGTTGTGCTACAGGGCTGGACCTCTGCTAGTCTTTAATGTCTGTTGCTATGATTTCAGTTTGTCATGAAAATATTTGGGAACACACTAGTATAATAACAAAATTAAATTGTTAAACCTGACATTTATTTCAATTGGTTAGCCATATCACACATTCAGTGTAACTTTCAGAAAAGTTAATAACTAGTGGAAGAATAATTAAAACTATATATATATTTCTGAAAATGTTTTTAAAAAATTTCGAGGATGGCTTGAGTTACTTGTTAAATATTTTATTTGCTGGGACCAGCAGTTAGCGTAATGGCTATGTCACTGGACTCCCATGTGGTCGACCGTGGTTCGAGTCCCGAACCTAATGGCTTAAAACTCACGCCAAGCACATGTGCGTGTGTGCCCAAGATCCCTAGAGGGGAGGGGATTGCGGCGTGGCCATCCCCCCCGGGGGTAATTTCTCGCTTTCTGTCTCTCTGTCTCTCTCTGTCTGTCTGGCAAGCACACGTGCCCTATGGCCAAAAAAAAAAAAAAAAAAAAATTCATTTGCTAAATTTTTGGGATTCTTTTTTTGTATTTAAAAAAATTTAAAATAACTATTTACTTGATTTTATTTATTCATTCATTTAGTTTCATTTGACCAGAAAGAGACACACACAGACAGAAAGGGAAAGTAAGAAATCATGCCACCAGGTCTAGGACTCGAACTGTGGTCAGCCATGTGGGAGTGTCCAACGCATTAACAACCATGGCACCTGCTGGTCCCTCTAGTTGTTTTGAAATGTTTTAGGTTTATTTATTTACTTCTTCCATGAGCGAGAGAGAGCGAGAGTGAGAATCGCCAAAAATTTTGAGTCCATGCCCCAGATCAGGCACGTGCATGCCTGATGTACTCAGGGAGGTCTCAGACACAAACCTGGGACCTTCCCAGGTGGTCACCTCTGCAGGTTTTTAATGCCGTACCACCTTCTGGCCTCTCCAGCATTTATTTATTAATTTCTTGGTAGTTTTTTGCCTTAAGGCATGTGCGCTCTGAGAGAGAGAGACAGAGACAGTGCAAGGGGAAGTGAGAAATCACTCCCCACACCCTGGGGGATGGCCACACCCCAATCCCTTTCCCATTTTTCCTCTTGGGATCTTGGACGTGCATGCACACACACCCAGCAAATTGTACAATCACAATTACTCAAATTGTAATGGGCCATGTGGGAGTCCAGTGACATAACTGCTATGCCATCTGCTCAGCCTCCAGTATTCTAAAAATTTTATCTTTCACTTTTTTCCCTTTATTCCAAGTTGAGCTGGTGTGTGCATATGAGAATGAGAGAGTGAGAGGAAGTAAAAGAGAGAGAAGCACCTCTCATAGAGGCTGACCATGCCACGGTCTCCGTCCTCCAGCCCTTCGGCTGGATCATGGACTCTTATGTGTGCCCACCATGTTTCGGGCTGACTGGGCTAGGGAATTGAACCATGCTTGCCACGGATTTGGCTTCTCCGGAACGGCGCATTGTTCCTGCACCACAGAACCAGCCCTCTCCCATTATTTTTGAATCAGATATATTACCTGATGACTCGGTAAATTTTCATTAAGAAATAGGGTTATCAGCATGTTGATTGCCTTGTGATAGTTATGCCAGATATTTTAAAGGTCAGTGGATTGTTAAAACAAACTTACTTTTAAGAAAAATGACAGTTTTATAGTGTGGGTTATAATTTGATCTTTAGTTTGTCTGAATAAAGTGTTTAGCATAATTTGAAGCTCACCGCTCAATTTCCTGGAGGAAAGATAGATAATGGAAATGAACCTTTGGGGGCATATAATTGCATAAAGGTTCAGTTGGGAATGTGAATGTTCCCATTTAAAAATTCCTTAGAAGCCAATAACACTCACCCCCTCCTCCCAATAAGCCCTGAAAATGTAAAGAATTCTTGTTAAAATGTCACTAGCAGAGATTAATCTATAAATATTTACCTTCAGGCCAGATCTTCCCACTTCTGACTTAGAGGTAACCTAAACCTGAGTCAAGATCAGCTTCTGGTACAGATGGCTTCGCAGAGTAATGTGACCCTTGGTACTTTCTTCTTCAGTGGCTGGTCCTTAGATATTTAGAGGTGACAGGCTCAATTAATTATTAATAGCAGCTCCTGCTCCACTGTTACTTTATCTCCACTGAAAAGCTGCTTTCATGCTGAGGACTAGCCAGGGGAAATAGATCTAGAAGTTAACAACCCCGCTGTCTGGGATGTAAATGCAATTTTCATTCCCTTCCTCCCTACTTTCCATCTATCTTACCCCTAATATCCCATGAGATTGAGATAATCTTTGATAAAATAAAGAAATGGAGACTTGGTTAGCATAATAACATATAAAAACTGTGGAGATGACCATTTGTCTTAGAGATGATCCACTCTTAACAAAAGGAAAGGTCTAAAGCTTTCCTTGAGAAATACACAGTGAGGACATGCCAACCCTCAGTCTCATGATGGTGTCAAGAGCAGTGGGCCGAACTTCACGCCTGGAACTGGGACATCTAGTTGGGGCCAGAGGAGTAGAAAAGAATGAGGAGAATGAAGGGTGAGGGGCAGTAAGAAGAAAGAGACCAGAAAGAAGAGATTTCTGAAGTGGATTCTGTAGGAGCTGAAGTAGACTCCATAAAAAAGGTAAAGAGTGCTCGCTTCGGCAGCACATATACTAAAATTGGAACGATACAGAGATTAGCATGGCCCCTGCGCAAGGATGACACGCAAATTCG
The DNA here is from genome assembly GCA_026018925.1 of Tupaia tana. Classification (NCBI taxonomy): domain Eukaryota; kingdom Metazoa; phylum Chordata; class Mammalia; order Scandentia; family Tupaiidae; genus Tupaia; species Tupaia tana. The sequence continues at coordinate 14,005,031 of JAKSZU010000014.1, read as the reverse complement.
TGAAGCGTTCCATATAAAAATAAAGAAAATAAAAAAGGTAAAGAAATACCTACTGGGTGTGTATTCACACTCAGTGTGTTGTAGATAGGTTTCATTTCTGATATTGAACTACACCCAAATGTAGCTGTAGCCACTGCAGCTGATACTGAGGATACACCCAACCATGGGAAGATTCTGGCTCTGCAAGTCACCCCTCTCTGAAGAACTGTCCCCCTTGTTTTGTTGTGAACTTCTGGCATTAATATTGCTAAGCGATTGTAGATGAGTCAAAACCTTGATTATTTCCTTTTTCTTTCTTTTTAAAATCAGGTTTGGAAACTCCTTTTTTTTTTTTGGAGAGGTTTTCACTATAGGGCACTTGCGCTCGCCAGACAGACAGAGACAGAGAGGCAGAAAGCGAGAAATCACCCCCCAGGGGGTATGGCCACGCTGCAATCCCTTCTCCTCCATTCTCCTCTCGGGATCTTGGGCACACACGCACACGCGCCCGGCGTGGAAACTCCATTTTGTAGATAGTCAGGATCCATAATCAGATCACATACTAGTTAAATAACGTAGGGAACTCGCTCTTTAAAAGGAGCAATTCTCCTTCTAGGGATTATCCATTAGTCTGGGAGCAAAAGTAAGGCCGCTCTACTTAAGGTCAGCCCTAAGCCAATGTACCCTAAAATATATTCTTGTCATATGTTTATCATGAATAGCATGTGTTCATCAAAATGCATATTCCTAGCCCCTAAGCCAGAGGCCAGGAATATATATTCTTATTGCTCACTCACTTTTGCTCAGTACCTTTGAGGATCTCAGCTAAAGCAGTGCTGATCAGGTTTACCCCATGTTCATCCTTTTGTTTTTCTCCCTTCCATTTCCCATCCTTCAGTATAATCAGTCTCAGCCTTACATTCAATGATACTCTTGTTAAAAGTTGTGATTCTTACATTTGCTATGATATTTCTAACATCAACTCTCGTGCCTGACAGAGAGGAGAATGATCATGAACTATTTGAACTAAATTGAGGTGTAGCAGTATAGTCATACTCACGAGAAAGTTGGTACTGTTTGAGTTGTTTTGTATCAGGGTGATAAAAATGAAGTGCCCAAGTCTTCCCCACAGTTAGTTCCTAGCGTCTCCCTTTCAGTGGAAATAGTTCATTTGAGGGGGATGGGTGGGAGAGGAATATGTATGATTTCTATTTCCATTAATTAAGAGTGATTTTCCTTTGCCAATTCTCCATTTTTCCTGACATTACTCTGTGTTGTTCACAGCTCCCTGGGACAGTTGCAACAGAAGAGTGTATTTTGCTTTGGTCTTAGTCTTGCTCCTAAGGGAAAAATCAACATTGTATGTTTTCCCAGGGAGATGATGTCCCAGGACACTTTTCCCAAAGGACTATAGCTCTGATTCATCCACCCATTCTTTTCATTTTTCTTTTTTCTTTAATGCTTTAGCTTTATTTCATTTCTACCCTCACTAATGTCAATAAAATGCATATCATAAAGAAGTAACCTCCAGAGGACTCTAAAAAACAGACCTCATGGTTATTACTCTGCTGGCAAAAATTGTGCTCTTGGTACTCTCACATTGCCCAATTGGAGCCCGCCCTCCATGACAGCTTTCTGCCCACAGTGGAGCTGCAGACTAAAATGGGATTGGTGTCACCCCCTCCCTTGCAGCGATAAGAGGATGATCCTAAGTTCTTTCACCATCTGTCTAGTTTTGCATTTCTCCCTCCCCCTCTGTTACCAGAAATAGCTAAAAACATACTATTCTACAGCTGTGTAGGTTACGTGACTACTGCGGCCTACAGGAGAAACATGCAGTGTTTTCTCCTGACCTCTTCCCTTTGTTTTATTTCCTTCCAATGCGAATATTGTAGGGTTCCTTCAAACTCATGAAGTTGAACTTGAGTTTACTAGTGAGATTACTTGGGTTCTGGATATTACCTCGATGACACTTCATAAATATTTATTTATTTACTTATTTATTTATTTATTACTGGGAATCTTCACAAATCATCATCAGGGACCGCAGGAGTGACGTGATTACTAAAGAAAACTGGATCTTCTTGTAAACATCCTGGAGAGTCCTTGGCCTCTTGGGAAAGATAGGATCCCCGCTCAGCTTCCAGCTGCTGAATCTTTTTTTCCTTTTCCTCTAAAACTTCTTCCAACTGACTGATCTTCTCAGTCTGAAGGGAAACCTGGGTGGATAACTCCATAATCAGGCTAATTTTTCTATCACCTTCTTCCACAGGTGGGAGACCACCACAGAACTCTTTCAGTGAGCTGTCTTCTAAAGCAAACAAGAAAAAGAAAGTCTGAGCAGTTTTAATTGGATTTTGCAGAACTCAAAGGGATGATGAAAAAGTTTCATTTCTCACATTTTTAAAAGAGAGCTCAGATGTTTAATACACTGAGAATCGAATCTGGACCCAGGGAGGAGAAAGATTCTGGGCGCTCACGAAAAAAAGAAAATGGAAGCCTCTCAAGAGTGAGGAGAATCAGCCTTTGCCATCTCTTTTTTACACACGTTAAACTTCCAATTAACCATGAGATTGAGCTGTCCTTGAAAATCCAATCTACAAACAGCAGGCATTCCAAGTTTCATGTTATCCTTTTCCCTAAAAATTTTTTTATAAGAGCTATAATCAAGTAGAAATATGCTTCAGTTTGAATTTTAATTCAACCATTAAAAATAAAGGTTGCCATTACTTATCCTGGGGAAAATGATAATGGGCAAAGAGCAGGGGGTTTTTTGAGAGGTTTTTGCTACAGGGCATGTGTACTCGTCAGAAAGAGAGACAAAAAGTGAGAAATCATCCCCCCCTCCCAGGAGGGACATGGCCACATCACAATCCCTTCTCCTCCATTCTCCTCTCAGGATCTTGGACAAACACGCACACGCGCCCAGCATGAGTTTAAGCCACCAGGTTCGGGACTCGAACCATCGTAGACTACATGGGAGTCCAGTGACCTAACCATTACACCAACTGCTGGTCCCAAGCAAAGAGTAGTTTCTTAACCCAAGTCCACATTAGAGTTGGCAGGAGTATAATTTTCCAGGAAAACTCTCTTAACATGATATCACCACAGAGATTAACTTTTTGTTAGGTCGGAAGGCTGGTCAGCATTTCTTAATAAAATTACAAATACTTCCAGACATAAAAGTGTAGTCTTCATCAGTTTCTATCAGCTGACCCCTCAAATGAGGCTAAAGGCTTGCGTAAGGAGGCAGAGTCCCTGACAAGGAGAGAAAAGCTTAGCATCTGGCAGCAGAAAGTCTTTGAGAAGAAATCTTACCCATTGAAAAATGTAGCTCCTTAAAGTAACTATTTTACTAGACTTTAGAGTACTATGTTCCTTATCATTCTAATTTTGAAATTTCAACCATTAAATTTCTCCGAGCTATAAAAAAGATAGACCTAGGCATAAACAGTGAGGACTTGGATGTCATTTTGGGAATAATGGAGCCTATAACGCATGAATGAACAGACACATGGTCTCAGCAGTCGATCGCTCTAACGGAAGGTCCAGCATTTACTTAACCCCCAGTGAAAACAAACCTACAATTGGACCCGAGAGAACTGTTATTCTTAGCCCCAGATACAAAGTGTGCTACTCCTGTGTACCCACACACCTGCCAAAGAGGGGCAGCTCTGAGTTGGCAGTGCATGTAAGTAAGGGATGGCCCGCTTCCTGGCAAGTGAAAGTAACCGGCTGTCATTTCCAAGGGCTCATGGGGTGAGAGCCTGAGCACCATGTTGCATGGTGGGCAGGATGTTTCTGGCTTAACAAAATGATGGCTACAATTTATTGAGCTTTAAGAATTCATGGGAAAATTTTTGTTCTGAATACTTAAAATTCTAATAATGAGGAAATGGTAATTTGAGTACTGTTCTTAAGTTAAAGAACAATGAGAAACAATCTCATATTCCTAAGGATCATTTAGTTTGTTGCCTCTGCAATAAGCATGTGCTTCTCTGCCCAGGAGAATCCATAAGGCAAGCCTTCCTTTTCTCCCGAAATGCCAGGGCCTCACCTTTCCTTTCGTTGGCCAGAGCTGTGCTGTCCAACACAGTAGGCACTAGCCATGTGTGACCATTGAACACTTGACTGTGACTTGTCTGAATTGTGATGTGCTGTAAGCGTAAAATAGGTATTTGATTTGGAAGATTTAGGTTGAAAATATGTGAAATAGCTTATTAAAATTTTCATTTTAATTATGCTTTAAATGATAATATTTTAGATATACTGTGTTAGACATATTTTTGAAATTAATTTTACTCATTTACTTTATTCCTTACTTTAATTTATTTTATACATTCAATCATTGTATATCACTACAGCTTGTAAAATGAATTACCCAACATGAATACACTTCACACCAGTCCAGTTGAAGATATCATACATGTTATCATCAACAGACAATCCATTTACTTTAAAGAAAAAATGTGGCTGGTGGACCAGCCTGTGGCATAGTGGTCGGATCCCACATGTCCCAGGCCCAGTGGCTAAAAACAAAACACTGACTGCGTGTGCATGTCCAAAATCCTGAGAGGAGGATGGAGGAGAAGGGACTGGATGTGGCCGAGGGATGCTTCTCACTTTCTCACTTTCTGTCTCTTTTTGTCTTTCTCTGGCTAGTGCACATGGCCTTTAGCAAAATAAATAAATAAACAAAATAAAAATGTGGCGGGGCTGGTTCAGCGACCTGATGGTAAGGCCACTGGATCCCAGTGGATCCCACATGACTGACTGCTTGTTTTGAATCCTGGACCCAGTGGCTGGAGAAACTCTGGGCATTTGTGCATGTGCACTCAAAATCCTGAAAGGAGGAAAAGGTGGAGGAGAAGGGATTGTAGTATGACCATTCCCCATGGTGCGTGCTTTCTCTTCTCTTTCTCTGTCTGTCTGTCTCTCTCTGGCAAGTACATGTGCCTCTAGCCACCCCTCCAAAAACAAAAAGTGGCTAATAGGAATTTTGAAGAATGTGACTTGCATTTGTGACTTTCATTATATTTCTATCAGAAAGTGATGGGGTAGCATTTGCTTTCAAATTAGTATTCTTTGAGACCCAGGTGGATGTATTACTTGCAGATGGTTCTAGTTAACTTGCACAGATAGTACTTGGGATAGAGAATCCTCGTCTCCAACCATTGACATAGAGATTTTTTTTCTGTTGCCCCAGAGGGTAGAAGGAGGCATGGAAATCCAGGCTTGGGAGAGTGGGTTCTTATGAGTTAAAGTGCGTTTGAATAGGAGTGGAAAGAAAGGATGGGGAGTGGCAGCAAGGTGGCAGTAGGGAGGTGAGGGGAGAAACTGTGAGCAGGATGGGGAAGCAGGGGTGAGGCTAGGGGATGGAGGGGTATACCGGGAGCCTCTTTCCTTGGACATGCCATCTGTCATCTTCTTTCTTTTGACCTCTTTTACAGTCTTTTCTCTCCCCAATTTTTCCTCTCAGAAGTTATCTTAGACTGAATTGCACAATGAAGAAAGGACTTTAGTACTGTGCATAAGGTGAACTTGGTCAAAAAGATTTGTTTTGGTTTTGTTTGGATAATTTAATACAGATACAACCCTTTGTTCACATAATTTTAATGATAAACAAACAAAAAAATGCAACCAGGTGGCCTTACATAGACTGTCACCGTCACTAGGACACTACGTCATCCATCTGGAAGGGAGCAGAGTAGAAGTTTTTGCTCAGGCCGCCAAAACAAATACGAAACAGCGCAGACGGGGGCGCTGAAACAACAGGAATTTAGTTCTCACAGTCAGCCCCAGATCAAGGTGTCAGGCTGGCCAGGTTCTGATGAAGGCTCTATTACTGGCTTATAGGCAGCTGCCTTTTTTTTTTTTTTTTTTTTTTTTTTAATTTTACTTTTTTCATCAGCAAGAGACACAGAGAGAAATAGAAACAAGGTCTTAGGACCTCCATCTGCCCCCAGCTTCAGCAAGCCCTGGATCATGGGCACACACATACTCAGGGAGGCCTCTGGATGTGAACCCAGAACCTTCCCATGTGAATCAGCTTTATAGAGCATCATGTTTACCACTGTACCACCATCAGGCCCTGGGGTGTCTCTTCTTATAAGGCCATTATCCCCATCATGAAGACCTCTGTTTACAACTCTATCCAAGCCTAATTTCCTTCCACAGGCCCCATCGCCAAACACCATCACACTGGGGTTGGGACATATGAACTTTGGGGGCCCATAATTTTGCCCATAGCATAGGGAAAAGACAACTGGGAAAGCAGTAGAAAAGGTACATGAATCTAATAAGAGAACAGATGGCACAAGGCTTTTTATTCCCACCATATTGTCTTTATGTATTAAATAAAAATGCTAATAAGGAGAGAAGCTAGAGTGTGTACACCAAAAGACAATTTTTTATACAAGAATATTTTACTATTAATGATCTCTTTACAAATACAACACAAATACGCTTGTTCATTTCTAAACATATTACAAGTAACAGAGCTGTTTAAAAAACTCGACTACAAATTTACACTGGAAATTGCCCAAGGCCACCCCAGTGAGTTTTCTGGACTCTGTTACTAGCCATCACCCTGTTCTTCCCTCATCCAGGCTCTCTCATTTGTAACAAGATGTCTGTTCCTAAGATCTCAACAATTCTGCGTATCTCATATCGCAACACCTGTGGTCTTTTCTAGCCTTTGGCTGGCAGTTTAAGTAGTCTTGCCAAGGCAGTGGCTATGTGACACATGGAGATTCTGTCGTCTGACCTGATAATCTCACATTTAACCCTACACCTATAGGCTCAAGGGAGACCCAGAGACAGGAATAAGAAATGCTTTTCTATCTGTCAGAGAGTGCAAATCTGGGTAACCACTGTCAGGATGCATAGGTTTTGATAAGCACATGCCATTTTTTTCATCATTTTTTTCCTTCCCTTAAAATAGTTATGAAGTGTAGTTAGTGTGAATCGACAATCCTCAGAATGGGAGAGAATTTTTGTTAACTGTCCCTCAAATAACAGACTGATAACCAGAATATACAGAGTACTCAAGCAGCTTACCTGGAAGGAAATGATTAACCCAATTAAAAGATGGGAAAATGAGCTGAATAAACAACTCTCTAAGGAAGACATACAAACAACCAAAAAGCATACGAAAAATTGCTCAACATCCCTCATCGTAAGGGAGATGCAGATCAAAACCACAATGAGATACCACCTAACACCAGTCAGAATGGTGAAGATTAAAAACAAAAAATGATAAATGCTGGCAGGGATGTGGTGAAAGGGCAACACTCTTACATTGCTGGTGGGAATGTAAATTGGTCCAGCCACTGTGGAGAACAATATGGAGGTTCCTCAAAGACCTTCAAATAGAACTATCATATGATTCAGCAATTCCACTCCTGGGTATCTACCCAAAGGACAAGAGAACTCTCAGTCAGAAAAGCACTTGCACAACTATATTTATTGCAGCATTATTCATGATTGCTAAGATGTGGAACCAACCCAAATGTCCACAAATGGATGAATGGATTGAAAAAGTGTGGCACATATACTCCATGGAATATTATTCAGTCATAAAAAACAAGGCCCTGGCATTTGAAAGAGAGTGAATGAATATGGAAGATTTGTTGCTGACTGAAGCAAGTCAGGCTATGAAAAAGAGGCATTGTATGTCTCTGCTTAGCATGTACAGATTGTCTGCACTCTATGGTAGAGACTGAAAGACTGGAGGACATAAAAGCATTAAAAATTATTGTGGACACTAGAGACAAAGTAGAGGGAAAGTGTGGGTGGGTGGGGAGGGGAGAGTGCAGGAAAGGAAATTAGGGGGAAAATAAGGAGAGATAAGATATTTGTGGAACACAGATCTGGTTTGTTATCTGTTGATGAGGAAGTATATAGTATTCTCAACTGGACTGAGATGTGTATGATGCTGGGTAAAATCTCTCTTTTTTAAATTTAATTTAATTTAATTTATTTTGGAGAGGTTTTCGGTATAGGGCGCGTGCGCTCGCCAGACAGACACAGAGAGACATAGAGACAGAAAGCGAGAAATCACCCCCCAGGGGGGGTGGTCACGCCGCATTCCCTTCTCCTCCATTCTCCTCTCGGGATCTTGGGCATGCACGCACATGCGCGCGGCGTGAGTTTTAAGCCACCGGGTCCGGGACGCAAACCGCGGTCGACTACGTGGGAGTCCAGCAACATAGACATTATGCTAACTGCTGGTTCCCAGTCTTGCTTACATTTTTCTCTGTCAGCCTCAAATGACTAAAGGCTCAGAATTGTGACATTTGCCTTTTGGCCAATTCTAGCTTCCCATTCTTCATGCCCTCAAAACCTTCATGCCAGACCCACTCATGGCATGGTGGTTAAGGTAGCTGGATCACACGTGGCTGACTATGCAGTTTGAATCCTGGACCTAATACTTGAAAAACATGCTGGGCACATGTGAGTGCATGCCGAAAATCCTGAGAGGAGAACAGAAGACAAGAGATTGCAGCAGGGCCATCCCCTCTGGGCTGTGCTTTCTCACTCCTCTCTCTCTCTTGTTTTCTCCCCTATAAGTGCACGTGCCCTATAGCAAACATTAAAAATGAACAGGAAAAAAAAAACAAAAAACAAAAACCCTTCATGCCTTAGAAGTGTCACATGAGAGTTATGTCAAAAAAGACTAATAATAATTAAATAGATACAGTAGAGATCATTTTAGTTTAAAGAATAGCTTAGAGGCTGAAAGTTGGAAAACATTTCAGGGGCCCTCTGGTCTTGCCGGCACCTGGTACGGGAATTGTCTCTACAACATCTCTATGATGGTTTTCTAAGCCAGCGGCTCTCAGCTACCAGTGTTCTCTAAGTTCCTCACAGGCTGATTCCCCCACGATAGTCAACGAGGAATGTCTGTACTGTGTCATCACTGCGGCCCCAGGTTACAGAGATACCCCATGGCTGGAGAACCATGATGGACAGGCTGGGAAGATTGTGGCACTGCTTGTGAGAGAAAGGACGTGTATGTCATATGAAGTCAAGAGAACCTAGAACTCGTAAAAACCCTGCTTCATGAGTCCAGGAAGTTAATGGTTTTCTATAAACAGTGCTGAATGGTGATCTAATGAATGACAGGAAGGTTTATTATTATTCTTTATTTTAAAATTTAATTTTAATTAATTAATTTAGTTTAGATTTCCTACACCTTTCTTTCTAAAGAGAGGAATTCATTCCCCTTTAGATTCCTTTACCAGTGCCGCTACAAAAAAGTTTGCACTGAACAGAGAAATGCTGAGAACTACAGAGCGGATAGTACCCTTGCTCCCAGTTGGGTCACAAGTGTCCTCTATTTTTGTTTATTCATTCATTCAGTTGTTAATGACTGGAGGCCTGCCCAGAGGGAACGATAAGATGAGTTGTGGGCTCCTGTAGTCGCAGCTCCACGGTGGCGTAGGAGAGAGCAGTACTGAGTCAGGCCCTACAGGACATTCAGGTTTAACTTAAACAAACACCTCTGCTGGGTACTCACTCGTGAAAGTTTACTTTTCTCTGTATTTCAAGCTAATGATCAAGGCTGCCAAGTATTTACTCAATAAGAAAGGTGAGGTGATTAAATACCTCATTTCACCAGAGGCACCCAGGATTTCTGTTTGGTCTAAAGGGCTATGTCAGCTTCCTCCTCTGTACAAATGCCTATCACTCTGACTCACTTTATGCTGGTTTTGAGAGCTGAGTGCATTTGTCAGCAACCGCCAGGGAGTCCGGTTTCATCTCTCGTCACATTTGGACTTGCAAATTGGCACATGTTTACAAATATATCCCACTTGAATAAAAAGCAAAATGATGAAACCTTCCTAGTTCCTATCCTCTACAAGGTTTACAATGAAAATGTGAGAATGGCAATTCTCTGAAATAAATGATTCGCTTATTTTTTGGGTATTCTTGTGGTACAAATATTTTACCTTGCATCATATTAGACTTGAAGTTTTCTCCATCCCCCCCCTTCTCTGTAGTGCCAAATAACCGATTCCAAAGGTATTTCAATTTCCTTCCACTAATGTTGTGAACTCTTTAATATACATCTGAAATCATTATGGTTAATTGACTTGGATAAAAACAAGCAGCATTGCAAGAATAGATTTGATGGGCAAATACATTTTATCACTTAAAAAATGAAAATATGGTATGATAGTTGCTAGGAGTTTTTGATATCCTATAATGATGATCAGTCTTGGGACCAGCAGTTAGCGTAATGGCTATGTTCCTGGATTCCCATGTAGTCGACTGCGGTTTGTGTCCCGGACCCAGTGGCTTAAAACTCACGCCGGGCGCGTGTGCGTGCATGCCCAAGATCCTGAGAGGAGAATGGAGGAGAAGGGATTGCGGCGTGGCCATCCCCCCTGGGGGGTGATTTCTCGCTTTCTGTCTCTCTGTCTCCTTCTGTCTGTCTAGCGAGTGCATACGCCCTATAGCAAAAAAAAAAAAAACAAAAAAAAACAAAAAAAAAACCTCTCCTTCCCAAAAAATGATGATCAGTCTTACATTAGAATGATGTTTTAGAGGAAAAAGGCGAGATGCAGTGGCAGACTGGAGAGAATCTGTATTTTCACCCAACAGTAGGCCCAAACCTACGAGCTTACAAAGATGAATCTGTTTTTGAAACTGACTTGGAAGGAAACAGATACCTAACTGGGACCATAATGCAAGGGCTACAGCCCTGACGACATGAGGAAGTGTTCCCAGAGCAGGCTTCAGAGAGCTCACAGAACACCTGATGGAAAGAAACCAGGAGGAAAATCGAGGGGCACAGGAGCCTGTACAGAAAGCAGTTGTTGCCTGGCATTCACCTGGGCCCCAAGTGGGTGCAGCGTCCACGTGTCTCGGTTTGCTCTAATAGAGTACCATAGACTGGGCAATTGATGAACAACAGATAATGATCCTCAGACTTCCAGAGGCTGGATCAAGGTGCCTGCATGTTTGGTGTCAGGTGAGGGTCTACTACTCAAAGTTATACCTTCTAGCTGTGCTCACACGCCGAAGAGCCAAGAGGCTCCCTCAAGCTTCTTTTATAAGGGCAGTAACCTAGTCACCACCTCAAGGTCCTTCTTAATACTAACGCACTGGGGATTAGATTTCGACATATGATTTGGAGGGACACAAATGTTCAGACCCTACTGTGCTAGTCTCTAGAACCCGAGTGAGGAGTCTGACTGATGTGGACAGTTCGAGTACTTGTTCAGTGTTTAGAGACTATACAGGATGGAAAACTCCTCTCTAACCACTGACATCACTCAGGTGGCAATTTGTATGCTCTCACCATGAGAGGTGTGTGGGAGCTGAGCAGGGCCGGGAGCTGCAGATTCCTATCTTCCTTAGGCCCACTCTGGGACACACACTCACTCCACTGCCCATGCTTCTCATTTATTTAGATGGTGATTCTCCCTTGCCCAGCACATAGAGTTGAAGTACTACAGTAGCTTCGTATCTGGTTACCCTGCTTTTGCGACTTTACTCTGGTTTCAACTCTGTACAGAGAGGTTCCACTAAACATCCATTTTTTTCTTTTTTTTTTTGGCGGGATGAGGTTGGGGGGAGATGGTGGTTCAGCGTAACATGATAATCTACAAGGCTGACCCACATGGCAAGGTTCTGGGTTTGTAGCCAGAGAGCTTTTGATCAGATCAGGCACATGCGTGACCAGGATCTTAGGCTGGCTGAAGCTGGAGGTAGAAGGTTCTGTTGGGGTGCTAGCTATTTATTTTCCTCTTACTCATGGAAGAAAGAAAGAAACTTTAGAAAAGTATGTTAGATTTCAACACTCTCGTCTAAAATCCTCCAGTGACATTTGTCTCATGCAGACTAACAACCCATGCACACACTGACGTTCAAGGCCCTGGCGACCTAGCTCTCCTTTCGCCCTGCTGACCCATATCCTATTCCTCTGATTTCCCCTCTACAGTGTAATTTCTACTACCCTCATTGCTATTCCTAACAGACCAGGCATGTTCCTAACTTGGGGCCTTTGCATTTTCTAGTTCCTCTGCCCGGGCAGTTGTACCCTTGAGGCATATGTGGTTAGCTCTCTCAGTCCCTTCAGGTCTCTGCTCTCTGAAGTAACCTTCACACGGTCAAGCTTTCCCTGGCCATCCTGCCTACAATGTCACCTGACCTCCGCGGCTGACCACTTCAGCTCCCCGTGTCTGCTTTGGTTTTACTGACGCACCGCGTCCCGCTGCTCTGTTTGTATCTTGTTTGTAGAGCCTTTCCCCAATGAAAGGAAAGCTCCATGAAGGCAGAGCTTTTTCATATTTTTGTTCACTTCTGTATCCCCTGACTCTAAAATAGTACTTGAAATATGGTAGTACTCATTCATCAAGTGAATAAATGAAGGAAAGTTAAATGTCTCCACGATATAAGAGCACTGTCAAGAGGGCCAGGCCAAAAGTTTCGACTGGCATATCACTAGGATGGCTCCTAGATTTCCTCCCCAGGCATGTATTTAGTTTATGTTTAAAAATAAAGCTTTTTCATTACTGCATTAAACCTGACAAACATTGTTACTTCACAACACTGCATGCAACATCTCTGAGGTAGGTAACTCTTTTTCTTTTTTTTAGAAAATGGAAAAGTTAGGAGAGATACCCTCCCAGATCTCGGCTAGATTTGTGATTTGGATTCTGTAAGACAAAAAAATAGTTTCCCAAAACTGACACCTGGGACGCTCATCAGTGTGGAGAATCCAAGACCTCATTCATTCTGTTTAAGTGAATCTGGAAGAGTGCCTGGGAATCTCTATTTTTATGAAGCTTCCCCGGTAACTCTGACCATCAGCCAGGTTTCTACAGTAAATTTCTGCTGACTTACATGAGGCATGGTGAACCAAGCTTTTAGCTAAATCCTAAAAGTCAAGCCAGAAATCTCCCAGGCAAGCCTTTTCTTGACAAGCCTGCAACTGGCGAAGCTGCAGGAGAGAGATCAAATCCCTTCTATTCTTTGTGCCTCTCCCCGGCTGTCTGCCAAGGCTCTGCCTGTAAATGTTACTATTGGCCACATGTACCAGGGTCCTCACAGCACACCCCGCTGTAATTAGTCAACCATCCCACAACATCTCACTCCTTCTAACTTGGCTAAATTGTCTCCAGAATATCCAGAGAAGACGATGAGTGTTTGGGGGTTTGTTTTGGTTTGCTTCTGTTTCTGTTTTAGCAGGTGAATAGATCCATTTCCTTGCAAACAGAGTCTCTCATTTCCTTCCCATAAGGAATGGGTAGGAGAGTCTGTGGGCAGAGGGAGGGGAGGGGAGAGTTCCCACCTTGGGGTAGAAGCACAGTGGTCCATACCTTCCATAAAATTTACTGACTACCACCATGAAAGGAGGAAGTGGATTCCTTTCTGAGGCTCTGAACTCAGGAATTAAAAAAAACAAACAAACATTTATTTATCTATTTCTTCCATGAGCAAGAGAGACAGAGGGAGAGGTAGAGAGAGAAAGCACACTCCCACAGGGTCTTGATACTGACTCACCCTGGGTCGTGGGTACGTGTTCCCAGCGTACCCAGGGAGGTCTCCGGAAACTTCCCATGTAAGTCAGTCTTGCAGAGTATCAGTGTTTTACCTCTGTGTCACTGTTGGTCCCCAGAACCCAGGACTTTATTTTTGGCATGTGCTAGAGTTAGCTGATACATTGAAGGGGACTGATAGGAAAGCTGAGTGAGGCGGTGTTGGTGGTGGTGGTGAGGTGGGATGCGGGTTGTTTATGTGAAAAAATAAGTGGAGATGTCTCAGAGATGATGCACATAACTAATGTAGGCTGGCACATGGTGGGAGGTGAGGAAACCCCAGGGGCCAGGCACTGCCTGGTGGGCAGAGCACACTGCTGTATTCCACCTTGTCTACTCGCCAGCAGGACGACACGCTTTGCTAGGGCAGGGGGTGAACAACATAGGTTCACTTGCCTCATCACTCCCTTTCTGGGGCAGAGTTCTTTCCACCCACTTGGGGAGGTCTCAGATCCCATCAGGATATTTTACAGAAGGATTTTTTTTTTTTTTTTTTTTTTTTTTTTTTTTGACAAGGTTGTGAAGCCACAAACACTGTTAGCATGGCAGAGTACCTGAGTTAGGTCATGAGAAAGTCCATTTAAGCAGAGGAAAGCTTTGGGAACCAGTCTCACTTCCTCCTATGAGTAGGACCAGGCACCACCTTCTGTAACTCTGGCTCCTTCAAAGAGAATAATGATCGGAACACAGTGACTGACAGCCTGGCCAGAAGCCAAAGGCAAACATAGACCCCTTTGGGAGGTCAAGGAAAGAGACTGAGGAGATTCTGTTAAAGGATGAAAGAGAGGAGGTGAAGGAGGAAGGCTTCCATGCTTATCTAGAGAGAAGTTACTATAAACTCAAAGTCAATTGAAGGAGTAAAGGTGAACATGATTTTATGTTTTATTTTTTTTTAAAGTTCATTTATTTTATTCATGATAGAAAGTGCATATCCATGCAAAAGAGAGAGGGAGAGACACAACACATTCTCCACAGGCTCTTGTCACACCATAATCCTCTCCCATATGCCTTCAGCTCATCAGGATCTTGGGCACGCATGCGCTGCCACTGTGTTTCAGATTGGCTGGGCCAGGGATCCGAACCTGTAGTCAGCCATGTCCTCCCAGCACTGCAGTTCATTATGCTATCAAAGGCACCATCAAGGGTGGGCTGCCTTTATGTCTTTCACACTGCATGTTGTACTCCAGGGTCAAAGTGAAACCTTTCCCTGATTTTCTTCCTGGTGTCCAGGGGTTTTATGGGGCTAGGTCTGTATGAAATGAGAAACAACTTTTTGTTTGCATTCATTTTCCTTTTTTTTTTTTTTTTTTTTTTTTTGAGAGATTTTTGCTTTAGGGTGCCTGTGCTCGCCAAAAAGACAGAGAAAGACAGACAGAAAGCGAGAAATCACTCTCTAGGGGGGATGGCCATGCTGCAATCTCTTCTCCATTCTCCTCTCGGGATTTTGGCCATGCACGCACACACACGAACCTGGCATGAGTTTAAGCCACCGGGTCTGGGACTCAAACTGCGGTCAACTACATGGGAGTCCAGCGACATAGCCACTATGCCACCTGCTGGTCCCTGCATTCATTTTCAAACTGTGTTATAGTTTGCGGTGTTGTGTGGTGTCAAGACATAAAACAATGCTATAGTAATGACAGTACAGAATTGGCAAGGTTAGTTTTTATAATGACAATAAAAATGTATCATGTTCCCCTGAAAAAGATGGAATAAACAAACCGTTGTGTTTTGTTTTTTCTTTTATCAGTATTGTGCTTGTGTAAACTATGCAGAGGAATGGGCTTTGTGGAGAGAGGATGCAAGTCACTGTGACTTAGATGACTTTACACGTCTATTAAAGGGCTCTGATGACAGACCCATGGATGTGGTCATTTTAGCGTGTGAAATTTTGATGGCATGTGCTTAGAAAGAATTATTTTATTTAACATTATTTATTTATTTTAATTTAACCAGAGAGAGAGGGGGGAAGTGAGAAAGCAAGCTGCTAGGTCCAGGATTTGAACTGTGGTTGGCCATGTGGGAGTCCAGTGCCTTTATTCACTATACCACATGCCACCCTCCCCCTCTTTCTCTTTTTTTTAACTTCACGCACAGCTCATTTTTAATTTATGATTAGCCCATAGGTGACAATAATGGAGCCACTGAACTTTACTAGCCCCTAGTTATGATGCTAGGTCTGGAGTCAGTACCTCTTGGCTAGAGTTAAGAAACCTGTGCATAAGGGGCTGGCAGGTGGCATGGTGGTTAAGGTGCTGGACTCCCACATGGCTGATCATGGTTCGAGTTTTGGATCTATTGTTTTATTTTCTCACTTTCTCTCTCTCTCTCCTTCTCTCATCAAATTTAAAAATAATAATAACAAATAAAATAAATGAATAAATATTAAAAAGAAGAAACCTGTGCATAAGATATAGTAAACTACAGAAAGTGCTGTAGCTGCTAAAGAATCACACTGAATTTATTTGGGTTGTTGATGTATTGTGTCCAGAACACTAAAAATGATGAAATCAACTGCTAATAGTACCGGGCAAGTGAGGATCTTCATGTAACTATCAGAATAAATTCTCTTAGAGAAGAATACTCCAGGTACCAGCAGTTAGTGTAATGGCTATGTCACTGAACTCCCATGTAGCCGACTGCAGTTCGAGTCCCGGACCCAGTGGCTTAAACTCACACCGGGCACATGTGCGTGCGTGCCCAAGATCCCAAGAGGAGAATGGAGGAGAAGGGATTGCAGTGTGGCCATCCTCCCTGGGGGGTGATTTCTTGCTTTCTGTCTCTTTGTCTCTCTCTGTCTTTCTGGACAGTGCACGTGCCCTATAGCAAAAACCTCTCCAAAAAACAAACAAACAAACAAACAAAAAACGAGAATAATACTCCAGCACTCGCTAAAATTTGGGACTGAGATGTTTACTTATATAAAACATCAAGCAGGGAAATCACTTCAGACTCCATCCGTAATCCTCAGCAAGCTGAGGAAATAGAGAGGTGGGATCGGTCGAATAATCACTCCCCCAAAAAACTTCCTCCAGGTGCCAGGTGGTGGCACAGGGCAGGACAACTAGGGCCCCATGGGAAAGGCCCTGAGTTTGAGTCCTGGGACCTTCCTGAGCATGCTGGAAACATGCACATGTCCCCATGACTCAGGCCCTCTGACACGAGGTGGGTTGCAATGTGACGGCCCTGTTAGGTGTGCCTGTTCCTCTTTCTCGTTCTCACTCTCTTTTATGGAAGAAATAAATAAATTTTTTTAAAAAAGGTGTATCCTAAACCTGTGAATATGTCACCTTCTATGACAAAAGTGACTTTGCAAATGTTGTTAAGGTAAGAATCTTGAGATAGAATTGTCCTGAATTATCTGGGTGGGCCTATGTAATTATAGCGGTGATAAGAGGGAAGCAGAGTATCAGAGTCAGAGGGAAATGCCTAAAGGTAATACACTGCGGGCTTTCAAGATGCAGAAAGGAGCTGTACACCAGGGAAGACACGAGGCCTGAAGAACCTGGAAAAGGCAAGGAAACAGGTTTTCCCCTCGATGCACTAGATAGGCCCTGTTGACCCTGCTGATTTTAGCCTAGTGACCCTTGTTTTGGATTTTTGAACTCCAGAATGAAATTGTGTTGTTTTGAGCTACTGATCTTATGATAATTTCTTTTTGGAGAGATTTTTGCTGTAGGGCATATGCGCTCACTGGAGAGACAGAAAGAGACAGAGAGACAGAAAGTGAGAAATCACCCCCCAGGGGGATGGCCACGCTGTATTCCTGTGTCCTCCATACTCCTCTTGGGATTTTGGGCATGCATGCACACGCACCCAGCACCAGTTTTTATTTTATTTTATTTTATTTTATTTATTCAATTTGAACAGAGAGAGAGAGAAAGTAAGCAAGCTACCAGATCCGGGACTTGAACTGCTACCAGATCCGGGACTTGAACTGTGGTTGACCATGTGGGAGTCTAGCACATTAATCACACCTATTGGCTCCCCAGCGTGATTTTTAAGTCACTGGGTCCAAGACTTGAATTGTGGTCAACTACGTGGGAATCTAGCAACGTCTTACTTGTGATAATTTTTAATAGTAGTAATAAAAAATGTATATAGAAGGAAAAACTAATGAACACCTGAGTAAAGAGAAAAATTTATTCATTATAGAAGACCCATAGAGTTCACTTAGATACAGTGCCATCAATGAACTTGAATTTCAACTAAGGGCAAACCCAGGATTTCCAAATATCCGGGGAGGACTGGATTCCAGACCCTCCTATTTCCTCTGGAATCTTAAATCATTGTTATTCTCTTGTAAATGTTAACCTTTCTATTGGCTCCAAACCATGAGTGTTTAAACATACTCAGCTGCTACAATCTGTTGAAGAATAAAAGACTCTTTTGCTACTTTGCCTTTTTAATGACTGCCCTATCACTCTATTTTTTTTTTTTGGGGGGGGGGGGGAGAGGTTTTTTCGCTATAGAGCGTGTGCGCTCGCCAGACAGACAGAGAGAGACATAGAGACAGAAAGCGAAAAATCACCCCCCAGGGGGGATGGTCACGCCGCAATCCCTTCTCCTCCATTCTCCTCTCAGGATCTTGGGCACGCATGCACACGCGCCTGGCGTGAGTTTTAAGCCACCGGGTCCGAGACGCGAACTGCGGTCGACTACGTGGGAGTCCAGCGACATAGCCATTACGCTAACTGCTGGTTCCCTGCCCTATCACTCTTCTTCATCTTCATCTTCTTCTTCTTCCTTTTTTTTTTTTTTTTTTTTTTAAGGCTTTTGTCATAGGGTGTGTGTGCTCACTGGAGGGACCGAGACAATGAGAGAGAAATCCTTGGGGGTGGCAGGAAGGATGGCCACGCCTCATCTTTTCTCCTCCATTCTCCTCCTAGGATTTTGGACACACATGCACATGTGACCCTGGGGAGTTTCAAGCCACCTGGGCTGGGAATTGAACCACAGTTGACCATGTGGGAGTCTAGAAACTTAACCTCTATAACACCTAGTGGCCCTGCCCTATCATTCTTCTTCCCTTCCCAGTCAGACCTCTTGGATGGTGTCTATACTCGCTGACTCCCTTTCCTCATACTTTCCTCAAGTTAACTCATTGTAATTTAGTTTTTGTTTTCAATCGCCTTACTAAACTTGAGGTTACCCTTGTCACTGAATCCAATGGATTTGCTTCAAGTTCATCTTATTCTGTCTCTAAACATTTGCCGCTTCTGACAGATGATAGAACACCTTGCCCTTGATTTCTATAATAAGACACTGTTTTCCTACAAACTTTCTGGTTACTCCTTTGTCTCATTTTGTGGTCTTTTCAAATCAATTACTGCATAGAGATTCTTACACTTTTGGTCCTAAACATTCTTCTTTCCCTTCAAAGGTAATTTCATTCACTCTTGCAGCCTTGATTATAATCTATTGATATGGCTGATGCCCACATTTACAATTCTAGGTCAAGTCTTGAGCTCTGGATCCTGGACACTTGCGAGTGTCTCAGTTCCAATATGTTCCAAATTGAACCCATGGTCTAACCTCTGAAACAATATCTACCGATATCCCTCAGCTGAGTAAAATGGCGCCCGCCACACATCTATGTGTTACAGTCAGAAACTTGGGAATTCCTTTAGATTCCTCTTGTACTCCAACACTCTTCCAGTCATCTTATCACAAAGGCCTGCTGATTCAAACTTTTAAGTAGCTCTTAACTTTGTCTCCATCTCTGTTAGGTAACTTCCTTTACTCCTAGGCCCTTCTTATTCAAAGATGTTCTTAATCTCTAGGCGGTATTATTTCATTTAAGAACTCACTCAAACTCCATGTTTCCTCCTTGGCTTTAGTCACCTTATCGAACTATAATAGATAGTCATAGGAACTAGGAAGGTGGTGGGGGTCATTTATCAGATGATAAACTGGGGTTTGTAGTGGCATACATGAGGGCTTGCACATTTATTGCTAAAGTGTACAGGGCTCAGTTCAGAAGAGACCAGAGACATGTAGGACTTAGTAAAAGTAGTTTAAGTGTATGAGAAACTAAAGCAGAGTTGAGTAAGTTAAAAAAAAAAAAAAATCAAGGTAGAAGGGCCCTTGCACATGTAAGAGGAATAACTCCCAGAAACAAATACTGCTTATTACTCTTACTTCCAACTCAAGCAATCATATCTAACTTCACTGTTATCAACTCTTTCTTTAACTGTTATTTTGCGCAAGTTACTGTTAGTTTAAATTTCACAGTAATAAGATAATAGTAAGAAACTGACTCAGGGTTGGGGTGAGGGCCAGGGATGTCTCTGTTAAGTTAAACTGGCAGCGTAAAATGCCCTGTTCTTGAGGACAGCTTCTGGAACACGATTCTTTCCATTCCTACTCCCTGTGGAATGTCATTCCAATTTTATTAGCTTGATTTTATTTTGTTCGCAACTACAAGATGTAATTTCATCTTGAAATTACAAAAGATAATTCAGAAGTGATAGAGAAATTCGCCAAGAGGGACCTAAAACAAGCTTTTCTTTCTTTAGGAAACCTTCTGATATTCAGTACAAATGTTAATTTTTATGGATACTTTGCTCATTAATTACCTGCTCTACCAGATAAATTATATTCCATGGGAACATTATCAAAGCTATGGTAAAAGACTTATTTCAGGTTGGGCTAAAATCTAAGGCACTTTAGAGAAGCATAAGAAAAGTGTCTAAGGGACTGACAAAATATTCAGCAAATGCTTGCATACTGATACTGGGAAGTTTTTGTGTATATGTTTGAGATATATTGTACATGAGTAATATTAGAAAAACGTGTATAATTTTTAGAGATACTAAAGAACTTTCATAACTATGATTTTATTTATTTCCTTTCTATAGTCCCCTCTTTTGTGAGACAGGAAGAAAGAGTGGGAGAAAGGGGAAGTGGGGTAAAAAATAAACACTTACACAACACCTACGCTGTTACTTCACTGAGAACTTGTTCGGCAATCTCACCAGAGCAGAGTAAATATTTACATCTCGTTTCTATTATTATGACCGCTACCACCAGAATCCTTGTGGAGGAGCTGGTCTGAAATATGCAGGAAACCTTTCATCTGTGTCACCCCACCTTGCCTCTACTGTCCTGTGTAAGTCCACGTAAGCCTTATCCCATCTGCATGTCCTACTGATTTGGGTCACAGCATCCCCATTGGGATCATATGCTGAGTGCTTCTCAATTGTTTCTGAAATGTTCCTGGCTTTAAAAGAATGAAACAAGCCAGGTGTCTCATGCTTTTTTGTTTCCATCTCTCAGTAATTTCTGACCTAGCGAATGCTAAGAATCTTAGGAATTGTCAGCAGGGTTACCGTGAAGACCTGTGGGCATTTGTTCTGGCTACTCTTCAAGATGACCCTCCCGGTGTCTTCTGGTTCTAACCACCTGGATAAACAAAGGCTTCGGGCACACATTCATTTTCAGCAGGTCTATTTCCATTTTTGTCTCTGACTTAAGATATACCAAGGAATTAAATTTAATATGCATTCTGAATGAATTGGTCACCTCAATTCTTCAAATTGCTTAAATCAAGCCTTCAAATGACAAAGCATGCCTCGAATTGTGAAAGCATCTGATTCTTTTCAGGACGCAGGTTGGCTTTAATCAATCAGGTACAGTGATGTTTTGTGCTTGGGATTAGCCTGCAAGAATCAATATTGTCTGCAAATGTATCAGTCAGAGTGAATCATCTCCAAATAACTGAACATGTGACTATCAGCAATTTAGACAATGGGGAGTTTATCATTGCATGCAAGGTGAGGTCTGGGGAATTCCAGGGTTTGCTCATTTTGTGGCTCGTGAAAGCCAGGTTGACTTCCTTGACTGTTTCTCGCTCCTGTTTTCAGGGTGGCTGCGTTCTCCACAGGGCATTTGTCTAAGAGTTGGAAAAGAAAGGAAAGTCTTACCTCCCCTTTTTCAAGAGTTAGAAAACCTTCCACGATGTTTACAGCAGAATTTACCTTTTTTTTTTTTTTCCTCCCTCATGGCTATATCATATTCCTAAAACAGCCCTGGGCAAAGAAAAAATGAACCCCATGACTGGCTAAGACTGATGAATATTATTAGCATTTTGGTATGAGGAACAAAGACTCCTAAAACACATTATCCACCTAAATTATGAATAAAGTTGGGTGTCTGTTAACAAAGAAGAAGAATAGTGTCTTTTGTGTAGGTAGCTAGTAGTGTCCGCCACAGTGAGCAAAACTGTTTTTATACCAAATGCCAATATTAATGTATCATGCAGTACTATTTTTTTTTTTTTTTTTGGGAGAGATTTTTGCTATAGGGCGCGTGCGCTCGCCAGACAGACAGAGAGAGACAGAGAGATAGAAAGCAGGAAATCACCCCCCAGGGGGGATGGCCACGCCGCAATCCCTTCTCCTCCATTCTCCTCTCGGGATCTTGGGCAAGCATGCACACGCGCCCGGCGTGAGTTTAAGCCACCGGGTCCGGGACTCGAACCGCGGTCGACTACGTGGGAGTCCAGCGACATAGCCATTACGCTAACTGCTGGTCCCATGCAGTACTATTTTTGTTCCACTTAAAGCCCAGCTCTGACTGCCTTAAGAGAATGTATTGGCTTCAGGGACCAGCAGTTAGCATAATGGCTATGTCGCTGAACTCCCATGTAGCTGACTGCGGTTCGAATCCCGGACTCGGTGGCTTAAACTCATGCCTGGCACATGTGCGTGCGTGCCCAAGATCCCAAGAGGAGAATGGAGGAGAAGGGATTGCGTCATGGCCATCTCCCCTGGGGGGTGATTTCTTGCTTTCTGTCTCTCTGTCTCTCTCTGTCTTTCTGGCGAGTGCTTGTGCCCTATAACAAAAACCTCTCCAAAAAAAAAAAAAAAAAAAAAAAAAAAAAAGAGAGAGAGAGAGAGAGAATGTATCGGCTTCAGAGAGAGTGCTAGCTTCAGGCAAGACTTGCACTAGTGGCCTCAATAATGTAACTGAAGATTTGGCTTCTTTTGGTATTGCTGTTCTTTGCAGTTCCAACCTCTTCCTAAGCCAGACACTCTTGGCAGCCAAATGACTGCCACTATCTTGTAGGTATAATCCTTCTTTTTTCCTTCTAGTGTCAAATCAAGTCTCCACCTATAACAGTTTTCTCTAGCTTGTCTTTTCCATAAGCTTCAACAAATATCCCTCACATCTCACTGGCTCATCTCCCAGCCAATGGATGGGCTATGCAAATGGCAGGTAAGCTTGTAACAGCATAATGCATTTAAGCAATGCAGTTCATAACAGGTACTTTCTGAGAAATGAAAAACACTAAGAAGACAAGGGAATGAACAAATGAATAAATAAATAATGAATAAATAAATAATGAATAAATAAGGTATCCTCCCAATAATTATGAGTCTCATATTCTAGTTATTTTCCTAGTATGAATTTCAACATATTGAATAATTGTTACCTAGAAGATAGCATAAAATAAAGCAAATCATAAAAATCAAATTTTAGGCAGCATCAAGTGAAAGCCATACCAGGATCAAAGTGCTAGAAGAATAAAGATCTGATTGTTTCTAATGTGATTTCCCAAGTAGGGAAAAGAGGAATGTTGGCATGTAAGAATTTCAATTAAAGGGACCAGCAGATGGTATAATGGTTATGCCACTGGATTCCCACATAGTTGACCATGGTTCGAGTCCTGAACTGGGGGGCTTAAAACTCAGGCCAGGTGCGTGTGCACACATACCCAAAATCCTGAGAAGAGAGTGGAGGAGAAGGGATTGCTACACGGCCATTTCTTCTTGGGGAGTGATTTCTCGCTTTCTGTCTCTCTCTCCAGCAAGCGCCCATGCTCTGTAGCAGAAATCTCTCTCTCTTAAAAAAAAAAAAAAAGATTTTTAATTAAAATTAAAAAAAAAATTCTAGAATTTGTTCTACACTAACAACTGGTGTAAGAACTGTGCAAAAAGCAAACAGGGCATCTTAAATCCTCAAATTATCAGCTTTCTGCAAGGATGGTACAGGAGTGTAGGTGTGCATATCTGCATGTGTGTACATACATCTGTATGGCCCAAGGATATCCAGAAAGAGTATGACAGTGTGACACAGGAAGTAACAAAAAGTAAGTGGCTGCTAGCCAGTGGGGAATCCTTCCTCTACTCTTACCTCGTCTGAAACAGGAACGTTCGACTCTGTCAGAACAGTCCATCTTGTCATTGCAGTACAGAATAGAGAGTTATAGAAGGACATAGACAGAGAAGGAGCAAAAGTGAGCCCTAGCAAGGCAACACGGCAGAGGGGCAAGCTACAGGAATGAACATATACTGGGCAGTTTGCAGAGGAAGCTTTGGAACAGAGTGGCTCTGAAGTTCCAGCACTGTCCTGTGGAATAGCAAAGTAGAATCTGCCTTAGAAGCCCCGTGAGAAAGACTTTGTGCTCTGAGGGAGACCTTAGAACAACCGCAGAGAGAAAGACTGAGAATCTTTGAATACAGAGGCCCTGACAGGGCCTGAAGCTGGGAGAGGGCTGGCGACAGGGGAGAGCAATGACCCCTGCAGAATCATGGCAGTGAGGAAAACATGGGCAGGACCAGGAAGGAGGTTTTATATATTTTTTCCACAGCTACACATTCCTTAATGAATAAATATTGAATATTAATACAGAAATCACAGGTTTTGCTCAAGGTAGAAAATTGCATTTAGTTTGCCTTGAAGTATGTTTCAGACCTTCCCAATCCTTTAAGTCTGAATCAAGAGCAGTGTGGATATTGTTAGAGGGAACCAGGCAGAAGCTCCGACCCTGGCGGTCATGAATCTTGAGTGGTAAAACCAAATAAGGAACACTATTTTCCAAGAGCTGCCAGATGAGGCCTGGTACCATCTGGCTGTGTCCCACAGTGCATGTGCATAGGTACATTGTATATATGTACATACATGTACACATGACCAAGAGTCAGGAGACATTAACTAAAATACTTCATTTGACCAAATACAATGCAGTTAACTACTCCTCTCCCACATCAAGATTATACCTCTATATAAAACCAAACCAACATAATGGGGCCAGGTGGTTGTGCAGTGGTAATGCAACTGGACCCACCCAGGAGGCTCCCTGGTTTGTGTTCAGGGCTTCTCGTACACACCAGACTTCATGCATATGTGCCTGTGATCCAGGTTGGCTGAAGGCTGGAAATAGATTAGGGCAAGAGGACCCTACTGGGTGCTTCTCTCTCTCTCTCCCGTGGAAGAAACCAATTAAAAATTACTTACAAAGAAAACATAAAAGTTTGGTTTCATAAAAAGTGAATTAACATGGGGGCCAGCAAGTGGCGTGGTGGTTGAGGTGCTAGGCTCCCACGTGGCTGACCACAGTTTGAGTCCCAGACTTGGTGGGCTGTTTTCTCACTTTTCCTCTCTGCCTCTTTCTTAGATGAGCACATGTCTCTTATGGCAAATTAAATAATAATAATAATAATTAACTAAATGAGTAATTCTTAAAAAAAGCGGA
Organism: Tupaia tana; assembly: GCA_026018925.1. Taxonomy (NCBI): domain Eukaryota; kingdom Metazoa; phylum Chordata; class Mammalia; order Scandentia; family Tupaiidae; genus Tupaia; species Tupaia tana. Next base: position 13,980,023 of record JAKSZU010000014.1, on the reverse strand, counting down.
TTCACATCAACTAAAAGAAAACTATAAATACATGGAATAATACAAATGAGCATTTCTGAATTGCACTAACTCCTTGTGGGTTTTTGTTTTTTCTTTTTCAAAATTTGGTCTCATTCATTCATGCAGGCACACTCACCTGGTGTGAATTTTAAGTCACCAGGTCTGGGACTTGAACTGCAGTTGACTACATGAGAGTCCAGCAACGTAACCATTATACCATCTGCTGGTCCCAGTAATGTTAACTATTATTATTACTGTTTACAAACTATTTCAAAACATGTTCTCTAAATCAAAGTGCCCTACTAAATCAACTGATGTTTCTGCTTAGCAGAATGGTCAAGTAGAACTTTCCATTTGTACAAGTTTACAATCCCATAGCTCTATTTCCCAAAACCTAAAAGCTCTGGAAAGTTACAGTTTTTCATAGCTCATCTGGTGGGAAAATCTGACCTGACCTGATCTAAATTAATTTGGCAGCAAAGTCTGATCTGAACTGATGGAAGACTATTTGTAGTATTTATACATCCCACTCAGTATAAATATTAATGTATTTGTTGATGAATGTTGTCTCAGGCCCTACCTGGGGCCTTTTGATTTTGAAAAATCTGCATTCTGAAATATATTTGACTCTTAAGTTTCAGATTAGCGATTGTAGACTTATATTAGTTATGGTAGACAACATAGAAAAAACTTCTACCTGTGGCTCTATGAAGCAAGATTTATTAAGCAAGGATGTGCGTTTCTTCAGTTATAAACATCCTGAACCAATCAGCTCTCTCCAGATCCAAAACATGTGAAACTCGTTTCCTCCATGACATTCATTATCATGAAATCAGTCCTCCCTCCAACATGTTCTCTCTGTTATAATTTCCAAGGAACAGTCATTTTGGTTTTGGGGCATTTACCAAGTTTTAATAATTCTGCCCCTCTCCCAATCATTTTCATCTCTTCTCCCCTCTCCACCTCTCAGTACATTCATAAAAATATTCCATAAAGTACATAAACTCAAATTGTTGGGCATAAGTATGTCTCCTCAACCCTGTTCTTGATTACTTCTTCCAATCTACCTCCACCTAGGGTAAGTCAAAGAATCAAGATGATCAGGTCTTGCCAAGAACATTACCTCTATTCTGCCCTCCAGCACATGTCTATTTTGTACGAACCACTGCTTGGAAGAACTCTCTAGTCTTCAGGCAGTTCATCTGGTTTTATCTCAGGAAGTTGACAGCAGATCCCAATCTACCAGGCCTAGTCTTACTAACTACTCCTAAGATCTCCCAAGAGATGTCTCAAAGAAAATTCTTCTAAGGTTCCTTCCTCTTTATCTCCAGGGGATCTAAAGCCTTTTCATGTATTTCTCCAAATAAACTTAATCTTCAGAGCAGATTTAACCATAGTGACTACAGCTGGATTTCAAAATCTGCTCTCGCTTCCATTTTTAATAGAAAGCAGAAGTCTAGGTAGAAATGAACCTTAACATCTCTTTTCTAGGGCAGTCAGGGTATTTTCTTTCTCTTTTGTGATCAGGGAGGCCTCAAAATGTAGAACTTCTTACTTACCAAGGTGGCCAACAATGAAGAGGTAAATATGGGTTTAAAACAGATGGTAATCCAGACCAGTGAAACTAACATTCAAACTCCAGTGTGATAAAGAACTCCAGTGTGATAAAGTGCTGAACATGTTAGAGAGAGAGAGAGAGAGAGAGAGAGAGAGAGAGAGAGAGAGAGAGAGAGAAAGTACTCCCTAGGGGGAATCCCTTCTCCTTCATTATCCTCTTGGGATTTGGGGCACTTTTTCACATGGGCCTGGTGTGTTTCTCAAGTTGCTGGGTCCAGGACTCCAACAGTCCAGTAGGTCATGTGCAATCCAACTGCCTTAACCACCACACCACCAGCTGGCCCGAAGACCACATTTTTAAGAATATAGTAAAGTGGCATCTGTATTTGAATTCTCTTTAGGCCATTTACTCATTGAATATCTCAGAGGTTCTTGGTCTGTAAAATAGGAATCATAATGTAAGTTTTTGTAGTATTACCCTGGTTCATAGCTTGAAAATTACTGAGCAGGGGGACCAGCAGTTGGCATAATAGCTATGTCACTTGACTCTCAACCATGGTTTGAGTCCCGGACCTGGTGGCTTAAATTCACACTGGGCACGTGTGCGTGCGTGCCCAAGATCCTGAGAGGAGAATGGAGGAGAAGGGATTGTGGTGTGGCCATCCCCACTGGGGAGTGATTTCTCGCTTTCTATCTCTCTGTCTCTTTCTGTCTTTCTGGCGAGCGCATGGGCCCTATAGCAAAAACCTCTCAAAAAAAAAAAAAAAGAAAAAAAATTACCGACTGGGATCAAATTCTTTGATCAAATCAAAATCAAAGTCAAATGTGTTTGACTCCCAAACCAGTGGTCTTGACCTTGTATCATGCTATGTATAGAAAGTTCACATGTAAAACAGAATATTCCCTTTTTCTCCCTTTCTTTTATTTTTATTTTTTTTTTACATTTAATCACTGTACATCTTCACAGCATATAAAGTGAATTTTCCCTGCATGAATTCACTGCGCATTAGCCCAGTTAAGATATTACCAAACACATTATCATCAACGGATAATTTTTCACTTTTGTGTCCATTAAATATTGTTTTATTTTCTTCATTCTCTTCCTCCCATGTGCTCTATTGCCCACCCTGCTCCCACATTGTGTCTAGCATCTACATTTGTACTCCATGTTTTTATATTTTCCAATCTTCCAGTTTCTGCCATGGAGTGTAGACATTTTAATTTTTTTAAGGCAGATTTTTGTTATAGGGCTTGAGAGAGAAACAGAGAGACAGAAAGATAGAAAGCAAGAAATCACCCCCCCCCCCAGGGGGGATAGCCAGGCCACAATCCCTTCTTCTCTGTTCTCTGGGATTTTGAGCATGCATGCACTTACACCTGACATAAGTTTCAAGGCACCACGTCCAGGATTCGAACTGCGGTTGAGCATGTGGGAGTCCAGTGACATAACCACTATGCCATCTGCTGGTCCTGACATTCAGTATATATATATATTTTTTTTTTTTTTGAGAGGTTTTTCTATAGAGTGCGTGCGCTTGCCAGACATACAGAAGAGAGAGACAGAGAGATAGAAAGTGAGAAATCACCCCACAGGGGGGATGGCCACGCCACAATCCCTTCTCCTCCGTTCTCCTCTTGGGATCTTGGGCACGCACGCACATGTGCCCGGCGTGAGTTTTAAGCCACCGGGTCCGGGACTCAAACCATGGTTGACTACATGGGAGTCCAGTGACATAGCCATTACACTAACTGCTGGCCCTGACATTCAGTATATATTAAGTAGGGACATACAATGCTTCTCTTTTATAGTTTGACTTGCTTCACTTAGCATTAAGTTTTCCATATTTGTCCACTTTCTATCAAATGCTAGGGTCTCATCCTTTTTTATGGCTGAGTAGTATTTCATAATGTATATGTGTCATACTTTTTCATTCCATTCATCTGTAGTTGGACATTTGGGTTGATTCCATGTCATGGTGATTGTGAATAGTGCTGCAATAAATATGGATGTGCAAATGGTTATCCGACTGAGTGTATTCCTGTTTTTTGGATAGATACCCAGGAGTGGAATTGCTGGATCTTAAGGTAATTCTATTTGCATGTTTTTAAGAAATCTCCATATTGCTCTCCACAGTTATTGTACCAATTCACATTCCTACCAACAATGTAGGAGGATTCCTTTTATATTGCAGGCTTGCCAGCACTTATTATTCTTTATATTTTTAATCTCAGGCATTCTGACTGGGATTAGGTGGTATCTCTTTGTGGTTATGATTTGCATCTCCCTTATGATAAGGAATGTTGAGCATTTTTTCATAGCTTTTTGGTTTTCATATGTCTTCCTTGGAGAATTGTCTGGTCAGCTCATCTGCCCATCTTTTAATTAGATTGATTGATTTTTTTTTTGCATATAAGCTTCTTGAGTTCCCTGTATATTCTGACTATCAGTCACTTATCTGAGGCATAGTTTGCAAATATATTCTCCCATTCCAAGGATTGTCTCTTCACTGTAATTATTGTTTCTTTTGCTGTGCAGAAGGTTTTGAGTCTGCTGTAGTCCCACTTGTTTATCTTTGGGATTATTGCCTGTGCTTTGTGGGTTTTATTTAAAAAGTCTTTGCCTACTCTGATGTCCCCAAGAGTTTTCCCTGTGTTTTCCACCAGTAGTTTTATAGCTTGAGGTTTTGTTTAGATTTTTAATCCATTTTGAGTTGCTTTTTGTTAATGGTAAGAGACAGTCATCCAGTTCCATTTTTCTGCAGGTGGATATCCATTATCTCCAGAACCATTTGTTGAAGAGATTTTCCTCTCACTGAATTGTCTTGTGCCCTTTGTCAAAAGTCCACTGGATATATGTTTTGAGGTTTATTTCTGGATTCCCTATTCTGTTCCAAGCCTGTTTTTATGCCAATATCCTGCTGTTTTTGATTATCACAGCTTTGTGAAATGTTTTTGGGTCAGGGAGTGAGATGCTTCCTACTTTATTACGTGTGTGTGTGTGTGTGTGTGCGCAGTTTTGCTTTGGTGATACAGGGCCTTTTATGATTCCAGACAAATTTCATGATTTTAAAAAATTCTGTGAAGAATATGTCTGGTAATTTGACTAGGATTGCATTAAATTTGTAAATTAACTTGGGTAGAATTGACATTTTGATTCTGTCAATTTTTCAATACAGGATATGGCATATTTTTTCACTTTTTTGTATCATTCTTGATTTCTTTTTTAAGTTTTTCATCATTTCCCTTGTAGAGGTCTTTGACTTCTTTGGTTAGTTATATTCCTAGATATCTTATATTTCTGTAGCTATTGTAAATGGGATTATTTTCTTGAATTCTACCTCAGTCTGTTCATTGTTAGTGTATAGAAATGCCATTAATTTTTATGTGTTGCTTTTGTATCCCTCCACTTTACTGTATTCATTTATCACTTCCAGGAGGATTTTTTTGGGGGGAGGGGTTTCAGTGTATCATGTTATCTGCAAATAGCGATAATTTCACTTCTTTTTTTCCCTATTCGCATAACTTTTATTTTATTATCTTGTCTGATTGCATTGGCTAGAATTTCCAGTAGTGTATTGAAAAGGAGTGGAGAAAGTGGGCAGCCTTGTCTTGTTCTTTTTTTTTTTTTTTTTTTTTTGGAGAGGTTTTTCGCTATAGGGCGTGTGCGCTCGCCAGACAGAGAGACATAGAGACAGAAAGCGAGAAATCACCCCCCAGAGGGGATGGTCACGCCGCAATCCCTTCTCCTCCATTCTCCTCTCGGGATTTTGGGCACGCACGCACACACGCCCGGCGTGAGTTTTAAGCCACCGGGTCCGGGACGCGAACCGCGGTCGACTACGTGGGAGTCCAGCGACATAGCCGTTACGCTAACTGCTGGTTCCCTCTTGTTCATTTTTAAGGGAAAAGACTTTGAGCTTTTCCCCATTCAGTATGATATTAGCTATGGGTTTTTCATATACAGCTTTTGTGTTGAGAAATGTCCCCTCTATGCTGATTTTGCTGGAGTCTTAATCATGAAGCCATTATTGTAGTTTATCAAATGCTTTTTCTGCATAGATTGATATGATCAAATTTTTTTTTTCATGACATACAGCATGTTTAATGAACTGGCAACAGAGATATTTGGTCAAAGAAAGGCAGAGGAATTTTGTCCTTTAAGAATTAGAACCGAGGGGCTCCATAATCATCTGGCATCTGTTCAATGTTGTGTCTATGGTTAGAAATGTACATGATAGGAATTCCTGGGATCTTCTGGATTCTTCATTAACTCGTGGGATCTTCCAGATTCTTCGTTTAAGGTCTAGATCAACTGTGACCAGTATAACACTTGTGCTGAGCTACTCTGTACTAAGCAGTCTCCCCAAAGGTTCCTTTATGTGTGCATGGTAATCGTTCAAACCTTGGATCCTTAGCGATCCTTAGAGTCACTCGATACTTTTGCTCCAATTTCTCAATATCGGCCATTACACAGTCAGCTATACAAGGGATTCACTTGGCACACGGACAGTCCATCATTGACTGCACTAAGTCCAGTTTGGCTTTAATGGAAAAGTTGATAAAGTTGGTATCAACCAGGATGTGGTAAGGTGGACCCCGCTGTGTATTATATTGAAAGAATAAGCAGGAAATGTGTTGGGGAACCTCTCTTTCCTTTGGCGTGCTAGGATCTTTCTTTTCTTTCTTTTTAGGTTTTAATCTATCCTTTTCTTTAAGCCTCTGATCTCTGAGACTGAGCATTTGCTTCATGGTTGCATACTTTCTTGTTTTCTTTTGTTTCCCCATGCTCACGCCACAGTCTTGTTTCTTCCGGAATCTGATTGCATGGTATTTATCTTTTTTTTTTGTTAATGTGATGTTTTACATTTATTGTTTTGTGTATGCTGAATCACCCTTGCATCCCTGGAATAAAGTCTACCTGGCTGTGGTATGTAATCTTTTTAATGTGTTGTTGGACACAATTTGCTAGTATCTTATTGAGAATTTCTGCATCTGTATTCATCAGGGATATAGGTCTGTAGTTTTATTTTTATTTTTTTGGTATGTCTTTATCTGTTTGGAGCATCAGGGTGATTGAGGCTTCATAGAATGAATTTGGGAGGAAAACATTCTCTTTCTGCTAAACAACCACAGTTAGCTATTAATATGGTATAGAAAGGCTTTTGGACAGTTTAACTTCTGATGATAGGAGCAGGTTTTGAAACACGTGGTATATAATTGTGGTATTAAACTTAAGAGACTATCCTTTCAAGTAACATACAGGGCGAGCTGTAGTTGTCTGTGGTCTCCTATGGTTAGATGTAGACCTGGTTGTGATCTACAGGGAACTTCAGGATATCTCACTGGAAGTATCATGGAACTCACTGAGAGCTGAGCAAAAGAGAGAAACTATAACAGAAATTTTCATTTGCTTCAAAAATTTAAACAGATTGAAGAGTCTGCTCCCCAAATAATCCTGGCTGTTTTGTGTCTTAGATATGGTAGCTCCAATGAGTGCGCCCACTTCTTTTTTTTTTCTTTTTTACATTTTTGCCATGGGGCATGTGCACTCGACAGAGAGAGAGAAAGTGGAAAAAATCACACACACTCACACACACACCCGCCAAAGGAGCACGACCACACCACAATCTTTTCTCCATTCTCCTCTCAGGATTTCAGGCATGCATGCACACATCTGGTGTGTTTTTCAAGCCTCTTTGTCCGGGACTCGAACCACACTGTCTGCCATATGAGATCCAGTGCTCTGTAACCACCACACCACCTGCTGGATCCTATGAATGCTTTCTTATAACCGAAAAGAATCCAGCATGAAAAGATGCTGGATTCCTTGCTGAGAAACTACCCATCATCAAAGGAACCTAGTGTTCCATGATTTCTGCAAATGTAGAAGAATACTTTAAGTTCCAAATCTCTTTGCTATAACCTCTAAACACTACACTTTAAAAGAATGTAAAGTACAACTTATTTTTTTCCCTAACTCCAGGAGCCTATTCTCAGAGAAGATGAGAAGACAGTTTTATAAGCCATTGTTGTACACTATTAATGAGAACACATGGTTTATGCCTTAAAGAGAGGCCACCAGAAGAATACCAGTCTCAAACAGTAACATTTCCTTCTTGATGTTTCCTGTTTTCCTTTTTTTAAAGTTTTCACCATAGGGTGCGTGTGCATGCTGGAGAGAGAGAGAGAGAAAATCCCCAAGAGGAAATGGAGGAGAAGGGATTGCTGAGTGGCCATCTCCTCACCCACTTGGGGTGGTAGTAGGGGACGTTATTTCACTTTCTCTCTCTGTCTTCTGGTAACAACTCGTTTTTGGTGAGAAGTGGGAGCAGGATTGGGTAAAGGGATTCTTAGAATTGTGGATATAAGGCAAAAAAATATATAGAAAATTGTAGTATTAATTCCCCATCTTTCTCAATTTTACTATATGCTGTTATCCCCTCTGGGACCCAGAACGAAAAATATCCTCTCTATGTATCTATTAGGTAGGTCATCAGGAAAGTCATGACGTATTTTTCTGTTTTTTTTTTTTTTTTAATGCATAAATACACCATGACTTTTCTGATGACTCAATATATTTATCAATAAATGCACATAAATTACAGAGTGCTACAACCTCTGGTACTGAGAAGACTATGGTAACTTTTTCCATTTCCTATGATCAATTTATAGAAGAGGGTGTAGGATGCATCCACTTAGATACAAGTAAGCAGTAGTATCTCCAGAATCACAGGACTTCACAGGTTTATAGACCAACGGCAGGTTTATCTCCCAGCTTCCCTTCCACCATCACAACACCTTGGATTGGCATTAGTATTTCCTCGCCCCTCCCTGCCATGTAAGTCTCTGGGATAGAGACCTTATGTTAACTGGCTTAGTACCTCCAGGGCTTGAATAGTTCCACGGCCTACAATGAGCGTTCCACACATTTTTGTTGGCAAACATTGAGAGACTGGGACTCAATGGAAGCCTTGTGAAGTTACAGATAATTAGAATGATTGTGATAGGGTGTTTTGGGGAACTATTTTGTGTTCTTATTGGTTTCTGTGCTAAACAGAGCTTGAAGGTCACCTTTTACATACAAGTATATGTCAGAGTTGGCTGACACAAGTCATTGAGAGCAAGTTTGTTTATGTCTAATAAAATTACATAAGGCATGAAAACTACAGGAAACTCACATTCTGCCTATCTTCATTTTCTAGCTAAATTAGGCTCTAGGAAAGGAAATACGCTTCTCTCTCACAGCCTGCCACTTTTAAACAAACCTCAAAGGCCTCTTCCCCAGGGGTTGTACTTTGGCAGAACACTGCTGTTAGCCTGCATGGCGGGTCATGTGAAACGCTGTGATCTGGACAGCCAGTGGCCCACCACTTACTGCGGGCGCTACCTTTCTGTGGCTCCTGAATGGGAAAAGAAATCCTCAAGTTTCCTGCAGTGGGAAAGCGATGGGAAAGTTGGGGGAATTGTGCTAACACTCCTGTGTATGTTTTCCCTCTCTGAACAATTACTACGCAGCACTGGGAGTTTTTGGAGTATGGATTTCCCTACTATACGCCCAACCATTTATAAGCACAGAGAGGTTTCCCTTTGTATTACATCATTCTATACCAATCACTTGCTAATAAAGATGGATACATTAACCAGTACTCTGAGAAAGGTAGCTCATTAATTTCATGAATTCTCTATAATTTACCTATGAAACCAGCACAAGAGCTGCCACCCATTCTTTTGTGTCAAATTTTTGCATTTTCTATTTAGTGAAGAACTCAAAAGTTTCTAGGGGCCTGCTAAGTAGTGATCCAGTTTGAAGGTAGAAGAAGATTTTACAATATATTACCTGGAAAGCCATAAAGGCACATATTATTTTGCAGATGAGTAAACAAGGAAGGAAGAGTCTAGCCTCTAGCTTTAGGAAGAAGATGCAGATCTGAGATCACCCTGAGGCTTTGAAGACTTAGGTCTTTTCTCTGCAACACATTCTGTAGACAGTCCCTCTGTTTTATCTAAGTTTAACACAAGTCTTTCACACAGGTGCTTGGCAGGCACAGGAGGATTGAGGAAATTATGCCAAATTAAAATGAGTGCTTTTTTAAAAAAAATTATTTTTAGAGGGATTTTTGCTATAGGGCACATTCACTCACAGAGAGAGAGAGAGAGAGAGAGAGAGACAGACAGACAGACAGACAGACAGACAGAAAGTGAGAAATCACCTCCCAGGGAAGATGGCCGTGCCACAATTCCTTCTCCTCTCTTCACCTCTCAGGATCTTGGGCACACACACATGCTCCTGGCATGAGTTTTAAGCCACTGGGTCCGGGACTCAAACCATGGTCAACTATGTGGGAGTCTAGCAGCATAACCATTACGCCATCTGCTGGTCCCAAAATGAGTGCACTTTGAAAAGAGTGAAATTTGATCCTTCCATATGTTGTTTTTTTATAGGAGAGGCAATGAAAATCATCTTAGAGGTGAATTGAGATTCTGGTTTTCCCTAAGAAGTAAATATGTGTATATGTATATATAAATATAGATATACATACACAAGCAGTAAATATATGTATGTGAATATGTATGTTTATGTATATATATATATGTGTGTGTGTGTATACACACACACACACACATATATATATACACACACGCACACAGTGTTCTGTCTAGTCTTGATCTCTTATTTATCTATCTTGACAAAGAAATTTTTAAAAATTAGCTTTAAGGGCAGCAGGTGGTGTGGTGGTTAAGGCATTGGATTCCTGCTTGGGCAACCATTATTTGAGTCTTGGACCTGGTGGCTTGAAAATCTCATTGGGCGCATATGCACACATGCCCAAAATCCTGAGAGGAGAATGGAGAAGATATTGTGGTATAGCTGTCTCCCCTGGGGGGTGATTTCTTACTTTCTCTCTCGCTCTCCAAGGAGCACATGAACCCTATGGAAAAAACCTTAATAAAAACGAAACAAAGTAAAACACCTTTTGTAGAATGTGTCAGAAAATATGAGAGCTACTTCTGGTTCTTTTTAAATGAGTGCTGTGACTATGGAGGAATTGCTCAACTTCACACCATTTATAGCTGTTGAGATTGGCACATTTGTATGTGAAGGGCATAAAAGCCTGCAAATCAGGTAGGAAAATGAGAAGTGGCAAGAAGGTTAAAGAGAAAAATTTGCTTTCTTCCGGAATGCAACGTATTTCAAAGAACATATTTATCTAAATCTAATGTGGTGTGCCTCAACATGTAACTGAGTTCTTCTTTTTGTTATTCTCCTATTTTCACTCTGTAGCAAGGAGGAAAAAGTGAACTTAAACTTGCCCATTCAGGGTAACCATCCTTGTAGTTTGGGACCAGAAGTGTTCCTGCTTCTGGCCAGTCAACATGGGGTGTCTCAAAGGGTCTTAGAAACTCAGCAGAGGCTGTGTGGGAAAACTGTGAGTTAGTGCCAGACTTAACTGGGTGTTTATTCCCTGTCCACTCTCTCTCTCTAGGGATGTAACCTTGTGCTTGTCTTCAGAGATCCTTTTACTCATTTTCCCCTTTGGCTCTCCCTCCTACCAACAGAAAGGTAAGAATTTTCTCTACATCAGATCACATGATCTCCCTTCCTCTCTCTGGTATAATCCAGGGTTCAAGTCTGCATTCTTGAGACATATTAGAGGTTGAGCAATTATAAATGTTCACTTTTAGATAAGAAGTGGTTGAATGTTAGAAAAATTTTTTTTTTTTTTTTTTTTGGAGAGGTTTTTCGCTATAGGGCGCGTGCGCTCGCCAGACAGACAGAGACATAGAGACAGAAAGCGAGAAATCACCCCCCAGGGGGGATGGTCACGCCGCAATCCCTTCTCCTCCATTCTCCTCCCGGGATCTTGGGCACGCACGCACACGCGCCCGGCGTGAGTTGTAAGCCACCGGGTCCGAGACGCGAACCAGCGGTCGACTACGTGGGAGTCCAGCGACATAGCCATTACGCTAACTGCTGGTTCCCAAATGTTAGAAATTTCATGTGATTCAATCTATGAAAATATGATTTCGAGAATCTGAGAAAGTGGGATAAGCAGTTGGTGCAATGGCTATGTCACTGGACTCCCATGAGGTGGACTGCAGTTTGAGTCCTGGACCCCGTGGTACGTGTAGTTCCTTACAGTTTACCACATGTCGATCTGGGTGACCACTGCCATAGTCAGCATGCAGAAGTGTTTCATCACTACCAAGATCTCCCTGTACTACTCGAAGTCCCACCCCCTTCTCCCATCATCACTGTATGATTTTGTCATGTCATTAATGTTACCTAAATAATAATACAGTATAGGGACCAGCAGTTAGCGTAATGGCTATGTCGCTGGATTCCCATGTAGTCGACTGCGGTTCACGTCCTGGACCTGGTGGCTTAAGACTCATGCCGGGTGCGTGTGCATGCGTGCCCAAGATCCCAAGAGGAGAATGGAGGAGAAGGGATTGTGGCGTGGCCATCCCCCCTGGGGGGTGATTTCTCGTTTTCTGTCTCTCTTCCTCTCTCTGTTTGTCTGGCAAGTGCATGCGCCCTATAGCAAAAACCTCTCCACAAAATAAATAAATAAATAAATAAATAAATAAATAAGAATCTGAGAAAGCTATTTTTTCTTCCCAAAGCCTGATTTTTATTTTTTAAATTTAATTAAGATTAAGTTCTTATTAATTAATTTCATATTAATTAATTTTCCCCATCATGATGTTTACAATGTATTTTTTTCAACAGAGAACTTTACATTTTCCTGTCTCTCAAATATTTCCTCCCACTCTCCACCACCCACTCTCTACCATCCACTCTCCCCACTTGCAGTGTCTAGCATCCACACTCATCCTCTCCACCATCACATTTTCAGACCTTTCAACCTCTGCTATAGAGTGTAGACATTTTGTACAAGCTGAGTGGGGTTATATGATTTGTATCTTTCAAAGTCTAGCTCACTTTGCTTAACATCAAGTCTTCCATATTAATCCACTTTGAGTTAAATAATAGGATCTCATTGTTTCTTTTTAAAACTTTATTTTATCTTATACATTCAGTCACTATACATCACTACATCTTATAAAGTGAGTTTACCCAACATGAATACACTTCACACCAGTCCAGGTGAAGCTACCATACATATTATGATCAACAGATTTTCCATTTCTGTGTCTCATAAATGTCTTGCCTCTCTGTTTCTCCATGATGTCTTTCCTCTCACTCTCCCCCTTCCTCCACTGCCTTCCCACACTGTCTTCCATATCTATAACCATTTCCCATGCTTCTATATACTCTGATTTTTCACTCTCCACCATAGAGTGTGGACAGTTGGTTTTTAAGTGGAGATATACAATGTCTCTCTTTCATAGCCTGATTTGCATCGCTCAGCAGTAAATCTTCTGTATTTGTCCACTTTCTATCAAATGCCAGGATCTTGCTGATTTTTATGGATGAGTCGTATTCCATAGAATATATGTGCCACACTTTTTCAATCCATTCATCTGTTCATGGACATTTGGGTGGGTTTCATGTCTTAGCAATTGTGAATAATGCTGCAATAAACATAGGTGTGCAAGCATTTTTCCAACTAAGCATTCACCTATCCTTTGGGTAGATACCCTGGAATGGAATTGCAGGACCATATGGTATTTCTATTTGTAGATCTTTGAGGAATCTCTGTATTTTTCACAGTGATTGGACTAATTTACATTCCCACCAACAGTATAAGAGAGTTCCCTTTTCACCACAACCTCACCAGCACTTATCTTTTTTTTTTTTTTTTTAATCTTAGTCATTCTGACTGGGGTCAGGTGGTATCTCACTGTGGTTTTGATATGTATCTCCCTTATGATGAGGGATGTTGAGAATTTTTTCTTATGCTTTTTGGTTGTTCATATATCTTCCTTAGAGAGTTTGTTCAGCTCATTTTCCCATCTTTTATTGGGTTGATCATTTATTTTGGGTAAGTCGAAAAACTATAAAGTCTCAAAATATTCCTGGATGGGCAGAAGGTAGATAGAGGGCTGAGGCAGTCTTCCTGCCTCAGTTGCTCTCACTTTCTGCCACTCCTTCCTGGTCCACAACAGCACAGGCTCTGGGGATAATGGCGGTGGATGGGTGTATCTGGGACTCTTGTTCTTTCTTTTAGCTGAATAATATTCCATAGTATATATGTGCCATGGTTTTTTCAACCCGGTCATCAGTTTCTGGACACTTAGGTTGATTCCATGTCTTAGCAATTGTGAATAATGTTGCAACAAGCGTGGATGTGCAAGTGCCTTTTCAGCTGAATGTTTTCCTATCCTTTGATAAATACCAAGGAGTGGGATTACTGGGTCATAAAGGAGTTCTGTTTGTAGATTTTTAAAGAACCTCTGTATTTTTTACACAGAGATTGTCCTGATTTACATTCCCACCAACCAAAGCCTGACTTTTCAAAACTATTGTTTCTCTATGAAGCTTAAAAATCTCAATTTGAATGCCAAAGTTAAACAATTATTCTTAGTGCTATGTAATTTCTATTCTCCCCTATTCTGAGGAGTAAACCTCAGCCTCAAGGTTTATACTTCATGGCAAAAGGAAATTCTATGGAGAAATAAAAATAAAAATAATGTGATTGTAAATTTTATCAGATGATATTTCAAAACACTATGTTTTTATGCTATAAAAATTTAAATCAGAAACCAATATAGGGCCAGCTGTGTGGGCAGAAGTAATGTACTGCTCAGGAAAAGCCAGCTCCCACACGGCAATTGCAGTTTAAATTCATGGCCTGGTCTGTCTGAAACACCCCAGGCACTGGCTTGAGTACCTATTATCCAACAGGCAGGAGAACAGGAGGAAGGGGACTGTGGTGTGGCCAGATCCTGTGAAGGGTGCTCAACTCTCTCTCTCTTCTTTATGCACATGTATGTACCCTATCATGAAAAAAAGAGGAAAAAAAGAGAAAAAGAAACCATTATAATAGTTCTAAATTTTCTTTGAGAATGTGGTAGCACTACATGATTACAGTTTATCAGAAAGAACTGATGCTAACCTTTATATAGCTCTGGTGCAGTTTATGTGAAGTTTTAATTTTGTTTGGGGAAAGTGAAACATAAGAGAGACTTATAATTTTATTTTAAGAATAACACTCCTTTATACTTAAATTAAGAATCAAAAACTCTTTTTATATCATTTCATTTCATTTCATTTAGTCCTTGGTGAAAATCTATTGGTCTCTCAGTTCCTAAGAGAAAAATTGTTTTTATATCAAATGGCTGTTAAACTATGTGGACAGAGGAAATGATTAAATTTAGATTATTAGAATGTTGTATTTCCCTCCCTCAAATAATCCTCTGCCCTGGGTAAGAACCATAAAGTTAGCTGTCCCAGTGTTGAACAATCTGTGAGCTGTATATAAACTCTGTGCCTGTGAGATAAGGCATTCGATGATGTGGCTCCTATCAGTGAGAAAGCAATGGTACTAAATCACCCTGAATTGTGGCTCTAGTCTTAGCAAGTGGCAATACTGAGTAGCCAATAATCTACATCATTTCATAGACACACTGTTTATTGTTATCTGATTCCACTATCTGCAGAGTTCATAAACGATTCCTAGATTGGCAGAATGCTATGGGTTACTCAATCACATATCTCAATGCTATGGGTTACTCAATCACATATCTCAATGCTATGGGTTACTCAATCATGTATAGAGGGTACATATGCTTACCAGAGGGACCCAGAGAAAGAGAAAGGGAGAAAGCATCCCTCACTCCATGGGATGTGGTTACATTGCAATCCTTTCTCCTATATTTCTCCATCCTCTTGGGATTTGGGGACATGCACATACACTTGTCCAGCATACCTTTTCAAGCTATTAGGGCTGGGATTTGAACAATGGGTCAGTCATGTGGGATTGGCTCCTTAACCACTAGGCTATAGGGCTAGCCTGTCAGTTCATATTAAGTCAGCTCATTACAAAAGGGCAAAGGATTTTTACAAGTTTTCTTTGAGAGAAAAGTCACCAGCACACCAAAGATTTTAGATGATTTGTTGATAAAATAGTAAATCTTGTTGTGTGGGCCAATTACTTAGTTCCTGGTAATATGCATAATGAAAATTTGAGTCCCTTTGAAATACAACTGAGGTAATACCTTTACCTGAAATAGCTGATTAAGATAAAGTCACTTTGGACCAGCCCTTGGCCTGGTGGTTGAGGCAGCTATATAACCAGTGGTTTGAGTTCCAGACCTGGCCTCTTGGAAAACATGCTAGGCATGTGTGCCCAAAATCCCAAAGGGAGGGAGAATGGAAGAGAAGGGATTACAGTATGACCATTCCCCATGGAACGGGAGGGAGGTGCTTTCTCACCTTCTCTCTCTCTCTCTCTCTCTCTCTCTCAGTACATGTCTCTCTCCAGTAAGCACATGCACCCTCTGGAAAAATTAAAAGAGACCAAAAAAAAAAAAAAAAAAAAAAGATAAAGCCACTTTAAAGCAAAAATTTAAAAAAGGTTTCAGACTTTAACAATTTGCTTATTTTAGTTTCTCAAGAAAAAAATAAATAATTAGAAGATTTTTTTTAAATCTAAAAATACTGTTATTAATACTGGTACTGAATTGCAATAACTAAAAATTATAATATGCAGAAAATTTTTCAACATAAATCACTTGAAATCACTTTTTAATCAAAATCTGAGGTTTTAAGTTTGGTGTAGCACTTTAAGATGTTCTAAAAAGGAAATGAAAAAATTGTCTCTCTATCAGTGAATTCTTTTGTGTTACTTTAAAAGGATTAAAATAACTGCTTAGTTAGTTGAACTTCATTCGTCATGACTCCTTTAAAAAGAGCAAGCCAGGCATTTCCAAATTCAAAAGGAGTGGCACGTTAAAAAAAAACCCCAACAGGGTAGTGGTACTTTTCAGTGGTAAAAAGATGTTAGCAAATTGTTAGTAAAGATGTAGAGAAACTGGAACATTTGAGCCTTGCTGGTGGGAATGTAAAATGGTTCAGCAGCTATGCAAAATGGTATGGTTGTGTCTCAAAAAAATAAACTAGAATTACTATATAACCCAACAATTCCACTAGTAGGTATATACCCCAGAAGAATTAAAATGAGGGACTTGACTAGACATTTGTGCACCAATGTTTATGGCAGCATTATTTACAATGGCCAATAGATGGAAATAGCCTTAATGTCCGTCAGCTGATGAATGGCTGAACAAAGGTTGTATAGAAATGCAATGGAATATTATTCAGCCTTAAAAATAACAGAGTTTTTGGTCAAGCAGGTGGTGTAGTGGTTATGGTTCTGGATGCCCTTGTGGCTGACTGCAGTTGGAGTCCCAGACCTGGGTGGGTGTGCATGTGTGCCCAAAATCCAGGAGGAGATTGGAAGAGAAGGGATTATGGCATAGCCATCCCCACTGAGGGGTGATTTTTTTTTTAATTTACATTTTTTAATACATTCAATCACATTATTTAGCTTACAAGGTGATCATTTCAATATGTGAACATTTCTCCCCAGTCCAGTTGATCAAAATATAACAATATTACCTCCCTGTCTCAGCAATGCTGTCTCCGTATCCCTCCTCCAAATGTTTTTCCCCAGGTCCCACTCCTCCACACACACCACATCTGGCATTCACACCCATCTCTTGTGTTTGTACATTCTTTAGCCCGTCAGTTTCAGACGGAAACTGACACTTGCGGACACTCGGTATATATTAAGTGGGGACATACAGTGTCTCTCCTTCATAGCCTAGCTTTCTTCACTCAGCAGTAAATCTTCCATATTCTTCCACTTTCTGTCAAAAGCCAGGGTTTTGTTGGTTTTTATGGCTGAATAGTATTCCATAGAATATATGTGCCACAGTTTTTCAATCCATTCATCCGTACGGGAGCATTTGGGTTGGTTCCATGTCTTACCAATTGTGAAAAGTGCCGCAATAAACATGATGTGCAAGCACTTTTCCACTGAAGAATTCTTCTGTCCTTTGGGTAGATGCCAAGGAATGGGATTGCTGGATCATATGGTAGTTTTATTTGTAGACTTTTGAAGAATCTCCAAATTGTTCTCCACAGTGGTTGGACTAATTTACATTCCCACCAGCAGTGTAAGAGAGTTCCCCTTCCACCACACCCCCACCAACACTTAGCATTTTTTGTTTTTTTTAATCTTAGACATTCTGACTGGGGTTAGGTGGTATCTCATTGTTGTTTTGATCTGCATTTCCCTTACGATGAGGGATGTTGAGCATTTTTTCATATGCCTTTTGGCTATTCGTTTGTCATCTTTAGAGAGTGTTTTTTTCCCAGATCCTTCTCCCATCTTTTAATAGGGTTGATCATCTTTTTTTCCAATCAGCTTCTTTAGTTCCTTGTGTATTCTGGTTGAGGGGTGATTTCTGACTTTCTCATTGGCTCTCTGTCTCTAGAAAGCATATGCACCCTATGGCAAAAACCTTAAACAAAAATGTGATTCTGATATATGATAACGCATGGATGAACCTTCACAATATTATTATAAATGAAATGAAACCATACACAAAACAATGAGTACTATATGATTCCACTTGTAGGAAGTACTCACATAGCCAGACTCATAGGAAGTTGAGCTATGCTTATTTTCAGACAGGGAAAGTGGAGTCATTGTCAGTGGGTCCAGAGTCTCAGTCTGGGATGAGGGGAGACTTGTAGGTGGATAGTGGTGATGGTGGTCATGCAGCAATGTGAATGTACTTGATGCCACTGAATGGCACATTTGAAAATGGTTAAAATGGTACATTGTAAGACACATATTTTGCCAAAATAAAAATAAATTTAAAATATGATTTTCAGTCATGCAAATCTAGCCTGACAGTAACAAAATAACTGCTTCCCCCTCCATTTAGATTTGCCCCCAGATATTGTCTCTGTGCTGGCTACTAGGCATGAGTTAATTTCTAGTCTTCAGTTTTTTCTTTCATCCATAATAGAGTGGAGTTAGATAATCTCTGGCTCTTCGTTAGCTGCTATTATCATGTTGGATGATTACATGGAAAATATTAAGCCATTACTCTACTTAAAATAGACTATACTTTGGTTTACTTTTTTTTGCATTCCAATTCTCTTAGAACAGGAACATAGACCATGAGTTTGCTCTCCCTTGTCAGTTGCACCTTTCAATGGGCATTAAGCATGTGATTTTGCTACAGTTCACTCACATCTTCGCAAATGTCTTAAATGTAAAATGTTTTGAGGAAAAGGGTAATTTTCATCACATAAATTGTGAACTTAACCTGAATGCATATTATCTGTATTAGTTTTATCAGTCACTGACAGAAAAACTTGGGTATTACCTCTTAATAAAATGCAAATCATCTTTTCATTTTCCAAATTAAAGTTATTATTGTGTGATATAAACACCACAAATGAAAGTGATCACTTACATAATATTTGATATTTTTCCAAGTGCTATATAAAATTGTTTATTTTCCTATTATATATAAAGAAAATGAAGCCTAAATTTGCAAGGATGCAACTTCGTAGGTTAATAAGAGAGACAGAATTATCACTAGAACTTAGTTTCATATTAAACTTGATAAGTTGGCTCTTTCGTCTTCTGGGATAGCCTTATTCCACAGAGGGTACTAATTAGGACAACTACTCTACAGAAACAAACCTAGAAACTTTAGTGGTTTAATATATGAAAATTTATTTTTCACTCATGCAAAATCTACTGAACACCCAGTTGTCCTCCTGGCAGGTCATTTTCAGCAGTCTTAGGGATCTCATGTGTTTATGTTTTGTGGCACCAACCGCCTCAACACTAGTCTTCCAGTTTGCCCAGACAGAGAAAGAATGAGCAGAAGGGTTTCACTGAGGCTTTTCATTGTCTCAGGTTGGGACATGGCATGTTACCTAACCTCATGATCCATGAACCGGGATAAATCATCTGACCTACCTAACCACACAGAGGCTGGGAGTTGTGGGTAACATGTGTATTCAGTGGGCTTGAAATGTCTTTGCCAAAATGAGGTTCTTCAGTCTGAGTAGTTCCAATTGGTCTGTGCTAAACTCGTGCTGAGAATTTAGACTAAAGGATGCAAGAAGGTGCAGGAATAGCTGTTGCACCACTTCAGCTGCTCTAACAAATTAACACAAAGAGCAGTTTCCACAACACAGTTCGTTATTGCGCAGGTGCATAGGTCAGAAGGTCATTGAGCTCACAGCCAGGGTGATGAAAGGGCTTCCCTCTTTGTGAAAGCTTTAGGAGACAATCTCATCCTTGCCTTTTCCATTTCTCAGTGGTTGGTTGTCCACATTCCTTGGCTTGTGGTTCCTTGATTCTTGCGTCAAAGCCAGTAATGTTGCATTTCTGTGACCCTTCTTCATAATCACCTCTCTCTCTAGGAAACGTTCTCTGCTTTTTCTCCCCTCTTTATTCATGATAGAACATGTGTATGAGAAAGAGAGAGAGGTGAGTGCTAGCCATAGAGTCTGGTCTCACTGTGATCCTCTTCCTCCAGTCATCCATCCCATCAGAACTTGTGTGCTAGCGTGTGTGCCTGGAGTGTTTCAGGCTGACTGCATGGAGGATTTGAACTGCAGTTTCCACGTGAGATTTAGTTTCTCCTGAGCAGTGCCTTAGTGCTGCCTCAGAGAGGTGGCCCATGATTGCATTGAGCCAGCCAATCTTCCGGCTCCAGATCCTTCACCTTAACTACCTCTGCAAAGTCCCATTTGCCATGTTAAGTAACGTATTTATAGATTCTGATGTTTAGGATAAGGATTTTTTTTGGAGAAGGGCCATTATTTTACCTATAACAGCCACTTTTGTCAAGATGAAATGCACTCATTTAAATTTAATGTTAATAACTAGCTTCCACCTTAGAAAAACACAGTTTTCAATTAAAGTTTCCTGTTTTTGTTTTTGCATTTTTTTTTTCTTTTGGGTATGTTTGACCTTATTTGAGGCTCCACTGGTGCCCACATAAACTGAGCTTATCTATCTAAAATTTTACATTGTCCAGCCATGATTCACTCAAAAACATTGCCCCCAAGAGAGTAAATTGCGGGATTTAGGCAGGATTATTCTAAAACAGGAGTTCTTATTTCACTGGGGCTGCTAATAATGCATGATGCCAGCATGAAGCTGCTAGTGTCTGCCTCTTTACAGCAGGGAAGAGCAGGCCTGAGAACGAAACCCCGTAGAGGCAGCAGGATTGAAAGAGAGAGTTCTGACTCCTATTGGTATTGTCCAACCATCTGGATCTAGGCCTGATTTTTTTTTTTTTTTTTAACTTGTCAAAGGGAGCATGCACTTGCTGGAGGGAGACAGAGGGAGGTAGAGGGAAAGTAAGAAAGCACCTCCACGGTGATAGGCATACTGTAATCCCTTTTCCTTCATTTGTTCCTCCTTTTGGGATTTTGGTCATGCATGCACACGCACCCAGTGTTTTTCAAGCTGCTGGGTCTGGGACTCGAACTGTGCACTCAGTTATGCGCCTGCCTAACTACCATACCACTGGTTGGTCCAGATCTGAAATTTTTAATGACAAAAACCCATACATTCTCTTTTTTTCATTTAAGCAGGTTTACTCTGGGTTGTTGACATATGCAATCACGTGAATCTTGCCTGATAGAGGCAATAAACTCATACTCTTCAGAACTCCTCCAGGGAGGTAAGAATGTGACCCCCATACTCAAAGCAATTGCTGAAGCACTAGAGCACATCACAGGCTCTACTTACCCAGAATCACTGGTGCTATCAGTTATAAAAATCCTACTGTTGTTATGGACACAGGAGACAGTGTGGAAAAAGGGTGGGAAAAGGGAAGAGCATAGGGAAGGAAATCGGGGAGGAAAAAATAGACAAAACATTTATGGTACACAGAAATGATTTATTGCTTATCGATGATAACATGTATAGCATTCTCAACTGGACTGGTCTGAGATGTATTTCATGTTGAGTAAATTCTCTTTACAAGCCAAATGGTGTGTAGTGATTGAATGTTTAACAACAACAACAAAAAAAGAGTAATAAAAATAAAATAAAATAAAATAAAAATACTACTACTAACTGCCCATAAAGTCATTCCCTCTTCAGTGCCATATGAACCTAGACAACTCTCAATAACCATGACAGGCAGCAATCTTTGTGGGCAGTTACTTTTTTTTTTTTTTTTTTTTGAGACATTTTTGCTATAGGGTGCATATGCTTGCCAGACAGACAGAGAGACAGAGAGACAGAAAGCGAGAAATTACCCCCCAGGGAGGATGGCCACGCCGCAATCCCTTCTCCTCCATTTTCCTCTCGGGATCTTGGGCATACATGCACACGCACCTGGTGTGAGTTTAAGCCACCAGGTCCAGGACTTGAACTGTGTTCGACTACATGGGAGTCCAGTGACATAGCCATCACGCCAACTGCTGGTCCCTGTGGGCATTTACTTTACACTTTAGAGTCATGCAAGTTGTGGAATACTCAGCTGCAGACCGGTCCCCTGTTAGCTATTCGACTCTCTCTGCCAAGTATAATAGATATTACAAGGCTGCATGCGAATGGAGGGCATGTGAAAACTGGGGGTGACGATCAAGCAAGGGCCATTTGCGAAAGTACATTGAAAAGGAATTCTTAGGCTGGTGGAATGAGGACAGGAAGTTTTTTGTTTGTTTATTTTTTTAATAAGCATATTGTGTGAATGTCAGGACCCAGATCCAAATATGGAAAAACTGTTTTCTAGCTTCCTGCTGTTATGTTCTCTCTAGATTTTCTGGATATTATTATTAAAAGGAAGATTTGCATTCCTTATCAGTTATCCTATTGTAGACACAAATTATTTATCATGCTTGGGATCTCTATAGTAGTGATATTTAAAAAAAATCTTATTACAATAGCAAAATACAAAATAGTATTTTGATTATAAAAACATGTGCATGTATAAATATATTTGTGGAGAGAGAATACTGATCTGCAAAATCTAACATTTCAGTAGGTCAGTAAGATTATAAGTAATATTTATCTTGCTTAAAAATTTCACTAATACTGTCATTAATAAAATATTTATTGAATACTGTATTTTGGGGACTAATCAGCTTGTACATAAGATCATTTATCAAAATATGCTCTGACTGTGTGAATACATGTACTGGCTTTGTCCTGAGTCATTGATTTGAAGTAGAATACCATCAATTTTCAATCAGTGTTGCCTTTCTTTCATGGTTACGACATTTTCTTTCTTGACCTCTGTTTCCCAAAGGTTAGAATGAACATGGGTTTGGGAAACTCTCTTTCCAGTTGTTCCTTTTAAATGCCTATTTGCTATGGATGAGGTGACCTAAGGACACTTCGCAACGATTCTCCAGTTCCAGCCATCAAACAAGGATAGGCTCTGGGAGTCTGTTCTTGGCCGGGAAGCTCACTGACCTCTCTTTTGTATACCTGGAAGGGCCACAGCTTTCCTAGCTCCCATAATGCCAAAAGTCACCCTTTGTCATATTACAGTCAGTGCTTTTCTGCCTTGAATTTTGTTCGGAGCTCAGGTAATTAGGTAGAAAAGGTTTCCCAAAACGTATGTTGGGTAATCAGATTTTTCAGAGGTTGCTGGTCTTCCTTCATGACAGAGCCCAGAAGGCTCTCAAGCAAGGCGTTAAAACACAAATTTCTGGGGAACCAGCAGTTAGCGTAATGGTTATGTCACTGAACTCCCACGTAGTCAACCGCAGTTCACGTCCCGGACCCAGTGGCTTAAAACTCACGCCGGGCGCGTGTGCGTGCATGCCCAAGATCCCGAGAGGAGAATGGAGGAGAAGGGATTGCGGAGTGACCATCCCCCCTGGGGGCTGATTTTTCGCTTTCTGTCTCTAATGTCTCTGTCTGTCTGTCTGGCGAGCGCACGCACCCTATAGCGAAAACCTCTCCAAAAAAAAAAACCCCACAAATTTCTGCACGGTCCATCAAGTACACATGAATGAATGAAGTGGCCTAGTAAGGACTGTGATCACTGCTGGTGTTCAGGCCTCACTCACAGGAGGTACCACACAGTTCTGGCCGTTCCTCGCCGTGCATGAAAGCAGCCCTCTATAGTCAGATCTTCCGACGTTTAAAAACCAAAAATAGGAATTGCTAAAATGTAGAATCACTTGATATTAACCTTTGATGAACAATTCTATGCAAACTTGTTTAATTCCATCAAAACAAATCTAAAAACCTTAATAAAGTGCAATCATATATTGAAATCCTCAAAACAAATGGAAAACATTGCCTTTTATATACTTCAGCTGTGCATGAGGATAAAGGGGAAGCTTGTTAAACATGGGAATTCTTGGGACTCATCATTCATAATTCAGTTTGGCTTGTCTGGGTGGAGTAGGCCTGGAGTGATTTTGATGGAGACATGCAGAGGCTACTGGTCTTCCCTGATCACAGAGCCTAGAAGGCTCTCAACCAAGGGTTGAACAGTCTATCTTAAAAGATATGAACAACCAGGGACCAGCAAGTGGTTAAGGTGCTGGACTCCCACATGGCTGACTCTGGTTCTAGTCCCAGAGCCAGAAGCTAGAAAATCACACTAGGCACCTGTGTGTGTATGCCCAAAATCCCAGGAGGAGGATGGAGTAGAAGGGATAGCAGCATGGCCATTTCCCCTGTGTGTGTGTGGGTAACTTCTCACTTTTCCTCTGATTGTCTCTCTCTGTCTCTTTCCAGTGAGCACATGTGCCCTATGGCAAAAACCTTAAAAATATAAAAGAATTAAAAAATGAGATATGGGGAGAGCAGATATCATAATGGTTACATTGCTGGACTCCCACATAGTTGACCATGGTTCGAGTCCCAGATCTTGCAGCTTAAAACTCATGCTAGGTGCATGTGCATGCGTGCCCAAAATCCCAAGAGGAGAATGGAAGAGAAGGGATTGTGGCATGGCCACCCTCCCTGGGTGAGTGATTTCTTGCTTTCTCTCTCTCTCTCTCTCTCTCTCTGGCCAATACATGCACCCTAAGCAAAAGTCTCTCTCTTAAAAAAAAAAAAAAAAGATATGAACAACCAGGACTTTTCAGGTTTTAACTGGTAACCAGTTGAGGAGAAGTGATCTGTCGGTCTCTGAACCACCTTGCTTAAACTTGAATAGCCCATTATCTGCCTGGGGCATAGCACCTGCACCCTAACTCCCTGGGCAAGTGGCATGCCAGCAGAGAGGACATGGATGAATGTTTTTTGTGGCTTAAGGCTGGGAACAGTGCCTGGTTAGTACTGCTCACTTGAGACTTCAACAAGCATATGCCCCCACAAATCCTTATTAAAAAGTTAGAGACCCTTATAAAAGTTCAGATTTCATCCTGACCACCCTCATCCTGCTTGTGCCCAGTTGTGCTTGTCATGTCACCTTAGAAAACAATTGTTGACCAACTAGGCCTGAGGGTAGACTGGTTCTTCTGACACCCTGAACCTAATTTGACAATGCTTATGGATAGAACAGTTAGAAAATGATACAAAATAGAACATTATCAAGGGCCGAAATAGGAAGCCCAGATGATCAATAAGAGAACAAGTCAGATGGGATTGGAATGATTTTCAATAGCTTCAGGATCCTTAGGCTTGAGATGAGCAGTCAAAATTGCATGGAATGGGACCAGGTGAAGGGTGAAGGCTTGACTGACTTGGACCAGAAAGAAGAGGCCATACTCTTCCCCTCGGCTTTCTCTGCAACTGGTACAAAAACAACCTTCCTCTCTCCATCCTTCAGAAATCAGTAGGACCAGCAGTTAGCGTACTGGCTATGTTGCTGAACTCCCATGTAGTTGACCACGTTTCGAGTCCTAGACCCAATGTCTTAAACTCACACCGGGCGCGTGTGCGTGCGTGCCCAAGATCCCGAGAGGAGAATGGAGGAGAAGGGATTGCGGCGTGGCCATCCCCCTTGGGGGGTGATTTCTCGCTTTCTATCACTCTGTCTTTCTCTTTCTGGTGAGTGCATGCACCCTATAGCAAAAACCTCTCAAAAAAAAAAATCAGTGATTATTTTTGGTTTAAGTGTTTGCTTTTTATATGTAAACTAATAACTTTAATTGTTCTATGGTTTTTTTTAGACTATATTCATTCACTTTTTAAAATCTGTCAAAATCAGTAGGGATTTGAATATAATTCGCAAGGTGCCCATCAACTCATATACATACTTGTTTTCATCAGCAAAAAAATGACTAATAATTGGTAAAAATATAAATGAAAAACAGTGTTTTGTTTGTTTCTTTTTTTTTTTTTTTTTTTTTTTTTTTTTAAGAGTGAGATTTTTGCTATGGGGTGTGTGTACTTGCCAGAGAGACAGAGAGAGACAGAGAGACAGAAATTGAGAAATCACCCCCTAGGGGGGATGGCCACACTGCAATCCCTTCCCCTCCATTCTCCTCTCGGGATCTTGGGCATGCATACAGATGTGTCCGGTGGTCTGGGACTCGAACTGCTGTTGACTATGTGAGAGTCCAGCAACATAACCACTACGCATCTGCTGGTCCCCAGTACTGCTTTAATAAATATTTTTTTAAAAGGATCTAGTTAAATAGAAGAGTTTTCTATATCCCCTTTACTTGTTAGTTTAAACCCATGGGAAGCCAAGCAATTCTGCCCATGAGGTCATGGCTCAGAAACTTTGTCAGTTTATCTTAATTATAGGTGCATTCGTGATAACATCTTACAATATTTAATGTACTCTTCTCTCTCAGCTATTTGAATACAAAATCCTTTGTACTAGTCCTCTCTAAGCATCCATCTGTTCAAGGAGAAATTAGAATTTATTATAGAGAAAGCACCAAGAAGCTACACTCAGCTTTCGTCCTTCAGAATCGGGTTATATGGCACAGCACGTGTGGCAGATCATATTTTCCAAAGACGGCTGCAGCACTATGTCCCAGAGATATGCTCTTCTGATATGTGACCTAGCCATACCCCATCAGGATCATAATCCCCTCCCTCAAAGCTGGAATGGTCTTCCTGATTCTCTCGTAACTAACTGAATAAACACAATTCCGCTTTACATGTACATCTGAGTTTAGATGTGCAGCCTTTCTTTACAGCTGAATTACGACTAAGAGAAACTACTTACCTCCAGAGAGGAAGGAACATTTGTTTTGCTAGGAGTGTCTCTGTCTTGTTAAAATAACATCTTACAAGGTTATTCCAGTTTCAGAGCCATGAAACTGAGGCAGGAAACAGAGGCATAGCCCAAATAATAGGATTAGCAAAGCTGGGATTCTTCTTCTGTTTACTCTCTACTCTTTCTCCTGAGAATTAGATATCTAAAATAAATGTATTTTTCAAGACAATTATTTATTTAATTTTATGTATTATTATTATTTGCTATAGGGCACACACGCTCACCAGAGATGGGGGGTGAGGACAGGGTGGAAGAAGTGAGAAAGCAAGCTGCCAGGTCCGGGATTTGAACTGCAGGTTCACCCTATGGGAGTCCAGCGCCTTAAGCACCATGCCTCCTGCCAGCCCCTAAAGTTAATGTTAAAATGTCTCTGGTTAGGAGCAGCAGGAGACAGAGTGGTTGAGGTGCTGGATCCTGCATGGCCGACTGCACAGTTCAAGTCCCAGACCAGACAGCCTAGGAAACATGCTTGGCATGCACCGAAAATCCCAAGAGGAGAGGGAACTGTGGTGCGGCTGTCTCCCTGGCGGATGATTTCTCCTTTCCTTCTCTCTCTGTCTGTCTCTCTCTGGTGAGTGCACATGCCCTATGGCAAAAATCTAAGAAAAGTCTCTGGTGAGTGAGAGTTACATCTGCACATGATGCTGAACACCTGAGAATGTGGGTGCTTTTGGAAACTTGCTGGGCACTTTTTTTCTGAGGATTTAAGCCATTACTTAATTGTCAAGGGAAAGATAAACTTGAGAGAAGCCACCTAGGAGACCTGAGGCTTCACACAGAGGTCAGGGCCTGCATCCCCTTCCTAGATCCACTGTGTGGTCTTGGACTACCACACATCCTGGTGTTTGGGTTACTCAACATCCATTTGAGGATTTACTGTAATTCTGAAGACACTATGGATTGTGAGTCCGGATGCAACCTGGAGATCAGGGCATTACACTGAGTGTCACGCTGAGCCCATGAATGAGGTTGGAATCAGCAGATTCTCAGCAGGGTGACTGGGTTGGAATGACAGTTGTTTAAACTCCTTTTTCTCATTTTCATTTTGGTGCAATAGGACAACTTTGTACATTTATGCTAGAAGTTAAGAGGCCGTGTTTAGGCTCCTGAGGTTCAGGAGCTGCTGGCTCTTCAGGAGCAGGCCTGCCCGCTGGTCCATTCTGCAGCTTACTGACTAGCCTAGCCCTTGGCTTTTCCAGAAACTCTCCTCCCTACAGTTCCTCTCCTGCTAGCTTGTACTGATGGGGAGCTTGGTCAACAGCCTCAGAGCAGGGTTTGTGTTTCTTTTCAGAAAGTGCCTTAATTGGGACCAGCAGTTAGCGTAATGGCTATGTTGCTAGACTCCCATATAGTCAACCACAGTTTGAGTCTGGACCTGGTGGCTTAAACTCACGCTGGGCGCATGTGTATGTGTGCCCAAGATCCCGGGAGGAGAATGGAGGAGAATGGAGGAGAAGGGATTGCGGCGTGGCCGTCCCCCCTGGGGGGTGATTTCTTGCTTTCTGTCTCTCTGTCTCTTTCTGTCTTCCCAGCGAGCGCATGTGCCCTATAGCAAAAACCTCTCCAAAAAAAAAAAAAAGTGCCTTAATTTTCTCACCACTTTCCTTGAAGATCTTCCTCTCAGTCAAATGTCTGTTTAGAATGGTTTCTTTTTTGGTTCTCTTTTCACCTCTGTATTAAAACACTTCTTCCTGTCTTTGTTGTCTTTTTCAAGTTGGAAAAAGGTCTAACCCCCACCTCCAAAAATGCAAAACAGAGATATAAAGATTTAATTCCTAACATTTCCTCTGGAGTTTAAAATTAGCAGCAACATTTGGAACTATATTTCAAAACATGTCTATGACTCATTCCTCATTCATAAAAAATAAATTTTCTTCTTAAAAAGCTAGTTTTTTCTAAGAAACCCACTCTACTGTCACCACTGCCCTGGAATCTAGAACAGGCTCCGCGGAGAAAGCAAAACGGTCAGGAGCCCTGCTCTGGGGCGGACAGCTGTGCTCGTTAGACACGACCCATGCGCCTCAGAGCCACAGGGGTTATTTAGAAAACCATAATTCTGTCCTAAATACAGAATGGCCACAGATTTTCCCTGGAATCATTTTAATCAGCGTGACCTCTGCCTTCCTGCCCGCTCCCCTTGCCTCACCCCATCACTCCAGGGCAACACAGAGAATGGAGTGTGCTATGCAGAGCTGGGTGTAGGCTGCTGCTTCCTGTCCAAGGGGCTGCATGGAGTCCACAGGATATGTAAGCAAATGACTTTGTTGTTTGTTATCTATGTTCACATCCAGCTCCTCCCTTCTCATCACACCTCTTCTTTCCTTTCTCCAGCCTCCTCACACCTGCAAAGCATCTCAAAGTAGGGCATTATTTCAGGTTCCCCCTCACCCCTTGTCTTTAATTATTGCACCTGCAAATAGGCTTTCTGTTGTATGGGAATTTCAAATCAAGTAACTAAGGCAGCTCATCTCCTCTGTTAACTAATACTTGGATCATAATAACGTTTTTTTTTTTTTTTAGGTAATTAAAATACACTCTAGCATTTTTTTTTTAAAGTTTATTTATTTCTTCCATGAGTGAGGGAGACAGAGAGTGGACCTTCACCAGAGTCCCAGTGCTGTAGCTCTCCCTGGCTTCAGCAGGTTCAGCTCCCGGGTAAGTGTGTGCCTGGATTCTCAGGGAGGTCTTGGGACAGGAACTGCGAGCATTCCCATGTGGGATTACCTCACTGAGTAGCTCATTTTACTGCTGGGCCATCAGTCTGGTTCCTCTAGCATTGTTTTGTATCTTTGCTACAGGACATGTGCACTCACTGGAAAGAGACAGAGATAGAGACAGAGACAAAGAGAGAAAGTACCTCCCAGGCAGAATGGCCACACTGTAGTCTCTTCTTCTCCCTTCTCTTCTTGGGATTTTGAACATGCACCCACACACACCTGGTAAGTTTTTTAAGCCACGGAGTCCGGGAGTTGAACCATGTAGGATCCAGCCACCTCAACCACTATGCCACCCACGTGGCCTCACGTCTTCTTAAACTACTTAATTCCTAAATTCCTGTGTTAATGATACAGCTGAAGTTAATTATTTCCCCTTCAAAATCTTGCATTAAAATAGGTGTTCTACTCTATGAACTCACTTTTTAAAACTTTATTTGAGGGGCTGGCCGTTACTGTTATACTACCCAGTACTTTAAACTTCTCATTTGACACCAGAGTCTTAATTACTAGATAGACTCTTGTCTATTAATTATTTCTGTAGCACATCCACTTCTGTTCTAATATTGTAAAAGTTACTTTTGAAATAAAATACATTAGAAGTTAAAAAGCTCTTAAATATTTTTACTTTCTCAAATAATTTCTTAAAATAATTATTTATTTATTTTTATTATTTTTTTAATTTGACTAGAGAGAAGGGGTGGACAAAGTGAGAAAGCAAGCTGAAAGGTCTGGGTCTCGAAACACAGTCAGCCACATGGGAGTCCAGCACCTTAACCACCATGCCACCTGCCAGCCCCTCAAATAATGTTTTAAAAAGTGCGTTCATAGAGTAGAACACCTATTTTAATGTAAGATTTTGAAGGGAAAAAAAAAAGGAATGGGAAAACTTTTTAAAGGCAAATTTCTAAGAAAAAACTGGACAAAGAAAATACTAAATATACTCTTATGCTAAAGCTATATTGTTCCATAGATACGAAAGCTTCTTTTCTAGGGAATAATATTAAAAATTCTGCAAGGCCTTACCTCTTCCTGTAAGAGTGGTCTGATTAGATATGCCTGCTTTCACATCAAGAATGGCTCTATTTAAGCACTTATAACCTAAGCCTTAACTTCTACATTCAAAACTACCAGACTGGGAATCCAGTTCAGTGCTTTGATGAAGGTTTCCTTTTTTTCCCCCTCTAATGTGTATTACTTTTGCAGAATTTCAATATAGATCAACTACAACTTCTTCTCCATAAATAATTAATTGCTTTTTAAAATGTTTTTTCAATGAGTATAGGATATTTCTCTTTAAAATTGCTTTAGGTAAAATAAACTTAATGGAATCTGATATAATATAGGCTTTGAGATTTGCTGTAGTGAGATGGAATCAAATATGGTCAAATGTGAGGAAACGACTGTATAACAGTATTTGTTTTTCTTGTGTGGTTTTAGTAAAGACTGTTGAAAAGGTATAGAAGATATGGGCCAGCCAATGATGTGGTGGTTAAGGAGGCTGGATGACATATAGCTAATTGTGCTGTTCAAGCCCTAGATCCAGAAGCCAGAGAAACAGGCTGTGCGTGTGCGTGCACGTGTGTGTGTGTGTGTGCAAGTGTCCCAAATCCCAAGAAGACAATGAAAATGAGATTGTGATGTGACTGTCCCCCATGGGGAGTGCTTTCTTTCTTTCTCTCTATCTCCATGTCTCTCCAGTGAGTGCATGCATCCTATAGCAAATTAAAAAAAAAAAGAAAAAAAGACGTAGAAGATGTAACCAAAGGCCATGCTATATAGCAAGTGATAATTCGTAATATTTGGTCAGATTTGGGTTTTGGAGCTACTTTAAGTCTTTTGCTCTCTCTAGCCATTGTTTTTTCTCTTCTGTAAAATGAAGATTTGGACCAAAACAGAAGCTGTAAGGTAAGGTCAGTGGGTGAAATTGTCCCGGATAACCCCACTCAGATGATGGGAGAAGATGTGACTAGAGAGAACCCATCGCATTTAAGGGGGAGGCCACTGTTCAACTGTAACCAAAGGTGGCTGGCCAAGAATTCAGGCTCAGGTTGTCAGATTACCCAGCTTTTCAAGGAAAACTAGAAATCCTGCTTGCAGTGCAAAGTATCTTAATTGCTTAATGGCTGGAACTATTGCAAAATAATATATAGTTCAAGCCAATACTTTAAGGAACAACCAAAGCACTTTGGTTGCTAGATTTAGCCAGTGGGCTAATGTGGCCTTAAGATCCAAAATTCTAAAATCTTACATATCTCTTAGCTTTCTCAGCTGTCCAAATCTACATTGCCTTGTGGGTGACTTGGCACCTGGAAACAACCCAGGTACTAACCAGGAGAAACTAGTTAGAGAGCCTTTTCTTACAGACTTAGATTCATATCAGTTTTCAAAGGAGCCAACTTAAAAAATGTATTCAGTAGAACAAATAATCTGGTTGTAGAAATTTAAATGATCTGTCCTCATGTAACCTGTCATAGCTGATGAGTATGTCTATACGAAAGAGTTAGAATTAGGTAAGACTGAAAAAGCTGAGTAATCAGATCGCCTATGATTCATTAAGTCTATTCTGTAAGTGCCAGGGCCTATATATATATATTTTTTTTTTTTGAGAGGTTTTCACTATAGGGCATGTGCGCTCGCCGGACAGAGAGACAGAGAGACAGAAAGCGAGAAATCACCCCCCAGGGGAGATGGCCATGCCGCGATCCCTTCTCCTCCATTCTCCTCTCAGGATCCTGGGCACGCACGCACACGCGCCCGGCGTGAGTTTTAAGCCACCGGGTCCAGGACGCGAACTGTGGTTGACTACGTGGGAGTCCAGCAACATAGCCATTACGTTAACTGCTGGTCCCCCAGGACCTATATTTCATGTATGTACACATACAACAGAGAGAGCTAATTAGGGCGAATAAACCCTTCACTGTAGTTTACATCTTTTACAAACTATAAGGCTTAAGTAATCTTCCTTTACCATTTTGCTATAACTCATATTTGAAGGTTTGGATTTTTTTTTCTGTTTTAAATGATATATCAATGTAATGCAATCTAAATTTTAGAAAATAGGCCATTGCACAATTTATGAATTCTAGTTTGATGTATATACCTGACATTGACACCTGGTTCCAACATATATTTAAATATGAAAGATTCAGTTCAGAAAGAGTTTTTTGGCTGTATCTATAAATGTTTTCACCAGCTTACTAGATTTCTACCCTCTGTGTTGCACTATCTTTGTTATATTGAGATCCTGGAAGAAATTCGTAAATTTCATGTGGCTTTTTTTTTTTTTTTTTTTTTTTTTTTTTAGGTTTTGGCCATAGGGCTTGTGCACTTGCTGGAGAGAGACAGAGAGACACAGTGAGAGAGAAAATGAGAAATCACCCCCCAGGAAGATGGCCACATCACAATCCCTTCTCCTCCATTCTCCTCCTAGGAACTTGGCCATGCACACACATGTGCCTGGTATGATTTCTAAGCTGTCAGATCTGAGACTCGATCTGTGGTCTGCCATGTAGGAGTCCAGTGCCTTAACCTCCACACCACCTGCTGGCCTCTCATTTGGCATTTTATACAGCGCTGACTCATGCGATCTTTCCACATTATTACAAGCCCAAGCATTAAGTTGTTGGGAAAGTCGTGATGTGTTTTTTTATGCAAAAATGAGTCACGATTTTCCCAACAACCCGATATTTATAGAAGAGTGCAACAACCCTTTCCATTGCCACATTTCAGAAAAGATCCACTGACTCGGGATCTGTAAAGGTAAGCTGAGAACACACATGGATTGAAGTGGGTCTTGTTCTGCCACTAATCCCAGGGTTTTGGACAATGAGACCCAACATCTGTTGATTCTTTACGTGCCAGATGTTTTATGTTCACTGTCCCTAATCTCACAGCTGCCCTACAAAGTAGCTGTTTGATTCCTCGTATGATATTTATTGTTGAGGAAAATGAAGCTTAGAGAAAGTGAAGGACTTGTCTGCATGTCCTAGCTGGGATCCTAACCTGTCCATTACTTCCTGGTGCCTCCTGGAGCAGCAGAGCGGACAGTTTTCCGATCCCAGTTTTTGGGATCTGCTTTTTGTCTGTAATACATGGGAATCGGAAAAGGTAATCACTGAGATATGTTTGACTTCTGTCATCCTCTACTGATATTTAGGGCTTTTGTCAATAGATAAATGACTCATGCTTACGTGAAACCCCTTTGGATGTTTCCAGATACCTACGATCCTAGCTGAGATTTTCAAACAGGATGTTGACAGATACACTTGACACTAATCTTGTCTCCCGTGGTATTTGGATTCTTGCCCATTCTTTGTCACTGGAAACAATGGAGAGTTATTTTTTCTATTCTTTCATTTTCACATAAACCTACTCTATATTGTTTCTCTTCTTAAACCTGAGCTGGGAGTTTATATTTAGCCAGATGCTTGCCTTTTTTAAAAAAATGAAATCATTATTTGAACATTTGTCCAACTGTAATTCAGATTTCTGAATACTTTCTTTAAATCTATAATTATGTAGGTTCTCTTTAGACCACCGTGTAAATCAGTAGTACATCTTCATGAAACTGGACAACAATGCGATGATGTCAGACTGCATGGCCAGTTGCCAAGTGAACTATTATAGCTAATGAAGATAGAATTAAAATTCTTTTCACATCTCCTATGTATCTGAAGTCCACATACATATTTTCAAATAATTCTGATATAATGGCAGTGCATGCTGAGTTCATGTAGACTATCATAAGGCATTTAGATATCCAAGCAACATCTTCCATCATAGATAATAAACCAATTTCTATATAAATTTAGAAATGACTGCATCTGTAGTTTTCTGTTTTGCTAGTTCCATCCAGGAATTAATCTTTCTGATGCCATCAGAATTACATGGCAACAAAACAAAACAATAAACGGCAGCTCCTTAATTATCTTCGGATTGTCTGTCTTTTCTTTTGAGATAGTGTATTTTCATAATGATTAGTGTCTAATTTGGGGGCATTCTCCGCTGCTCCAAAAATGTAATCACATAAGATATAGTCATACAACTTAATTATGATATAAACCACTTAAGAATCTTCAAATAATAATTATCGTAACCAGCCTTCTTTATAGCCTGTTGGCCTATTCTAGATTTAGTCATTTTAATTTGCACGATAGCTCTCATTCCCATCTTTGATAATAATTTTCTGATGAAAACCCAGCATTTATTACTAGTGTTCTTTATTCAAGGCAACAGTACTGGGGCCTGTGGAAAATGCACAAACATGGTGGTAACACTTGCAGTCATAGTGCATTTTGTGTTGGTGTGACCGAACAGCACAGATTGGATACTTTATAAAGAGAATACTTTGTTCCTTAAAATTTTAGAGGTTGGAAAGTTCAAGGTTGAGGGACCTGCATATAGCAGGGCCTTTCTTGCTGTGTCATGACGTGGTGGAAGGTAAGAGGACGAGAGGGCAAGAGAAGATGAGAGGGCTGAACTTATTTTATCTCATGGTAACAAACTCACTTCCTTTATGCAGGCAGAGCCCTCATGACCTAACCACATCACTTTTTATTTTAATTAAAAAATTTCTTTTTAAGTTTTTGCCATAGAGCATGTCTGCCCATTGGAGAGAGACAGAGTAACAGTGAGAAGGAAAGTGAGAAGTTACTCCTCAAGGGAGATGGCCATGCCTCAATTCCTCCTCCGCCATTCTCCTCTCAGGATTTTGAGCATACATGCAGATGTGCCTGGCATGATTTTCAAGCCGCTGGGTCTGGGGCTTGAACTGCAGTTAGCTATATGAGAGTCCAGAGGCTTAACAGTCATGCCACCTGCTGGCTTGACCTAACCACTTCATAAGGTTCTACCTCTCAACACTGCTGTATTGGGGATCATGTTTCCAATACATTGTCTTTGGCAGATATATTCAATCCATAGCACCTGCCGACGAAGAGCTTATGGTCCAACAGGAAAGAGATGAATAAAATTGTTGGCTAAGTTAAAAGATAGTAAATATCAAGAAAAGAGCATAGATGTGAAGATCAAATCAATTTTAGACAGGGACACTGGGAATGAGTGAAGGATATTCTAGGCAAAAGGACAAAACTAAGTTTCTAAGACGTCATCATTTGGACCATTCTTTCAGAACTTTCTTCCATTTCACATATTTACTTCTCAACATGTTAACTCACGTTCATCATGAAGAGTCATTTAGGGGCCAGCAAGTGGCATGGTGGTTAAGGCACTGGACTCCCATATGGCCAACTGCAGTTCAAGTCCTGGACCTGGCGGCTTGCTTTCTCACTTTCTCTCTCTCTCTCTCTCTCATTCCCTCTCTCTCTTTCTGGTGAGTGCATATGACCTATAGCAAATTTTTAAAAATAGTAGTAGTAATAATAATACTAATAATGAAATTAAATAAATAATTCTTTAAAAAAATTTAAAAAGAGTCATTTGGGTACCACATTCATCAGGAATCCTCATGGAGTATGTTATGATTTCTAATTCTGTTTCATTGAGATTAAGGAATCTCTTTCTCCAGGCTTCTCATTTTATTAAACCAACCTGCTGTCACTTATTTTCACAAGTTACAAATTTAGGAATAATTATGGTTACCTTCATCTCTTTTATCTCCATACCAAATCTATAACCAAGGTCCTTCCAAAATAAGATGAACATACTTTTGGATAAACAAAATGTGGTTTTGAACAGGATATTAATCAGCCATAAAGGATGAGTGAAAATTTAACACATTATACAACATGAATGAATGGACCTTGAAAACACCATGAAATGATTTCCCTGGTGAAGTAAACCTAACACAGAAAGATGAAGCGTGTATGATTCCACTTAGGCAGAGGACCTAGAACAAAGGCCTAGGGCTAGAAAGTATTGTAGAAGTTACCTGGAGCTGGAAGGCTCCATGGGGTTGGGGGGAGGTTATTGTTTAATGGGTCCAGAATTTTTGTTGGGGATGATGAAAACGTTTTGCCTATTCTTAGTGGTGATGTTTACACAACATTGTGAATATATTTAATGCCGCCGACTTGTATACTTGTAAGTCAGTGATAAATATTAATATTAAATATTAGAATGATAAATATTACGTATATTTTACGATCAGAAATAAAAATATTTTTTCCGACAAGGTGTCACTATGTCACAATCCTCCTGCTCTTGTCTCCCAAGTAGCAGGGACTTAGAGGTGCCCGCCTTGATGCCCAGGTTTTAGGGTGCACTGGGAGTTGAACCTCAGCTTCCAATGTGGCCTTAATCTGCCAACCAGTAGCATCTATCAGTGCATGCTACTGTTGCTGGGACTAAACTTTTTGAAAATTAAATCTATTCTTTTCAATGCTACCTCTCTAGTCCAAGCCACCGTCACTTTACTGGACTATTAAAATATTCATGGTTGATCTAGTCCCTGCCTATCCCTACACTCCCATCCCAGGCGACTTGTCCCTATTAATTTTGCTCCAGTGACATTAGATTTGTGACTGTTACTGAAACGCACCAAGCTGTCTTTCTGAAACAGTTTTGCACTTGCTGTTTTCATCTGGAGGATGTTCTTCCTTTGCCTCTCTATATGCCAGATTCCTCCAAATTCATGTTTCAGCTGAAATGTCATCTCCTTTTTAAAGAGTGTTTTGCTGGTCTACCTCATGAATGTCTTCTCTATTTCTAATCTGACCAATTATTTTATATTGTGGAACTTCATTTATTTTCTTCACTATACTTAACCTGATTTTATTTGTTTATTTTTTAATGAAAGAAAGAGAAAAGAGGAGGAGGAGAGAGGAAGAGGTGTTTTTGGTAGGGTCTCACCATTGTGATCTATTGCTCACGTCTCCCATATAGCTAAGATTACCGGTGCCTGCAGTTGTGCCT
Source organism: Tupaia tana (assembly GCA_026018925.1). Taxonomy (NCBI): domain Eukaryota; kingdom Metazoa; phylum Chordata; class Mammalia; order Scandentia; family Tupaiidae; genus Tupaia; species Tupaia tana. Next base: position 13,942,773 of record JAKSZU010000014.1, on the reverse strand, counting down.
GGATTGTTTATGTTGGTCTGTGATCCACACCTCGGCTTCCTGAATGCTCCCAGTCTTATGCAGTGGCTCCCTACTACTTTTCTCACCATAACCAGGCTGTGTAATTTTTCTTTTTAGTAATTTTTCTAGCTTGAGTAGCAGGAGAGATGGTGGTGCAATTGTTTGTGATAGGGAAGATGGGGAAAAACCGTGGTGGGGTAAAAGGTCAGATAAACAAGAGAGAATATTAACTTCACCTACAAATAATGTATATGAATCTAGAATTCAAGAGAGCCAACAGGACTGGAGATACAAACTGAGAAATTACTAGACTATGAACCAGCTTTATGGCCTAGTGATTAAAGAAGCTGGTTCCCACATGGCTGACTATTTGGATCGAATCCTGGCTCCAGTGGCTTGAAAAACACACAAGGCACATGTGCATACAAAGTCCTTAAAGGAAGGAGAGATGGAAGAGAAGAGATTGTGGTGTGACCACACCCCATTGAGAGATGCTTTCTCCCTGTCTCTTTTTCTCTCTCTCTTTCTGGTGAGTGCATGTGCCCACAGGCAAGACTAAAAAAGAAAAAAAAGAGGAACAGATTATTAGATTATAGGTGCTATTTAAGGCCATAAGAATGAATCAGACAATCCAGGGAAGACCAAAGAAACAGCAGAAGAAAGAGACCAGCACTGAGTTGGAAAATCTCTAGCAGTTCTATAGAGTAGGATTCATGAAATGAGACCGAGAAGGCACTAATGCAGAAGAAGTGCCAGGACAGTGTGGTTCGACATCAGCTCAGAGTGTATTTCTGTCAAGAAGAAAGGAGTGGCCATCTGTGGTGTGTGACGCTATGAGTTCAAGTGAGAGGAATGTGGCAAAGTTTGCATTGGGTCTGACATCATGAAGATTGTTGGAGACCTTGACCGGAGCACTTTCAGTGAATACCGTCATCTCAGTGGGGTAGGTAGAACCAGACTGTGAGGAGATAAACAGCAAATGAGTGTGAGGTGAGGACATGGAAACAGCGTGTGGAGACACTCTTCAAAAAATGTTTACCTTGTTCTAAGGTAAGAGTGGGACAGAAGGACTGAGCAATGAGGCATGGAAGGAAGTTCTTGCGGAGATGTCAGACACCAGCATGTTCCTAATTAAGGAGGAATGAGCTAATAAAGTGTATGACATAAGCACGAGACCTGGGAACGTGAGAACTCTGGCTTGGAGTACTGGTGGTAGAGGACTTAACTGGGAGCAGAACCCTTTCTCCACTTTAACAGCAGTGTTCGGGAAGCACAGGTAAACACATGAAGCAAGAATCTAGATCTAGCAGTGGAAAAATGAGAGTCCCACTGACACCTTCTATACTCTCAGTGAGTCGTAGGTGAGGTCATTCCCCTGGGTGTGTGGTAAAGGAGACCAGGGAAGTTGAGGGGGAGTCATGAGGGTGCGAAAGAGTTGTCAGGAAGCAATACACTGGGAAGAAAACACGGCTTTATCTGGGCAGTTCTACTCTCATATGAGGTGTATAATTGATCACGCAAACAAAGTGAAACAAGTCAGGCAGGAAAAAAGAAAAGAGAGAGGACTTCTGCCAGATACTTTGTCAGGCAAGGGATGGAGAGAGGGAGTATGAGTGTGTGAAAGGAAGTTTTAAGTAAACCTAGAAAGATATGTTGAGGCCAGTTCGTGGAGGGCCCTGAATGCCAGGCTACAATGCATGAATTTTATTTCACAGGGGATGAAAAGCTATTGGTTAATTTATTCGTTTTTAAAAAAACTGCCAGAGGGTGTGTGTGCTTACAAGAGAGAGAGAAAGAAAGAGAGGGAGAGAGAGAGAGAGAGAGAAAATAAAAAAAAAGAGAGCACTCATAATTTCTTTATTCCATCAGATTTGGGACATGCTTGCATACGTGCATGGTGTGTTTTTCAAACTGCCAGGCTCAGATTCAAACTCAGCCATGTGGGGTCTGGTTCCCCATGCACCGTGCTTAGCCACTGTGCCAACGGGGTCAGTGCCAGCCATTAATTAATTCCTGACTGTGAAAGTAACATTACCAGACTGAGGTTTGAGTCCTGGGCCTGGTGGCTTGAATCATGCTGGGCGTGTATGCATATGTGCCCAAAATCCCAGGAGGAGAATAGAGGAGAAGGGATTGCAGTGTGACCATCCCCTGGGAGGGTGATTTCTCACTTTTTCTCTCACTCTCTCTCTCTATGTGCTGAGCATGCATGCCCTATGACAAAACCTTTAAAAAAACAAAAACAAAAAGAAAGTGACATGAACAAAACTGTGCCCCTATATATTGAGTTATCAGAAAAGTCATGATGCATTTCTGCATAGAAAAAAATACGTCATGACTTTTCCAATAACTCAATACATTATTTTGCCTTTAATATAAAACATCAAAGTGCTTAAAGAAAACAAGGAGGTCGTTTGTGAAGAAGCAATGAAGATCCAGATGAAGGTAAGCAGCAGTGGCCTTGAGCCAGACCACTGAAGGTTAAATCCCTGAGATCTTGGTATCTTGGGAATCAGGCCAACTTAGTGGGGATATCAGCCACATGGGGGACAATGATAAGGGCTAGGCCAGAACTGAGTAGGATATTGCCTACAAGTAGCTTGACTCAGACATATCTCAAGGAACATATTGATTAGCTAAGAAATACAGTGAAAACCAGGAAAGTCACCTTTAATATTGAATTAGAAAAACCAACCAAACAAGAAACTATAAAATTGGTGACTGGGGACAGGGCCAGTGGAGATCAGGAATTGTTCAGAAAGTGGTTGCATAATGGGTAGGATCAAAGTGGCTCAAGGCATAGGCATGGCCAGTACCAAGGCCAGGTGCAGACCCACGGTGCTGTGTAAGGCAGGGAGGTAAAGCCAGGTTAATGAGCAGAACATCATGGTCTTTGGAATTAATGGTCAGTCTATTTTTTTTTCAGGGAGAGATTTTTGCTATTGGGCACTTGTGCTCACCAGAGAGACAGAGAGAGATGGAGAGATAGAAAGTGAGAAATCACCCTGTAGGGGGGATGGCCATGTCACAATCCCTTCTCTTCCATTACCCTCTCAGGATCTTGGGCATGCATGCACACGCGCCTGGTGTGAGTTTTAAGTAACTGGATATGGGACTTGAACCACGATCCACTACATGGGAGTCCAGTGATATAACCATTACGCCATTTGCTGGTCCCAGTTCAGTCCAGTTTTACAGGATTGTCACTTTAGTGGGAAAGCTCTGATTTAAACACTGGGCTCTAGATTTCATGCCCTCTAAACTGTACATGCCATTTACTCAGAGTTGAAATAGTAGAGTAAAATGTTGTAGAATAACAAAGTTGCAGAGAAGTCAAATCAGTCTATTACAATATAGTACAGAAGAATCAGCACTATTTCAAGCCAATCCCAGATTGCTGATCTTCTTAAACCTGGGAGCCAGTAGCCATGCTCGTAATCCCACAGACATCGCTGACGCTCCGAACGTACAATCTGTTCCCTGGTAAATCTACTTGGGGGCTGGGAGTGGGGTTTAAAGTTTTAAATTTCATAAGCAAACTCTCTTCTTGACCTAACAGTTAATAAACATATTAAGCAATACCACACCAGTATAGAATCTCATTAAATTTTATTCACCACCCATTTAGCTAACACTTCATCATTTCATGATCATCAAGCACTGTGCTAGGCTGTGGATACAAAGAAAAATAAGACACCGTCTCAGTTTCTCTTCTAGAAACCTACAGTCTATTGGGGAAAAAGAGATAAACAAGTTGTCTTCAAAGAGTTCACACAGAGTATCATAATAAAAATTATGCATGTCATTATTTATTTATTTTTGCACCCAAATAAACTCATGTTTTAATTCCATTTTTTCCGTAGAACTTTTTGAAGTCCCCTCGTAGTTGTGTGACTGTGGTATGCTCAAGGTGTATGGGTGCATTACTCAGAAAGAGATCAGAAGGGTGGGGAAGGGTAAAATAGCAATAGAGGTGGTCACAAAAGACTCCTTAGAAGAAAGATCGGAAGCAAAGGGGAGAGAGGTGGGGCAGGGTGAAGGGTTGGGGCTTCCAGGGAAGAGAGGCATGAAGCCTGCAGGCACGAGCAGGATGGCGTTTGGAGGGGTTCCCAGTAGTTGCAGAGGGCTGAGCTCCTACTCCCGCTTTCCAATTAGGTCTCGAATTTAGTGTTTCATGTGGATTTTATGTCTTTAGTATAATCTTTATTTATTTTGTTCTTTTTTTTTTTTAACCCCTGGATTTGAAGGTCACTCAAAAACTTTTCTTCATTTTTGCTTAACTTTCATAAGCACCAGATCGTGTTGACTATAACAGGTGCATCTAATAAATTCAGGAATAATAGACATAAAATTTCATCAAGATAATAATGCAAAGTCAGTGATTCAAAAAGCCTAAAAGTATTTATTTATTGCCTTAGCTAAATGAACCAAAAGGAAAGCTGATGTAATTGAGTCAATAAAAGACTGATAAGTCTATCAGTTTCCTTCAGGAATGTTTTCAAAGGACCCAAAGCCATATATATATATATATATATATATATATATATATATATATGTGTGTGTGTGTGTGTGTGTGTGTGTGTGTGTGTGTGTGTTTTCCAGCATGTGTTTATGGGGAAGTAAAAAGAAAACAACACATTTCAAATCTACTTCCATTTCCTTAAGAATTTGTCTTGATGGGACCAGCAATTAGCGTAATGGCTATGTCGCTGGACTCCCATATAGTCGACCGTGGTTCGAGTCCCGGACCCGGTGGCTTAAACTCACGCCGGGCGCGTGTGCATGCGTGCCCAAGATCCCAAGAGGAGAATGGAGGAGAAGGGATTGCGGTGTGGCCATCTCCTCTGGGGGGTGATTTCTCGCTTTCTATCTCTCTGTCTCTCTCTGTCTGTCTGGCGAGCGCACGTGCCCTATAGCAAAAACCTCTCCAAAAAAAAGAATTTGTCTTGAAGTGAATTCTTAGTATCTTGAGACTGCTTTATTGACAAATAAAGTACTTAATTTGGTTTGCCAATATCCCCACATATAGATCTTTGTTTAGAACCCATACCGTCTGCTTAATAACTTCCTTCCCCTTGGCTTTAGATGAAAGGCACCCTCAAGAGGACATCTTTTCTCAATTTCAATGACTTGCTCTCGGGATGTATATGGAAAAGTCAAGGCTATGGGGGAAAATAGCCCTTTGCATCTGAAAATCTTGTTTGCAGCATCAAGATAGCTGGAAATACAAAGTATAGCTTCAGTATAGTCTTTTTTTTTGTGATACAATTAATAGCAATGAGCACGGATTCCCACTTTCAGAGTACTTGGCTTGGTATTGCCCTCAGTTTTTTTTTTTTTTTTTTTGGATTATTCTTTTATTTCTTCCATGATATGAGAGGGGACCCCAGTAGGGTCTCCATGCAATGAAGACTCCAGTCTCAGCTCACCCGGATTACAGGCACTGTGTAGGCTTGGATTCGCAGGGATATCCTAGGATAGGAACCCAGGACATCCAGTGGAGGGTCCAGTCACATTACCAAGGTGCCACAGCCTGGCCCCTCCCTCAGTGTCTTTGATATTCTCTGGACTTGTTGACTTAGTTACAGCCATGAATGAGAGCAGTGAAATCAATGCGTCTTTTCTATTCTCTCATTGTCATCCCATTAGAACTATAAGTACCGTGATAATAAACCTAGAATTTGGGAACATGGCCCTGAGTTTGAATATTTTTGAGTACAAATATAAATTTATATGTCAAAAGGTATGTGAGGCTGTGTCCTGAGTTTCAGTTCTAATGATATGATCACTATAGATGTATGATATAGTAACACTTGGAAATGGAAAAATGTATTTTAGAGGAGTTCTCATTTTAAGGCTCCAGTTAATTTTTAAAAAACAGTAAATTGGTGGTGTGGTGGTTAAGGTGCTAGACTCCCACATAGTTGACCATGGTTCCAGTCCCAGACCTGGCAGCTTGAGAATCACACTGGGTGTATGTATGTGCATGCCCAAAAACCCCAAGAGGAGAATGAAGGAGAAGGGATTGCAGTGTGGCCATCCTTCCTGTGGAATGATTGCTCACTTTTCTTCTCTCTGTCTTTCTCTCTCTAGTGAGCACACAAACATGATAGCAAAAAAAAAAAAAAAAAAACCTAAAAGAGAGAAGTAAATCAAAATATTACAAATTAATTAATGTTCTATCTATAATTTAAAGTGAAATGAATACTTCTTAGTGTGACATGCCTTACAAAATAAAATAAATGCATGTTGAAAATTCAAATTCACTACTTTTGTTCAGAAATGTGCTGGGCAACCTCGGAGACTTGGCGGTCATACAGAGTTAAAAAGACCTGGTTTTCCTAAAGGCCTGTCAAAATTGTTTTGTGATCAGCTGGGATAAAGGAATTGGGAAGGACAGCCTATTGTCAAATACGTTTATTTATTTATTTTTTGAGAGAGATTTTTTTCTATAGGGCTCATGCACTCACTAGAGAGACAGAGAGAGAGAGACAGAAAGACAGAAACTGAGAAAACCTTCCCCTCCCCACCAGTAGATGGGCATGCTGCAATCCCTTCTCCTCCATTCTCCTCTTGGGATCCTGGCCATGCACATACACATGCTCAGCATCATTTTGAAGCCACGGGATTTGGGACTTGAACTGTGGTCGCCCATGTGGGGGTCCGGTGACGTAACCACTACGCTATCTGCTGGTCCCAACGTGGATGTTTTGAGAGTCAACTTAAAGGATGAGACATTGACTTAGGGTCAGAATCCTATTTTAGACAGCTCAGTGTGATAAAATTTTCTATTGCCTTGTAAGTTTAGGAACTTTTTAAGAGTTAAAATAATATAAGGATTCCATAGAAGGAAGTTAAATTGTATCTATTGACCTGTCTTATAAGCAATTGTCTGTCCTACCTTAAGGAACTTAAGAGTTCTTGTCTTCATTCAGTTGTGAGGCATACATGCATCTCTTTGCCATCTCTCTTGCGTCCTTTTACAGTAGTCCTTTACTCATTTTTTTTCTTTTCTTTTTTTTCCCTGGGGTTTCTGTAACCCACAGTCAGCTATGGTCTGAGAATATTACATGGAAAATTCCAGAAGTAAATAATTCATAAGTTAGCTGTGCACCGTGCTGCTCTGACCTGCCCCAAACGGGATCACCCCTCTGTCCAGCAAATTCGCACTGTACACATGCCCATCTGTCAGTCACTTAGTAGCTTTCTGTTATCAGAATTAAAAAAACATAGTAAATATGCCATTTCAGACGTTCAGTGGAGGTCCTTGCTTGGTTTGGTCTGGGGTGAAGGCTCCTGCCTCCTTCATTTGCCAAGTTCTATCTGACGTTCCCTAGAATAGGAACAGGGCTCCTCTCCTTACTCACTAGGAATGGCCAAGGGAAAAAGTGGGCTCTGGAATCTGCCTAGATCATTTTTGTGAAGCAGGTCCTCTAGGTGTGCCCAGAGTACGACCTCAGCTTGGCATGGCAGGGCTTCTAGGAAACTGGGGCCGGAGGGGGTGCAGTCTCAGCCCGAGTCCCTGGGATTAAGGAAAGTTGCTGTGGAAGAGCAGCCGCACTTCCATTCTGGGAGCCCTCGTTTATTGTACCAGCCCAGGTTCCACTTCTCTGAGGTCCGATGCTGTTCCTCTGTAACCTTCTTAGCTCTATTAATTCTATTCTAATTCACTGTTGGCAAACAGTGAATTGTGGCGTGGTTTGATGGAGGAGTTTGGAGGCATTGTAGGGTAATCTAGTCCAAGTCAATGTATCTTTAAAAATAGATACTCTTGGGGCCAGCAGGTGGCATAGTGGTTAAGGCGCTGGATTGCCACATGGCTGACTACTGTTTGAGTCCCAGACCTGGCGGCTTGCTTTCTCACTTTCCCTCTCTCTCTGACTCTATCTGGTGAGTGCATATGCCCTATAGCAAGTTAAAATAATAATAATAATAATAATAATATAATAATAAATAACAATAAATAAACTAACTGTGTTTTTAAAAAAGATACTCTCCCAGATGACCACAGTGCACATAGGGGCACATATCCGATCCACGCAGAAGAGTGTATATCTAACGCTGCCCCACGGGCTAGGAACACATCCTGAGCCTTCAGACAGAAGGCTCCCACTTGTTCTGTGTAATCTAGTTCTGCGCAGTTTCTAAATTTGATGTGGTGACCTCAAGCCCCCAGAAAGTATCCACTCTTTCCTCCAAATTTATTCACATGACCGGCGTAGCTATTCTTTAACCTCATCCTCTACCAGGAAGCTTTGAGTCACCACATAAAATAATACTAAGGTTTCTGGGGAGCTGCAGAGAGAACACCATTTACTTTTTCTCCTCTGTCAACAACAGGTCTATACCAGGGACAGCTGCACCAGTACTGACAGCTGGCTGACAATTGTTTGTGACCCCGATGTCGCTAATTCAACTCATGTTGACAAATAAATGTCCATCTGCTAATGTTTAACAAAGGAGTGTCCAAGACTGCTCTGCAAATTTCCTGGAAGGAAACATCTTCCCGTTCTGCTCTGGGCAGGGGTATTTAGCGGCATTCCCAGACTGAGCACGTTCTTATGGTGATCGTAGCAGTCTCTGCAGTGAAGCAGGAAAACTTTGAAATTGATCAAGTGCCAGTTCCCATGTGCCTTGTCTGACATTTAACTGGGGCTTGCCCTTCCATCCAACCTCTCTGAATACAGAAGTCAGGAGTTTCTTTTTCTTTTTCTTTTTTTTTTAAACCCCATTTCTAAGGGATGGACAGAAGGAAGGGAACACCATTTCCTGATAATGAGATAATTCCAAAATTAGCCTTATAAACAAAGGAGGGAGGAGACCTTGACATCATTGAATTCCCACAGCTAGTGTAGCTAGAAAATACTGGACCCTAACCAAATATTGCAGAATGGATCTTCTTATCCTTTGTTACAGATACAATAAATAGATTTCCAGACCTCTTGAGAAGGAAAGGCCTACATATGCAGTCTGAAAATGATAGAGAAAGAAGATACTTCTATACTTTCCTGACAAGATGTAACAGTGAATGGCTCTCTTCCCCAAGGTTTAACTAAAACAGATTATTGGGGGGCAGTGAGAGGCTTATGAAGGGGCTTCAAGAAGTTTGTGGAAAAGTAGAATTAAAGCATGAGTTTATTTTGGTGCAATTTTTTTTTTTTGAAATTTATGCCTTTTTTTTTTTTTCTATAATGCACATTTTCCACAAACTCTTTGAAGACCCCTTGCAATTTGTCTTTTGTGCAGAAAGATTTCCCTTCTTCTTTTATCTGGCAATGCTCCCTGGTACTTGAGCTCTGGGACATGACCCAGGCATGGTCAATAACATCCATTGGCTTGGCCAAAGTGACTGATCCAAGGGACAAGATGATACAGGGAGGGTCAATCAAATTCCATCTCTGCGATTTCTGATAGACTGTGAGAAAGACTCTGTTCCTTGGAGTCGGAATAAATTAAAGCTTTTTGGTGGCAAAATACTACAAGCCAATGCTGACTACCTTAAACAAAACAAAAAACAAACAAACAAAATTATGGGAAAGATATGAGATGACTTGGTAATGAAGGAAAAACTTATCAGCCAAACCTCCTGAGTTCAGGTGGCCTTAGGGATGCAGGTTCTAACATATAGTAGACAATTTCCTTAAATCCAGGGGATAACCTCCAAGATAAAGCCACTCTAGTCTTTTTCTGCCCTCCCTCACTCAATTCAGCTCAAGATTTAAGATGCAGGAAAGAGAACAAGTGTGATTGGCTCAGCTTGTCACAAGCCTTTCCCTGGGTCCAGGGGAAAAGGGACACCTTGATTGACAGTTCCACAGGACTGCAGAGAATGGGAGAAGGCTACTTCCCAGAGGAAAAATCATGCTTCTGTTACTGAAAGAAGGGGGAAGTGATTCTGAGTAGGCAGAATCAATCACTGTTTACCCTAAACTAAGCCAGGGCAGCCAGGGACCCCTACAGATCTGTGCCTACAATAGCCCAAACGGGCCAAGAGGCAGAGGAGCCCAGTGAGCAGTCCAGAAACCCCGATTCTCAGCATCCCCACCAGCCTTAGGATACAATAAATCCCTTTTTTCTTAAACCAATAGGTCATCGGGAAAGTCATGATACATTTCTCTATGATTTTCTATGTAAAAATGCAGCATGACTTTCCCAACAACACAATAGTTTCATTCAGTCTCTGTCACTTGCAACCAACCAAGTCTTGATTAATGCCTAGATTTACTATATCAGTGCTTTTTAAAATTTTGAAAATTAGAACTGCCCTAAATCTGCACAAAATTGAATTAGGCCAAAGCCTTCAAGTAGAGGAAGTCATAGTTCTTGAAATCTTCGGTGCAATACATTTGTAAGCTTTGCAAGACCTCCTGGAGCAGATGCTTATCCTGGAGGGAATACCCAAAACTAGGGCTCTCTTAGAAACACTCTTAGAAAATTCTAGACTTGGCTTTGGGCTACAGCAGCTCTATTTCAGATAAAGACTTCCAGTGGACAAAGGGAGAGACAACCTAACAGGCAATCTCTGAATGAGACCTAGATATGAAAAAGATAATGTATTTCCATGAGCAGCTATTAAGCTATTGCTATGTTTAGAAAGCCACCTCGAAGTTGTCACACCTGTGCTCTCTCAACTTCCCTGTTGTGAATTGCCAACGTTTATTGTTCTAAATGTAAAGTATCCCATCCAGAGGTGGCTTCCATATCTGAAGATTCAGTAGTAGTGCTGTAAAAGAATATTTTTGTCTGCAAATGGTGGGAGAACAATTCTTGTAGTTATGTATCAGCTAAGCATCCGACTGGGCCCCATGGAGTTGGAAGACATGGACCATGAGCAGTGCTTTTGGGCAAAGTCTCAGCAGTGGAAAAGTGTCACCCCAGGGCCCACATTTTTACACTCTTAGAAAATTCTAGGTACTCTATTCAGTGGCTATAGAAGATTGCTTGTAGATGGTTGGCTGAGTCATTAATTCTTAGTCTGTAGGAATAACAGCCTTAAAAGAGTTGAGTTGAGAGAAAACAGAAAGAAGAGGGTGGTATTGTTCAAAAACCTACACACAACTGGACAGCTATTCCAGACTGGCGTTATGCCAATATATATTGAAATGACCTCTTGCTGAATGCTTGGAACTCTACCAAGTAAAGATTTTATTTCTGCCCACTGCACTTCCTTTAAAATACACATATTTGATGTGGTTGTCTGTCATGAACTCTTAGTGAGGATTGCTTTAATCACTGTTTCGTTCTCAATGAGATGAAATTCCATGTAACATAAAATTCACCACGTTGACCTTTTGAAAGTGTACAGGTCGGTGGTTTAACATATTAACGTTGTACAACCATTGCCATATCCAATTCCAAAACATTGTCATTACCCCCAAATCTGTTTTCTTAGCATTTAGCTGCAATCAGAGATTTAATCCCAAGACACTTTGCAGCAGGATAGGTTAAAAAAAAATAATGCGAAGAGAGCTGGCTCAGGCCAAGTGCCTGCGTGTGGACTTCACAAGAACAGACATCATTTCAACTACTGATTAGAGTGGGCTCTGGGGTGTTAGCAAAGAGACCTACCTCCTGACTTTCTCCAGAATGTAGAGCAGCGCAAGTCGGATTCGTAAATTAAAGGAATAAGTTGTCTGGTGTTTAAAAACAGTCTGGTGTGACTGAAAAGTCAATCCTATTACAAGCTTCTTCACCAAATTGTGGCTTGCTCTGTTCAGATATTGACTCCTCAATAAGCCTGTTCTGGGATGTACTGGCATTATCGGGGAGTACCTCCTTCATGGGAGTTAAGACCAAGACATAACGTGACAAGACTGCATTGCCAACAACGGACACGTGCATGTGGGGGCTAGCTATCTTACGCGGTAACTGTGCATAGTCAGAGAAAAGCATTACAAGAAATGAAAACAAAGTAATGCAGGAGGGTTTATTCCCTTAAGATGATAGCTGGAAATCTCTAAGCCAGGTTATCATATATTGACTGGCTATTCATGCACCCATTACAAGACTTCCTCAATAAGGCCTTTTGCAAAGTAACTTTGTCTTGTCCTTCTAAGCCAAACGAAGCGAAGGTTGTTTGGGAATTTAACCTTAGGTTAGGGTATGCTGAGATTTACCCAAAGGTGGACTCAAGCTGTTAAGGGGTGCAGTAGGTATTTCCCTGCGTGTTACTTGTAAATAAAGCTACAAGCACTTCAGGTGCAGGCTGTGGAAACGCAGAAAGGAATTTGTCTTGGGTTGTGATTATTTGCACAAAGTAAAATCAACAAACAACAGTCAGGCTGTACGTCTCCTGCTGTGCCAGTTTTATAATAAAGGAGTTTTTCTTTCAGCTGAACTTTCCATTGACTTAAATCATGTATTTCCGTGGAGGTAATTTAAGTACATAGCCAATGAAATAGTTTACTGTGTTTATGTGAAAAAAAAAAAAAAAAACAAGTTTCATTGTTCACTGTCTTATCGATTTGAATATGAATATGCTTTAAAATATTCTGAATATTCTGGAGTGTCCTCTGATAAGACCTAAAGGGTAACCTACAAACTGCTTTTAAAATTAAGCAAATAGTGAAAAATTGCACACTTGGAATTTCAATTTATTTGGGAATATTTGCCTGCTTATTAGAACTGTTTGTAACTATGACAGAGAAGTAGCTTTATGTTAACCCTTGAAACATGACATGTCATTTAGAATTAACATCTCATCCCTTGATCATAGTATGAATTGTTGCAATAGGCAGACCGTCAGAGTTAGTGACCACATGTCACTTGATAGAGGCTGGACGGGGACTTCTTCCTCAAACACTTTCCAACTGTTAAGAGTCTGAAATTACACCATTGGAGATGTATTTCTTGGGCCTTTTGTGCCTCAGGAAGAATCTACTTTTAAAGTGCAAGTCCCCGTAAGGTTGGTGATTCATTTAGCGTTACATTATAGCTTAACTTGCCCGTTAGCTGAATTCACTGGCTTTGTCCATCACTCCTTTCTAATCATGGGATATTCCTTCCTTTAAGGAAGTGGTTTTCTCCCAGCCCAGCTCTGTGCTTCTGTGGGAGCTTCCAATCAGAATATTCTCCTTCCTCACTGCTAATTCCCTCTACGCTGCCACCCTAGTAATAGGTGTGGGATCAAGCTCGTCCCACCACAGTTCCCCACTCCGTGCACAGATATGGCATCATGTCCAGGCAGGGCGTCAACCCAAGCCAGCATGGAGTTCTTTCGTTCTCCTTTTCTTTTCCTTCCTTCCTTCTCTCGCTCTCTTTTCTTTCTTTCTTTCTTTCTTTCTTTCTTTCTTTCTTTCTTTCTTTCTTTCTTTCTTTCCTTTTCTCTCTTTCTCTTTCTTTCTCTCTCCCTCCATCCCTCTCTCCTTCCCTCCCTCCCTCTCTCTCTCCCTCCCTTTCTTCCTTTCTTTCTTCCTTTCTTTCTTTCTTTCTTTTTTTCTTTCCCTTTCTTCTTTCTTTCTTTTATTTTCCTTCCTTCATGTCCTTCTCTTTCTCCCTTTCTTCCTTCTCTCTTCTTTCTCCTTTTTTCCTTTTCTTTCTTTCTCTCTCTCTTTCTTTATTTCCCTTTTTCCTCTTTAGAGGGAGAGTGTATATGCCAGAGACAGAGAGAGACAGAGAGAGAAACCACCCTCAAAGGGAATGGTCACACCGCAACCCTTTCTCCTCCATCTCCCCCTTCTGTCAAGGTTCGGGCATGCTGGGCTGCACTCATGCCCAGTGTGTTTCTCAAGCCACCTGGTGAGACAAACTGTGCAACCAGCCATGTGGGATCCTGTGCCATGGGCTTGCTCTCTTCTACGTATTCTTTTTTTTTGGTAGAGGTTTTTGCTGTAGGGCACTTGTGCTTGCCAGAAAGACAGAGAGAGACAGAGACACAGAAAGAGAGAAATCACCCTCTAGGGGGATGGCCACGCTGCAATCCCTTCTCCTCCATTCTCCTCTTGGGATCTTGGGCATGCATGCACACGTGCCCAGCGTGAGTTTAAGCCACAGGGTCTGGGACTTGAACCGCATTCGACTACATGGGAGTTCAGCGACATAGCCATTATGCTAACTGCTGGCCCCCTCTTCTACTTATTCTAACTAGAGTTTGTGGAAGAATGATTTCTTTCTAAGAGGAGAAATGATAACCAGGGCCTCGGTGTCATTCATGTCATTCATCTCTGCTTCTTTCTGCATTGAGGCGTCCTTGTCTCAAGCTAGATATCAGCAACAACTGGAGATGTGGCCATAAGTAGCTATGGGCTGCCCTGCTTATCCTTTTAGACTTTATTTTGAAGTGAATTGAAACAGGGCAAAGTGACAAGGTATCTGAGAATTCTAGCTAATATTACTCTGGGGCCATGAGGGCCTGCACAATCTTCTGGACTGTTGGATTCAGGGTGAGGCTGCACGAGCCAATGGGAGAGCAAGAATTTACAAGCACTCAAGACCTCAGTGCCATATGTCTTTCCGCTGACCCTCTCTACCACAAGCTCTAAGAGAAGCAGCTTGTGGGTCCTAAAGGGAGTCCCTGTTTTTATCTGTAACGAAACTTGTAATAACTAGTTTTATTCAAATTTTTCCTTTCTTTTCTTTCTTTCTTTCTTTCTTTCTTTCTTTCTTTCTTTCTTTCTTTCTTTCTTTCTTTCTTTCTTCCTTCCTTCCTTCCTTCCTTCCTTCCTTCCTTCCTTCCTTCTTTCTTTCTTTCTTTCTTTCTTTCTTTCTTTCTTTCTTTCTTTCCTTTCTTTTTTTAAATGAGAGAGAGGGAGAAAAACAGAGAAAGAAAGAAGAAAAAGGAGAGAGACAGAAAGGTATTTTTTGACAGGGTCTGTCTCCATTTTCTGCCCCAGCCTCCTAGGTAGCCTGGATTATGGATGCTCGTGACAGTGCCTGGCATGTTCAGGCTTGCCCAGGTTCAGTTCCCATGTGGCTTCCAGCCCCTTAAGTCAGCCACTATAGCTGAGACAATTTTATTTAAATTTTAAATTAATATCTACTTATAAATACATATGACTTGTTTTTGTCCTTTTACAGGTAGTTTTTTTGTTTGTTTTGAAACAAAACTATAGAGGAAAAATGGGCAAAGAAAGAGATTTAATGTCCCCCTCCCCAACTCCCTGGCAGCTCAGAATTATTTAAATTATGGTGTACCGAAATAGCCAAGAGACAAAATTATCATTAGATGACTGATATTAATTTACTGTACATGATATATTTTTGATCAAAAAAAAAGAAAGAATCTGATGTTCTGCAATAATAGCTTTTGCAATAGGTTTAAAATGTAGTTCAGAAGTTGAAAGTTTCTTCCAAATGATCTGGAAAACTTTCTCCAGTATCCTTTTTAAAAAAAAAAATTAAGGAATTATTTATTTATTTAATTCCATTTATTATTATTATTATTTAAAAATTTTGACCAGACAGAGAGAGAGAGAGAGAGAAAGGGAAAGTGAGAAAGCAAGCTGCCAGGCCTGGGACTCAAACCACTGTTGGCCATGTGGGAATCCAGTGCTTTTAACTACTATATCACCTGCTGGCCTCCCTCTTTTAATTTTTAAAATTTGATTTACTTTAAGGTATGTGCACTCACCAGAGATAGAAAGAGACAGAGAGACAAAGAGAGACAGAGAATGAGCAAAAGTGAGAAAGAACTACCTCCCCACTTCAGGAGGATGACCATACTATAGGCCCTTCTCCTCTTGGGAATTTGGGCACACATGTGTTCCTGGCATGGTCCTCAAGCTAAGGTCTGAGACTCGAACCATGTAGTTGAACATTTGGGATCCAGCCGCCTTGATCTCCATGCCATCCGGCTGGCCCTCTCCAGTCTGCTCTGCAATCATTGTCAGGTTGTTATTATGCAACTGATTGAAAATTGGACTCTGATGCTTTGGAATAGAAACCTTTAAATGGCTAATATTCTCCAGTGACTTTTATTCTTTTAGGTTTCAAGGTGGAAAGAGCCACTTTATAATCTATCTTTATGTTCTGTTGAAAGAGAAAAACACTCGACCTTCAGCCTGTGTTTCAAGGTGACAGTGTTACATACCAGTGAAAGCCACGGAAAGCGCCATTCAAAGTGGAAAATGAAAACCAAATTCATATTAAAAGCTTTACCATGTAGTCAGGATGCTGGAAATGTTTCCCTTTCTGAAGCCACCACATCACCTACTTCCTCCTCCTCCATTTGTTTCCACATTACTCCTCTTTTTCCAGAACTACTTATGAGTAATAAAGGAAGCCCGAATAAGAACAATGGCATGTTTCTGGCGTTGCTAGAATAGCACACATCAAAGAGACGTTTACCCAGGGAGCCACAGCTTTGTAAGAGACCCATCAGGCACGGTGACGTCTGATATTGCTGCTACTTAGCACAGGGGCAATATCCGAGTCTGCGGAAGCTGGGAAAGGCACCCTGGCGAAGGGTAAGTTGCTACTGAATACCCCGGAAGAGGCTGACTACTCCAGTGTTGCTTGCACATGCCTAACCTGGGGGCAAGGTAATTAACATCGTTAAGCCTCTGCTTCTTCCTTGGAACCCATAAAGGGTTTACCTGAGGTTATTCAGAGAATTAACAGTACAGTGAATGCTTAGCAGAATGTCTGACACATGGTATTGGATATTAACTCATGTCATTGCTACTGATGACAGTCCGAGGGCTTTTCCCTCCTCATGTGTGTTTACAGTTTCTGAGTTGGGAAGTCTTCTTTAGGGCAGTGCCTTCCTTTCTAGGCCTTACTTTCCCCTCCCTGGCAACCAGCTTGTCCAATGACACGTCTCAGCTGTGTTTCAAGGCTGAAATCTTTGACTTCAGAGACTTTCTTTTTTCTTTTTCTTCAAAGTTTTAGCAAGAGGGTGTGTGCGCTCACCAGAGAGAGACAGAGAGACAGTGAGAGGGAAAGGGAGAAATCACCCACCCCCCAGGGGGATGGCCACACCCACTGCAATCCCTTCTCCTCCATTCTCCTCTTAGGATTTTGGGCATGCTTACACATGGGTCTGGCACTGCAATTTTCAAGCTGCTGGGTCTGGGACTCAGACCTTGGCAGCCATGTAGGAATCCAGCACCTTGACACCATGCCACCTCCTGGTCCCCAGAGACTTTCTCTTAAAGAACAGCTTATTGATTCTTTCTCTGCCTCTCTTAGGGTGAACGCAGATCCCACTAGAGTTACTCGCTCGTGTGCTGTGTCTACTCACATGGAATGCTCCCCAGTACTGTGGCCTCGCTTTTTGTTCCATTGTCAATAAAAGTACTGCATCTACATCACCCAGGATGCCAGGCCAGGGTAGAACTGTCACGTGGTAATACTGACCTCTAGGGGCTGGCTTTCCTTCACGCAGACTCTTTATCTTCTCATTGAGTTCCAGGACTGTGATGGCAGCCTCTTGCTTAGCTGTTGCCAAATCAGTTTGTAGTTTTCTCACTTTCTTTTTGTGCTTTAGTTTCTTAAAAAAAAAAAAAAAAAGAGAGAGAGAGAGAGAGAGAGAAAGAAAAGAAAAAGAGAGGGAGAGTGTTTCCATTACTAGAGACAGATGCATCAAAGGGATTAAGGAATTACTGATGTCTGAGCAAACATTGCCTCTGAGCCCTGCTTATGCAACACTCCCTGCTTATCTAGATCGAGTCCTTTTTGAGGTCTGTGAGACAGAGTGCATGTGCTCCCATCAGGGTATTTGCATCCCTAACAACAAAAGCCCACTGTCTACTTCACAGTATCTTTTACCATCTTGAAAGGTTTTTATCTGGACCTGAACCCTGTAGATTGTTTGTTTATAACAGCAATTAAAGAAGAACTCTGGTTGCCAGTTGACATTTGCCAGGAGGTGCTAATACTTAAAAGTATCAGGTTTTGTTCCATAGAATAGAGCTTTGACTTGGAGCCACTTCTCCCCCAACACTGTAATAGTTTGCAGTCCATAAGGTGTGTGATGCTAACATAAAATACTGATGTTTACAGGTATTTACCATGGTATCCATTTGAGGAGTGTTTTGGTCTTTAAGCAGTAGAAGAGTGGAATGCCTTGCTAAAAAATAATCTGATTTACAAACTCTTAAACTTTCAGAGAACTACATTAGAAAGTTGTTACATAACCGAAGGATTCACCTTGAAGCTTGATGACTAGAATGCTCCTTTTATAGATATCAAAGTGGATTTGATTTGTCAAAACTGGGTACATCTGCAGCTTTGGAGAAGCTGCCTATTGTGAAAAGCGCTGCTTTTGCATTTCCGTGTTGTTCTTGTGTAGCTGCCTTTCCGCGGAAGAGCTTGCTTTGCCACGTCTTTGTGGGCTGGGAATTAGGAAGCCCAGAAAATAAACGACTAATATTTCTTAGTGGACACAAATCTTGAGATAGGGAAAAAACTGGTTTTTGCTCTCTAGGGAAAAGAGTATTTTATACTCTGAGGGACATATACTTGGGCAGCAGGGAATCACCATCATCTTTGAGAATAAAGCCAATGAAATCAATCTATCAAAGATAAGATGATAGAGACACAGACCTCCTATATAAAGACAGGTCCAAAGCAGAAGGTGAGGACTTCATTGAAGCTTAATGAGTGGCATAAGCATAGCTCACAGAGAACTTATTACTCCAAGGAGATGATAGTCATGGAACTTCTTCAAAGGTACTTGGAAGGGTTCACCCAGCAGACCCCAGGTGACAGGGGCCTCGTCTTCCCAGCAGTTTGCTAGAGTGGTAGTTGGTATCATGTTCTCCTTTCATTGTTTATTACTAATTGTAAAGGTCCCTAGGTTAGCCACTGCCGGCCAGCTGTTGAAGCAGTGAAGCTGATAGGGTCTCTGACCCTAGGCCATTGAGACCTTCTAACTAATCCCCTTCCTCTGATTCTCTTTTTACTGACCAGCTTCATAATTTAGCCTGCCATATGGACTCGTTCAAGAACTGTGTCTCTGTATTCGATAGTTGTCCCTCTCATGGTAAAGTACGAGGTTGGCGTGTTAACACCTGCCTCCCTCGTGAGCTGATTTGGGTCCACTTGTTCATGAGGACGTGGTCCATCCCAGCCTGCAGTGACAGCACCTGTGCCCTGGGCTCATTGGTGACCTTCCCTGGTGCCACTTCATGACCATCTCGTGTTCAGATTTTTACATTTTCCTTTCATCACAACTTTGCAGACAGAAAGTGGGAAGAAGGGTACAGAACGGGAAATGGAGAGAGTGGAAGAAATGAAAGTATGGCAAGAGTGATTCAGAGTGAGTACGAAATAGAAGTATCAAAAAGACGAGATAAAGCCGTGCATGCCGAAGTGTTAAGGGTTAGATATACTCACAAGAACAAGCTACTCCGAACTTAAAAAGAAGTTAGATGGGTCATTGGACAGGTAGAAAAATGAATAAATATGTGATAAATTGAAGGCAGTGAAATATTAACTGTAAAACCTAGTTGTTGAGTACATGGGTCTTCACTATAGTATTGTTTTGACCTTCCCATGTATGGAATTTTTCATAATAAGATACTGGGGGAGAAGGAACTAAAGATTTCATTTCCTTATGTTGCCCTTCTCTTAGTTCCTTTTTTTTTTTTTTTTTTTCCTCTTGTAGAGTGAGTGTGCTTGCCATAGAGACACAGAGAGAGAGAGAAAGTGACAAGTCACTCCCCAGGGGGAATGGTCATACCACACTCCCTTCTCCTTCATTCTCCTCTTGGGATTTTGGGCACACATACACACATGCCTGGTGTGATTTTTCAGGACACCAGGTCTAGGATTCAAACCACGGTCAACCAGGTGAGAGTCCAGCACCTTAACCATCTTGTTACTGCTGGCCCCATTCCTCTCTCATTTCTTAATAGAAGGTATTCACATTCTTAAATCACAACAACATTAATATGCAGATAAGTACTTTTCCAGGAACTTTTCTCAAAGTAGGCATTGATAGTAAATAAACAAAAGTGTCAGTGCAATCTGGCGAGAATTGATGGGTGTTCACTGGGAGCTGGCAGGGTGTCTGTCACTAAGGAAAAGTCTTACTGAACTACATTTCCATTTTGACAGGATGACTTGACAGGATGCCAGCACTTGGGCCAGCAGGTGGCATGGTGGTTAAGGTGCTGCATCCCACATGGCTGACTCTGGGGTTAAGTCCTGGACCTGGCACCCTGAAAGTACGCTGGATGCATGTGCATGTGTGCCTGAAATCTCGGGAGGAGAATGGAGGAGAAGGGATTATGGTGCGGCAATCTCCCCTGGGCGGTGATTTCTCACTTTTCCCCTCTCTGTCTCTGCCTGTCTCTTCAGCAAGTTCATAGGCCTCATGGCATATCTCTCTCTCTCTCTCTCTCTCTCTCTCTATCTATCTCTATCTCTCTCTATATATATAGAGAGAGAAACCTTCCAAAAATCAGGACTCAGTGGACAGACACAGTACTTCTCAACATCAGTTAGTTAGAAATTATAGCTTTTCAGTTAAAAAAAAAATAAACTCTTAAAATCTAATTTCCAGACCACCTCTGTCTTTCTTTTATGGTGATTATTTGTTCTGCATTTTCTTCATGGCATCCTATTTGTATATGTGCCTTATAATCTGAGAAAACATTTAAGAATATTTAGCTTGGAGAAGACAGTATATCAGGCAGTCATGAAAGCTGATTTTGGTTATCTAAGGGACTATTGAAGAGGAAAGGAAGTGGGGTCAAACAGTGTTGCAGAGATACCATGAAGAACAATGGGTCGCAAACATGAGGAGGCAGATTTTGGCAGGACATGAGAAAGCACCCTCCAACAATCAAAGTCACATCCATAACAGATAGGATGCGTCCTGGCAGACCTCCTGCTCTGGGAATGGTCAGAGACTGGAGGAATACCTTCAGGCAGGCTCATCTGACCTCCGGGACTGGGTCAAGAGGTAATTGGGCAATTTGGCCTACCCCCAACTCTTTCCAACTCTGGCTCCCCCCAGCCCCTTAAGGGACAAGCACTGGGTATGAATAGACCCCTCAGCACTCAGAATCTCTAGGGTTGGAACAGTTATCGGGGACTTTTTTTTTGGGGGGGGAGGTTTGCTATAGGGCACAGTGCTGGCCAGAAAGAGAGACAGCGAGAAATCACCCCCCGGGGGAATGGTCATGCCACAATCGCTTCTCCTCCATTCTCATCTTGGGATCTTGGGTATACACACACGCACCCAGTGTGAGTTTAAGCCACCTGGTCCAGGACTCGAACCGCGGTTGACTACATGGAAGTCCAGCGACATAGCCAGTACGCCAACTTTTAAAGATAACACTGATATTTGTAAGCAGCTGCCTAATAGGGCCGAGAAGGCTTGCGGGTCTCTTAGAATTCAAGGGTAATATGACTCAGATGTACAAACTTTATTATTAAGCTGATAAGGGAAAAGGGAAGGGAAAACTAAACCTAAATTGAAAATCGAATAAAAGACATAGATAGATTGCCTCAAGTTGCTATTGGCATCTTTTGGTTATTCAGATACATTTTTAAATAGTTTAACATCTTTGTCTTTTTTTCTTTTCTTTTTTTTTTTTTTTTTTTTAGCTTTTCTCCAGACAGAACTGCTGTATGCTATTAATTCATAGGTCTAACCAAGCCCTTTGGGCATTTTGAAAAATTTAATTTGCCAACATGTTTTTTTATTAGTCATAGACATCAAATGATTTCAGCAACAATAATATTTTCCTTTGGTTTTTTGGCATTCAGCAGCCAGGCAACCCAAGTGTTGTACTGGAATTGAATAGATCTGTTATGGTCTCCTTAGTAACCAGGAGACTCTCCTCGAGTGATTAACTGAAAGGATAGGAAGGTTTTATGGCTTGGAGGTAAATTCCTATTGCCTTGTTCTTTTCCTACTTGTCCTACAGGGTGGAAAGAAGGAGGAAATCATGTATTTGTGCAATGTTGTGAAAAGGAAATATCTGCCCATATAATACTGCTGAATGGTTTGCATTATACCAAGTCAATGAGAACTAGAAATAACTGGGGCACTATTTATAGAAGAGTTTCAACATAGAGTTGCCGGCACTGTTTAAAATTTCTGAGTATTTTCACATACTTTGACTCGTGGCCTCAAATTCTGAGGCTAGACCTTGTCTTCACTGGCTATGAGAAATTGGACAGGCACATGGCGTCCCTAAGCCTCATACCCCATTTCAGAGTGTTATTGTGGGGGTCAAATGAAATCATATGAAAATGACAGTACCCAGCAGTGAGTGCACTAGGATAGACACCTCTTCCTGTTTTGCCATTGTTCTTTGAAACACCTAAGAGGAAGTTTCAACCACTCATTGAAACACTGAAGTATCTTTTCTAAACATGTCTTTGCCACATTTCACAGAAAATAAAATTTGTATTTAGTTGAAAGCAAGACTTGTCTTTTCCTTTCTTCTTCTTCTTCTTCTTTTTTTTTTTTTAATTAGGTTTTCTGCAAAATCATTCTGCATTGATTTTCCCCTCACTTTGTACGGGCAAACAAAACCTAATGTCCTGAAAACAGACAGGCAAATAGCCTTGATCCAATCTCTTGTCAGAGCTGGCCCTAGGCTTAAGCTGCCTAGGTTAGTGGCTGTCTACGTGGAATGAGTGAAAAGCATTCTCAGGCCCTACCTCTCCCTCCCCATGGCAGCTTTCTCCTGGGCCTGAAAGGACAGAGCTTCTTCCCATTTGTCTTAATCTACTGTCCACCAACCCTCGTTCTCTTAGAGGGGATACATAACAATGATGGGCATTTGTCTCCAGAGGGCCACTGCTACAATGCTAGCTACTAAAGATGTACAAGAGAATTTGGTTTGAATACAGAGGGTGTAGGCAGGTTTCTCCTTGTACTTATCTTCTTATAGTTTATCCTTTATAGGGAGGCTAATGAAAGCGATAATGGCATTTGGATACAAATTGCCTTTAAAAAAATCTGTTCCACCTCTCTGTTTTGCTTATGTTTATAATACTCTCATGGGAATATTTTTAAGTCTAGGGATGTCAAACATGTGTCATGTATGTTCCTCTCTAGCTCAGGGAAGGCCTTTGAACTGGGGGTTCTCACATCCTGTACTGCACATGTGGCTGCTAGACAACCCTAACGCACACTCCCAGCGGGCACTGCGCATCGATAAAACCTCGCTGCCTTCATGTGAGTGCCTTTCCGTGTAGAAAAGCTGAGCTGCCAGAGGTCAAATGGACCTAGTGCCTGCCATATGGTGAGCAGGTAGTTAAATAGACTTGTTCCAAGGTCTTCGGATTCCAGATAGAGTCTTCTTTTTCTTTTTTTTTTTTTAAGTTCATTTATTTCTTCTATGAGGGATAGAGAGATACAGACAAAGAACAAGAGAGAGAGGCACCCCCAACAAAAATCTTCATGTTATAATCCAACATAGCCCCAGGGCCCAGTTCCTAAGAATGCATGTCCAAGAAATGTAATACACTGTAAAGATATGTGTGATTCAATGTAATATAAAAAAGATTATGCTAATAAATAAAATTCAATAGTAAAAAAATAATGCATGTCCCTGCCTAGCTTGTGCAGGAAGGCTCTGGTACCCACACTCAGGGCCTGTCTGTGTGGATCAGGCATCATAGAGTATACTGTTCAAAACCAGCTGCTCTGATTTTTCTTCGCAATAGCAGCAAGAGGTTTCACTAATGAACAGTATCATTCATTTTTTAAAAATTTGTCTTAGTGTGTGTAGGCTCACCAGAGAGAGTGGGGAAGTGAGAAATTACTCCCCATGTGCAATCCCTTCTCCTCCATTTTCCTCTCTGATTTTGGGTACACACACATGCCTGGTGTATTTTCAAGATGCCAGGCCTGGGTCTCGAACTGCACAGTTGGCCATGTAGGATCAAGTACCTTCACCACCATGTCACTAGCTGACCTAATAGTACTATTAACTTTTTAAGTTAATTAAAGGTAGCCTAAAAAGGCAATACAACAGACTGGGTTATAAAAGAGGAGCTTTGAAGTATGATAGTGAGGCATTTATAGCATGGGTCAACATAATATCTCTAGCAAACTTTGGAAATAAAAAAAATTTGATGATCCTGGCATTTGGGACCATTTTCTAGGATCACCTGAAGTGACAAAGGATGGATCAGATGGCCCTTTCTTCCAAGATGCCTTGAGTGAAAAATAATCACAAATGTAAAATATAGCTTAGCTTTATTTCATTTGATAAAGTAATGAGGAATAAATCAACGAAACCTTAAGACCCATCATAATCTTGACCAAGAGATTAGCCCCTCATGATAACTGGTAGTTGCTTCAAGATTGAGAAAGTCAGATTTTGGAGATCGGAGCTGGCACTTTTTAGTTTTCTGTAGTAGTTCCATCTGAGTATCACCTAACCTGGTCTTATGTTACAAAAATGCTTTAAAAATTGATTTTAATTACTCTTCAAATCCAAAATGATGTGGGATTTCTAATTAAAAAGAGAACAAAATCCTAGTAATTAAACAAAAATCTTATTTTGGTCATGGTAGTGTACACAAGTTGATATTACTTGGCAGGCTGAGGCCTTATGGGAGGCCTAAGTTTAATTCCTGGTCTACCCTAAAGCGCCAGGCATGGAGGCGCAGGCCTGTACTCCCAGCTACTTACAGGGATGAGGCAGGAGGATAGTGACATAGGAGATCCTGCCTTAAACAGTAACAACAACAAATGCAGTTACTCTTTACTTTAGAAGAATTTGCTTATAGTTGGAGCAAAGTATCAGTTCTCTGCCTCTGTGGGATAATTGGTATAGACAGATGTGGAGTTTGCCAATAGATGTCCTGGTTTCCAGAATGTCTGTACAAGGATTTATTTAGGATATATTACAAATTAACATAAAATAAAAAAGATAACCTTATACATGGAGTAAATTCCAATGAGAAGGTAGAACTTTCTAACCCTTGAGTTGACCAAAAAATGGAATGTTGTGCCCTGAAAGAAAGCAAGCTCCCCTTCCCTGCATGTGGTATACAGGCCATTATTGGGAATGTTCCAGAGGGAAGCTAACATGGACCTCTACAATACTCCAGGAATAGTTCTAAGAACTTCATATGTATTCTCTCATTTCATTTGTGTAGCAACCCAAAAAAGAGAATTGCTAGTAATCCCATTTTTAGGTGCAAATACTGAGACACAGAAAAGCTGGAGTAACTTGCCCAAAGTGAAATGGAGGGTTATGATCTGATTCTGTGCAGTCTGTCTCCAGACAACCCATGCCTCAATATCCTATCCAGGATGGGCAATTTGAACAAGAGGACATTTCAGGTTCTATGCATTCATTTCTAAAATAAAGTTTTAAAGTCATGAAGTTACTCACTCAAGTTCAAACTAAGAAGTTGGGCAGAATCATCAGATCTCAGATAACCCAGAACTGGATGTACTCTCAAAGGCCAAATTGTCCAGCCTTAGCATTTTAGAGATGTAGAAGTAGAAGCAGAGAAGAATGAGGTGATTTGCCCAAATTCACAGCCAATAAAGTACAAGAATCAGGACTCAGAACCAGATTTTCTTAAATCTCGTCTCAGCACCCCTCCACCCCCCAGTAATTGTCGCACTTTGACGATAAGAGCTAAAAGGCATGGGATGGGCATATTATTGGAACCTTGAGTGGCACCTAGGATTTCTCGAGTGTAAGGTCCCACAGTCAGAAACAGCAGGACCTTAGGCAGGCAGCCTAACGGCCTGCTTACACAGAGGGCCAAGGACTAGACTCAGGTCACTCTGCATTATATATATTGGGGTTACATTTGCTAGGAAGAAGTGTCTTGGCAATAAAGATCTTGCTAATTTGAAAGAAATAAGCTAGATCAATGTCTACCAGCAAACTTGCCTTCATAGAGCATTCGAATATGCTATATAAATTCTAATGTCAAAAAAAAAAAAGCATTTCTGAAATTAAGGGAGTTCTGTTTGTCCTTTTTTTTGTGTAACATTGCCTCATCTTTCTTACCTAGTAAATGTTAATTAAACTGACCATCAGGATTTTTTTCTTTCTTTTTAAAAAGTTTTAAAACGTTTACATTTAATCACTGTACATATTTACAGTATACAATATGTTTTTGTAAGCATGAATACAGTGCATATAGTCAAGTCAAAGATATTGCCATATACATTATCATCAACAGTTAACCTTGACAGTCAGGATTTTTGAGAGACACCCTAGATTGTAGTAAGTTTTCTTATCATGGACAGAGCACAGCGAAGAACTAAACTGAGTGCTGAAGATCACGCAAATGGACAAGCAGCCTACACGCTCCAACCTCTCATACTCTTACCACCTCAAATCACCCTGAGAACAGGGAGAGAAGTGCACTGTCACACCTAACTGAGCCTGCTAGGAAGCTGTTTTCCAGTCCAATTGTCCCTGGGGACAGAGAAAGCCCAAAGGGCCACGGCTGTCTATGAAGCAATTTCGGTTTCTCAGCCCCACCTCGACAGGTGTTGGTATCTTTGGCAAACAGCCGTAAGAAGGGACGTGGGTGGAAGAGAACAGAAACCAGACAGGATAGAATGTGCAAGTGGTGAAAAAAAAAATCCCATATCTGCTTTGTGAAAGTGCTGCTAAGCTCCTCTAACACGATTACCAAAGGAATGAAGAGGTTTTCTTTGTCATGACTTTGTAATGGGGCAGAGACTTGTTTTCTCTGCGCCCAGCACTCCCTTCCAAGGCTGCCTTTGGAAGGAGATTAGCAGCTATTGGCCATCTTTGACTTACTTTGACTCACAAGGCACAGACACATGTTCAAGGGCTGGAAAATTGAAATCTTGAAGCAAAACAAGGAGTTTATATCACTGTTAGGTTGCATCTGTGTGTAGTAAAGAGAACCTAACTAAATGTACCTTCTCAATAAATAGTCTTCTTCACAAACCTCACTCCAATTTACAAGCAGTGAAATTATAAGGGTTACAGGTTCAGTGAGTACAAGAGCTAGACTTAAAACAACTTTACACATGATTCAAAAAAAAAGTCGGGGTCACCAGGTGGTGTGGTGGTTAAGGCGCTGGACACTCCCACATGGTTAGCCACAGTTCAAGTCCTGCACCTGGTGACTTGCTTTCTCACTTTCCTTCTCTCTCTCTCTCTGGTCAAATTAAAATAAGTGAATGAATAAATAAAATTAAAATAAATAATTCTTTGAAAAAAATCCAAGTGGAGAAAAAGGGAAATTACCATTAGGTGAGAAATGACTCTTACGCAGTGTGAAATAGCTTTGAATGCTGTACAAGAGAAATTATAGGATGATACAAAGCCAGTTTTCTGTGATATGTTATTATTTTTCTATTAAATAAAATGTTTAGAAATTGCTTTTTTCCTAGTACAAAATTAAAACAATTTTTAAACCTAGACAGCAGAAATATCTAGGTTTAAAATGAAATGAATCTGGGGCCAGCAGGTGGCCCAGTGGTTAAGGTGCTAGGCTACCATACATATAACCATGGTTTGAGTTCCAGACCCAGTGGCTTGAAAAATCACACCAGGCGTGTATGCATGCATGCTCAAAATCCCAGGAGAAGAATGGAAGAGAGGGATTGTGGCATGACCATCCTCCTGGGGATGATTTCTCACTTTCCTGTTCGCTGTTTCTCTTTGTCTCTCTCTAGTGAGTACAAGCATTCTATGGCAAAAACCTTAAAAAAAAAAAAATCTAATTTCACACAAAATTTATTTCCAGTGTTAAAAGTAAGAGAGAGTGTGGGTGAATGTTTTGAAAATTGCTGAGTGATATTAGTTAATAGTGTTACTGATATTATTTTAGAAGAACTTCTGACACAGTAATTGATTCTTGGCAATGAATCACCTAAGCACATGGGTTTACAGTAACATCTGTAAGTTGAATATTACATAGCTGCAACTAAATGAGTAATTTGTCGATTCTTTAATTTTTCAATTGCTTCAATCTGGCATATGACTAGAAACAAAAGAACATTATAAGGGGTAAGGATCACGGTTAAGTTTTCTTCTAAATAAATTTAAAGTTTCCCATCAGGTTCACTGAAAGCAGTGTTTGATAATAATTTTACTAATAACATTTGAATACATATGGAGAAATTATCAGAAATTAAAGCATCAAACTTAGCTTTTGATCTAGGAAGCCTTTTTTTTTTCCTTTTAAATTTCTTCCATGGATGACAGAGAGACAAAGAGATAGCACCCCCAACGGGAACTTGACACAGCGATCTATCCTCAGCCCATAGCCAGCCCCAATCATGGACACACACATGTCGAGCATTCTCAGGGAGGTCTCTGGGCACGAACTGGGAACCTTCCTCCATAGGTCAGCCTCATAAAGCATCACGCTTTACCCCTGCACCACGATCCAGCCTCCTGGTTTGCCTTTTGGATCTCTTACTTAAAAACGAGTACTCATTCATTTGAATATAAAAACAGCTAGGCAATGTACATTTAAGTTGTTACAATAAGTTGATGAAATGGATGCTTTCTCTTTTGGGGAAGTCACAGCCATTTGATATTTAATAATCGCCACAGAACCAATGCCATATAGTCTGCATATGCTGAGACCGGCTACTTTTCTGAGACTCTCAGGCAGTGTTCAGAAGTTCAGTTATTACTGCTACCCTGCAAGTTCTCTTTTCTTTATTTTCCTATTCTCAGTTCCTTCTCAGCTATCTACTGTAACAAAGGGGACATCATATTGTAAAAAAAATCTCAGAGGGGATAGGGCATACCACTGAAATTGTGTCCTATCTTTGAGTTAGAAAAAGAAAGTTCTTTAGGGTACTGTAGGCACAAAGAAGAGAGTTGATTTTCGAATAAATTGCAAGCCTATACCCTTGACAGTTATATAACCCAATAATCTAAGTTGAACTACTCTAAAGTTTGTTTGCCTGAACCAGCAGGTGACGTGGTGGTTATGACACATGGTTGACCACTGTTTGAGTCCCATATTGATCGGTTTGGAAATCATGCTGGGCACATATGCATGCAGGCCCCAAATCCCAAGCAGAGAATAGAAGGGAAGGGGATTTCTCACTTTCGCTGTCTCTCTCTGTCCCTCTCTCTCTCTGGCTAGAACATGCATCCTATAGCAAAAACATAAATACATAAATAAACATTAAGAAAAGTTACTTTGCCCAAGAGCTACAAGACTAGATTACTTTGAGGGTCTTATGGCAAATGTACTTTGCAGTCCTCTCTAATTCTGTTTATGGCCACACTATTTTATGAATGTGGACTAAAGGTGAATGTGTAACAGGTGACATTTTATCTAGCATTAGTGACATTGTAATCTGTCCATTTGATAAGAATAAAATATATTTCCAGTATTGAAACAAAAGCAACTCTTGCTTCTCTAGATAAAACCAATTACTAGTTTGAGCTCTCCCTCCTGCTCTCCTACAGCTCCTGTTCTTGACTGCTGGGGCAATCTACCCCTAAACTTGAAAGGGGAGGGGAGAAACGGCAGGTTCTGTGCCACACCTGAAAACTTCTTCATTCAAAGGTGTTTGACCTGCTCTGTGAGAATAGTTTAGCACTTCAGGAAATGGTCCATACTTTAAGCAGTATTTGCAACCTGAATTCAGTTTCATTCCTCATACTCAACCTTCCAGCTATGATTTGACTTTTCTTTTTGGTTTTAACCTTCTCCACTATCTAGAGAAGCCCTCTTGTTCATGCCACAGAGCCTCGTTTCATAGGTGGGGAGACAAGACTATTTGGACTTATATATAGTTATTTTTAATAGTCTTTAGAGCAGAAGTTTAATTTTAGAATCTGATGTATGAGAATCAGGTTAAATGCATGCAAGATGGAGTTGCAAAGGCATGACCCAATAAAAGAAGCATTCAACACTTTGGAATAGCAGGTAAAGAGTCAGAGAGGGAGGGAAAGGTGTGGTGATGATGTAAACTTTTGCTATGAAGATATTAGCAAGTTTCAGATTGCATATTTTAACAAGTCTAAACAAATGTCCCTGTTATAAAACAAGCCATCAAATACGGCTTATTTCTTGGTTTTGTTTGACTCAAGGGTCTTCTCTCTTATTAATCTGAATACTCTTTAGCAAGAGACCTTCTCTAATTCTGTTACAAATCTAGCACTGAAAAGATAACACGTGAATCTGAACTCTCAAGTAGGGATATTTCAGTAGGACTTTGAGATCTACTGGAGGTATGGTAGACCTCAAGCCTGTTCTCATCCACACACCTTCATCTCTGAGATATGCCAGAATAACAGGTAGGGAGGGGAACATGTAGACTTGTCTGAAAAAACACTTGCCTCATCTCTCGCTAGTGACTTGTGTCACAACTTCCCAGAGTCTGAGATCAAAAGATTTATAGATAATCATATGAGTTATTCATCAAGAAAAGGTTGAATATTTCTCAACTTAGACAAATGCTAAGTTGCCTGTTTGGTCCTGGCCCAGAAAGCCCACAGGAAGCATGATCAATCAGTTCTGGTTTGGACTTGAACTTCCAGATCATCCTTTATAATTGTAGGAGAAACACTGACTTGATGTTCTTAGGATACCCTGAACAGAATCTGGTCCCCTTTAGATAGGAGTATGGCTGACCCAAAGTCAGTCACACTTCTATAAGACTAAAGCTAGGAGATGCACAATAAATAAATACTTTTGAGTGTATAAAAGAATAAATAGATGAATAATATGCTCCTCATTTTGTGCAAATCATGTGTCAAGTGGAAGCTGACTTTAACTTGCATTAATTTGGGTTCTACAGTGTCTTATCTAAACTGACAGTGTCAATTACTCTGAGTCACAAAGCACTTGACTTTTCAAGTACTGATAGAAGACATTTTTCTTCTTTTAAAGTGTGTGAGAAAACACATAGAATAAAATCTTAACCATTTCTAAATGTATAGCTCAATAGTGTTAAGTACAGGAACACTGTTGGGCAACCTATCTCCAGAAACCTTTTTATCTTGTAAAACAGACTCTATACTCATTGAATGACCACCCCATTTTCCCCTCCTTCCAATCCCTGGCAACTATCATTCTACTTTCTGTTCCTATGAATTTTACCACTCTAGACACCTCATAAAAGTGGATTCATACAGTATGTGTCTTTTTGTGATTGATTTATTTCATTTAGCATAATGACCTCACAATAACACCCATGTGTTAGAATTCCTTTTCTTTTTAAGGCTGAATAGTAGTCCATTATATGTATGTATCACATTTTGCTTTTACATTCCTCCATCACTTGGATTGTTTCTACCTCTTGGTTATTGTG
Organism: Tupaia tana; assembly: GCA_026018925.1. Classification (NCBI taxonomy): domain Eukaryota; kingdom Metazoa; phylum Chordata; class Mammalia; order Scandentia; family Tupaiidae; genus Tupaia; species Tupaia tana. The sequence goes on along the minus strand of JAKSZU010000014.1, from coordinate 13,911,626 downwards.
TGGAAGATATATTTTTTTAAATAAGTATCAGAGTAGTACAATAAATGTAGTACTTGCTTTCCTAGATGAACTAAAACTTTTTATCTTTTAATACAAATTACATTCTTATTTCTCCCAAATCATACAGTCAACTGATCTTTAATAAAGGTTATAAGACAATGCCGTGGAGAAAAGAAAGTCTTTTTAGCAAAAGGTGTTGGAAGAACTGAATAGCCACGTGCAGAAAAATAAAACTGGATACCATCTCTCACCATTAACTAGAATTAACTCAAAATGGATGAAAGGTTTAAATATAAGGCCTGTAACTACAAAACTATTAGTAGAAAACGTAGGAGAAACTTTTGAAGATATTGGAATAGGCAAAGATTTCCTTTTTAAAAAAAAAAAATTATTTATTTAAATAAGATCCCTAAAACATAGGCAATATTCCCTAGAATAGATATGTGGGATTACATCAAGCTAAAAAACTTTTTCACAGCAAAGGAACTTAGCAGGAAAAGACAACCCTCAGGATGGGAGAAAATATATGCATGCACAAATGCCTGGCCTGTTTTCCAAGTCACTGTGTCCAAGACTCAAACCATCCAGTCAGCCATGTACAATCTAGCTCCTTAAACCACCATGCTACTGGCTGACCCTCTCCTCATTTACCTCTTAATAAAATTCCTTTGTTTGGGAATGTAAAACCCCACTGACGGACAGAGTGAGCTCTGGGTTGTCAAGAAGACATCAGCCAAGAATGCTTTGGCCTAAGAAATAAGTAAAGTTTGATAAGTATTTAGTGGTTGTTAGAAAAAAAAAAATACATAGGAGAAGATTACTATCAGACAAGCTAATTCAGTGTTAGGCCTCTTTCCTTTATTTTCTCTTTCCAAAAAAAGGTGCTAAGGCTTCCCTTCTAGTTCTATAGATTTGAAGTCCGCACATCAGATTGATCTACTTATGTCCATAAAATATACATGCTCAAGGTCCTACTTATGTACATAAAATATACTTGCTCAAGGTCCTCTCTAGTCCTGCTTAATCAGAATTTGGGGGCCTTTATGGAGGGTACTATAATCTGTTTTGTAAGTTTTTTATTTGGTCTGTTGTGTACCTGTGTAACAGTTGACTGGAGAAGTATCTAGAGAAAAGAGCCCAGTGCTAGCACCAAGGCTGTCTGTGTCCTTGTGGATATGTGTGTGCTTAGAAACATGAGGGACTGAGGCAGGCCCGACTGTGTGTTGGGAGGAGCAGGGACAGTAACAACTCCAGAAAGTTGCCAGTGAAGGTCTCTCTTGGGAGTTATTCCACATACCATGTCTACCATTTTTCTGTAGATGACCAATTTTTTTTTTTTTTTTTTTTTTTTTTTTTTTTTTTTTTTGGAGAGGTTTTTTGCTATAGGGTGCGTGCGCTCGCCAGACAGACAGAGAGAGACATAGAGACAGAAAGCGAGAAATCACCCCCCGGGGGGGGATGGCCACGCCACAATCCCTTCTCTTCCATTCTCCTCTCGGGATCTTGGGCACGCACGCACATGCGCCCGGAGTGAGTTTTAAGCCACCGGGTCCCGGACGCAAACCGCGGTCGACTACGTGGGAGTCCAGCGACATAGCCATTATGCTAACTGCTGGTTCCCCGAGATGACCAATTTTAACTATAGAAAAAAATATGAGTTGTAGCAAAGGGATCTCGGATTTTGGGAATCATAAATATGGTAAGGCAGCACAGTGAAGGAATTTGTGGAGCACATGAGATTCTTTACTGAGAGTAAAAATGAATAGCTTGAAGAAAGTACCAAACTGCACCAAGTCATTCAAAGCTCCAGCACCCCCCCCCCCTTTTTTTTTTTTCTCTTGTTTAGGGAAAAACCACCTCAGTCTTTCTGATTATTTGTTCCTACCCATGATTCTCTTGAAGCTTGTTATAGGTCACAATAGTGAAGGAAAATTTTCATGCTTGTTTTCACATTCATTAAATTGTTCAATTTTATTTCAGTGGCGTTTATAAGCTTCAAAGAAAACTAGCAGGAAAATCCAAAGTCCTCTTTCTAACTTTATTAATAGCAGACTAATCTGAGCAAGTGCCTTGATGTTCACTTTCTCTAAATGCCAAGTGAAATTTTTAACCCAATCACTGTTTATGTATGGATGAGTTAACTCATGCTAGTTAAGTGCTTTGAGCCTCAAATGTTGTAAATGAGACTGAAAACTGAGACAATGAAAAGAATACTTTAAGACTTGTTTTAACCTTTTTTATTTTTTTTTGTAGAGGTTTTTGCTATAGGGTGCGTGCGTTCGCCAGACAGACAGAGATGGAGAGACAGAAAGCGAGAAATCACCCACCGGGGGGATGGCCACGCCGCAATCCCTTCTCCTCCATTCTCCTCCCGGGATCTTGGGCATGCACGCACACGCGCCAGGGTGAGTTTTAAGCCACCGGGTCCGGGACTTGAACTGCAATCGACTACGTGGGAGTCCAGCGACATAGCCATTACGCTAACTGCTGGTCCCAAGACTTGTTTTAGCTTTGAAAGTAATCAGGCTAGCCCCACAGTGCAGTGGTTAAACTCTGCATATAGGAAACCAAATTCCACATGGCTGACCTCAGTTCAACTCCCAGCCCTAGTAGCTTGAAAAATATGGCTGGTGTATGCACATGCATAGCCAAGATTCTGATATCCTTATAGGAAGGAGGAATGCGGGAAAGGGGATTATAATGTGACCTGGACCCATTGCAGAGAGAAGGTTCTCTCTCTCTTTCTCTCTCTCTCTCTCTCTCTCTCTCTCATACACACATGCCCTCTGGCATTAAAAAAAAAAAAAAAAAAAGAAGTAAGCCCAGATTCTAAAAAAAATAGTAGTAACTCATGCTTTGTCAATGCTTTAAATCCGTTGGTAATCCCTATGTATATTTAACACATGTACATACACACACACCAGGAAAGAAAAAAAACACTTGTCTTTTGTTTCTGCCATAGGGCACATACACTTGCTAGAGAGAGATAGAAAGAGGGAAAGTGAGAAATCATCCTCCAGATGGGGATGGCCATGCTACAGTCCCTTCTCCGATCTCCTCTTGGAATTTTGGGCACTCACGCACAGGCACCCAGTGTGATTTTCAAGCTGTCAGGTCTGGGACTCGAACTGTATTCAGCCTTGTGGGAATCCAGACCCTTAACCACCATGCTGGCCCCCAAATTTGCCATTTTTGTGGCATAAAATTTCTCAGATCTCTTTCCTGGCTAGCCTAATTTTTGTTCATTACGAAGAAAAAATTTTGTAGGATCTTGAATTATTTTGTCATTCTAACAAAAAGGAAGGAATCTTGATTTGTTTTCAGAAAAGGTTTAATGGAAAGTAGTTTCTAGGCATTCTTTGATCATTTGTATTAGATTTTTTTTTCCTATACAAAACTTGCATCATGCTGTACATAGTTATTTATTTTTTTAATGATAGAGAGTGTGTGTGTGCTTGGGGGGATGGGAGAGCAAGAGAAAGCGCCCTCAACAGGATCTCATCATGCTCCGCTCCCTTACCCTCCAGCCCTCCGGCTCTTCGGCTCTTCGGTGTCTTGGGTGCCCATGCCCATTGTGTTTTCAAGCCACCCTGGGGATCTGAACCCCCACTGGCCATGTGACTTCGAGCGCTGAAGTCCAGTATGCTACAGATTGTGCCACCTAAGCTGAGCCACGCTGTACATTTAAAAAATAATAATAATATATAGTATTTACTTGTTTCTCTATTTTTCTCAGTAACACTCTTGAGTTTTTGATGGGACTCTTACTGCTGTCCTCTATGATATAGTAAATGAGGGACTGTCTATAAATTAGAGAAGGTAAATTCTACTAGAAATAGAATTTAACCTCAGAAAGCCAGGTGGGCATTTAACAGGAGCTGACCATTTCTATTGGCTTGATCTCCATTTTCCAAGCAAACAATCAACTGAAAAACTTTTTAGCCTAAGATCTGCATGTTTTTCTCAACAGGTTAAACTTTGCAAAGCAGATAAATTTTTAAATGAGAATGTAGCTCATTAGAAAAAAAACTAGCTTTTTTCTGATTCCTGATCATTTACTTTGGTTCAACAAACATGAGTATGTGTAAAGTGCCAGACTTTAAACCAGATGCTGAGTAGGCAAAGATAGAACATTATCTATTTTCTTCAGGAGCTTCTCTCTTATGGGAGAAACGGACAGGGTATGTATAAGGTTGTTCTGAGAGTACAGAGCTGAGACCCTTTGCTCTGTCTGGGGGTTCAAAGGTTTCTTGGCAGAGATATTGCCTGAGCAGAGTCTTGAAACATGAATAAGTTAGGCAGGTTAGGAAGACAGGCAGGTTAGGAAGACAGGGAGGAAAACATTCCAGCGTACATAGACTGAAGCTGATAAATGGCATTGGCTAGGTAGGACATCAAACAATGTGCAAGGTGTAGAGATTAAAACCATGAGGGATAAAGGCTGGGTTATGGATGATCATTTATACAGTTCTAAGAAATTTGAACTTTATCTTGTAGAGAATGGAAAAACTTTAGGCTTATATGCTTGCTGTATACAGATAGATCATTTTGCAGTATGAGATGGGTAGAATTGTTTTATTATTATTTTCTTCCAGGGAAACAGATCATTCCATGAAGAATGGTCACTCTCCAATCTCTTCCCCTCCATCACTCACTCCCTCCTCTCAGAATTTTGGGCACAAACACATGGATTGTTTTTCAAGCTGTAGAGTCTGGATTCAAATTGTGCAGTTGGCCATGAGGGAGCCAGTTTTCTTCACCACACTATGGGCTGGCCCAAGATGGGTAGACTTTTAAGAAATGTCTTAAGTGCAAAAGTATCAGTTATGAAAGCATTTCAATAGTCCAAGTGTGTTAGAAGGTAGTAGGGGGACAAGAACATGTAGGAAGAAAAATTGGAGTGATTACTGTGTGTATGTGAGGTGGTGGATGAGTGGAAAGATGATTATAAAGAAAGTATTGGATTCTGGAGTGCAGTGATTATTTTTTTAAAAGAATTATGTATTTAATTTTATTTGTTATTACTTTTTAATTTGACCCGAGAGAGATAGAGAAAAGGAAAGTGAGAAAGCAAGCCACCAGATCTGGAACTCGAACCATGGTAGACCATGTGGGAGTCCAGTGCCTTCCTTAACCACCATGCCACCTGCTGGCGTCTACTGCAGTGGTTCTTAAATTTTCATGTGTGATTTATGAACTTTAGTGTGTATAGGAATTATCTAGTATGTTTGTTAAAAATGCTAGTCCATGGCAGCTAAGACTCTGGACTCCCACATGGCCAATCGCAGTTTGAGTCCCAGATCCAGTGGCTTAAAACTTTCACCTGGCATGTGTATGTGCATGCCTCAGATCCCAAGAGGATAATGGAGAAGTGATTATGGTGTGGCCATTTCCCTGGGTTGATTTCTCACTTTCCTTCTATCTGTCTCTCTCTGGTGAGCACACATGCTCTATGACAAAAAAATATATATAAAAAGAAGATAGATTGGATTGATTTGGGGAAATGACCTTTTCACAACAGTCACACGGTAATGAGGAAAAATATAGGCATGCATTGCTTAACAACAGGGACATATTCTGAGAAATGGTTCTTATATGATTTTGTCATTGTGTGAACATCATAGAATGTACTTAAACAAACCTAGTTGCTAGAGCCTACAACACACCTAGGCTATGTTGTGAGGCTTATTGTCCAACATTGTATGTGCAGCTCATCATTGAACAAAATGTCACATGCATTGTATAACTGTATAGGGTACAAATCGAAAAGCATTATGCCAAATTTCCAAAGCATAAAAGTAAAATGTTTGGGTAATAAAAATGCAGTGTGAACTCAAAGTAATGTTGAACAAGATTGGAAATTTAGCAATCTGAAAAGTATCATGACTGGACATCATGAGAGCTGTCATGATTAATGGAAAATAGTCAAAACTTGCAGACTTGGTAAATGGTGAATAATTGAAATATGGCTCCACTTTTCTTGTGTAGAACCTTAAGATAGGAAGAAGAATTTTTAAATTAAATTAATTATTATTTTTTAAATTTGCCACAGGGCATGTGAACTAATCAGAGAGACAGAGAGAGGGGAAGTGAGAAAGCAAATGCACAGGGCCAAGACTCGAACCATGGTCAGCCAACTGGGATTCCAGTGCCCCAACCACTAGGCCACCACCTGGACCAGGAAGAAGCATTTTAATTGAGGAAAAGAACTAATACTGAGCCCACCAACACAGAGACATGGCAAGAATGTGGAAAAGAAGACATCCTGAAAAAATTTGAATCGCAAATCAATGTCATATATGGTGTGTGTTTCTAATTCTCATTTATACTATGGTACAGAAGCCATGAACCAAAAAATATAAAAGCAAGTGCAAAAACAATGAAACATAAACTGAGTATTGGGAGTTCCCATGGAAAGTAAGTGCTGTTGTAGATAAGCTTGCAAACTAAAATTACAAAGCATAAAGCTAACACATTGCTGAGAGAGAGAGAGAGAGAGAGAGAGAGAGAGATCTCATGCACCAAATAGCAAATTTTATACCCAGGAACTATTATTGGGTTGTTGGGAAAGTCATGATACATTTTTGTATATAAAAACATTGAAAAAGGGACCAGCAGTTAGCGTAATGGCTATGTCGCTGGACTCCCATGCAGTCAATCGTGATTCGTGTCCCGGGCCCTGTGGCTTAAAACTCACACCGGGCGCGTGTGCGTGCGTGCCCAAGATCCCAAGAGGAGAACAGAGGAGAAGGGATTGCGGCGTGGCCATCCCCCCTGGGGGGTGATTTTTCGCTTTCTGTCTCTCTGTTTCTGTCTGGCGAGCCCACGCGCTCTATAGCAAAAACCTCTCCAAAAAAAAAATAGAACATAGAAAAATATGTCATGACTTTCCCAATGACCCAATATTAATAGAGGAATCTGAAAAGGTTCAAATATATTTAAAAATTTATATGACAAGAATATAAATATATTTTAAATATATTTATTTCTGTTCCAATATATTTAAAAAATTGTATGTCAAGAATAAGGCATTATGGAAAACGAAGCAGGTATGAAAAAGAGCCAAGTACAAATTTGAAAATGAAAACTGTAATAGTTAGTATGTAAAACCATAACACAAATATAGCAGACAAGACTTAGTAAATTGATAGTTATTCTGGCGGAAATTAATGAGATTCTGCAGAAATCAAAGCATGGAAAATATGGAAGAACATTTAAGAGACATGGGTAGAGAGGAGAATCTCTACTATAAGTCTAATAGACTTGTTAGAAAAAGAGAGTGCAGGACAGGCAATATTTGATGTAAACATGATGAAGAAATTTCCATAAATGAAGGAAGACACAATTGCTCAGATTTAGAAATCATACTGTGCTTTAGCAACAAAAGCTTAAAATGGACATCTTGAGTCCCACTCTTAGAGATTCTGATAAACCAGGGCTGAAGTGGGATTAAGTGTCTGTACTTTACAAACTCCCTAGGTGATTGTGTTGCACAGGTAGATTCAAAAATTAAAGGAATGATTCTCTGCGAAACACAAGTGCACATAAAAATCACATGGAGAGCTAATTAAAAATGCAAATTCCTGAGTCTGACCATAGAGACTTTAGACTGAAGAAGTCCCTCCAAAGAGTTAAATATTAATAATGAACATGTTTTGTTATGGGTTGACTCCATGGTGCAGCAGTAACAGGCCACTCAAGAGAAGCTAAATCCCATAGGGTAACAGTGGTTTGAATGAATAATATAATGTAATGTAATATTATTCAGTACATATTACATGTCCAGCTTTGTTCTAAGTGTTATATATATATATATATATATATATATATATATATATATATATATAAACTCATTTGCACACGCGGAAGTCCCATGAGATAGATACTACTGCCATTCTCATTATACATAAGCAAACAGACCCACTCAGAGTGAAGGGTGACTTTATGTGTCAACTTGTCTAGGCTATGGTGCTCAGTTGTTTGGTCAAATACTAGTCTAGATGTTACTGCCAAGGTATCTGTAGATATGATTAACATTTATACTCAGTTGACTTTAAGTAAAGGAAATTAACCTCCATAATGTGACTGGGCCTCAATCATTAGAAGGCCTTAAGAACAAAGACTGAGATTTCCCAAAGAAGAAGCAATTTTGCCTCAAGACTACAACATGGAAACCCTGCCTGTGTGTTCAGGCTTCTAGTCTGTCCTGAAGATTTTAGGATTCAAGACTGCAATATCAGCTCTTGCCAGAATTTCTAGTTTGCCAGCCGGTCCTGCAGGTTTCAAACCTGCCAGCCCCCGCAACCATGTGAGACAATTCTTTAACATAAATTAATATTAAATTATGTTTTCAAAAGGTTCATAGAAATATGCATTATTAAAAAATCTGCGTGGATTTCAAAAATTTTTTGCAGTAAAATAAACTCATACCTTAATTTCATTTCTCACAAACTTTTTGAAGTCTTCTTGTACTTCACATAAAAATACTTTTATGTCATGCTCCAATTTTTAAAACTTCAAAAATTATATAATTTGTTACTGGTTCTCTTTCTCTGGAGAACCCTGTCAAACCTCTGTTTCAGTATAGAGAATAGATTAGTAGGCCAGAAAGGATTCAGGTACAGGAGAACACCAAGGAAAAACTAATTTAATAACTTGGGTATGTTATGATGGAAACAGGATAATTATGACTGAAGCTGAGAGAAGAAGGTGGATTCTAGAGATAAGAGATATTCAGGAATTACTATCAATGGCATTTGCTGATGGTTTGAATAAGGGTGGTAAGGGTGAGGGAGGTATCAGGAATGAACTCTAGTTTTCAGCTTCCATAACTGGGGGAATCATCATGGAATTCACTGAGGTAAGTAACACTGGAAAGTCGAGGTTTCAGGGTGAGTGAAGGCTTAATGTGTATGGTAGGGTGTTATTTGTAGTGATGTTGTGGAAATGCAAGTCTATTCTGAAGACTGTTGAATTTATATGAGAAGAAATTTCCACAAGGATCTATCAATGGGAATTTGGCTGTGTGAGTATGGTATTCAGTCAAGGAGGTCAAAGCTCAATGTATAAATTAGAATCATCCGTGCATAGTAGTGAATGAAAGATTTTTATTGAACATATTACCTATGGAGATATAGAATGAAAAGAGAAAAGGGTGTAGTGCCAGACTCTGAAGACCTTAACTGTTTCAGGATGAGATCAGGGGGATGAGCCAACTGAGGGAGAGAAAACATGAAGGGAAGAGGTTGGGAGGGAGAGGCATCAGGAGAACGTTACTTCATGGAACTCAAAGGAAGAGAATGTTCATAGAGGGGGTATATAAACAGGGCTGCATGCTGGTGAGAGGTCAAACACAATAAAGGTCAAATACTGTAAGATATTTATAAAGTTTAATGACAGGGAGGTCATGGGACCTTTGGGGGACTTGAAATGAATTTGTGGAAAGGGTGGGCTGAAAATTGAGTAGGACTTAAATAAGCAGATGTATTTCTACTAAGTACACATAATATCTGGGAACAATAGTTATCTCTGAGGACTGCAATGCTGAAGGAAAGGGTTAGGAGGGAGGGAGTATTTTTACTCTGTATGCTTTTTTTAGAGGAGACTTTTGCTGTAGGGTGCATGCATTTGCTGGAGAGACAGAGAAAGAGAGAGATAGAGAGAAAAAGTGAGAAATTACCTCCCCTCCCCCCGGGCTTGGCCATTGTACAATCCTTTCTTCTTCATTCTGCTGTGATTTTGGGCACAAGCCTCTGGGTCCAGGACTAGAACCACAGTTCACCTGATGTGGGAATCCAGTGCCTTAACTACTATGCCACCTGCTGGCCCCTCCATATGCTTTCAATGCTTTGATTGTTGTACATTGGAAATGTTTAGCTATTCAAACTGTGAAATTTAAAAAAGGTGGCTGAGAGGTTAGTAGATGGAGATAGCTCTTTAACAGTGTTTAGTTGGGGGACCAGCAGTTAGCGTAATGGCTATGTCGCTGGACTCCCATGCAGTCGACCTTGGTTCGCGTCCCGGACCCGGTGGCTTAAAACTCATGCCGGGCGCGTGTGAATATGTGCCCAAGATCCCGAGAGGAGAATGGAAGAGAAGGGATTGCGGCGTGGTCATCCCCCTGGGGGGTGATTTCTTGCTTTCTATCTCTCTGTCTCTGTCTGTCTGGCAAGCACACGTGCCCTATAGCAAAAACCTCTCCAAACAAAAAAAGAGTGTTTAGTTGGGGGGCCAGCAGGTGGCAGGGTGGTTAACACACTGGACTCCTACATGGCCAACCACAGTTTGGACCTGGTGGCTTGCCTTCTCACTTTCCCTCTCTCTCTCTCTCTGTCTCTTTCCAGTAAGCATATAAACCCTATAACAAGTTAAAATAATAATAATAATAATAAATCAAATTAAACTAAAAAATAATTCTTTAAACATAAGAGTGCTTGGTTGGCAAAGAAGTGTGTATGTGAGAAAGGAAAGAATTTTAACATTTTTGACATCATTGCACAAATGGAAAATAATAGTTTTAAAGAGGCATCGAAGCCAACTGAGATATATCTGAAGCACGGACAGTCCCTAGCACAAGACGGTCGTCCGACTGCTGAAACTTCCAGTGTGGTAACTCGCAGAACCTGCCAGTGGAGGGAAACACTTGTGCTGGTACAGAGATGCAGACATGTGGAACGGCTGGAGATAAGAACGCCTCCATTGTCTAATGGAATCTTCTTGCTGTGATTCAGCATACAGAGGGATAATGGGAAAGTGATGGAAGTTAATAAATAGTTCAGAACTAAGAGAGAGAGCCAGAAGGCAACTTTAGAAGCTTTCAAAGTGCCCCTCTCTTCTGTAGTGTTAAAATAGCCAGAGTGAGGAACGAACTCAGAATTTTATACAGTTAGGGTTCCTGAATGTCGAAAACATCTAAAGTCTTAGCCCAGGGAGGTCAGGGCTCTGGTTGGGACTACCTGGGACCCTGAAACCTGGTACAGAGACATCTGACTGGATACCACCGAAATTTGTGACTCTGAAGACAACCCTGGACCCTTAGAGCATGTAGCTGTGACTGAGTCTTCCCTGTAACAGCGGACACTTCCCCCACACAGAGAAAATACTGCAGAGGCCTCTCTTTCCCAAGGCTGAACAGGTGCTTCCTCAGAACTACCTCCCACCTCTCCTGTCTATCATGATTAAAATAAGGTAATAATTAAACATACTCTCTATGCATGAAGAAAAAATGTGAAATGTGAGTAAATTAAATAAAATGCAAAAACAAGTAGTATTTTACATACACCTGCAGAAGGGCAATAAATAAACCACGGCTACATCAGACGGACTGGAATGACCGAAGGGGAAAGTCAAGGAGAGGAACTGTACACACAGGCACTCGTGACTGACTGCGGTAGGGTGATACAAAACATTGTGAGCAGACTAATAACGACTGCCGTCAGGATTCGGAGAGGGAACCATAAAACTTGCATTCAAATATGATTTTCAACTGTTACGTTTTGAATGGTTGTAAAACTGGCTTAATGTTTCATTACATAAATATTTACAACCTTCGCTATCATGGCACACCTCACACCCATTCTTGGAACACTCAGTCCTCTGACTTGTTAGTTGGTAAACTCAGAGACAGAGCCATCGCGAGGCAGATATTGAGCTCAAACAGTCCTTGTGTTTAACTGAGAGCTATATAATCGTGTTTAAGTGTTAACAGGAAAAATCTAGTTGAAAGGGGGGAGTTTAAGCACACAAAAAAGAAATGAATGCTTCATATTCCAAGATTCCTCAGATGGCGAAAGAGAATTGGATCCAGCGCGAAGTGAAGGTTGGCCAAGAAGAAGCAGGTACTCTGTATGCGAGGTGGCAGGAAGATGAATAAACCTGTGTAACAATTCTACGATCATTTTCTCATTCGTGCTCAGAGTTCTTACTGGTAAATCAAAGAGACCAATGTAATAAAAAGAATTTACTGCTGAGAAACCCGGAGAATGAAATGGGAACACAGGCTGGCCAGGGAGATTTGCAGCAACCAGGAGAACCACCAAAACCTGCAACGGGATTTTCCAGGAGGCCCAGCTGGGGAAGCCTTTGGTTGGCATCAGGGGACGAGTGTCTACTACAGTCCCTGCCACCCCTGCCTTTGCTATTCTAGGAACGACCTTGCCCCGCTCTTTCCTGTGTCTCTTAGATTCCCAGTTCACAGCCCCGGGGAGGTGCGTCTGACGGCTCATGTTCTTCCACCTGCCTGCATAGGAGGCTGGAAAGTTGGCCTGCTTGGCTTGGAAAATGGGATCTGCTACTCTTGAAGACTTACATAGTGGATAATTTCCTCATCCAAGTAAGGGGTTCAGAATCTGGGGTAGCTAAAAATTGCTACCAAGATGGCTCTGCCTTTCTTTGGTAATTAGTAGATGTCCCATTAAGGTAGATGTATCTTTACGCATTAGCCATGGGGATATCTTGAGCTAGTTTTCCAAGTTTATTTATTTCTTCTGAGAGAGGGAAATATCCCCAACAAGTTCTTTGCACAACCACCCCTAGCATCAGCCAGCCAGATCATGGACACACACGTACAACTGGCGTGCACAGGGAGGCCCTGGGATGTGAACTAGGGACCCTCCATGGGAGTCCAGAATTGCAGAACATTGCTTTACTGCTAGGCCACTGGATGGCACTCTTTGAAAGAATTTTTTTTTTTTTTTTTTTTGGAGAGGTTTTCGCTATAGGGCACATGCGCTCGCCAGACAGACAGAGAGAGACAGAAAGCGAGAAATCAGCCCCCAGAGGGGATGGCCACACCACAATCCCTTCTCCTCTATTCTCCTCTCAGGATCCTGGGCGCGCACGCACACGCACCTGGCGTGAGTTTAAGCCACCGGGTCTGGGACTCGAACCTCGGTCGACCATGTGGGAGTCCAGCGACATAGCCATTACACTAACTGCTGGTCCCCTCTTTGAAAGAATTTTTAAAACAATCATTACTTTTATTAGTATTTTTTAATTAACATAATAGTGTTACAGTGTAGATTATTCCAGTTCATGAAAGCAATGTAGAGTGATTAAATCAGGGTAACTCATATACTCATCATCTCACATGTTTATGACATTATGTACAGTAATTTGTTACTGATCACATTCTCCCCAGTGTATTATATGACATGAGACATTATCCTACCTATCTGAAATTTGTTCCCATTAATCGGCATCCCTCTATACACCCCCACTTGCCCCATCTTCCCAGTATCCAGTAGTCAGTTATTCTACAGCTCTCTAGAAAGGGTCCTTTTCGCCAAGGGTCTTTTCCTGATTAATGCGCTCAGTTAGGCAAGCAGAATGCAGCTAGAGTTTAGCCCCAACTTGCCCCTCTGCTGGGTGCCCTTTTCCAATGACACGCTCTACACCTGCCAGAGATAAAGGGATTAAATATGATCGTGAAGGCACATGCAAAGATTCGGGCGGCAGAACTGATCCCAAACCCTCTAATCCATAAGGCCTTTATTTTACAACCAGCCTTAAAGCCGTAAACTACAGCTTTACCATTGGCAGGCATTATCAGAAAAGGCCCACACACCCGTCTGTTACTGTTGCTATCTCCAGGTTCTAATCTGAGTAAGTACAGAAGTCAGCAGGCTGGATAAATGCAAGTGATCTTGCTTCCACAAGTCGAAAGGTCTTCTTTGGATTTTCTGAAGCCTACCTTTAAGATTCTTCTTCACAAAGAATTTTTCTTGGCCTAGAACAGCCTGAGCTTTAAATCCTGATTCAGTGTGGGCAAGAGGATTGGCTTTAGGGAATGGTATTACAGAGAAGTTGAAGGTTTGTTTCTACTCCCGTGACCTTGTATTCCTCCTCATCTCGTCGTGGGACTTACAGGTCACCAACCCAAGTCACATGTAAATTACTTACCTGGCAACATCTTGACTGTTACAAGCTATTGAAGCCCAAGCTCTAGAAGATGAATCTCTAATGATGGCGTTTTGGTATTTGTAGGCAGTAAAAAATCCAGAGTCAGTGAAATCATCCTCGCATGCCAGGGAAGTTGGCTCTTTCTACATTCTGGGGTTCCTAAGGCTGGTATCCTCCAGAAACTCTCTTGAGCAGAGGTGAGGCAGGCTGGCTGGACCTCTTGAGACCACCCAAATCAGAGTGGCCAGACTTGGTCAGTATTTGGCCCTGTGGGTTGTGGGCACTAGTTGAGCTAGGAGTGCCCAGGAGGTGAAACTTTAGTGGGAATCCTGGTGGTACAACTGGGGCATGATAAGGCAATCTACATTTATTATTATTATTATTATTATTATTACTTGTCAGAGGGGCATGTGTGCTCACCAGAAAGAGACACAGAAAGAGAGAGAAGAAAAGCATGCTCCAATGAGGTGTGGCCACACCGCAATCCCTTCTCCTCCATTTCTCAGTCCTGTCGGAATTTTAGGCACATATGCACATGTACCTGGCAGATGTATTAAGCTGTCAGGTCCAGGATTTGAGCCATAGTTGGCCATGTGGGATCCAACTCCTTTAACAATAGGCCATGGGGCTGGCCCTATGCTTAATATTTTCAACTTAATTCAAGGTAAGATACAGATAAATCTCTCTAGTGTTTACACAGAGGTCTTTATCTCAGAGTAGATATTGAATTCCTCCTATCATATGTTGTATCTTCTGTGCAAAATCTACATAACTAGAGTTATTAAAATTTGAATGGGTACTGCCCTTTCTTTTCAGAATGAACTAAGTGTCTCTGAAGCAATAATGAAAGCTAACACTTGTTCAGCACTTTCTATATGTCAGATACTGCTCTCCGTACATTATGTATATTAACTCATAAGAACATCTTAAGAATTCCATGTGGTAGAGGCTCTTAGATCCATATTTTACAGGTGAGTAAAGTAAAGCAAAGAAGATTGGCCATGGTGAATGGCAGAGTTTAGGTAAGCATCACACCTAGCAGAGATGGGTTTTGAACCCTGGCTCCAAGTCTGAGAACTTAATTGTTACGCCAGACTGACTTCAGAAAGGAAAGCAACACAGGCTTTGGGGGAAAAAGGCCGACCCTAAACGTAAGATCAGGCATTAGACAGCCAAAGGCTATGAGGTAACATGGACCAAGGAAACGTACGTACAGAAATGGAAACAGATCCAGGGAAGTAGAGAGACCAGAGCTCACAAGTTGAGCAATGGCTGAATTCTTCTGTATTCTATTTGTTGTTGTTGTCATCTTAAAATTGTATTCATTTGTTTTCTTCAGATGAAAGAGAAAGGGAGAGTTTTTACACTGTGTTCTTCTCCCTTCCAGCCCTGCAGCCTGCCAAGATGGTGGGCTTAATCGCAAGCACACATGGTATGGTCAGGTAGACCAGGATAGGAACATGGAACCTTCCCTTCTAGTGCCCAGCATCACCGAACAGCGCCTCTGCTGCCTGTGCCACCTCGGCTGGGCCATGAGGTTGTCTCTGCCTTCAAGATACAAAGACCAGGAGTGTAGGGCCACGTGGGGGATTTACTTAGGAACCACTCTAGGAGGACATGAAAGTGTTCCCCTGACTTTAACTGTAATATAAGAAAAATACCAGGTTCACCCTTGAAGCAGCAGAGATACAAACAACAGCCCCTTGGGTGAGATGGTGGGATGAGGTGGTGGCACAACTGGCTTCACAAAGGAAAGATCCTGGGTTCAGGTCCCAGGACCCTCCTGAGCCTGCTGGCCCTCAGCCGTGTGATCCAGGCTGGCTGAGACCTGGGATGGGTCATGATGTGATGGTCCTGTTGGGAGTGCCTGTCTCCCTTTCATGGAAGAAACAAATCACTAATTAAAACAAAACAAACCCCAGAAATCTCTCAACAGTTTGGCCTCCAGACATAGTAAAAAGGGAAAAAATCACTTAAAATGGAAAATAATAAAGGGATTTTTTTTTTAAAGAGAATATTTCTTCAGAGAGAGAAAGAGAAAGGTTCCAGTACCACTATACACTCCCAACTTTCAGCCAGCGCTGGATCCTGGGCAAACATGGGCTGAGTATACTCAGGGAGGTCTCTGGACGTGGACCGGGAATCTTCTTTTGTGTCGTTGCCTCACAGAGCAGAGCATTTTACCACTGTACCACTCTCCAGCCCCAGAAATCTGTTCTTTTATAGTGGTGTTATTGAAAGGGAAGTAATTACAGTAAATATATAATCTTTCTAAGAAAAAAAAGAAAATTAAAAATAAAACACAACCAAAACCTCAGGCCCCCTTTCGTCGCTTCTTGTTATTCCCTGTGATTCGATCCTTGGGTGATGCTGTTATAGATGCCAAAATCAGGTCTTTTTTTTTTTTTTTTTTTTTTTTTTTGAGAGAGAGAGATTTTTGCTATAGGGTGTGTGTGTGGTCACTTGAGAGACAGAGAGAGACAGAAAGCAGGAAATATCCTCCCCGGAGTGGTGGGTGGCCACACTGTAATCCCTTCCCCTCCATTCTCCTCTTGGGATTTTGGGCACACACACAACGTGCACCCAGCATGAGTTTTAAGCCACCAGGTCCCAAACTTGAACCACAGTCGACGACATGGGAGTCTGACTACATGGCAGTAACCATTGTGCCAGCTGCTAGTCCCCAAACTTAGGTTTTAACAAGCATCAGCAATGGCTCTGGAATTTTTAGATAAGAGGCCTTTGGGACACAAATGATCCAGGTAGATGGGTACGCAAAGCAAGGGGCTAGGGTTGTGTTTGCATGGGAAGCACATGGTCTGAATTAAGTTAGCTTATGTGTGCATTTGGGATGGTCTGGGGGATAAGAGAATTTTACTCTTCAAGTCACCCTTTGGTGTGACCACCGATAAGCACATTGCAAAAGGAATGTCTCAGTCCCTCAGACACTTTGTCCAAATCTTCTCAAAGGTAGTCAGCACATACCTGTATGTCCGGGACACCTTCCTGACCACTCATTACAGATTCTTTGACTGTAACTTAGTCACTTCAGCTCTTCATGATGGACTTTTTTTTTAGGAACACAAACAACATTGTTCAGAAGACACAAATTCTTGTCCCTCAGCCAAAGTGAAAAAGATTTATTTGCTGAAGCATCTATGAGGGGACTTCAAAAAGTTGGTGGAAAAGTAGAAGAAATGAAGTAAGAGTTTATTTTAGTACCAAAAAATTTTGAAATCCATACATATGTCTTCTTAAAATATGTTTTTATGAATTTTTGAATACCTCTTATAGGATTTTACTCCTGTCTGACTCTCAAATTCTAATGAGGATAGAAAGGAGGGGGGGGGGAGGCATCTGATGAGATAGAAATAGGCCCACAAAAGAAACAACTTCATAACCACTTGTTGGTATCTGCATCTAAAATTTTCATTAATGTTATGTTTTCCTTCACAAATAGAATACTGTCTTACATTCTATTGACCGGGTATGTAAGAGCCCATTCTGTTTTATACAACAAAACCTTTATAGTTTGCCAACCAGAAAGGAGCAAAGTAATATCTTACAGTTTTTTTGTCTTGATTTGTTTATGAAGGAAGTTAACCATTTACCTGTTCATATTTTATGTCCATTATTATACTGGGCTTAAATATAAATTTAAATTTACTATTTTCTTTTAATCTTGTATCACAAATATTATTCCATATGTGTTTCTAAATAATTATTTATTTAATTTTTAATGTATTTTTTAAATTTGCTACAGGGCACATGTACTCACCAGAGATACACAGAGAGAGAGAAAGAGAGGGAAAGTGAGAAAGCAAGCCACCAGGTCTGGGACTTGAACTGTAGTCGGCCATGTGGGAGTCCAGTGACTTAACCACCATGCCCTCTGCTGACCCCAATTCCATATGTTTTAAAAATATATTTTTTTGTTTATTTGAGAAATACTGTCAGCAACAAAATAATGTAACAATATTCGCTATATGCAATTCAAGGGGAGAAAAATTTTTGTTTATCAACCTGATGTGCTTTCTGAGTATGGAGCATGCAAGAGGCAAGGCATGGAAATCCACAGAGAAGTCAAGGGAAGAATATGGAAGTCCCAAGTTTGAACAAGTGTCTGGAGAAACTGAAGAGCAATGGTGGGCTTCCAGACAAGGAAGCACATCTACAGGGTCGCCTATGACCTGAGCAAAAGGGAAAAGATGAAAAAGATCTGCGCAAGATGCAAAGCTTCCTGTCCAGAGGAGAAGGCACAATGCAATGACAGCCTACCGGTTCAGAAAAAGGAGCCAGTTCCTCCACTGCCCTCTACACTGCCACCAGACAACCGGCTTCACCAAGACATTTTGTAGGCTTGGTGCCAGCAATTAAAGATCAACTCCAAATGCCAGACATTAGACACATATAGGAGTCTGTGTGCCTATACTTACCCAGATCTAAAGGCTATTCCTATCACAGCAAAAGAGGTCAGGATTGAGACATCATTACGAAGAAAATTACAGGCAGGCCTAAGGAAAGCGTCTGCAGGAAGTCCTCAGGAAGGGATGTGTTTGAGAGGACTAAGCCTCTCGAAGTGGCTCCTCTGCCTGCCGAGGCTCTGCCGAACAGTGAAGAGTCTGCAGCTCTGCTTGAGGGAGTTAATACAATTGAGGGGACAATCTCCATCCGAGAGGCTGTGCTGGCCTCCAGGGCCAGAATTGCGTCAGCGGCTGGGAAGATGGAGGCAGTGGAAGCAGAGGCCATGGAATTCCCACCGGATGCCTATGGTGTCGGGTGGTGTATAGTCCCTGGGAAAAGTCTCCCAAAAACACAGGTGGTTGGGTTCACCTGCAGTTTCATGGTGGACAAGCCTGGGTTCCTGAGAAACAACAAAGGAGAGTGTGGAGACCAGCAGATGGCATAATGGTTATGTTGCTGGACTCCCATGTAGTCAACTGCAGTTTGAATCATGGACCCGGTGGCTTGAAACTCACGCTGGGTGCGTGTGCATGTGTGCCCAAGATCTTGAGAGGAGATGGAGGAGAAGGGATTGTGGTGTGGCCATTCTCCCTGGGAGGGGTGATTTCTCACTTTCTGTCCCTTTGTCTCTGCAGCGAGTGCATGCGCCCTATAGCAAATATCTCTTTTTAAAAAAATGAAGAATGTGTGCATTTTTTCTATTTCTGGCCTGCACTTCCCCACCTCCACACCTGGAGGACATTCTGTTGTGCCTGAAATGTCTTCAAAGGAACAAGGCCTTAATGAAAAGTCTCCAGTGGGATTAATATTCCATAAAAAAGGCACATCTATGGTTGTGATTAATGCTAGAAAAGTTGGACAGTTGACTCCACAGTGCCCTGGACAGCTGGACTCTGGTCCTCCACACCAGCTGAGCTTCCTGCTGCTCGTGGGCCAGGCAGACTGAGGGATGCAGATGTTACCCTTGGACCCCAACTGTGCCTGCTGCTTCACAGGTTGGGGTACAGAGACTACATCTGAAAATGGAAAAGACTTTCACAAATGACCATATATTCCATTTCATAAGATGAAGAAGTTGTTCCTACCACCAAATGTCTACCTGTTTGAACTAGAAAGGTTCAACAGCTCTTTGCAGTGGGAACTTCCTCAGTGGTGCACTGTGGAGGAGTTGGGACAAGAAACTCATTTGCATCTGTGTTGGATTTTTCCTCCTCGGAGTACTGATGACTTAGGAGATGTTCCATTCTGATTGTAAATTTAATAAATGTAAATATTTTAATCCCCCCCCTGCAAAAAAAACAGAAAGAAATTCAAGAGAAGAAGCTCCCTGAAAAATGAGTTAATAATAGAGGAAATATGGGCTCAGCTACTGTGACAGAGGTGGTAGGGCACCACTGAGCAAGGCCGAGGCCCCATGAGAGGCTCAGATATGGTTCTCGGATCAAGCTAAACAGGCCAGCAGGATAGCATGGCTCTGGTAGCCTAGCTAACTGGGAATCTGGGGCAGGAGAATTGTGAAATAGTGAGACCCTGTCAAAAATACCTCTCTCTCTCTTTCTCCTTGCCCTCTCTCATTAAACAAACAAAAAATAATAATGGAGAAAAAGCGTTAAGAACAACTATGATTTTATCAGATGGGCTAGAAGCAGGTACCTTTTATACAGAGGAAGCAGCATAAAAAAAGTGTGGAATTATGAAAGTATGTGTCAACCCTGAATGAGAAAAATGTAAGGCAGAAAGTTATAAAACCTACATTTATAGCAAGGGATTGGATCATGCAAACTATTTTTCTTTTCCTTTTTCTGTAGTGTTCATGTACTCGCTGGAGACAAGAGAGAGAGAAAAAGATATCACCCCACACACACACCCGCCGAGAGGATGTACACCCCAAAATCCCTTCTGCTCCGTCTCCTCTTGGGATTTTGGGGATGCAACACATGCACCTGGTGTGTTTTCCAAGCCACCAGATCTGGGACTTGAACTATGCAGTTGGCCATGTGGGATCCTGCTGCCTTAACCTCCATGCCATATGCTGGCCCAGATTGTGCAAACTCTTAAAGGCCATACCAAGGACATTTATTATGTGAAAATAATGGGTGATATTTGTATCCAGTGGAGGGACATTTGGAAATAATGCTAGACCAATGGGGGGAAACTTGGATCGGGGAAACTTGGATCAGGGAAACAAAGAACAGGGCCCACGCAGTGACCTGGTGGGGAACGCTGACAGGCCACACATGGCGGGACTGTGGGCACATGAGAGGGGAGAGTGGTGATCTAACTTTTCCCAGGTTAGCGCTGTCAGAATATGGGAATGAACTGGTTCTAGAAATGGGGACAGAGGGGCAAGCAGGAAGGTTTTCTTGTTCTTATCCTTGGTTGACTACATGGCTGGAAACACCTCCAACTGAAATAAGTCAGATTCTTTTATGGGTATGGAGGTCTGAGGGGTGAGAATGGGTGCAAAATAAGCCCAATTTTAACTTGAAGGTAAGAAGTCTGGGGAAGAGTCAGCCTTATTGTGTTTATTGTATTTAACATACAGCGTACTATTGGATGCTTGCTCACCTAGGTCCTGTTCTGGGTTCTGGGGATAGTTTTGTAGGAAAGACAAAGTCCTAGCCTTTAAAGAGGTTGTATTCTACCCACAGTAGCTAGAAAATTAATCTGGGGACATATTATTGGTGCACAAGAATATTTTTCTTCCTGGGTACATACTTAGAAGCCTTTTGTTGAGTTAATGTATAGACAGCACTTATGAGGGGCTGCCAGAAAGTCTGTGGGAAAATGGAATTAAATTTCAAGTTAGCTTTGGGGTAAAGCACGTTTGAAGTGCGTGCACACTGCTTTCATAGTGTGCATCTGCCATGGCTTTATGAAGACCCCGTATGCACGCTCCTCTTATCTCAGCCAAAGTTTGTTGTTACAGTAAGATTTATAGCTTTATTTTCCTTTATTTCATGTTGCTGTTTCTGTCTGTGATTCACTTGAAGCCAAGGTCTTGCTTAGCAATGAAATCCTCGTCAATTACCAAGTTCAACCAAGAAACTAGGAAATAGATGATAATGATTTGCTTAATGAGATACTGTTCAGAAAAGGCAGTGGTTAAACATAAACTCCCCGGGCCTCAGTTTCGTTTTTTGTTAGTTGAGGGACTTGCATGATTGATCTCAAAAGGCATCTCCCAGAGCCCAGTCCAGTCTGTTCTGTGTGACTTTCTCATCCTGTCACTCCCTTTTCTTGATCCCATCCACGGCTTTCCTCCTCCATCCCTCTGTCGCCTCCATTCCAACTCACTAGCCTCAATCCTTTGTCTCTCTGGGGCCAGCCTTGGGTTGCTGAGTTCTGTGGGAGGAAAACCTAACACATTTGCATTTTCTGACACTCACAGTTTGGGTCTCTAACCTCAATGGAGACCTCTAAATGGCCAGGCAGTCCTCTCCTGCAGCTTGCCCTGACTTTCCACAGTGGCCAATTCAAGTCCTCACCCTTTCACAAGACTAAACTTATCCCCCTGTACTGTCCACACACAACCTTGCTGTCTATTACACAGAAAGAACAAATTCATCTAGGTAGACTTGGCTACAAATAAAAATAGAGAAAGACACAGGATAAAGGGCCTAGACAGGAGTTTCCTTGAAGTACAGTCACTTGCTTTGCATCCATCCATCCCCCCCTTTCCTTTGCTCTCATAATGGAAGACAAGCCCCCTCCCTGTCTGTGACTTACGCCTCCCATTGCCCATATGTGCTCTGGGACCCATCTTTGCCTTCTCCCACCATCACAGGACTTTTCCCTTTTCATCATCCCTTTTTCTATATCTTCATACTGTTCCTCTCTAGGCTTATTCTTCCTTATCTATTTTTAAATTGCCAGAGGGCACATGTGTTCACAACAGAGAGAGAGAGAAAGAGAAAGCACGCCTCAATAGTGTAGTGGTGTGGTCATGCCACAATCCCTTCTCCATTTCTTTTTCTTCTTTTTTTTTTTGAGAGGTTTTTCACTGTAGGGCACGTGCGCTCGCCAGACAGACAGAGAGAGACATAGAGACAGAAAGCGAGAAATCACCCCCCGGGGGGATGGTCACGCCGCAATCCCTTCTCCTCCATTCTCCTCTCGGGATCTTGGGCACGCACGCACACGCGCCCGGCGTGAGTTGTAAGCCAACAGGTCCGAGACTTGAACCGCGGTGGACTACGTGGGAGTCCAGCGACATAGCCATTATGCTAACAGCTGGTTCCCCCTTCTCCATTTCTTCATCCTGTCTGGATTTGTTGCACACATGCACATGTACCCAGCATGTTTTATAAGCTACAGAGACAAGGATCTGAATCTGAGTAGGCCATATGGGATCCAATTCTCTTAACCACTAGGCTACAGGGCCAGTTCTAGGCTTGTTCTTAACAACTATAAGTATGCTTAAGGCTTTCCTTTCTTCTTTTTTCCTCCTCTTTTTCTTTTTCTTTTTTTTCTTTCTTCTTCTTCTTCTTTTAATTAATTAATTAATTAATTTTTTAATTTGCCAGAAGGGACATGTGCTAGCCAGAGAGAGAGAGAGAGAGAAAGCACCCTCCTTAGGGTATGGTCACACATCAATCCCGTCTCCTACACTTCTCCATCCCTTTGGGATTTGGGCCATGAAGGGATGTGTATCTGGTGTGTTTCTTGAGCTGCAGGGTCCAGGACTCAACCATGCAGTCAGCAAAATGAGACCCAGACTCCTTAATGCCACCAAGCTAGCCCAGTTTTTCTTTCTTAAAAACAAATGAACAAAGGAAGCATTCTCTCCCACATCTCTCTTCAGCTATCACCGTCTATTTTTATTCATGGCCAAACTTCTCAGAAAGGTGGCCCCACTCTCTCTGCTTCCACTCCTCATCTCCCACTCACTCCTCAACTCTTCCTGAATACTCCATTACTAGCCTGACCATGCTGAGTAAAACAGCCTTGACCGACTGCATGACTTTAAGTATCCCATATTACTTTCAGACTTCAAATCATTTTTAAGATTCTAATTGAATATGATTGTCCAGATGATGTCTATAAGAACATTATACTTTCTTGGGGAGAGTTTATATTAAGTATTCCTAATATTTGAGTATATTCTTTAGATGAAAAGCCTGTTTTCTCCATTAGAACTGGTTATTTTACCAAATCTAAAGGGGAAAAACACTCCCCATTGATAGGACAAATTTTGACTGAAAATGGCTTCATTCCAGAGACCCAGGGATTTGAAGGCAACATGGAGATGGAGTTGGACAGCAGAGGGGTACAATTGCTTTCGACCTCAAGTGCCCTCTCCCAGGGAAGGGATCACCTGTGCCGAATCTGCCTCGAGGGGACTCTTCTTCTGGAGTACAGTGTTTTTCACTAATCTGAGGAGGCCGAAGCATGTGAGTAAATCAGACTACTCTATTTAAACAATGTCAATAATGACTAGGTCTGTTTACTGCGGTGGAGTCCAGAATGTGGTCTTTCTCATGGCCTCTGTGTGAACATCACAGCCTTGAGGAATAACACGCAGATACACCAAGAAGTCCTGCGCATTTCACATAGTTTCTTTGGGTGATAGTTGCCATTTCTTAAGATGAAAACTTCATCTTTCTTGTTTTGGTTGGACGTTGGCATTCACTTGTTTAATTCCAAATGTGACCCTTTTCAAGTCAGTCCAGTTCCTCTTATTATCCCAGGGTTAGCTTTCCTTCCACACAGGACCCTTCTTAAGAACAGAGAATAGTGGTGGAATCTTGCTGTCTTCAAAGAGCCACAAAGAGAAGGGTGACACCCTTTGCTTTAAAAAATAATAAACAAATAACAAAAGCCAAGGTCCTGTGAAAGGGTGGCACGAGGCCCTATGTGGCCACAAACACTATTTCCTCCTCCTGCCTTCCCAGGGTTACTTGGTATTTTAGGAGCACCTGCTGCCGGTGTCAGCTGCCAGGATATTGCTGGCACCACATGGTACAAAACAACAAAAGAGCAAACATAGGGGACTGTTGGCCGGGCTGCCCGGCAGGCTGCCACCATGAATGCACAAAGAACAGCCACCCCATCCACATCCTGCTGCGTCCCCAAAACATCTTGCTCCTCCGTCACACAACTCGCCCTCCAACCGTGGCCTCCATTAGAGAGGAGACAAGTCTAGCTCTGGATGTAAAGCTCTCCTGAACCATTCGGAGTGAGCTGGGCAGGAACAGATACCCTCACAAGGCAGGAGTGAGCGTGTCAAAGAAAAATTGTTTCAATCAAATGAAACCCTTCATCTGCCAAAAATTGGGCACTTTTTTTTTATGAAAGGCACAGGTTGTTTGCTTACTTATTACCTGGTTTACATTTAATCATTGTACATAATGATTTTTCCCAGTGTACATAATGATTTTATTATGAGTACAGTATATGAATCTAGTCTCAGACATTAACATACACATTATCATCAACAAATACCTTTTCATTTTTGTGTCTGTTAGATGGGTTGTCTTCCCTCTGACTCCCCGCTGTCCCGCTACCCAATCCTCATACCCTCCTATACTGTTTCTAGTACCTATAGTTTCCCCCTGCTTTCATACCTTCCAGTTTTTCAGTTTCTGCCGTCGAGTGCAGTCATTAGGTATATATTAAGGGGGGACATATACTGACACTCTTTCAGTCTGGGTTGCTGTACTTAACATTAAGTCTTTCTTATTTGTTCACTTTTTAGCAAATGTCAGAGTCTCTCTCTTTTTTTTTTTTTAATGGCCAAGTAGTATCTCACAGTGTATATGTGCCATATTTTTTCTATCTGTTCGTCTGCTTCTAGACATCTGGGTTGATTCATGTCTTAGCAATTGTGAATAATGCTGCAATAAACATGAATGAGCAAGATTTTTTTTCTGGCCGATTGTTTTCCTATCCTTTGGGTAGATACCCATGAGTGGAATTGCTGGATCATATGGTAGTTCTATTTGTAGGTTTTTAAGGAAACTCCATTTTGTTCTCCACAGTGGCTGCACTAATTTACATTCCCATCAACAGTGTAGGAGGGTTCTCTTTTCACTACAGCCTAGCCAGCACTTATCATTCTTCATTTTTTAAAAATCTTAGCCATTCTGACTGGTGTTAAGTGGTCTCTCATTGTGATTTTGATCTGCATTTCCTTATTATAAGAGATTCCGAATGTTTTTTCATAAGCTTTTGGGCTGTTCATGTGCCTTCCTTGAAGAATTTTCTGTTCAGCTCATTTGCCCAGTTTTTAATTGGATTGTGTGTGTGTGTGTGTGTGTGTGTGTGTGTGTGTGTATTGGGGAGGTTGTGGTAAACTGCTTGAGTTCCCTATATATTCTGGTTATCAGTGCCTTATCTGAGGGATAGTTTGCAAATATATTCTCCCATTCTAAGGATTATGTGTTTACTCTAATTTTTGTTTCTTTTGCTATGTAGATGCCTTTTCAGCCTGATGTAGCCCCACTTATCTGTTTTGGGGATTATTGTCTGCGCTCTGGGGAATCTCATTTAAGAAGTCTTTGCCTACTCTGATGTCTCTAAGAGTTTCCTCTTGTTTTCTACCAGTAGTTTTATAGTTTGAGGTTTTATGTTTAAATCTTTGATCCATCTAGAGTTGATTTTTGTTAATGGTTGTTTGTTTACTTTTGACATTTTACTTTGTAGTCTCTGCCAAATCTATTTCTGAAAACATCTGTCTTACCCATTACAGTATGTTTCAACTAAATTGTCTCTAAATCCTATTGTCTCATCATAATGTTTAATCTACTTTAAAAATGAGACTTTGAGGCACTCATGGATAAAATACGTATGCTAGTGCCTTCAAGTATGGAATTTCACGATTAGAAATATATTCATTATCAGGGCTGGCAGGTGGCATGGTGGTTAAGGATGCTGGACTCCCACATGGTCCACTGTGGTTCGAATCCTGGACCTGGCAGCTTGCTTTCTTACTTTCCCTCTCTCTCTCATTCTGTTTCTCTCTGGTCAAATTAAAATAAATAATAAAGTTAAATAAAATAATTATTTAAAAAATATATATATTCATTATCTGCTCCAGGATCTGTGAATGGCTTATCAGAGTTCTCATAATTCTGATTGCTATAGAACAGGGCAAGAAGAAAGACACAAAAATAGAAACATAACAGCAAAGAAATACACACTGTGTGTCTTAGTTTGTTATTATGTTGCTAAACAGAAATACCTGAGATGCGATGATGTATAAAGAATAGAGGTCTATTTGGTTCACAATTCTAGGGCATGGAAAGTCAAAGAGCATGAGGCTGGGCGTCTGACCAGACAGAAGCAGAAAGGAAGGCAGGTGCATACAAAGAGAGCACTCAACCTGCGGGCAGCCATCTTACTTTTGTAACAATCCCTGCTAGTGGGAACTAACCCATTCCCATGAGAGCCAAGAGCCCCCTTCCTCCCTTGAGACAGCATTAATCTATTCATGAGGATGGTGACCCCATGATCCAAACACCATTACATTGGGGACCAAGCTTCTAGCACATGAACCTTTGGGGACAAACCTTGTCCAAGCCATAGCACTGGAAAACTCTTTAAAAAGACTTTTAGTTCATGATTTTTGTAAGTCTAAGTCTGACACAAATCAAAATCTATAACAATAGCCAATCCATACAAAGTGTATGCCAGGAACACACACTTTTCTAATTCGCTAATAACAAAGGAGATTAAAATAGTCATTCTAGAATATGTTTATACATTTGTTTAGGCTACTACTTTCCCCCCTCTTACATCACATAGAGTATTATCAAATCTGGCGGCATGAGGAATAGGAGAAGGAACTTGCCCTGTAGCTCTGAAGTAGGATCTGGCACTGTACTAGCAGTTGATTGGGTCCTAGAAATATGCTACTCTTGACTAAGGCGTACACATTACTTGGATAGTTACTGTGTAAATGATCATAAGATCAACAACGGCTTAAATCTCTGGGGGGAAAAATACGTCAGAAAAAGATAAAAGAAACTTTCTTGGCTAAAACACAGGCCAAGAAATTAAAGTGATGAAGCAGAAAGTGCTCATGGTCACAGATGTCATCCAATTCAGATTGCTTGTGTTTGTTGCTGTGGACAGTATGTCCAAGAAAAGCTGCTCTCGACAGGCCCCATATAGTGGTGGTTATACCTCGTTCCTGTATTTATTTATTTTGACTGTTTTCTTATCTGGAGAATAATGGAGCTGACCAGTTTGCACTTGAGCTATCATACCTAGCGCCATGTTCTAAGATTCTAGGATAATAACTGAGGTGATGTAGAGGGTTGAAATTTGTAGGCCACCCCAGACCAGTTAACTTGTGGATATGTAGCATTTATTACATTTAAAAATTTTTAATTAGTTGCCAGTATTTAAAAATTGGAATATTTTGGGAACCAGCAGTTAGCGTAATGGCTATGTCGCTGGACTCCCACGTAGTCGACTGCGGTTCGCATCCCGGACCCGGTGGCTTAAAACTCACGCCGGGCGCGTGTGCGTGCGTGCCCAAGATCCCGAGAGGAGAATGGAGGAGAAGGGATTGTGGCGTGACCATCCCCTCTGGGGACTGATTTCTTGCTTTCTGTCTCTCTGTCTCTCTCTGTCTGTCTGGAGAGCGCACGCGCCCTATAGCGAAAACCACTCCAAAAAAAAAAAAAAAAAAAAAATTGGAATATTTTGAGCCAGCTCCATAGTGCAATGGTAAGTTCTATGCACTGGCAGCTAGGTCCTGCATGGCTGCGGTTCCAGTCCTTGCTCTAGCAACTTGAAAGCATTCTGGGCACATTTGCGTGTGTGCCCCAAATCCTGAAAGGATGGAAGAAACAGGGTTGCAGCACATTATTCTCCTTTGGGGGAGAAGGGTACTCTTTCTCTCTGGTGAGCACACTTGCCCTATGGCAATTATTTAAAAAAATAGATTATTTCAGAAAACTAGAAATTTACAGCTGTTCTTGCAAATAGGGCTGACAGCATCATTTTTAGGTTCAAGTACAAAACGTAAAGCCCAGACATTCCTTGTTCAAAAATTAAGAATTTCAAGATAGTGACAGCAGAGCATTAAACTAAGTGTGGGCCTTCCTAAGACCAGGCTCCAATGCACAGGATGTGTGCCCACTAAGCCAGCTTGCTTGAAAATTCAGAGGAGCCCTAGTCCTCAGGCAAAAATCGACGTGAGCTGAGAGGTGGTGGGCTGGCCTTTAACACACAGCCTGCCTCGTGTGGGTCAGCACTGTCTCCTTCACTCCCTCAAGTATTGTCCACATTCGCCATTGCCCTTGCTCAGTGATTTGTTCACGTCAGCGTCACTGAGCTCATTTACACCACCTGCCTGGCCCCTGTAGAAATAAAAGTAGTGCTCAGGACGTGGTCTAATGGTTATGATGCTGAACTCCCACATGGCTGACCGCAGTTTGAGTCCCAGACTCGGCAGCGGCAGCTTGAAACACACAGCCTGTGTGTGTACGTGTCCAAAGTTCCAAGAGGAGAATGGAGAAGGGAGTACATCATGGCCATCCCCTCTGGGGGGTGATTTCTCACTTTCTGTCTCTCTGTCTACCCAGCAAGCGCACGAACCCTATAGTAAAAATCTCTCTTAAAAAAAAAAAAGAAAAAACAAAAACCAAAAACTACTCATACCAAGACAATCTAAGTGGTCATCCTCTAGGTACAGTGACTTGCTGAAGGCTTTATTGAATGTGGAATTACCCCTCCTTCAACACACACATACACAAAGGTTGGTCAGCTTTTTTTTTTTAAGAGTTATTTTATTTATCTTTATTTATTTATTTTAATTTGATGGGGGGTGGGGGTGGGGAGACAGAGAGAGAGAGAGAGAGAGAGAGAGAGAGAGAGAGAGAGAGAGAAAGAAAGCTGCCAGGTCCAGGACTTGAACTACGGTTGGCCATGTGGGAATCCAGAGCCCTTAACCACCATGCCACCTACTGACCCCAGCTTTTTTTGTTCTTAAGGTGCAGTCAGGGGTGAGCTTTGGCAAGAAGTAGCTCAGTAAGCCCCACAGACGCATCCCTCCTCCAAAACCTCAACCAGCCTTTCTTTCCCCACAGAGATTACATAGAATAATGCAAGTGGAATGGACAGATTCTAGGTCTTTAAAGTTTATTTTTATGAAGATCCCAAAGACTCTGTTCTGAAAACTACCACACTGCCCCCACAATGGCAAGCATAAATCCTAATATAAAAATCACCCTTCATTTGCAAACAACACCCATGTGAGGTGTTGAATAGCAGTCATTCCCCTTGACCTAATTTGATGCACTTTGATGAGCTCTCTGCTGAGAGAAATAAGTCCTGCCCTCTGGGAACTTGGAGGAAAAGTCTGAAGGGCCCAGTTCTTCGCAAATGTAACACACTCCAAAACTCCATGCTTTGTTCTCGCGAGACTCAAAATTCAACCTAAGCTTGACGTTTATGTCGGGCTTCACCGTGGCGATTGGGCTACACTCCACGATTGATGTGCCTGCCGAGAGCACATGAAAGCTGAAATACCTTCTTCCAATAGTTTCCCTTTTCCCTTTGTTTGATCTGATGTGTTTCCTGGCACCACCGAGCATTTCATTTTTTCTGGACCATTTCCAGGCCAGATCTGGTTTCTACACAAGATTTATTTTACACAAAACCTGAAAGGGTTCAATAGTCAGGGTTCTGGTTGACTCACTCTGTCAGATTTTTCCCACTTGGTCAACATTCTTTACCTCATTTCCTTGGTGTAGCCTGTGCCAATACTTTTGTATTCATCTCACTTAAAAACCCACCTGATAAATATTTGATAGTTTATTTGTGAATAAATAAGTAATAGATTTATCCCTTAAATGACTGATATGATGAAACATACTGCTTTGTATTTTAATAATTTTGTTTCACCATTCTCGCTGTTAAGCCAGGATAACTGTGAATACATTCAGTCATAACTGAATGTATTTAAAGTGCTTTAAGAAAACCATGAACTTCCTAGAGCTTTGTTGTACCTCAGGAAAAATAAAATACTTGAATGAAAATATCTTTTTAACATGTCTTCATATTTGCACTGGTCTTTGTTCTTCCCTGCTGAAATTTCTGCATCCCATTATACCATTATAAACATGTAAATTGCATGTATCCTACATGTATGTATTTTGTTCACTTCTTTGGAATGTCTTTAAGAAAAGAGGTGTCCAGTGTATTTTTCTTTGTAGTTTTGTCTGCATCCCACCTGGTGACTACAGGGATCTCTGTGTCCTGTGGTTACTGAACGTGTATTAGGGACAAATGACTTAACTTGACGACCACAGTACTTAAGCTATTCAATCTCAAACTTCTTTTGCTCTTTTTTCTCTCAACTCTATACATTTAATTTCTCACCCAGTTATTTGAGAAGTTCACATGTAAGGAACTCACATGATACTGCTTTCCAAATCGGTGGCTGTACCTTCTACTTGCTCTGTTCCCTAGCCAGCAAGGGCAGGGCGCTCTGACTCCCCGTCTTTATGTCCGGAGTCTCTGGTGTCTAATTTTAGCCACTTTCATCTTCTCCCCTGTCAATCTCTGTGCCATCCTCAGCCCTGGCAAACTGAAATCTCAGCTTTCATACTTAGGGTTTTTCCTCAGTCCTCGGTGAGTCTACAATAATGGCTCGTATTTTGTTAAGCATTTCTTGAGTGTCATACAGTCTTCTAAGTTCTATATAAATTATTTTATTTCATCCTCATAGAGCCTTACGAAATAGGTACAAACATGACGGAAATTCATTGCTTCTCAGACAGTTTTTTCCCACATCTCTACAATAAAAATGTGCCTTAAAATAAAGTACTGGCAAGATTTAGAAGATCTTATTTGTACATAAAATGATGGTTCATATATATCTCACAATCTATAGAAGCTTAGTTTGATGAAATGTAATATCCTCGTGTAGTCAACAAGGAAATACAACTCAGAGGGGTTAACTTGAGGTCAGAAGATCATGAATGAAAGGATGGTGTAGTGATTCTTGCCAGTTTTATTTTCTCCACAATCTTCTTTTTATGATCATAGGTAAATGCATTATTTTAAAAACCAGGACCAGCAGTTGGCATAATGGCTATGTTGCTGGACTCCCATGTAGTCGACCGCGGTTCGCGTCCCGGACCCGGTGGCTTAAACTCACACCGGGTGCATGTGTGTGCGTGCCCAAGATCCCGAGAGGAGAATGGAGGAGACGGGATTGCGGTGTGGCCATCCCCCGGGGGGTGATTTCTCGCTTTCTGTCTCTTTGTCTCTCTGTCTTTCTGACGAGCGCATGTGCCTTATAGCAAAAACCTCTCCAAAATAAATAAATAAATAAAGTAAAAAAAAAATTTAAAATGATCATTTTTGTTTTGTAATTAAGTTTACAATAGCTTTGCTGTAAATTTTTAAAAAAACATTTAAGAAAGATGTACCTTGATTCCTATTAAGATACTACTATTGCCAACGTTTTAGTGTGTTTTCTTCCTGACTTCTTTTCCCTCTTCACACTCAGGTATGTCTGTGGCATTGGTAGCGTACTGGTGATGTGGTTTTCACGCCTGCCTTTTCATTCAGCATCTTATGATGAGCGCTTCTCCGTGTTATTAACATCACGGGCTGTCTAACTTTCCACTGTGGAGTTTGCTGTAGTTTAACCCTTAGACTGGTTCCACGTTTTCACTGTAGGAACATGTGACGTGCCTTACAATGACCTGAGACTCCAGGAACTATTGATATTTCTTTTTTAAATTATCAGGATCTCCCCTGCTTATCAGGAGAATGACAGAATAGGTGCTTCTCAGACTAAGGAAGAACTGTGAGCCTGAGATGTCTGAAAAATCCAGGGTCCGGGTGGGAGACATTCACGTAGAGAACAACAGCTTCCTGTGGAACTGCTGTCAGTGTGTTCAGGCTCTGTGGGAGGGGATATATCCTTGCTAAAGAAGGCCCAGGCTTGAGACCAGCAAATGGTATAATGGTTATGTCACTAGATTCCCACATGGACAACCGCAGTTCGAGTCCCAGTCTTGGAAGCTTGAAACTCATGGTGTGTACATGTTGCCCAAGTCCCGAAAGGAAAATAGAGGAGAAGGGATTGTGGTGTGGCCATCCCCGGGGGTCTGTCTCTCTGGTGAGTGCACGTGCCCTATAGCAAAAATCTCTAAAAAAAAAAAGCAGCCCAGGCTACATATTTTTGTCTCGTTTAGCAACAGGACTTGCCGTCATATAAGCCCAGGTTGCATCACTGAGTAGGATGCTGCTTTCGTAGTGCTGGGTTATAAATGTAGGATACACATAACCGTGGATGTGGGAATTGGAGGCCAGGGAGCCTGGTGTAGGTATTTTTAGAGCTCTTGATCTTCTCAGTCTCCCGTTCTTTTTGCTCTCCTCGGTAATGGCAACAGAGAGAGGAAGTAAGTAACCATCACAGCAGAGTTCAGTCTTAACAAAGGTCACAGTGGACTGAAGAAAAGGAAGTTTTCGAGAACCCATGGGAAGGCTACACATTCCTGGCAGCCCACTCACTAATCCTCTGTAAGACATTTTGTAAATATTCCACCTTCAGAAAATAACCACTATCAATTTTGGTTTTTATTTCCTGGGTGCATTCATGTTTATTGTTGTGATTAAAATATGTCTTGAGAATGAATGTTTCTTGAAGACTAAGGAGTATTTTTTTTTTTGAGAGATTTTTGCTATAGGGCGCGTGCGCTCGCCAGACAGACAGAGACAGACAGAGAGAGAGAAAGCGAGAAATCACCCCTCAGGGGGAATGGCCACGCCGCAATCCCTTCTCCTCCATTCTCCTCTTGGGATCTTGGGCACGCACGCACACACACGCGCCCGGCATGAGTTTAAGCCACCGGGTCCGGGACGCGAACCGCGGTCGACTACATGGGAGTCCAGCGACATAGCCATTACACCAACTGCTGGTCCCACTAAGGAGTATTTTTAGAGTATCACCAATTAAGAGTCTTCAGAAGCATCCTTCACTTTTCCTATGAACAGTGAAGAACTCCCTTTGAAACCGTAACCATAACTTTCTTTCAGAGAAGACGAAGCACCTCAGCATCCCTATCTATTCTGTCCTCGTCAGTGCTGGCTCCAAGCTCGTGGCATGACACGGTGCGTGGGAGGTACTGTAAGAACTACTGACTGCGAGGAAGACCAGGCCTCTTCCTTTCTCAGCCCTGTAAGCTGAGGTTTGAGGGTACGACAGGGGTCAGGAAGATGAAAGGGGAGGGATTACGTATGCAGGGTGAGAGTTGGATAAATGACATGTATTGGTATAACTAATACTGGAGAGCTTACATCCAAAACTTTGTAAGGAGTCTGCCTGATTCTTGTTATTCAGTATGAAATAATGAGTATTTCTTTGAGACTAATGGGTCCATTTCTCAAGGCAGCTCTTGCATATAGCTAAAGCGTAATCCCCGCGCATGAAGAGCTTACATTCTAATAAGAGGAAAGAAATGTCTCTAGAATCATCGTAACCCAGTGTCATCTGAGGCAGGCTAGAAGAAAAGATTCCAGCTTTCACAGGAAGAGAAAATTGTGTTTAGTTTCAGGAGAGACTGACTGTGAAAGTCAAG
This sequence comes from Tupaia tana, assembly GCA_026018925.1. NCBI lineage: Eukaryota > Metazoa > Chordata > Mammalia > Scandentia > Tupaiidae > Tupaia > Tupaia tana. The sequence continues at coordinate 13,877,715 of JAKSZU010000014.1, read as the reverse complement.
TAGAAATTTAGCCTCAGAAATTGGGCAAAAGGAGCATGCTAAGGAAAGACTCCAAAAGGTAAAATAAAAGAGTGAATTTGGGAAAGTTTGCAGATTCCGGTTGACTGCTAAACCATATGGAATATTTGCTGATGTGTAAGCCAGGCCAATTTTCTCTTTAATATTTCAATAGAAAACCAACTAACTAAATAAATAAAAAGAGGCCGGCAGGTGGCTTGGTGGTTAGGGGTGCTGGACTCCCACATGGTCAATCATGGTTTGGGTCCCAGACCCAGCAGCTTGCTTTCTCGCTTTCCCTCTCACTCTGTCCCTCTCTGGTCAAATTAAAATTTAAAAAATGGGTAAAAAAAATAAAGTTCAATAAAATAATTTTTTAAAAAATATTTCAATAGTTGTACTATCTACTACAGTGAGGATCCCTCTGAATTTCTTATAGAATGAGATGCAGTTTTTATATACCCCATACATACCGTAGGAACAAATAGAAAGCACTAAGCTTAAATTATTTTTTTAAGTTATGCCTTAGGGCTGGCTCTGTGGTGTGGTGGTTATCATGGCTGGATCCCGACCATGTGGTTGAGTCCGGGACCTGATGGTTTGAGAGTGACTCTGGGTACGTGATGTGCGTGATGCCCCAAATCTCAAAAGGAGGGAGAGATGGAGAAGGGACTATGGTGTGACAATGTTCCAGGGTGGCAGAGTTCCTTCTCCTCCCCCTCTTAGTCTCTCTGTCTCTGGTGAGTGCACATGCCCTCTAGCAATAAAGCAGAAACTATAAAACAAAACAAAACAAATGCCTATTAGCTTAAAAGCTTAAATAGGATTTAAGGGCATGACCATTATTTTTATTTCTTCTCCTGAGTTAAGATGCTTTCTGAGATGGTTGGTAGGTTTTGGCCTCTGTAGTTAACAAGAAATTAAATGTTTTGGAACCAGGTAGCTTTGACTTTTTAATTTTTTTTTTGGGGGGGGGGGAGAGATTTTCGCTATAGGGCGCGTGCGCTTGCCAGACAGACAGAGAGAGACATAGAGACAGAAAGCAAGAAATCACCCCCCAGGGGGGATGGTCATGCCGCAATCCCTTCTCTTCTCCTCTCGGGATCTTGGGCATGCACGCATACGCGCCGGCGTGAGTTTTAAGCCACCCGGTCTGGGATGCGAACCTCGGTCGACTACGTGGGAGTCCAGTGACATAGCCATTACGCTAACTGCTGGTTCCTTGACTTTTTTTTTAAATAACAAGCTTATCAATAATTTAGAATCTGTTTTTCTCTGCTTTGTGAAAGAAAAATATATACCAGCCTCTTTAGGCCACTGGGGCACTTAGCAATCTTTTTGTCCCCTTTTAATTACTCTGACATCACATTTTCTTCACTCATTAGGTGATAATGTTTTTGCAGGTCCAAGACATTCACAGCCATCTTACCCCTCAGAGGAGAGTTAAGCAATTAGCTGCTGACCCTCAGGGGATGGTATTGTTTGACTCTGCCCTGGAGAATTCTTGTTTGCACATCAGTTTCTCCCTTTAAAAAAATCTTCCTGGTGAGGGATTTGGATTGTTTTTCAATTCTAAATCATTGCCTGCAAAGATGTTATGAATGTAACACATTATAATATAAAAAAGGAAAATTTTGTATGTTTTGTAAGGTTGGGTTAAGCACTATAATAATTGATATTAAAGTTGTGCTTTTTGTTGTTGCAGAGAGGAAAATTTCCTTTTTCATCTATGCAGGTTCATTGGTGGGGGCCCTATGAATTTTACTGACAAAAGACAGGTTAGCAAGAGCAAAACCAGAAGTTTATTAACATATGCCTCTTCTGCAGCCATGAGTAACTCAGAGAGGTTAGAACCTGAACTTGTACATGGGGACTTCAAAAAGTTCATGGAAATGGAATTAAAGTACGAATTTATTCTGGTATAAAACAGCTGAAATCGATGCCATCTTTTTTTTTTTTTTTTTTTTTTTTTTTTTTTTTTTTTTAAGAGGTTTTTGCTATAGGGCGCGTCCGCTGGCCAGAGAGAGACAGAGAGACAGAAAGCAGGAAATAACCCCCCAGGGGGGATGGCCACTCTGCAATCCCTTCTCCTCCATTCTCCTCTTGGGATCTTGGGCATGCACGCGCGTGCGCCCAGTGTGAGTTTAAGTCACCGGGTCCAGGACTCGAACCACGACTGACTACGTGGGAGTCCAGCGACATAGCCATTACGCTAACTGCTGGTCCCATCTTTTTTTGTTTTTTAATGATACACATTTTCCATGAATTTCTTGAAGATTCCTTCTGTATTTCCTTAACAATCAAACAAACAAACACAAATGTTGTAGACAAAGGAAAAGGTCTTTGAGTTTCTGGAGAGGCAAATTTTGGGAAGACAAATGTCTGGGAGAACCAAGGGAAGGTAAAGACGGGTCGATACAGTGCTTCTGTAGATCCCCCTGATGCTGTCTCTAGCTAAAGTCGAGAGTCCTTCCTGCTGATTAACCTCCATCCTTTCTGGCAGAGAGGGGAAGAGGACGTCTTTACAAATTTACATCCTGCGTTTAGGCCTATGGGGAAGGGCAATGAGCTTTGTTCTGTATTTGCTTTTTCTCAATTGCCTTTAGCTCAAAATATTCCTTACAAGAACATGGCAGATTTTGAGGTGGCATATTCTATTATCTCTCATTAGTATGACTTCCATTTTCTTAACCTGCTCTCTAATTATTATCTCTTAATTGTGGATGCATAGTAAAGAATATTGGGACCAGCAGTTAGTGTAATGGCTATGTCGCTGGACTCCCATGTAGTTGACCGCGGTTCGCGTCCCGGACCTGGTGGCTTAAAACTCACGCCAGTCGCGTGTACGTGCGTGCCCAAGATCCCGAGAGGAGAATGGAGGAGAGGGGATTGCGGCGTGGCCATCCCCCCGGGGGGTGATTTCTCACTTTCTGTCTCTCTATCTCTCTCTGTCTGTCTGGCAAGCACACGCGCCCTATAGTGAAAACCTCTCCAAAACATATGTAAGCTTTTGGGTGTGTAATGGAAAATTTTTTAAGATTTCTTTTGGTTGGAAAATGAGTTTTCCTGAGAGACTGAGAATGTGACTTCATTGTTTTTATGCAATTTAGTCTAACACTATTATTGCTAACTGTAGTGATTTGATCTTGCATAACTAAAAAATTGACTTGTTTATTAATAAGTTTATTAATTCTAGGAATACAAACAAGAAATCATCTGAAAAAAAGTACTGGTTTCAAATATTGGAACACTCTGATGGTTCGTGCTTACAGAACTTTGCTTTAGTAAAGAAAGCAAAAAACAAAAAATACCCTCCTCCTACCTCAACAATCATTCAAACCGTATGGAATGATTGCTATGAATGGCTTTTGGTGATTTGGTTCAGAGGTTCCCAGGAGTTCTTGTTTAGTGAAATCTGTTTTCAGTCAGACATAAACAGGATATAAAGGTATGGTTTGGGTTTTGGTGATTTGGTTCAGAGGTTATATAAATATAGTATGAGGAAGACATAAAAAAGATAATGTTGCTGCCTTCAAGAAGTTTACTAGTTCTTTTCTTTTTTTTAAGAGAGACTTTTGCTATAGGGAGTGTGCACTTGCCAGAGAGACAGAAATCAAGAAATTACCCTACCTCTACCCCCAGGAAGGATGACCACACTGCAATTCCTTCTCCTCCATTCTCCTGTTGGACTTTTGGGCATGCACTCATACACTCCTGGCGTGAGTTTTAAGCCACTGGGTCTGGGATTCAAACTGCAGGCGACTACGTGAAAGTCCAGTGACGTAACCGTTATGCCATCTGCTGGTCCTAAGAAACACTAAACACTTTCTTTTCTATTTCAGATGGCATATGTGCATGCATGCAAGAGAGAGAGACAGTTCCCCCACAGTGGACTGGTCAATTTAATTTCCTCCAGTTCTTCATTCTCTCAGGATCTTGGACATATGTATGTGCCTGGCATGTTTTCACACTGTCAGGATTTAGAGTCAAATCCCAATTGGCAGGGGCCAGCAGATGGCTTAACAGTTATGTCGCTGGACTCCCACGTAGTCAACTACAGTTTGAGTCCCAGACCCAGAGGCTTAAACTCACACTGGGCGCCTGTGCATGCGTGCCCAAGATCCTGGGAGGAGATGGAGAAGAAAGGATTGCGGCATAGCCATCTCCCCTGGAGGGGTGATTTTTCACTTTCCCTCTCACTGTGTCTGTCTCCAGTGAGCACATATGCCCTATAATCAAAAAAAAGCTCTAAAAAATGTTTATGTACATATCCTTGGAAAGAATATAGTTTTGCTAATTGATGGACAGAATGATGCATATTAGAAAAATTTTATCAATTGTTGGGTTGTCCGAAAAGTCATAAGGTCTTTTTCTGCTTTTCTTTGCAAAAATACATCATGAGTTTTCCAACAACCCATATATTTATTAAATATTTTTATTCTAACAGTTTTTGCTGATTTATCCAGTTTCTAAAGGAAGTGAGTTAAATATACAGCTATACTAGTATATTTATCTTTTTCCTTTACATCTGTCAATACACACGCACACGCGCGCTTAGTCACAGTTAAGTAGCATTAGGGGCCACGTGGAGGCTTAGTGATAGCATAGCTGGACCCACGAGAAAGATCCTGAATTCATGTCCCAGGACCCTTTTGGACTGCCTGTCTCTCTGTCTCCATCTCATTATTATAGAAAAAAGTAATAAATAAATTTTAAAATTCATTTTACTCATTTCATTGATTGTTAACATCTTGGTAGATAATTTTTGTCATTATGTGGGGTATCACTGTGAAAACTTTTTGCCTTAAGCTCGATTTTTTTTCTTTTTACAGTTTGTTTTATACATGACAGAGAGCACATACATATACATGAGACAGAGAGAAAGACAGACACCTTTGGTTCATCAGAATCTTGAGCACCTGTGTGCACACCAGACATGTTTGGGGCTGACCAGGGATCTGAACCCACAGTCGGCCATGTGGCCTCCAGTACTATAGTTCAAGCATGCTGCTCTGCCTGTGCCCCCAAGACTGGACCTTAAGTTCCATTGTATTTCATATTGTTGTGGTAATTGTGATTTTATTTTTGCACAGAATTTCTTTACACTTTTTATTTTTACCCATTCTATGCTATTGCTTTAAATGTGTATCAGGAAGGCAGCATAGAGCTGGGGTTCATATATATACCTTGTATTTATTGCCGTAGGGTGTGTGTGCTCACCAGAGAGACGGAGCGTGCCCTAATGGGGTGTGATCATGCCACAATCCTTGTGCTTCAATTTCTCCTTCCTATCAGGATTCTGCACACACACATATGTGCTCAACGTTTTTCAAATTGCCGGGACTGGGCAATTGGTCATGTGGGTTGCGACTCCCAGTGCAAAGCACTTAACCACTGCACTATGGGGCTGGCCCTGGGTTTTCTATTTTTAATCCAGTCTGATAGTCTCTGGTTTTTAATGGTGACTGATTATATTCATTGCGATTCCTATTTAGACTTGTTTCTGTCGTCCTATTTTGTATTTTCTATTACCTCCCTTTGTTTTGCTCCTCTTTTTTCATGATTTCTTTTTAGTCCTCATCCTAGACTGAGCAAGTTTTTTGTTTCTCTCTTCTTTCATTTTTTTCTCTCAGAATTCTCTTATTTTTTCTCTCTATTATTACTCTGGAAATTATGCACTCTACTTTCTATACTTTTATGCTAATTCTTACCTTCTTAACATGTTTATCTGAACAGCAAAATCTATAATCAATCAGCAATCTGGGAAACATGGTGACCTTTAGACGCCTGCAGAAATGCGCTTCTGTGAGCTTCATTAGCAATGGCTATGAGAGCATTTGTATACGAAAATGCTATCTGCCTGTAGTTGTCAGTTATCTTCCTGTTGTTGATACACTGAGATCAATACCACAGGCAGTATCAGGCTAAAGGAAGCCATATGTGTTTATGCGATTTTGCCCCAAAAAGATCAGAGAAATTACATAGCACCAGCCGTTTTTGCATCTTCAAATGATTTACATCCTAAAGCAATTGGCTTTGCATTTCCATTTCATCTTCTCCCATTTTCTGCCCTTTAAAAGAATAAATCTGAGGCTGGTTCCTGGTTGAAACTTCTCCATCAGAGAAGTTGGGCCCACCCAATCCTCGCTTTTAGGCACTTGTGTGGCTTTGTGTATTTGTTGTTGCATTTATTTCTTTTCTTTTTTCTTTTTTTGGAGTGCTTTTTGCTATAGGGTGCATGTGCTTGCCAGAAAGACAGAGAGAGACAGAGAGACAGAAAGCAAGAAATCACCCCCCAGGGGGGATGGCCATGCCGCAATCCCTTCTCCTCCATTCCCCTCTCGGGATCTTGGGCACGCACGCACACGTGCCCGGCGTGAGTTCTAAGCCACCGGGTCCGGGACGCGAACTACAGTCGACTACGTGGGAGTCCAGCGACATAGCCATTACGCCAACTGCTGGTTCCCCCTGTCACGTTTATTTCTAATCCACAGTCTTCCCCATTCAGAAAAACATGTTCAGCTGAGCAGGATCCGGTAAGCATGTTTAAATCCTATTCCAAACATTACAAGAATATTAGATTTCTTTAACTCAAATCTTTCTCCAGCACCTACAACCTTTCATGTTCAGCTTGTTCAAAATGACCATTTCATCTTGACTCAATCTGTAGAAAACTTTTATTTTGATTGGTTTCAAGCCTACAGAAAAGTTGAAAGAACAGTATAATAAACACCCTTGCTCTTCACTTAGATTCAGCAATTATTAACATTTTGCCACTTTGTGCTTCCTCTTTCTCTCTCTCTCTCTCTCATGGCAGCTGTCCTGCCTGAGTACTTCAGCTTCTTCTATACAACCACGATGCCACCATTACATCCAAGAAATTCAAACTGATTGAAGAATATTATCTAATTCCCAGTCACATTCTAACTTCTTCAATGGTTCCAAAGTTAATATCTTTATAACCCTTTCTTTTTTTTCAATCCAACATCATTTCAAGGATTATGCACTGCATTTCATTGTCATATTTCTTTAGTTTCCTTTCATCTGGAGACTTGACCTTTTATTTTCTTTTATATCCTTGACATTTTTGATAAGTTCAAGATAGTTGTCTTGAAGAACTATAAACACTCTTTTTTCATGAGTTCCATTCTATTTACACTAGTTGTTGGTAAATTTTTTATGTTAGTTTCTCAGGTTGGGCATGCAATGCTTTATGTATCCATGAATTTGGACCTGGCATCCTCAAACAGAGCAGGCCTAGGTTTTCAACTTCTTGCGGTCAATTACATTTTGACACACAGTGCTGGGTAATTAAAAACTTCCTTCCTACTATGCCAGCTCTTTCCTGTCCCTAGTGCACTGATGGAATAGTCTTTCCTGACCTTCAGCTTTAAGCAGGAACCTCAGCTCCAGCTCTCGCCTCCCAGGGGCCCAGAGCCCATGGTCTGGAATCCCCTCTCCAGGTAGTCAAGCCCCCAGTTGTTAATCAATAATTTGTTTCTGATTTTCCTTGAGCCCCTTGGCTTCAATTCTAACACAACATTCTTATTTTGAGTTATTCTTCATGTTTGAAATCAGAATGTCCTTTTCTTGGTTTTAATCTATCCTATGTATTTAAATTCTTTTTTTATGGTGTAAAGAGATTGTTCCATATTACCCAACATTTAAATGTCTCAACAGAGCTTAGATGATTTTCTTCTAAAGAAATCTTCTAAAAATTATGGAAGGCCTGGCTTATTGTTGACATGCTGTTGCTTCTTTTTTTCTTCTTAAAGAATCATTTTATTTAACTTTATGTATTTATTTTAATTTTGACCAGAGAGAGACAGAGTGAAAGAGAGAGAGAGGGAGAGAGAAAGTGAGAAAGCGAGAAAACAAGCCACCAGGTCCAAGACTCAAACCGTAGTAGGCCATGTGGGAGTCTTGCACCCTTAACCACCATGCCACCTGCTGGCCCCAACATGCTGCTTCTTTGTCTTGGTGTCCGATAAGGAAGTGACTCATAAGATAGAATCTGTTCCTATGTATGTGATAATCCCCATTTTAACTAATTGAATATCCCTTTATGGATCTTTTCCGGATCTTCAGATTTTCAGAAAAATAGGAAACTTGAAGTTTGACAAGTGTCACAGACAAAAAAGATGCCAAAGAGAGTTGTTATCAATATGCCATAATAGTTGGAATTCTACCATTAAGAATTAATTTTATGTATTGATTTATTTCATTTATATGACTTTCACAGTATGTCATAATTGGTGATTAATTTCTCAATAAGTCGTGTCTTCGTTGTCATTATCTGATTATTTTCTATTAACAGCTAGCTGGAGAAAAGAAAATGTCACACTATAGATGTTTTATTTTTATGGGAAGAAAGTTATATAAAAAACTCAGGATATAAAAATGCCTAACGTGCAACATGGTTTGCTCACTGAATGATTGGAGATACATACATGCGCGCAATTTTGAAGTGCAATTTATTCTTATGATAATTACAGATTTGATTTTTAAGTTTATTTAATTTTTATTGCAATAGTGCAAAACTCTTATAAACTTCAAAAATACAGCCTTTTTTTTTTTTGTAATTTTTGTTGTAGGGCACACACTCACTGAAGATGTGAGGTAAGGGAGCAAGAAAGCACCCCCCGGGGCAATGGTCATCCTGTAATCCCTTCTCTTCCACTCCCTTCCACATGTGTCGGTGTGTCTCTCAGGCTGCCGGGTCTGGGACTCAAACTACTTAGTTTTCTATGTGAGATCAGTCACCTGAATCACCACACCACCATTTGACCCCTAAATACAGCATTTCTTATTTTCATTAGCACAGAAAAAATAATAAACCTTGAGGCTAGAAGAAATAAGTGACACTCTAAGGGGAAAAAAGTTTATTTTGCTATTAGAGCCTCATCTCCAAACTGACCATTGAATTTTGAGGGCCCCTAGTGCTTATTTGCAACAAAATAAAACAAAACAAAAACAACTTGTACAAATTTAGAAGTGGCATCCCTCAGAATGAACTGTAATCAGTTAGCTAGCTCTAGAATAGCTAAATTTTGCATTTGTTTGCTTGTATATATAAGTGTTTCCAACCCTGTTCTCACTTTTTCAAGAGGTTTTGCCTTTTGACCAAGCTTGCTGGGTGAGTTTACTGAAAACAATACATTAACATATAATTTTGATTCTCATGGGCTGCCAACATATGTCTTAAAGGTATTATTAAACATTCTATACTTAGTTAAATTTAAAATTTTTACTTTTTTATGAAGAAGTGTGTGCATGTATATACATATACATACATATATACACATGTGTGTGTGTGTGTGTATATGTTGTTGTTCATAGATTATAAAGTCGTAGGAGTAAGGAGGAAACAGTTCCCGTTTCCTTTTGCCTTCAAAACTTAGACTTGTTCCTACTTACCTGCCAGTTAACGTGAGACAAAGGGGACATTATGAACAAAACTTCCTCCAAATAGATACATGGGCCTCATAATCCTTAGGACCTTGGAACATAAGTATATTTTGATGTAAGGTCTTTGAAGAAGGAATTAAATTAAAATGGGATCTTTGGAGTGGGCCCTAGCACTACCTGACTGAGGTCCTTATAGACAGGGGAGATTTAGACGCTAGACAGATGTGTGCTGTGGGAGAGCCCTGTGAGGACACTCTCAGAAGACTGCGTGGGGGAGGGCATGGTCCTTTTCTCTTTGAGGTTCACTGAAAATTATGGACACTGGGCAGATTAATAAGAGATAATGCACATTGATTTTATTTAAAGTGTATATGTGTGTATGTGTGTGTGTGTGTGTGTGTGTGTGTGTGTATGTGTGTCATACAAAATATGAACTCAGATGGGACAGTTGGTTGAGGCAGAAGGGAGAGGAAAAGGGCATGTCTAAGGCAATTTATGAGTAAATAAATTTTTTTTCTTAGCCTTTGCTATAGGACATTCTACAGAGAGAAAGAGAGGGAATGTGAGAAATCACTTTTCAACGGGATAGCCATGCCACAGTCCTTTCTTCTCTATTTTCCTCTCAGGATTTGGGGAATGTACATGCACCTGATGTGATTTTCTTTTCTTTTTTTTTTCTTTTTTTTGAGAGATTTTTGTTATACGGTACATGCGCTCACCAGAAATACAGAGAGAGACAGAAAGTAAGAAATCACCCCCCAGGGGGGATGGCCACACTGCAATCCCTTCTCCTCTATTCTCCTCTTGGGATCTTGGGCACACATGCACATGTGCCCAGTGTGAGTTTAAGCACCAGGTCCAGGACTCGAATCACAGTCAACTACATGGGAGTCCAGCGACATAGCCATTATGCTAACTGCTGGTCCCATGATTTTCAAGTCACCAGGTTTGGGACTTGAACTGTGGTCGACCATGTTGGGAGTTCAGTGCCTTAACCACTATCCCACCTGTTGGCCTCCTGAGTAAATAATTTTGGTAGGAGAAAAGAATGGGTTCAATGTTCAATGAAGAGTAAGTGATTCTCCTAGAGAGCTAGGTGGGCCTGAGAGATGGGCAAAATCCGTTCTGGTGTACTGACATTCCTTGATCTTCCTTCTTTTTCTTTCTTTCTTTCTTTTCTTTTTTTTTTTTTTTGGAGAGGTTTTGCTATAGGGTACATGCGCTTGCCAGAAAGACAGAGAGAGACAGAGACACAGAAAGTGAGAAATCACCTTCCAGGGGGATGGCTATGCCACAATCCCTTCTCCTCCATTCTCCTCTCAGGATCCTGGGCATGCACGCACATGCGCCCAGTGTGAATTTAAGCCACCGAGTCTGGGACATGAACCGCAGTCGACTACATGGGAGTCCAGCGACATAGCCATTACGCCAACTGCTGGTCCCCATCTTCCTCCTTATGATATAAGTTCAGTTATTGAAACTTTGGGGAGGGCACCAAAGACACTTGCTTTCCTCTTTGGTGGGTCTAGCATTTAAAGAGGCAATGGAATATCAGAGTGAAACCCTTCCTAGCATTTCTGGTGAGAAAGAAGAACAAAGATGATCAAGAGACAGGGGGCCAGGAAAAGGCAGACAGAGAGTTTGATTGTGGCTGTTTCTTTAATTCAGCTTGTCAAAGTACCCGTCTTTGAGGTATCATTTTCTGAGCTCCAACACTGGCAAGTAAAGGAGAAAACCAAACCTGCTGACACCTTGATCTTGGACTTCTAGCCTCTGTAACTGAGGGCGAGCATGTCTGCTGTTTAAAATGCCCAGCCTGTGCATTTTATTAAGGTTGCTTTACAATAAGTCTGACTTATGCACGGGGTAATCACGCCATCCCTTCAGTCTTTATAGGAACGAATGGAAATTACTCCCAGAGAGCACTTTCTTTACTGACCTTAGAATCCAGGTCAGGACAAGAATGTATCCAATGAACTCTTGACTAAAAATCTACAAGAAGGTGGCATAGTAATTAAAGCTCTGGACTGCCATGTGGTCAACTCTGGCTCAAGTACCAGGCCTGGCAGCTTGGAATTCATTCTGGGCATGTGTGTGTGTGAGTGCCCAAAATCCCAAGAGGAGAATGGAGAAGGGACTGTAGCATGGCCATACCCCCCGGATGATGATATCTTGCTTTCTGTCTCTCTGTTTGTGTCTCACATATGCCATATATAAAAAACACATATATAAAAAAAATCAAGAAAAATCATACAGTATACTAGAAGAATCCTTGATTTTCTTGACAACACTGTTAAAAGGCATGTGAGCCTTGCATTAATTTTCTTTTCTTTGCTATGTTAGGATGTATTATGACCTGACAATGTAGACTGTTTTAAAAACAGTTCTTTAAGTCATAGAAATAAATAAAGGGTAGGTAGGAAATATGAGATCAAATTTTCATTTCATTTCACAATGTAAATTCCTAGGAAATGGAAAAGGACTTTTTTTCATGACTCTAATTAAGCCATTAGCCTATTATCTTCTCTTGTCAATGATCCTTGTGTGTGTTTGTGTTGGGGGGGCCACAGTTGGGGAAGGGACATTGACACTATCCCTGGGCTATGTTTAGTTGCCTCCACATTAAACAGCAAAGACACATAATCATTCAGTCTGGAAATTAGAAAACTGAGAAGCAATCTTTATAAAACTAAAAAATAAAAGCCGATTCATGTATCTAATTTTATTGCAACTATTTTATCAAATTGGACATTTTTTTAAAGAGAGATTTTTGCTATAGAGCTTGTATGCTCACTGGAGAGACAGAGTGCGACAGAGAAGCAGAAACCACCCCCAAAGGGTATGGCCACACTGCAGTTTCTTCTTTTCTATTCTCCTCTTGGGATTTTGGGCATGCATACACATGGACCTGGCTTGAGTTTTAAGCCACTGGGTATGGGACTCGAACCACAGTTGACTACATGGGAGTCCAGTGATGTGACCATTATGCTATCTGCTAGTTCCAGAGTTTTTTTTCTTTTAATTAAAAAAAAAAATCAAACATTTCATGGTGCAGTGTTCTTCACCTAACTCCTTCTAGAGCAATTTTGCTTTGTTCCCTCTGTCTTTTCCTCTTTGGTTACCAGCAATGATCTTAAAAATAAGCAAAAACCAACCAACCAAACAAACAAAAAACTCATTAGAAATTATAGTACTGTCACAGATATTTGAAAGACAAAGGCAGGAGATTGTGTTTTCTCTTCTGCAGATTCCAAAAGATGTTTCTAAAGTCTGCCACAAAACAATTCTGAGAAAAAAGAGAGGATTACATTTTTCTATTTGTTTACTTGTATCTAAAACTGTTTCCAACTCTGTTCTCACTTTTCAGCACCAGGTCTGCATTGCATTTTCTTTCTCTTTCTTTCTTTCTCTCTCTCTTTCTCCTTCCTTCCTCCCTCCCTCCCTCCCTCCCTCCTTCTCCCTTCCTTCCTTTCTTCCTTCCTTCCTTCCTTCCTTCCTTCCTTCCTTCCTTCCTTCCTTCTTTCCTTTCTTTTTTTCCTTTTCTTTTCTTCTTCTTCTTCTTCTTCTTCTCCTTTTTTTAGAATTCTTTATTTAATTTTATTATTTATTTAATTTTTTTATTTTTAATTTAAGTTTCGAGCAGGGTACTGCTTGATACTCTCTCACCTGTACTCCTACACCTGCTTCATGTTTCCACTTATGTGTCATATGGGAAAGGGCACATGTGTGAGTAGGAGAAAGAGAGAGAGAGAGAGAGAGAGAGAGAGAGAGAGAGAGAGAGAATGAGAAAGCAAGCGGCCAGATCTAGGACTCGAACTGCTGCCGGCCAGGTGGGAGTCCAGGGCCTTAATCACCACACCATGTGCTGGCCCCTTGGGTCTGCATATTCAACCACTTCTGACCAAGTGTGAGTTAGAGATCCCACAGGCAATCAAAGGCAATGCATTGACATTTAGATTAACCCTGCTCCTCAGTGAGGGGCACCACCCTCCACTGCCTTACCGGAACTCGGGCCACCTACCATGCTCTCCGCCTTCCCTCTGCACCCCTCCTGTGCTTCATGGTCTCCTGCGAGGCTCACCTTTTCCATCCCCATTGCCTTTGTCCAGTGGAATCTGTCATCACTGGGTTACTACAGTAAGTATCCTTGGCCAATCCCAGTCTTTCCTCCAACACTCCCAGTTGGCTATTTCTAAAACACAAATCTGACTATATCTAAGACCATTCAGTCGTACCAGCTGCTCTTGGTAGTTGCCTACACCTTTAGCTTTAGTTTTGGACACTTTTCCAGGAAATGCTCATTCTGCTTCCCGAGGAGTTATGATATCCCTCTGCTTTGTATTCTTCCTCACCTGTACTCCTATGCCCACCTCACGTTTCAGCGAACGTGTCGTTTCTTCTGGGAAACCTCCTCATCTGCTCTCAGCCCCAGTGAGTGGCTCCTTCCAGGCATTATCACACAGCCGGGTATTTACCTTGTCCTAGCACTGTCCATACTGCACTGCAGGTGCCTGCTGACCTGCAAGTGCCCTCCACCAGGCCGAAAGTGCCAGAACACAGGCAGTTTCATGCTGTTTGCCACTGCATGTGCATAGAGCCTGGCATATCATCGATGATTACCAAGTATTTTATTTACTAAATGAACAGGCAAAATTAATAAGCAAAGGCCAAACTGTTTCTGATGACCCTCTTTTTAAGTAATATATCAGATCACTTAAATGTACTTAAAAATTCAGAAGTTACCCTCAGTGAACCTTTATCTTATTCCTTATCTAACTCTCAAAGGCACTGTGCTGACAGGGAGGGGCAGTTAAGTGGCACTGACTCCAAATGGATTAAAATACCAACTCCAAGGCCATTCCAGTTACTTAACATTAGAGGAAATAAATAGGTAGCATGACTCATGGCTCTTCTCAAGTGTAATGTATTGTTCCCAATGGTTTCTAGTTACTCAAGAGACTATGTATAGAGCATGAAGGATGCTTAACATTTCTTGAAAAACTTGGGTAGAGATTGAAAAATGAATCAAAAATGAAATAAAACACGAAACAATTAGGACCAGCTGTTGGCGTAATGGCTATGTCGCTGGGCTCCCATGTAGTCGACCGCTGTTCGACTACCAGACCCAGTGGCTTAAACTCATGCTGGGCGCATGTGCGTGTGTGCCCAAGATCCCGAGAAGAGAATGGAGAAGTAGGGTTTGCGGTGTGGCCATCTCCCCTGAGGAGTGATTTCTAGCTTTCTGTTTTTCTTTCTCTCTCTCTCTCTTTCTCTCTCTCTCTGTCATTCTGGAGAGCGCAGGCGCCCTATAGCAAAAACCTCTCCCCCAAAAAAGAAACAATCAATGAGTCAAGTCTGAAAAGTCTTAGAGAATACATGGATGAGAAATTACTCTTCCCCTGTTAAGTCCTCGGTCAAGGACTTAACACGGGAAGAGTCCAGGTATGTATCTCTTGCATTTCTGTCCAGGAACCATTGGGGTTGCTTCAAAGGAATAGGAAGTTACTATCTGACAGATGGATCAAGTTGAAGGCAAATGCTCCTTTATTGTTTTGACATATTGTTGGTTCAGTATTTTAAGATACAGCCCCTTCACGGTGCACAGCTGTGGCCAGGCAGGGGCAAGCTGCCTGTGGAAATGACAATCCATGGCACAAGGAGTTCTTCTGCAGCCGCACCTAATTCTTTTACACTGATTAAATATTTAAGAACAGAAAAGTTCCGTATTAAAAGACACAGTAGACCATGCCAATCTAAATCAAAAGACCTTTAAAACATCAGACATCGCTAAGACTTTCGGCTAATCATTCACCAAGAGGATGATAAAAACTATGAAGAGGACGATAAAAAATAAGCTAATCTTCTAAACCGATACAGAGTTTTCAGATGGTGCTATCAGGAACATCTAAGAGAGAACTCTGGGGCAACATTTTTTTTTTTCAGGCTTTATTCCCAGTGGACACAATGGATCATATGCAGGGATGCAAAAAGCATATGCTATAAGAAAGCATATTTAGAAGCTTAGTGCCAAGATCTAATGTCTTAATGGATCAAATGGCTAGTTGGTGGTGCCTGCAAAGAAACTTGTACTCCTCTTAGTTTTTATAGGTTGAAGGGAAAATGGACTTTTCTGGAAAAGGTTCTTCACTACTTTGTGGAATTTCATGCATTGTGGAGCTGGCCCAGCCCTAGATATTCCTACATTTCCACCACTGGGTCTCATCTTCAAACACAGGCCTTGGAGAGAATGCATAGGGACTAAATTCATACACTACACTAATCGTGACTTATTCAGCATATCCATATTATCTTGATTTGTCATATTTTTGAAATGATTGTACATTTTTAAATATTTGATTTCAAGTTATTTGTAGAAAGCTACATTGGCCAAAACACTGCCTTTTAAAAATTTTCTTAAGTTACCACCACATTGTCATCAGGACATGGCTGGTGATAAAACTCAAGAGTTGATCTTTATTCTTGTTCTCCAATAAAAGAGACTTATTTCTAAGATCATTACAAACTTTAATTCAAGATTACTCTAGGATGAAACACTGCAAGGAGGAAAATGACAAAGTATAAATCTCTGAAGAACTGGAGACGGTTACCTCTAGAAGATAAACATTTCAGATCTAGCCAAGTCTTTACAAAATATTGAAATATTCATAAAATAATTAATCAGCTTATTTTATATATGAATCAGGATATGCACAGGTAGGGTGTAGAACCAACTAAAGTGGATAAGAGTTTGTTGAGTCATTTGGTTTCCCTTCTATTAAGATGATTTCTTTGGTGCCCTATGTCCCCTCAGTTAAGGCTTATGTGTACATGTCTCTGACTTTAATATATTGGAGAATATGCTGTGGTTTAAAGCAATGGTCCTTCTACCTTTTTTTTTTTTTTTCCTTTTTAGTTTTGGCCTACTTCAGTGAAGGGGGTTGGAGGAATGCCAGAGATAATAATCCATTCATTCCTCTTTTTCAATTACGAAAGAACTCAGTGATAAATAAGAAGAAAAAAGTAAACAATTTGCAGTTTGAGTTTATACCCATGTTGTGCTATAAGGCAATGTCCTAGAAAGCAAAAGTCAATGGATTAATTTGATCAGACTTATAATAATAGTATGTTGCTACTTACTTAATCCCAAATTCAGTTAGCATACATCATCAGTGGGGTCATGCTGTTAGTCACTTGGTAGAGGTGGGCTGAGGTGACATTAGTGACACTGATGATTCCTATCTAACCCTTAATAAGTACATCTTTTCTTTTTTTAAGAGAGAAGATTTTGCTAGAGGGTGGGCATGCTTGCTGGAGAGACAGAGAGACAGAAAGCTATGACCATGCAGCAATTCCTTCTCCTCCATTCTCCTCTTGGAATTTCAGCACACAGACACCTATGCCTGGAGTGAGTTTCAAGCCGCTGGGATTTGAACTGCGGTTGACCACGTAGGAGTCCAGTGAATATGTATGTATTCTTTTTTTTTTTTTTTTGGAGAGGTTTTTGCTATAGGGCGCGTGCGCTCGCCAGACAGACAGAGAGAGAAAGAGAGACAGAAAGCAAGAAATCACCCCCCAGGGGGGATGGCCACGCTGCAATCCCTTCTTCTCTGTTCTCCTCTCGGGATCTTGGGCACACATGCACACGCGCCCGGCGTGAGTTTAAGCCACCAGGTCCGGGACGCGAACCACGGTGGACTACATGGGAGTCCAGCGACATAGCCATTACACTAACTGCTGGTCCCAATATGTATGTATTCTTAACCACTAGTTATTTGAAAGATAAACCAGAAATATTGTTGACAGCTAATTCTTTGCAATCAAATATCCAAACAGTCTTTAAACAAATAATTCTCAATATAAAACCAATTTCAGTAAGTTAAATTGAAAATGATAAAGTTAAATTAGCTTTCATTTATAATTACAAAACCAAAAAAGGGCAAGAATTGAAAACCAAAAATCAACTCATGAGACTGATGACATCTTGAGAACAAAGCATGCTGGTTGCTTATATGCCTAGCAATAGCGTTCCAGTGTTGTCCAGGATTGCATTAGACCGACTGACAGGACATCTTCTTCCTTAAACTCTGATAATGTGCTAAGTTTAATTTATGAACCTTAAATGTTCATAATCCCTAATGTCCATAATAACTCATCTTCTATTTAACTAGTAAAAACAAAAACAAAAACAAAATGCTTTAGTCTTCAAAAACAGTGAATATAGAAGAGGACTTTGAAGTTTGTGAAATCGTGGAATTAAAGTACAAGTTTTTTACTGTAAAAAAAAAAAAAAAAGAAAATCGGGACCAGCAGTTAGCGTAATGGCTATGTCGCTGGACTCCCATGTAGTCGACCGCGGTTTGCGTCCCGGACCTGGTGGCTTAAAACTCACGCCGGGCGCATGTGCGTGCGTGCCCAAGATCCCGAGAGGAGAATGGAGGAGAAGGGATTGTGGCGTGGCCATAACCCCTGGGGGGGGGGATTTCAGCTTTCTGTCTCTCGGTCTCTCTCTGTCTGTCTGGCGAGTGCACATGCCTTATAGCAAAAAACAAACAAACAAACAAAAAAAAAAAAAAAAAAAAAACCTCTCCCCCCCAAAAAAAAATTCTATGCAGTTTTTTATATATGCATTTTCCATGAACTTTTTGAAGATCCCTTGTGACTAGAATTGTACATCATTGAGTATAAGTGAAAGAAAGGATGGGCATTTTGGGATCAGTTAGAGGTCCACTGGGGATATGAAACATTCTTGGGACACCCTGGAGTCATGTCCAGAGGACAGCTGCTGTTCTCAGGACTGAGCTGAGAGATAAGACCCCACTCAGAAGCCCAGACATTCTTGATGGAGCACAGCTGGTGGTCCTGCGATGCTGGGATGCTGCTGAAAGGTTCTTTCTTCCATCAGTTTTGAACCAGATGACCTCTAAGCCTCCTGTTGACCCCAGGAGTCACCATGTATGACTGCAAGGAGATTATTGCACATGTTTCTGCTGAATTTTAATTACAAGTTTTATTTCAGAGGTTGTTATCTTGATGTTTTGGGAAAGATATAACTTATATGACTTATTGGCTTCTAGGTTATGTCTCTCAACTGTTACTCTGATGGCATTGTGAGTGACCAACAGATAGCATAATGGGTATGTTGCTAGACTCTCACATAGTTGACTGTGGTTCAAGTCTTGGACCCGGTGGCTTAAACTTACACCGGATGCATGTGCGTGTGCATGTGTGCCCAAGATCCCGAAAAGAGAATGGAGGAGAAGGGATTGCAGCGTGGCCATCCCTCTTGGGGAGTGATTGCTCACTTTATGTCTCTCTGTCCTTTCACAAGCTCACGTGCCCTACAGGAAAAATCTCTCTTAAAAGAAAAAAAATTAATTATAAATTGGAACTGTGTTTTAATATATAAAAATATAAATAAATGCTATTATCAATGCCTTCCTGAATGACTCCCCATTCTTAATCAATCATCTACCAGGCAATTCAAATGAACACTTCAAGTACCTTACTGTTAGTTTCCTAAGAGTATCAACATTTGGTCAAAGAGACTGACAGCTCTGGTGATACTCCTGTCAACCTACGCAAACCGACTTAGAGATCAGCTCATGCACTTGAACAACTACCAAGCTCGTCCTCTTCCATATATCAATAAAAACCTTTCAATGAAAGTTTTCATTGTTTCTGTGGAAACAAGTATTGCTGGATTCAATATTGGCACCAACACAACCTCATTATCTTAACACAACTACTGCCTAAGCAGCTCAGTGGCTTCCTGAATCTTCTCTCTTCCAAGAGAGATGACCTGACTGGAGGACAGCTTTGCTGTGTGGGGCAGGAGGGGAGCAGGTGGAGGCGTACTATGGTAACCCTGCTGTCACAGAACCTCCTGAACTGAATGCCCTATTTCCTTTCTTTAAATTGCCAGAAGGCACAGGTGCTCACCAGAGAGGAACATAGAAGGAGAAAGCACCCCCCTAGTGGGGCGTGGTCATGCCTTCTCTTTCATTTCTCCATCCTGTCAGGATTTGGGACCAGGGCTGGGACTTGAACCATGGTGGGTCATGTGGCACCCAGCCCCCTTTACCACTAGACCATAGGGCTGGTCCTAATGCACTTTTCAACAAAGACTCAGAGTTCGTCTAGATCTATAAAACCATGTCTCAATGGGATGTTTTCCAAAATCAGTGAAACTGTGTCTTTGTCCTTGGATCTATGAAATTCCATGCACAAAGTATTCAGAAAGAGCTCCATTAAGCAAAAATTTTGGGGAGTTCGAAAATACTAGGGGACCAGCAGTTGGCATAATGGCTATGTTGCTGGACTCCCATGTAGTAGACCATGTTTCGAGTCCCAGACCTGGTAGCTTTAACTCACACCGGGCACGTGTGCGCCCATGCCCAGGATCCCTAGAGGATAATGGAGGAGAAGGGATTGTGGCGTGGCCATCCCCCCTCAGGGGTGATTTCTTGCTTTCTGTCTCTCTGTCTCTCTCTGTCTTTCTGGAAAGCACACACGCCCTAAAGAAAAAGAGAAAGAGAGAGAGAGAGACAGAAAGAGAGAGAGAAAGAAAGGAAAGAAAGAAAGAAAGAAAGAAGAAAGAAAGAAAGAAAGAAAGAAAGAAAGAAAGAAAGAAAGAGAAAGAAGAGAAAATGGTAGAATAAAACCCGTTTTATTTCTATGTACCCCCAGTGAGGGAAGCATTGAGAATGGAAGTTTTGAAATAAAAAATGCCCACATTATTTTGCAGGCTCTGCTTCCTTACTGAATGTTGCTTGTTGCTTTTATAAATAGTATTTCTTCCAGCTGGCACACTTCAACAGGATCCATTCAAATGGATTTCATGGGACATTGAACAATTCCGGCACCTTTCTCAATCAAGACTAAAGGTTATATTATTCTCCCTATCCTTCTTAGTGGCTAGGGAAGAAGCTGTTGATATTATTGTTAATGTTTCAAAGAAAATCACAGTTGTTAATTTTTTTCTTAAGTGAAGGACATCTTTCATTATTGCTTCTGTTCTTGAAAACAGGCTCTTTTAGATGTCATTAACTACTATTTTCCAAAGGCCAAAGGTGGTCATTGAAGCCCTTGTTCTTCCATCAGTTTGCTCTCATTTCTTTCCTACGTGTGCTTCAGGGTTAGGAGTCTCGCCATCAGGGAGAGTGCCCGCATGGCTGCTGTGGCAGCCTGGTCGGCCTGTCATGCTGGAGGGCACAGGGATCGGGCATTTTGGAAATGCTCATGATTTCCATCAGCAAAGTCAATATTGGTCAGTTGGCAACTAGGTCAAACCAATAATGATTCTTTTGTGTAGGCACAATTGGAACAGAAAGTCTTTCACACATTTTAATAAAATATCTGTAACATGACTGTAGAGGCATCAGGGAAAATCCTATGACCTTATTAGAACATTTAAGGACTCTCAGGGGGACCTTAGAGGTTGGAGAAGGAGTGGAACTTTGGAGATCATCTTTCCACTGAGTGCTGTCCTCTGTGTTCTCAATGGCTGGTTAGAAGTAAGGAACAGACCCCAACAAAACCAGCCCAGTTGTTAAGGGAGCCAGATCTCACATGACCTCCTGCCATTCAAGTCCTAGACCTGATGACTTAAAAAACAAGATGAGGGACCAGTGGTTAGCATAATGGCTATGTTACTGGACTCCCATGTAGTCGACTGTGGTTTGAGTCCCGGACCTGGTGGCCTAAACTCACACCGGGCACGTGTGCATGCATGCCCAAGATCCCGATAGGAGAATGGAGGAGAAGGGATTGCAGTGTGTCCTTCCCCCCTGGGGGGGGGGGGGGTGATTTCTTGCTTTCTGTCTCTCTGTCTCTCTCTGTCTTTCTGGTGAGTGCACGTGCCCTATAGCGAAAACCTCTCCCCCACCAAAAAAAAAAAAAAAAAAAAACAAACAAAAACAAAAAACTCAACATGGTGTGTGTGTGTGTGTGTGTGTGTGTGTGTCCCAAAACCCAACAGGATAGAACAATGGAGAAAGGATTCTGTCATGATCATGCCCCATTTGGGGTGCTTTTCTCCTCTGATTCTTTGTGTTTCTCTCTGGTGTCTATACATACCCTCAGGCAATTATTTTTTTAAAAATTGTATTGCTAGAACAGGGGAAAGTTGGTCTATTACAGCATTGCAACCTTTAACCCATATGATGGGGAGCAGATAACTCACTAGCAAAATAATCTTCAATGTGGGGAGCTGAATTGGGAAACTTGATGGAGAGAAGAAGAAAATATGTTAAGGACATATTAAAATGTGATGCTCAATAATGTGGCACCATGGAGATGATCCCAAGGACAGATGGATCATCCTGGAACTCAGTCATCAGAAGCAGAGGGACTCTTTCTGACCAGAGACTGGGCAGATGGCAGAGGAAAGAGGCATGACCACAAACAGCCCTAGGCTCAGTCAACGTTGAATGTACCCACAGACTAGAAAAGACAGCCTTTTCCCATACAACTGTGAGGTCACTGAGCACTGCTGTCACGAGGTGCTCAGAGGAGGCACACACAAACGAACGCCCAGGGAGACCCCTTTCCTGGAGGCGCAGGTCTGCTCGGGTCGCCCTCTCAGAATGCGGGGTTATTGTCCTCAGAAAATAATCTGGTATTTTGCTGGATTTGGGGCACTCCTTGAGTGTTGATGGGGCAGTGGTTCCTTCTCTTCCTGGAAGTCTTACTGTAACCCCTGACACAGTAGTGGGGATCAGGCCTGCCATGCAGACATAGTCTAACCCTGAAGCTGGGTGCCATTCACTGTGCTTTAGAGGCCTGACAGATTTGGGCACAGTCTCTGACCCTGTGGCAGCAGCACGTGATGCTCGAGTGCCTTTTTATTATTATTTTAAATTTATTTTTTAAAGAGGTTTTTTGCCTTAGGGTGCATGTACTCACTGGGAGAGAGAGACAGAGACAGTGAGAGGGAAAGTGAGAATTTACCCTCTGCGGGGGATGGCCATGCTGCAGTCCTCTCTCCTCCATTCTCCTCCTGGGATCTTGGGCATGCATGCGCACACACCCAGCTTGATTTTTAAGCCACTGGATCTGGGCCTTGAACTGCGGTTGGCCACGTGGGAGTCCAGCTACATAACCACTACACCATCTGCTAGCCTCTCTCGAGTGCCATTTTACCTGTCACATTTTGGAACTCTTCATCTGCGGAGATTCGTGCCCTGAAACCAACATGAACCTTTGTCCTTTCTGGGGCCTTTGAGCCCGCCCCCTCATCCCTGCAAACTCTGCTCTGAAACCAGCTTCCCAGGGTGACCTTCCCCATAGCTGCACAGACCAGGAGGTTTCCTCTGCCTGGGGCCTTATCTCCTTCCATTCTCTTTTTCTCTTTAGCTCTTCCTACCATTGATATTTTGTAAGTTTTCTAGTTTATCGCTTTCTTATTTTGTCCCACTAGAACGTAAGGTTCACGAGGGCAGGGTTTTGTCTATTTGATTTACTGCTGTATCCAATACAAGCATGTTGTGAACGTTTGAATGATGAAGCAATGAGGCCTTACATGAAGCTTTGAACTGTTTCTAGTTCAGTTTCCTCAGAGCCTTTGGCAGTTTGAGCCCTGAGGAAAAGGACATATGGAAAAGACTCTTCAAAATTCATAACCAGAAAAGGTCAGGGTCTCCAGGCTTATCAGTGTACCCAAGGGGCAAAGCAGAAGCTCCTTTACTCTAAGAAGGGTAAACAGTTTGAAGTATTTTCTGATTAGGTTTCTTCTTCTTCTTTTTTTTTTTTTTTTTTTTTTAAGGTTTTTGCATGTGCTCACTAGAGAGAGACAGAGAAAGTGAGAAACCACCCCCAAAGGAAGATGGCCACAACACAATCCCTTTATTCTCTTCTAGGGATTTTGAGCATGCATACACATGCACCTGCTGTGATTCACAAGCCACTGGATCTAAGACCTGAACTGTGATCAGTTGTGTGGGAGCCCAGTGCCTTATCCACCACACCACCTTCTGGCCCTTCCCGCTTAGGTTTTTTAAAAAATATTTTTTGTTACAGCGCACATGCACTCAGAGAGAGAGAGAGAGAGAGAGACAGAGAGAGAGAGAGAGAAATCAACCCCCAGGGGCAATGGCCATGCCGTAATCACTTCTCCTTCATTCTCTGCTTGGAATTTTGGGCATGCACACGCATGCGCACACACACACCTGGAGTGAGTTTCAAGCCACCAGGTCTAGGACATGAACTGCAGTCAACTACGTGGGAGTTCAGCAATGTAAACGTTAAGCCATCTGCTGGTCCTGTCCTGATTAGGTTTTTAAAGCAGGTCCCTACCAAGCCCAGAATGCCATCACTGGATTCTCAGTGGCATGTTCCTGGTTGTTAGGAAGGAAGATAGAATAGGTTCAGGACAAATGATTCGAAAGTGACCCAGGAAAATGCCAGAGCTCAATAGTTACTAACTTGTTTCTAGAGTTTAATTTCTTTAAATCCCCCTCCCCCGGCCCCCGTTTTTTAAGATTTATTTAATCTAACTTTATTTATTTACTTATTTATTTTAATTTGACCGCAGAGGGACAGAGTGAGAGAGATAAAGGGGGGCGGGCGGAGAGAGAGAGAGAGAGAGAGAGAGAGAGAGAAAGTGAGAAAGCAAGTGAGAGAGCAAGTTGCCAGGTCTGGGACTTGAATTGCAGTGAGACATGTGGGTGTCCAGAGACCTTAACCACTACACCACTTGCCAGTCTCTAAACCTTCCTTTTACCATCCCTTGATTTTAATTTTTGAAACCAAGGTAACCAATAGAGCTTTTGAAATTTTATAGTTATTCTTATAAAAAAAACATTGTATGGAAAGATTTGTAATTGGCTGCCTTTTCTGTTAACCTTTCTATTCCATGGTTTCTGGATGCCACCTTCTATCTCAGGGCTTTTAAGGCAGTTATGGTTCTGCTACCATGCAGGAAGTGGTTACTCACCAAGAAAGGAGTCTTCTAACGTCTGTGGATTTGAGGTCAACCTGAAGAGGTACTTTATTTCTTACGTTCCCATCTTTGTAACTCTGAGTTCTAGAATGCCTAGTCTGAGCTGGGCCTTTAGACTTGCTGCAGGAGGCCTGGAACCTGCCTTAACTTCGACAGTGATAAAATGCAGATAAGCCCAGAAAGCCCAGGAGAGCCTGGTTGCCTAATCCCAGAATGAGATCCAGTTCAGAGATCCCTAGGGTATTCAGAAGGAATTCATGGGATCCTTAGAAAGATGAGTTCCCAGTGTCTTGCCAATTTTGGATTAACACAGAGGGCTGAGATGACCTTTTGGATTTCCTGAAAAAGATGTTGGCCCTTAGATGACTTTTCCATCAACCTCAGGATGCCCGTATGAGCCATGGTACCTTCTACTACTGGCAACAGGGCCTGGCGGCATCCTGGGGGCAGCTCATACAGGCTTATGAGAGCCAGCTGCTAACATTTCAAAGATAAATAAATAAATCAAATGGGAACTGTTTCATCTAACATCAGAGCTTAAAAAGTTATCATGGGAGAGCGTATATAAATTAGGGCTCCCCCAAGAGCTGGTCGTTAAACATTTACCAGCACACCAATAGCCACTAATCATCACTCTGTATTACGGTGGGCTCTTGCCTTCCTGAGCTTCCTGTGTGTGTGTGTGTGTGTGTGTGTGTGTGCACGCATGCATGTGCACATGTATAAATAGTATGTGTATAAAATGGGACTGAGAAGAAAAAATAATGTTTGAGGGGGTGGCAGGTGGCATAGTGACTAAGACACTGAACTATCACATGGTCGGCCACGGTTTGAGTCCTGGACCTGGTGGCTTGAAGCCCATGCTCGGTACGTACACATGAGTGTCCCAAATCCCAGAAGGAGAATGAAGGAGAAGGAGATATGGTGTGGCCATCCTTTTGGGGGTGACTTCTCACTTTCTCTCTCTCTCTCTGGTGAGCACACGTGCCCTATGACAAACACCTCAAAAAAGAAAAAGAAAAAAAAGAATAAATCATGTTGAATAAGAGCCACATCTGAACCCTTGGCCAGATGGAGAAAGAAAGGAAATGAGGTATAAAAGCTAATGAGGCATTTTTATACTAAAAATACATTTAGATTAAAATAATCTTTGGTGAAAATGTCGATAGTTTAGGAGTACAAATATGTCTATGACTTATTAATTAGGGGAATAGGTGATATATATGTTTGGAAAACAACACATATAGAAAATCATATTTTTATAAAAACAATCAAAAAAATCTTAACCTAGAAGGAATAACACATAGATATGTGCCGTTACATGTTGCAGACTAAAGAAATGACAACTTGCTACCATAGGGATTAGAAAATAAAAATGGAGGAAGAAGACATCTTTAAATTTTTACGCTTTCATATTATCAGTCTTTGGCCAAGAATTCATTGGTTACATTGTGGGATTGCAAAGCAAAGGCTGAGTAAAACAGTTTTAAAGGACTGATATATTGGGTCGTTGGAAAAGTCATGATGTGTTTTTCTATGTTTTCCTATGCAAAGATGCATTATGACTTTTTCCGGCCATCCAATGGAATGGTAATATGGACAGTTTTGAGAGAAACTATATTTAGTCCCTCAGGTAAGATCTGCAACATTATCTGCTCAAAATGGGAATGCTTTAAAATAACATAAGTCAGAATAAGAAGACAAAATGATTAGGTTAGTTTAAAATATTAGAGGGTTGCGTGTCTGTGTGTGTGTGTGTGTGTGCGTGCAAGTGTGCTTTAAAATACTTTGTGAAAGCAAACAAGGATTAAGGCATCCCAGACGTTGTCCAAGAACAAGCACCTTCCAGACAATGGGCTATTCATTTGGGCAGGAGACTGAAGTCCTTCAGCCTGTTCTGAATGTGACACCAATGACTCTCTAACCTTGGGCCAGCTCTCAGATCTCCTGGAAAGGGAGTGTCGTGGGGACCCAAGGAAAGAGCAAACTTCTTTGGGGAAGGAGCTCAGACGTCCTGGCACAGTAGACACTACATCACCATTTTAGCAGTAAAGACCTCTAAAAAAAACAGCCACCCGAAGGCCTGGCTCCTATGCCAGCTTCACCGTGCTAAGGTGTAAACTTCTCCCATTTCAGATCTTTACAGTCATAGAATGGAACACGTTCTGTCCTATCTCTGACTCCACCACATTGGACAAAGGCAATCTCACATATTCCTGTGGAGATAGCACACGGGCTGTTTACCCTACCTGAGCACCACCTGTATTTGTAATCTGACTGCAAAGATAGTGAGAGTGCAAGGTGAAGCACTAAGGCAGGGTCTGTGGACATAATTAGGTGGGGACTGTCCCACCCTCAAAGTTCTTTTAAGGGTAAGAAACAGGTCTCTCTGGCTCAAAAACGAGTCAGTGTGGGTTTGCTTCTAATCGTTGCCTAGTACCTGCCCTCCTTGTTTTCAATGTTTACTTAACTTGGGGACAATTGAGGCTCTTTACCTGGAACTGTGGGTTTAGGCACTTCGAAGAAAGTGGCTCTAACCTTAATATGAGACATGTATGAAATACTTTATAAAGTCAATAACAAACTCCTGGATGCGTCTCAGCAGCTAATAACCTCACCGGAAAAGCCCAGCGTTGCTACATTTCCTTCTCCCATGTGTCAATAGTACTGTGAGGATATTGTGGCCTTTCCTCAAGGAAAGAGCACGAAGAGGCCGTGTCTGAACAGTTAACACCAGTGAAGCTTCTGAGGTAGAGTTCGGTGATTTTAGTCATGGTCTCGTTTAACAGAAATATATTCTAGCCAGTGTAAATGAAATAGGTATGAATGAAAGGTTCTAGGTGATTCTAAGACTCTCTGCAAGGGCCAAACCTGAAAGTTCCCAAAATGCCACTCAGGCTGCTCTCTGAGGAAGCATTCAATGACTGTAGCCAACTGTGACATATCTGTAAGACTTTGACTTCTCAGTCCTTTCTTTTCTTTTTCTTTAGGTTTTTGCCGAAGGGCACGTGTGCTTGCTGGAGAGAAACAGAGATAGACAGAGAGATGAAAGTGAGAAATCACCCCCCGTGGGGATGGCTACACTGCAGTCCCTTCTCCTTCAGTCTCCCTTCAGGATTTTGGGCACACATGCACACACACTCAGTGTGATTTTCAAGCTGTCGGGTCCAGGACTCGAACCATGGTTGGCCACGCGGGATGTGTTTGTTGCACAGCCTGTGGGCTAATCTCTTGCCTACAACATTCCAGACCAGTGAAATCAGGATCTCAATATTCAGAGTTCAGTACTCTTAAACACTTTCCAGTCGATACCAGTGTATAGCCAAGGTTGAGAACCACTGCATTAGATAGCACAGTTGTAGTGGCATAGCCTGTGTATGTCAACGCGATGCACAAGCCAGACTGATGCTAAAATTTTGCTAAATTAATGAATTAATATATTCAAATTAGAATATTTTAGAGTTGTCTTTTTTCTTGTTTTCTTTTTCAATGTTGGCAGATGGCATACATGCTCATCAGAGAGAAGCAAAGAGAGAGAGAAAGAGAGGGAGAAAGCACTCCTTATGGGGAATGATCCCGCTGCAATCCTGTCTCCTCCATTTCTCCAGCCTTTCAATATTTGGGGCACGTGCACGCATGCACCAGGTGTTTTTCAAACTCTCGGGTCCACGACTCGAACTGCTTAGTCAGCCATGTGGGATCCAGCTCTCTTTACCACAAGGTCATAGACTGGCCCCTACAAACTTCACAAGTGACAATAAGAGGTAGCAATTTATTTATTCCAGGAGGCAAGGAGATTAAGAGTAAAAAAAGAAAGATGCAAATTCATTAAAATCATTAAGTCTACTGACGTTACAGTTTTTTCCCCCCACATATCATACACTGAAAACCCTCTGACAGTCTTCTGTACTATTTTATGGACATTTCTATAGTGAGGCTATGAACTCTGAAGAACTGTGAAAGTATGAATACTTCATTGGGGAAGCATTCCACAATGTTATAGTTTAGGGCTTTAGTACCCATAAGGATGAAATGCAATGTATCTCAGAGTGTGGTTCACAGATCAGTCACATTCAAAAGAAAATATATGTTTCCAGCCCCCTTCCAAGATCTGCTTTTAGATCTTTTGCATTTTTTTCTCTTTTTTATTCATATATAATATATTCTTTTAAAGTGTACAATGTAATAATATTTTGTTATAGTTACAGAGCAATTATCAGTACTCTAATTCCAAAACATGTTCATAAACACAAAAAGAAGTCTATTCCCATTAGCAATCACTTCCCATCCATGTCACCCCCTCAGGCCAATGACAACTACTAATTAATTTTCTGTCTCGAAGAATTTGCCTATTCTGGACATTTTATAACAATGGAATCATGTCAGAAATATGTAGATTTTTGTTTCTTGCTTCTTTTACTTAACACAGTGTTTTCCACGTTGTAGCATAAACCAGAATTTCTTTCTTTTTTTTTTTTTTTAGGAGTTTTTTGCTATAGGGTTCGCCAGAAAGACAGAGAGAGACAGAGAGACGGAAAGCGAGAAATCACCCCCTGGGGGGATAGCCACGCTGCAATCCCTTCTCCTCCATTCTCCTCTGGGGATTTTGGGCGTATGCACACATGCGCCCGGTGTGAGTTTAAGCCACTGGGTCTGGGACTCAAACTGCAGTTGTCTACATGGGAGTCCAGTGACATAGCCATTATGCCTACTGCTGGTCCCCAGAATTCCTTTTAATGATGGGATAATATTCCGTTGCTTGGATAACCCACATTTTGTTCAACTGTTCATCATTTGATGGACATTGCAGTTGTAGCCAGTTTGGGCTATTGTAAATAATGTTGTGAATATATTAATAATAGTTTTTATATCATTTCATTTTATACACATACACACACATACACACACACACACATACATATATATATATATATATGAGTGAAATTGCTGAGTCACATTGTAACTTCTACTTGTATTCTTTAAAATAATTGTTTATATGTTTTAATTTATTATTATTATTATTATTATAATTTTGCTATAGGGCACCAGAGACAGAGAGAGAGAGAGAAGATGAGAAAGCAAGCCACAAGGTCAGGGACTAAACTGCGGTTGGCCATGTGGGAGTCCAGTGCCTTAAGCACCATGCCACCTGGTGGTCCCCTACTTGTCATTTAAACAACCTTTTCAGATGATTTTAGGACTCATTAAAGTTCAGAACCTCTTTCCTAGGATATGACAATCCTCCAAGGTACCTTACCTACAACCCCACACCTGCCAACAAGGGTGACATTTTACCTGGTAATAGGTAGGAAGGAAACTATTGTAGCCTCCAATCAATTAAGACTTATAATAGAAAGGTAACCACTAGTTAACAGTATAAATAATTAATAATATCATATTATCACCTTTGTTTGACAAATTTAAATTTAGATAATAAACTATAAGGTTTAAAGAAATAAATAGCTTGGAATATATCCATAACTAAGAACTCAGATATTTTCCCAGCTTACATTGAACTTTCTTTGATTTTCTTTCTTTGGAGAACTGGGAGCTTACAACATGAGGCTAGCTCTAGGAAGCAGGTTTTGGGTTTGGTAAGTGTGGTGGAAATACATCATTCCTTTTGCTCACCAACCACCTATGAACACTTTCCCTAAGCTTGAGTGTTTATCTTCTGAGTCCTTAGTTTCTCAGAATAGAAAGCTAACTTTCACTTTCCCCACATTATCAGTATAGGCTTGAGACTTCCTTTCCACCATTTGGAAGCATTCATGTCAGAATTCAGATCAGAACAGTTGTTATGTGCACTCTAGCCACAGCATAGACACCCTGTTTGGAAGCAGAAGTTCTAATGGAAGCTTCCAGAGCACATTGCCAGTGGTACCAGTTACAACTGGGCAGCTGTGAAGCTCCACCGGTGAGTTCTTGATGTGATTGGACCATCATTTTCGGCTTCGTTTACCAAGTCTGGTCCTCTGACCCTCCTGGAGAGTCTTGGAATTACCCACAACCTTTAATTCATACCTATTCTATTTAAATTGGTTAGAATATATTTCCGTTTAGCAAGAACATGAGTAATATCACAGAACTCTACTTTAGAAGCCTCAGTAATGCTAAATTTTCAGTATAAGCTCATCATGAATTTGCTAATTAGCTTTGTGGTCCTGGCAAATCTGTTTGCTTTCTTTGCAAAAAAAATACCTTCCCTGACTTTCATGGCTCAGTTTTGCAAATCCCCTCTTCCACTTGGGGTATAGAGAAATAAAGGTTTTACTGATGCGATTTGAGCCCTTCATGATACTTAACATTAATGGTGATGTATTTATTCACACAACAGTATGTCGATTTCAAAGGTGGTCTCTCCAAACCATTGACTTGGAATTATCATTTTGTTGCCAAGCTCATCTGGCTATATGATGACTGTGTTTCTTAACCATTCTGCTCACCCTACTCCTTTCTCAAACACGTACTATATACCATGACAGTTTTAGAGTATACTTTTTTTAAAGAGGTTTTTGCCTTATGGCACGTGTGCTTGCCAGAGAGAAAGAGAGAGAAAGAGAGACACTGAGAGGGAAAGTGAGAAACCACCCCCCAGGGGGATGGCCAGGCTGCAATCCCTTCTCCTCCTGGGATCTTGGGCATGCACATAAATGCACCAGCATGATTTTGAAGCCACTGGGTCCGGGACTTGAACCATGGTTGGCCATGTGCTGTGCCATTTGCTGACCCCTAGAGAAAATTTTAATAGCTTCAAGGAGCCTCAATGATGGATGAAAAGTTTAAGAAACAAAACGGATCTGTAACTTTTGTACTCTGTTTATACACATTGTATATGTAACAATGCCTAATCAAGAATATACCGGACCATGGATTTTAACAAATTTCCTTTCTGATACATTCTATTTAAAGAAACTCCTTAGATTCCAGTGGGCAACTTGGAAGGCCTAAGAAGAGATCATGTCTGTCTTTCTCCTTTTTTTTTTTTTTTTTTGAGAGAGAGATTTTTGCTATTGTGCGTGTGTGCTTGCTAGAGAGTCAGACAGAGACAGAGAGACAGAAAGCGAAAAATCACCCTCCGGGGGGATGACCACACTGCAATCCCTTCTTCTTTTGGGATCTTGGGCACACACACACATGCACCCAAACGTGAGTTTTAAGCCTCCAGGTCCGGGACTCAAATCATAGTCGGCTATGTGTGAGTCCAGCCAAGTACCCATTACGGTATCTGCGGGTCCCAAGAAAGGATCATTTCTGTGATACTGAAGGTAAATTCATGCAAGAACATGTAAATTAAAATATATATATATGTTAAACCTGATATTCCCCCACTTCTAACCCTATTGCCAAATAGGGCACTGCATAGACCCAACCTTAAGACACAAGGTTTAGATCACTCTTTTCTTAATGAAATACAACAGAAAAAGGCAGGGCTTCACTTGACATTCTGACATTTCAGCTTTATCTACTTCTGGTTTACTTTTCTGTGGGAATCCACAGAAAATGACACAAATGTCCATCAGCTCTTTCTGAAATATGTGAAAGCTGATGTAGATAGTTATTGCCAAAGCACACAGTATACACATCCACCATGTGAATGTATTTTAAAAAATACCCTTGGGCCTATAGCTTCAGACCAAGAAATACCACCAGCCTGGATTCTTACTACTGTGCATTTTGAAGTCTACACATGGACATTGCTAAAAGATATAGATGCTACTATCATAATATTTATTCATGAAGGGTGCAGAGAATTATATTTTGAGGCTAGAACTATTCCAAGAACATATGGTCTTGAAAATAAAAATAAAACAAACAAGAACACATTCATGGAAATTAATCAGAATTAAATTATCTTAAGAAAAATTGCCATAATTAATAAAGACCAAAGACCTTGAAAAATACTGTTTATCCACAGTGTTTGAAACAAGGTAGATCTGGGGCCGGCAAGGTAGCATGGTGGTTGAGGTATTGTACTTCTGTATGGCTGATCGTGGTTTGAATCTCGAATCTGGCAGCTTGAAAATCACACTGGGCATGTGTGTATGTGTGCCCAAAATCCCAAGAGGAAAACAAAGGAGAAGAGATAGTGGTGTGAACCCCCCCCCCCCCCCAGGGTGATTTCTCACTTTCCCTCTCTCTCTGGTGAGCTCACATGCTCTATGGCAAGAAACTTTAGACAAAACAAAAAACAAGGCAGGTCCAGAGGACATGAATGGATGAAGAAGTGGCATATAACTTCACTGACATGAAACTGACCAGCAAAAAGATCAACTACTGGGAAATAATTCTGAAGTCTAAATTCTTGTTCTAAGATCCTTGGCTGAAAACTAAAGTAAAATCTCCAGGCACCAAGTTTGGAGAAGCCATAGAACTATTCTCCAAAGTGTCACTGAGTCTCTTCCCAGTGAAACCTTGAGCTATTACAGCTACAAACAACAGTTATGAGCGTCTAACATGGCAGTTGTTTGGGCTGAAATGCACCTCAGGCCTGTGTCTCCACCCCATGAAACTCCCGTCTTCAAGGATGCTCGAACAGGCACTGCAGCCTTTTAAGGGTTACTGTGGCAGCGCTCTGTAATGACTGTGGTTACCTCCTGACTCTCTCTGGGGATCGGTGTGTGCCGTGAGTGGAAGAGTGTTAGGGGGAAACATTCCCAGGAGCTCAAACTGGACATAACTTGTTTTTCATGCGTAACGTAAACATCTAGCTGTATTCTCATTAGCGATTCCACAACACAGAATAATGCCTCCTGTTCTCATTTCCGCCTATTCCCTCTGCTGAACTTCAGCCTGACTGTTCGCATTGTTCGGGCTCCCACTCCCACCCTGGTGTGCTCTGCATTCTCCCCTCCCTGCCCCAGCCTCCCCATTTGATCTGCTAAGCCCCCTCCGTCCCTCCTCTTAATCCTTCCTCCTAGCTGGTTCTTCCATGGGGACACAGGCTAACAATTCACAACCAAGACTCCCCACCCTCTTTAAGCCCAAAGGATATAAGAGACCTGCTTGTTAGGATCAGCAAAAATAGTTGAAGAATGAACAATTCATAATAATGTATTTCGGTTTTGTGTTCCTTTGCCTCTTCCTGGAATTTTCTGACTTATTTGTATGCGTTCTCTGAAAAGCTCAAGTCCTCCTTAGTTCCTGTAACACCATGCTGCCGTGTGTCCTTAATGTAAAAGTTTAATGGGTGTGGAGTTATTATTTTAGTTTTTCTTTATTTTTAAGATGACTCACAGCTAACCTGGTTATCCTCCATTGAGAAATGATACCCGTTTAAACAAGTCTGTCTAAATCATTTATTCAGATGGTCTCTTATTGTTTCAGATTCTGAGGCCATGACAATACCTTTTCATTTTGTAAAAGCTCAGAAGAACTCTCCCAGACCCCTCCTTCCTCCCTCAGCCTCCCTGTGGGGCTCAGGTCAACCCTCAAGGAATGGCACTTTAAACAAAGGAAAGAGAGGGCACTGACAATAAACATCTCCACATAAGCAGTTATTTACATTAACATTTAAAATTAGAAACAACTTCCTTTCTATTTATTTTGCATAAGAGGGAATTGACATCCTCAAGGAACTGTTAAAATTTACTTGTTTAAAAAGTAAGTTGTTGGGGCCAGCAGGAGGTGTGGTGGCTGAGGCGTCTGACTCCCACATGGTCGACTGTGGTTCAAGTCCTGGACCTGGAGGCTTGCTTTTTTACTTTCTTTCTGTCTCTCTCTAATGAGTACATGTGCCCTATAGCAAATTAAATAATAATAATAAATAAATAAAATAAAATAAATATATATATGTGTATATACATATACATATACATATAATTTTTTTTTTTTTTTGGAGTTTTCGCTATAGGGTGCATGTGCTCACCAGACAGACAGAGACATAGAGACAGAAAGCGAGAAATCACCCCCCGGGGGGATGGTCATGCCGCAATCCCTTCTCCTCCATTCTCCTCTCGGGATCTTGGGCACGCATGCACACGCGCCCGGCGTGAGTTTTAAGCCACCGGGTCCAGGATGCAAACCGTGGTCGACTATGTGGGAGTCCAGCAACATAGCCATTACGCTAACTGCTGTTTCCCAATAAATATATATTTTTAAAACTTAGTTGTTGAGTGCTCGCTTCGGCAGCACATATACTAAAATTGGAACGATACAGAGAAGATTAGCATGGCCCCTGCGCAAGGATGACATGCAAATTCGTGAAGCGTTCCATATTTTTTAATACACTGTAAAGTTATATGTAATTCACTGTAATATAAAGAAGAATATGATGATAATAAAAAAAAATTTGGAAAAAAAAAAAAAACTTAGCTGTTGATAAGTCATTGAATAAGGGTTCTTATTCAATGTGGTTGAGGAGCTTCTAGTCTAGAAAAATTCCTCACAGAGACTTTGAGAATGAAAAGCAGAAAAAGGACCCAAGAATAAAATAGGTACAATTTAAATCCTATCTTGGGCACTGAAATCAGGAAGGCAAAGAGTCACGTGAAAAATGGTATCCTGGAACTGCCTGTGCCATCTGGTGGTCCTCCACTCCACATTGGCTCCCACAGTACAGGGCCACAGATATCTTCAGAAACGTGTATCCAAAGGAACTTTGAGAGAGTCAGCTGCATTTCATTTAGTACTAAGCACAAGGAATACGCGTCATAAACACCCCCCAGTTGGGGCTATTTGTTTCTAGGATCAAGTAGGAACTGGAGAGAAACAGGTAGGAAGGCCTTCTTCAGGGCCTGAGGAAGTAAAGGTTATGAAGGCGGAGCTGGAGGGCGGGGCGTGGTCAGAATCGCCTCTAGCATTGAAGTTGCTCTTTTCCGGTTGCAGACTTCTCTGCAGTATTTTTCCATTCCCGGTGGCAGCAACACCCGCCTAACACAATCATCATATTCTCATTCAAGTGAAAGTGGGCAGAGACGGCCATGGTCCTTCCTCTAGGCCTCCTTCTACAGACACAGAATGGTTTCCTACACATTCTTCCCAGAAACAGAAAGAAATGAGTAATTCCTTGGGCTCATCAGGGACATGCATTTATTTGGAAGACAGTGATGTAATTAAGAATTAAACTCAATACAATGGAATCTGGTACTGAACATTATACGTTCCTAAGCTGTTAGCTGAACGTCAAAGCATATAGTGCAAATGATGGTCAGAGCAAGACAGCAACAGTGGCAGCAGCAACATCAATCATCACTGGCAGCATTAATGAGGGTCGACTCTGTCCCAGGCACTCCTTTAAGACCTTAACCTCTGTCATTTCATTTCATCTTCACAATATCTCTGTTGAAGTTGGTTCTATGATTATCCCATTTTACAGATAATAACGATGCTAAACATTCAGTTCAAAGAGAATAAGCTCTCACATAAGATTTATTAAGTCACTAGGAAAGTCAAGATGCATTTTTCTATGCAAACATGTGGCATAACTGTCCTGATGACCCAATACTATGTTGCAGGTACTGACTTAAGAATTTTATTATTTTTTTTTCTTTTTTTTTGGAGAGGTTTTTGCTATAGGGCGCGTGCGCTCGCCAGACAGACAGAGAGAGACAGAGAGATAGAAAGCGAGAAATCACCCCCCCAGGGGGGATGGCCACGCTGCAATCCCTTCTCCTCCATTCTCCTCTCGGGATCTTGGGCACGCACGCACACGCGCCCGGCGTGAGTTTAAGCCACCAGGTCCGGGACTCGAACTGCGGTCAACTACGTGGGAGTCCAGCGACATAGCCATTACGCTAACTGCTGGTCCCAAGAATTTTATTATTTTTAAAAAGCTTTATTTATTTATTTATTTCCATTTGTTATTATTATTTTTTAATTTGACCAGACAGAGACAGAGAGAGAGAAAGGGAAAGCAAGAAAGTAAGCTGCCAGGTCTGGGACTTGACCCACGGTCAGCCATCTGGGAACCCAGTGCCCTTAATCACCATGCCATATGCAGGCTCCAGAACTTTGTAAATATTGACTTGTTTAATACTCGTGACAACCCTGTGAGCTAATAGATACATTTAACATCCCCATTTAAAAAACAAGTTTATTTCTTTAGAGAGAGGGAAATACCCTTCACAGTGTTCTCACCCTGCAGCCCATCCCTGGTCTCGGCCAGCTCAGGCTGGGGACATGTGCATACATGTGCATTGCTGGTACGCTCAGGGAGGTCCCAGGATGTGAACCCAGGACCTTTCCTTTGTGGGCCCAGTTGCACTACCACTGCACTGCCGTCTGGTCCCTTTGATCCCCAATTAACAGTTATGGAACTTAAACCTCAAGGAAAACAAACAACATGCCCAAAGACACACAGCTCATAAATGGTGGAGCTGGGCTCTAAAACCAGGCAGTCCGTTTTGAACGTTATGGAGGAAAAACTTTCTGTACAAGTGGTTGACGCTTAAGGATTTCTTATATATTTAGTCAGCTCATCCAATGTACTAGGGCAGGGAGAACTATGTGTTTGGGTAGTGTGAGGCACAGGTTTGGGAGAGACATTGTCTCTCTCTTGTTTTCCACAGACTTGCCAGTGACTCTGTTATATATCTAGGCTATCAGTGTAAATGCTCACATCTCCTCTTCTGCATATACCTAGAAACGATGATTGACAGACCAATGGGGATTATAAGGTATCTAACGTGAATTATTAAAGTTAATTACAGTGCTGATAGCTAAAGTTAATAGGGTAGTGTTTTTTCTTCTTTTTTTTAATCCAGTAATTTCAGTATTTCTCCACATTTAGCAACAAAACAAACTACACTACATTAAATTTACATTTCTAGGTAGGTCTTTCTGTCTAAGCCTTTCTGTCTAAGCATTACTCTCTAAATATACAACTTTAAAAAATATTAAGATTCTATTAAGTCCAGCCTGAAAACATCAACTTCATGAAGAGGAATTGACCCTATTCCAAAACCAACACCACTCCCACCTCCCATAGATAGAGAGGAAATTAACATTTGCTGCTAGTTTTGAGCACGTGGAAAGCCTTTGGTTGGAGCTCTGGTCTTACTAATAAAAGAACCTGAAAATGTCCTGAGTAGAGAAGGGATAAAGGCTGATGTTTTGTGAAGGAAAAGGAAATAGACCTAAGGGAGGAAGTTGGTTTACCCAAAATAGAAATGATTAAGTATTTGGGGTTCTTAAGATAGCAGGGACTGGGGTCAGTAGGTGGTATGGTGGTGGGGGCACTGGACTCCCACATGGCAGACCACAATTCGAGTCCTAAACCTGGTGGTTTGCTTTCTCATGTTTTCTCTCTCTCTTTCATGAGAGGTGGTATGGTGGTGGGGGCACTGGACTCCCACATGGCAGACCACAGTTCGAGTCCTAAACCTGGTGGTTTGCTTTCTCATGTTTTCTCTCTCTCTTTCATGAGCACATGTGATCTATAGCAAATTATTATTATTAACAATAATAATAATAAATAAAATGAAATAAATAATTCTTGAACAAAAAGACAGTAGGGACCATACTTCATGTGTAGCCAGGTCCTTTGGGTAATAAGACCTCAGATAGGCAGGTATGTTTAGGGAAGCTGGAAACCAACACTGGGAACATCTCAAATCCTCTGTTAAAGCTGAACACTGAACAGAATGAGCCAAATGTCTCTGAATGGGCCCATTGGCAAGGACATGGAGCAGAGTAAACAACAGCCACAATTGACTAAAAGCTAGTGGCTCCAACTTTTGAATAGTAAAATCCTTTGCGTACCCATGCAAACCTCAAGAGAGAGGATTATCCTTTCTTCCAAATTACTGAGACTGAATTTTCTGCGAGCAATGACAAATGGGACCTGAGTCATATTGGATTTTATTTAAAAAAAGAAAAAGTAATATTTTTGTCCATCAAATATCATGGAGTGCTACATAGAGGTATAACGTACATTCTTTCTTCCATCTTTTGTCTGGTATTTATTGCATAAATGTTCATCTTAAATTTCACTTGGTTTAATTACTGAATGACCCTTAGTAACAGGAAATGAGCAGAGTCTGCTCACCAAAAGGACTGAGCAAAAGGAAACCCTCACTGCAGAAGGCCACTGACGTTCAGGAGACATTTG
Organism: Tupaia tana; assembly: GCA_026018925.1. Classification (NCBI taxonomy): domain Eukaryota; kingdom Metazoa; phylum Chordata; class Mammalia; order Scandentia; family Tupaiidae; genus Tupaia; species Tupaia tana. The sequence continues at coordinate 13,839,322 of JAKSZU010000014.1, read as the reverse complement.
TTACATCAGCAAGCATGATCATAGCAAACAAAACGAAAGTGACTGGAACAACAGTCACAAAAACGAACTCACTCTCACCTAAAAAACAAACAAACAAACAAAACACATTTTTGCCAGTGTAAAGAACATCTTTCAAATTACAGAAGAGATGTAAGAAAATACCAGCCTGAATTTAAAATCTTGTGTAAGATTCATATTTGAGCTATCTAAAAAATACTTATAAGAAAGTGAAATAAAGTAAACATGTTTTGTTTGCCACATAGAGCATTTGATTTTACTTGAATACATTGCCAACATTTATCAGTGAGACTATCTCACACAAAACATTCTGGATTTTCAACTTCTGAAAAAATGGGATGATCTGGCCCACTTTGGGTTTTCTCTTCCTTTTTATGTTCAGTCAGGCCTTTTCCAGACACTCATGACTTGTTCTGGCTATCTTCCCTCTTCTACATTTCTTGGCCTTTTCTGCAGTTGACTTTGCCTGCTGGATTATCATGAATAGCTGGGGATTAAAAAAATGTGCACTAACAGCTCGACGATAATTACAATGAGGAAAGATGAACTATTTATATGTTATGCCCTTGGTTTCTTTTGATGGAAATTTCTGGAACGGCCATATAAAATTCATCACTTCATTGCTGGTCTGACATGGCTGATGGATTTTTTCCCTCCACTATGTATCTCAGTATCCTCTACATGAAAGCCAACATAAAATCTCACTAGGAAATAATGGTAACATTCCTTTTCCCCAATACAATGAGAATTATCTATCTAATCATTTTTCCTGATTTGCCTTTGACAGTTAGACAGATCAAGGCTATATTTTTGTTTCAATGATGCTGTAAAGAAAGTTATGACTTACACATGCATATCCCATTTTTTCCCTACACTCCTATTTTTTTCCAATATACATATTCTCAATTATGGTTATTTATTTTTTTAATTCAACTATTTTATGCATGCATTTCTTACAAGCCAACTCAAATCCTTTGTGAAATTAATAGAGTATAAATAAATAAATGTAGCTAAATTAAACATTATAGTTAATATTTAATAACAGCATGAAATTATATCACGAGAACAGCTAAAGTTTAATATTCATAAACTGTCAGGCTATTTCTGAGATACAAATTTTTATTTGGTTTTGTTTCTTCCCTTTTTAAACTAGGATAAAATTATAAATGATTTCTTAGTATCTTTTCTAGATGATTTGCTATAAACTAGAGAAAGGTGTTTAAATGTTGGTTTTAAAAATTAACATCTGGGGACCAGCAGATAGCGTAATGATTATGTCACTGGACTCCCACATGGTTGACTCTGGTTTGAGTTCCAGACCTGGAGGTTTGAAACTCACATCAGGTGTGTATGTGTGTGTGTGTGCCCAAAATTCCAAGAGAAGAGTAGAGGAGAGGGGATTGTAGCATGGCAATCCCCCTTGGGATGATTTCTTGCTTTCTGTTTCTCTGTCTCTCGCTGTCTCTCCAGCAAGTGCATGGGCCCTATAGCAAAACTGTCTCTTAAAAAGAAATTAAGATTAAGTGCTAGCTATGGAGTGAAAGAGTGACCTAAAGAGTGACCCATGGAACACGCACAAGAGCAGGATTCCCTAGCCCATAGGCCATGGACCAGTGCTGGTTGGTGGCCTGTTAGGAATTGGGCTGCACAGCAGGTGAGCGAGCGAAGCTTCATCTGTATTAACAGCCACTCCCCATCATTCATGTTACTGCTTTCTGTCAGATCCACGGTGGATTAGATTCCCATGGAGCACGAACCCTACTATGAACGTCACATGAATGGGATCTAGGTTGTGCAATCTCATATACCATCTACCCCCAACTCATGCCCCCCCACCTGCCCCACTCCCATCTGTGAAAAATTGTCTTTCACAAAACCAGACCTGGTGCCAAAAAGGTTGGGGACCACTGCACTAGAGGGAGGGCCAGCTCTGTATAAGGAGTTAGGAAAATTTGTCACCTGGGAGAGATGAGCACCAGGTGCTGAAAGGTGAGTAGTGGGTGAAGAGAGGGAAAGACCAGTTTGCAAAGCCACAGAGGCCTGAATCTAAGGAATCCCTAGTGAATTCCAAGTCCTCAAATCAGTACCACAACTAGGTGTCAACTGGCAGTAGAGGTGAGGGGGAGAGAGCCAGGAGGTGATCCTGTGGCCAGTGAGTACCAATGAGACTTTTAAGTAAGACTTACAAAGCTGACACTATCGCCCCGGGAATTGTGTAAGGCGGTTCATGGACTCAGTCCAATCACTTCTATGAGTCACTGATTTAGTTCAGTACCTCACATTTCAGAAAGGATTTTGTGTAGCTTGAAAAGGTAAATATATTAAGCGAGAAGCCACTAAAACTTGAAAGATGTGCTAAAGGGAATTTGAGGGCCGGGAAGTAAGATGAGGCAGGTGGGAAGATTGGTTCACATAATTCATGCTGAGACATAACAATCACTTGCTAGCAGCAGGGCACAAACTTGGCTCTAGCCTTTCTGGCAGACAAAATAGCCATTTATAAAAACACAAATGGGGGCTGGCAGGTGGCATGGTGGTTAAAGGTGCTGGACTCCCACAGGGCTGATCACGGTTCAAGTCCCGGACCTGGCAGCTGGCTTTCTCACTTTTGCTCTCTCTCTCTGTGTCTCACTCTGGTCAAATTAAAAACAACAATAATGATAAATAAAATACAGGAAATAATTATTTTAAAAAACCCACAACACAGATGGCATTTATGTCAATAAACAAGCCTAGTGCATAGTGAAAGCACCAATACGACCAATACAGAAAGGCATAATGTGTGGTATAACACCCTCAATAGCAATTCGACAGTGAACACAGTAATAAGCATCACAGGACAGCTTCTTATATCAGAGGGCACACTAGGTCATAGCATCATACCACCCCACTTCCCCGATATTCAACAGCAGCAGCTCTAGGGCGCCTTGATGCAGTGTTAGGAACATGACTCTCTACTGAGGTCACTTATTTCAGAAGGATTTAAGTTATCTATCTGAAAGAAAAAAATGGGCTATATTTTAGATAATATATACTTCATTATATGCTTCCTTTCCTCCAGGCTTTTTAACACTAAGTGTTGGGGGTCAGCAGGTGCCATAGTGGTTGAGATGTTAGACTCCAACATGGCCAACCATGGGTTTGAGTCCTGGACCTGGTGGCTTGGAAATCACATCAGGCACATATGCATGCATGCCCCGAATCTTGGGAGGAGAATGGAGGAGAAGGGGTTGCAGTGTGGCCTTCCCCTCTGGGGGAGGAGGCTGTGAGTTTTCACTTTTCTTCTCACTGTCTATCTTCATATCTCTGGTGCGTGCATGCCCCCCTACGACAGAAACTAAAAAGCGAAACAAAACAAAAATTCTAAGTATTGAGTCCATAAATTGACTCCTGGTCAATCCCAGGAGAGGAGTTAAGCACAGAACTCTCTAGTAGAAATGGTCAGTTAGTTTGGAGTGAGAATTGATGTCCGTTGGAAATGTAGGGCTTGAAATGATACTTCTTGAACCAAAAGTCTGTCCATATTAATTCATCCATCACCTCTTGACTGACTAATGGATTAATTGATTTAATAAATCCTTACTGATGGTCTAATATATGGGAGAGACAACACACAAACTAGACCCGGGTTTACCCTCAGAAAGCTTATAATTTGATGGTGAGTACAGCCCCTGTATCTGTGGTGCAGTCAGCAGCATACTGAACTGCACAGATAAAAGCCACATGCTGACCATGGTTTGAGTCCCTGCTCAGGTCAGCCTGAAGGCACACCAAGCATATGTGTGCTCATGCCCAGGATCCTGGTGGGCTGGAGGACTGGAAGAATGGGATCGTGGCATGACAGACCCTATGGAGGGTGCTTCTCTCTCTCTGTTTCTCCCTCTTGCTCTCTCCTGTCCACACACATGCCATAATTAATAAAAATAAATAATTTAATGAGGGATAAAGCAAAGAAGCATACAAGTGAATGACAAGAACATAGTTCTGTAAAAGGCTTGAGAAGACATTCACCAGGGAAGAGATGAGTGGAGGGAGTACTGATAGAACATAAAATTCTCCTCAGAAAATAATTTTGAGTCTTTGATTAATTAACATCCTACTATCACTTATTAAAAAAACTGGAAGCTAAAATGAAATGCCATATTCTATAAGATAATTGAATATAATTCCATAAAAATTGTGGAACAGTTTCTGAAAAAAAAAGACTTTATTTTAGAGTAACTGTTAATAGATTTATTGACCATTTAGTATGTGATGGGCACTTTGCTAACAGCTTCCATATATATGATCTCACTTTACAACTTAAAAAACAAAACAAAACAGAAAAACAAAAACAAAAAAACACATTAAGCTAAACATAGGTTGAATATCCTTAATACAAAAATCTGAAATCTGAAATGTTCCAAGTCTGAAACTTTTTTTTTTTGCAGAGGTTTTCGCTATAGGGCTCATGCGCTCGCCAGACAGACAGAGAGACACATAGAGATAGAAAGCGAGAAATCACCCCCCAGGGGGGATGGTCACGCCGCAATCCCTTCTCCTCCATTCTCCTCTCGGGATCCTGGGCACGCACGCACATGCGCCCGGCGTGAGTTTTAAGCCACCGGGTCCGGGACTTGAACCGCAGTCAACCACGTGGGAGTCCAGCGACATAGCCATTACGCTAACTGCTGGTTCCCCCAAGTCTGAAACTTTTGAGTGCTAACATAATGCCAGAAGTGGAAAATTCCATACTTGATATGTGTCAGGTTGCAATCAAAATGCTGCAATACAAAAATATTGTATAAAATTATTTTCATGCTATATGTATAAGGTATATATAAAACATAAGTGAATTTCGTGTTTAGACTTGGGTTCCATACCCCAAAATATCTCATTATGTAATGTAAATATTCCAAAATCCAAAATCTAAAACACATCTGGTCTTAAGCATTTCAAAGATTAAGAGATCCTCATTAAGAGATATTCATCCTCAGGGACCAGCATAAGGTATAATGGATTCCCATGTAGTTAATTGTGATTTGAGTCCCGGACCTAGTGGCTTAAATTCACGTGGGGCACGTGTGCGTGCGTGCCCAAGATCCCAAGAGAAGAATGGAGGAGAATGAAGGAGATGTGGTGTGGCCATCTTCCCTGGGGGGTGTTCTCACTTTCTGTCTCTCTCTCTGTTTTTCCAGCAAGCACATTTACCCTACAGCAAAAATATCTCTTTAAAAAAAAGAGAGATACTCAACCTGTAATGTTGTTAGCTTCTTTCTACAGATAAGAACAGAAGCAAAGTAACATTTACCAGGTCATGAGGTTCAAGCCCAGTATCTTGCTCTTCATCAATATCCTCCTTTATGGCCATAATTAGGTAGCAGGACCTTTTAAAATCCCTTCATGATTCCTATCAATAGCTTATCTTCCTACACTCTGTTATGAAAGGTTATACCTCTCATTTATTCTAAAGTGATTTGAATTATTAAGAAAATTAACAAAAATATAATTTTTTATTAGATTCTTGTAGTAATAGTGAACGGTGAGTTCTGTGTAAACATTACTGGCTGGAGGGTTATATAGATTAATGTAAGTCAAGAACAAAGGGGAGAAAAGCTAAGAACAGTCCCATATTATACCTACACGCTTTTTCCAAAAGTAGGTTGAGATTATAATAATGTTGAAATCTCTGAAATTTGTATGTTCTTTTGATAAGACACTGGCATAGAAGTCCAAGATTCTCAAATAAGATACTAAAATAAAAAAAAAAATAAAATAAGGACCAGCAGTTAGTGTAATGGCTATGTCGCTGGACTTCCATGTAGTCAACCACGGTTCGAGTTCTGGATCTGGTGGCTTAAACTCACGCCGGGCACGTGTGCGTGTGTGCCCAAGATCCTGAAAAGAGAATGGAGGAGAAGGGATTGCAGTGTGGCCATCCACCCTGGGGGGGTGATTTCTCACTTTCTGTCTCTCTCTGTCTCTCTGGCAAGCGCATGTGCCCTATAGCAAAAACCTCTCAAAAAAAAATACTAAAATACATATTTAAAGAAATGCATAGCTAATAGGTATTTACAAAAAAAGTGAAAGGATTGCATCTTTTTGCCCAACTAGATGGCTAAACAACACTTAGATACATGTTATGGTTCTGAAGTAGCTGGGGTGGCAGAAATCGGTCATGGGTACTTGTTCAGATTAAACTTATTCATCATCTATAGAAAAAGAGGAAATGGGACTCAGACCTAATGAGAAAGGGGGCAGTGGGTTTCCTGAGTACCAGCCCAATGTGGCTGTGTGATGTAATTGACCCAAGTCACATCTTAGGTCCCTCTCCTTCAATCTGCCCTAAGAAGTAGATTCAATGAATAGTGGTAGAGAAATGTATTGTGCCTTGGCTTTTTGAGGGAAAAATTAAAAAAAAGATAATATGGCTTTCATAGGGCTCTAAAGCTTTGTTTTAAATATTGCCTTATCAACATAGTAGAGTTTAGCTATTTGACCACACCTTCTGGCAAGAACTGTTTAATGGATCACAGTTCAGAGAGTATTGAGCATTGTGAAGTGAGAGGTCAGATCCCTCCCCTTCCAAACTCACAGAAAAGTTCAGCAACACTCACCAATGGGACTTAAAAGTCTCTACTGGAGAATTCCAATGTTAACTTTTCCAGATCAACATGTGAAAGATGATCCAGGGGATAACCATAAAGAGGAGAAAAATCAAGGATTGATTAATCAGTGTAGATAATCCAACTGAAGAAGGTAGGATGGAGAAAGGGGTCAACTCTAATAGAATCAACACATGCAACAAGAATATTTCCTGAATTTACCTCACATGTGACCATTCAGTACCACCTGGCTCTGCTCATAAATAATCACTGAGGAATTTTCCACTTGGTTTAATACCTATTTCTAAAAGAATAGCCCACAGGAAAGGGATTTCCCCATTTCCCACTGGCTTCCTGTAGAACTCTACTGGAACCTAATGCCAAAGTTTCTCCGACTAATGAACTTTGCCATGGGGTATGCAGAATAAAGATCATAGCAATTAATTTATTGTCATAGCTGGCATATATGCATGGGTGTGTGTATGCAGAAAACATTTTTAATTGGAAGTGAAGTCAAGCTTAAGCACAGGGTCCCTAGAGTCAGAAATCTTCGCACACGTCTTTTCTTTGCTGCGTGCTAGCTGTTTGCTGTAAGCGGTCTCTTAGTTTCTTACTTTCATCATCCGATAGAGGAACAGTAATGAGATTGTGGTGGAAAATAAATGACATAATATAGAATGAAGCATGTAGGAAACTTTTGTGACTCTACGGTATCATTAATGACTATCATTTTACAGTAGAATGAGTCACAACAAGTTTCAGGAATAAAGTAATGCTTAGAATGGGTAGAAATGAGAGAGCAGGATGTCCGGCTTCTGAGTGGGAACCCTAGTATCTCAAGTGACAAAAGAGAAAATTAAATATGGGTGAGGTTGAAAAAGGCAAGAAGATTTTTGTTGAGAAGTGTGCCCAGCGCCACACTGCAGAAAAGAGAGGCGAGCACAAGGCTGGCCCAAATCTCCATGGTCGATTTGGGTGGAAGACAGGTCAGGCCCCTGGATTCTCTTATACAGATGCCAAGAACAAAGGCATCACCAGGGGAGAGGATACACTGATGGAGTATTTGGAGAACCCCAAGAAGTACATCCCTAGAACAAAAAATTATCTTTGCTGGCATTAAAAAATCAGAGGGGTCAGCAGGTGGCTTGATGCTTAAAGGCGTTGTATTCCAACATGGCTGACTGTGGTCTGAGTTCTGGACCTAATGGCTTGCTTTTTCACTTTCCTTTTCTCTCTCTCCCTCTTTCTAGTCAAATTTAAAATAATAATAATAAAATAAATATTTTAAAAAATAGAAAAAAGAAGTCAGAAAGAGCAGAGTTGATAGCTTATCTTAAAAAAGTTACTAACATGTAATAGGTGGCACTGTCTTATTTATGACAAAACAAATATCTCACCTTTATGTGTACCATATTTTAATTGATCTCCCACACAGAACTCAGATCATGAATGGCTGAAAGGATATTTTTGTTGCACAGTCCTGATTTAAGTAAGACTGGCTTGTGGTTAAATTAATATTGTTGGGTTTTTAAAATTTTAATAGTAATTTCAGTTAAGTAAATGTTTATATACTCATATTGCTATATGAGTGTATAAATGCTGGAGAAATCCCTTCCCTCCTCAAAACCAAGCAGACTCACCTGTGTTTTAATTTATGTTCATTAACCCATTCAAGGCAAGTGCTGAAGATAAGGTAGTGATGTCTACTTTATATATTCTATGCCAATCTAATTAGAATTTTGTGTATCTAAAACACCGCCTCTTACTTATTGAAAGACATTTTAGTGTGGTTTATGTATACTATCAAAGAATATGTAACACTTTACATATTTTAAAAATGATTTATAAGGTCAGACACTTTTGAAAGTCAATGTGACAAGATTTAGGAGCAAGTTAAATATTACCTATGAATTCTATTATCTAAGTCAGACTAAGTTATATTTCAGGATTGTCTTAAGGCAAGTATTCAAAATCACAGAAAAGAACTACTGTATATTGTGATTAGTAACGGTGCTTTTGCCAAATTATTAGAAGGATTGAAGTAGAGGAGATATACCATCAGCATAAATTTGTAAATTATGTCATCATAAGACTTAAGATAAACAAAAATCAAATGACAGATTAAAAAGAAAAGAATGCATAGAAAATGCAAGGGCAGGGACCAGCAGTTGGCGTAATGGCTATGTTGCTGGACTCCCATGTAGTAGACCATGGTTCGAGTCCCGAACCTGGAGGCTTAAACTCAAGCCAGGCGCATGTGCATGCATGCCCAAGGTCCTGAGAAGAGAATGGAGGAGAAGGAATTGTGGCGTGGCCATCCCCCCTGGGGGGTGATTTCTCACTTTCTGTCTCTGTCTTTCTGGTGAACTCATGTGCCCTGTAGCAAAAAAACTCTAAAAAAAAAAAAAAAAAGAAAGAAAGAAAATGCAAGAGCAGAAAGACCTTTCCTTTCATCCATTGAACAAACATGGACAGTGTGCTGTGCTGTGCTGTGATCCTAGCACTGTGCTAAGAATCAGGCCTGGAGATGTCTCCCAGTGCAGAAACATGAAATCTGGGATGCTGGCCAGGGATAAGGTTATGGTCAGAATGCAAGGTCAAGGCTGAAAATGGGGTTTTATGGGATAGTGAAGTGATTCTCAACATGAAAATCACCTGAAGGCTTTTAAAAATATGTACTGTGGGGTCAGCATGTTTAAGGCACTGGGGACTACCATAGAGCTGACTACAGTTTGAGTCCTGGACCTGGTGGCTTGCTTTCTCATGTTCTCTCTCTCTCTCTCCCCCTCTCTCTTTCTTCCTGGTGAGCATGCATGCCCTATAGCAAATTTTAAAAATAATAATAATAAATAAAATTAAATAATTAATTCTAAAAAAAAATCATACTGCTGGATACCTAGAGTCTCTGAATCAAGAGGTATGGAATGAGGTCTAAAACTTGCATTTCAGCAAGCTACAGGTGACACCGATGCTTCTGGGCCAGGGCTCACATTTAAGAACCAGTGGGATCATGTAAACATTACAGCTTCCCAGCTGTGAACAACTGAATCTGATTCTGACTAGCTTAAAGGAAAAGAAAACTTTTTTTTTTTTTTTTTTTTTTTTTTTTTTTTGAGAGTTATTGGGTGGTTCCTACAATTGGCAGGAACCCAGAAAAAAAATAAACAGAATCTAGAGCAGTTCTGGTCCAGGCAGCTTAAACCTCTTTGCCATGCTGCCTGGGCATCACTGGTGAATATATTATACCTGCTCCGACAGTTTCTCCTCTCTTGGAGTTCAATTGGCTTAGGGCTATGCCTACCCCACAGCTAGTAGCTGGCAGGGTACTTTGAAGGGCCTCCAAGACTGCACACAGTGGAAGAGATGCAACTGAAAAAGATAGTTTAGAATTCCTGCCAAAGATGTGTTAATGATACCTAGGCAAGCACAACGAAACAGAACCCCAAACTCTGGTAAACGGCCATGTTCTTTATCATATGAGGAAAAGATCAACTAGGAGAGGGCCTGGAATTCTTGGGAAAAGAATCTGCACTTGATCTAAATTGGAGCTCTTCTAAATTTTAATTTAGAAAATAAAATGGTCATGTGTAGCTTCTTTAGAGAAAGAAAGGAGAAAGTTAGATGAACTCTTTGAGGAAACCCTGTCATGGCTGCCGATGGTCATTGGTCCCTCCATGCCTTGTGTTCCTCTGCTGGAGCTTCCAGGTCTAGCCAGGTCCAAGTGTGCCCTCTGGAACTGTGACTCAAGAGCTGTTAGTTTCAAAGATACACCCATCTAACCTACAGCTTGAAGCATGCTATATAATTCATTTGAAGGATTCCTTCGTCTGGGTATTTCTAATTCTTAATTATGAAATATTGAAATATACAGGAAAGTATAGAGAATAGCATAACATCTGAATGCCTACCACCCAGTTACCCAGAATTCCAGGCTTGAAATAATCCCATTGAATATTACAGAAATTTTATCCCTAATCAGGTGTTGTGGATAGCTATACATCAAGAGACAGGACAACCATTAAGATGGAGTTGAGGGCCAGCAGATGGCCTGGGGATGGAGGTGATGGACTCCCACATGTCCGACCCTGATTTGAGTCCTGGACTTGGTGACTTGCCTTCTCACTTTCCTTCTCCCCCTCTCTCTCTCTCTGGTGAGCATGTGTACCCTGTAGCAAATTAAAAAATTATTATCATAGAGGGGACCAGCAGTTAGCGTAATGGCTATGTCGCTGGACTCCCACGTAGTAGACTGCGGTTTGCATCCCGGACCCAGTGGCTTAAAACTCACACCGGGCACGTGTGTGTGCGTGCCCAAGATCCCGAGAGGAGAATGGAGGAGAAGGGATTGTGGCGTGGCCCTCCACCCTGGGGGGTGATTTCTCGCTTTCTCTCTCTCTGTCTCTCTCTGTCTGGCGAGCACACGCGCCCTATAGCGAAAACCTCTCCAAAAAAAAAGATTATCATAATAAATAATAATAATAAAATTAAATAAGTAATTATTTTAAAAAATGGAGTTGAATGGGAGATTAAACCTGTAGATTATTGCAGATAATCAGATCATCAATGATGGAGTGGACATACTAGTCCCCATACTAAAAATAGGCAAGAAAGAATTCCACAATTTGGGAAGCATTCATTTTAAATGGATTTTTTTTCTTAAAATACCTAGTTCTGGGGCTGGCAGGTGGCATGGTGGTTAAGAGCACTGGATTCCCACATGGTCAACTGTGATTCAAGGCCCGGACTTGACAGCTTGCTTTCTCACTTTCCCTTTTGCTCTCTCTCTTTCTCTCACTCTGTCCCTCTCTGGTCAAATTTAAATAAATAAATAAATAAATAAATAAATAAATAAATAAATAAAGTTAAATAAAATAATTTCTTAAAAAAATACCTAGTTCTGGGACCAGCAGTTAGCACAATGGCTATGTCGCTGGATTCCCACGTAGTCAACTGGGGTTCGAGTCCTGGACCCGGTGGCTTAAACTCACGCTGGGCACGTGTGTGTGCCTGCCCAGGATCCCGAGAGCAGAATGGAGGAGAAGAAGGGATTGCAGCGTGGCCAACCCCCCAGGGGGCGATTTCTCTCTTTCTGTCTCTCTTTCTGGCAAGTGCACATGCCCTATAGCAAAAACCTCTCCAAAAAAAAGAACAAAAAAATACCTAATTTTAAGTCAAATTACTCTAACAAGAACAATTATCTTTACGAAAGTATAGGAATTCACTGCAAATATTTGTATTATTCTGTGTAGGTCTCTAGGCTGATAATCATGTTGGAGGAAGTGATAAAAATGCCCAGGGCAACTCAGCCCCATGGGTAGCTCACCCTCTGCACCCATGTTTGTATTGGGAGGCAACTCTTTACCATCTTTTAAAAGTATAAGCTGTGATTAGGTAGAGTAGAGCTGAAGGGATGAGATTTTAATCTTCAAAATATTAGCAAATAATAACTCCAAAATGTCAAGGCTTGTATCTTCTCTGCATTTCATAGCTATCAATTTAATTACATAATAATATGATTCAACTATTGGATTATACATGAGTACATTATAAATAAAAACAAGACAAGACAAGAAATTGTTCGTTTTCATGTTAACATCATGTTTCTTTTAGACACTTTTTTTTTGGCCTGAAATCGGGATTTCCCACTATTCTGTTTTCCTTCTCTGCTATGCTATTTTTTCCCTTGCTCTTTCTACTCTAACAGATAGTTATCTTTTATCTCTTACATGTTATACCTTGAAAATATGTCTCAAGTTCAAATAATGTCTTATATAATTTATATAATTTAAGGAATAAAATCTTTTTCAGAAAGTAATTTTTCTAGAGAGATGAAGTATGCTCCTCTAAATGCCAAAAGAATTTAGTTTTAACTTGGTCATTTTAATAATTCATCTCAATGAAATCTGTCCAAGGCACTGAGCCAGACACAGAGATTAAAAGGTAAATAGACTTGCTTTCTGATCTCGGAACTCACAGTCTTAGAGAAGAGACAGAACATGTCGCATCATTCTACTGTGGGGCAGAGTGGGACGAGTGACTGAAAAGAGCTTCAGAGAAGTTCTGTGAAAGCACCAAAGAGAGAAAGGCTACTTTTAGGCTGATGGTCAGGGAGAACTTCCTAGAAGGAAACATCTCGGTGAAAATGGGAAAAATCTGGTAAATTGGATGGCAGGATCAGAGAGTCCAGGTGGAAAGGAGCTGTGAATAAAGCCCCTGGGGCAAGGATGAAAGGTACGCTTGGGGGGTTGCAGATGCAGGATAGAGAGGAGGCAGGAAAAGGGGTCAGGCCCTCATTTTCAGTGTAATAAATGCCACTGTCAGGAGATTGGACTTTATTGTGGGATAATAAGCAACATTGTCTCCCTCTAGGCTTTGGAACTTGGGAAATGATAATCAGAGGAAAATTCCATTCAATTCAGCAAAATGTATTGAGAGGCTGCAATGTACCCAGCTGTCTACCTTGGTGTAATGAACACAGAGTAACGGCCTTGGAGGGGACAGATATGTAAACAGGTAAGATAACAAAATGCTGTGTGTTGAGCTCTGTTAAATAAGGCTTGAGGCTGTCGCTGTAGTTTTGAGTTCCTACATAATGAAGCACAACCTAGTTTGAGGCAGGAAGTAAAACCTAGTTTTGGATTGTATTTTTTGTAACAAATATCCAAGTTTTAGCCAATCACAAATCAATCACAGGCCAGACTTCAGCCAATCACAGGCAGTAAGCTGATCAGACCTTGCCCAAATAAGGCAGACATCTATCTCATCCCTCTGTGTCCAGATAAAGAAATGCCCAGCTGCAGCCAATCGGATGGTCTCTCGATTTTGCTTCATTTGCCCTGTAAAAGCTTGCTACTGGGGGTCGGCAGGTGGCATGTGGTTAAGGGGCTGGACACTCCCACATGGTTGACCACAGTTCAAGTCCTAGACCTGGTAGCTTGATTTCTCTCTCGTCAAATTAAAAAATAAAAAAATAAAATAAAATAAAAAAAGCTTGCTACCCATGCTGCTGGATGGGACTACGAACCTCTCCTGGTTCTGGCTGCCCCCTGATTCATGAATTGTTCTTTGCTCAGATAAACTCTGTTAAACTCAATTTGTTTAATGATTTTCTTGTAACCACTCAAATAGATGAATTTACAGGAGACTAAAGGAATGCAGAGACAGCAACCTAGGCCCTAAGGGAGAAGTTGATCCCTGATATGAGTCTTATGAGGGTGGTGAGAGTTATTTGGGTGAAGAGGAGAAGGAAGGATATTCCAGAAGAGGAAATGCAGAGAGCAGAATCACAGTGCATCAAATTAATCCGGGCATGTAATGAAAGAGTAGTCCCACTTTACTAGTGAGCTCAGTATGAGGCAGAGAAGGGATTGAGGGAAAAGAAGAGCTATGGCCTAGGGACTATGTTTTGGAAACCTTCCTCAGGGTGGAGAGGCCAGGACACCTGGAGGCTGCTAGTGTCCAGTCTTACAGGTGTAAGACATTTAAGCAGTAACTCTAGACTTTACCATGACTTTCAAATGCTTCTGGAGGATTATGCATATACTGCTAGGCAACTCTTACTAATACTCTGCTATTTCCCAATCTTTGACATTCTCTGAACTCTCAGGAGTCTTTCAACCAACCTCCTGTTCCAGAAGAGCCCTCACCCAATCTACCAATGTTCCATTCCCACTACCTTGGGAGGGGTCCCTTAATCCCCTTTCTCTGTCAGCCACTCCCTCAGGTCACATTCTCTCTGTGAATGTTATCTTTCAGCCCTTTGATTTTCTGCACCCACTCTAAATCTTTACACAGGGATTTTAATCTTTCTCTTCTCTGTAAACAGGGCTTGCTGGGACAGAGCTACCAGGCTACTTTGTGATGGGGAGGTGGGCCAGTGGGAAGCTCTGAACTTAACCCATGTCAATAATGTGGGGCCAGTCACAACAGTGGGAATCTAAGATGATCAGAAAAAGCTAAGGAAGTAGCGGTATGATGGACTAGAAGACCAGAAAATGAGGTCACTGGTAGAAACATTTTTTAGGGAATGACAATTAGAAGTGGAATAGAGGCAAAAGAAATAGGTACCCTTTTAAAAGTATGTTACACTTTCTATAAATAAATAACGTTGGGCAATATGGGAGTGCAATGGTAAAACGTGATGCTCTCCAAGGCTAACCTACATAAGAAGGTTCTTGGTTCATGTCCAGAGACGTCGCTTAGTACTCCAGGCATGCACATGCCCATGGTCCAGAACCTGGCTGCAGCCAGGACTAAATTGTGGTCTCAGGACCACAGAAGAAATAAATAAATTAAAGAAAAAATAAACTTAAAAAAATACAAGTGTGACATCATTCACCATAGTTAGGGAATACAAACAGAAGAATGTATTTAAGAGATGGGAAAAAGGTGATAAATTTGCCTTTTGCACATGCCAAGCCTTGGGTAGCATCAAGATATTCCAGAAGCAGAATCATATTTAGGAAGCGCAGTCATATTTAGGAAATGCAGTGCTTCACCTTGATGTAATATGTTACTGATCTTAAAGCTACATGTTCAAAAATACCATTTCTGGTCAAACACCTTTGGAAAATAACATACTATGGCCCTATCTTGAAAACTGGTTATACAAGGATAGTTCTGCAGGAACTAACTAACTTAAACCCACTTAACTTAGTTTCCAGCCCTCCTCCTCCTATTAACATCCTTAGGAATGTTTTCTCCAGAGCCAATGTTTTAAGAAGTGGTCATTAAAACACTTAAGGAGCTATAATCAGGGGATGATTAAGATAGAAAGAAATTGGTGGGGGTGGAGGCCCTTGTTTATTTGTATAGACGTGAGAGTTGGAGCATTATGAACTGAGGACTCACTAAGAGTGAAAAGAGAGAGAGGGACCAGTAGGTGGCATGGTGGTTAAGGTGCTGGCCTCCCACTGTTCAACTGCAGTTCAAGTCCCAGACCTGGAAGCTTTTTTTCTCACTTTCTCTTTCTCTCTCTGGTCAAATTCTTAAAATAATAATAAATAAAATTAATTAAATAATTATTTAAAAAAAAAGAAAAGAGAGAAAAGGAGATTGGATAGAACCTTTATAAATACCATTTGACACCTCAAATAGTGGTGGAGAATGTAATTTGGACAGACAGCAAGTTGCAATAGCAAAATCATGGGGTTCAGAAAGTGATATGTGATCTAACTAACCTCTTTAGGTTCTCTAGTTGGGTTGTATAGCGATTTAAATAGACTGGGACCAGCAGTTGGCATAATGGCTACGTCGCTGTACTCCCATGTAGTCAACTGTGGTTCAAGTCCCAATGGCTTAAACTCATGCTGGGCACGTGTGCGTGCATGCTCAAGATCCTAAGAGGAGAATGGTGAAGGGATTACGATATAGCCATCCTCTCGGAGGATGATTTGTCACTTTCTGTCTCTCTGTCTCCCTGTCTCTCTGTATCTTTCTGGCGAGCACACGCCCCCTATATAGCACAACCCTCCCCTCCAAAATAAATAGGTAATATATGAAATACTGTCCTTGTAGAAGACTCATGACCCACTCTCAAATATTATTGTCAATATTGTTTTCACTGATTTTTTTTCTTAATGAATTGAAGCAAAACTTTGACGAACACACTGCTACAGTGAAACCTGAATATTGGGCAATTGCACGTGATCTATCTCAGCCCTTGACATCAGTGCACTCTCACAAAGGAGCAATCTCAGTTCAGACAAGCCTGGGACAGTAAGAGCATGGTATAGAAATAGAGTCCATAGAAACCAGGCACTGAAGAAGACACCACAGGAATTTCCCTAAGGCACCAGAAACTACGTTTTTTAAAATCTGCTTTTCATAAAGAGATGCTGAAAACTAATATCAGAACCTTAGTGAATACATCTACTCTCTTAAAGAAATTCCAAACTAAAAACCCCCTCCATGCCGATGGCTGTAGGGAGCAATCTGTCATGAGGAGACAGGCTCTGACACAGTCATCATCTGCACCCTCAGGGGCAGGCCAGGGAAGAGGCATCTGCTGCAGAATACTGGGCTAATGAGACACACCTCTGTCTGGATATGTCACAATGCCACAAACCCAAGCCTCGGTCATTTTTAGGACTGGCCAGTTGAGTCAAAAAAGCTTCTGAATTTTGGGAACCAGCAGTTAGCGTAATGGCTATGTTGCTGGACTCCCACGTAGTCGACCACGGTTCGTGTCCTGGACGCGGTGGCTTAGAACTCACGCCGGGCGCGTGTGCGTGCGTGCCCAAGATCCCGAGAGGAGAATAGAGGAGAAGGGATTGTGGCATGACCATCTCCCCGGGGAGTGATTTCTCGCTTTCTGTCTCTATGTCTCTCTCTGTCTGTCTGGCGAGCACACGCGCCCTATAGCGAAAATCTCTCTTTAAAAAAAAAAAAAAATTCTGAATTTAGAGTTATGAGCTCTGCAAACTACCCTGACAGGTTAACTTCTCTTTTTTCTGGCACAACAGGGGCAATAACCAAGATTTTATCCAATTCTACTGATTTCAAATCCCAAAGGGATGGACACCAGAATTCGTTGTTTTGTTATCTTTTCTACAGATCTTCTGGACCACAGCTTCTTAGGCGTCAGGTCTCTCTGAAGGGATTGGTATTGTGAGGATTGGCAATTTACATGACTGGCCAGCGACCTTAATCAAGAAGTCACCCCATAAGCCAGGACACTGGTGGAGGAGATGACTGAAAGGATGGTATCTCTAAGCTGATGCTTAAAGCATTAGAGTTGTTCAGATCCCTAGGAAGGGACAGTGACAGGGCAACTAGTTATGAGTGTGAATACACAAGAGTATTGCAGCAGGAGATTCTTATTTACTGTTCTCTGAGCACACTTGGGTTAAAGTAGAAATGAAATGTGTGCTAGAAATTCATGGGACCTTTCCCAGGGGAGTATGTGCAGGAAAAATAATGGGCAATTATGTACTCTGGTCATTCGCCTAAAAATTGCAGGAGGGGCAGAATGAATACATACACAACTTCTGCTCAAAGGGTGGCCCAAAGCCTGGCAGTATCAGCATCACCTGAATCTTGAATCACCTAGAAGTGCAAATCCTCAGGCCCTACGCTAGATATACAGGTGACAGAATCTCTGTGTCATTTGCTTTAAGAAACATTCCAGGTCATTCTTACCAGGTCTGCTCCAGGCCTACGTGTCCATGATTGTGACAGTTCTTCACTTCTGTCTATCCGCTAACCTAGCCTGGATTCCTCCTCTCTCAGTCCTTGCTTTCCAGTTCTCTTAACCTGGTAGTACCTGATTAGACCATCTGATTTTATATAAGAGCTCGGTTTGTCATTTTTTGCATAGGCAAAAATTAGAATTTTATTTAAGGACAGCAACTCCAGAGAGGCAGTGTAAGTAGTGATTTTTAGCTTCGCGACTTGCTTTGGAGAGGACAAATCTCTTTTATAACTTCTAGCAACTTACAGTTCATTTCCAGGATAACAAAAATTGAAACAAAGGGATGAAAAAAGGAGGAAAACACTTACATGGGCTATAAGTTGCTCCTGGGAAGCTTTTACTTCAGCTTGCAATTTTTCAATATGCTGAAAAGAAAGAGTTGAGAAACCGAGTGTGTAACTCTTCCTTTTACATATGCAAAGTATCCCAGATATAAATATATACCAGTCCCCAAACAGGGTGAATGGCAGCATTATCTCAGCAAAATGTTTTGGAATTCATCATCTCAGAATTCAGCCCTCCCATCCCTATTCCTCTTCTATTCTGTGGAAGAGGCCCAAGAGAAAACATACAATATATTAAAAACTAGGAAATGACTGGAAAAATAATGTTAGCTTGATGTGTTACAGTTAATGCTAACGTACCTTATTTCATACATATGTATACATACCTTCACATAAAAACATATCTATAGGAGCTGGCAGGTAGCGTGGTGTTCAGGGCATTGGACTCCTACATGGCTGACTGCGGTTTGAGTCCCAGACTTGGCAGCTTGCTTTCTCTCTTTCTCTCTGTTTCTCTTTGGTCAAATTGAATAATAATAAATAATAATAAATAAAATTGAATAATTCTTTAAAAATTCTTTTTAAAAAATCTATATATTCGGGACCAGCAGTTAGTGTAATGGCTATATTGCTGGTCTCCCATGCAGTTGACGGCAGTTTGAGTCCCGGACTCAATGGTTAAAACTCACGCTGGGCGCGTGTGCATGCGTGCCCAAGATCCCAAGAGGAGAAAGGAGGAGAAGGGATTGAGGCATGGCCATCCCCCTTGGGGGGTGATTTCTTGCTTTCTGTCTCTCTGTCTCTCTGGCGTGTACACATGCCTATAGTAAAAAACTGTCAAAAATATCCATATATTCTAAAGGCGGCACAAAACCTTTGGATTACACAAGATTATATATAATCTCTGGATATATATATATATATATACATATATATATATATATATATATATGTATATATATATATATATACACACACACACACACACACACACACATCTTCTTCTGCAACATACCTGATCTTTCACAAGGGCCGTTCTTTCATATGGCTCCCCACTGCCTTCCTGGTGGTCCACAGCCTCCAGTTTTTCCTCCAGCAAGGAAACTTGCTTGAGCAGTTTCGATTTTGTTCCTTCAGAGACTGCAAGCTAAGGATATTTTCTTGTAAGGGTATGTAGGTACAGGGATTTTTTTTTTTTTTTTAAGAATTACCAATTTTGGGATCAGCAGTTAGCATAATGGCTATGTTGCTGTACTCCCACGTAGTCGACTGCGGTTCGCGTCCTGGACTGGGTGGCTTAAAACTCACTCCAGGCGTGTGTGTGTGCGTGCCCAAGATCCCAAGAGAAGAATGGAGGAGAAGGGATTGTGGCGTGGCCATCCCCCCTGGGGAGTGATTTCTCGCTTTCTGTCTCTCTGTCTCTCTCTGACTGTCTGGAGAGCGCACGCGCCCTATAGCGAAAACCTCTCCAAAAAAAAATTACTAATTTTATTTTATTTGTTATTATTATTTTTAATTTGACCACAGAGCACAGAGAGGGAGGGAAAGTGCAAAAGCAAGCTGTCAGGTCCAGGACTTGAACAGCTGTCAACCATGTGGGAGTCCAACACCTTACCCACCATGCCACCCTCCAGCCCCATGGTACAGTGATATTTTAAAAGCTCCTTTCAAAAGCTTAACTTAAGATGAATTGTCTTCCACCCATATCTATTAAAAATATAAATAGCTCTGGGGCAAATTCCTCAGAGATGATAAATGATTACTATAGAGAAAAGAGGAAATAATGTTAATTTTATTTATATTTAATAATGAAGAGCTTTGTCTCAGCCATGGTGGCACGGAGCACGTGTTGTTACTTGGAAGTGGAGGCCACATGGGAAACCTGGGTTTTATTCTCAACTCAACTTACATAGAGTGGGCACACAGACGTGAACCTGTAATTCAGGCTAACCGGGGAGCTGGGCCAGAAGGATTGCAATGTGCAATACCCCGTCAAAACATCTCTCTCATTCAACAAATAGTAAGTAAACCATTTAATATCTTTTTGGACAAGAGATGTGACTATGTAGTTAGAATGAGCAGAGACATATTTAGCATAAGGACCTCAACACTCATCTTCAAGGTGTTTCAAGATTGTGCTTTGTTTATACGGCTGAATCGGAAACCTGCATTGGCGTCTTGAAGCTTAACTTGTGGGAGTCTCTATCTCTTTAGAAAGAGTGGGAATTCTGACTCACTTGAGTGTTCACCATGTCGACAGCAGTGTGGATAGAGCTGAAGGGAAGTGCAAGAATTTCAAGGGAAAGTCTGATCAAAGGCAGATCTGTGCTAAACCACAACCAAAACATTTCTAGTGTTGGCTTTGTATTTGATTTACTGTTTGTAGGTTCCTCCTGAGGAAAATGGTTGTTTGATAGTCCCTAGCACCTTAATTCCCTGGGATAGCCCAGGATTAGCTTTTCTTTTCATTCAGATAAGCTTATTGAGTTTTTTCTCTACAATGACAATCAGAACAAATCCGTGAGAAGGGACACACAATTTTGTATTTGCTACAACGTCCAGTGCCTCCTCTGAAGCATGGATTATCTCTACATAATCTCTTTCACATTACTCTGAATGTTATTGTGACACCTACTGTTTTATTTTCAAACATGGCAAAAAAAATTTTTTGAGAGATTTTTGCTGTAGGATGTATGCGCTCCCCAGAGAGACAGAGAGACAGAGAGACAGAAAATGAGAAATCATCCCCCAGAAGGGATGGCCACACGGCAATCCCTTATCCTCTAGGGACCTTGCTTATGCATGCTCGCACGCCTGGTGTGAGTTTCAAGCTGCTGGATCTGGGACTTGAACCACAGTCAATCATGTGGGAGACCAGCACCTTAACCACTATGCCACTTGCTGGCCCCCACACAGCAAGTTTTTAAAGACAATTTGCCAAACGGGAAAGCATGACGTTGGTCTGCCATGGAAATAAGGTGAGCATGTCTATGTGCTGGCACGCACCCATCCAACCATCCATCCACACGGTCGTTTATTTACGAAATCTTTGTCCAGTTGGCACTCCCCACAGACATTGTGTTCTGTGCTGAGGATTACGAAAGTGCAATGCAGGGCCAGAGGGAACACACGTGTCATGAACTGTTGGCTGTGCCCATCAGCTCTCAGTGACCCGGGAGACCTGCAGTGTTCCTCGTGGCCATTGACACATTTCTTGGGTGCAGTGGTTTGGGAATGTCGTCTGACTTCTCTGTGCGCTCTTCTACCTTGTTGGAGACCCGGGACTGTGTAATGTTAAACACACAGACTTTTGCGTCAGACCTTTTTGGCAAACTATCTATTTCGCTCTTTACTGTCTATGTGATTTAGGCAAGTTGCTCAGCCTCTCGGGGCTTGATCTTGTCTGCACACAGCGGTAGGGATGAAAAGAAAAGTACTTACCTCAAGGGCTGGTGCCGAGGATTATAGGAGTTCATATAGAGAAGTGCTTAGAACAAATCAAGTACCTTGTATCTATTATTATTGTAATTATTCTTCAGCCTCCTCTAGGTCATGGTAAGCAGTTATCTGGGTTTATCTAACAATTTATAATTTAGCAAATTGTAAAACAAAATATACGAAGACATCAAGGTCAGCAAGTGGCATGGTGGTTAAGGCACTGGATCTCACATACTGACTCTGTGGTACTAGTCTGGGACCCGGGAGCTTCAAAAACATGTTGGGTATGTGTGCCCAAAACCCCAATAGGAGAATGGAGAAGAAGGGATTGGGTGTGATCATCACCCTGGGGGGTGATTTCTCGTTTTCTCTTTTTCTCTCTCTGGTGAGTGCATGTGCCCTATGGAAAAAAATCTAAAAAAGAGAAAATGAAGACATTGTAGCCTCTACGAACTGTGTATCTTAAACTCAAACTATATATATATTTTTTCAGTTCTTGCAACTCTTCTCTTCAGAGAAAAATCCTCTGTGTCTGAGATTATTTTATTTTCTCTCAAATATATTCTCTCTTGGTCACATCTTTTTTATTTTGAAGGCCTATAACCATCCAATCACGACTTGGTACTCTTTCTTTTAAATCTGTCTTGTGTTGTTTTCAGGGCTTTGTTCATTAACTCATCAGATATTCATTTATTTACTCATTTTTTAAAGACTTATTTAATTTTACTAATTATTATTATTTTAATTCACCAGAGAGACAGAGAGAGAGAGAAGAAAAGGGAGAAAGCAAGCCACTAGGTCCAGGACTTGAACTATGGTCAGTCATGTGAGAGTCCAGTGCCTAATCACCATGCCAACTGCTGGCCCCATATTTACTCATTTGTTAAAGAAACAAGTTGGACAATTGTTATATATAAGAATTTGGAGGTAAATAATGAAAATGATATTGTTCATATCCTCAAAAGTTTCATACACATCCCCAAAAGGCAGACAATTTAATAATAGCTAGCATATAATATGAAACTATATAGGTGACTAAATAATGTTACTAATAATTAACATTCATTGGATATTCACTACGTTCAAGACACTCTGCAGAGTCTTTTGTTTTCAAGTTTATTTTAGTATATTAACTTATCTTCAAAACACCCTAAGAGGCTCATGCTATGATTATTCTCCCTTTTCAAAATAAGAAAATTGAGTTTGAACAATGCTGTTTAACTTGACATAGCAGATAAGTATTGGAACACAAGCTCTCAGGATTGGGCACTGAGTTTGACTCCCCAAATCTGACCACAACTCCAAAAGGGGGCCCTGGTGGTCTTGACAATCCCATCTTCTTAGCTGCTGATGGGTTTAGGAATCAAAGCCTACACTAATGTAAGCCTGGATTTCCTCTGGCAACAGTTGTTGTAAAGAGAGATGGGACCTAATTTGGGTTACCCACACTGAATTGAAGAAACTCTGATGATTTGAAGAGGCACTCTCTCTCACCTGCCAGATGTGAATGCTACAATCGCCATCCTACAAATCTTAAGGAAACCAGTGTAGGATTAAGCCACTCAGGACAATGGAAAAAACTTGGGTTCTTGATGACATTATGAAAATGCTTTGTCTATGGAAAACAGTAGTCACTAATATTTATCTGGCAGCCACACAATATGTACATTACCTTATTCCATTGCTCAAAATTCCACAGTTTAATTTATTTATTTGTTATTACCATTTTTTTAGAGAGATTTTTGCTATAGGGCATGTGCTCTCACCAGAGAGACAGAGAGCAAGAAAGCAAGAAATCACCCCTCAGGCGCAATGGCCATCCTGCAATCCCTTCTCCTCCATTCTCCTCTCGGGATTTTGGGCACGCATGCACATGAGCCCAGCATGAATTCTAAGCCTCCAGGTCTGATACTCAAATTGCAGTCGATTACAGGAAAGTATAGTGATGCAACCATTGTGCCATCTGCTGATCCCTGTTATCATCATTTTAAAGATTAAAAAATTAAATGTGTTTAGTAGTAAATTAATGTGCCTAAGGTTCCACAGCTAATACGGGGTTAGATTTGAATGTCCACTGGTCTACCTCCAACCCCTGTGTTCTGTATCATACTCAAACCTGAACTCTGAGGCTGCCTGCTAAGACAGGCCTGTGACACTTTTTCCTCTTACTGTGTGGACTTTAGCATGTTAATTTATCTACTCAAAAGAAATTTCTTTTCTTTTTTTTTTTAAGACCTGAGAACCCTCTCTGTCCTGTCGTTTTTTGTTCTTTTCGTATAAACACTAATTCCATCCACTTCCTTTCCTCTTATAAGGAGTTTCTGACTGCATATCCCTTTTACTCAGTTGCCTTTAACTCAGATTTTGCTTAATTCTAAGAAACCTTGATTTGTCCAGAAACATATTTTAGTCTTAACTGCACAACTCATTAAATCTATGACCTTGGGCCCATAATATTTTACTATGTTATCTTGATTCATTTTCATGGGATAGTTCTTCTGTTACATGTATTCAAACTAGATTAAAAGTTTTCCAGAAGGATGTATAGAGAATTCTGTTCAAAACTTACAAGATACAATCAAACCAGTCATAAGCAATCTTAGGGAAGATTTTTCTATTTATTACATTTCTAAACTATAGAAGTTAATTCTCATATGTATCATCACCTCACAAAAACAGAATAAAGAAACTTTATTATTTCCCCCTTACATGGACATGTTGCATCAAGAATTCATAATTTACTGTGGGATTCCATTATATAATGGCAAAACTGTTTATTAGCATAGGACAATTAGCATTTCCCCTAGCCCTTTTGCAAGTAGTCTGTCAAACAAGCCTGGTAATCCAAAAGGAAAGAAGAGAAAAGAACTGAGATGAAAATGAAATAAAGTTAAAATGATATCTGACATGAAAACGAAATGAAATGGAAATTATATCACATTCCATAAGCGATCATGAGAAGCTAGCTGCCATCTTGAATTCATTCCATTGTCTTGAGGTGGCCCTAGACCTTTCCAAAGTCTAATTCTTAACTCAGGAAGCTGTCGGGAATGCTGCCAAAGTTAAAATCCAATTATGGGATGGGAAATAAGGCACCAAAGTTAGTAAGAGAAAATCCACATTAGCAGCTAGAAGACATTACAGTTGAATTTTTAAACTCTGGGGACCTTGGGCATTGCTCCTTTTTATCGCTTTTTTGTTGTTGTTAAGAATTGCTTGGTTTGATAGAGGAACTGATCTGAAAGAGCACAGAAACAGAAAGCTCAGTCTAAGTATCAGGTATCAGCTTACAAAAAAGAAAGTAGACCTCTATACAATTTTTAAATGATCAATTTTATGTGCCCTAATTAAACTCCTTTGGTGAAACTTAGGGTTCATATGATACTGGGAGGCTAATATTCTACATCTGACTCTGTTCCAAGACCAGGCCCACTCTCTAATCCTTACTAATTTGGAAGGAGGAGATTATTTAAAAAGTATTAATGAATTCATATTCAAAATTATGTCAACCTGGGACCAGCAGTTAGCGTAATTGCTATGTCGCTGGACTCCCACGTAGTCGACCGCGGTTCGAGTCCCGGACCCGGTGGCTTAAACTCACGCCGGGCGCGTGTGTGTGCGTGCCCAAGATCCCGAGAGGAGAATGGAGGAGAAGGGATTGCGGCATGGCCATCCCCCCTGGGGGGTGATTTCCTGCTTTCTATCTCTCTGTCTCTCTCTGTCTGTCTGGCGAGCGCACGCGCCCTATAGCAAAAACCTCTCCAAAAAAAGAAAAAAAAAAATTATGTCAACCTAAGTAACAATTTTCATGTTATTTATTTATATTTGAAACTGTAAGTCCACTCATAAATTTTAACTTTCAATATTTTCTCTAATGTTTAATAGAAGATCATTTTTTTGTGGGAGGGAGGTAGGGCGCACGCGCTCACCAAAAAGACAGAGAGAGACAAAGCGAGAAATCACCCCCGGGGGGGATGATCACGCTGCAATCCCTTCTCCTCCATTCTCCTATTGGGATCTTGGGCACGCACACACACGTGCCTGGCATGAGTTTAAGCTACCAAATCCGGGACTCGAACTGTGATCGACTACATGGGAGTCTAGCAACATAGTCATTACACCAACTGCTGGTCCCAGAAGATAATTTTTTAAAAGAGATTTTTGCCGTAGAATGTGTGTACTCACTGGAGAGAGAGATACGGAGATAGTGAGAAGGAACGTGAAAAATCACCCCCCTAGGGGGATGGCCATGCCACAATCCTTCTCTGCCATTCTCCTCCTGGGATCTTGAGCATACATGCATATGTGCTCAGTGTGATTTTCAAGCCACCAGGTCTGGGACATGAACTGTGGTTGGCCAGGTGGGGAGTCTAGCAACATAACTGCTACACCATCTGCTAGCCTCTGATAGAAGGTCATTTACATAGACATTGCAAAAGTTGGGAGTGGTAGCACATTCCTATAGCTCTGGCTTGGGAGGTAGAAGCAGGAGGACTAGGACATAGTGAGATCCTACATAAAAAAGGGAGGGGAGTATTGCAATATATTGAAAGTAGAAAAAAAGAAAAAAAGAAAAAAAAAGATGAACTATATCTGTTGTTTCATACTAATGCAGTTAAGAAAGGGTATGGATTTATTTTAGAGTTGTATTTAAATAATAGTTAAAATGATTCTGACATCATAGAAAAATGACAGAAATTAGACCTCCCATAGAAATAACTATTGAAATTGCAAATGTTGTCAGAATCAACCACTTCAGAACTTTTGGAGTTTAGGAGAATATTTTCAGCTTCTACAGAAGTATTTCATGGGGTGTTTCTATTCAAGGAAATTTCTGGGAGGTCTCTGACTGACTGTAGAAATAATGGAACAGAGACCTCAATGACCACACATGACAAGAAATATAGTATGCCTTTGGGAAAGTCATGACCCATTTTTCTGTTTCCCTATGCAAAAATGCATCATGATTTTCCTATCGTCCCAATAGCTTTTGCAAAATTAGGTCAGAATAGTCACTCACTAAACAAATGAATGACTAAAAATCTCAATAAGTAACCACCATTCTCAGTGGAGCAGGGGATGGAAACCTTGGTTTCCAGAGTTACCACTTTATGAAAGTCAAAATGTACAGTTCTCAAAATTATAAAACTTAGAAAGTAAAGGATGGCCAATTCAGACGAAGTGAGAATTTGGTAGAAACCATCCTGGAGGAAGACCAAGATGGACTTTTTTTAAAAAAAAGAATTAATTATTTTATTTAACTTTATTTACTTACTTATTTTAATTCAACTAGAGAGGGACAGAGTGAGAGAGAGAGAGTGAGCAGGAGAGAGAAAGTGAGAAAGCAAACTGCCAGGTCTGGGACTCAAACCGTAATTGGCCATGTGGGAGTGCAGTGCCTTAACCATCACACACCCTGCTGGCCCCAAGCTTACTGGACTTTAAGTTAACTGTTTTCAATATGCTCCAAGAGGTGAAAGAAACTAGGATCTAAGAAGTAAAGGAAATCATCAGACTAAAATGTAAGTAGAGAAAATATAAAGAGATACAGACTCTAAAAAGGAGCCAATTAGAAATTTGGGAGTTGAAAAGCACAATGGGTAAAATGAAAAATTCACTATAAGGGTTTAATAGTAGATATAAGTTGGCAAATGGAAGAACAGGGAAGCTTTAAAATAAGTGTCTTAATGTAGGCTGTGATAACAACATATATTATAGACTGGTTGTCAAAAAAAAGAAAAAAAGAAAAAAGCAAAACCACATTTACTTTTCACAGTTCTGAACTTAGAAGTTTGATTTCAGGGTGTCAACATGGTTGAGCTCTGATGAGGGTCCTTTGCCTGGATTGCAAACAACGACTTTCTTGTGTCCTCAACTGACAGAAAGAAAAACACCGTGGTCTTCTTCACTTTGATTTGAATTTCTGCCTTTCAACTTACTGCTGTGGCAACGCCATCCCACCCATACAGTGGCTCTGCCAGGCAGTTCTTGTGCCTATCCAAGTGGTGCTCACAGGCAGGAGTCATATTCCCAAAGCTCTATGGCATGTTGTCTTACTCAGGGTTCTGCCATGAGGAGTTGTACACCTAAGGCTCCCAGCAGCCCAGGGATTCTGTAGGAGGCTCTTTGGCCTGTTGAAACTGGAAAGGTGGCCCTGATAATCTCTGAATTGCCTTCGGGTTTATTTTTCCCTTTCCTGAGGAATAGCACAAGTTCATAGCTGAATAGCTTTATCATCCTGTCCTGCGAACTCTAAGAAGTCTGAGAATCTTTTTTTTATTTATTCTATGTCTATCTTTTTCCATTCAAACGGGAAGTACTTCTGTTGGGGTACCAATTAAGCCCATGGTACACACCTTAACAGTTTCTTGGCCACAGTCTTGGTATTCTCTGTATAAAACTAGGCTGAGAATTTACCAGGTTCCTTTTGGATCAGGTTCCTTTTTGCCTATTTTTCACTTAATTTCTCTCTTCTTGAATTTTACAAGCAGTTGGGAGAAACCAAGTTACTGCTTCAATACTTTGTTTAGAAATCTCTTCAGCTATCGATACATATCCAATTTTATCACTCACAAGTTGTATCTTCCACGAAACACCAGAACACACATGCAATTTGGCCAAAATCTTTGCCATTGTATAACAAGGATCACCTCTCCTTCAGTTTCCAAACACATGTTCCCTTTTTCCATCTGAGACTTCAAGAGAATGGCCTTTACCGTTCATATTTCTACCAACATTCTTTATTATTGTTTATATTTTCTCTAAGAAAATGGAGGATCTCCTTCCTCCATTTCCTTCTCAGCCCTCACCAGATCACTGTTAACAGTCTCTTCAGGGCAACATCTACTTTTTCAAGCATGCAACTCAAAACTATTGTAGCCTTTCTCCAAAGGCTTAGCAGTTCCAAAGCTCTTCTACATCTTCAGGTGTTCATTACAGTAGTACCCCACTTCTTGTACCAATTTCTGACAGTGCAGACTGCTATAACAACTACCATAACGTAAGCAACAAATATAGCTCTGGAGGCTGGGAAACACAAGATCAAGGTGCCATAAAATTCAGAGTCTGTGAAAGTCCTCATGCAGTTTTATGTTTGCTGTAGCCTCACAGTGCTGCAGAGAGAAAGAACTCTTGTCTGCTCCTCTTTCTAAAAAGGCCACAATCCTATCATAGGGGCTCTACCCTTGTGATTTAAACTAAACTTACTGACCTCCCAAAGGCTTCATCTCCAAATACTACCACATGTACGTAGGGATTTAACATAGGGTTTGGGGGAGACATAAATAAGCAGTCCATACCTAGATAGAATTACCCAGTTTGAAGAGCAGGAAAAATGTAACAAAGAGAAATTAGTAGAGCCCAAGAGATCTATGGACCTATTAAGTATTGTAACATACACATTATGGGAGAAAAATAACTGTATAAGAGATACATAAAATGAGGTGAGAATCAAAATGATACACTAGAAAAGATGAAGCAAACACAGAAGAAGGTAGTATTGGAGAAATCAAGGAACAAAAAATATATATATAAAGGGGCTGGCAGGTGGCATGGTGGTTAGGGCACTGGACTCCCACGTGGCTGACTGCGGTTCTAGACCTGTAGGCTTGCTTTTCTACTTTCTCTTTCTCTCTCGCTGTCTCTCTCTCTGGTTAAAATAAAAAAAAAATAATGATGATAATAAATGAAATAAAATGATTCTTTACAAAATATATAAAAATTTAGAAAATAAATAGTAAAGTGGAAAAATACGTTCTTCATTAGTAGTAACACTTTAAACCTAAGTGGACTAGACCCAGCATTTAAAAGACAAAGACCAGAGCTAGCAGGCAGCATGGTGGTTACGGTGTCAGATTCCCACATGGTCGACCACAATTTGAGTCCTGGATTGGGTGCTCAAAAATCATGCCAAGTGCGGGAACCAGCAGTTAGCATAATGGCTATGTCGCTGGACTCCCACGTAGTCGACCGTGGTTTGTGTCTCGGACCCGGTGGCTTACAACTCACGCCGGGCGCGTGTGCGTGCGTGCCCAGGATCCCGAGAGGAGAATGGAGGAGAAGGGATTGCGGCGTGACCATCCCCCCTGGGGGGTGATTTCTCGCTTTCTGTCTCTATGTCTCTCTCTGTCTGTCTGGCGAGCGCACGCGCCCTATAGCGAAAAACCTCTCCAAAAAAAAAAAAAAAAAAATCATGCCAAGTGCGTGCGTGCCCAAAATCCCAGGAAGAGGATGGAGGAGAAGGGATTGCTGCATGGCCATCCCTCCTGGGGTGTCGGTCTGTCTCCTCTCTGTTTCTCCAGTCAATACACGTGTCCTATAGCAAAAATCTCTCTTTTAAAAAGATAAACAAATAGAAACTAGCAGAAAGTAATTGTTTAAAATGTAATACAACTATATGCTTTCTACAAGAGACTTACTTTACACTCAAAGAAACAAATAGGTTAAAAGCAAAAGGATGGAAAATATATTGCATAAAAAGAATAGTCAAAATAGGATGGCTATATTGATATCCAATAAAATAGATGTTAAGTCAAAAATTCCTACAAAAGACAAAGGAGGACACTATATTTGATAAAGGTGTCAGTTCATCGAGAGATGTAATTATAAATATAATTGACCAAACATAAAGACTTGTGTATAAAGCAACCATTGACATAACTTAAGAAAGAAATAGTTTGGCAAGATTAGTTAGAGACTTCTTTTTTTTTTTTTTTTTGCTATAGGGCGCGTGTGCTCGCCAGACAAACAGAGAGAGACAGAGAGACAGAAAGGGAGAAATCACCCCCCAGGGGGGATGGTCACGCTGCAATCCCTTCTCCTCCATTCTCCTCTCGGGATCTTGGGCACGCTCGCACACGCGCCCAGCGTGAGTTTTAAGCCACCAGGTCTGGGATGCGAACCACGGTCGACTGCATGGGAGTCCAGCAACATAGCCATTACGCTAACTGCTGGTCCTAGTTAGAGACTTCTATACTGTTAGGCTGGAGGCCTGGGCAGCTTGGATGTGGATGCCACACCCTAGTCGGCTGATACAACCCGGATCTAGCCTGTCATCAGACCTGTGCTACACTCAGATCTAACCTGGATGCAGCACCTGGGGCTCTACTCTGCACACGACACCAGACTTTATGTGGCACAGTACCTGCTCTCCCCCTAAACCATTACCATACATGGACTGTTTCCACCTCTAAGACACTCCCCCTCCCTATACCTTTATAAAAATCGCTAAACCCCACCCCAGCATGTGACTTCTCTGGCCCCCCTCTCTCTTTCTCTGTCCAACCATGAACCTCACCGGGAAGCTCTCCCAATAAAGGCTCTACATTTCTATTTTCTCACTCACATGGCTGGCGCATTCCTTACATATACATCACTTTTAATAATAGACAGAACACAGGTCAGTGGGTAGCGTGGTAGTTAAGGTGCTGGACTCCCACATGACTGACTGTGGTTCAAGTCCTAGACCTGGTGGCTTGCTTTCTTACTTTTCCTCTTTCTCGCTGGTGAGCACATGCGCCCTATAGCAAGACTTTAAAATAATAATAATAATAAAATAAAATAAGTAATTAAAAAAACAGAGCATCTAAATAAAAAATCAATAAGGAAATAGACTTGAACCACACTATAAACTAAACCTAACAGGCATAATTTTCAGAAGACTCCACCCAACCATAACAGAAGAAACATGTTTCTTAAGTGCATATGAAACACTCTCTAGGATAGACCATACTTTAGTTCATAAAATAATTCTCAATGATTTTTTTTTAGAGAGGGATTTTTGCTAGAGGGCACATATGCTTGACAAACAGAGAGACAGAGAGATAGAAAGCTAGAAATCACCCCCCAGGGAGGGTGGCCATGCTGCAGTCCCTTCTCCTCCATTCTCCTCTCAGGATCTTGGGTACACACGCACATGCACCCAGAGTCAGGCTGAAGCCACCGGCTCCAGAATTCAAACTGTTGTCAACTATGTGGGATTCCAGCGACATGACCATTATGCCACTGGCTGGTCCCTCCATGGACTTTTTGAAGACCCCCCCACATAACTAACCAATTTAAAATATGCAACTCAGTGGCGACTACTGCAATCCCAATATTATGCAACCACCAGCTCTCAAGTTTCAACACTCTCATCACTGCAGAAGAACTCTTTGCAATCATTAAGTAATTCCTGCCTGTTACCTCCTTCATCCCCTAACAATCACTAATCTGCTATCTCTCTGCATTTGCCTATTGGGCATTTCATATGAAAAGAATTGTATAAGACCTTTAGCATCTGATTTCTTTCACTTAACATAATGTTTTTGAGGTTTGCGCTCACCAGACAGACAGAGAGAGACATAGAGACAGAAAGCGAGAAATCACCCCCCAGGGGGGATGGCCATGCCGCAATCCCTTCTCCTCCATTCTCCTCTCAGGATCTTGGGCACGCACGCACACGCACCCGGCGTGAGTTTTAAGCCACAGGGTCCTCCAGGCCGCGAACCGTGGTTGACTACATGGGAGTCCAGCGACATAGCCATTATGCTAAGTGCTGGTCCCAGTACTTCGTTTTTATTACTAGATAATACAGATGCTTTACTTATAATAGAGTTACATCCCGATAAACTAATAGCAAGCTGAAATGCCGTAAGTCAAAATTACCTTTAATACACCTTAATGTATCAAACATGATAGCTTAATCTAGCCCACCTTAAAAATATTTAGAACACTTATGTTAACCTAAACGTGGGCAAAGTTATACCCCCAAGATGTTGGTAACACAGACTATCAGTTGTTTACTCTTGGGCTTATGGGGCTGACTGGGAGCCAAGTCCGGCACCTCTTTTCAGCATCACAAGAGAGTATCTGAGTGCATAAGGCTAGCTCAAGAAAATTGTAAGTGTGGTGTCCACTGAGTGTGTATTGCATTGAACAATTCTAAAGTGATAAAAAGGAAAAAAAAAATCACCTGGTCTGTTTTCCATTGTATGTACATAACAGTTTATCCAGCCCTCAGTAAGGTTAGACATAATGTCCCCGTTTCCACTTCTGATCTTACTTACTTACATCTCCTTTCATTTCGCCTTCATCTGTCTAGTTAAAGCTTTGTCAACTCTGTGGATACTTGAAAGAACCAACTTAGGGTTTCATTGATTCTATTTTCCTACAGTCTATTTTCTTTATCTCTGCTTTAATTTTATTATTATTATTATTATTATTATTTTCTGTTGCTTTAGGTTTAGTTTGCTTTTCTTTTTCTAACTTCTCAAGGATAAAGTTAGGCTGCAGATTTCAAGTGGTTCTTTACAATGTAGGCATTGTCAGCTATAAATCTCCCTGTAAATTTGAGTCCTGGACCCGGTGCCTGAACTCATGCCATGCGCATGTGCGTGTATGCCCAAGATCCTGAGAGAAGAATGGAGGAGAAGGGATTGCGGCGTGGTCATCCCCCCTGGGGGGTGATTTCTCGCTTTCTATCTCTCTGTCTCTCTCTGTCTTTCTGGCGAGTGCACGCGCCCTATAGCAAAAACCTCTCAAAAACTAAAAAAAAAAAAAAGTCCATGGAAAATGTGCATTATAGAAAACATTGTGCAGATTTTAAATTATTTTCCAACAAAAATAAACTCACACGTCAATTATCTTTTTAGATGAACTTTGTAAAGTCCCTTCATATATTTTATGAATTTTAAGTTAAAAAATTAGAATTTTAGTTAAAAAATAAATAAAATGACTTTCTAGTTAGGTCTCAGATTCAGAAAATTATTAATATTATATCCACTCATTGAAGGTTATTAGAAAAATAAATCACAAAATTGGATGGACTGCTTTTATTTTAAATGAATGGACATAAATCTCAGCCCTGCCCTGAAAAAAAATATAGGTGTATTTTTCTCTGGTAAACTGCTTTCCTCCTCTCTGAGATAACTATTTTTCACTAAAATTTCTGCTCAAATATCATTTTATATATCTTCTCTAAAAATTCTATCTAGAGGGGCCAGCATGTGGTGTGATGGTTAAGGTGCTGGAATCCCACACAGCCAACTGCAGTTTGAGTCCTATTCTTGGCAGCTTGCTTTCTGGCTTTCTCTCTCTTTCTCTCTCTAAACTAAATAATAACAATACAATTAAATGAATAATTCTAAAAAAGAATTCTACCTAGACTCTTCACTGCAAATGACAACCTCATTAATAATTCATTGAAAAAGTAGGAACTTGCGGATTGCTGCTCCTTCACTGGCCACCAGTCAATATAGAAAGCTTATTGCAACACATACCGCTAATTTATTTCCCAGCACTTGTCTCATTTATCCCTTGCTAACTGAAACGACGTGGATTAGCTAGTAGCCCTGTGTTTAGAGGAATTTGACTTTGTTCAGCCCCAGGGCATGAATGATTGATTAAGCCCGCCATGTTTATCTCATTTCCAATAAGAGATTATTTAAGACATGGGCATGCAACACAGTAGAGTTTTCTGGGGTTTGAGAAGTGTTTTTGTTTTTTTCCAGATATTTTAAATGATACACAGAAGGAAGACACTCTCTCTCTCTCTTTTAAATCAGGAAGTTGTTTTGATTGCACATAATGCTTGGAATTGGTGCAGGTTATTTTACAATAGTATGACACAGCCAACATACTGACAGTGGTAAAGGCTGGGTAGCACCTGTATTCATGGTTACATTCTTGAGCCACTGAATTCACCAACTCTGGAACTGTCTTCCCCCCACCCTCTGAATTTTCTGTTATGTGAGATGATAGCTGGCCTCTTTACATTGCTTTAATTGGGTTTCTGTTACTTGAAGAGGAAAGCATCCTTACTGAACAAGTGGAGATTTTCTTCTATTAAAAAACAGCCATTTCACTTGGCTTTGAATCCTATCACCTCTCTCTCCAAAGTCACAAAACTTGTTTCTATAATTTCTGCACACCAGCATCCAATTCACTTCTGCATTTTCTTTTTCTTTCTTTCTTCTGTTTTTTCTTTCTTTCTCTTTCTTCCTTTCTTTCCCTCTTCTTTATTTCTTTCCTTCTTTCTCTCCTTCCTTTTTTCTTTTCTTTTCTTTTCCTTTCTTTTCTTTTCTTTTCTTTTCTTTTCTTTTCTTTTCTTTTCTTTTCTTTTCTTTTCTTTTCTTTTCTTTTCTTTCTTTTCTTTTTTCTTTTCTTTCCTTTCTTTTCTTTTCTTCCTTTCCTTTCCTTTCCTTTCCTTTCCTTTCCTTTCCTTTCCTTTCCTTTCTTTCCTTTCCTTTCTTCTTTCTCTTCCTTCCTCTCTTTTTCTTTTTTCTTTCCTTCTTTTTCTTCTTTCCTTATTCTTCCGTTTTACATTCTTTCACTGAACATCATTCTGTATCTTCTAACCTACTCTCTAGATTTCATTCAGCAGACAAATACATCATAAGAATCCCATGAATGAAAGCTATCCATTGAACTCTCACTGGTCTCACCCTCTAGTCATCATCCTATTACTTTGTTTCTTTTCTCAATCATACTTCTTAAAATAATTACCCAACCCTGTTGTTGGTACTCTCTTAACAGTCTTACTCTTTTTTTAAAAGCACACAAGAAATTATTGGCTTATATAACTGGGAAGTCAGAGTAGATTTTTTTTTTCTCTCAGAACACAATTCTGCCAATTCAGAAGAAATTATAATATTCTTTCTCTTTCTATCTCTATATTTTAGAGCTGCTCTCATATATTACCCTTCTTATTTCCCAATGCAGACAAGCTGTTGGCACATAGTGAAAAAAATGTTACCTATAGACTTTCAATTTCCTGACCTCACAGTAAGGCAATTCATCTTCCAGTAAACATTGAAAATAGACTGTTTGGCCATCTTAGTTCATATGACCTCTTCTGGATCAATTTTTATGGTAAAGAAAATGGGATCTTATAATTGGCTGGACCTAGGTCATGCGCCCAAAGGTAATTCTCTCTAGCCAGGGATACAGTAATTCATAGCCATGAAATTATAATAAGATTGGAGTCATAAAGGAACGAATCTCCTGATAAAGCCAACATAAAAACAAGGGCCAATTACAGTCTATCCCCCTGGGTGTTCAGCACAATTACCTCCTTGTACCATGCATCTCTTCTTTCTCTTTCTTCTTTCTTCTTCCTTCTTTTTCTTTTTTCTCTTCTTCCTTTCTTCCTTTCTTCCTTTTTCTTTCTTTCTTTCTTTCTTTCTTTCTTTCTTTCTTTCTTTCTTTCTTTCTTTCTTTCTTTCTTTCTTCTTTCTTTCTTTCCTTTCTTTTTCTTCTTTCTTTCTCTCCTTTTCTTTCTTCTTTATTTTTTCTTTCTTTTTTTTCTTCTTTTCTTTTCTTCTTTCTTTCTTTTCAATTTGCCAGAGGGTATGTGCAATCTCCAAAGGGACAGTGAGGGTGAGGGGAAAGAGAAAGCACCCTTTGCTGGGGTATGATCATACTACAATCCCTTCTCCTCCATTTCTCCAATCCTGTGAAGATTTGGGGTATAAGCACACATGTGCCTGGCATGTTTTTCAAGCTGCCTAGGCCAAGATTTGGACCACACAGTGAGTCATGTAGGATCTGGCTTCCTTAACCATGAGGCTAGGGGGCCAGCCCCATATGTGTATTTCTGAAAGTGCTCCTGCATGATATGGTGCACCTATACATGGTAATCCAGAAACACATTCACTCCCTTCCTAAAGACAAGCCAGTCATAGCAAGGTACTGCATCTAACCCCACTTTCAATATTCCAAATTATGTACATTTTCCCCTAAATCAGAACCAGATAAGAATACTCATGATATGGAACCTAAGACTAAATTTAGAAATACCATCCCTAGTAGCCCTCAGATCATATATATGTAGACAATCGGGCAAGAGGAAATGACTTGCAACTGTCATCAACTATCTCTTACTTTTACTAGTAAGAGATAGAAAAGCCTCACTGTGCAGTACAGCACGTGGAGGTGGCTAAACATTTGACTCTGTTTCTGACCTCTGGGACAGAGGTCAGACCTTCTTTGTCTTTTTTCCTTGACCACAGCCAAGAAAAGAGGTCAAATTCCTTTAGTGGGGTACTAAGTTTCATTTTCTGGCATGCTACCAATTTTTTATTTGTTAGGATCATTTCTGTTGTGTTATAAAAACCCAATGGAAATTGACTTAGATTAAAAAGAGAATTAATTAGTTCATCTAATTGGGAAGTAGGGGCACTCTTGGATTCCGAGCCTCAAATTAGGCTTTCAGAAGTCTCTCACTCTACCATTATTGTGTTCATTGTTTCTCTTTCTCTTTCTCTTTCTCTTTCTCTTTCTCTTTCTCTTTCTCTTTCTCTTTCTCTCTTTCATCTCCCGCCTCGTCTTTATTTATTTCTCTCTCTTTCTTTCTCTGATTATGGAAAAAAACATTCTAGTAGCTGGGAAGAGGGCTCTAAGCAGCCTCAATTATTTTTCTCTCCCAATCTCTTTTTAAAATCTGCTTCCCACCCCATTATTTTACCAAAACTGATCTGTCAAGGTTCCCTCTGCCTCTCATTTTGCCAAATGCAATGGACAATTTTTTGGTCATCTTCTTCAGCCTCCTAGTAAAACATCACATATTTGAGCACTCCATGTCTCTTGAAACAATGTCTTCTTTCTGCTTTTAGTACACAATTCTCAAGATTTTTTTCCCAATTAGTTTCCTTGAATGGATTTTCCTCCTCTTTGGATTTTCTAAATATTCAAATCTGAGAGTTTGGCCCTGGGCTCTCCTCTCTGCCTTATCCATACTCCTTCTCTAAGTGACCTCATTAAGAACCGTGGTTGAGACACAGTCACAGGCTGATGACTCCTACCCTTTAAAAAATTTTAAATTTATTTTATTATTATTTTTAATGTATAACTACTAAGCTTCAGACTCTTCAATATACCCAAAGGGTAGTTAATGTCACTTGAATGTATATGAGGCAGTCAGAATTAGTGTATTCAAAATAAACTCAATCAATTCCTTTCCCAGACCCCTCCCTCTCTCAATAAATGGCACCATCCATCTGTAGTTTTATGAAATATATATATATATATATATATATATATATATATATTATATACTTATAATATATATATATTACACATTTATATATATTATAGCTATATATAATATATATATATAATATATATATAATATATATATTATATATATATATTAGTAATATATACTAATATATTACTAATTTTTACTTTGGATTTATATCCACAGTTACAGCTAAGATAAACAACAAATTCCTCATCCTACTTTCATCCTAGGAAAGCAGACTTTTACATTAATTAATACTTCTGCCTTTTAGAAGTCATTTCTAGGTTCATGCACATCTTAAAATAGACTCCAGAGGCCTATAATTTAGAAGCATAGTTACCCTGTGTATTAGTCTGCGAGGGCTGCCGTGAAGGAGCACCACAAACTGAGTACCTGAAACAATACAACCCACTCTACTCCAGTATGATCTCATCTTAACTAATCACATCTGCAGCGGCCCTTTCTCCAAATAACATCATATTCTAAGGTGCTGGGAGTCAGCATATGAATTTTAGGAGACATTATCCAATCTATAACACCCTACATTTTTTTAAAAAGATATTTTATTTAACTTTATTTATCCATTTATGTATTTATTTTAATTTGACCCGAGAGGGATAGAGTGAGAGAAAGAGAGAGATAGTGAGAAAGCAAGCTGCCAGGTCCAGGACTCAAACCATGGTTGGCCATGTGGGAGTCCAGTGCCCCCAACCACCATGCCAACTGCTGGCCCCAACACTCCTAAAGTATTTGGGAGGGAAAAACCCTGAATAATGAAGGAAAATTTAAGCTTGAGTGGAAATAGAAATATCTATTAAAAGGTCAGTCATTGGGACCAGCAGTTGGTGTAATGGCTATGTTGCTGGACTCCCATGTAGTAGACTGAGGTTCAAGTCTCGGTCCTGGTGGCTTAAACTCATGCCGGGTGCATGTGCATGCATTCCCAGATCCCAAGAGGAGAATGGAGGAGAATGGCCATCCCCCTGGGGGATGATTTATCACTTTCTGTCTCTCTGTCTCTTTCTGTCTTTCTGGTGAGTGCACACGCCCTATAGCAAAACCCTCTCCAAAAAAAAGAAAAAAAAAAGTCAGTCATTAATTGAAATGTAGTTAGGAGAATCCAGGCAGAGAGATTACTAATATTCCTTTAATCTCCAAAATGTTCTCTAGGCCTTTGAAATAGATAAGAAAATCATAGAGAAACATGGGAAAGGGTAAGATGATTAATCACTGACTTGGGTGCAAAGTTCAAAAGGCAGTAATATCAGATTCTGAGAAATTCAAGTTAACATGACATTGGACATCAAGTAATTAGAAACAGAGCTACTGTTAACAGATATGAGAGGGATGTTCTCAACTCACAAACTCAAATGTGCAAGAAATGTCAACTTTTAATTTTTTTTTTTTGAGAGAAATTTTTGCTATAGAATACATGCACTTGTCAGACAGACAGAGAGACAGAAAGTAGGAAATCACCCCCCACACACACACACTTGGGAGTTTGGCCATGTCCCAGTCCCTACTCCTCTATTCTCTTCTTGGAATTTTGGGCATGCATGCACACACGTGTCCAGCATGATTTCAAGCTTCCGGGTCTGGGACTCAGACTGCAGTTGACCACGTGAAAGTCCAGCACCTTAACCATTATACCACCTACTGGCCCTGAAATGTCAACTTTTCATTTTCCATTAATGCTGTTGATTTCAACTCAAAGCCTCCACATCCCTAGATAAACAATCATTCTTGAAGACCCCTTAATCCTCACCCAGGGTTGGTCATCTGCCTGGGAGACTTACGTATCCCCAGGGAACTGGAGAAGGCTCTGTGGTCCCACCTTCACTGTGGCTTAGAAACCCCTATAGATACGACAGGTGAGTTGTCTCTGCTGTTTCTTTGCAGATATCTAGCACCCATTCCTAAGGCATAGCCAGTGTCCTCACCTTTGGCAAGTTCTCAAAGTACTTTCATGGAGCAGGACATAGCCTTCCCCTGCTGGTGGGTCTCACAGAGTTGTTTCTACCCTCTCCAGCTTGGGAGAAAGGTATTCCACTGTCTTTGAGTTTCTGCTGGGAGTGTCCCTTTCACCTAAGTTTCTTTGATGGGTTTAAGTTTTTGGAAATATAAAGTAGGCAACTTTAGGGACCAGCAGTTGGTGTAATGGCTATGTCGCTGGACTTCCATGTAGTTGACCGCAGTTCGAATCCCAGACTCGGTGACTTAAACTCACGCCAGGTGTGTGTGCATGTGTGTCCAAGATCCCGAGAAAAGAATGGAGGAGAAGGGATTGTGTGTGGCCATCCCCCGGGGGGGGGGGGGGGCGGTGATTTCTCACTTTCTGTCTGTCTCTCTCTGTCTTTCTGGTGAGCACATGTGCCCTATAGCAAAAACCTTTCCAAAAAAAAAAAAAAGTAGGCAGCTTCAGAAAAAAAATCCCCTGAGGTTAGGAAATAGAGTCCTCTACTTTGTTTGAATGAGGAAAGCAAACCATGCTCAGATGAATTTTAGAGAAGGGATTGTTCCCACGGAAGGAATCACTATCCAACGTATTGCTTCTGTGGCGAGTAGGTGGGTTCCAAAGAATAAACAAAACACTCAAGATGCCATTAGAGGCATAAGAGATTCGGAAGGGAATAGAAAAAGATCCCACACTCTCAAAGCCTCAGAATGATGCAGCTGTTTCTACTACCAAGGGAAATCATGTGGGAGGACCTAATTGAGGATAGCCAAGGTAGTTACACCATCGAGTCCATAGTTTTTATTTGACATGGGACATATGTACAGACACAGAAAACAAGGGACCTTAAAGAAGTAGACATCCAGCTTGGATAGGGTAAGACAAGGACACCATGCATGGGACACACAGAAGTCTCAGGAAATCAAAATCCACAGATCAGAAGTGCTCTCTTGGTTGGACTAGGAAGAGTTTCTGGTTTTGGTTTGGTTTGGTTTTTACCAACTCCTTAGTGAGGAAGGCTCAGAAATTTGCTTTCTAACCCACTGCATATCATCTCTAGACTTTTTTCCTATGTGAATCTGCACATTACATTCTGTCTAATCAGTCATTCTCAATGAATGTCTCTCTGGTGTTCACCAAGGTAAAGAACACTCCCTCAAGGTATTTTTGTAATATTTGACTGGGTAGATCAAATCAGACCACTAAAACCAAGGATCTGGCTAAGCAAAACCAGAAAGAAGCTCCCACTTTCTCCTCCTTTACACAAATCTGAAAAAGACATATTTCTATCTGGTTGTGTTATGAATGTAAAATAATCTTGTCAGAATCAGAAATGTAAATAAGGGGCATATCTGAATGGGCTGGGTGTGAAAGGCTTCAGAAGCTGAAGAGAGGCTCTGGGGAAACAAAGTTCAATAAGGAAGAAGGACAAAACAGCCTCTGGGGAATGTAGATGCACAAATCCTGGCAGGGAGAGGAGGCTAGGATCAAAACAAAAGAGTCACACAATGTGGACAATTCTTTCTTCATTCATGGTCTTGCTGAAGTATGAATAGGAACATTCTCATCTCATTCATTTTCTCCTGCTGTTTTCTGTTCAACGGGAAGGTGACCTAGTGTCTAAATTTATAGCATCTGAGGGAATTCCTTTTTTAGGGGTCCTGTTTAGCATTTTCTACTTTGTTGATCAATCTAAATTTTTTTTCTCTTTTTTGTCATGTGCTTGTCAGAAAGAGACAGAGAGGATTGCAGAGTGAGAATTGACCCCCCAGGGGAGATGTCCATGCCTCAATTTCTTTTCCTCCATTCTGCTCTCAGGATTGTGGGCATGCACACACACATCTGGCATGATTTCCAAGCCACTGGTTCCAGGACTTGAACCATGCAGTTGATCATGTGGGATCCAGTGCCTTAACCTCCACACTACCTGCTGGCTCTATCAGTTTAATTTAAATTTATTACTGATTTTATGTAATGATGGTTTCTATCATGATTCACCTTTTCAAACAGGCCTTGTTTCTTTTTCTTTCTTTTTTTGAAGAATCGTTTATTTTGGGGCTGGCAGGTGGTGTGGTGGTTAAAGTGCTAGATTCCCATATGGCCAATTGCGATTTGAGTCCCGGACCTGGTGGCTTGCTTTCTCACTTTCCCTTTCTCTCGCTCTCTTTCTTTCTCTGGTCAAATTTACAAATAAAAAATAAAGAATGGAATTAAATAAATATATTTTTTAAATAATTATTTATTTTTTATTTGTTATGTGCACTCACCATAGAGAAAGAGAGAGAGAGAGAGAGAGAGAGAGAGAGAGAGAGAAAGTGAGAAAGAAAGCCGCCAGATTTGGGACTTAAACTGTGCTGGGTCATGTGAGAGTCCAGCTTCTTAACAACCATGCTACCTCCTGGGGCCCAAGACCTGTTTCTTAAGTCATATTCCAGAGTCACTAACTCAGCAGTTCATAATCTTTATTCTCAGGGTCTCTTTACATTCTTAAAAAATATTGCTTTTTCAGGGGGCAGCTGGTGACGTGGTGGTTAAGGCGGCTGGATTCCACATGGCTGACTGCATATTCAAGTCCTGGATCCAGTGTCTTGAGAAACGCACTGGTTGTGTGTGTGTGTGTGTGTGTGTGTGTGTGTGTGTCCAAAATCTCAAGAAGAGAAATGGAGAAAGGATCGCAGTGTGACCATTTCCTATGGTGGAGGTTGCTTTCTCACATTTCCTCTTTGTCTTTTTCTCTGACTCATTCTGACAAGTGCAAGTACCCTCTAGCAAATTGGGGGGAAAAAAAGTTAAACAAGTTGCATTTTCAAAAGTATATGATTGCTACTAATGATTATTGTATTAGAAGTGAAAATTTAGAAATTTGAAAAGCATTTGTATTCACCACTTAAAAGTAGTAACTCCATACATACTAACATTAAAAACATATTTTAATTAAAAATAATTATTTCCCAAAACAAAAACAAAAATAAAACTTAGTAAGAAAAGTGATATTACTGTTTTATGCTTCGTAAATCTCCTTAATGTCTGGCTTAACTGAGGACAGCTGGATTCTAATCACTGCTTCTACATTTAATCTGTTACGTAGAATCTGGGAAACTCCCACATAGAATGATAGCAGAAAAGACCCATTAGGATTATCAGACAAGTAGTTTTGACTTTGAAGATCCTTTAAAGGGGATCTGTATCCTTTAGGGGTCCCAGGACCATGTTTCAAGGACCTCCACACCAGACAGCTGCGTGTCACTATACATCTTTAATAACTTCAGAGTTGCAGTTGGATAACTCCATATTCAAACCTGAGGCTAATAAATGAGATCTGCATACATAAAATACATAGCGATCCAAAATTTTCTTCCTTAGCTTCAGAAACTGAGAAATGGGTAGAAGAAAAACCTTTTTCTAAGGAATGACTTTAAGAGTCTGATGTAATATCAAAGAATTGTGAGATTCTGAAGATCTAAATTAGGAAATTAAAATTTAAAAACTTGATGAAGAGTTTATACATTCATGGTAAATTAAGCCTGCATGGAACCTTCCATAGGAAATAAATAATCTTTGAAAAATATTTGTGGTGACCACAGATCACACAGTCACCTGAAACTTGGGCTTAGTCTGGAATCCTACTTTTCTCTCAGGTCTTATACATAATTCATTGTCAAGTCCAACTCATAAACATTTCTTGTCTCTGTCTTCTTTCTGCCACTGATTTAGCCCTTATCATTTCTGAACTAGATTTTCATAAGAGCCTACACAGTGCTGTGGCTGCCTCTGCTTTTTCAAATCTGTCCTTCTCAGTAACTTCAGAATTTTCCATCTTGAATGTGAATCTGAACAGGCTCCTTTCAAACCCTTCAATGACTGCCAATTCTCTACCAGTCAGCTCCAAGTGTCCTAATGGAAGAAGTATGGGCTTTGCCATCAGAGAGACAGTGTCTGAAGCCTAACTTGATCTGGGACCTCGAGGATTGAGATGATGTCTGAGCTTGTTCCATGGGGTATGTGGTATAGTGGGAGATGCAGACAATTATAATGGGTAGAGGATGGTAGGTGGGAGAGAGATTATGAGGGTGTCTAGGAAGGACATCTAATTCAGACTTGAAGAAGGATGAAAAGCATTTTGGAGGAAGCAGAATCTAACTGAAGCTCCAAGGAGGACAAATTTCTTAGGGTTTTCTGGATAATGAGTAAGGGGTTATGAGGCCAGATGGTGATGCAGTGGTGGAACATGATGCTCTCTGAGGCCAATTCACATGGGAGGGTTCTAGGTTCACATATGGAGACCTTGCTGAGTACTCCAGGCACACGTCTGCCAATGAATTGGAGCTGACTGAAGCAGAGGGTAGACCACAGTGTCAGGACCCTGTTCTGGTCTCTCTCTCTCTTGCTCGCTTATGAAATGAATAAATGAATAAACGGGAGAGGAGGTGGTGGGAAGAGAGAAGAGAAATTCTAGGCAGAAGCAGAGTGAAAAAGGGTGTATTAATAAAAATTTAATTCTCTTGAACAAGGCCTTTGCTTTTTTGTATATTAGAAAAGGGAGAAAGAATATGGTTCATTAAAAAACTGAAAGTGGTGCTATAGTGAAATATAGGGAAGGAATACGATGAAGTTGGAGAAACAAGTAGGTAGTCAAATCACAAATGGTGGTGTAGAATCTGTGAAAGGGTTTAGATTTGCCCTGACAGTAAGAGATGGCTAATGTATTTTAGAATTGGAAGCCAAGGAGGAATATAGGTCTCTATTCTAGATTCTTCCTTCTGGCTGTAGTATTGAGGGATTAAAACAAGGATCATAATGAAGTTCAGGTCAGAAGAGGCTGTGGCTGATGGTGGCCTGGACGAGGGTAATGATGGTAGAGACTGAAAAAGTTAGATCCAAGAACTGGCAGTTATGATTCACAGAACTCAGCAATTAATTGGATGTGTGGGATGAGGAAGAGAAAAGTATCTGAGCAGCAGTGATTTCTGACATGAGCCAAAGGGTGGCTGGTGGCACTGTCACTGGCCTAGGGAATGTGGGAAAAGAAACAGGTTCAGACAGGAAGCTGATGAGTTGGATGTAGAAATAGAGCCTGAGTTGACTGTGGGGACATTGTGCAAAGGCAATTAGGTAACCAGGTCTAGGGCAGGAAGACAATCCAGACTCGTGATGAAGACTTGGTCTCTCTTGGCAGTTTGTGTGCCTTCAAGCCAGGTCACTAAGGGACAGGGTATAGAAGGAGGAGGCCAGAGGGCTGCAAGCCCATGAATGAGCTTTCAACATCTGCAAAATGACATACACAGTTTTCCTGGACCATTTGGAAAAATACGTGAACTCAAATACATCGGCGCACCTTACAGAATGTTTAGCTCATAGAATGAGCTCAATATATATTCAAGGAATGAATAAATGAGTAATTGAATGAAAGCATATACCTGACTTACTAATTTACTTGCAGACATTAGGAGAAGTGAACGTTACAGCTCAGAGAAAACTTGATGCAGACACCTGCTTTTTAT
Source organism: Tupaia tana (assembly GCA_026018925.1). Taxonomy (NCBI): domain Eukaryota; kingdom Metazoa; phylum Chordata; class Mammalia; order Scandentia; family Tupaiidae; genus Tupaia; species Tupaia tana. The sequence goes on along the minus strand of JAKSZU010000014.1, from coordinate 13,794,355 downwards.
CAGCACAGCCATGACTCTTAAGGGACAAGGTCTTTTGCTTTTTCTTAGACAAGAAAGTCACATTTATTAGCACCCGGTCAGCTATTTAAAACTGACCTCTGTTTGATCTTGACATTTACAAGCAAAAGGAAGTCTTTAGTTATGTAACAGGCCAGTAGTCCACACATCCCTGCCTGCAACAACAATAACAACAGAAGCTGATTTGTCATTGTGCCTGGTTCTATTCAAAACAGATTTCTTCACCAGCGTGTACTTTTCCCCATACATTCTCTGAGTCTCCCAGCTTATGACCAACAACCTAGTAACAGGATGATATTAACATCTGCTTAGATGGGAGCTTGTTGGGCTCTTTTATTTATTTTTTAAATTGATGAAGAAACTCTTCTGCTATGAAATCAATCAGAACTCTGACTAACCAAATCGTTTAAGGAAGTTCCAGATAACTAGGTTTGATGGTGATGAAGAAACTCATTCCAGGTTAAACAGACAGCTTGTGATTTTATGGCATCAAAGTAGACTGCAAAATAGATCCGAAAACAAAAACTCATTCACAAAAACTCATGATTTCAGATTGGCATATCAAGCATAATTTCTGAGCATTTGCAGAAATGAATACTCCTACCAAGGGCACATTATTTATTTCAAATAAACTTGACTTCAAGGGATCCACTGTTATATTTAAACAATGAGAGAGAGAACCAGAACATTTTTTGGACAATCTCAGTATGCATCCAATTATTTTAGCCACTCAATACACATATTCAGTATCTAAAAATTTGCTGAAGATCTGTGTTCTTTCTATTCCTAAACTTAAAGAAAACAGAGACCAAATACTAACATAGATTAAGAGGAAAAAAAATAGGAGTTTATTTCAGAGTCTTAAGCATAAAATGATCAATAATTTCTTGGTTATTAGAGTCAAACATAACATAATAGCTTTGTTTTGTGTTGTTTGTTTGTTAATTTCTAGTCCAGGCTTTATAACAACACACACAGATATGCCTGGAAAATTGAGAGTAAATATTAGCTAAGTGGTTAAAACTGTTAAGAGAAAGTAACTTGCAGAAACCCTTTTTTCTGCTGCGGTGTTCTACTTCCTCCCACCCTACCAACTGCTAATGTGAGGGCTCTTTCATTTCTTATGACAACGCTCTTACTATCATCTTAGGGCCAAAGAAGTCCCACTTTCTTCAGAAATTCCATCTTGAAGAGAAAACCTGAACTAACCTAAGGCAATAATTTGGCCGGCTTTCATTGTTTACTATAAAAAATGACCATAATAACACACACACATACCACACACACACGCACACACACACACATACTCACTGACAGGGAGCTACAATTCCCATTTTCTCAAGGCTAAGAGCCCACTGGGTTCTTTAAGTAACCAGACTTCCCAGTGGGATATAAAGTCCAATGTAATTTCAAAAATACTGTTTTAGAGTGGGCCAGCAATGTGTTCAAGGTCATCTGAAGCTCTATGTATTTTCAGTGCTTATTTGTTTATTGTCTGTGTCCTCCCACTAGAATGTCAGCTCCATGGGTCAGGGATCCTGTCAGTCTCGTTTTATTGCTGCATGACCCCTTTTTAGCATAGTTTTCAGGACAGAGTGGGTCCCTGATCAATGAGTACGATCCCAAAACTCCAAAATAAGAAAAACAAACAAGCAAAAAAAAAAAAAACAAGCTGAACTTTTCTTGGTCTTGATTTCTATCAACCAGCAAAGTTACTTGTAACCTAAATTGTGTTTTTGCAATAAGCCCAAGTGGGTCTGCAAGAGAATAGGATAGGAGGGAGCCAGTTAGAACAAATGCAAATCTTTTTTTAGAACTGAATTGTTCCATTCTTTGTCCTTTATTCCTCCTCTTAGATTTCCTTTAATTTTCTTGTTCATTCTGACAGCACGCACATCATGTTTTCTCTCTTCAAATAAAGATCATAGACTGCTTGTCTCCACCTCTTCCATTCCAGGAAGGTCGTTTCATATGACTCCAGCAAGCAGAGGTGTCCCAGAGTTCAGCTCTTGTCATCTTCTGCTAACTTGGGACTTGGCTTTCTGTCTTGCTGAGATTTCTTCTGCAAACTGTAGCAAAGGGTTCTCAGAACAATATTTTTTTGTCATACTTCCCACATCTTTTCTATATTAAAAGGGCATCTAGTTGCTAATGTATCTTTATGGAGCCTTGTTATTATGTTAGGGATTTGGAGAATTCAGAAACCAGATGAAGCAAATCTCATTTCATTTGAATTTAGTTCAAGATGCTGAAACAAATGTAGCCTATATTAGCCTTTCTACATAAAGTGTCACAAGAATCTCTCCAGACACAACCTTGATAACTGAGGCTTCCAACCAGTAATACCTGCTGGGCATTACACAGTTATACACCTGTTGACTTGAACTGACAGTCCAGAGGTAAACTGGTACACCTATAGTCAAATGAGGTTTTTTGTTTGTTTGTTTGTTTGTTTTGAGAGGTTTTTGCTATAGGGCACGTGCATTCACCAGAAAGACAGAGACAGAGAGACAGAAAGCGAGAAATCACCCCCCAGGGGTATGGCCATGCTGCAATCCCTTCTCCTCCATTCTCCTCTCAGGATCTTGGGCACACACGCACACACACCCAGCGTGAGTTTAAGCCACCGGGTCCAGGGCTTCAACTGCAGTCAACTACATGGGAGTCCAGTGACATAGCCATTATGCCAACTGCTGGTCCCTCAAATGAGTTGTTTTTTTTTTTTTTTTTTTTTTTTTTTGAGAGGTTTTTGCTATAGGGCGTGTGCGCTCGCCAGACAGAGAGAGACAGAGAGATAGAAAGCGAGAAATCACCCCCCAGAGGGGATGGCCACGCCGCAATCCCTTCTCCTCCATTCTCCTCTCAGGATCTTGGGCATGCATGCACACGTGCCCGGCGTGAGTTTAAGCCACCGGGTCCGAGACTCGAACCGCGGTGGACTATGTGGGAGTCCAGCGACATAGCCATTACGCTAACTGCTAGTCCCTCAAATGAGTTTTAATAAGGATGTCAAGATCACCTAATGCTGATAGAGACAATTCAGCAATTGTCTCTGTATCAAACAGTTTGGGGACAAGATATCGAAACACAAAAAAGAAAATTGCTGAGGTTACCAGTGCAACAGTATAGTCAAGGGGTTGAGCGAGTGAGGCAGAGATTGCTATTAATATTTGCTAACCTAATATCCTTCTTCTCTGCTAAGTAAAAGAATCTCCATATTTTTAGGCCAGAAATATTCCCAGCTAAATACTCCTATTTTTCAGTTCCTCATACAAACGGAAGTGGTACGTAAGAATTTATTACTTGAGGTTTCTATAAAAGCTCTGCAAAGGGATTGCTGAGCTGGTGTTTGGCCATCCCTGCTTTGCACTTGTTTCTTCCTCCGTCATGCTATCTGTAATGTGAGTAACACGGTGCAAGTTGCAGAGAGCAACTTAGACCTTGAGAGTGGAAGCCTCATTTGGAATTAAGAAGGAGACAGAGCTTAGGCCTCTGAGGGTTGTGGAACAACCATACCTATCCTGGGAGTCCTCTGTCCAGGCTTATTTGATATGAATGAAAAAAATCAACAACTACCTTGTTTATGCCACTCTTATTTGAATTGTCTGTTTTATGTACCCAAACCTTTTCCTCACTGATTCAATCCCTCCTGTAGAGCTAAAGAGCAAAGGCAAGGTAAAGGCACACCTGGGAATCAGATTAAGAAGTTTCTGTACAGCGAAGGATACAGTAATTAGTGTGAATCGACAACCCTCAGAATGGGAGAATATTTTCGTAAAATATGCCTCACCTAAGGGACTGATAACCAGAATACACAGGGAACTCAAGTGGCTTACCCGAAAAAAAAAAAATGTCTAACCCAATTAAAAGATGGGAAAACGAGCTGAATACAAATATCTCTAAGGAAGACATACAAACAGCCAAAAAGCATATGGAGAAATGCTCTGCATTCTTCATCGTAAGAGGGATGTTGATTAAAACCACAATGAGATACCACCTAACCCCTGTCAGAATGGCAAAGAAGATTAAAAATACAAAAAGTGATAATTGTTGGTGGGGATGTGGTGAAAGGGGAACTCTCCTACACTGTTGGTGGGAATGTAAACTGCTTCAGCCACTGTCGAAAACAATATGGATGCTCCTCAAAGATCTACAAATAGAAACACCATTTGATCCAGCAATCCCACTTCTGGGTATCGACCCACAGGACAGGAGAATGCTCAGTCAGAAAAGTGCTTGCACATCAATGTTTATTGCAGCATTATTCACGATCACTAAGACATGGAACCAACCCAAGTGTCTACAAGCAGATGAATGGATGGAAAAAGTGTGGCACATATACTTTATGGAATACTATTCAGTCATTAAAAAAACAACAAGACCCTGGCATTTGATAGAAAGTGGTCAAATATGGAGGATCTATTGCTAAGTGAAGCAAGCCAGGATATGAAAGAAAGATATTATATCTATCCACTTAATATATACTGACTATCCACACCTTATGGTAGAGACAGAAACATTGGAGGGCATAAAAGCACTGAAAATAGTTATGGATGCTGAAGACAGTGTGAAATGGGGGGTGAGGGAGGAGAAGGGAAGAGTATAGAGAAGGATAGCAAGAGAACAAATAGAAAGGCATGACATTAGTGGGACACAGAAATTATTTATTACCTGTTGATGACATATATAGTATTCTCAACTGGACTGGTCTGAGAAGTATTTCATGTTGGGTAAACTCTTTTTATAAGTCAAATGATATATAGTGATAGAATGTTTTAAAAAATAATGAGAATAAATAATGATAATAAGCTGAAAAAATTATGAAAAGCTATTTGATGATGTTGATATGGATAGTAATGTCTTTGTCTTGACTGATATGCGTGATAATCATGCTGGAAAAAGAAATGCAATATAATGTAAAGATATGCGATTAAGTGTAATATATATATATGAAGGACTGGGTTAATGTTAGTACTTAAACTATATTCTTAGCAATGCAAATTCTTGAACCTACTCCAGTTTTGCTAAATCAGAAACACTAGCTGTAGGTACCAGCAATCTGTCTGATAAGCCTTCAAGGTTCCAGTTTGGGAACCAAGATAAATTCTTCCTGTTCAGTGCTACAATATAAGACATTTCTTTTAAGTGGCTTTGATCTATAAGCACATGCTCTCAGAAGAGGGGGTTTGAATTAAAAAACTACTTGGATTCTAACATCAGATTCACCATTTATTGAGTATATGACCTTGGGAAAATGACAATGAAGTTGAGTCTCATTGTCCTTAACTGCAAATGTGAATTATAATAATAGGGCCCCTCATAAGGTTAGGATATGGATCAAAGGAAAAGTCTGTAAATCTAAGCACAGCATCTGATTCCTCCAGCCACCGTCCACCATTTACAATGTACTGCAGGTGTCTAGTTCTGGGCATGTATTCCTGCAGGATGTGAGCTTAGGCACATCCCTGTCATGCTGTCAATATAGCTTTTGTTATTTAAGACTTTAGGCAGAAAGATCCCGGGGGTAAGAAAGAAGAAAAGGGACATACTTTACCTATAACTTAATTGGTCAGGTTAACTGCAGAAGAAGAATTATTGTGAAGCTTTATTGTGAGACTTAAGAAATGGCTGTCCCTCAGGTAAGGGAAAAAAAGTGTCCAAATGGCAAATGTGCTATTACTTAGAAGTAAGAAAAATGCTCATATAGTGTTTTGTTTTGTTACTTAATTGGGAAATAAAACTACCATGTTATTCTCTAGTGAAATTTTTCTACATTTTGTGTATTACCAGTAAACCCCTCTTTCTGCAAACAACAGAGGTAAAACTATTTATATGCAGCAGAAGACCATAAAGAGGCCCCTTGCTGTGTTTTGTTTCTGTTCTATCCCTGCCTGGGAGAAATAATGGTTAGAAAAGAAGGTGAAGGTCAGTAGGTGGCATAATAGTTAAGGTGTGGGACTCCCACATGGCCAACCATGTTTCAAGTCCCAGACATAGTGGCTTGAAACTCATGCCAGGTGTGTGTTATGCATGCCCAAAATCCTGAGATGATGGAGGAGAAGGGATTGTGGTGTGGTCATCCTCCCTGGGGAATGATTTTTCACTTTCTGTCTCTCCGTGAGCACATGCGCCCTATAACAAAAATCTCTCTCTAAAAAAAAAAAAAAAAAAAAAAAAGAGACTAAGATTATGAGTGCTGGAGAAAAATAGCTGTGTTATGATTTGGGCCATCTTTGAAACATTTTGGGACCTACGAGCAAGGAAAGAAATTTCAGGTAGATAGACAGATAGATAGTTTGTGTGAGACTTTTGTGGTTGGTTTTGTGGTTGGTTTATGTGGCTCAAGGCATAAAGAGAATCACACAGTCCTGTTAATGACAGAGATAAACTGATATTTATTAAGAATCTACTGTCTTAATCCATCTGGGCTACTATAGCAAAATGTCATAAGTTAGGTCACTAATAAATAATAGAAACATTCCTTATACTTCCCAGAGGCTGAGAAGTCCACAATCAAGATATCTGTTAATTTGGTGTTTGACAAGGGTCACTTCCTGGTTCATAGATGTCACAAATGGTGCCTTATTGCTCTGTCCTCACATAGGAAAAGGGCGAGGGAGCTTGGGTCTTAGGCCTCTTTTAAAGGGCTTAATTCCATGAATGAGGACTCCACTCTTAACATCTAGTCACGTCCCAAAGGTCCAACCTCCAAACACCACCATCCTGTAGATTAGGTTTAAAGATATGAATATGGGGGCAGGGAGCCACAAACATGCAGATCCGACCACCTACTAAGAGTCAGGTATCTGTCTCATTTAATTCTCACAAGGGCCTTATGGAACTAGCATGTTTACCTCCTTCGAATAAGACAGCCACTAAGTGGGGGATGACGTGATTGCCCAAGGTCATAAATCTCCAAATAGTGGAGAGGAAACAAAGCCCAAGCAGTCCCAGGTCTGACGACTATAGGGTCAGGGGTCAGAGGAAGAGGCTCAGGGAAAAAAAAAAACAAACCTTCAACAGACACAACAATGGAGTTACCCGTGAAGAGGATATATGTGGTGGAACCAGCAGTTAGCGTAATGGCTATGTCGCTGGACTCCCACATAGTCCACCGCGGTTCATGTCCTGGACCCGGTGGCTTAAAACTCACGCCGGGCGCGTGTGCGTGCGTGCCCAGGATCCCGACAGGAGAATGGAGGAGAAGGGATTGCGGCGTGACCATCCCCCCTGGGGGGTGATTTCTTGCTTTCTGTCTCTGTCTCCCTGTCTCTCTCTCTCTGGCGAGTGCACGCACCCTATAGCAAAAACCTCTCAAAAAAAAAAAGTACAATGATTAAATGTAAAAAAAGATAGTTAGTTAAGGAAAAAAAGCAGACAGGCCTGTCTGCCTGCGTGTGGTCAGACATCAGTGCCCCTTTCTTTGTCCTCCCAGTTACTGGTGACAGAAGCCTCACACGTGCCAAGGCGGCTTGCTGAGCTTGGGCTTCTCCAGAAACCTTTTCATTTTGCCTCTTTTCCTCACATGAACACTTTTCTTTACTTTCTTTTTAAATTTTATTTATTATTGTTAGTATTTTTAATTTGCTATAGAGCACGTGTGTTCACCAGAGAGAGTTGAGGCAGGGGGTGGGGGAAGTGAGAAAGCAAGCCACCAGGTCTGGGACTTGACTCGTGGTTGGTCATGTGGGAGCCCAGTGCTTTAACTACTATGCCATCTGCTGGCCCCTTTTCTTCCCTTTCTTATGCCCCAAATCTTTTCTTTTCTTTCTTTCTTTCTTTTTTTTTTTTTTTTAAATCTACTACCTATTTCCAGGCATTTGGCTTTCTTCCCACTGATCTTAACTTACAGGAAATATAATCGAGTACGTCATTATGCAAAATTCAGTAATATATGTATATATATAAACATATAAACATATGTTCATATATTATATATTAATATATATTAATTTATATATATATATATACACACACACATATATATATATATATATATATATATATACACATTAGGTTTTGAGTTAGGTGTCATGTTAATCCAGAATAAAGTTGGAGTTTAATGACCCTTCCTCCCTCTAGTCAATGGCAGTGCTGCTCTTATTTTTATAGCCTTAACTAGTTCAGATTATAACTCTTAATTGAAAATTATCCTGAGCTCATATTTCTTTTATTTTAACAATAGTGACATGATTGCAAAGAAATAAAGAATAATTGTTAGCTAGAGGGAAACCTAACAAAGAATTCTGTTTACTCTGCAACCTCACCAGCGGGAATGGCAACAATCTCCTTTTTCACTAGTTTTTATTTTCTTTTTCCTTTCTATAGTGCTCCACGGGAGACCTTGCTGGGGGAGACCTTGGGAACGTCCAATTGGAGTAAACTGAAGCTCAGAACCAAAGGAGGAGATGACAACCCTAGGTATATAGACTTTCCATTCCGAGTTAGTTTTATGCTCTTTTCTAAGGGGCAAAGCCAGGAGGCGAAGAATGGGCAAACGGTGAGATTTCCCCTTTTTTTAAAGGCAGGAACTACTGGCTGAATATAAGACAAGCTTCCGCTCCTTTGTTCAAACACAGATCTTTGTTTTGTCATTTCTTCTGCTGTCTCCACCCCCTCTAGCTCACTGGCCATCCCAGTTGGCCAGAGCAGAGCCACACGGCTCATATACACAGTATGGCTTACTGGTAAAAGCCAGCTAGCACTGCCAACAAACACCCTTGTGACAAATCCTAAATTAATGACATTGAAAAGAAGGTTTAACATGTATAGCAGGCAAGCACATTCCTTTAAACACACATGGTCACGCATGCACACATGCACATGCAAACACACCGAGTGATCGCGGTCTTTAATATTAAAGGTGACCTCTCCTTGTGCAATCTCTGAGAGGCATGCCTGGTAAGGAAGACAGTGGCACCCAGTGGACAAACGTTTGTTTGTCTGAGGCAGGTGCTCCGTTCCGGGCCACTCTCAAATATGCTGGAGAACGTGGCTATGAAATGTCAGTTACCCCTCTTCCCCATTCCTCTCCTGTTGTAAAATTTTCCATTTCAATTTTAAAATAGGGAACACCATTCACCTCTAGCCTATTATAATTTTCATTGTTTCAAGGTTCTGACTAGACTAAAGTGCTGGAGAAAGCAAAAATCTCCAGATTAAGTTCTCTGAGAACCGTGTCTGTATTTGATTGACCAGTTATAAACAGTTAACGGCGGAGACAGCCAAATCGAATACATGCTCAACTTAATTAAAAAGGTACTATTGAAAATGCCTGCAATGTGCTCTTACACATCATACTCTCCTTTTTCTCAAACTGTTGCCAACTTCCAATTAAATTCACCCGGTTACGCAAATCTGGCAACTTTAAGAACTATATTTTAGGACAATAACGCACACAGGCCCTGCAACTTAACTCTCACTGCAGTTCATCTCAGGACCATAAAAAACACCCATGTTCACTCTCCAGCTTGTCCAACAGTTCTATATTGTCTGTGAGTTACTCGGGCAGAGAAGTCTGGGCTTGCATGTTTTTCTTCCCCAAACACCTAACCAGCATTGTCCTTATGGTAGATACAAAGAAGTTGAGTGAAACCTAGTTTCCATTTTATGTATTTAATCTGCTAAACACTGGAAAAAAATAAATATATCTAATTGTTTGGTGTTATGTAAAGGGATCATCCAGTTAGGAATCTTAAATATTAGGGACTATTTGTGTCAGATAAAAATATTTCATAAAGAATAAAAGGAATGGGAACTTTTAGGAGTGGAAGGGGTTGTACTGATTTAAGTTTTTATTTCTTTCATGAGAGAGAGCAAAAGAGAGAGAGCCCCCAACCCAATCCCAATGGCACCGTCTACCTCCAGGCTATAAACAGCCCCAGCCCATGGGTAGGCGTGCACCTTGGGGGACTCAGGTCTCTGGACTTAGGCCGGAAACCTCCCCATGTGGGGTTGCTTCACAGAGCTCCAAGTTTTACTGCCACATCACTGCCTGGCCCCAGGGTCTTACTGATTTAAATGAGAAATCATTAATAGCCAAATAAACACTATCTTCTTAGCGCAACCTAATGCCGGCAAGAATGCCCTTGGTTAGCCATTCAAAAATCTTTTCTTGCTTTAAAATGCTACCACATGTTCATCATTATGTTCTTTGTAACTCATAATTTTGACATAGTTTGAGACTTGTTTTTATTTGTTTGAGAAGGAAAAAAAAAATCAGTTGTCAAGCCAGGGTTATGGCATGAGGCTGAGATGGAAACTTCCCCAAAAGGGAACATGCTTTCATGAACTGACACGAGTCCCCTGGTGACCCCTTACATGAAGCACATGTAATCAGTAAACAATAAACACATCCCAAAGGGATGCACATTTTTTGCAAGTTGAAAAAGAATAGAGGCTACCTGTGTCTCTGTACTACGTGTTCATTATAGGTCTCCTAAGACAAGCACCTCTACCCCAAGTTTCTGCAATAATTCTTATAAAATTCTAATGCAATTAAATTGCACTATAGAAAGATACTACCATTATAAAAACAAAACAAAACAAAACAAAACAAAAAACCTCTTAAGAATGTTTTTCAAAAGTTTCTGGGACCAGCAGTTAGCATAATGGCTATGTCACTGGACTCCCATGTAGTTGACCACAGTTGAGTCCCGGACCCGGTGGCTTAAACTCACGCCAGGCGCGTGTGCATACGTACCCAAAATCCCAAGAGGAGAATGGAGGAGAAGGGATTGCAGCATGGCCATCCCCCTTGGGGGATGATTTCTTGCTTTCTGTCTCCCTGTCTCTCTAGCGAGCGCATGCGCCCTATAGCAAAAACCTCTCCAAAAAAAGAATAAAAAAAGTTTCTAAAATATGTTCTCATCCCAATGTATCAATCCATGAGAAATTACTAAGTGTTTATTACATTCCAGTGTCTTTCTTGTCCTTTTCCTCCACTATTCATCACCCAGAGTGAGCACAGGTGTCCCCGTGTCATGGGGGGACAAATGTGTCCTCGGGGAGCCAAGTTCCTTTGCGCAGGGTGTGGGAGGGGCCAGGCAACAGCAATAGCAAAGAATGGTGCTGTATACTGCTGGGCCATTGGAAAAGTCATGACGTAGTTTTGTATGTTTTTCTTTGCAAAAATGCATCATGACTTTTCCAATGACAGAGTATTTGCTAATCATGATCATGCTGGGAAATGGCCCAGCCCCTTGTCTGAGTTTTACTGGCACCCACAGCCACTGCCTCTGACAGCACACAGAGAGCCGTAACGTGTCCAGGCCACCTGCTGCAGGCCGGGCTCCAAGAGGGAAGTCAATATTTGAAAAAATCTTTTCCAAGTAAACTTTCTTCAAGTGAGATTTTTTTTTTTTTTTTAATCGCTCTTGTGTGATTCCTACAGGTCTTATCTTATCTTTGGGCTTACCTGTTTAGAATGCTAGTACACTTTGTGTATTCAAGAGAAGGACTTGCTTAAAAACGTTTTGCCTAACTCATGGGCTGTGGCAAATGAAAAGCAAATAAGATATAAGGACAGTGTAAAGTCTGAAAAGGCCCACGCGGACTAAAGTGCTGCTGTGTCTCAAGCGAGTGGAATACTGGATGTGTCCTCAGATGCATGTGTGTGTACCTCTGTTGGCCCACAACGGCAAGGCTAGCACATGCATCCAGACGGCCACCTGCAGCACTGCATGTGAGGAGCAGTCTCCAGTCCCCATGACAGGTATTACCTGTTCTGATAAAACTTGAGCCCTTTCTTCTGCTTCCTTCAGGCAAGTCTCCAAAGACTCGAGTTGGGCCAAAGCAAACGCCATCCGTCCAGTGTCCAGAGACGCTTTCTTTAAAACAATAATCAAGTATTACCTTTTGACAGGGATAGTTTCCTGAGCATTTCTCAAATAACATTATGAAAGAAGGATAGGCTTAATAAGCACATAAATTCTCCCCTTTCCTTAACACAGTAATAAAACAGCAGAACGTTATAAAAACCGTAATCTTGTTGAACAGTTTAGAGTCTGAAGGGAGTGGGAAAACTAACCGGTGACAGCGAACAGCTTTAGGAAGGGAGAATCAAATGGCTCACGTTGGAATCTGGTTGTCTTACTTGAAGAGGTTAGGATCTAAATTTCCCATTCCCAGGGGGAGATGTCACCTGCAGGGCCTGTGCCCCCACCAGGAGGAGCAAGATTGCCGAATCAGAGAAAGCCTTGTTTCCTTTGATAGGCACCTCCTTATCACAAAGGTCATTAAAGACACCCCATGGTTTAGAAATTGATCTAAGTGACTTTTGCCTCTCGAAATTGATCTAAATGACTTTTTCTCAGCTATAAGCAGAAGAGTATGCAAAATTGGAAATAGCGGGTACAAGCCCTACCAACATGAGAGCACTTCCTAACCACTCTTTGTTAATAATTACAGAGCACTATGAAGACTTAAAAAGGAAAACCTCACACAAGCCAGGATTCTGACCTTCCTGTAGCCTCCCTGGTTGTGTCCTGTGTTCTTGTGAGTGCTCCAGCTGCCGGAGCTGCTTCTAATTAACCCCACAGAGAGCAAACTGGGTTCCTACACGTTTGCAAGGTCTAACTGCTTCATTTTTTCCCTTTGGGCTCTAAGACTGCCAATTTTCCGCCTGTGTACATTTCCTGGTGATACAATAGAGCCATCTGGTGGTCGATGGAACCAGCTATAAGCACAAAGCATTTTTTCAGTCCCTGTCATTGTTCACGCTGTGTGCTAAATGCCACTGCCGCTGACCTCCGATGACAACGGTACTGTATGGGACAAGGGGCAAAGACACATTAGGTCTCTCAAGTTTTGTCATTTCCAGCTATAAAATCACCCCAGAGGTTTGCCTGTAGGAGATGAGCATCCGGGGCAGGGAGTGGTGCTGCTAGGTAAGCCGGTGATTCTCAGCAACTTGTACAAAACTCCTCAGAAATCAAGCCTTAAAGCAAAATTCTTATGTATTTACATTCAGAAATAAATGCACACTCTAACACATTTTATGCATAAAGAGGAAATTGTCAAGAGGTCAAGGTAGTCCAAAAAAATTGGAAATCCCTCATCTAGGCTATTATTTCTAAGGAGAATCTTCTTGTCTTATATTTGATTGCCAGAGGAAGTTTTAAAATTTTGTGGGAGTAGACCCAGCAAGATCCACTAATCTATTTCTTCGTGCCTTTCTCTTCAGACATCCAAAATTTCCTCAGCCAAGGAAGACAGTGATTTCCGTAGGACAAAAGCATTCTAAGTAAGGCAAAGCCCAATGAAACAGGCTTAACTGAAGGCTGTTATTAAACACAGGACTTTTTGGACAGATAAATTTAGGAAATTGTCATGCATTGTAGAACAGAGAGGCCTGGGCAAACTGAGTGTGAAGTCTGTCTTCTGCCCCTTTCCCCTGCCTGCGAGCTGTCACCCCCAGCTCTCTGGCTTAGCCTCAGCTTCCTTCTTTTCTTTAAGGAAAAGAGCTTACACAAAGGCACACTTTTTTTTTTTTTCTTTTAGATTTTTGTCATAGGGTGCATGCGCTCGAAAGAGACAGAGGGAAGCAAAGAGAGGGAAAGTGAGAAATCACCCCTTGGAGGGATGGCCATACTGCAATCCCTTCTCCTCCATTCTCCTCTCCGGATTTTGGGCATGCACGCACACATAACTGGTGTGATTTTCAAGTCACTGGGTCCAGGACTTGAACCTTGATCGACCACATGGGAGCATAGCGCCCTAGCCACTATGCCACCTGTTGGCCCTCTGCAAGCATTCTTGAAAAAAGAGGCAATCCTATTAACTGAAAAATGGAATACAAATTTAGTCAAGGGCAATTAAAAATTAAATGAATATGGGAGTGTAAGAGATTTTGCAGGTAGGTGTGTAGTTTCAAAGATTCTAAAATATTAGGTATAGTCCGTCATTGTCCCAGTATTGTGGGATGCAATGGCAGAAAGGCAGAAAAGCCTACCCATCTGTGATGTGAGTCGTAGTAGCCGTTCTCTGGGGAGGAATAACCTGCTTCTAAAACATGGCTGTTTTTAATGACCTTTGTGATAAGGAGGTGCCTATTAAAGGAAACAAGGGTTTCTCTGATTCAGCGATCTTGCTCCTCCTGGTGGGGGTTCAAAGCACAGAAAGCAGAGATAGGATCAATGATTTCATTTCAATTCCAGGCATATATGGTCACATGCAATTTGTGTTAGGGGTGGAAGAGAGCATTCTCTCAGTGGTTAAGGTAATTGACAGATATGTCTGTCTGTTACATGATACAAAATGCTGAAAATAGAGAAGATATATAGGTGTTTGCAAACTGAACCTATGTGTGATTTCCAAAAGGTAACTTCCAGCAACTTAATGATAATGCCCATTTTAAATTTCTGCATATCACCTTTAAATTTTCTACCTAAATGTCATCAACAATACAAATAGATGTAGCCAAGATACTCAGATGACCAAACTAAACTAATAATGAGTAACATTAAAAATTCAATAAACTGGGAACAAGCAGTTAGCGTAATGGCTATGTTGCTGGACTCCCATGTAGTCGACCGCTGTTCGCGTCCCGGACCCGGTGGCTTAAAACTCACGCCGGGCGCGTGTGTGTGCGTGCCCAAGATCCCGAGAGGAGAATGGAGGAGAAGGGATTGCAGCATGACCATCCCCCCTGGGGGGTGATTTCTCACTTTCTGTCTCTCTCTGTCTGGCTAGCGCACATGCCATATAGTGAAAATCTCTCAAAAAAAAAAATTCAATAAATTTTCAGTTAAAGACATCAGACTATTAAGCACGTATGTTAAGATTGGTATCTACTAACTGAGTACATTTTATATGAAATTGTAATAATAGACTTCTTTTTGGTTGTGGAAATTTCTCATTTGAGGTTTTAGAGAAAAATGTGGGGTGTTTTTTTCTCATTTTATTTCTCTAACCTATTCTATTTCAGTATTCCCTTCCTTGCTTTTAAGCCTTTTATTTGTTTTTTGTTGTTGTTTTTTGTTTTTTGTTTTTGTTTTTGTTTTCCATAGGGTGCATGCAATTGCTGGAGAGTGAGAAAGACAGACAGTGAGAGGGAAAGTATCACACCCCCGCCCCCAGAAAGATGGCCATACCACAGTCTTTTTTTTGAAGAGGTTTTTGCTATAGGGCGCGTGCGCTCACCAGACAGACAGAGAGAGAGAGACAAAAAGCAAGAAATCACCCCCCAGGGGTGGATGGCCACACTGCAATCCCTTCTCCTCCATTCTCCTCTCGGGATCTTTTTTTTTTGGAGAGGTTTTTGCTATAGGGTGCGTGCACTCACCAGACAGACAGAGACAGACAGAGAGATAGAAAGCAAGAAATCACCCCCCAGGGGGGATGGTCATGCCGCAATCCCTTCTCCTCCATTCTCCTCTCGGGATCGGGCATGCACGCACACGCGCCCGGCGTGAGTTTTCTTTTTTTTTGGAGAGGTTTTTTTCGCTATAGGGCGCGTGCGCTCGCCAGACAGACAGAGAGAGACATAGAGACAGAAAGTGAGAAATCACCCCCCAGGGGGGATGGTCATGCCGCAATCCCTTCTCCTCCATTCTCCTCTCAGGATCTTGGGCACGCAAGCACACGCGCCCAGCGTGAGTTTTAAGCCACCAGGTCCGGGACATGAACCGCGGTCGACTACGTGGGAGCCCAGTGACATAGCCATTACGCTAACTGCTGGTCCCCACAGTATTTTTTATAATCCACTCTCCTCCTGGGATTTTGGGCACACATGCACACATGCCCAAAATTAAACCAAGGTCAGTCACACGGGAGGCCACCATGCCACATGCTGGGCCCATTATTTCTCTATCTTAAATGACCTCATTCGTCTCCCTCAGCCATACAAAATCCTCTCAGCCTTAAGGACTGGTTCAAGGACTCTCATTGATCCAACTTCATGTGACCCTCCTAGAAAGGACCCTGGGATCCAGAGGCGAGGTAGAACTTTGCCGAGCATCTAGTAGGACTCAATAAACAAATGTTGAATGATTGAAGGCTCGGCCGTCGAGGAAGGTGGCTGCAGCAGAAGGCGCAGTCCTTTGTACTAAAAGGCTGTCACCGTGACTTCTTTGAGCAATACTTTCCATGCGTCCAGCCTGGGGCATTGCCAAGGACTGGAGCCCCAGGGAAGTTCTACTCGCCAAGGCCAGAGGACGGATGTTGCAGTTGAGGGCAAGGAGCTGACCACGCGGTTGAGTGGTGGCCGGGTTATTACGATTGAATCAGGTTAGAGCAGGTAAATGCTTCGACAGATAAAGGGTTCAGTAAATGTTAGTAATTCTGTTACCCCAACTTCTTTTAAGAGAATAATTTGATATTAAAACTTACTAGCTTATTTCAAAACCTGAGTAAAAGAAAATACCCATAAGGACACTTTGGCAACAACCAGGAGCAGTGGGACATTCAGTGAAGCATGTAGTTAAGAGGAAAGTTAACGTGTTGGATGTGTGCATGCACATCTTTCTAAAAGCAATGATGCTAAATAAGTGTGATTACTTCAAGGTCCAGTTTTGTAGAAGGGCACTGGGCCTAGGTAGGTGAGTTTTAGAGAATTCAGCATCTCCAGCACTGCGAGGCCTGCAATATGCCAGAGTCCCAGCAGAGAAGCCCTGCTCAGTGGTGCAGTAACTTCCTGCCAGACAGAAAGTACTTTCAACACATTTCACAGTGGTCTAGCTTCCTGTTTGCTATCTCATCTATCCACCTCTGCTGTCCATTCCTCTTTCCCCCTGCTTGACAGGCACCTGCAGCCCCATACTTCCTTATTCTTCTACAACCTGCTCCTAGTTCCCATTCAGTTTCCAGTCTTCCCCCCACCATCTCCCTGACCCATGCCTCAACCCCTTACCCTGGGCAGATATATGTCATCCTTCCTTCCCTCATCTTCCCTCATCAGAATCCACTGCACAGTGGAAACTTCATCACTCTCATGTCCTGTCACATTCAGCATTTGCAAAAATACCTTGGGCTATTTCTATTTAGACAAAAAAGTTTAGAACTCAGTGTTCCTGGTTCCAACCCGTTTCAGTGCAAACAGCATTTTTCTGTATTTGGGATTTCCTCCATAGTCACCTAATGAGATATTTAAATTCAAACGAGTGCAAACCACAACTAGAGGCGGTAGAAAGTGCCCATCCACATGACTGAGCCGGAGGTGGTCATGGGAGGATTCCAGATGAGCACTTACTAGGGAGCACCTGCTTGTGATCTGGAAGGCCACATGCTGGCCTTGATTCTAAGTGACCGTGTGACTTTCGGTCAGCTGCTTCACTTGCCTGGGGACAGCATTTTCATCTTTAAATGAAGACTGTATTGGTCAGGCTTCAGCAGGAGACAGAAGGCCACTGCAATGGAGTGACCAGGGAGAGTCAGATGAGGGGACTGTTTACAAAGGTGAGCATAGTCAAGGGCATCAGCGGGTGATGAGAGGCGCCCCCTCGGAATGCCGGGTCCCTTTGCCTTATCTTGACCTGAGGGGGGGTCTGGGGAGAAGGAGGTAGAATGCATCACTGAAGGATCTAGAAAGAAAGTTTGGAAAGCAGACTACAAGGGGACTTCACGTTTGTGACAAAAAATAGAGTTAAACTAGGAGTTAATTTTACTGCAAAGATTTATTGAAAGTCATGCATAGTGTTTTTATAGTAGGTGTTGCCTATGAACTTCCTGAAGTTCCCTCATGCAACCACTGCCAGCCTGTGCCAGGCAGAAGTGATGGGAAGAGGGAGGGAGAGGAGGGATGGTCCAGTGGATTAAATAGCCGGACCTTCTCTGTGCTCACCCTCTGTTCTGCCTGTATCTGCTGTGGACTGAACCCAACAAGAAGTCAAAGGGCAAGAGAGCCTGGGTGACAGGTCCAGCTTTTCCTGAAAAGAGCAGAGTGGAGGGGGGTAGAGAATAGACTTGGAGAAGGGAACAAAGAAACCTCAGCCCAGAGAGTTTTATTCTTTTAGTGGTTCCCAAATGCCACCCATAGATCACTGCTGGGTTGTGATAACATTTTCACCAGTGGGCAACAAAAGGACAAAAGCAAACATTTTGAAAAGAACATTGTGAATTTTTCATAAAGCTGAATGTAATCTATTTCAAAAACTATCCTGCATGCTGAGATTGTGATCATTCAACATTTTGTTGTAGCTGTTGTTTGTTTTATTTTGGTCTTAAGATCAATTTTCTTTAAAAATGATGGTAATGGTGTATGAAAATTTTTGTGTTTTAACGTCTTTTACTGAAAAAAATGGTAAATTTCATAGTCCTGTGAGAACTAACCTAATTAATTACTTTTGAGGTAAAATTCTTACTGGTTTATGAAAGTAAAAAGTGCAGAGACCGCTATCTAGTGATCTCTGTTAAATCGTAAATTGAATGTTTGATCAGGTGGCCTTTCTAGAACGACAGTTTCTGAATTCCCCTGGACTTAGTCCAGGATAGGTCTGTAGTTCATATCAAGTTGTCTACCTTAGCGAAAGTCCAGGATAATGTTTTTCTAGAAATAAACACGTTCCTAAAGGTCAAAACTTTTCATTCTGTGAAAGATTTAAGTCCTTTCCATTTCTATAGCATCCCTGATAGAATAATAGGAAAAAAAATATTGGAAAGGAATTGTTGACTCAGATTTTAATTTATAGAAAGATTGTTGGCGTGGAAGTTGAAGAGAAATGACCATGTTGGATTCCATAGCTTCATAAATAGCCTTAAATAATGGCTTATGCAAAACTCTTACCATACCAGCTCGCATTTCAATTCAGCTCAATGCAATTTGATTCATTTAAGTTCAAAAAATATTTATTGAGGGCTCACTGTCTGCCAGGTACTATGTTAAGCAATGAGGAAAAAGTAAAGCAAGACAGACATGATTAATACCCTCACCCTCAGCTTACACTTCATTTCCAATACAAAAACTGGGGATTTGGTTTTATGTAAAAATCAAAAAGAATTTCAAAAGTCTGCAGGTCAGATTACAGTTTTATGTTCATGCATAATCTGCTGTGCTGTGCTGTAGAACCTCGTTCTTTTCTATTTGATGCAGATTCTGGTAAATGTTAAAAGGTGGTAAGAGGTGTTTGTAATCTGTTTTCAAATATTCCAGTTCTGTCTCAGACAACAGTGCTTTGTACATTCCTGAAGGCCTTGTACAAAAAGCATCGGAGGAGAAAAGGACCTAGCAAACAATGTGCATCTTCCATGGTTTAAATTAGAGTCAACAGTAAAACAGGTCTCGGTTAGAGGAGACCCGAATTGGAGTTTATATTACTTATGTTAGAAGCTGTTCTCTGACCTGAACTAACCCCCTGCTGTTTTGATTTATGAACATTACACACTTCTTTGAGCACCCGATGAAATCTGAAAGGCAGAAATAGCAGAAAGAAAAATGCACTTGCACATGCTTGCCCGAGCACACACGCAGAAACACACATGTGCATATTTTTGCATCTTCTTTCAGAGTGTTCCAGTACCTTTCTCAAGGCCATCCGTATAGAACAATTTAAGAATTCCTTATTTAAAAGAAATATCATACTCCATCCAGGTCTGTTATTCTAAACTAAAATACAAAATCTTAATGAATGAGAGTATCGATTTGCACTTGCACTCTTTTCTTCCTAGGAAAGTACCCTGACATCACGTGAGACAGAACAAGGTCTCTTTTTGGAGAGTAAGCAAGTAGCATGTTATCCCAGGGAAGCCTGGTTTTCGGAACTGAAATTCACAGCAGCTAATGATAGCTTGTCCTGTTGACCAGAGAGTGCTAATTTTTATAATGGGAATAAATTTCTTTTCTAATACAGAAGTTAAAAATAAAAAGACGAAGCAAGATAAGCTTACTATTAAAAAACATTTTGTTGTCTTTTAAAAATAAGGAGAGCAGCCCAGCTACAGTAACAGTAACAGGCTAGATGCCGTTCTTTGGCAGGCTGAGGTCACAGGGAAAGCCCAGGTTACGTTTCTGACCCATTCTGAAAATCCAGGTAGGGTTACTAAGGAGACTGAGGCAGGAGAATCACCACATAGTGACAGCCTGCCTGGAAAACACATGTGTACACAAACACACACCCAAACAAATAAATAAGTAGGGTCAGTCTCATAGCCTAGCGGCTAAGGAGAGCTGGATCCCACACGGCCACCCATGATATGAGTCCTGACCCCAGCGGCTTGAAAAACACACCAGGCACGTGAGTAGAGGAATAGAGAAGGGACTGCAGCACGACCACACTCCTCTGGGGGGGGTGCTTTCTCTCTCTCCAGATGCCTCTACCTCTTTATTTCTTTCTCATGAATGCACACACCCTCTGGCAATTAAATAAATAAATTAAAGGAGGGAGAAAAGGAAGGTTCTTTAATGGGTATAGGCTCCAATTTTTCAAAATGAAAGTCTAGAGATAGGTTGCACACTAATGTAAACACACATAACACTACTGAACTATTACATGTACTGTAAAGTGGTCAAAATGAGGGCCAGCAGGTGGTATGGTGGTTAAGGTGCTAGATTCCCACAGGGCTGATCACAGTTCAAGTCTCAAATATGGAGGCTTAAAAAAAAAAAAAATCACACCAAAAATGTCTGTGTATGCCCAAAATCCCGAGAGAAGAACGGAGGAGAAGGGATTGCTCTGTGATAATCTGCCTCCCTGGGATGGGGAGTGATTCCTCATTTTCCCTCTGTCTCTCTCTGGTGAGCACATGCATCCTATAGCAAAAACCTTAAAAAAATGGTTAAAATGATAAATTTTATGTATTTTATGTTAATTCAAGATAAAAAATTTAAAAGATAATTTACTATTATATAAATGTATAAAACATAAATTCTGAAGTAAAATAATTAGCTTATATTAAAACTAATTTAGGGTTTGGCAGGTGGTATGGTGGTTAAGGGAGTTGGACTCCCACATGGCCCACCACAGTTCGAGTCCTGGACCTGGCAGCTTGCTTTCTCACTTTCTCTCTCTCTCTCTCTCTCACTCTGTCCCTCTCTGATTAAATTAAAATAAATAACTAAATAAAGTTAAATAAAATAATTCTTTAACAAATAAAATTAATTTAACTCTACCTAGTTTATAAGATTGTTGTGAAAATAAAGTAAAAAAATTAACATAATAAAAACTGAAAAGAGAAAGAAACATAAGATATTCTTGCTGAAGGAAATAATTTCATTTCTTTAATTTATATCAATTATATATAAGCCAAAATCATAATTAAATTTTTTTCCTTTAAAAAAATTTGCCAGACAGCATGTGTACTCACCAGAGAGAGACAGAGAGACAGAGGAAGAGTGAGGAGAAAACACCCCACCCCGCTCTGAGCTCTTCCATTTCTCTCTCTCTCTCTCTGGGCAGACACACACACACATATAGATACACACATACACTCCTCGGGCATGATTTTCAAGCCACCGGGTCCAAGATTAGAATCAGTCAGCCATGTGGGATCCAGCTGCTTCAACTGCCAGCCTCAGGCTGGCCCCACAATTAAAATTTTTAAAAGCTAAAAAAATACTATTTGGGGACAACAGATGGCACAGTAGTTTCATTGCTGGACTGCCACTTGGCCAACCATGGTTTGAGTCCTGGACCTGGTGGCTTGAAAATCATGCCAGGTGTCTGTGCATATGTGACAGAGATCCCAGGAGAAGGATGGAGGAGAAAGGATTGCGACATGGCCATCTCCCCCAGGAGAGTCATTTCTCGCTTTCCCTCTCACTGTCTCTGTCTCTCTCTCTCTCTGGTGAAAGCATATGCCCTAAGGCAAAAAACCCTTAAAAAAAGAAAAAGAAAAAGAAAAAAACACTGTGTTTTTTTAATTCAATTTTTATTTTGGTAGAGTATAAAATAATGCAAATACTTTTCCCATTTGTAAATATACTGCTTTGAATAGTTGAATTTTTTTTGGTGACATTATTGATTGCTCACACAATATGAACATATTTAGATTTTGAATATTTTGTCCTATTGGCTAACAGTGTCTTAATTTTCCCACTGAATTCCAGTGGTTTAAGAATTGTGCATGCCTATAAGAAGAATTTGTGAGTAAGTTCATAGAATTTTATTCTCATAGATAACTGTACATTTTTAGTTAGTTTTGTTGAAATTATTACTGCACTGCGTATAATCAACAGCAAATGTTTTATGATTGAATGTTCACAGTGAAGGTAGTTTTTCTCTTCTGCCACTGAAATTTAGATTCTAAATTAAAAAAAAAAAACTCTAAAAGCATCCAATAAATTTAACTGCAAATATAATAACTTCAGTACTCCAATAATGCTGTTTCTAAAACCAAGCAAGGAGATCCTTAGCTGAACTTGATGTTCCATAAGAACTTTTTTTTCCTCCCAGCCTGGTATTTGCACAGGCCCCTCCTTTTACCAAAACTGAAGGAGAAATGTGTTATGCATCCTTTTGTATCAGATAAAAGTTCACAACTATTTCCATGGTACATTCCAATAAGATTAGACAAGCAGAGGACAGATGGGAGGGCTCAGTTTGCTGTGAATTTCCACTTCTTTTGAGATCTTGCAGTCAAAATGTTTCTAAGAGGCATAGCCTTAATATCAGAAAGAAGACGAAGCATACCCAGCAGTAGCTACTCAGTGGGCCTCAGTCTGTCAGCTGTGAAATGAGAAGACCATTATTCCTAATTCATCCTGAGCTCTGTAGTGCCCATTTATAATGCTGTTTTGACTCTTTTTGTCTTTCCTGGTTGGTGAATTTACCATCTCATGAATCTTATCTATCCAAATGAGAAGCCAGAAATTCCCTCTCAAGGATCTTTTGTAGCCAAGGTGTAGACGCATGACCTAGGCTTCACCAGTCAGACACAGCAGCACGAGCCTTCAACGTGGATGAGAATGACATGGAAAAGTAGCCAAGTAGAATGAGATCTGGTCAGGTGGACAAGGCCATTTGGTTTTCAGAGGCTGTGGTGACAGACAACTTAGAAATAGCATTTCATAGCGGAATGACAGCTAATGTGGGGCCCATGCCCAGTGACAACAGAAACGCATTCATCAACAAAAGCTTCAGGGTCATTGAGTAGCCTCTCGGCCGGATTCTTTGACTCTCCTAAAACAAGAATTTCTGAAATGCCGAATTTCATTTCAGAACTCATTCCTCCCTTAATACTAGCTACACTGGGTTGTTAACTTCAAGCTATGAATGTGACTGATGCAAAGTTCTTGAAGTTATTATTATTAATAGCTTGTGCGATTTTAAGCAGGTAACTTAATTATTCTGAGTCTTCATTTTCTCATTTATAAAAATGGGATAAATGGGGACCAGCAGTTAGCGTAATGGCTATGTCGCTGGACTCCCACATAGTTGACCGCGGTTCGAGTCCCGGACCCAGTGGCTTAAACTCACGTCGGGCGCGTGTGCGTGTGTGCCCAAGATCCCGAAGGAGAATGGAGGAGAAGGGATTGCGGCGTGGCCATCACCCCTGGGGGGTGATTTCCTGCTTTCTGTCTCTCTGTCTCTCTCTGTCTGTCTGGCGAGCGCACGCGCCCTATAGCAAAAACCTCTCCAAAAAAAAAAAAAAAAAGAAAAATGGGATAAATGGTAACTTGGGAACTTCTGTAATGATTGGAATTTTTTTTTTTTTAAAGACCTTTTAAGCTCTAGGTTTCTATGGCGAGCTTTTGGGAGCTCAGAGCATAAGAAAGAATCTGGACATTGATCATAAGCACCAGAAACCCTTAAAAACTGTGGTTTTATACCTAGTCTGGCTACTCTTATGGTAAATCATGACACGTAATCGACAAGCAAAAGTTTTAAATACAGCTAGAGAGGGTACAGCCCTTCCTTTCCAGAAAAAAGGATGTCTATTTGGCCTGCTCTGTTTCTTTTCTTTCTTGACTTTCTAGCTAGACATGTGCTTTATGGCTCCTAAGGTAAAATAGCAGAGAGAGAAGAGCAAAAGAGTGTAGACTAGGAAAAAAGAATAAAGTTTTTCAAGGAATTTTTTAAGAAGAAAGCTTGGGAAAAGCTGTCCGATAGGATGGGAGATCATGTGAAACAAAAGAGGGACTTAAAAAAATGTGTCTCTGGGGGCTGGCAGGTAGCATAGGGGTTAAGGTGCTGGACTCCCATATGACCAACGGTCATATATTTTAAGGATGGGCAAGGAGAAACCAAAAAATATTTTGAACATTATCGCTGTGTCATAATTTTTCTATATATAATGTCACAAAAATTTAGGCAGTAAAAAAGCAATTGAAATTAAATTAAAATCATTCCATCACCCAGGGATTGCTACATTTGGTATGTGAAGCAGAACACGTAAGATGTGGGTTCATACTGTATGAGTTCATTTATGATTATTTGCAGTTAATAATATGTCATAGGCACAGTCTATATTTCACTAATGATAAATGCACTTTTTATCATTTTTAATTTAAAAAATTACCATCATAATAGTAATCTATTACATGCATATACAATAACATTACCCTATAGGAAATATATTTATTTATATGTCTTTGTGAACTTATTTTATTATCTTCTTAAGGTGAATCTGAAAAGTAGTTACTGGATTTGAAAGAGTATGTACTTAAATATAATGGTACTTCAAAACGTTAACAGACAGATAAAATTAAAATAGGAGTTTTTAGAGGGCAGAAAATTTTTGAAACCTATGCATAGTTTTTTCATAACTATCCCCAAAATGAACAGTATATAAGAATTTTAGTCTTCTTATACTCTTACCAATTATGACATTTTCAGTACTTTTTATGTTTATCAAGCTTACAGGTTAATATGTTATTTAAGTAGTTTAAATTTTTATTTGACTTCTATTGAGTTGAGACTCTTATTTGATATTTACAAGTCTGGACTCCTTTTAAGGGTTTTACCACAAGGAGTAAGCACTTGCTGGAGAGAGACAGAGAGAGGGAAAGTAAGAAATCACTCCCCCATGGGGGATGACCATACTGCAATCCCTTCTCCATTCTCCTCTCTGGATTTTGGGCACACACGCACACATGCCCGACATGATTTTCATACTGCTGGGTCTGAAATCTGAATCAGGGTTGGTCATGCGGAAGTCCAGCTCCTTAACCACCACACCACCTGGTGGCCGCAAGTTTGGACATCTTACTGAATATTTGTATATAGTTTTTTAGGTTGTGATTTGTATTCTTTATCAAATTTTTAATTTAAGTACTAGCCTTTCCCTCATCAATTTATATCTTTATAATATGAAGTATATTATACTGTAATAGATGCTACAAATATCTTTCTATTAATTCTGATTATTTATAAATGCTCCTTAAATGAATTAAAAATGGTAAATGGTTAAGTTTTCTTACAAGACACAGAATTTTCAGAAACTAATTTTGTTATGTTTGGATGTCACTTTGAGGCGAGAGTCAACTTTTTGAAGAAGCAAATTCTAGTCAACACTTGGAGAAATTCTCCATTTCTCAAAACCTCACTAAGTATAGATAATAAGCCACATTGATTAAAATTATTAAATGTATTTTGAAATAACCAGTTGATTCTGATACCTGACAACACAACCAATTCAACTACTGACATGAAGACCTTGGGCTGTTATTCCCAGCAGCGTATTTCAATTTATTAAAACTATCAAAATAAATTCAACTGATAGGGATTTATCCAATCTGCCTGATGACACTGAGGGCAGCCAGCTGCCACACTTTCTTCCCCAAGGCAAGCCATAGAAAATAGAATCCCTCATACCCAAAGTGGATCATTGAAACTATTGTAGAACTCCTCTGCCCAAAAGCCAGCTGTAAAACCTAGAAATTACTCTCCGCCCTACACTGTCTGAAAGTAGGTCATCTTATCCTCATTCCAAAGAGGTCCTTACCTAAACCTGGGAGGAAGAAATGCTGCACAGAGACCTTCTGGGATCCCCCTATTCTGTCACTATTAGGGCATGCCCTTTCACCCAATCATATTTCCACATGATTGTCCATCCTTCATTGAACCTAAGTATAAAAATGGACAGTGTTCCCTAGGTCTTGGATATCTTTATTCCTGAATGCTCACACATCATGTAAAATTGTGATGAAATACATTTGGTATGCCTTTCTCTTGTTAGCCAGTATTTTGCTATGGAAGTGTTGGCCGTGACCTTTATTTTTTTTTATTTTTTTTTCAATTTTTTATTTGCATTCATTCTCTGAACATCATTACAGCATACAAAATGAGATTTTCCATCCAAATTACACTATATATTGTCTCAATCAAGCACATCAACAAACATGTTATTGTCAGCAAATGATCTTCCATTTCTTGTCTTCTGTATGTTTTGCTTTTTTCCCCCCATCCTAGATTCTCTATCTCTTACCCTCTGCCATCTCCCACTCTCCTCCCACAGTCTCTGGTAACTATGTTTGCTTTCTATACTGTTTTCTCTTCACATTTTATTGTAACGCCAAAGACCCTAATCAATCCAAATACCCTCATAGCAAACACAGGTGATACCCACATTTCCATGAACACAAGTCTTACTTTACACATCCTATAAAGTAGTACCTAGCTGTGGCTACATATCTTACTGCAGTCATTGAATAGATATATATTTTTTTTCTGAAACTTTTTTTTTTGTAACTCAATTTACATTCCTTCCCTAAGCTTCATCACAGCATACAAAATGCAATCTCCCATCCAGTACACACTGCATAGTGATACAATCATGCACATTACAAAAAATTTTCCATTACTAGTTCCTAGAATTACTTCCACCCCTCTTTCTGACCCTCTGTCCCTTCCCACCCTCCTCTCACACCACCTCCGGTGTCTACAATTGTCCTTCATTCCCTTCCCACCCACGTTGCATTGATCACACAATTTCCTACATAATCTAACTACTTTCAATGGTGAGTTCACTCATTACTACTAAGAAAACCAGTTTTAACTTAACTCAAAGAAATGCCAAGGAACTTTGCTTAAAGCCACGAAACAAGTTAGGATTCTGTTCAAATGGAAGGTGCATGAACCTATCAGTCTCATGTACTTTTATCTTCTGTTCTGGTTCAATTTTCCTGATTAAATTCTGGGATATAGTATTCAACTCCAGACTTGTCCCTCTGATTAAGTTGGCCACTTTCATAGTTTCTTGACTCTTATTTCCGTGTGTCTGTGTTTAATTTTCTTGATACAGCACACCCTTGAGAACTTCTTGGAGATCTGGTCTGGTGCTGGTAAATTCTTTCAGGTTTTGTTTATCTGAGAATGTTCTTGTCTTTTCTTCCCACCTGAAAGATAATCTTGCCGGGTACAGTATTCTTGGCTGAAATTGCTTCTCTCATAACACTTTGAATATATTTTCCCATTCTCTCCTCGCTTGCATTGTTTCCAATGAGAGATCTGCTGTTAGCCTGATGGGATGTCCTTTGTAGGTAACTTGATGTTTCTCTCTTGCCAATCTTAGTATCTTGTCTTTGTCTGCGGTTTTGGTCAACCTGGCTATAATGTGTCTTGGAGAAGATCTTCTTGGGTTGATTCTATTTGGGGTCCTTTGTATTTCCTGGGACTGGATCTTCGAATGCCTCTCTAGGTTTGGAAAGTTTTCTTGCAGGATTTCATGGAATAGATTATCAATGCCCTTATGGGTCTCTTCACCTTCTGGAATGCCAATTATCCGGATATTTGGACGTTTGATGGTATCCAGTACTTCTCGCATATCATTCTCAAATTTTTGAGCCATTTTCTCAGTCTTCGTGGTGGACTTTTCTAAGCCAGCCATTTTCTCTTCTACATCTGAGATTCTATTTTCTGAATGATCTAGTCTGCTTTTAATACTTTCAAGGGAGATTTTGACTTCTTGTATTATAGACTTCATCTCTAGCAGTTCCGTTTGAGTCTTTTGTAAAGTGTGTAATTCCTCTTTTAGGTCATGCAAGAATTTCCTCATCTCCTGGAACTTGGCAACTTCTTTCTCCTTTCTCTTTAGCAGTTCATTATCTCTCTTTTCTTCCATCTCTGTTAGCTTCGACATTACGAATGTTCTAAATTCCTTATCAGACATTTCCATGACTTTCACCGAACTGCTTGTGGATGAAGGAGAGTTACTCTTTTCCATTGGAGGAGAGGTATTTTCTCGTTTTCCCATATTTCTCGTGATCCGACGGTGATTTCTTGTCATCTGATGAATGGCGTCTTTCTTTCAAATTCTTGAAGTTAAGCCTCAATGTTCAGGAGCAAGCAGACAGAGGTGTTCTAGAATCTGATTGCCGTTCTGTTGTGATCGCACACTAGCTTTGCTTGCTGGAGGCTGAATTATGAGTAGAAAATCTTCATTGCTCCTGTGCCCTGAAATATCTAGTTCCCAGTTTCCATGAGGAATCTTCTCAGAGAATGGCTCAACTCTCCTGCCACACTAGCTTTGCTTGCTGGAGGCTGAATTATGAGTAGAAAATCTTCATTTCTCCTGTGCCCTGAAATATCTAGTTCCCAGTTTCCATGAGGAATCTTCTCAGAGAATGGCCGCCGTAACCTTTATAATGGGTGAGGACTGTATTGCATCTTTCTCACCCCTACAACCATTTTGGAAAGTAATGTTCTAGACCATAGCCATTGAAACGTGCTCTCAAAGTCAGATGGACTGATGAAATGGTTGCCAGAACACACTTCCCCCCGGACAGTCTTCCTTTGTTCTAAATATTCAGTTTTCAGAAGTTAAGAAAATTGTACAGGAAATCTGATTTTAATATTTAATATTAATACAGAGTATTAATATATGTATATAAATCTGCATATATATGTATATAAATTAACCCCATCCCCCTTTTATATCTAAAAATTTTCTTCCTTCTATGCACAAAAATTTCTAGATATTGCCACTCTAATAGAAAAATAAAATGTGTCAAGACTGGGACCAGCAGGTGGTGTAATGGTTAGGTCCCTAGAGTCCCGTGCAGTCAACTGCGGTTGAAGTGCTGGACCCGGCAGCCTAAAATTCATGCCGGGCATGTGTGCATGCATGCCCAAAATCCCTAGAGGAGAATGGAAGAGATGGGACTGCAGTGTGGCCATCTCCCGGGGGAGGGTGTGTGTGTGATTTATCACTTTCTGTCTGTCTCTGTCTTTCTGGTGAGCACACGTACCCTATAGCAAAAATCTCTCTTCCAAAAATAAAAAAAAGGGTCAAGACTACACAGTACAAATTAGCATGCTCTTCCCATATAATAATGCCACTCGTTTGGAACTTTTTGCCATTTGAAGGAGCCAAATGGAGAAAAATGTCATGGGCGTTTGGTGAAACAAACCTGCAGACACGCAAACGCTTCAGTTTATAGAGATCTTTTGCATCATTGATGCCTCTTGGGGAAATTCTGAAAAACATTCTATCTATAAACAATCTGTTTTAGTGCCACATGTTTTCTAAATTTCTTTGCCTGTTGACATTTAAAAAAAAATAAATAAGAGAACACATTTGCATGAGGACAGAACCATTTGTTTCTTATACATTCGCTCTCATAGAAATTAAAAATGAAGTAGGTCATCTTCCCCAATTGCTTCTGAAGGATCATTTTCTAAAGGACACTTTCCATTCTTTGGTCAACCTCACTTTAAACGGCTTTTAAACTTTTTTTAAAGGTCTTTTTTATGGCTTCTGTTCTCAAGTTGAAAAGAACTTATCATTAAAATGAGAAAGAACTTCTAGAGCTAATGTTTTCCTTTATCTTGTATCTATCTATACGATTTCCTTTCTCTCCTTGGATTCAATTCTGTTTTTTTCTTTTTTAAATAAATCTAGCTTTATATTGCTTAACTTTCTACCCATCAAAATCCTTCTAAAACTTCTCCCAGGCCCATGATTTGGTCTTACATCCCTTGCCCTTGAAATTGTCTTGGACCATGTGACTTCTTTGGCCAGTGAAAAGGGAGCAGAAATGATGTCTGTAACTTCGGGGTGGGGGGGCTCTCACATGATAATTTGTTCCCTCTGTCCCATTGCTGCCTAGTTGCAGAAATGCATTCCCAGGTGACATGTCTGTTCAGAGAGTCTTTTAGGACCCTCTGCCTCCTACATTTGCTGGAGTTAGTGAACAATAAGTGAATTATTTAGGTAAGTAACGTATTAAGCCATTGGCCAATTGCAACTGAAATCTCCAAAGATTTTCATGATAATCAGATAACTTGAAATCAATTATCTTTCATCATACCAGGCAAAAGGAAAAAAGAAAACATTTCTCCTCAATTACAATGATCTTATCAATGTCATCTTTCTAGGCCCTGCTTTATCTGAAATCTCTGTAGATGTTTTTCTCTGCATGGAATTTAGGTTACACAATTTGCATTGGATGATGATGGTTTAAAGAAGTAGGGATGAGGGGAATCAGCAGTTAGCGTAATGGCTATGTCGCTGGACTCCCACGTAGTCGACCGTGGTTCGCGTCCCGGACCCGGTGGCTTAAAACTCATGCCGGGCGCATGTGCATGCGTGCCCAAGATCCCGAGAGGAGAATGGAGGAGAAGGGATTGAGGTGTGGCCATCCTCCCTGGGGGGTGATTTCTCGCTTTCTGTCTCTCTGTCTCTCTCTGTCTGTCTGGCGAGTGCACGCGCCCTATAGCAAAAACCTCTCCAAAAAAAAAAAAAAAAAAAGGAAGAAGAAGGGATGAGGAGGAGAGCAGGAGGATATGACATCGTAAGTAAGATCTCATGTAGAAGCAGATATATAAGAGGTTAACAAGTTCTAGAGAAATGACATCATTCTCCTTTAGCAGAAGTACATAGGACTGAAGATTCAATTTATACACTCTGCATTGTTTTGTGCAAAAAGAGGAAAAAAATTTAGATTGAATATGGGAACATTGGTTTGGTTTGTTAAATGAAACATTTTACTTCTCTAAAATTTCCTTTATTTGTATTAAGAAAGATTTCTCTAATGGGTTATCAAAGTTACAATGACAGTTTCTAGTCTGTTCTTGGTCTTGTTCACAGTGATACCCTCATAGCTGTTTAGCATTTCTTATGAATTTCCTCTCACGAAACCTCATTCGCTAGGTTAGGCTCAGTTAGATTTGGTTACCATTCGGTGGGGTTCGCAGGAAACAGACTGAGAGAGAGATTTGGCTGCAGAGGGTCTACTAGAAATGGCACCAATAAAGGAAGGAGGGGAAAAGGAACACAGTCGAGGCTTCAGCCAATCCCAAGTGGGCTTTGGAACTGGGCCAGCTCTACAGAATTAGAGGCTCCTGAAAGCAAGGCCCGGTCTCATGGGCCCCATCAATCCGTCACTGAATGCAGGTTGATCCTATAAGGGAGATGACGCTGGAGCAGAGGACTGCCTGGAGAGAGACTCGGCCATGTGTCACCACAGCCAGATGAATTCAAAATGGATCATAGACCTAAGTATAAAACCTAAAACTATAGGGTCCAGCTAGTGTTGTGGTGGTTAAGGCACTGGACTCCCACATGGCCGAGCACAGCTCGAGTTCCAGACCCAGCAGCTTGAAAATCATGCCAGATGTGTGAGTGTGTGCATGCTTGCAGCGTGGTCGTCTCCCCAAAGGGTGATTTCTCACTTTCCCCCTTGCACTGTCTCTCTCTGTCTCTCTCCAGTGAGCACATTACCCTATGGAAAAAAACCTTAAAAAACAACCTAAACCTACAAGTATTCTCGAATAAATTATAGAAGAAAAATGTGTGCAACCTTGGACAAAGATTTTTTAGATCAGAATCCAAATACATGACCCATGAAAGTACAAATTGACAAATCAGATTTCATCAAATGAAAAACTTTTACTTTTCTTAAAACACTGTTAAAAGATCAAAAAGACTGGAGAACATACTTGCATACCTGGAAAATTACTTACATTCAAAATAGATTTTTTTAAACTCTTGGTTCCAAATAAGAAACAAGCTCAACTTAAAAATGGACAAAAGATTTGAAAAGATACTTCATCAAATAAGATATAAGAATGGGAAATAAGCAAATGAAAAGATTCTCAACATCACTGGTTATCAAGGAAATGTAAATTAAAACCTCTCAGAATGACTAAGATGAAAAAGGTTGGCCTTAATAGGGTTGGAAAGAGTATGGATGGACTAAAACATTCATCCACTGCTGATGGGAATGTAAAATGAAATGATAACTTTGGCAGTATTTTAGAGTTAAAAGTACACCTACTGAACCAGTACGTGGCATTGTGGTTAAGGTGCCGGACTCTCACACAGCCAACCACAGTTCAAGTCCCAGTTGCTCACACTGGGCACATGTGCATGCGTGCCCAGAATCCCAGGAGGAAAATGAAGAAGGGATTGTGGAATGGCCATCCTCCCCCCCACCACATATGTGCAGTGATTTCTCATTTTCCTTTTCACTGCCTCTATCTCTCTGGCAAGTGCACATGCCCTGTGATAAAACAAAACAAAACAAAACAAAACAACAAACCAACTAACAAAAATCCAAAACCTTAAAAAATTTTAAATTAAACTAATTAAAATTTAAAGAAAGAAAGAAGGAAAGGGAGAAGAAAGGAAGAAGAAAGAAAAAGGAAGAAGTACACCTCCTATATAATGCAACTAGTTTACCCTTAGGTATTTACCCAAGAGAAAAGAAAGCGTACATCCATACAAGAACTTGTTCATGAATGTTCATAGCAGCTTTATTTATAGGAGCCCCAAACTAGAAATAACCTAAACGTCTGTTCACACATAAAGGAATAAACAAGTCTTTACATTCACTGTGACAGGATACTATTCTGCAGTAAAAATGTACCATTGATACAAACTACAACAAGGATGAATCTCGAAATAATGTTGCTGAGTGAGAAAAGCCAGTTTTAGCAGCTGGATTGTATGGCTCCAATTTATAAAGCTAAGGAAATGGCCGAAGTGGGGGAAGCGAGTGGAGAGGATGATGAGGGGCAAAGGAAGGTTTTGGTTGTGGTAGGCTCCCTATCTGGTTCGCAGTAATGGCATACACATGTGTCAAAACTCAGCTCGTACACTTCAGATTTGTCAGTTATGCCTCAGGAAAGCTGAAGGGGAGAGAGAAAAAGGAAAAGAAAGGAGGGGATATGGAGCCGGAGGAAGGAAGGAAGAGCAGTGCAAAGCAAGAAGTTCTAAGAGATGATTTCTTACCTACTAGAGTCGTAAAAAGAATTTAAAAAAACTAATCTATTTCCTAGAACAGCAGCAAATCTTCATATTCATATAGTCCTATATTGTTTCAATTTAACCATAAATAGGAATATCTCCTTTAAATCACATGAAATGTTCCTTTAAAGCACAAGTGAAGTGATATACTAACAACTCTGAGCTTTATTAACAGCTTGAAAGTTTGCTCATCAAAGGGAAGAATCTTGAAACTCATCTTAAAAAAAAAAAAAACTTTACAGAAAATATGACCAAATATATGCTTCCAAATATATGCTTCTGGAAAAACCAGTGTATATTATATCAATGATTAAAAGAATAGAATTTATGATTCGACACAACTTAAGACGCTGCTTGTCTTCTCCAATTTATCAAATGTCACATATTTATTCTTTTTTGTTTATTTATTTTATTACTAGAGAATACTTGCTGAAAAAAAAGGAAGAGACAGAAAGTATCCCCCAATGGGCTTAGTAGCAACATAATCTTTTTTTTTTTAGGTTTTACAGCCATAGGGCATATGGCTTGCCAGAGAAAGACAGAGAGAGACAATGAGAGGGAAAATGAAAAATCATCCCCCTGGAGGGTGGCCATGCCACAATCCCTTCTCCTCCATTCTCTTCCTGGATTTGGGGCATGTACGCACACATGCCCATCGTGATTTTCAAGTCACCGCTCTGGGACTTGAATTGTGGTTGGCCATGTGGGAGTCCAGTTCCTTTACCACCATGCCACCTGCTGACTCCACAATCTTTGATCCTCTACGTCTCCATCCCCTCAGAATTTGGGGCACATGTGGACATGCGTGCACATACCCAGGAGGTTTTTCCAGCTGCTGGGTCCAGGATTTGAACTGCAGTCGGCCATAGGAGATCTTGCTCCCCATACACAAGGCTTAACTGCTGCACCATGAGGCTGGCCCCAAATGCAAAATCTCATAGCTACTTTAAGGTCACTTTGTGAAGTTCACTTCCAATATAGTGAGCGATAACTTTGAACTGATAAATTAAAAACCAAAAAGGGCCTTCATATCTTTAGTACTTAAAATAATGATTCTTTAGTGAAAGCATCACTAAATTACAACTTGACTAAATGACTTACGAGGTTCTATAATAAGTCACATTTTGCACAAGGAGTGAACTGCTTCATTACGTATACTAGCACGAATGAATTCATGCCCGTACTTTCTCACTTTTGCTTGTGCCACTCCTCCTGATCAATGGCATCACGTCATTCCTACATGTCTGGATTCTCAGAACTAGTTCAGGGGGAGCAATCCTGATCCTCTGTAATAGAATTTTTATTTCCTAAACCGTTCAAACGAGATGGTTTATATGCACTACTGTTCTCTATCAGAAGATAAGAAAATGGAACAAAAGCAATAATTTAAATAGTGGGGAAAGTCATGATATATCTTTTTTGTTTTTCTATGCAAAAATGCGTCATGACTTTCTTGACAATCCGATAACATTCTAATTCTCCAACAAGCTCAAAGGAATAGAGTTGAACCAAGTGCAGATCATCTGGCACCTAAGAACTGCATCTAAATAAACTCTTTCTGGATTATCCCATAGTGTTCCTATTATACAGTGAACACGTGCTCTGATCACTAAACATCTGGAAGGCCCTTGGATCTCTCTGAATCTATTTCTTAATTGGTAATAATAAGAAGAAAAGAATCAATTTAATAGTGAGGTTTCTGGACACACCCTCCCATGCTACTGTAAGAATTCTGAGGGGGCCAGCAGGTAGCTTGGTGGAGAAGGCTCTGGATTCCCACATGATCGATCATGGTTTGAATCCTAGATCTGGTGACTTGCTTTCTCACCTTCCCCTCTCTCTCTGGTAAGCTCATGTGCCCTATACCAAATTTAAAAGAATCATAATAATAAATTAAATGAAATAAATAATTCTTTTTAAAAGATTTCTTTATTTTTAATTAATTTATTATCATTATACTTCCATTTTGACCAGAAAGAGACAGAGAGAGAGGAAGGGAGTGTGAGAAAGCAAACTACCAGGCCCGGGACTTGAACCGTGGTCAACCATGTGGAAGTCCAGTGCCTCAACCAACACATCACCTGCCAGCCCCCTAAATAAAGAATTATTTTTTTAAAAAAAAGATTCTGAGGGCCAGCATATTTCAATCACCTCATGCTATGGCTATGCCTGGAGCTCGATCAATGTAATTGACCAATATCGATTGATTTTGATGGCTGAAATTTTGTCCCAGGAGCAGAGTATTACTTTAGGAATGCAGTTTACCAAGGGAGTCCAAAAGTGAAACAGAGAATTCGGAGAATAGTGTAGTGGAAATAGATAAAGAATCACCAGGTCCAGTTTGGTGGTGTGTTGGTGGTGTACCAGGTCCAAGGTAGAGTGTGTTTGATTTTCGGGTGGTAAAGCTGCAAGTTCCATGACTTAAAGACTGTGTGGTGGAAGGAGGCAGCAGTCATTGTGATCAGCCCATGGCCTTGAGGTCTCTCTCTCTCTTTTTTTTTCCTTAATTTTTTTTTATTTACATTCATTCACTATACATCATTATAGCATACAAAATGAGATTTCCCATCCAGAATACACCATATATTGGCTCAATCAAACTTATCAACATACATGTTACTGTCAACAAATAATTTTCCTTTTCTTGTATATTTTGCCTTTTTTTCCCATCCTTGGTTCCCTGTCTCTCACCCTCTGCTGTGTCCCACCCTCCTCCCACACTGTCTCTGGTATCCATGGTTGCTTTCTATGTCTTTCCCCCCATTTTGTTGATTTGCTAATGAACTGAATTAATCTAAATATTTCCAATAGCAAGTGCAGCTGATATATACATATCCATGAACGCAAGTCTGACTTTAGGCATAAACCTCAGTGAGTAGAATGAACAGACTATAACTTCCTCCAGCTAAATGTTTCCTTTTAACAACGTACAAAGACGGGAACTAAAGCAAGACCGATTCCTTCCAGCCCCAGGGCTCTCAAGCATCCACTGTAATTGGAAGGAGATGGATTCTGAACTCTAGGAAGCTAATTGGGAGCCCCAGGCAGAAATTCTAAATGCGGTAATTGGTACCTTGTCCTTTTCAGTGGGGCTGCAGCCGTGAGAGGGTTACCTGGCAGGTGCTGACTGATTAGCGTTCTTAGCGGAAAGGGTCACAAGCAGAGACTGATGCACTGAAGTCCCCATTTCCCAAACTGCCATCTAATTGCTAACCCAAAGGTCCCAGCAAAACAGAGAAAAATTGTTTTCACGTGGTGCTGATGAGAGACACTTACTCTTTGGACAAGAGAATCATAAATAAAACCCAATCATCATTAGGTTTTCTTTACCAAATTAAAAAAAGAAAAGCAACATAAGATTAAGTTACCATCAGAGTTATGACACACATTTTTAATTAAATTCATAGTCTACTAATCTAATTTGGTTCCTCTTTGACTTTGATTTCTTCAACAACAACAAAAAAGACCTCTTTCTGTAAAGTACGATTTTGGGAGCTATTCATATATCCATTTTGGGGCCTGATTTGATGAATTACACTGTGAATAAGATTAACATTTTTTTAATCAAAATAATTGTGCAGGGGGCCAGCAGACAGCATGGTGGTTGTGGCTCTGGACTCCTACGTGGCTGACTGCGATTCGAGTCTCAGACCCAGTGACTTGAAACTCAGCTGGGTGTGTGCCTAAAATTCTGAGAGGAGAATGGAGGAGAAGGGATTGTGACATGGCCACCACCCCCCCAGAGCAGAGGGGTGAATTCTCGCTTTCTGTCTGTCTCTCCGGCAAGTGCATGTACCCTAGAGCAAAAATCTCTCCCAAAAATAATACTTGTGCAGAAGTAAGGCTTTGGCTATGCATCTTAGGAGGGCATTGATTTTTCTTAGTCAGTGATGCTAGAGTAGGACAGGAGGGTAGACAAGAACTACTGAATACAGATAGAAAGATTAAAGAGCAAAGTCCCTTGGTCCACAGGGAAGCTTATCAGAATGCTATCCATTCCAAACAACTGCACTATATATATATATAGACCTATATATTTGTATATACTCTGTCAACCATGTTCACACCCCAAACATATTACTTGAAATCTACTATTTAAGTCTCATTATCTTCATTTTATAAGAGAAGAATAAGGCTAAGAGAGATCGAATAACTTGGCTGTCCTCACACTGCTGACTGCCAACGCTGGGCCTGATTTCATCTTTTGGTTCCTCAATCTTTGACTTTTCATCTCTACCATACCACTACTGAAATAGAGCTGAAAGGACTGTTCTAGAATGTCTCTGGGTAGAGCCTTGAGGGCCCTAAAAGTCAGTCAAAGGAGCTTGAGGAAAATACACACAGGTAGCTTTTTTTTTGGGGGGGGGCATTCTCGAGCTTACATAAACGTAAAGAACTATGGTATAACGAACCTCTAGACACCGTCATTCCAGCTGCAGTACTTATCAACAGCCCCACACGGTTTCACCTGAGGCCTAGGGAGGACCCCAGTGGGGCTCAGTTAGGAAGGACCCAGCTTCCCCAGGGCATGATAGAGCTTGTGAGCAAGAAGCCCTAGAGGAGCCAAGACAGGCAGTCATCAGCTGACTTGAAGGGGAATGGAGGAGAAGAGACTGCTGCGTGGCCATCTCCCGGGGGAGATTTCTCACTTTCCCTCTCTCTATCTCTATCTGTCTCTGACGAGTGCATGCTCTCTCTCTCTCTCTGGCAAGTACGTGTGTCCTGTGGTAACCTCTCTGTAACCGCCCCCCCCCAAAAAAAAAAAAATAAAAAAGAATGAAACTAGATCTTGGGGTAGATAAACCAAAGACAGTCATGTTCTGCATGCCGACGTTTTGGTCAACAGTGGATCACATATACCACACGGTAGCAGTCAGCTCGGCCATCCAGCCTCGGTGCACAGCAGGACAGACCACCTAGGGTCGTGGAAGTGCACTCCATTCTGCAGAGTTCTAAGTTCTGCAAGTTCCATGACTTAAAAGGGACCGTGTGGTGGAAGGAGGCAGCAGTCACTGTGAACAGCCCATGGCCTTAAGGTTTCTAATCTTAACTTCCTCCAGCTAAATGTATCCTTTTAACAATGTACAAGGACAGGAACTAAAGCCAGATCGGTTCCTTCAAGGGTGATGTTCACAGGACAAACACCTACCGATGCGTTCCTCGGAAGGTACCTGCCTCGTTCAGCACGTGTGGCTGCATGTGATACACCTGATCTGTATCACGTCGCAGTTCCAGGAATTCCTCACGTACAAGCAAGTACTTCACCACAGCCCCGAGGGTCTCCAGTACTGGAGGGCCACAGAGAACAGTACGGCCTTTATCACACGTCAAATGGGAAAGGCCGCACGATAGCACACCTAACTCTCCTAAGGCCCCGGTAGTATCCCTTTTTGCCACTCCACCCTACTCCAGTCTTCTACTTGGAAAAGAACATTTCTTTCTTTATTTAAAATATCTCTACCCATCAAATATGAAAACTAAGATTAAATGATAACAAGAAAAATCTCGATATTAATTAAATGAAAAGCTACAATTTCATTGACTATAATGCCTTTAAAAAAAAAAAAAAAAAAAAAAAAAAACTTACTTAAACTTACTTACCAAGACTTCACTTTTTGGTTGTATATCTGATTCTGAACTTTCAGATGTTGTGCTGAAATAAAGCAAGGGTTTAGAATAAAAATTTTATTTCAGGCATGCACATGCACACACATGCACACACAGACAGATACCACACCTACTAGATCTTTACACTGTAACATTTAAGATAAATTTTCTAAAGTATTTCCTCCAAATGTCAATTTCTGGACATTTCAAAAGGAAATAAAAATCATGGAATGTAAACTTTACTTCCAGAAGATAAAATAGCCTTTAAAGGTTCTCTTGAGAATAAGCAGTCTGAACAGTACAATCTGTTCTGAAAACCTGCAAAAATCTCTTATTTCAACTAAAAAAAAAGGGGGGGGAGGGAAGAAAGCATACCCTATGAAACAGCAGACCGAGGGGAGTCTTTGTCTCCAATACTGTCTTCTCTCTCTCTCTGCCTTGTTTCCCCATCTCCCAAATCACTTCCACGGGCTTACAAATGTGTTATTTATCACATCTCGAGTCTTCTTGCCCCTTTACTTTCTGCTTGATTGCACTGACCCCTTTTTCTATAAAGGTTATAACAAAATGATATTCTCACTGTCTCTAATTTCATTCCTCCTGTTTTTCTTTTTTTCTTTCTTTCTTTTTTTTTTTTTTTTTTTTTTTTTTTTTTTTTTTTTTGCTAAAGCCACTGCAATCACTCTCACTGGTACAACTGCTCAGATATTGCACTTACCACATTCACCAAAGATCTCCATGGTACTATAGCCAGTGGTCATTTGTCAAAACTCACCTTCCTTAACAGTTTAGACATGACTCATCACTGACTCCTGGAAATATTTTTTTCGTTTGACTCCCAGGACATCCCAAAGTCCCGTAACACTTTCTCCACAGCTATCCAACTTGGCTTATTCTTGCTTGCTTCTTGTCTTTGCTCAAATATCACATTCCCAGTGGGAAGAGATGACCTATGTAGCTTATTTAAAATGGAAGCCCTTACCTCATCACCATACTTTTTCTCTCAAGTACTTACCGCTTTCTAATATACTATGTAATTTGCTTATTTATTATATTATTTGTGTCTCTTCTCAAGTGAAAATGTAAACTCCTTGAAGAAAAAACATTTTTCTCTTGTTTTGGTTATTCTATCTGCAGCATCTTGAAGAGGGCTAGGATAGTCAATAAATATTTGTTGAATGAATAAATGAATGATTTAATGAGCCTCACAGCTCTATTAGATTCCATTCTATTGTTTTCAACCAATAAACTTTATTTTAAAATCCAGAAGAACTTCTATTATGTTCTGTTCCACCATCTCTCTAATGAATATGTTGTTTTACTTCCACATTTATGTTCATGTTTCTTACTCCTCAAAATATTTAGAACTATTTAAAAATATTCAAAAAGTAGTGACTACTGAACAAAATTAAATTCTCACTTAGGGGAAGAAATCTATGGGATTCTGAGGTATATAACGGATTTTCTCACATCAGATATAAATCAGCAAAAAAACCCAGTATTTTGGTGCTTTCTACTTGAAAGTACTTCTTTATCACAAAATGTAAAGCAAGCTTTTGGTCATCACAGTTGCTGATGGTATAATAAATGACTAGGAAGGACCTTAATGAAGGTCTGAGCCCTCTGACCATCTAACTGATTCTGTCCTCTCTCAGCACAGCTTGTACCATTGATATTTTGATATCTTCACCAAACCATGCTATCAAATAGTTCCAGAGTATATGTTCATCTCTTTCTTAGGTCATTTCCTTTGACTGCAATGCTCGTGTTCACGTCCCAGCTTGCTCAAATCTTACTTTTTCCTTACACCGTAACTCAGATGCCTCCCTCTAAGATCTCTTTGACTCTGCTAGCTAGAAGTATTTCTGGCTTCTGTATTCCACAAGCAGCGTTCAAATGTCTATCCCTTACAGTCCTTATTGCACTCACCAGAGAGAGACAGAGACAAAGAGAGAAAGTGGAGATGGCCATGCAGCAATCCCTTCTTCTTCATTTTCCTCTGGGGAATTTGGACGTGCACCTATACAACCTGGCCTGTTTTTCAAGCTGGGTCCAGGAATCAAACCATACAGTTGACCATGTAGAATCCAGCCGCTTCAGCCTTCACACCATCGGGCTAACCCTATACTACCCTGATTATGTTTCATGATATATAAAATTATTTGTCTGTCTGCATTTTTGCATTTCTCCGATTGGACAAGAACTAGTCTTTGTTTATTTATTTATTTATTTATTAACCAGTCACATGTTGAGCAAGAAATGAATACTTGGTCACTTAATAAAGCCAAACAAAACAAAACATTGTGAGTATAATATCTTTATATTCAGACATGCCACACACACACCACAGAAAGTACAATTTGAAACCACTTGTTTCAATAACGCCTGAACCCAAACCACTGCTATGAAGACAAGGGATTTTTGGCTGCCTGACAGTAATATTTAAAGGTCACCAGTCATGGCCTGAGAGTAGCCATAGTAACTCAGCATACACAGAGTCATGTTGTACAATAATTAAGAAAAAAAAAGCTCTAGAAAGCCTATTAGCGTTGAGATAAAACAAATTAGAATCAATAAATGTATTTGCAAAGCTTATTTTTACTGCAGTGTTTTCAGCAGTGTTCATGAGAAACTGGAAAAACTTTAAATTTCTGTTGGCAGAGAGTAATAATATGACATATAAGTCTTACTCTCACTTTTTTCCCTGTGATTTACAAGAGCGTACACATGGCCTATCTGTCAATGAAATCTGTTTTTCTAAGCTTCTTTTTTTTCTATGTTGAATTGAAGTAGTGATTAGTCACCCATTAACCCATATGAATAAATGATTTTAATAATATTGATTTAGAAGTACAGCTATTGCATACACTATACCTATATATATTTAGCGAGACTTTTGCTATAGGGCACATGTGCCCACTGTAGAGACAGAGAGAGACAGAGGAAAAAGTGAGGGAGGATGATTGTGCCACAATCCCTGCTCCTCCATTCTCCTCTCGGGATTTTGGGCACGCATGCACATGGGCCCAGCATGACTTTCAAGCTGCTGGGTCTGGGATTGGAACTGCGGTTGGCCACGGAGGAGTCCAGTGCCTTAAGCACTCCTTCCCCTGCTGGTCCCAGAGTACACAATTCTTACAGGAGAGGATTTCCTCAGAAAGTGCTTTTTTGCTCCTCCAGTTAATTGCTTCAAGGGCCTACCCCTCCCTTGCTAAGAGTGCCCAAACTGTGGAGAAATTCTGTCTCAAGGCGTGAGAAGAGGAGGAGAGAGGAAGGAAAAGGAGAAAGGTAGGCAAACTGGCACACGGGGTCAGCCTGTCTGTTCCTCAGCTCAGCTTAGAAGTGACTGAGCTGCCCTGAGCCCAGCTAAAGATCAACTAGGGAAGCATGGCGTTCCCCCTCCTCCTACCCCCAGCCCTGCTCTCAGCTCGTACAGAACACAGAACACTCAGCTCCCTGTACGAGGAGAAGAAAAACACTCAGGATGATTTACAGTGAGAGCAAAATCCTGCCCTTCACTTGGCCTCCCTGCTGGGTGTGCACTGGGCTGTTCATTTCCAAATTGCCCATGTCAGGCTTTCTCATCTCCTCGGTAACATTATGTCGTCTGCACAGTAGCCTGCATATTGACATATGAGTTTTTCAGGGTCTTAGGGGTTTCATTCAGGGAAATGAAAGCAACTGTTGCATTTCATTTGCTTTAATGGACAGCACAAAACTACCTTCCTCCCAAAGTCAGTTCATCTTTGGGACTCTTTTGCACACAGAAATATTTTATGGAAAATCTTGGGAGATTTGTGAATTTCCCACGACATCCATGGACCACAGACTCAAGCAAATAAAAAAAAGACTCACACAATCATAAGGAAAATGCATTTTAAACCTGAACAAAGCAGAACCCCGGTCGCATGCAAACACCACAGAGGGTAATGCCCTCCAGGACAGGGCTCCCCCTACAGCATGGGGAAGATCATCTCTCATTCAAGGTTTAAAATGATATTCTAAGTGGGAATCAGCAGTTAGTGTAATGGCTATGTCACTGGACTCCCACGTAGTCGACCACGGTTAGCGTCCTGGACCCGGTGGCTTAAAACTCATGCCAGGCACGTGTGCGTGCGTGCCCAAGATCCCGAGAGGAGAATGGAGGAGAAGGAATTGCGGCGTGACCATCCCCCCTGGGGGGGGTGATTTCTCGCTTTCTGTCTCTATGTCTCTCTCTGTCTGTCTGGCGAGCACACACGCCCTATAGCGAAAACCTCTCAAAAAAAAAAAATGATATTCTAAGTGAAGATATGTCCACAATGGAAGGAGAAAGGAGTATTGTGGCCACATGAAAATTTTTCGGTGAGCAATTATAGAGGTGGACTGTACTTTCATATTTGTAGTCAGAGCTGGTTTAGGTTCTTGTTTAAAGAACGTGGAGAGAAGGAATGACCCACTTTGTGTGTGTGTATCTCCTGAAGTGTTAAAGACTGGTAAAGGGGACATTTTATTTATTTATCTATTTTTTTGGAGAGGTTTTTGCTATAGGCATGTGTGCTCATCAGAAAGACAGAGAAAGACAGAGAGACAGAAAGCAAGAAATCACCCC
Source organism: Tupaia tana (assembly GCA_026018925.1). Lineage (NCBI taxonomy): Eukaryota > Metazoa > Chordata > Mammalia > Scandentia > Tupaiidae > Tupaia > Tupaia tana. Next base: position 13,751,079 of record JAKSZU010000014.1, on the reverse strand, counting down.
CCTCCCCAGGGTGGATGGCCATGCCACAATCCCTTCTCCTCCATTCTCCTCTCAGGATTTTGGGCACGCACGCACAAGCACCTGACATGAGTTTAAGTCACCGGGTCTGGGTCCGGAACTCCCATGCAGTCGACTACATGGGAGTCCAGTGACATAGCCGTTATGCCATCTGCTGGTCCCAAAGGGGACATTTTAGTGGTCTAACAAAGGGCTGGCTCAGCATCCCCAACCTTCCCACAGGAGGAAAATGGTTGGTATGGATAAGTGTGTTACTTTTTAAAAAAATATTTATTTAACTGTATTTATTATTATTATTATTATTATTATTATTTTTAAATTTACTACGGAGTACGTGAGCTCACTACAGAGAGACAGAGAGGTAGAGAGGGAAAATGAGAAAGCAAGTCACTAAGTCTGGGACTTGAACCATGGTTGGCCATGTGGGAGTCCAGTGCCTTAACTACTATGCCACCTGCTGGCCCCAAGTGTGTGATATTTTCCCCCAGATGTTAAAGATAAGTTTTTGTTGTTGTTGTTTTCTTGAAGTATTGAACGAAGGCTACTTTATCTAGGAGTTCTCATGGATTATTTTAGAACAGGAGGAGCTGGGAACTCACCTGCTTCTCTCTGGAGTTTCAGACCCTGGGGCCACAGATTCCTTGCTATAACATTCTCCCATCTCAAGCCAGACCCACTGGAATCCCCTATCCATGGGACAGACATCAACTATCCCCATTCCTTAGGGTTTTAGAATCCCTGCTACTCTGAGCTGTCCCTTGTTGCTAAGCAACCACAATGACTATGGAAAAGACCATTAACTTCCCAAAGGGAAAAAAAAATCTCAGTTACAAAGCCCCAGTAACCCCTCAAAACATTTCACAAATCAGATCCAGGCATGAGAACAGATGAAGAATGACCACCTAGTCATCATTTCTGGAAATCTCATTCAAAGTGGAACGAAAACGGTGGTTTTGAGCTGAAACCAGGGCATGTTTACAATCCAGCAGCAAGGCTAAGGAAACAGCCACTCTGCTGTGTGACAGGGACGCACACGCAGAAAGGGCTCAGTTGACAGGCAAGCACTGGTTCACCCAGGGACGCTGCACTGTGGTGATTTGCTTTCCCTGGGGCTCACGGCCCAGACAGAACACCCTGCCGGGTCAGGTTCTAATTAAGCCTCCTTCCCTGTCACAGACTGCGGACGTGATACCGTGTGCCGTTAGCCGCTGCTCTGCTCGTATCACGTTCATGGGCAGTCTGCTCCTTCCTTCCTGCTGCCTGTCTGAAGTCACCAGCCGCTTTCTCCCAGCTGGTTGTTGTGTCTCTCCCTGGCTGTGTCTGTGGCCCAGGCCAGCTCATGGACACTCCGTTTCCGGCTCTGGCAGGAAGTATCAGTACAAGCAGGAGCTCCTCCGTCTGCAGATCAGAACCACCCCTGGGTTTTGTTCCCCATGTCCTGGACTCACCCAAGCCAATCATACAGCCCATCTCAAAACAAATGAGATTGGTAAGACAGCAGTTTTTTCATCACAGATTTTGTTTTGGATGTTGGAGCCTATGAATCAAATAACTGTGATAGCAGAAGGGATGAATAATTGAAACTTACCAATGAAAGAATGACTTAGCATTTACTTCTCTAATAAAGCTTTATGTCCTCCAGCCCCTTGGTGAAAGAGCCTGATGAGTAAAATTAAGGACTGAGCAGTCTGTATTCTGGGTGAAACAGGCAACACAGCTGGGTTGGTGTGGAAAGACAAGGATTGGGCTGGTGGCCGTGCAGATAGCAGCCTGGACTAGGTCAATCATTTTACCTCTCTCTGTTTTAGTTGCTTAGTCTTGAAAGAACCACTTGAACTATTTCTGTCATCCCTCCCAGCTCTAACATTCTGTTCTGTTTCCTTAGCTTGTCTTATTTTAAAACCCACAGAGTGGATTATACTTTGGTGTATTTCAGAGGAATGCACAGATGTTCACCGTGGAGTTGGCTCGTCGTGTTTTATGAAAAAAAGGTCATCTCAATCATGGCTGGTGAAAGGCGCTGTAGGCACTAATTATTTATCATGGTTATTAATCGCATCGTTCATCTCACTGATCAAAAAGAGGTGAAGAGATATGGTTGGTGCAAAACAGACTTTTCATAAAGTCCTTGAAAAATAGAGTGACTTTGTTCTCACTCCTCTTTAACAGAGCACTGCAAAGGAAGGATTTCGGAAGGAAACGGTGATGGCATTAGCAGGTTTACTGAAGACATACTGGTTTAGAGAATTCTAGACTGAACAGGCTCAGGAAATGAATGATATTGTTCTTTAGGATTAAGTTTAAAAAAGTACTTAGGAATGAAGTCATTCAAAAAATCTTATTTTAAAAATTTGAATTACATTTAAAAAAATAAACTACAATTTTCCCCACTAAGTCCAAGGGGGAAAAAGATGTCATAAAAAAAATTTCTAGAAATACACACACACATACACACACACACACACACACACACATATATTGGCCCTTCCACCATTTTATTATTTTATATTTTAAAAAAAAAAACCCTTTAAGCTCAATGGGCTATTCTTTTTTTTTTTTTTTTTTTTTTTGAGAGGTTTTCGCTATAGGGCGCGTGCGCTCACCAGACAGACAGAGAGAGACATAGAGACAGAGACAGAAAGCGAGAAATCACCCCCCAGAGGGGATGGTCACACCGCAATCCCTTCTCCTCCATTCTCCTCTTGGGATCTTGGGCGTGCACGCACACGCGCCCGGCGTGAGTTTTAAGCCACCGGGTCCGGGACGCGAACCGCGGTCGACTACGTGGGAGTCCAGCGACATAGCCATTACGCTAACTGCTGGTTCCCAATGGGGCTATTCTTGTAGGCTCTTATATACAATTTGAAAACATACCTTGTAGCCTATCAAAAATGTATGGTTTCTGGGAACCAGCAGTTAGTGTAATGGCTATGTCGCTGGACTCCCACGTAGTTGACCGCGGTTCGCGTCCCGGACCCACTGGCTTAAAACTCATGCCGGGTGCGTGTGCGTGCGTGCCCAAGATCCCGAGAGGAGAATGGAGGAGAAGGGATTGCGGCGTGACCATCCTCCCGGGGGTTGGGGGGTGATTTCTCGCTTTCTGTCTCTATGTCTCTCTCTGTCTGTCTGGCGAGTGCACGCGCCCTATAGCGAAAAACCTCTTCAAAAAAAAAAAAAAAAATGTGTGGCTTCTTAGAAATCACATATGTGCAGGTAATGAGGAGTCTGACACAGTACACGTATTTTATATGCTCTGCTCCAGACACTTATCAGGACGCCGTATCAAACTTAGATGAGTAAGTATCAGTAGGAACAGAAAGGAATGAGACAGAACAGATAAGAGATACATACACGGCTGGAGGAGGTCTTTAGAGTCTCTGCTTGGGAAATTGCCCTTGGGCCTTTATCTGTCTACTTTTTTATTTGTCTATTTATTCATTTTTCACCACATTTTTATTGAACTTCACTATGTGCTAAGCATAGTGCTGGTATGAATGAAGTCGCTATTGTCCTTGCCCTCAGAGAGCTCATCATTCTGTCAGGATTATTATTCTAGTGCCACTAACATCTTATTGGGGGAGAAAAAATTGAAGCAGATGGTGGATTTCCAAAAGTCTCTTCTAACGTAACTAACGTGCAGCATAAAAAGCGAAACCACTGAAAGCACACAGGAGCACCTCCTCGGAGTTCCTCCGGGGGAGGTACAGTGTTTCCGAGTTAACCCAGGGAAGTTTCTATGTTCTCATTATGATGAACAGAAGGAGACTGCACCCATGTCTGAGAGTCTGAGTGTGTGTGTTTGTGAGGACGAGGGGGCAGGGCAAAGCAACATCACACAAGCCCAGATCAGCCCCACCAACCACGACCACCAAAACATCTTTCCCCTGATTGCAAAGGCTTTCCCCTGCTTCTCCCAAGCATCGCCTCATTCACCTGTCATTGTTTTCTCCATCTCTTCCCTGAGTTGTTGATTGCTTGACACAGTGGGTCTAATTATCTCCAGGCTTCCAGCCTGTTTAATGGGAGAGATGTTTATCTGTGTAAGCAGAGATACCCCTTGGTCTTAAAGTCCTTTCTTGGAAAACTCAGGGCTGAAGTTGAAAGCTGCTAATTGAGGAGCAGGAATGTAAACTCTTCATTTATGACTTGTTTATGGCAGGAAATGAACATTTCTCCTCCGTCCTTACTGTTCTTTACTGCACTGGGGCATTTGTCTTTGGGGATCCCAGCAGTATTTGATTTCCTGTGAGAGTTGCCTTCCTCCACCCTTGGATCCCTAACCCCTGTGACAGTTGCTATGGGGCATCAGGCCCAAGCAGACAAGGGACTACATGACATTGAATTTGGCTCATCAGCTACTGAATCCTGGTGTGAATCTCAAGCAGGTGATGTAAAAATGAAAGAAACAGCTGAAGTTCTCGTCACCCATTTGTTTATTTATTTATACCACAGATATTTACTGAGATTTTGCTATGTGACTGGTACTTTTCTGGATGCTGGTATGAGAGTGGTAAGCAAGACAAAGTTGCCACTCTCGTGAATTTCAGACTTTAGGTAGAAGCCACCAAAAAGTACACAAGATAAGATAGAGACATTATCTACAGATAGTCAACAAATGCTATAGAAAAAAATAAAGTAATGCAATAACACTAGGACCAGGAGGTAACATAGAGCTGAGATAGGAAGGATGAAAAGGACTCAGTCTTGGGACACTTGAGATAAAAGTGTCCCAGCTAGTGATTCAGCCGCCTCGTCACAGAAATATGCCATTAAATGGCAAACAAACCTTGCTTGACCTCATGTCTTCCTGTGCTCTCCTTCGCAGAAAATTCTTTGAAAGAGAAACTTATTTTTCCATTCTCTCTTCAATCTTCTCCAATCAAACATTCAATACTCCATGGAAATGCCTTCCATTCAGGTCACCACCAATCTCTGTCTTGTCTTCAACAGCTGCATCAACCTGACTTTTCCTGTTGTAAGTTCTGCTTCAGACTCTCTGAAGTGGCCTTGTGCCTGACCAGTCCCTAATCCTCACTTGGCCTTCCACTGATTCCACGAGTCCCAATATGCTGTCAATTAATTCATTTTTACTTTCTTAGCCAAGACTGTTTTCTGTTGCTTCCAGCCAATAAGAACCTAATTTACACACTTACATTTTTCATATTATCATTGATATTTACCTAGAAAACAATCACCTGACTTAGCACAGTCTTAATTCATTTGTTTGTGTCTATTTGCTGTTTCCTTCGAAGTATTACTATTTGGGCCAGTTACTGGTGTGATGATTAGAGCAGCTGGATCTCATATGGTTGACTATGCTGTTCAAATCCCACATAGTGGCTTGAAAAATATGCCAGGCATGTGTGGGTGCATGTCCCAAATCCCAAAAGGAATGAGAGTTGGAGGATAAGGGATTGTCACATGACCATCTTCCACGGGGAGAAGTGTTTTCTTGCTTTCTCTCTTTCTCTCTTTCTCTATCTGGTGAGCACATGTGCCCTCTGACATATTTAAAAAATATATATATGGGACCAGCAGTTAGCATAATGGCTATGTTGCTGAATTCCCATGTAGTTGACCGTGGTTCAAGCCCCAGACCCGGATCCGGTGGCTTAAACTCACGCCAGGTGCGTGTGCATGCATGCCTAAGATCCCAAGAGGAGAATGGAGGAGAAGGGATTGTGGCGTGGCCATCCCCCCTGGGGGGTGATTTCTTGCTTTCTATCTCTCTGTCTCTCTCTGTCTTTCTGGCGAGCGCACACGCCCTATAGCAGAAACCTTTCCCAAAAAAAGAAATTAAAAAAAATATATATTACTATTTTATCGGTGAGTGTATATTAATTTTTCTTCTGGTTGACTTACTTGTCTTTTATAGTACTGACTTTTTGAGAATAGATTATTGATTCCTTTGAAAACATTTAGTATTATCTATGAGCCTTCTACATGCAAGATATTGGAGATAGGTATTGTTCAAAACAGTCATGGTTCCAATGTATTTGTTGGACCAGTACATTGCCAAGAAATTTCTCTCTCAGGTTATTTCTGTTGATCATATATTTTTAAATAGTCTTCATTTTTTTTCTAATGCTTTGATACCATAGGCTCTATAAAATTCATGTCTTGTATGTCTCTAATCACGTCTCTAATAAAATTTCTTTGAGAGTCATTAGCTGTAGAATTAAATATAATTTCTCAAAGTATTAGATTACTTTTCTCTAATAATACTTATATACTTTCAATAAAGAATTTAATCTCAAATTTAAAAAAATGACAGTAGGAACTCATAGGAGGTTATTTCTCAAAAGAATTATCTCTTCTAGAATGTTCTTACAGCTTAAAAGTCAAATGGATGAAGAGGTTCTGATGGCTGTGTACTGTGGAGGGTATTTTCAATTACAAATAACAGAAAAGCCACCTCATCCTAGTTAGTTCATAAGGGAATTTGCTGGCTCATGTGACTAGAAGGTCTAGAAGCTAAAGGTGCTTCGAGGTTAGTCAGTGATGTTATCAGTGCACAGTATCTTTCCATCTGACCGTTCTTCCATAAACCATGTGGCTTCTTGTGACGACTTCTCATGGGCACAGAATTACTGCCAGGAGTCATTGGGACTCCAGATGACTTTGTTCATGGGCAGAGATGAAGGAGGGTTGCCTTCCAAACAGAAGTCCTGTGATTTATTCTAATTAAGCAATCCTAGATAGCTAGATCACTATGTCTAGAGAAATGTTTATTGGCATCAACGTGAAACAGATGCCCACCCACACTGAATGCTGTGGTAATAGAAAAGGGTCCCTCAGAATCCACCTGTAGGACTCCCAGTCGGGTCAATCTCACTCCAATTCTATGGTTTCTACATAGAAGGAAGGGTGAAGTATGTTTGGGGGGACTCTAACAATCCCCAATGCAGATACATATTTGCATATAATCTATATATAATTCAAATACATTTCTTATTTAGTTATTTAACTATAGAAATAATAATGGTCACATCTAATATAACATGTTGCTATATATACATATCTTGCATAATTTTTTCATATTATCTAAACTAGAAAAATATTAAATAAGATTAATTTACAGTTATAAATATTATAATTATCCTTTATTTCTGTACTTCTAGTCTTTCTTATTGAGGTATTATTGAGGTATCATATATCTGATAGGGCAGCAAAAAGTTAAAGGATGAGGAGAATACTTACATTTTTACCTAAAATGCAATTTGAAAAACACTGTCTTAAACAAAACTATAATATTAATAAGCTGCAATTAAATAGTGGTTTATATGTCATTTTCATAATGCAATCCTTACATTATTTATATAACATTCATAAAATGATCAATCGCATTGTAATTGCAGGTTAGGAATTATCTTGAAATGTTTATGTCTTTTGGTGTATTTATTTAACTTCAAAAAATATCCATACTACTCTTTCTATCATTCCCCTCCAAAAAAATTACCTTTACCTTAATAGAACCAGCAACAAAACAAAAACATCATATTAAAGCTCTGAAATTCATCGGAACCTTCTTTTAGAATTCAGTGTAATTCATTTTGTTGGTTATTCCTTTATTTAATTGACCATTCATGCAAACTTCATTAAGAATTACCCTATTCTGGACATTCTACTGATCACTGGGTATGTGTATGTGTGTGTGTTGCTTACATAAATCCATAAGGAATTAGAGGTTTGTCCACCCTTTCGGAAGCACAGAGAACAAGGAAGGAGTCGGAAGATTTAGATTTCGGGAGAAGATGATAGAGAACAGGAATGTGATAGAGGTATACAAACTTTCCTTAAGAAGTGCTACTAATCAGGCCACTGAGTGGCAGGAAAAGAATTTTCAACTCAAAACTCCAAACACCAAAGTGTAAACATGCCCTGCAAGTCACATCTTTAACCTGAAGTTCAAGGTCACATCTCTGTCATTGTTCTTCCCCAAGAAGACATACCTGGGATTCAATGTGAATGTGAGTTAAAGGTAAAGAACAAGCAGGAATGATAGCACCAGCTGTACTTCCTCAGTGCAGGGGACATTTCACCATTCTAGAAGTATTAGTCATCCTGAGCTCTCAGCTAATGCCATACAGTATAAAAAACTCTACTCCTCTTAGAAACTGTCCATTTTAGCACATGACAGTATTTACCTCATAGACAAATGAAAATTATTTGAAAATAAGACATGGTAAACAATTAAAACATAGTAAGGAATGTGGTATTTATAGTTTTAATTTGGGGGAGAATATGTATTATTAACTTTCATCAGAAGAAAGGAGAAGAAATTTGATTTGTGGCAGCTTAGAAACAAATAAAAATCAGTAGACAACTGGAAAACCAAATAGTTTCATCAGAGTTCTGGGTGTTAATTAAGAACATCCAACCTGTGTGCATAGAGAAAAAAAATACAGCCAACAAGAGACATCCAGTGAATCATCGCTTGTCCTTGCAAGATGTTGATTATTATTTTATTATTCTATGAAAAGGTTTGTGAGAGGCTTGTTAAATTTAAAAGCAACTCAGTGTGAAGTCCCAGAAACTGGTAAGATAGAATTACCTGCTTATTTTCAATATATCGCAGTTGTCATTTATCATTCATAAAGAATTATTTTGGCCATGCTGATGCACATTAGCAAAAGAAGTTATCTGAACAGCAAATCCCAAGATTTGGTAGAGATTATAGGTAAATAAAATAATTCAGGAAAGGAAGGGTGAAAAGCGTAAGTGCCTTAGCAAACGTCATTCTTTATCTTTATAGCACAACTATTAATAATATAATATTATTTGTTTTCATTTACATGTTCTGGGAGAAGACAACAATAGTGTTTTAATTAATTTTAAAATTCCAGTTACTAAATTTTTGGTGACTTCAGTGAACTACATGCATAAAGATTACAAATATAAAAATAAAAAAGAAATAGCAGTTACATCACCATGTTTCCATCTTCAGATGTATTTTGTTTATATGATAAAAATGTCATATACAGTATTATAAGGATTTACTAACTATTTATAATTTATTGGGTGACTGTGCCCAGCCTTCCAGGAACCATCTTTTAACCTGTACTGCCAAAAGCAGACAATAAGCAAATATTTAGCAATAAAATATCTTCCTTGCAATAGGAAAAATATTGACCGTAATATGACAACTTTGTCAAGAGAAAACCATTCTCTGTATAGAAGACATCAGCTGTCGCTTTAATCAAGAGACAGTTCGATAAAAGGGAGGCTTACTATTCTGAGGCTGCTCCAGGAACAAATGCATCCTCATGATAGAATGGTTCCCAAAATAAGCTGTCATGTTTGGCTGCTCTCTGTGGGTATATTGGATTTCCTGAACGATCCTGCTGTCATTTTACACATGGCAGATGTACCAGATCGCCCAGCACACAGAACTGCAGGCATGGGTTGTTTCTTTTTGCCACTGTGGGGACTGCTGGCATTTGCCTCTTGGTTTACCTAATGACATTAAAACAAACAAACATAAATCTCTCATTGAGGTATCATGAATTATGGGTTATGAAAATCCTATAGTTTAAGAAAAAAAAAAAGAAGCAAACAGTCAGGCTCCATTAGTTGAAATTTGGAGACATGGGGGAGATCGAAAATCACACAGGAGATGATTGCCTAGGTTATTCCAGGTAGACGTCTCCATAAGGTAACTCGTTTTCCTAGTGAATGTTCAGCTTCAGAAATTAAATGCTAAAGGTTGTTGCTTAGTGAAACCACATTTCTCTAAGACTTTTTATATCTTTTGAAACTGATCTCTTTTTTAAAAAATTTTTTAAAAATTTTTATTTCATTTTCTTTTATACATTCAATCACATTATTTGGCTTACAAAATGGATATTTCAACAGGTGAACATTTCTCCCCAGTACAGTTGATAAAACTATAAATTATCTTCAACAGATAATACCACATTTCTTTGTCCCATTAATGTTTTGCCTTCCTATTTTTCTTCTAAATGTCCTTCCTCAGACTCTCCTCTTTCACACACACTATATCTGGTATTTACATCTATATACTGTTTTTCTATATCCTTTAGTCAATCAGTTTCAGTCATAGAGTGTGGATACTTGTTACATATTAGGTGGGGACATACAATGCCTCTCCTTCATAGCCTGGCCCGCTTCACTCAACAGTAAATCTTCCATATTCATCTATTTCCTGTCAAAATCCAGGTGTTTATTTATTTATTTATTTATTTATTTATTTATTTATTTATTTTAATGGCTGAATAGTATTCCATAGAGTATATGTGCCACAGTTTTTCTATCCATTCATCTGTTCATGGGTATTTGAGTTGTTTCCATGACTTAGCAATTGTGAATAGTGCCACAATAAACATCGACATGCAAGCACTTTCCGATGAAGTATTCTTCTGCCCTTTGGGTAGATACCAAGGAGTGGGATTGCTGCATCATATGGTAGTTCTATTTGTAGATTTTTGAGGAATCTCCAAATTGTTCTCCACAGAGGCTGGACCAATTTACATTCCCACCAGCAGTGTAAGAGAGTTCTCCTTTGACCACACCTCAGCCAGCACTTATTGTTTTTTGTTTTTTTAATCTTAGTCATTCTGACTGGGGTTAGGTGGTATCTCATTGTTGTTTTGATCTGCATTTCCCTTGCAATGAGGGGGGACTGATCTCTTTTTTAAAAGAATTATTTAATTTTATTTATTGTTATGATTATTTTTAAATTTGACCAGAGAGAAGTAAAGAGGGAAAGTGAGAAAGCAAGCCTCCAGGTCCAGGACCAAATAAGCCTAAAAGGAAAGTAATCACATCATGTAATTCGGTATCACTGCCTGACACTATTATTAATGATCCTACAGTGATGGATTATTCACTAGATATAAAACTGCTAGGTACAGCATCGAGAGCCTAGGTTAAAAATGATTTTATTATCAATCATTGTGGTATATTTAATATTATTTCAACTATCATTAAACATCAACTTCTATATAAGGACTTCATTAGAAGTCACTTTACATAATAGATAAACTAGGGATTGGAATATTTGCCATATCAAATGTTATTCATTAAAAATCTCTTAGCATTTTTTAGGAGAGATTCTTGTGTTACTTTAATTGTAACTGTTTTGGTGAATGTAGGACTTAACGCCATGGGCAAAGCCAGGTATATAGCTTTCATCAAATTTTCAAAAGTATATATGTTTCAATAAAGACTAAAAGTTTATTCCATTAAAAGAATATATTTATCTAGTGTAATACCTACCCCTCATTATTAAACACAATTTGATTTACAAAATACCAATTTTGGTTTGTCAGGGAAACACCTGTTTTGCAGTAGAAAGTATAAGACCAATAAAATGAGAACTACATGTGTGTTGAATATGAAGATGAATGGACACAGACTCTTAGGATATCATTAAGACATATTACTACAGTTCCATTTGTATCCATAATTTAAGAGTGTATGGGAGATAGCAATATAAGCAGGACTATCATTTCAGCACTGACCTCTTTGGAAGTGCCAGACTTAGTGTTCTATTTCTATTGTTTGACTTATCCAGTTCTGATGACAATTGTTATGGTTATTACTTCTCCCTAGATGAGGAAAGGGAGACTTACAGAACTTAAATAATTTTAAAACCAGAGGAACCAAGATTCAAGAAATCTTGAGAAAGCCAGAGGAATCAAGATTTAAATATATGTCTTTATGAAATTAAAATCCACATACTTTTTTTAAGAATTATTTTATTTAACTTGACTTTTCTTTAAATGGTTTTATGTCATTTATGTAACAAAATTGGCCAGTCTTATTTCTTTTATGTAGAGTGAAAGAAAATGCAATTTTTTAAAGTTTATTTATTTCATGAGAGATACAGAAGTTAAAAATGGTCATTCCTATTTATGGATATTATCGTGAAAATACATCTATGATATATTTAATTTTCTTTCTTTATTCCTAATAGAGAGCATGCACACATACATGAGGGTGTGAGAGTGAGAGGAGAACACCTTCCATGGGATCTGTTCAGTCCAGATTTCCTTTCCTCTAATCTTCTAACTCATCAGATCTTGAACACTAGTGTGCACACCTGGCATGTCTCAAGTTGACCAAGCTGGGGAATTGAATTGCAGTTGCCACATGAGATCCAGCCTTTCTTGAACAGCACACTACCAATGTGCCAGGGAGATGTCCCTACAATGTATTATTAAATGAAAAGGGCCAAGTATAAACACTGTAGCATATGGATATAGAATTGCATGTGTATATTCTGGTATGTTGTTGCCCACATTTGTGGTGGGAAATGTCTGACAGGATATCCATCAAAATGCTGATATTGATTATCATTGAGTTGTGGGATCATGAATGATCTTTGTTTTCTTCTTCTGTATTTATCATTTTGTTTTGTTTTGTTTTGGCAGAATATATGCACTCACTAGACACAGAGAGGGAAAATGAGAAATCACACCCCCAGGAAGGATGGCCATGCCTCAATCCCTTCTCCTCCATTCTCCTTTCAGGATTTTAGGCCTGTATGCACATGCTCCCTGCATGATTTTTGAACTGAGGTTGGCCATATGGGAGTCCAATACCTTAACCATTGCACCACCTGCTGGCCCTATCTTTCAGTTTTTTCCCTTTAGCATAGTTATATTTTATAATATTTAACGTAATTTTTAAAACAATGTTCTTATATACATTATATGGGAATGTTTTAAGTATTTATCATAATTTCTGTTAATTAGAACAACAAACATCATAAGATCTTTTCATGCAAAATGTATTAGCTGCTTACATTGATAAATGGATGTATTCCAAGTCTTCTTGGCAAATTATACTTACTTAAAAAAAAAAAAACCCTGCAGAATTCGGTAAACACACAAACACCATCAATCAAAAGAAAACTGGAAATGAACTGTCAGGTTTCTCTTTAACTTGACTATCATGGAAGAATAACTCACTGATGGACCAGCATGGAAGATTTTGATTAAATAAGAAAATAAATCTTGGGCTTCCATGTATAATTATTTTCCATGATTTGTTCTTTGTATACTCATTTCTGAGTGTCCACACTTGGTAGGCCTTGGGCTAAGTGCTGGCCACGCAGCAGTAAACCAGAAACACATAGTGTTGGGGCTGGCCTGTGGTGTGGTAGTTAAGGTGGTGGGACAATGCATGGCACACTGCATAGACCCGGCGGCTTGAGAAACATGTGGGTGAGCCAGCATACGTGCCCAAAAATTCATAGAGGAGAATGGAGGAGATGAGATTGCAGTATGGCCACTCTCCCCAGGGGGTTCTTTCTCACTTTTTCCTCTCTCTCTCTCTCCCTTTCCCTGTCTCTTTCTGGTGACAAACTCTGAATTTTGCACACTGGATCAAAACTTTTTTCCACATTATTTTTGAAGTTGGTTCTTCTTGCAATGGATTCAGACAGAAATGGAAAACCAAGTGCCCTCTGAAAAGGTCATAGAGTTTGCCATTATTCATTTAATCACTTGGGTTTATTCTCCATTAGATTTATTTATATTCTGAATAACTTTGCTAAGTTGTTAAGAAAACAAAAAGCTGCAGAAGAATATTTAATTTGATTGCATAACTCTAAATCTTCGCCACCTCCTGGGTCCCTAATTAAATCTTGTTTTTACACGGCGCCTTGTCCTTGAATGTAGGCTGCTCTGAAAGTCTCAGGAAGGGAATTTATGATAGAGAAAATCCAGACACTTGCTTCGAGACAATGTGGAAATCTGATAGTTTTACTATTGTCTCTACAGGAAGGCCAAACCTGCAATTGTCTTCTTAGCATGATGCTTTTATGGTTTTCTTTTTGTTTGGAGACAGACCTAGACTCAACAAAGACCCACCTATGGTTTCTGTCTCTCCCGAGCTTTAACTCCAGTAACCATTCCTGGGCATTATGTCAGACCTTTTGGCATCATTTGAAGCATTTGATTATTGAATTCTGTTGTCTTGCTAGAAGGAAAAGTGGGGTCAGAAGGGCAGGCCTAAAATAGTTATAGTTCTTTTAGTCCTGAGAGACATACTAGGAGCATTTTCAAAAGACTTTTTAAAAACTTTTACAGTGTCTCAGATGGATTTCTGAGACACTTGGTAATTTCTCTACCGTTCATTATATGTTTGTGTGGTGTTTATTATAAAAACAGAGACTCTCATAGCAACTTAAATAATGAAAAATGACTATTCCAAGTTTTTTTTTTTTTTTTCTCTGATTTGCACTGTGGTTTTCTTCCATTCTAAGGTATCTAGAAAAAGTGAAGAGCTGGGTGACAAAAACTGCTGGTGTTTTCATTCAAATAAAATGAGGAATGCAGACTATCCTCATAGATGAATTAGGAATATCTCCTTTGTTCTCATAAGACTGAAGCTGAACCAAGATTCTTAGCCATACTAAGGCTCCTGTAACTTGGTAATATAATACTTCCCACCAAAGAACCTAATAAGTAATTATAAATTCAAGAAAATCCCTCTCTTCCTCAGCTAGTTTCCATTGGTGTATTTTTCTCATTCACTTAGTTATGCTTTCAGTGGGTTAGCATTCAATTATGACTCACTTAATGTGATTTTAGAAAGGAACATTGGTTACTGAATCACATCTCAAAAATAATTGGAATGGCTGTTATTCTCAGATATGATTCACTCAACCAGGACCTTTTTACCTACACCAAGAAAATGTAATGTGGGCTTTACTAAACAAACTAAAATAGTCTGACCAAAACTCAAGTATTCTAAGAATCTAAGCAAAGAATCAAAGCAATCTTACAAAAATCTCTGCTAATAAGAGCACTTTTAAAAACACATTACTCAGCTTAGAAGTGCAAAAATGCTGAGCTGCTAGATTCTAACACTTTCTAAACAGATATACATTTTATTTGTTGGATCACTATTGAATTTTGAAAGGAAAAGTTTGGCAGTTTTTGTGCGATTTCTAGAAAAAGAGCCATTGGTTTTCAATAATGGCCCAGAAGATGGAAACACAAAATGCCCATTCTTTCTTCTAGGACTGTATTTCATGTGTCAAAATGAATATCAGCTATCAAATTATTTCTAATGTTGAGTAATATTCTTCCAGTTCAGCAGAGCACCACTTTGTATCAAACATTAGTGGAGCAGAGCATATGGATAAGAATAGAACTGCTGGTGATATTTTAGCTCATCAGAAAAAACTCTGACCACAAAAAAGAAAAAAAAAATGTTGGGTGGGGTGCTGTTCAATTATCCAAAGAATTATTAGATATCTGGGGTATCTGTCTGGATAGAGACCCTCTTTAATATCTTACTGAAAGCTATTTAAAGTAAAGTAGTATCCTACAAATGTCATATTCCTGGAAGGGATCTAAAATATCTATTTATTCACTGGGATGGCTGAGTAGGAGTGGTGTTCTTGTGGTTAAGTGTGTGCATTTCTGAAATAAATATTTACTTACCTCTGCTTGTCAACAGCTGAGTAGATTCTGTGTCCTTCCACTTTGAGTCATGTGATATCCAGTGAGGATCACCTCCTTTGGAGGCTGCTTGTGTTTATCTTGCCAGTGCTAATATTAAAATATTGTGCTTGATTCAGACAACAGTGAGCCAGGTCATTTCTGAGCATCATTCCTCTTGTAGAGTCTTCCACAGGGCCAGTTGTCCTTAAAAAGTATAAATTATTGAGCCACTTCTTTCAACACAAACATATTTTCTGCCAGAAGTTAAAAATACAATACATATTTAATTCCAAATTAGAAATATACATACATTTAGAAAACTCTATTGCCCTTTCAGGTTTTAAACAGCAGTTAGCGTAATGGCTATGTCGCTGGACTCCCACATAGTCGACCGCAGTTTGCGTCCTGGACACAGTGGCTTAAACTCACGCCGGGCGCGTGTGCGTGCGTGCCCAAGATCCCGAGAGGAGAATGGAGGAGAAAGGATTGTGGCGTGGCCATACCCCCTGGGGGGGTGATTTCTCGCTTTCTGTCTCTCTGTCTCTGTCTGTCTGGTGAGCGCACATGCCCTGTAGCAAAAACCTCTTCAAAAAAAAATTTTTTTTTAATGGCTAGGACATCTGACTTTGAAAACAGAAAAAATGCTGGAAAACAGGGCAAATACACAGAAGCAAATAAAACTGTCAGTACTTCTAAAATCTGCCTATCATGCATATGTCCATCATTTCATTGTATATATAGGGGGGAAATTAGAAAAACAGATTTATTTGTTCTATTTTTCAAAATTTTTATATCTCTAAGATATAGAAATTAAACAGTTATTGCAACTTAAAAATATTGTAGCTGAGATAGAAGGTAGGAGCTGCTGCCCCACGTATGCAGACGCTAATTATGCACCTCACCCACCCGGAAACAACAGGGAGGTCTAAGCTGCTCAGCTTACGTTCATCCAGAACCCCTGTCTAGCCTGCTGCGGGACAGGCGGGCATGCCATGTGAAGGAGGTGGTCTACCACCTTACATTCTACCTCTCTAACTCAACCTTTAGCCACACTAGAGGTTAAAAAATTGGGGTAAACAGGAACCAAACACCTGGAGACAGGAGAATCTGGAGGAATTGTCTCCCCACACCCCTTCTAGCAGTAAAAGGAGATAAATTCCCCTCGGAAAACCTGAACTCAAAACTCCTACTGTGGATTCCACACTCCCACTCACAATAGAGGAGGGAAACTGGCACAGAGCTAACGCACATCATAGGGAAGGGTCCGTGCACACATCTACAGAAACGTATTCCATAGATGTAGGAAGAACTGAATATATTACCAGATGACTAAAAATCAAAGCAGAGCTTGAAGAGATAGGAGAAAACCAGGAAATACCTCCCCATCACGGGAAGATAATAACTCCTCATCAACAATGGATGAAATAGAAGAGATCACAGAAATGTCATGAAAAGAATTCAGAATATTCATTGTAACAGAACTCAATGAGAAAACAGACACCCAATTACAGGAGATCAGAAAATCCTTCCATGACTTGAAAGAGGAGCTCCACAAAACAGACACAGTGAAAAAGAACCAAACAGAACTTCTGGAGATAAAGAATATGATGCAAGAAATCAAAAACACCCTTAAAAGTATCAATAGCTGATTAGACTACACAGAAGAAAGAATCTCTGACCTTGAAGACGAAAGCCTCTGATTTAATCCAAGCAACTGAAAAGAACAGAAGAATAACCGTTAAAAATCAGGACAACATATGGGAAATCCTAGACACTATTAAGCAACCCAATAGCTGCATAATAGGTAGTCCAGAAGGCAAAGAGATAAGCAAAAGCGTAGGAAACCTCTTTTGTGATACATTAGCTGAAAACTTTCCAAATTTAGAGAGGCATGTGGACATTCAAATCCAGGAAATACAAAGGATATAAAATAGATATAATAATAAGATCTTCTCTAAGGTGCATCATAGCCAAATTGGTAAAACTCAAAGAAAAAGACAATATTCTAAAAATGGCAAGAGAAAAATACCAAGTTACTTACAAAGTTTACTCCATTAGACTAACATTTGACTTCTCAACTGAAACAATGCAGGCACAGAAAGAATGGGAAAACGTATTTAAAAATTCTGAAAGAAAAACAATTTCAGCCAAGAGTACTATACTTGGCAAGATTATCCTTCAAATGGGAAGGAGAAATAAAATCATTACAAGATTAACAAACGCTAAACAAATTCACCAAAACTAAGCAAGCTCTTCAGGAAATACTTATGGGACTACTACACCAGGAAAAACTAAAGGGAGATAAATATAAGTAAGAGAATACAAAACAACTAGAAAATAATATCATTGAATGTTGGGATTAAATTTCTTAATGAAAAGGCTAAAAATGCAGATTCAACTATCTTACTTACACACAGCAGTTTTAAGAACAAATTCACCAATTATTTTATAGACTTTCTCCACAGACCTCAAGTTATTTACTTTTTATAATCATTTCTCATTGTATAAAACTAGTTACTAGGAAGAGTCCAAAATGTTACAAGTAGCTGAGTCTTTCTTTAGAATGAATTTAAAGAAGGCTAAAATCAAGAACTTTGGGAACTAGCAAATGGTGTAATGGTTACATTGCTGGACTCTCATGTAGTTGATCATGGTTCAAGTCCCACACCCAGTGCTTGTGCATGCATGCCCAAAATCTGGAGAAGAGAATAGAAGAGAAGGGATTGTGACATGGTCATTCTTCTGGGCAGCAGTGGGGATGGGGTAGGGTGGAGGGTAATTTCTCACTTTCTGTCTCTCTGTCTTTCCAGTGAGCACATGCACCCTATAGCAAAAATCTCTGAACAAACAAACAAAAAATAAGACCTTTGTAAAGCCTATATACTACCAAGCCACTCACTTTACCAAGTCTTTACTTTTAAAAATATCTTTCCAATTTTGTTTTGGTTTTGCTTTTTTGAAAATTTATTTGTTTATGCATAGTATAGTACCATGATCTTACAATAACTCACAGTGAGTGACTAAAAGTTTTATTTTTCTAGCTTTTTCCAATCACCTATTGTTATGTACAATTTTATCTAGCTCTAGCTGGACCAATGATACCACAGATCTTTTCAGAATATAAACTTTTATCTCCCACAGTCCTCTACATAGAAATTACAAATTCTTCTTTCATTGGCTATGTTAAGATTATCTTTTTTTTTTTCCAAAAGAAACCCATACTCATTACTTTATAAGACTTTTTGTTGTCTGATTTTCAATCAATTTGATTTTTTTTCTTTAGAATTGTATTTCTTAGCTAAGAACAATCATGGACAATTCAGTACCTACTTCCCAAATAACCAGAGAAGCTGGTTTCAAATATTCACACATAATATAAAATTAAATGTTGAAGGTGGTAAATATGTTTATATCCTCAGTTTGTTTATTATGCACTGTATCTAGGCTTTTAAAGACCATTCTGTACTGTACAAAGATGCATAATGATTATATGTAAATAATAAATTATGATAAATATTTTAAAAATTAAAGCTAAGTTTGGACTTTCATATTTCTTTATAAACTAACGTGAAACACTAAACAATGACTCAATGCATTTGGCATGCACTCTGTACCAGCTCTATGCTAGGTATTTATGGTATATAAGAGAAGTATATGTCATAATCATTACATTCAAGTGACATATTTCTTTAAGGGGAAAATATAATTAACAGTCATGAAGCAATTGCTAAGTAACACAAAACAGAAAGAATTAAGTCTGTCTAGTCAGAAAAGAAAAATGTTCATGAAAGATGTCAAGATGATTGAAACTGGCCGTATGCTTTATGAAAATCTAGGAAAATGAAAAGAAAAAGTGGATATGAACAGCCCAGTGAGATAATAGGAACCTGATAACCAGGCAGGGGATGCATAAGGCATGAATGAAGTCAGAATACTGACCTTTTAAGAAGTGATGGTACAGGACCAGTGAGTGGCATGGTGGTTGAGGTGCTGGAGTCCCCCATCATTGACTGTGATTCAAGTCCCAGACTCGGTGGCTTGAAACTCATGTTGGGTGCATGTGCATGTGCACGTGTGTTTGAGATTCTGAGAGGAGAATGAGGAGAAGGGATTGCGGCATGGCCATCCACCTGGGGGTGATTTCTCACTTTCTGTCTCTTTCTTTGCTTCTCCATTGAGTGCACACACCCTATAGCAAAAATCTCTCTCTGAAGAAGAAGAAGAAGAAGAAGAAGAAGGAGAAGAAGAAGGAAAGAAGAGGAGAGGAGAGGAGAGGAGAGGAGAGGAGGCGGAGGAGGAGGAGGAGGCAGAGGAGAAGAAGAAGAAGAAGAAGAAGAAGAACAACAACAACAACAACAACAACTGGTGGTGCTGTATCAGAGGAGTGTATAGGACCCTAGAATCTTTTTTATTTTACTTAATTTTTTTTTTAGGTTTTTGCCATAGGGCACATGCTCTCACAAGAAACAGAGGAAGTGAGAGAGAAAGTGAGAAATTGCCCCCAGGGGGATGACCTCAACTCAATCCCTTCTTCTCTATCCTCTTCATGGGATTTTGGGGATGCATGCACATGTGCCCAGCAAGATTTTTTTTTTTTTGAGAGGTTTTTGCCTAATGCCACAGAATATTCACACATTTTCATGACTTTCCTTTCAACTTAAAAAAAAAAAAATCTGCTTTGTGATTCAATGTCTTTGTGGAACAATCTGTCCAAGACAATTGTGGTGGCCCGAATATCACCTCTGTGATGCAGATCGCCATCACCACGGTGTAGGCAAAGCCTGCCACTTACGAAATGCTTACTCCGTATCATGATCTTGACACACATTTCCCCATTCATCTGCACAGCAACCCTCTATGGTAGGTTTTATGCTATCAACAAAGATCAGAATTCGTAATTATTGCTGAAAGCTCACACCACTGATAAAGGGGAAAGCCAGAATTTATCTGATGATAAAAAAAAAATAAAGCTCTCCTGATGACTATTCTACACTCTTATTTCCACTATCTACTCTTTCCTCATTCATTATTTTTCTCCAAGAATCAACACATTTCAAGTATCATGCTGTCCCAATTTGCTGAAGTTCATTACCTAACTGGCTGGACTTCATTGCTTTAAGTCATCGTCTGCAGAATGGATGCTGTGTTATCAGGCATGAAAATACATTAATCTCTTTTTACATTTCCATTGGTGCTCTTGGATGACTTGTCTATTTTCAATGAGCAGTAATATTCTGGAAAAGTAAAAGTGTGTGTGTGTGTGTGTGTGTGTGTGTGAGAGAGAGAGAGAGAGAGAGAGAGAGAAATACATTTCAACAATTTACTTAAAATGTTCAATAAACCATGCTGTAAACAGATGTGCTATTATCCAGGCTTTGCTGTTTCATTTATAAAGAAGAGAGTAGATTTAGCATATTTTTCAAGGACCTAAAGATTTTTGGAATTGTAAATAAGCATCGGCTTCAAGTTAGAGTCTTTAGTTGCATGGCCTCTAACAAGAGAGTCAGCCTGTCCTTTGATGTTTTGAAGCCAGGCATTGGTTTCTCCTCTCCAGCTATGGAAGTCCTAGATGGTATCTTCTCTCAAAATAAGGCTGTTTCATCTACATTGAAAGTCTGTCGGTGAGAGCAGCAGATGGTGTAATGGTTACATCACTGGACTCCCACGTAGTCGACCAGGGTTCGAGTCCTGGACTCAGCAGCTTAAAAGTCATGCCAGGTAGGGGCCAGTAGATGGTGTAGCAGTTACATTGCTAGACTCCCGTATGGCCAACTGTGGTTCCAGTTTCAGACCTGGTGGCTTCAAACTCACAGTGGGCATGTGTGCATGAATGTCCAAGATCCCAGGAGAAGAATGGAGGAGAAAGGACTGCGGCATGGTCATCCCTGCTGTGGGGCGATTTCTTGCTTTCTGTCTCTCTGTCTCTGTCTCTCTGGGAAGTACACATGCAAAAATCTCTCTTAAAAAATTAAAGTCTGCTGTTTAGTGTAGCTATCTTCCTCTATTATCTTAACTAGATTATCTGGATAATTTGCTATCACTTCTACATGAGCACTTTCTGCTTCACCTTGCACTTTTATGTTGCGAAGATGACATCTTTCCTTAAACCTTATGAACCAACTTCTGATAGTTTCAAACTTTTCTTCTGCAACCTTGTCACCTCTCTTAGCCTTCCTAAAGTTGGGGAGAGTCAGAGCATTCCTCTGTATCAGTCTTTGGCTTAAAGGACTGTTGTGTCTGGTTTGATCTATCTAGAGCACTCACACTCCATAACAGCAATAGAGCCGTTATGTGTTCTTATCATTGTGTCTTCACTGGAGCAGCACTTCTAATTTCCTTTAAGAAATTTTCTGAAGGAAAAGTGCACTCACACTTGGCTAACTGTTTGGCACAAGGGACCTAGCTTTTGGGCTATCTTAGCTTTGGACATGCCTTCTTCACCAAGTTTAACCATTTCTAGCTTTTGATTTAAGGTGTGCTACTCTCACTTTCACTTGAACAGAGTCCATTGTAGGGTAATTAGTTGGCCTAATTTATATGTTGTTGTGTCTGGGTGAATAGGGAGGCCCCATGAAAAGGAAAGAGATGGAGCAAGTCAGAACATATACAACATTTGTCACTCAAGTTCAACATCTTATATAGGTCCAGTTTTCTCTCTGTGAACCCCAAATGATTTTAACAGTAGCATCTAAGATCACTGGTAAAGATCACCATAACAGATATAATGATAAAAAATAACATCTGAAGTATTATGAAAGTTACCAGAATGTGAGCACGGGCAGTTGAAAAATAATGCCAAAAGACTTACTTGACACAAGATTGCCACATACCTTCAATTTGGAAAAAAATGTAACATCTACAAGGTGCAACAGAATGAAATGCAATAAATGAAGGATACCTGCAATCTACATATTTTGTTCAAATTATAGCAACTTTTTCCCTACTGTTCATTTTCTGGTCTAGAGCCAGAAAATGGATCCCACGTGGCATTAAGCTGTAATGTCTATTTAGTTTCCTTTAGTCTAAGATGGTTTTTCATACTTTGTCATTCATGGCCTTGACTGTTTTTGAAGAGTTTTGTCTAGTTATTTTGTAGAATGTCTTTATGTTTTTTTTCCCCTGATATAACTATGTGATTAAATTCAATGATACATTTTTTGGCAAAAATGCAAAAGGTAGGATCTTGTATCTCTTTCAGTACATGATATCAGGAGGTACATGATGTCAGTATGTCTTTTAATTGGTGATGTCAAACTTGATCATTTGTCTAAGATTGTATCTTCTCCCATATAGTGCTTTTTTCCCGTTTGTAATTAATAAGCATGTTACAGGGGATAATCTGAGACTATGCAAATATTCTGTTTCTCAGCACCCTTCCACTACTAATTTTCACATACAATGATTATTCTTGCCAGAATAAAATATTACTTTATGTTTACCAAATGATGATTTTCCTATTTTTCACCATTTGTTCTATATTTATTAATTGGAATTTATATTACCGAGGAGAGTTGTCTCTTCATTCATTCATTCATTTATAAATGAAAACTGGCATTATTTTATTCTATGGGTTATAGTTCATTCTTATTTATTTCTCATATTGTTCAAATTTTCCACATTTGGCCACTAGAAATGCTTTCAAGCTGGCTTCTGTGTTCTTTTCACAAGTCTCCATCATTTTTAAAAATATTCAAACATTTTTTTGGATCCACAAGATGTTCCAGGATCCTTTTGTACTTTCTCTTTTTCAGCCCCAGAATCAACCATGTTTCCAAAGAGCTTTGTTTGTTGCTACGGGAGAAACTCATATTTGGAAAGTAAAATACAGGTGCTATACACCCTCATTGGTACTAAAGTAGCATTGCTTCTGGATTCTCTCAGCAAATAGAACTAAGAAAAATTTGTATGCATGCACACACATGTATACAAGCATGGCTCTGTCACTACCTGTACTTCTCTGTGTACATCACAGCCTTATCTCTGAGACTAATTTAATACCACAGTATTATGCTCATTCTAACCTCTTACTTCCTTTATTAAATTCTGTTCATACAGAGTTCTTTTTGCCTTTAACCTTTCGGTAGTCAGTTAAAATACTGTTGCCAAAGTTCCTTAGATTAGACTTCATTTCCCATTCCTTCAATGTGGTCATGTTATTAGTTTGCAATACAGTAATTTTATTTGTGACTAATTGCTTTCCACTTTAGTCCCAACCCAACCCACACACACATATCCTGGTTCATTTTAACTATTTATTTATTTATTTTATATGTTATATGAAACATTGCTATATTTCTAAAAATCATATATATGCATTTAAATATGCACTTGTATATTTATATATACATACATGTATGTGCTCGCATATTTAAAGAGGTATATTCAGAGGAGTTTCACTGCCACTCATCCTTTTTACTCCATTGGTAGGTAACCAATCTCAGTGTCTGGTTTATCCTTCCTATATATATATATATATATATATATATTATTATATACAAATGACTAGACACATATTTTCTTATATCTCTTTTTTCCTTATCAGCAGTACTATACTACAGACACTCTTTTGCACTTTCCTTTTTTCACTTAATATATCTTGGAAATTATGTCATATTGGTTTCATTTAGAGCACTTTGCACAAGCTAATATTTTGGTGCACAAACCCCAAGGGAATAGTCTAACGATCAGACTTACACCCAAGTCTCTGGGTCCAGCTTGCTGCTTCCATCTTAGAAGCATTTCTTTGGATACTTTTTTCTCTATCCAGTTATCCAAGACAGGATCTTCTGACTAGATCATTTCTGCCTGCTTGCCTGGTGAGCCGATAGCCTTCATATGCCTATCCTGTTGTTACCCATGACTCACTCAGAATTTCTGCTGTAAGGAGGCAGGCAGGGCCCCAATCCCTGCTTGGTTCAGATAAAACATATACCTGTATTTACTTCTTTTAACTCTACAGTTAAAGGAATCTACTCTTTTCTTCTCCAACAGAAGTTATCTTATACCAAGTTCTTTATTATCTTATATTTTTTTTCTTCTTTCTTTGTTGAAGAGTTTTTAATATGTCAACTTGGCCAGGAAGGAACTAGGCCAGAATTTCTTTTTCAGTACTGTGGTTCCAAGAGTTACCCTGCTAGGATAGATCTCAAGAGAGGCTTTGGGTGAGATTTGGAAACTGAAAGTAAAGTTATTAGCGTGCGGCGTTAGCTCCTCCTATGGCGCAGCGACTCAGCCCGCTCACGTGCTCCCTTTCTCTTGTCCCGCCTTCGCCTTTGCCAGCTCTTGGGCCTCATTATGTGGCTTCATGATGAGAGATCCTGGCTCCTGCATGCCGCCCACACCACCTAAGAGGGAAGTAAGAGTTGACAAGAATTTCATTCCCATTTGTGCTTCTGTGTTCTAGCTTTTTTCTTCATTGTCTTTTTCTCCTTTTTTTGGTCCCCTCTCCTGCCCTTAGCTTTATTTACATCAAACTCCAATATCAGACATAAAGATAACCTTACAGAGATTGGTGAGTTCCTTTTGCTGCTTATATTCAAGTGATATGTGGATATATACTTACGTATGTCTTTATTTTTCCAAAAAATGTTTTTCATGGAAATTATATGGATTTCAAAATGTTTTGCACCAAAATGATCTTAGACGTTAATGAGTTTTCTCGAATCCCCCTCAGCCATGTGTGCGCGTTTGTGTATACTCTCTTTCTCTGACTTACAAGTTTTGCACGTAGAGAATGGCACAACAAAAAAATACCTAAAAATCTGGGCGTGACTTTGGAACTCAGTGGTAGGTGAAAAATGAGAGGATTTTGAAAAGAATTTTTGAAAAAAGTCTAAATATCTTTCAACAAACTATACTATTACACCTGCACTTTGAGGATGTTGCTGGTAAGGGGTGCACATGAGGGACAAGTTATTGAAACTGGAGTAAGAGATCTTTATTATGTGCTGGTGGAGAACCTAGCACACCTGCAGTAGCTTGGAAAGCAGAAAATGTGCCTCATGAACTGGGTGCTATAACTAGGGGCGTGAAACATTGAGACTGCCACCTGGTTTCTTCTCACTCCTTATGCAAGAAGTGAAATGCAGAAGGAGAAACATAAATTGAAAGAAGGGCTGGGAAACAAAACAGAACTAGAACTTGATGATTTTCAATTTTTTCAGCATCTCAAATGACAAACAAAGCTACAAAATGGCTTCCAAGAAATCGAATTCAGGTCATTCTAGAAAAACATGGTCTAGAGAGGAAGCTGCAAAATCTAAGGGCCTCTGAAAGATCAAAGGCTATGCCTCAGAGAAGTGTTCATACAACAGAGCCTTTAGAATGAAAGATACGGCCTTGCTGCCTTAGATTGAGAAGGACACAGTGTACAAAAATACAAGAGAAAGATGGAACCCCAAAATGTCAGAAAATGGACTGGGAAACTACTCATTTACACACATGGTATATTTCATAAAAAGGAAGGATAACTCAGTAGGCAGAACCACAATCTTGTTATAAATGGAATTGTTTCTCCAAAATTTATATGTTAACGTGCTACCCTCCAATGTTAGAGCCTTTAAGGAGGTAATGAAGGTTAAGTAAGGCCATAAAAGTGGAGCTCTAATTAGATAAGAGTTGTGTCTATATTAAAAAAGAAAGAGACACTACATAGCTCTCCCTATTAGTCTCTCTCCCCACACAGGGAGGAAAGGCCATTTGAGGATACAGCAAGAAGGCAGCCATCTGCAAGTCACAGAGAGAGCCTCCCCGCTGAGACCTTAATCTTGGACTTCTGGCCTCCAGAATTGTGGGAAAATAAATTTGTTTGCTAAACTATCTAGCCTCTGGTATTTTGTTATAACAATCTGAGCACACTACTATAGGCCAAGAAGGCAGAGCCATAAACCATGGAGAAATATCAATAGACCTTGAGACCTAATTGAGGAATTTCCAACATTGGCCCAGTCAGAATTCGTGTGGATCAAAGACTCCTTTGCAACCTTCATTTTCCTCCTTTTCTAACCAGGAATGTTTATGGTGTTTATCCTGTCCTTGTTCCAGCATCGTTACAATGTGTGAGGAGCAGATAAGCTGGATCTTCTGTCTCACAGGTTCATGTTGGGAGGGAAACTACACACCAGGACCTGAACTTAGGGAACTGTACCTGAGAAACTGCATCCACAACCCGATTCAGATGATGAGAGCTAGGCTTAGAGATCATGCTGTAATGGACGGAGACTTTGGGTGCTTGGGAGAAGGTGAATGTATTTGGAACATGGAGGGGATGTGAATTATTGGGGTCCAGAGTACAGACTGTGGTAGGCAGCCTCTAATATGGCTCCCAATGACCCCCGCTTCCTGGTATTCTCAAATTATATAATCTTCTCCCTTTTGGTTTGGACTTATTGATACACTTCTTATAAATAGAATACAAAAAAAGCGATTGCATGTTATCTGAGATTAGGTTACAAAAAAAGGACTGTTACTTTGGGGCCAATAGGTATCATGATGGTTAAGATGCTCACTCCCACATAGCAGACCATAGCTTGAGTACAGTACCCAATGTGTTCTCTTTTTTTAGAGGTTTTTGCTATAGGGCCCAGTGTCTTGAAAATCATGCTGGGCATGTGAGCAAAAAGAGAATGGAGAACGGATTGTGGCATGGCCATCCCCCTGAGGGGTGATTTCTCACTTTTCTTCTCATTGTCTCTCTCTCTGACTCTCTTGAGCAAGAGATCAAAGGCACAGCCTTTGATTACTTGATTATTTTGCTTGGAATCCATTTTGTAGCATTGTTTGCCATAGAGAAAAAACTTGCCAAGGCTTTCCCTATGGCAAAAAACTTAAACAACAAAAACTAAAACAAAAGCAAAAACAAAAACAAAACAAGAAACAACAACAAAAACACCTGTGGCTTCTGTCTTGAATGTGCTCTCTCAATGCTGAAGAGTTACTCTATGGAGAGAATCATGTGAATGAGGAACCAATATTTGGCCAACAGTCAGTGAGTATGTGGGACCTTCCAAGAGCTACACAGATGTATTTAGAAATGAATACTCACATAATCAAGCCTGAGATAATTTGAACCTCAATAAACCATGTCATTGCAGCCTTGTGAAAAATCTTAGTCAAGAGAGGCACACCTAAATTCTGCCCAAATTATTGTTTTTAAAAATTATTTTTTAACTTTATTTATTTATTTTAATTTGATCAGAAAGGGGAGAGAGAGAGAGAGAGAGAGAGAGAGAGAGAGAGAGAGAGAGGGAAAGGCAAGCCACTAGGTCTGGGATTCAAACTGTGATTGGTCATGTGGGAGTCCAACGCCCTTAACCACCATGTCACCTGCTGGGTCCTGCCCAAATTCTTAATCCATGCCTTTGCTATAATGAATGTTTGGTACTTTTAAGCACCTAAGTTTTGGTTTAATTGGCTGTGCACTGGAAGATAACTAATATGTTTGTTATTACTGCATCTATCTTTTTTTTTGTTAGAATTATTTATTTAATTATATTTATTATAATTGTTTTAGATTTTGCTGTAGGACACCTGCACTCACCAGAGAGAGACAGACACACACACACACATACTCACAGAGGGAAAGTGAGAAAGCGAGCCACCAGGTCTGGAAATTGAACCACAGTTGGCCATGTGGGAGTTCAGCACCTTAGCCACATGCCACCTACTGGCCCTCTTTGCACTTCTTAAAATATCTCTAATGTTCACTTAAATTTGTCTTTCATCCAATGGTTGTATTTACCTTCCAAGTTTCAATCTATTAATTTCGTAGACTTGGCTTATACTAATGCTATCTATAGAGAGATAGATCGTAATTATTAATTTGACTGGGTTTATATTAATTATATCTATATAATTATATAATTATTCATTATAACTAAAATCTATGTATGTCAATAAACATATATTTTTGTACAGAAAGTAGAAAAAAATTTAATTTGTTAATATAGAGTATTTTAAATATATGCAAAAGTAGAGTGAAAAATATGAACCCGTGTATCCGTTACCCAACTTCAACAGTCAAGGTGAATATTTTTTTTTTTTTTTTGGAGAGATTTTCACTATAGGGTGTGTGCGCTCGCCAGCCAGACAGAGAGAGACATAGAGACAGAAAGCAAGAAATCACCCCCTGGGGGGATGGTCACGCCGCAATCCCTTCTCCTCCATTCTCCTCTCGGGATCTTGGGCACTCACGCACACGCGCCCGGCATGAGTTTTAAGCCACTGGGTCCGGGAGGCGAACCGCGGTCGACTACGTGGGAGTCCAGCAACATAGCCATTACGCTAACTGCTGGTTCCCAAGGTGAATATTGATACACTCTGACACAGCCACCATCCATCTCTACCCACTTCTCTCCACCAGATTATTCTGAAATAAGTCTCACACATATCATTTCTTCCATAATATTTTTAATATAAGTCACTCTTTAAAAAACATTTTTAGGGTCATCAGGTGGGATGGAGTTAAGGTACTAGACTCCCATATGGCTGACCTTGGTTAGAATCCTGAATGTGGCAGCTTGAAAATTATGCTAGGTGTACATGCATGCATACCCAAGCTCCTAAGAGGAGAAAGGAGAAGAGGGGATTGTGGCAGAGCCATCCCTCCTGGGAGGTTCCTCACTTTCCCTCTCTGTGTTTCTATCTGTGCCCTATGGGGGAAACTGAATAAAAATAAAAATGAAAATGAAAAAAATTTTAAGTTATGAGTAGACCACAGAAATTATATTAAGGGGAAATTTTGGTGCTACAGGTAATGCTTTCAGAGCAGAGGGAAGTGAAATACTCTTCTACCTCAAAGATATGATTCCTCCATTCTACATAAGAAAAGAACAGGAATTTGGGGGTTAGAGATTGACTGAAGAGAGAGGGGAAAGAAATGACGGAAGAGAGGGGACTCCAGAAACATGGCAATAGGCTGGAGACAAAGTCAAACGTATAATGATAATTAACCACAGCAGGCATGAGCAAGCCTGAAACACTGAAGGTTAACTCAGATCAAATAGGCTGTATATTTGCTATAACTCTCTTTCCAGCTCCCAAGTATTTCAGGTGCATCTACTACACACAGCCTGCACTCAGAGGACTTCTACTGTAAAGAGTTTGGACAGTGTAAAGAAGAGTGAAATAGTGCAGAAAAACTGCCTGACAGATAGGAAGTGAAAGGCTGGGAAGAACTGAAAATTCAATAGTATAAAAGCTATAAATTGGAAGAGATCAGGGAAAATATAAGTGACAGTTCCTCATCCACCAAACCCAATGGGAATATAATGTAGCTACTGGAAAATAGACTAAGTGTTCAATTATAGGTGAGAAGATGAGTCATTCATTCAACTTTTTGTTTAAATGTGAAGGAAAAAGTAACTAGGAATCTGGACTATGCGTGATTGCTTCCAGAGACTGATGTTTTGATTAAACACCTAGACGCATCCTCATGCAGATGTGCTTCCTGTTGATAGAATCAGGACCAACACTATCGCTGATGCTTGTTATAATAACTATAAGCTCCTGGTGGATTTTGGAAAAGAATAGAGAGAATCAGTGCTACTCTCTGGTTCTATTGTGTCATTGAACTCTCAGGTAAGATGGCGCCGGGATATCATGGACCCAGTTGAGTTCATCAGCAGAATGCAAATATGACTATTCCCTTACAATGTGCTGGAGATACAATAATAGAACAAGAATATTAGACTCAGTTGACGAGAAAAAGGATAGCATAGCATTTAAATTCCAGTATCTGGATGACAGTCGTTTTCAGCTAAATAAGAATTATATTGAAGTACATTTTTTTTTACCAATTGTAAAAATTCTATGGCAAATCAAATCAAACTTACTGTCTTACAATGTTAAACAAACAACAACAACGACAGAAATTTTGGCCCCTTTCTTACATATACTCAAGGCTACAGAGGATAAGTGAGAATTTATATAACAATTCCTGATCCTGATCTTGGAAATGTAGCTTTTTTTTGTAACAGCACTCATGATTCACAACTCTATCTTCAACCTGTAAAACTGGTAATCTTCCTCTCAACTGCCTAGCACTGCACTGGAGGAATACTTTATTTTTCTTGGATTTATTGTTGAATACTTAAGGATAATATGACAGAGCAATTTCTCTACTGCCTACAGCAATGGTAAACCAAAAACACATACAAGTAAAAGTATGACATCAATCAAAAAAAATCACTTTGGCCACAGACAGAATTCTTTGCTTTTAATAAAAATATCTTCCTGATGAAAGTATTAATCTGTCCTTGATTTCTGAAAAGAAGATGGTTTTGCTGGGCATAGTTGAAGGACAGCCAATATCTCTTTCTCATGGCTTAGACATTGCATATTTTAAAAGTCAAAAATTGTTCATCTCCCAAAAACTCATCATGTTTCTGAGTTTATCAGAAACTGGTATAAGACAGATATTTAGAGGCAATCTATGCATGTATATCTATGTATACAATAACATACAGCCACAAACATATATGAATGCATACATGCCTGGATATATGCAGGTATGAATATACGTGTGTGTGTGTGTGTGTGTGTGTGTGTGTGTACAGAGAAAGGAAGAGGAAGAAGGCAACAGAGAGAGAGAGAGAGAGAGAGAGAGAGAGAGAGAGAGAGAGAGAGAGAAAATGAGAGGAAATTGAGGGACTGAAGACTAGAAACCAACATACTATGCTCGTTTCCTTTTCGAAGTTTCCAATCATCCTTATCTTGCTTCTCTTGCCAGGGGTCTTCTTCTCTCCCTTCTTTTTACCCAGTTTCTCTCTAGCGTTTGAGACCCTGTGTGGATCTTTTCTTGACCACACTGGCCCTTTCCAGTCTCCTCCTACACATCCCTCCAGTGTATGGTTTAAAACACCACGTGACTTGGCATTGAGCTATACATTTTTATTGCCTATGTTCCCTATGTCCGTTTTGTCTGCTCAACTAAATGACTCGAGGGCAAGGACTCTGTGTTACGTTATGCATTACCACCTCCTCTCTTGCTATGCTGTTGCAGGAATGTTAAATACATCAATTTGCATCGATAGATTGAAAAACAGTTTATAATTACTGTGTTGTTTTGATTAAGAAATTATAATTGATTCCTAAAATTGGGGCTTTAGGGCTGGTCCCATAGCATACTGGTTAAAGGAGACAGATCTCACATAGCCAGTCCTGGCACTGGTAGCTTGAAGAACACGTAGGGTGGAGGTTGCATGTGCATATAGGCCCACAACCCCAACACGAGTGAAAAATGGAGAAGGGATTGTGGCATGCCCATGTCCCACTGTGGGATGGGTCCTCCTCCCCAGGCTACCCATCTCTCTGGCACATGCAAGCATAAGCACCCTCTGACAATTAAGATATATGGGGTCAGGGTCAGCAGGTGGCATGGTAGTTAACATGCTAGATGCCCACATGGCCGACCATGGTTTTATTTATTTTTTTTTGAAAGGTTTTCACTATAGGGCGCGTGCGCTCGCCAGACAGACAGAGAGAGACATAGAGACAGAAAGTGAGAAATCACTCCCCGGGGGGATGGTCACGCCGCAATCCCTTCTCCTCCATTCTCCTCTCGGGATCTTGGGCACACACGCACACGTGCCCGGTGTGAGTTTTAAGCCACCGGGTCCGGAACGTGACTCCCGTGGTTGACTACATGGGAGTCCAGCGACATAGCCATTATGCTAACTGCTGGTTCCCGATGGCCGACCATGGTTTGAGTCCTGGACCTGGTGGCTTGCTTTTTCACTTTACCTCTCTCTCTCTCTCTCTCTGGTGAGTGCATGAGTCTTATAGCAAACAAAAAATTAATAATAATGATAAATAAATTAAATAAATAATTCTTTTTAAAAAATGGAGCCTACAAAGTTTCTGTGCATTCTAGACTCTATATCCTCCATTCGAAATATAATACAGTTTAGTGATTAAAGTCATGGTCTTTTTTTTATTTGTCATAATTTCCCAGAGTGCATTCACCACAGTAAGTCAAATGGGGGAGGGAGGGAGGGAGGGAGAGAGAGAGAGAGAGAGAGAGAGAGAGAGAGAGAGAGAACAAAGTGAAAGGGAGAAAGGCATGGCCATGTGTAATCCATTTCTCCTGTTGGGATTCTGAGCACTCACACACATGTACCAGCAGTGTTTTTCAAGCCACTAGGACCAGGATACAAATCCAGGTGGGATAAGTTTCTTCTTGTTCCTTCACTTCCTTCTTCCCTTTTGCATCTTCTGAATCCTAGGTAGACTCCAGCTCACTGGTCTCTCAGTCAGGCACCACCAGACCGAGGTGTGCTCCCAGCCTGCGACGAGGACCCTTTCTCATCCATGAGACTGCTTTCCTCCTGAACCCCCCCAGCGGCAGGATGCTTAGGCTTCCCCCTCTCCCTGCACTGGGGCTGCATTAGATGCTGCCATCCCAGTTCTCACCTCTGAGAACCCATTTCCAAGACATCAACTCCTTTCTGAACTCTGTCTTCTATGCTGAATTTTAACCCCACTTTACATCTGCCAGCCATGTATTTCCCAAGAGGTGTTTCTTTGGATTGGCAATTTTTTGTTTCCTCTTTCTTTCTCTTTCTACTTACTTTCTTCTTTTAGAGAGATTTTTGCTATAGGGCACATATGCTCACCAGAGAGACACAGAGACAGAAAGAGAGAAATCCCCCCACCCCCCCCCACCCCCGTTCCCAAGAGTGATGGCCAATCCCTTCTCCTTCATTCTCCTCTCAGGACCTTGGGCATTCATGCACACACGCCTGGTGCGAGCTTTAAGCCCCTGGTTCTGGGACTTGAACCATGGTCAGCCATGCAGGAGTCCAACAACCTAACCACTATGCCATCTGTTGGTCCCTGGATTGGCATTTTTAAGTCAACATGGTCAAATCATCACTTGCTCACTTTATTCACACTGATCTTCCCCAGGTACTCACATCTTCTGACATGTCCAGTTTTAATAAAGAAGTCACACTTTTCCTTCCCTTATATTAAGTCTATAGACTCTCCCCTCCCCTTCTTCCGAGCTCTAATTTGTGTATGATTTGCTGTCATTCTAGAGCAGTGCCAAATGGTGCAGTAGACACTGGCCACTGGTGCCATTCCATGCTTGACATATGACCGGTCTAGATGGAGACTTGAGTGTAGTGCCCATCAAAGTTTGAAGACTTAGTACAATAAACAATATGTAAATATAATTTTATTATAGTATATACTATAAAATATCTCACTAATACTTTTTACATTGATTGCATGTTGAAATGATAATGTTTTGGATATATTAGGTTAAATAATTTTCAAATGAATCATTTCAGCTTGATACTGAAGACCAAAACCAGCTGCCGTTACTTCAGCACAAACCCTAACAACAGCTCGTCTTGGTTACCGTTCATCCATGAGCATTAGTACTGATTCTTGGCCTGTGCTCTGGGCACAGCCTTGCATGGAATGCCATACGGTGATAAAATGATGGACCTGGAAGAGAAGTTAGAGATCATCTAACTCAACTCCTCATTTTGTAGATGTGAACCCTAAGGGCCTGGAGCTCACAAAGCTAATTTCTAATAAAAGCAAGAACCCAGATCTTCTACTTTTCAATCCAATGCTTTTTCCATCACACAATTCATTCTTTTTTTTTCTTCAGATTTTGCATTTTGAAGTTCTACCTGTTCTTCAAGATATAAGATAACTGGCACCTCCTCCCTGATGTGGTTCAGCCTGCAAAGACCCACTGGTCCATTGTAATCTGCTGGTCATTTGTGATCCTTAGCTCCCTCTGGAATTTTAAACAGGTTAAGGTAATGAGGGTATCTGACCCAATGGATGTACAGTAAAATGCCCTCCATGTAGAAAACTCTCTGTGCAGGCTTGTCAAGTACGTAATTGAATGAAGGAAAAAGACATAGCAATTCGGTACCGTGAATCACATCTATGGTATGAGAAAATGAATGTATGGACACGTAAACGCGTCTTAGGCATGATGCAATGCAGTCTGATATTTTTGGTCAAAAAAAGCTTCCATATGCATGTGAAGGTTTGTTGCTGATTTTTTTAAAAAATAATTTCACCCTTGCTTTTTAAGCTTTTCCTTTAACAAGAAGAAGGGAATTAGTGAATTTTAGGACAGACCAAGCTAAGGATTTAAAGATTAAGTTTGGAAATCCATGTCTCTTTAAAATATGAAGAATTCTGGTTCAACTGAGTGAAGACTTCCAGCCAGAATGAACTGGTCTACCTAAATTGAGAACGAGTTTTAGTTTTTGTCAGTGGATGTTTAAATGTAAAATAACCCATTATCCTAATTCTTCTGTTCTGGTATGTTTATTAAGTAAATGTTTATTATACTAGATTCCATTTCACACTGGGGGAAGGGGAGGGGATGACTTTTTAAAGGCAAACATTTTATACATTTCATATATGGGATTAACTTAAAAGGAACAGAATCATCAATGTATTTCTATTTTTAAATGTGTTGCTTACATAAGACTCAAAAGAGGATTAGAAAGTAAAACTTAGCCCCAAATGAACATAGTCCCAAGAAAAATTCCCACATACAAAAATACAAAACTTCCTCACAGAGAGCCTATTGGTGATTTCTGAAATAAGACGGGGTGGGTAAAAAGAAAAAAGGAGGCAATAATAGGACTTTCATGTTTTTGACATTAAGAGGTAGGTCATGGGGCCAGCAAGTGACATGGTGGTTAAAGTGCTAGACTCCCAGATGGCTGACCACAGTTCAAGTCCCAGACGGCATGGCTTGCTTTATCACTTTCCCCCTTTCTCTCTCTCTCTGGTGAGCACACATGCCCTATAGCAAAAAGAAATAATAATAATAATAATAATAAATAAAATAAAATAACCTTTTTTTAAAAAAGTCAGATCATGATGCTTATTACAGCCAGTATTTGTGATCACGGGGCTAAGGAGATATGCAGACATGTGACTCATTCACTGCACTTCTGTATTATGCCCCAAATCATTTTGATTTTCTCTGTAAGATAATGTGCTAGGAAATGTAAAGTAACCAAATATGATGACAATTTCTCTTCTCGAAATAACGGAAAGTGTTAGGTAATAGGGATACTATTCACAGACCAGTTGATCTGAGTATCTACCTCCCCCCACCCCCATTTACAGACTTTTGCACTGGTCCCTGGGGGCAAAAGGGGTTTGAATTGCTTGGAGAACTCTTTCCACTCATCATTTAACTCATTTAATCTGTTTTTCTAAAACCTAATGGTTCTATAGTTGGCCTAAATCCAAACATTTTCTTTAATGCCATCTTGAAGACTTTTACAGAAATGAAATGTCAAGTGGTTCTGGGATCTGAAGACCTCATTCAAAGCATTTACATATTTCAATAATGTTTACTCACATATAGTGTTTTACTGAATTTTATAAATGCTTTAAAATTGTATGCACTGAAAAACTAATGGAGAACAATTTCATTTATGAAAGGTAAATTGAAATACACATCAAACTTACAGGGCATCTTGGGCAATATGGTAACTTGCTGCTCAAATGATAATGGATCCTTATGAGAGATCCCAGGTTCGGCTCCCTGGCCCACCTGTACACACCTTGTGCATGGTCCTGCTGGCTGAGAAGCCTGCGGGGAATCCCAGTGTAAGACTCTGCTGAGGGCGCTCATTTTTCTCACTCTCATGAAAAAAATAATCTTAAGAAAGACTTAAAGGGCATCGTAGGCAACATTTTATCAAAATGTCAGCTTCTCCAAAAGTTATTAAGTAGTAATAGTCAGAAGCTGAATCTTTCCTGTCTCCCAACTAGATATACTAATCGGTCTGTCCTCTTCGTAAATCTAAGAAGGGCCCGGTACAGTGCCTGATGTCCAATAGACACATAGTAATGCATGTTGGCGAACAAATGGATTGATTAATGAAAGTGTGACTTTGCAGTATTTGGAAACTTTCCTCTCTTGAATTGAAAAAAGCCAGAAAGGTAAGCAAAGGCAGAGAATGACTCTAACACAACCAATTCAAGAAAACAGGCAAGTGCTTCCGATGGCCAACAGGGAAGTAACACTTTGAGAAAAGTAGCTGGAGGAGAGAGCAACTAACCAAGGAGCTACTCCATGGGACCGGCATGATCTCCTATAGGGTGCAGCAGCTGTAGACATCTCCCCGGAGGTGTTGATGCCGTAGAAATCTTACCACCAAAAGCCGGGGTCAACAACCTGATCTCCTGGAAATCTGTCCAATGTACTGAGTAGAGCTATCCAATTCCAAAGAGTCAACAGGATTTATTGCCAGAAGATCCCTTTGCAAAAGCTGGAGGACATATCATTCTCATAATTTTCCCCCCTTGGTGAGATATCTAAATAAACACATAGTTTCAGTTCTGGACTCATTAGCTGGGTATTCTTTGAAACTTTAGTTACAGATCACTCAAAGGAACAGTGTGACCTCCAGGAAAGCTCAGGCTTGAAATTCTATGAGGAGGGTAATCACAAGATTAATGTTTTCCCTATTTAAAACTAATTTAAAACTAAAAATAGCTGTAACTGCCTCTACTTATCTTCGAGGGGGTGGCAGGTTGGCAAAGGACAGGGATTATACTTGTAGAGAACATACACAGCGACTTTAATGTTTGAACGTTGAACAAGTCACTCGGGAAACTATGAAGTTGCATCTGACACATGTGTAACATAACTTATTTTATCACTAACGTTTGTAATTAACTTAATTCGTTCTGGACCACTAGCAGAAATGAATGATTTTTAAATATTCATATTTTAAATTTACTCTTTTTGTAGGATTTTCAGCATACCAAAGATTTAGGTGTTGAATGCTTCCATTGATTATTTCCATTGTATGGGGAATGTGAAGAAATTTAATTGACTTTACCAAGGTCACCAGCAAAGTAATAATGAGAAACCTGAGACTGAACCTTTTCTGCTTCCAAATATGTTGAAAGTTGACTCTAAAAAAAAAAAGCAAATGTATGATGAAAGCATTTCTGAAAATAAAAAAGAAACCTTGTCCCTCAATGCCTAGAGGTCTGTGCTAGTTCCAGAGACAAAGCTTTTATTTTAGGCTCTGTGCTCAAATTGATCTTCACTTCAGCTGGACATTTTCCTTATTATATTCTGAAGTTGGAAAATAAATGAGATAACCACAAAAGCATAATTTTATAAAATGTGTCCTTATTAGTCTATTTTTTAATTGCAGACTTCTATGTTTTGGCATCTCTTTAACTTAGTATTTCAATGAGGTATGCATGTAAAAAATCTCTCACGTTGTAATATTTATTAAGCCAATAATTATTTAAAGCATGTTAGTCAGGTACTATTCTCATCTGCTCGTTTATTTGTTGTATAAAACCGTGTAGAGAAGATGCTACTCATATCACATCTATTTTATGAATAAGGAAATGAGGTATAACAAAGTTAACTAGGTTTCCTAAGGTCACAGAAGTAGTGAGAATTACAGGCTGCATGCAAACTTGCTGAGTAACTATTTAAGACAAAAACCAAACCCAACAAAAAAACTCAGTACATTATATCAATCTCAAAAAGTAGCCTATTAAAAGCTACTTTTCAGCCCATAAGCCTCTTTTGTAGAAATTTCTTAAAAACAACATTAATAGCAAAAATGAAAACTTCAGCAGAATGTTGATTGAAATGAGAATTCAAATAAGGATTTCTAGAATACCTCATTTTTTTTTCTTATTTATTATTATTATTATTATTTGGCTATAGGGTACATGAGCTCACTGGAGGAGACAGTGAGAACAAGAGAGAGAAAATGAGAAATCACCCCGTCTCCTGGAGGGATGGCCATACTGCAATCCCTTCTCCTCCATTCTTCTCTCCGGATTTTGAGCATGCATGCACACATGCCCAGTGGGATTTTCAAGCCTCCAGGTCTGGAATTCAAGCCGCAGTCAGCCATGTGAGATTCAGTCACCTTAACTCTATGCCATCTGCTGCCCCCCCCCCCCCATTTCTATTTCTAGAGCTTTCCTTAGTTTTATAGTTTTCTCTATTGACTTGAGTCCTGGTGTTGTGTTGTAGACAGGGAAGCATTCTGGGGAAATTCTAATTCCCACTTTGCCTTACATGGGCCCCATGACCTAGGGCATATTCTCTAAGTTTTTCAAGTTCCTTTTGTATTTGCTCTCTGAAAACAATCCCCAAATTTCTAACTATAAAAAAAATGTTTTAAAGGAATTTGGAGATTAGTCATCTTCTCAATTTACAAATGAAAAAATAATGAAACTGAGAGAAACTCTGTGATTTTATTTTTTTCATTTGCTATAGGGCATGTGCACTCGCCAGCAACAGAGAGACTGAGTGAGAGGGGTAAAGTGAGGAAGCAATATCCCACTCCCACCTCCCCAGCTAAGGGAGGTGGCCATGCCACAATCCCTTCTCCTCCCTTCAACTTTTGGATTTTGAGCATGCATATACACATGCACCCAGCATAGTTTTCAAGCTACCTAGTCTGAGATTCAAACCATGCTGTCACCCATATGGGATCCAGCCACCTTAACCACCATGCCACTGGCTGGCCCCAAATCCACTAGCCTGTTACAGAAGTGGTGATGAGCCCAGTTTCCAGAATCCCAGGCACGTGCTCTTTCCCTGTCCCCTGCTATCGCAAGCTAAGAGATGACTGATAACTTCTGCCACCAGGTTTCCTCTGTGTGATGAGTTCTCGAAGGAGAGAAGGGTGGAGCCAGAAAGTCTTTCCACTGCTGTGAGTTCCAAGTTCTAGCTAGTGTGGCCACAGTCCCTTGTTGCCATTTGTGTTGACTCTCATTTGCCAATTTGAGTCCATGACATTTAACCCAGCTCAAGAAGATACGTGAATACCTCTGGGGTGCTGTCCTTGTCTCCCAAAGCTTTGCTGCATGACTGAAGTGAGTCCTCATGCTTCCTAGGCCTCCTCTCTGTGAGCTTCTCCAGGGATCATCTCCATGGAGCTTCCTGGGGGAGCACTTGTTTATGTTTACTGTAGACAACCGACTCCTGACATGGATTCAGTTCTCTGTGTCAAGGCCCAGGGCTTGCTCTCTGGCTTTTATATGTTCACAGGTTTACCATTAATGTGGATAAATATACAGAGGGCTTGCTGAGTCATTAAGAGGAGTACCTTAATGAATATGATAAAAAGGGAATAAATTGATTAAGAACCTGAAATAATGGAGCCAATAGAATGTATTAAAATTCCAAGTGTCTCTGTTTAATGGAAGAAATAAACATAAAAATAAAAATTGGGGCCAGCAGGTGGTGTGGTGGTTAAAGGTGCTGGACTCCCACATGGCAGACCATGGTTTAAGACCCGAACCTGGTGGCTTGCTTTCTCATTTTCTCTCTCTTTCTCTCTCTCACTGTCCTTCTCTGGTCAAATGAAAATAAATAAGTAAATAAATAAAGTTAAATAAAATATTTCTTTAAAACACACACACACACACACACACACAACTATATAAGAATAAGATAGGAGTATTTGATCCTAGCAAGGGTAAGTTTCTACTCTGGCATAGGTAAAAATGCCCCAGGGTTTAGAATGGCTCTGAACTTTATATACATCAACTGTTATGTGACTGATTTTGTTTATCCTGACTATGTTAGACTATGTTAACTGCCAAGAGCTGTAAATGATCTGAGATGTTTACCCTCCTTGCATGCTAACAAGTGAGACTGCTGGAGTTTTATGGATGCTGGAAGAAGACACAAGACTTCTGGGTCATAGATAAAAGACAGTTTATTCTTCACAGTAATCACAGTACCCCAAATAGCATTTTCTTGGGCCAGTTCCTTCAGCCCCAGTTCTCAAAGGGCAACACAAAAAGGGCCAGAAGATGCCTGTATACACTGCAGAATTGGGGTTGCATTACAGGAGAGAAACTCTGAGCTTAGGAAATTCTAGTCTTTTATAATGGGCTGCAAGCAAACTTATACAACCATTTTGCTGAGGGAAGAGAGATAATATCTCCAAACAAATTTTCTGAAAGAAGAAAGGGAGAATTATCTTTCAATAATAACTGCCTCTTAAGAGTTGTCATGTTAAATAGTATTAGAAATTTTGGTAACTCAAGAAGCCAAACAAGGTGATAAAACATTGGTAAAAATTATAGAGAGACAAAATTTTGGGTGGATAATGAAATATTTTATAAAAAGTAGAGCAAGCAGAGCCAGCAGGTGGCATGGTGGTTAAGGGTGCTGGACTCCCACATGGCTGACCATGGTACAACCCTGGACCTGGTGGCTTGCTTTCTCACTTTCTCCCCATCTCTGGTCAAATTTAAATAAATAAATAAGAATAAAGTTAGATACAATAAGTTTTTAGAAAAAAAAAAGTAGAACAAACTGAAAATGGGATTGACCTTAAGAAATAAGGCATGTTCAGGAAGAAGTCAAGCAGCCATTTGTGGTTAACTATTGAGGAAAATATTCATATATCAAAGAGATACTGAATTTAGTGGTAAACTAAGCTGCTTCTAGCATTCAATGATCAGAAAATAAAGGGAGAGAAAACAGAAAGCTGTGAAATAAGTAAAAAAAAAAAAAAAATCAGGACAGAAAGGATAAAGTGTACTTTAAACTTGAAATATTTCATTGTGTATCTTCTGAAGTTCTGTCTATATCCCACGAGGACCCAGACATCTCTTTGATAAACTATAGATAGAGCTATTATGGATATTATGCTGTAATCTCCCTTGTGTTGTGTCTCTTCAGCTAAGAAAAACAGCTCAAAAGTTATTTGGAAATAAGGAAACTTTGAAACCTTATCCTAGATTGATTACCCTGTGTTTTGAGAAACAGAATCTTTGCTGAGGAATCTTCTACAATCAAATTAGGATATACTTTTGGTTGCCCAATCTGAAATTTCAAATATCCTGAAACAAAATACATCATCCATAGAACTTTTTGTTTTTTCATAAATAAAACATGTTTGCCAAACCCACAGCCAAAAAAGACAAAGATTATTATAAAATAAAAAGTTATTTGCTAATGATAATGTATATGGTAATGTCTTTGTCTTAACTGCTATGTACCGTATTCATGTTGGAAAAAACAGTGTTGTATACTGTAAAGATATATAGTGATTAAATGTAAATTTACAAAATTAGTAAATTAAAAACAGATTATTATAGCTCACATGCCAATTAGCAAATGGATATTTTCACTTATGAGTTTATTAACTGCTTGTTCTGCTCAAAGTTCAGCACATATGGAAGATGATACAACTATAACCACTGGGTGAAGTGACTATGGTCATGCTATATGACCTCTTCGCTTCTCTGTTTCTTTATATATAAAAGGAGAGAGTTTGAAATAAATAAAAACAATGTTTCTTTTCTGCTTTTCAAACTCCAAAAAACCAGAAAGGACCATTTTCTTTAAAGTCAGCTTAAGCTTGGTCTCTAGGACTGGTAATATGGTCTAAAAGAGAATAAATGTGAAAATCCATTTGGAAAGAGGGCTTACAGGGAATCCCTATTACTTTAAAGCAAAGAAAGTTTAGAAACATTAGTCAGGATTTGAAGGAGGAATCTAAGAGGATCTTCTGGTGTTTTGGAACCAAAAAAATGAGTATCATTTATAGCAGGAAATTGGAGACAAAATTTCCCCTCTAAATCCAGCAGACTCCTAATCTTTAAAAATTACTTTGAAAAGGACCCCAGGTTAGCTGAGATATTGGGATCTTGCTCATCCAACCAGAGCAAAATACAGGATGAGATGGGGCAACCTTCACATCTGTAGAGTAGACATCTATCTGGAAATAATTCATTTATCCTTTTTAGAAGCAAGGAGACCAAGCTAACTGCAGAGACTTTTTTTTTCTGCCTCAAAACAAGCAAATAATCCTGTTGTTCATTGATGGAAAATAACCAACTCTGTAAAAATAATAATTAATGTGGTTTATTCTTAAGCAGAATATGAGTGACCTAGGCCCAGAGAGGAGACACAACATGCCTTTCTCAGGGTGATCCGTGTCCACAGAAAATAATCAACTCTAAAAAAATTAATAATTAGGGGGACTAGCAGTTAGTGTAATGGCTATGTCACTGGACTCTTATGTAGTCCACCGTGGTTTGAGTCCCAGATCCGGCGGCTTAAACTCACGCCAGGCGTGTGTGCCTGTGTGCCCAGGATCCCGAGAGGAGAATGGAGGAGAAGGGATTGTGTCGTGACCATCCCCCCTGGGGGGTGATTTCTCGCTTTCTGTCTCTCTGTCTCTCTCTGTCTTTCTGGAGAGTGCACGCGCCCTATAGCAAAAACCTCTCCAAAGAAAAGAAATTAATAATTAATGTGGTTTATTTCCAAGCAGAATATGAGTGACCTAGGCCCTGAGAGGAGGCGAAACATGTCTTTCTCTCAGAGTGATCAGGTACAGGGGTTCCTTTTATTTGATTTTGAGAGCGAGAGACTGAGTTTGGAATTTAGAGAAAAGTTTATCCATTGATCTGGCCCAAAAAGGAGGGGCATGTGGAAGGGGTGGGACTTGTAGGTTATTGGTGTGTTTTATACCTTTTAGGGTAGTAATTGGAAAAGGAAGGTTGCTGAGATCAGAAAGTGATAAGGAGGGTTCATATACATCACAAAGATACTCCAATAATGTGCCAAGGGCAGGATATAAGAAGAATCCTGTTACTAATGGGCCAAAATGGTCTGTCAATATCTGTGGGAGTGAATCCTCCCCCACCCCCACCCCCAGACCTCTGGAAAGGACTTTGAAAAAATAGGAAAAAGCAGTCAGGCTTCTGTCCACATCAGGTACAAGTGTTCCGTTTATTTGGTTTTGAGAGTGAGAGACAGGGTTTAGAATCTAGTGAAAAGTTTTCCCATTAGCCTGGTCAAAACATGTGGGACATGTGGAAGCAGGGGCTTGTAGGTTATAGGGGGGTTTATAGTTTTTTAAGTTGGTGATTGGAAAAGAAAGGTTGCTGAGATCAGAAAAGAATGTACTTTAACAAAGATAAGGAGATTTAATATACCTCACAAAGATCCTATGCCAGGGGCAGGATGTAGGAAGAATCCTGTTACCCATGGGCCAAATGGTCTGTTAATGTTTGTGGGCCTGACTTTCTCCAGGTCCTCTGGAAAGGATTTTGGAAAAGAATAAAAAGCAGTCAGACTTCTGTCCTCATGTTAAATTAATAAAGTGGCATGGGTCAGTTTGATCCTGGGCATAAGCACATAATAGTGATTTGGGTATTTTTTTTCTGGAAATCAATTCTACAACTTTGGGATTAATCAATAAATGAGAAGCCTACAGAAGTTTTGTCACAAAACATACATCTCACAAATCACATTTCAGATTTTATTCAATGCTTTGGGGTTTAGAATATTTATAGAAAATAATCGCATCCAATATTTTCACATGTTGATTCTGAAAATTTACATCATGAAACTACAAGGTTTTAAAAAAATTATTTATGGTGGACAAGTAAAATTTATCATCACATCCAATTCACCAATATATTTACAGTATAAAGGCTTCTATGTTTCAGTAGAACACTGTGTAATGAATCCAATTAAAAAGGAACTTGAACACATACTTTTTTCTGCATATATAAACATCTGCTCTATCTACTTCTGCCTCCTAGAACTGTTTATTTTGCCTCAGCCTTAACCCTTAAAAATAGCAAAAAGAATTCTCCAGCCCTGGAATGTTTATTAATTTAACAGCAGGAGTCA
This sequence comes from Tupaia tana, assembly GCA_026018925.1. NCBI lineage: Eukaryota > Metazoa > Chordata > Mammalia > Scandentia > Tupaiidae > Tupaia > Tupaia tana. Next base: position 13,706,994 of record JAKSZU010000014.1, on the reverse strand, counting down.
AGTTAATCTCCTTCACACCCCATGTTAAACTCACTTTACGCCCAGTGAAGGTATTTTGAAAGGTCTCTTGGAGGGAGAGACGTTGATTTAGAAGTTGGGGTCTCTTGGGTGGCATAAACCATGGGGAGGTGATTCAGAGCTCAGACTAAGAAAGAATTGCCACATTTTTCTGAATCAAAAAGCAGTTCTATTCTAGAGTGACCTTGGGAAAGTCATTTTTAAATTTTATCCTGGGATGCAGACGTACATGAGAAAGGCCAACTGCACTCATTATAAACACCTTGTAAGATAGGCTAAATGCTGCACTGTAATTCCTGTAGCCAGGAGCCCAAGAAAGAGAGTTTCTGTGACCTTTTGAGAATATGCTGTTCACCCCAAGAAGCCAAGAGTAATTAAAACAGAGTTAGCACTTCTCACAGGGGGGATCAATTTACTCTGAATAGCCTAAAGCGATTTATCACTTGTTATGGTTGCCCTGGATGAGGGAGGAGGGGGAGACCCACTGAGGAGAGGTTGGACAGAGGAGCAGTAATCAGAGAAGGAGAAACGAAAATAGAATTGAGAGTAAAGGGAAGAAAGAAGAGAAGGTGGTGGGGGCCTGATGGCACTCACTAGCAATGCCCATGCTTAAAGGCCTAGGAGAGGGCAGGTGGCTATTTCAGTCCGTCCCCATTATGGAAGTTGATCCTAGTGTGGTCCTGAGGAAGGTGCCAGCGCTGGAACTGACACACCACTCCTCGTGTCGTTCTCTTTCTCATGAGTCTACGGTGACTCCCACACTGGATGTTTCTGTTTAGAACCTCTGATGTCCACGTTAACCTTTGTGCTTCCCTCTCGGGATCAGGCTCCCTCCAACTGTCTACTGCAGCCATGATGCTCTCCCAGCCCAGAGCCTCACAGCCAGACCTGCATTTCTTTATGCTTTGGTTTTCTCTCCTGCTCCCTTCCTTTGCACAAATATAAAACATCTCCATTCTCTTAGGTCAAGATCCAATTTATTTCACAATGCTTGTTTACATTGCATAAAGCTTTATACCAGGTGCACTATCACGCCTAAGGCCTTGCCTCCTGGGCCCTTGCCTTTACTTTTCCAGTCCTCATCTATCGCTCCCCATATTTGATCTCTTGGAGCATTCGTTCACTAACTCTGCTCTTCAGAATCAACTCCTACGAATGGGAAGATGTGGTAATGTCCACTTTCAACAAATTCCCTAGGAGAAACTGAGGCATTAAGGTCCTAAGGTGGTAGAATTTTACTATTGTTTATATTGTTTCCTATATGTTTACAGTGATCACGTACACCTTTTAAATATTATAAAAAATTAGTATGCATATTGAACTCCACAGATGGTTCTGCTGATGTGGAAACCTCCGGTCTATATCAGTCATTTGAGCAGTGATTCAGTTGCATTCATTCTTTCATTTACTATCTCTCCAACAGGGTAGAAAAGCACTCAAGATTAAGAGTTGGCTCTGTCCAGTTCCTTTCTCTATGGCAATGACAGGCTCAAAGCAGGGGCTCCCTAAGTACTCAAGGGGGTTGAAATAAACTCTCAAGGAAATAAGAAAAAAATTTAATAAGGACATACAGTACCTTGGAAGAAAGAAGACATCTTTACAGTGCGTGGGTTGAAGTATGTATTCATATGGCAGAAGAATACTCAGGTGACATTATGGACCACAACATGACCACAGAGCAGCTGCAGTGCTCGGCTTCAGGTCTAGAAGAGGAGGATCTTGAAAGGCATCTGTACTCTCGCAGCAAGTAAAAACCAGAAGGTGGTGGCTCACTCTGTTTAACCTGAATCATTCTTAAAGTGGTGTGCTCACTGTAAATTCTATAGCTAAAGAAGAAATTGAGCAGTTGGAAAATGTTAAAAGAATCTGAACTCTCATACACTGCCAGTATGCATGTAAAGTGAGGCAGCTTCTTTGGGAAAGAGTCCACTGTTCTCCAACAAGTTAAACACAGAGTTACCCTGTGACTTAGCAAATTCACTGCTGGGTATACGTCCTGGAGAACCGAAAGCACATGCCCATACAAAGACGTGTACACCAACAGGCATGGCAGCATTACCACTATAGCCAGTCGATCAACAGAAAGCAAGAAATGCAAACAATGAAATGTAATTTGGCCCTACAAAGGAATGAAGCACTGATCCTGCTTCAACCAGGATGAAACTTGAATGAATGCTCAGTGAGAGAAGCTGAGCACTGGCAGCCATTTTGTTGTCTGAGTCCACTGGGCAAATTGACAGTCAGAAAGGAGATTAGAGATTGTGGGGTCAGGGTGTGGGGGAAATGGGAAGGTCATGCAGTTCTGTGAACATGCTAAAAATTATCTAATTTTATACTCTAGGAGGATATATTTATGGTATGTTATAAATAAAAATATTGAAATAAATTATATTTCAATAAAGTTTTATTAAGTAAAACAAGATAGAAAGGAATCAAGGGGAGAGATGGGAAGGAAGGGAATGTGGGCAGCAGGATACCTGAAGAATGAAAACAAGATAGGAGACAAGAAAGTTTTACTAAGGGCTGCCTTTTGAGGCATAGTTGGCTTTTTAAAGGTTTTTGTTTTACTGAAAAAAATAATGCTGAGTAGCTGAGGATAAGATTGAAGTGCATTGATTATCATATATATGGGGTTTTATTAAGATATGAGCTTTTCCTACCAAGGAAAATCAGAATAAAAGGCATTCACAGCTCCCTTTTTGGTAGAGTTAAATAATGCTTAGAATAGGTTTTCTCTGGGCAGGACAGTTTTGTGAGAGACCTTCCTTGAGAGAGAGAAATAAATTAAATGACCTTTCATGCTCTGTACTCTTTTTTTCTCTCAGAAAAATGTTAAGCCTCAACATTCAATCCAACATACTGCCCTTAAAGCATTGGTCTTGGTGAAATAATAAAGAAGACATTTCTGTTTCTTGAGAAGTTTAATTTGGTGACTATATGCAGTCATAAGACACATTCCTCTTAAGACTTTAGAATTCTTCTCCTCCAAGCAGTTATCATTGGACTAAAGACAAACAAACACCTCAAAGTTGTACTTGCAGTCGATTATTTCACCATGTGTAAAGGAAGTAAATTCAGGTCACGTGTAGCTACCTCTACACATGTTATTAATATGAATACATAGAAGGTACTTGGATTGGTTAATAGTCTTAAAAACTCTGTAACCTTTGATTCAGATTTATTTGAAAAATAAAATGCTATCATTTTCACTCATATTTTTCAGAGACAAAACCATCTCTTCTAAGCCCCCATTGTTTCCCAATGTCCCTACTTTAGGAATCAACAAATAACTGTGTTGGGTCCACTCAGCATAATCCTCCTCCAGGACTCAGGCCCCTAAAAACTAGAACAACTGAGAGACGTGATTAGAACAAGGAAGTTTCTCAATCTTGTCACCAGATTAGATTAGATCCTCTCAAACCATTATTCTCTGGCTACATTGGGCGGCTCTTCATTTTATGCAAATTCTATGCCAGTATTAATGTTCTTTGTTTCACAGTCATACCTGTTCAACAATATCCATTCATGGAGCAAACATAGAAATTGAAATATTCCTATTTTTGCTGAGTAATGTAAATGTCCATGTCCAAATCCTCACATGTCTTTAAGCCAACTACATGTTTAGGGAATAATGGATTTCTGTGGTCCAAAGACCAGGTCGTGTTAAAATTTGATTTATTGAGAACATGGAGTAAAGGGAATCCCCACCAAGACAGGAAGCACTTCACTTCCCAGGAGGAGATTCTGCTCCGTCCTTGCTAGGCCAGGGCATGGTCAAACTGCCCTTTCTCCAGGCCTTCAAGTCCATCAGCCCAGGTCGAGGTGGGCATGCTCCGATATGGGTCCAGAAGAATACGGAAACACCTGACGATGAGGATACCCAAGAAAATAAACAACAAAATCACAAAAACGAACGTCGTTTTCTGCTCCAGAGACATGCTAGAATCAGATGACAGGTTTCCGAGAGGCACTAGGGGTGAGGGGATGGGCTGCCCCCCATCCATCGTCCAGGGAAGCCAGAGCACAGGATCTCCAGGTTTCGTTCTCTTCCATTATCGGCCTGCAGAGATCATGTTGGCTGCACCCTGGAGAGCTTGAGTTATCTGTTGGGATAGGGAAAAGGAAGGGAAGTGATGACTATTAAATAACACCTTTTTCTAGAATTACAGTCATGTTTACCAGAGAGATTAAATCTGTAAACTAGCCTTCATTTCACCAGAGATGCTTAATTCTGTATAATTATAGGGAAGAATATTTCACTCTTGCGTGAAATTACCAAACCATCCTTAGAATGGCCACCTGCGTCTGGGCGGGATGGGCAGATAACGCAACTATCACATAGAAGATGAGAAATGTCCAAGGTAATGTTGATCTCAGGGGTGCTGTCAACTGGACATCCAAACTCAGCCTCCCCTGCTGCTTCCAGATCCCTTCCTATAATGTTACTCGCCCATGATTATTATTTTTATTTTTGAGAGGTTTTTGCTATAGGGTGTGTGTGCTCGCCAGAAAGAGAGACAGAGAGACAGAAAGCGAGAAATCACCCCCCAGGGGGCGGATGGCCACACCACAATCCCTTCTCTACACTCCTCTCGGGATCTTGGGCACGCACATACATGTGTCCAGCATGAATTTAAGTCACCGGGTCCAGGACTCCAATGCAGTCAACTACATGGGAGTCCAGTGAAATAGCCATTACGCCAACTGCTGGTCTCCATTATTACTTTATTACCATTATTATTTTTATATTTTGCCATAGGGCATGTGTGCTCTCTGGGGAGAGACACAGGGAGAGATAGAAAGAGAGGGAAAGTGAGAAAATCATTCCCGGGGGGAGGGCTATACTTCCATGTTTTCTCCCCCATTCTCCTCTTGGGATTTCAGGCGCACACACGCACATACATAACATGACTTTCAAGCCACTGGGTCCAGGACTTGAACTGTGGTCGGCCATGTGGGAATCCAGTGCCTTATCCACCATGCTGCCTGCTGGCTCCTACTCTCATATCATTCTTAGAATGGTACCATCGAATGAGTACCAGCTATGTGACAGGACTGTGGCTAAACTTGACAGACATAGCGACTCTACTATAAGCTCCATGAAAGCAGGGGCCTTTATAAGCCCCAGTGAGAGGAAACTGAGGGTAGAAAAGGTGCTCAACATAGATGCTCTCTCAGGGTCCGCTGAGTTTGGGGCTCAGGGCTCCACTCTACTGCTGATGAGAGAGGAGCCTCAGAGCAGTCGCTGGGCTGCAAAAGAGCAGAAACAGGAACGGCTGCGTGTCTCACAGTGCCATAAGGATGAATGCCTGTGAAAACCATGTGAAAAGTGGACAAAGAAAAACACACGAGTGCTGCTTCACTGAGACACTGCTAAGGGAGTTAGAGCTCTGCTGTCTGCTTCCTGAGTCAAGAGACAAGGGGGATATCAGGGACTCCCAAACCATCAAGTTACTGCTGCTTTTACTTTTTTCTTCAGAAAGCAAAGGCCAGGTTCAATACATGACCCCAAGAAGCACCGAGAGAATTGAGCTAGGGAAAAGGAATTCGATCGACTGCATATTTTTAAAAGACAATTTTCCTTACAAAGGCTTGCCACCATTTAAAAACCATTTGGTGAGGAAGAGAGAGGAAAGGGTAAGCTATCGCCATTTCCAGTTTACTGGAGGGAAAAATTGAGGTATAGGAATATAATTGTTTGTTTTTAAAGGCATGCCACAGAATATGTAAAGGTCATTAGAAGATTCAGATACTCTACTAAATTTATTTCATCAAATGTTGTGATGAAAAGTATCTATTAGACATTATGATATGGAGAAAATCAGATGACATATTTATTATTAATTTGTCTATAAGAAAAACTACATAGTACAGTAGTTAGCTCTGGAAACTAACATGGTTGAAAAGAAACTATGCTCCAAGAAAATAAGCAACCAAATAAAAATATAAATTATGACCTCAAAGCAACATTTCTTCATTTAATATATAACCATTGACTTCAAATACAGCAGTAGAAATCATAACAGTTTGCATCCATTTGGACATATCAAAGTTTTTCAAAGCACAGTTTAAGAAGCAAATTAAAAAGAACCTTGCAACTGGGCGGAAGGAGTTACCAATTTGGGGGTAATAGATCCTTTTTGCAACTCCATCACTAATTTTTTTTAAAGGCCAGAGCAGTTACAAGGTTTATCTACAATTTTTATTTATTTTAAATAACATTGAGATAAAATTTGACTGTATTTTTAAAAAGTAAACTTATTAGGAAAATAGAGGATGTTAAATTGTGTTTGCCTTGTTTGCTTTTATATTTTTTTAAAAGTTTACTCATTTATTTATTCTACAAGCGAGAAAAAGACAGAGAGAGTGATAAACGGACAGGCAACTCTAAAAGGGTCTTCCTACCATGATCCAGATTATGGACACGCATGCACCTGGCACCTTCAGGAAGGTCTCTGGACATGGAAACTAGAACCTTCCCATGTGGGTCAGTCTTACAGAGAATTGCATCACTCTTGCACCATTGGCCCCTGGTTGGCTTATTTTTAAGCACCCTCCCAGCCTTGGTATTGATCTCACCAGAGGTGGAGGGGAAGGAGGCAGGAAGGGTGGCCAGAGCCTCCAGTGCAGCCTGCCTTAGCACATCTGAGTAAGGCCATCTGTATGCACCCAAAATACCCATAGTCCACTCTGTCATGCCAAATATAAAACTCTGAGGGCTGGGCCAAAGGAAAGCCACTGATGATAGGGAACAGATGCCTAAGCTCTCCCTGACATGTTCCCTCTTGCCTTTTCCTGTCCTACTGAGGGTCTGCACTCTTTCTCGCTTTGACCCGTCCTCTCCTCGCTGGCTTCCTAGAATTCCATGCTACATCCATTTCTCCTCCAGCCCAAATGAATCTACAGTGTTCTGTTTCTTTATTTAGTCTGTTCTCAGCAGAGTAGAGACAGGTATGCATGTTCACAAAGTTCTTTATGAAAACGTTATAAAATGTTTTTTTAAAAAGGGATATATATGTGGGAACTTCAAAATGTTTTGTGGAAAATGGAATTAAAGTACAAGTTTATTGTGGTATGAAGAACACTTAAATTCATGTGTAGTTTTTTTTTTTTTTTCGTAGTATGCATTTTCTATGAACTTTTCCAAGACCCCTCATAGCTGAAGCAATGATTATTAACTATATACATTTACAACCTAAGGATTTCTGGATCTGTGAAGTACAACGACAACAGGGAAGAACTGGGTAGAGAGCCTTCTGAGTCTATGAGAATGAACCCCTGGCCTCAAGCTGACTGAGAAGTGTAGCAATGCCTCATTCAGCCCCTCCCTTACTGCCTCAGGATTCTGCTTGAGCAAAGCCACTTTGACACCCAGGGACAGTCTTCTGAAGCCTCCTCCATACAAAGCAGAATATCAGATCCTTTTCTTGTGGGTCAGCCTCTCCTATTTCCTAGACTTCACCCGTAACTCAGGATTTAGACCCAGTGCAGCATTTATCTGGGGCCACAGAGACGGGCCACCATTTCAAGAAGCCTCAGTTAATAACCTAGTCACCCTGATTCAGATTGTCTGCCACATTTTCAATCTCTCTACATATGACTCTGGGCCCCACTTCTCCACAGGGACATCAACTATTAGAATGATTTAAAAATTAGTTTTAATTTGTAATTTTACTACTCTAATCAAAAGGCAAGATGAAAAGATAAAATGAGATTTCTTTGCAGGTTGGTCACATGTTTTAAGAGGTCTGCTGGGACCAGCAAGTGGCATGTTGGTTAAGGTGTTGGACACTCCCACAGGGCCAACCACGGTTCTAGTCTTGGACCTGGTGGCTTGCTTTCTCATTCTTTCTCTCTTTCTCTGGTCAAATTAAAATAAATTAATGAATAAATAAAATTAAATAAATGATCATTTAAAAAAAGAAGTCCGTTAACGTATGTCTGTTTTCTCCAAATCCTTCATCGTCAACCTCTTTCAGATATACCAAAGTAATGATGAGCAAATAGAGGTGAAAGAATTTTGAAAACTCTACAGTATGTTGTAGATTACTAAGTTCTTCTCTCCTGGCTGACTGTGGTACCTGAGTTCTTTTGAAAAAAAAAAAAAAAAAAAAAAAATATATATATATATATATATATATATATTTTTTTTTTTTTGTTGTTGTTGTTGTTGTTGTTGTTGTTGTTGTTAAATTACCAAGGCCTCCCATTAAGTTTTAATATTTTGTCAAGGAAAGGGTTACATTGTTGTATTACATTTTGTCTGTGAGGACTGTTCCCACTCAAAGGAGGAGAAAATTTGGTAGATAGAAAGGAGATTGAAAGAAGATCTTACAGGGCCAACAGGTGGCATGGTGGTTAAGGTCACTGAACTCCTAAATGGCCGACCACAGTTTGAGTCCTGGACCTGGTGGCTTGCTTTCTCACACTCTCTCTCTCTCACTCTGTCCCTCTCTGGTCAAATTTAAATAAGTAAATAAATAGTTAAATAAAATAATTACTATTTCTCTTTTTGAGAGGTTTTTGCTCTAGGGCATGTGTGTTTACCAGAAAGACAGAGAGACAGAGAGACAGAAAGTGAGAAATCACCCCCAGGGGGGATGGTCATGCCACAATCCCTTCCCCTCCATTCTCCTCTCAGGATCTTGGGCACGCACGCACACGCGCCTGGCATGAGTTTATGCCACCATGTCCAGGACTTGAACTGCAATCAACTACATGGGAGTCTAGTGACATACCCATTATGCCAACTGCTGGTCCCAATAAAATAAAATCATTCTTAAACAAAAGAAAGAAAGAAGGGCTTCTTGCTAGAAGTGAGGGGCTGCTAGAAGGATGGGGGGACAGAAATGGTTGCCCTGAGGAGGTGGCCCAAGAGAGCCAGGAGGATGGAATGAGGATGGTGGATAGAGACAGGAAGATCAAGAGCTGCTTCTAAAGGGATGAAGGGATAAAGAGATTCAGAAACAACTGTCAGCTATTTCACAATGTTGCCCGGGACTGATGGAAATCCTGGAAGAGCCTGCTTGATTTTAAACCTGCAATCAGCTAATCAATAATTTACACATTTAGAAAGCTCAACAGCATCTTTAAGTTGAAGGAAGCATCAGATATAATAAGAGGGAGGAAGAGAACTAAATTTAATTATTTGACCACAGCACAAAAATATTCAAAGACATCTACATTTTAAAAATGTGTCTTAGAGTAAAATGTCCCTTTTTGGGTAAAAATGTTTTTTTGGAAACATTTATGATGGTTTTTCACTGAAGAGTGAAATCTTTCATTTAGATAAACAGTGAAAAATCTAGGTAAGAAAATAATTTCAATACATTTTGACCCAAGCAATCATAAGTCTTAATGGTACCAAGCGGAAGTTATCTAAAGTACATTGAAGGGCCATAGTTACTCACAGCGTATTTTAATCCCGATTGGCTTTTCCCATCACGCAGGTCCTCTGTCTTCCCTTTGCTAGGTCCATTGGTGTGTGCTTAGGAAGTAAAGTCTAATTTTATTACTGGGCCAAGAAAACCTTAATTAGAAGATACCCTTTTCAAACATCACATAACAGATCCATTTTCGCAAGTCAAGCTCCCAGGACTCCGTGATATTGACAATGCGTAAAACACCCTGAATGACTTATGAAGCCCAGCGTGAGCCGTCCATGTTCACCAGCGCCATTTGCACTGTCAGCTGCTCCCTATAGTTTTCATCATCTTCAAAGTGGCCTTCTCTCCCTTCGCCCAGTCTTCCTCCATACCACGGCTGATCTCTCTCTAAGCCCAGATTGTACCACTCCTCCCCTCAGAAAACCTGGGTACCCAGAGTCTATGGCTCATCAACCCTCTTGGGAGCCTGATGCCCCAACATTTTCTGGATGACAAATTAGGACATACTCTAACAGGGGAATTTTGAAAGATACGAATTTGTTTTCATAGGTTCATAAAGAAACAAACATCAAATCAGCATTTGGATTCCAGTAAAATGATCAATCATTGAGCAAGGTAAATGTCCACGCAAGTGAGTCTGGGCACACCTGAGGCGATAGTCTTAATTTTGTCTAACACCTGCTGTTGCTTGAACATCTCCAGGGGCCCCTCCTCAGAGGGTCATCTCACCTCCCCCTTCCCACCTGTGGATTTCTCCCCCTCCTCCAGGGCCCACACCAAATCCCTCCTCCTTGACCGGCTTTCCCTGCCTCCCTTCATCAACACTGGGTGCTTTCTACTCCCCCTCTAGACAACCTCTGCTACCTCAGCAGCTCTGATTATGGGCAGGCCTCGAGGGATTTGTCTCCTTGCCCTCAGTAAACAGCAAGCTCCCTGAGGGATTTCTTGCTGTTCTGGGATCACTGCTTCTTTAAATACGGGTTGAATCAGATCTCAGCCCCCTTGCAGGCTAAGGAACAGAATTTAAACTTCAAGGAGCAGCTAACTGATGCAGAAGAGAAAAATATCTTCATTGGGGTGTCAAACCGTTGTGTCTGAAATACGTCTTGTTTCAAAGAATCACAGATAGTTCAAGCCACAAGGTACTTTAATAAACACAGATCTTGTCATTTGAAAAGCAGTAAGTTACTTGGTTTTTAAAATGTTCCTTGGCTCAGTGCTGGTGTGTAGGATCTGAGATGTAATCATCAGCCAGAGATAGGCAGTGACTCTTCCACTTAAGAAGTCAACCCTCTCTTACCTAATCTACTTTCTGGTGGGGGAAGGACAGCCATTTAAAAGATCCTGAATCCAAATGTCTTACATGGAAACTATTAATGTCAACATGTTCCCTTCTAAGGCGTGGGTCCCTTGGACATTTTATTTTATTAGCATCTCATTATTCAATTTCACAGTAAGGAAAAATGTTTTCTCTAAAGAAAATACATCTTAAGGCAATGACATGCTTCTTTTCCTAGTTTTAAAGTGACAGCAACAGACTCAGTTCAGTGCCTCTGGCCCCTGGTTCTACAGAGCCATACATGGTCACGTGACTCTGTGGCCTTGCTTTTGTGGTCGTCGACTCAAGTGCTCACCCTCCTGCAATGCTCGTGATGATCACAGTCGTGAGGGTGGCAGGACGTGAGTCCTGCCCAGCACATAGTAGGTGGTCAAGAAATAGGTGGTGACGAATGAATTTTTCCTCTTTCTGCCATTTTTGTGCGAAATGATGTTTGCTTTGGATTTCTGTTATGCAAATAAACATGTGGAAATGGAGATAATACATAAACTGCCCAGAACCATAAAAACCAGATACCTGGACCAGCAGTTAGCGTAATGGCTATGTCGCTGGACTCCCATGTAGTCGACCACGGTTTGCATCCCGGACCCCGTGGCTTAAAACTCACACCGGGCGCGTGTGCGCGTGTGCCCAAGATCCAGAGAGGAGAATGGAGGAGAAGGGATTGCAGCGTGGCCATCCCCCCCCGCCCCGGGGGGTGATTTCTCACTTTCTGTCTCTCTGTCTCTTTCTGTCTGGTGAGGGCACGTGCCCTATAGCAAAAAACCTCTCAAAAAAAATAAATAAATAAAAATAAAAAACAGATACCAAAGGAGCCTCCCAAGGATGCTGGATCCTGACTTTTTCTCAGGCATGTTGGAATGAGTTAAAAATTGTCACCCCTCAGCTGTTAATGGCATGTAGGGTACAGTTAAGCAGTTCTGTCTGTATTTTAAGTACTCCTAAACCACATAATTACCAGACCTAATTTTTTTAAACTTTGAGGCCAGAAACCTAGTTATGTGACTTGACATATTTTTAAAAGGAGGTGTAAAAACAGCCCGTCCATTAAGCAAGAGTACTCACAGGCGTGTCTAGTTTATGCTCAGGTGTGACGGACAGGACACCTTGTCCTACAAAGACATCCTGTGTGTACTTATTTATATTTATCTGGACAGCTAGTGAGACCAGTCTGAAGACTGTAACAGGAAGAGAGTTGACTGACTAGACAGGACTGAATTTGCAGCGCCTGGCGGAGACAAACTTACTCAAGTGCTGCATTATTCTGCAACCGTTATGAAGCTGACTGCTGAAATGTCAGCCTGCTTTCAATGACTGAAGTCATACATACCCGCAGACTGAGGCTACATAGAATCTCTCTTTACTTTTTGAGCTAAAGGAAGCCTCAGCTGCATTCCTGTTTATAACTGGAGTCCCTCAAGGTACACCTCACTCTCTGACCCACTCATCCACCCCAGCCATGCGGAAACCTCCCAGGCTCTTATATACCTCCCTCCACAATGATAAGCCCTGCACGTAAGCCACCTCAGCTAAGGAACTGAATTCCTATATAAGCAAAAGTTACCCCCTTGTAAATCTTTTGAGAATTCTGTGTATTAGCCTGGTGGATAGTAACTTGCAGGACATACACCCAAAGACACAGCATGTTGCAATATACATAAATTCAAAGAATTTGTGGCCCTTTAAGTGACCAGCCAAGAACTTCAGGTAAAGATTCTTGACTCTGTCTAGGTACTGCATACATTTTAGAGCCCCTAAGCCCCTCATTTGGGGCTCACGTAAATACATGATAATGTTTATGTGTGTGTGTGTGTGTGTATATATATATATATATATATATATATATATATATATATATATGTATTCCAAATACAGGCTTATTGTTCTAATACAATAGCCCTGATGCTTCCAAAATCACAGGACAGCTAAGGGTGAATGTTATTTTAAACTCTCAAAAAATAGACCCAGGGTTACTAGAAAGCCCAAATGGTTAGAAAACCATGTGAGTGTGGCCAGCTACTGATGTCAACAGGCAGTTCTGGAACTGTTGCTAGCCCCCATTGCCACCAAGGAGGTCTGTTCTCTGCTCGTCCCCGAAACAGCAGTCTGCGGACCTGTCCGCCTCGGCTCGGGAGAGGACCCTGTCATTCTGACTTACTGCTGCTTGTCAGCTCTGGACAGCAGGAGATCTTTCTCTTCACAACGAGCCTTGACCTCAACTTTACTTCTGTCCTGTCTTCCTCTTCCTCCAAACACCTGCTCAAAGAGTTTGGAAGGGACTGCAGGGCGAGGCTACAGCCTAGCTGAGCACGTCAGGAAAACACCACGAGGGTGTCCAGTCCATAACTGGTGGGTGTCCAGTCCGTACCCAGTGGTATCAAAAGACGCCATTAATGAACTAGAACTTCTAACTTTAAACAATAACCCCGCTGTGCTAGTCGGGTTTTCTTTCTCTTTCCTGTGTGTTTCATGGGGAGAGAGACTGCTTGCTGATACCCCAAAGGCTAGTGCTGTACGCTGCTTGCCACCCGGGAGCAGTCAGCACTCCCATCGTCAGTGGTTCAGTTCTGATCCCTTGTAAACAAGTCAAAATATCCTGCTTACGATTTGGAAGGTGGAACGTTTTAGGTGAATGGAAAAAAAAAATACTGGAATGGGCAAACAGCTTTCAAAAATAATTTACTGCAGCTTGGGGGGGGGGGGGGGGGAGTCTGTTTCACTACCTCTCTATCCAGTATCAGTAACATTATCAACTTAAGCATGCTGTAAAAACAAAGGCGTTATTACATCTTACCCCATCATATTAACTTGACCTAGCAACTGTTTCATTAGACTTTTTCTAACAGCTAGATCTAAATTCAGAACTTGGATCCGAAAGCCATCTAAGCAATTATTGTTCATGCATAAATTGTAAAGTTAGAGGAAAGCAGCTCATTAGCCCATCAGAGAGGCAGTTTGGTCCAGTACCTGGATCTGGTCGAACAAACACTTGATTCATCTCCTGCTGGAACAGTTACAGGTAGTTACCGGCCTCTTCCGTGTCCATTCCTCCCGGCCAAGCTGTGTGGAAGCCGTGGACGGTGGTGCCTGTGAGCAGCTGATGGCACACCCCAGATCTAAAGCTGTTGTTTCAGGCTTAGAAACTTCCCATTGAAACCCCGAGTTAAAGGAGCATCGTCTTCCTGTGTGAGGCATCATTAGCGGCCAATACAGCTGCTTCTTTGAGGCGAGCCATGATTTCAGTTCTGCCTCAGCAACTCTTCAGAGGATTCTGCTTCAGTGAGTAGAGGCAGTATCCTAGCAGTGTGTCTGAAATCATCTTCAAGAAAGCATTAACATTCAAAAGGAGTACAGGGGAAAACATCACTGGGCATTCCCATACCTTTTCAAAATCAAAGCCATAAATCTACCAGGGCTCTGTCTTCTCTATTGATTGTTGACACTATTCCTCTTTGGGGATGTCAATTAGCACCTTGCCGCAACAGCCTCCATATTGATTGTGGTTTATGACCTTCAGGCCAACTCAATTAATGGGAAGACTTCTAGGGAAGGGCATCAACTTAGCATTTGGGAGATGAACAAAAGACTCTTTTTCCTGAAGAAAACTAAAGTGACCTTTCAGAAAAGCAGCATTTGGGACATCAAAGAGGAGAGGACAATTAAAAAAAGAACAAAATCATATTTTCACCACCTGTTTGTGAATTTTCTAGGCTGTTGGTTGCCAGATTCAGGGTCCCTTTGGCCAACCTAGAAAACTGTGGCTTTGGCTGGTCCCCAACACACACAGGTCACTTGAGAGCCTTTGATGAAAAACCACAGTATAGACCTTGGTCGAAAGAAAGTTTTTCTTATTCTATAGCTCCTAGTTACATGTCGCAGTACTTAAATTACTTTCCTTGGATATAATACCTAAACAAATTTTGAAAATATTTTAGGATAAAACCCTTCTATTAAAAAAAAATGTTTCTCTGGAAAGAATTCAGCATAATCTTTAAGATAGAACATCCTTGTTTTTGGCAACTCACCATTCTCTTTGTTGAAGTGGAAGCACAGTTAGCAACAACACGCCCACCCACCAAATGATGGGGTGCATGATATTTAAAGCTACCTCCGACTGTGCCTGTCAGCTATGCTGTCTCCTCAGCCCTTGTAAGAAGCAGACCATTCCAGAGTAACTCCAGGAGACCGGAACAGAGCTCATTTTCCAAGAGGAAAATCTCATCTGCTCACAACAGGCAATGCTGACTAGGCCCCAGACCCAGGAAGACCTGTTAAAGTCAAATGCTAAATGTTAGGACCTAATGTTAGAATCCAATGCTAGGCATCAGAATTCAACCTCAGGAGAACATGAAAGTTCTTTCCCCATGTGTTTTGCTGATTTTTAACTGAATTTCCTTTCCAGTTAGTGTTACTCTATTTACACACACACACACACACACACACACACACACACCATGAAAACATGTGACAAGTAAATGCCACAGAGCACTATGATTCAGTACTAACTGGTATCTCTGGTGCTTTCAGCTGACAGGCATTGCTAGTCAAGGGAGCGCTGGGTCTTGGCCATGCCGACAGAGTGTGGCTCAGGAAATACCTCAGTCCACCCTACCTGTGTAGACATCATACCACGTGGTGAGAAAGTATCGCCGTGAGAAATGAACCTAGTTACTTCAGCTTGCCCTGCCAGAGAGGCCTCCTTGGGTATTGTGTCTGAGTATAGTCTCATAGAGTGGATGGGAACTTGAGAGGACCCGTGGCTGTCCTCTAGCTATCTGCAGGCTGAAACCATCCCAGAGAGATGAGAGCCTGGCCTATTTTTAAAACTCGCCGAGGAAGTAGATTCCATACCCCCCACCCCCACCACACACACACACACACACACACACACACACACACACACGACCTCTGTTGAAAACAACTCCTCCACTGCTTACTTTGTCCAAATGGATTGGCACATTCCTTTTCATTCTGTCCTTGCTGCAAACAGCCAGTCATGAACCACCATAAAATCTTGTTAGACTGTTCTTATCTCCCCAAAGGAGCTGAACCTAGATAAACCAAAAAATATTTGGTGCTCTGGAGTTACTCTTGGAGTTACTCTGGAGTTACTCTTGGAGTTACTCTTGGAGTTACTCTTGGAGCCAGTTACTCTTTTAAAGGTCATTATTCTTAGGATTGTTGAAATCAGCCCTTCCCACTGAGTGGCTATATTATGGAAATGATTATGAATTCTGAAACAATGAATAAAAATTTACCAAAGTTTTATTTGAATATCTATTTCATCGTGGGTCTTTTTTCGTTGCCTTTGATAATCTTTATAACTCTTTTCTGAATTCTTCCCAACATTTCCACTCTCTAGCACAGCTTTGAGTAGGGAGTCTAGAGGCTCAGCCCGGTGGTTCTCTCGGAACCAGATTGAACTGCAGTGCTGAAGCCATAAGGCCGACTGTGGGTCTGGATACCCAGTACACTTGAAAATACCGTGGGTACATGTGTGCCTGACCAAGATCCTGGTGAGCTGGAGCCCAGGGCAGGGAACCTTGGCATGATGAGACTGTGTGAAGACATCTCTCTCGCTCTCTCTCTCACATGCAAACATTCTATCATGAAAAAAATGAAATAAACTTAAACACACACACATGCCTCTTTAAATAAAGAGTCTAAAATGCCACATAGAGCTGTGTAAAGCTCAGACTCACATGTAATTGAGACAAAATAAAAGAATTCATAATACATAAATGACTATGTATGCTTCTACCTACCTATCTGGATCCCAGGAGTAATCGTGGGTGCTAATGTGGTCTTTCTCTTTAACCACACAACATTATGAGTTAACATTAATTACAAAACTATTTTAAGAAATTTTCCTACATTCTGATTTAAGACTTATCCTTAACATCCTTTAATTTTAAATCCTTTCCTACATGACTAGTAATGCACTTTTACAGAAAGAATTAGACAATGTGGAAAAAAAAACAAAACACTTCATAAACCGTCAGACTTTATGCCAATGCAAATATGTGTTATTATTATTACTATTGTTTCTTTCTGACTCTGCCTAATACTCACAATAATATGACATCAATTCTCAGTATAAACTTCAAAATATAAACACGTTGTGGGGCGTGGTGGTGCCCACTCCATGGAAAAATATAAACACGTAGTTATTACCACTAGACTCCTTGTAGCAGTCTTTTTTCCTCCATGTAGGTTCTTTCTTTCACTTGTTCAAGAAACAGTCTCTAAATTCACATTCAATATCATATGTCTCTGTGCTAACTGTCGCAAAGAAGAGACAGGAAGGGTGTTGGGTCTCTGCTTGAGTTTGCTCAGATGGCACGTGGACAGCTCTAGGAGGCTTACAGATAGTGGCCCAGAAGAGCTCAACTTCCCCATTATGTTCACTCAGTAGACATCTGAATTCTGTCCTCACCTTTCCGAAGGTCACCAGTAGCTTCTAATTGCCTCAAGCTAAAGAACCCTGATATTATTAATCTTCCCCGCTTTCTGGCAACATTGAATATGGGTGACCGCTCACTTGAGGAAGGCTCAGAGAAAAGAATACATGGATGAATAAATGCCAGGAGCTGATTCTCAGCCCTCAGGCCTCCTCTCCCTTAGTACCTCTTCTTTTTTTATCCTCTCTTCTGCTTCCGAGGCCAAGCCAAATGTAGCTCATGCAACTACCAGCAAATGTGAAGTGAGTGTGGAGGATCAGCTCCGTGGTAAAGCTATTGCATCTCAAGAAGCCAGATTCCCTTGGGCCAGCAGGTAGCCTGGTGGTTAAGGCACTGGATCCGACATGGCCATCTTTAGAGTTCGAATCCTAAACCCAGCTTGATAAATCATGCCAGGCACATGTGTGTGCATGCCCAGAATCCTGAGAGGAGAGTAGAGAAGAAATTGTGGCATGGCTATTCCCCCAAGGGTGGTAATTTTTCACTTTTTCTCACTCTTTCTCTGATGAGCACACAAGCTCTGTAGTAAAAGCCAGATCCCACGCAGCAACTGTGGTTTGAATCCCTGGCCTTGTCCTAAAAAATAAAATGAAACAAAACAAACAAACACCAGCACGTGAGTACCCACTATCTGATGAGCCAGAAGCCTGGAGAAAGGGACTTGGGGTGTGACAGACCCTGGGGAGGGTGCTTATCTATTTCTTTCACTCTCTTTCTCTTTTACTTTAATTTGTGCATTAACACACTCTATCATGAATAAAGAAAGCATTTTGTTTTTGTTTTACATGAGAGAGGGAGAGGCAGCAGGCTAAGATATGTGATAATTACCCCACTATTTTTAGTCATAAAAGAGTGAAAGTCAGTTTATATATATTATTTTCTACTTTTTCTGTCTCCTTGTTTTAAAAACAATGACTACATCATGTAATATAAAGCTTTGCTTAAAAAAATCAAGATGAGTTCTAGTTCTAATATTCCTCTGATTCGCCAGGTCTAAGCTTATTTATCCACTCAGCTATCTTCACAGGTCAGTGAACAGTCCAAGCACAAGGGAACAGTGGGGAGGTTTAATAATATTCACACCAAGCCTATAAATTAGGATCTATATTTCAGCATTATTAAAAGAAAGCAGGTTAAAGTCCTACAGCAGATTGGCAGCCTCCTGGTTTGAGCTTTTCTTGAATGTGTTTCTGTACACATCACTCTGGGTTACGCTGAATGCTCGATTATTAGAAGCCAATGAATCTAAAACATAGAAGTATTTGAAATGATGATGAGAAACAAGTGATGCCCACAATTCCTCAGAAATGTACTTGCAAGACACAGAACACTAATGGAATTGAAAACTTGCAAGGGTTATAGCTTGCCCTGCAAATTTAACTGTTCATCCTTTCTTATATAAGTAACAATAATAAAGCATATAGAATGGAAATGCATCACGTTGATAAAGAAGCTGATCTCGGGGCCAGTAGGTGGCATAGAGGTTAAGGCAATTGGACCCCATGTGCTAGCTTCACAGTTCGAGTCCCAGATCCATGAGCACACGTGCATAGGTGCCCCAAATCCTGAGAAGAGAATGGAGAAGAGATTGCAACATTCCTTCCCTTCTGGGGAGCAATTTTCTCTCTCTCTCTCTAACAAGCACATGTGCCCTATAGCAAAAATAAACAAACAAGATCATCTCCAACCCTAAGGAGGTACAACTTCACAGAATAAACAGCAGTTGTTCTATTTAGACACATTATTTGCAATCTGTTAGTTATTAATTCCAATTACAGAATGAAAGTATAAGAACATCACTATGGATTATTCACTGTTCAAAGAAAATCCTTTGCAGTTAACAGCCTGGTGGGTAAATTTGTTCTTTTAAAGTGATTTGTACAATAATAACAGCTTTCTTAATGGCTTCGGAATACTTAATGCCTTTAAGATGTCATATAAAGTGCCAGTTAGAGTTTCATACAAACTGTCCCTCTAAATTTTTACTCTGTTATTTGGTAACTGTTCTTTCTGTTCAACTGCAGCATTTTTGAAAGGAAACCATATTGCATGAACACTGAGGATTGGGTAGCCTGGAACATTGAGATGATTGGAAAAAATGAAATAGAATGTACCTGGGAATAACTGACCTCTTAGCCTGACTTTAATATCTGACCAAATGCTGGAACTGAAAATCTTGCTACTGAAAAATCAATTTGAGTACACCCAAAGGAGAAAAAGAAATCCTAAGAAGCAGTTTTTGAAAAAATGCTTGTTAAAAAATACATTAAAAACTAATCTCAATTTCTGATATTTAGGCCCATAGAAGAGGTGGAAAGAAGGTTGAGGACATGGTAATAAATGGACATTGTGATAAAGAGTCATTGAATGCAAATCTCAACTGCCTCCGTGCTACGTCTATAGATGATGAACTCAATTGCTGCTTGCAAAGATCCGTAAGTTTACAAACATTTCAGGATTTCAGTGGCAACAAGCAAGTTTCAGTTATGTAACATATTGGTAAACTAGGTCGATATCAAGGCTACATTTTAATTTTCCAGTTCTGTGCTCTCAACTTTGATAGGAGATCTACCATCTATAATTTTGCTGATAAATAATATATATTCTAGATTATGTTTAGTAAATATGTAAGGACCATAAATCATCTGCATTTCAGTTACATGTAATATTAGGTTACTTCATATGTTTGTTAAGCATGCATATTTGGCAGGACCTCGGCCCAGATCATTTAATTCCATAATGCCAAGAACCTGCATTTTGAAAAAGAAATCTACATGATAGACAATTAAGAAACCTACGAGTAAGGGGGTAGCAGGTGGCATAGTGGTTAAGGTGCTGGACTACCACATGGTGGGCCATGGTACGAGTCCCAGACTCAGCAGCTTGAAATTCATACCAGGTGCATGTGTGTCCAAGAAGAGAATGAAGAAGGTGTGGCCATGCCTCCCGGGGGGTGATTTCTCACTTTCTCTCTCTTTGTCTCTTTGTCTCTGTGTCTCTGGCAAGTGCACACGCCCTACAGCAAAAATCTTTTTCTAAGGAAAAAAAAAGAAACCCACAAGAATCTGTATTTTGAGTAAGAAACTCGGATAATATGAAGTCCACACTTTGGAAAAATTATATAGTTAAATGTTTTTTCCTCTTCTTGATTATTTGGCTCTAGTAGGCATTTTAACTCTGTGAGAAAAGTTCCTTAAGCTTAAAATTTTGGAGATCACAGACCTCTTTGAAAAACTGATGAAATCTAAGGACCCATCACTAGAAAAATTCATAAGCTCTGCATTGCAAGCCTCTCCCTGGAATTTCTATTCAAAATACATGTGTTCTCCCTCTCCTTCTTACTTCCTAGTAAAGTGGTCATAAATAATGACCAGAATAAAAAAAAAAAAAAAAAAAAAAAAAAAAAACATAGCAAGGGAGACAACAGAATGGAACAAGAACAAACAGATGTTTTTTTGTTGTTGTTTTTGTTTTTCTATTTCCACAACTGCAGGAGAGGGAAAGTGAATGGAGAAAGGGCCAATGATGAGGCAGAGCTTAGAAAGCATGCAGGACGAGTCCTGCCCAGCAGTGAGAAGTGGGGCTGAGGCCTGCCCATGATGAGTGGCTGTGCTGCCTTCAAGGCTACAAGGTTACCCAGCGGGCAGGGAATCCTGGTGTAGCTGTTGGGAGATGGAGCAGCGAGACTGACCCATGCTATCATGGAACATTACAAAGATGTCAGCATCAAAAAAAGAAGCATAATGTCAGTATCTACTAACAAGAAAATAACAAATGGAAGAACTGAAAAGAGTAACTGTTAAAATCCCTTCTCCCTAAGGTTCCAGCCAAGAGATGATGAGGGTGTGCAGGTGTGCTACTTTTCCTTGTAGGCCTTTCTGTGGGAATTGCTTGTTTAGCCACGTGCAGACCACTGATGTGCAATTTCACTTCAGAACTTTTCAGTGTGGGCCGGCAGGTGGCGTGACATGGCTGGACTGCGACGTGGTCAACCACTGTTCGAGTCCCAAACCTGAAGGCTTGTTCTCACTTTCCACCTCTTGTTCTCTCTGAACAAATTAACAAATAATAATAATTAATTAATTACTTTTAAAAATTGTCAATGTAGTGTGGGCAAATAATTAAAATAATAAAAAGAAACCTTGCCTTGAACCGCAACAATGAGCATCTTAGCTACAAGCACCAAACAAATGGATGATTCTCTGAGGACAGGGAACGTAGAACACCCAGAATCTTTTCTGTCTGTGGTCTGTTTTGCATATAGATCAAGCGAGGCCTTCTCAGTCCTCTCCACAGGTCTCACGTACACTTAACATGCGATTTATAATCACAAGCAGCGTAATAAAACGTAAATGATGGTCCTGATTTTCCCATATCTGTTTTATGTGTGCTGCCTATTTATTCATTTATAGAGCTAATGTCTACCTAATTATGTATTTGCTCATTAACTTATGCATCTATATATTTTGTTTCTTTGGGGAGAGGTTTTTGCTATAGGGTGCGTGCGCTCGCCAGAATGACAGAGAGAGACAGAGAGACAGAAAGCGAGAAATCACCCCCCCAGGGGGGATGGCCATGCCACAATCCCCTCTCCTCCATTCTCTTCTTGGGATTCTGGACACGCACACACATGTGCCAGGTGTGAGTTTAAGCCACCAGGTCCGGGACTCAAACCGCAGTCGACTGCGTGGGAGTCCAGTGATGTAGCTATCACGCC
The DNA here is from genome assembly GCA_026018925.1 of Tupaia tana. Taxonomy (NCBI): domain Eukaryota; kingdom Metazoa; phylum Chordata; class Mammalia; order Scandentia; family Tupaiidae; genus Tupaia; species Tupaia tana. The sequence continues at coordinate 13,685,073 of JAKSZU010000014.1, read as the reverse complement.
ATTTACTGGTCCTCACATGTATATTTTTATACTCCATTACATTTTAGAAATGTTAGAAGAAAACTATGTAGTAATATTACATTACATGTCATTTGTGGTAGCAGAATATTTTATTTATTATGTAGTCAATGAACTTTTCCACTGCATTTCTGGAAAAAGGCTAGATAAACTTGTGTTCAAATTAGGAGGACCAAAATCCTTTCATAATGGTCATTTGTCTGAAATACTAGATACTACATGTGTCTGGAAAACTTGATTTTAGTAACAATTATATGCAGATAAATACAATAACCTGTACTTTAATATATTCAGTGTTTTTACTAATACAAAAGTTAAAATGCTGGATGGTAAATTAATATGGACTGAACATCATTTTGGAAAAATTTTCAAAGGCCTTTTGAACTAGGCAACTTTTCATTTCAAATGCTCAAGGATAGCCTTTTAGAATAACTTGAGACGGCGCAGATGCTAGCCAAGTCTCGTTTCCATTTTCTTTCATCCTCACAAGAACGCCCTTCAGCCTAACTTTCAGGAAGGGCCTGTCCTTTTGCACTTAACATTTTTCTTAATTCAAAAATGGATGTTGGATCAATTGAGAAAAATGAACATTTAGTGTTGCCAATAGCCCTGCGATTGGTGTTGCATATCATGAATGTGGTTAGGGGCTTGGGTCACATGCCAATACAATATTCAGTGAACTATGGATTACTAATGTGTGAGACAGAGAAAGCTGAGTTTGCAAATGGGAAAAAGATGAAGAAAAATCTCCCCTTCATTACCTGCACGTGCTCATGTTCCTAGGCCAAGTCAGGACGGCAAACTGGGCCATTCACCACTCACAAGTCACCTCTTCCTGGCCCTGACGTCAAGGATTAGCCTCTGTGCTCTGTGATGTGCTCTCCCTGTCTCCTGGGTCTGTTCTGGTGTCCATGCCTTTCTTGTCTCCCTGATTATAGTTCCTTGAATCTTTTGTAAACCCCCCCCCTAAATGTTGTAGTTCCACCACCCCAAAACTACAACTCTCAAGTCATCTGTTTATCTTAAAAAATAAATTATCTTTTTGTTTTTTTGGAGAGGTTTTTTGCAATAGGGCGTGTGCGCTCACCAGACAGACAGAGAGAGACAGAGAGATAGAAAGTGAGAAATCACCTCCCGGGGGGTGGCCACACTGCAATTCCTTCTCCTCCATTCTCCTCTCGGGATCTTGGGCACGTATGCACACGCGCCTGGCATGAGTTTTAAGCCACCGGGTCCGGGACGCGATCCGGGGTCGACTACATGGGAGTCCAGCGACATAGCCATTACGCTTACTGCTGGTCCCAAAAAATAAATTATCTTCTTTTTTAAGGAATTACTTATTTTATTATTATTATTATTGTAATTTGACCAGGGGTCTTGGGGAGAGTAAGAAAGCCACCAGGTCCAGGACTTGAACTGCAGTGAGCCATATAGGAGTCCAGAGCCTTAACCACCACACCACCGGCCAGCCCCCCCAAAAATGAATGATCTTTTTCTCTTCAAGTATCATCCTTTTGAAACCTACATGGATCAAGAAAATCAAGATGACAAAGAAAAATGTAATGACTTTTTACAACTCCAATTGTCATCCATTCTTCTGATCACTACCTGAGATGTAGCACCATAAAAGCAACAGTGAAGTAATAATAATATCACAGTCAGAAAACCCATCAACCTTGTACCTTTCCTCTTTGTAAACTTCGAACTTTTATGATACCAAGAATTGGACCCTTTTATGTGTTGCTTATCAAATGAAAGTGTGTGTGTGTGTGTGTGTGTGTGTGTGTGTGTGTTCCTGATCCGACTTTTGGTTAGGCTATAAAATACATGAGAGCCAAGGAGACTGGGTCTGCTATTAATTTATTTTTTCCTTGACTGGCTATTATATTAAAAGTGGTAACAAATTTACCTGCAAACTTCAGTCTCTGTTATGAATTGTCCTAAATAAACATTGTAACTGGATTTTTTTTCCAGTTGTTTTCTCTTATAACATCGTTATAGTGCTTTGTCATACTAAATAAAATAAGTCTAACCATGAATTACTAGCCTCCGACAAGCAAGCCTTATGTGTATCAGACAAGATACACATCCAGGCTAGATCAGGCTGTGATTAAGAAAGAATGGAGTGGCAGAAAATAACAAAAGTTTCTTTGTTGCCCACATTTTTTTTTGTTTTTTGTTTTTTTTTTTTTTTTTTGGTCAACTAATTGTTTTTTATTAAATTTATTTATTTACATTCATTCACTGTACATCATTACAGCATACAAAGTGAGATTTTCCATCCAGTGTACACTGTATATTGGCTCAATCAAGCACATCAACATACATGTTATCATCAACAAATAATTTTCCATTTCTTATTTTCTGTGTATTTTGCTTTTTTTTTTCCCCCATCCTTGATTCCCTATCTCTTTCCCTCTGCCATCTCCCACTCTCCTCCCACACTGTCTCTGGTATCTATGTTTGCTTTCTATACTTCCCCCACACACACATTTTATTGAGTCACTAAAGATCTTAATTAATCTAAATATTTTCATAGCAAGCTCAGCTGACATATACATTACCATGAACACAAGTCCAACTTTAGGCATAAGCCTCAGTGAGGAGATGAACATCCTATAGAGTAGCACCTAGCTGGGGCTATATAGCTTACTGCAGGCATCGAATAGGTAGGTATTTTTAATGCATTCTTTTTAATTTCAAGAAAAACAGTTTTAGTTTCTTTTTTCCTGAAACTTTTTTTTAACCTAATTTACATTCTTTCCTTAAGCATCGTCACAGCATACAAAATGTGATTTCCCATCCAGAATATACTGCATAGTGGCTTAATCGTGCATATTATTATAAAAATTTTCCATTTCTAGTTTCTAGAATTTTTTTTTACCCCCTATTTCTGACCCTCTGTCCTTTCTCATCCTCTTCTCACACTATCTCTGGTGTCTACAATTGTCTCCCATTCCTTCCCCCCCCCCCACATTGTATTGATCACACAATTTCTTAAATAATCTAACTACTTTCAATAGCAAGTTCACTTGGTACTATTAAGAAAACCAGTTTTAACTTAAATCAAAGAAATGCTAAGGAACTTTGCTTAAAGCCAGGAAACAGGTTAGGATTCTGTTCACAGGGTAGGTGAATGAACCTATCCATATCTCAAGACAGGACACAAATCCTTACAACTAGATAACAAAGTCTACAAGAAAATCAGCAATATTTTAGTCAAAAGTCATAAAATTATACTTCACCAATTCAGTCTCATGTACTTTATCTTCTGTTGTGGTTCGATTTTCCCAATTAAATTCTGGGACATAATATTCAACTCCAGACTTGTTCCTACGATCAAATTGGCCACTTTCTTAGTTTTTGAACTCTTATTTCTGTGTGTCTGTATTTAATTTTCCTGATATAGCACTCCCTTGAGAACTTCTTGGAGAGCTGGTCTGGTGCTGGTCAATTCTTTCAGGTTTTGTTTATCTGAGAATGTTCTTGTCTTTTCTTCCCAAATGAAAGATAATCTTGCTGGGTACAGTATTCTTGGCTGAAACTTCTTTTCTCTTAACACTTTGAATATATTTTCCCATTCTTTCTTCACTCACACTGTTTCCGATGAGAGGTCTGCTGTTAGCCTGATGGGATGTCCTTTGTAGGTAACTTGATGTTTTTCTCTTGCCAGTCTTAGTATCTTGTCTTTGTCTGTGGTTTTGGTCAACCTGGCTGTAATGTGTCTTGGAGAACATCTTCTTGGGTTGTTTCTATTTGGGGTCCTTTGTTTTTCTTGGGACTGGATCTTTGAGTGCCTCTTTAGGTTTGGAAAGTTTTCTTGCAGGATTTCATGGAATAGATTGTCAATGTTCTTATGAGTCTCTTCGCCTTCTGGAATGCCAGTTATCCGGATGTTTGGATGTTTGATGGTATCTAGTACTTCTCATATATTATTCCCAAATTTTGGGGCATTTTTCTCAGTCTTCGTGGTGGATTTTTCTAGGCCAGCAATTTTCTCTTCTATGTCTGCGATTCTATTTTCTGTATGATCTAGTCTGCTTTTAATACTTTCAAGGGAAATTTTGACTTCCTGTAGTATAGCCTTTATCTCTAACAGTTCCGTTTGATTCTTTCTTCAAGTGTGTAATTCCTCTTTTAGATCTTGTAACCATTTCCTCACCTTCTACGTTCATTGAAGGTCATTTGGGGGACTGCTTTGAAATCAGCATCATCCTCATTCCCAGACTCAGACAAAGGAGGCCGGACGGGAAAGTGAACGTGTACCGGCTCTTAAGGATTCTACCAGGTGCGTGTGCAAGCGTGCCTAAGATCCCAAGAGGAGAATGAAGGGATTGTGACATGGCCATCCCCCCTGGGGGTGATTTCTCACTTTCTCTCTGTCTCTCTGTATCTTTTTGGGGAGCGTACGCATCCTATCATAAAAAACCTCTCCAAAAAAAAAAAAAAAAGATTCTACCAAGTGACAGATTGCATTGGGGGAAGCAAATCTAGAAACTATATCTGAATTTAATAAGCTGAGAAATAGAATTCTCCTCTTGGAAGGGGCATGGACCACTCAATCAGTAGCACAGACTACCGCTAAATTGAATAGAGTGATTCCCCTCAGATCAGGCCCCCAGATAACCTTTCTTTAACCTAACTGCCCCTTCTCAGCATCCTAGACTTCATGCTGCATCAACACTGTCTTCTACCCAGTTCTTGTCCTTTCTTCCTGCTCCTGGTTGGGCCTCCAGCTTCAGCCTCCCTGCCTCTCCTCTGTTTCTGGTCTCAGCTTGGCCTTTGATTCCTGGGTCTACTTAGCTTCTTTCACCTCTGATCTTCTGGGTCCTTTTTCAGGTTGTGTCTCCTCTTTCTAGCTCACATGATATACCTGTCATTCCGCACGTTGCTCTCCTGTTGCAGCCCCAGAACTCTAGTTCTCCCAAAATGCTCAGGGGCATACTCTGACATGTCTAGAGGCACACCCACACCTTTGCTCCAGCCCTGAGGGGTCAGTTCTCACCCCCAGCACCCCACAGGAGCCATACCATCCAGGACACGCAATATTGTTTCCATTTCCTAGCCCCACGCACAAGGCTTAGGGAGGTTAAGTGATTTTCTTAAAAAGATTACATTTAAAACATGTTTGCCCACGTCTCGTTCTGTGGGGCCTAGGGTAAACATGGAAGGATCTCCAGGTAAAGTCTGACAGGGGCCTGGAAGAGCAGTGGCATTCATCTCTAGTGGGTGGGGAAGGTGGATGTGGGCAGGGGACAGCATCAAACCTGCAGTTTGACAACTGTTCCTCTGCTCTGCAGAAATGCCTGTTCTGGCAGATGGAGAGAACGAGGGAGCCTGGATCAGATGAGAGGCGAGTGGCAGGTGGCGAGCTGGACCTCCACAATGAGGCCACCATTGTTTGACTCCGAGAACCTTAGAGAAAAGAGTTAGGAGCTTTTCTTTTTTTTCTTTTTTTTTTTTTTTTTCCGTCCTAATTTTGACCTACTTGCAATGACAAGTAGAGTATATTTTGTTAATCAGAGGTTATTGTCATTTGTCTTTTCTGTTCTCCTGTGCCATTTTTTTTTCTTTTTTTGGAGAGGTTTTCGTTATAGGGCGTGTGCGCTCTCCAGACAGACAGAGAGAGACATAGAGACAGAAAGCGAGAAATCACCCCCCAGGGGGGATGGTCACGCCGCAATCCCTTCTCCTCCATTCTCCTCTCAGGATCTTGGGCACACACGCACACGTGCCCGGCGTGAGTTTTAAGCCACCAGGCCCGGGACTTGAACCGCGGTCGACTACGTGGGAGTCCAGTGACATAGCCATAACGCTAACTGCTGGTTCCCTCCTGTGCCATTTTTTATGGTCTTATTACTTCTTTTTCATTAGACAATGCCCATGAAATCTTCTTGCAACCACCCAAGTGTGTTGTGGACTTTGCCAATCCCTCTGTTAGATGCATGCAGATTCAAATCAGAGTTTTAAAAGGTGACCATATTTCCAATATGGTATGTGTTAATTTAGACTATGAAGGACTTAAATACCGTTTGTTTCTAGTTCTTTGTTTCCCTCTGAGGCTAACATAAATCTGATGCTTTCTTGAGGGTAGAGAGGAAAAGGTCTGTACAGAAAACAAAAACAAAGAGAAAGAAACAGAGAGAGAGAAAGAAAATGAAAGAAAGAAAAACAAACAAAACCTCACTCTAGAGTCAATATTTGTTTTTTAAAGTTTACTTATTTTTTCCATGCTAGGGAGAGACAGAGAGAGAGAGAGAGAGAGCATCCCCACCAGGGTCTTAACACGTGATGCATTCCCACTTCAGCCCACCCCAGAGCTGTGCACATGGGTGCCCAGCACGCTCTGGGAGGTCTCCAGCTGTGAACACAGAACCTCCCCAGATGGGAAGAGAGTAGAGCATCTTATTTACCATTGTGCCACCATCTAGCCCTCTTATGGTTTGGATAATGGTTTGTCCCCTAGAGTTTCATGGTTTAGAATTCGATGCTCAGAAGTTGGTGAAGCCTAGGAGATGGCGATTGCATCATGGTGATTGCATCACATGTCACTCTTGTGAGTGGATTAGTGATGTCTTCAGAGACCCAGTGAGTTCTAGCTATCATGAAAAGGGGTCCTTAGTTCTCAAGAGAGCTAATGGCTATGAAAGAGATCTGCCCACAACACTCTCTCACCACATCCCTGCCATTCTTCATACTCCTCTCAACTCTGGTGTAGGTTGGCCTGATGCCAGGCTTATACTTTAAGATTTTCCAGCCACCAGAATCGTGAGTCAACAAACCCCTGTTTCTTTATAAACCACCACCCAATCTCTGGTATCTCAGTTAGCAATGCAACAACAGATTAAGACAGGCCCCCAAAGTTAGTGTTAATAACTGTTTGAATTTAAGAGCTTTGAGGTTATTATGCATTTTGAAGTGTTCCATGTGTGACCAGATCACTAACCAAACCAGTGGGCATCTGAATACCCTTGATCCCTTGCTTCGCACCTCACCCCTTACATTGAGATTGTTGAATTTTGCTTTGAGTTAAAATGTTGCATTGGAGGAGTCTAGATTGTGAACTGAGCATTGCCATGGGTCACAGTCAGTTGGGAGAATAGATGGCCTAACTTTTAAGTCCACAAAAGTTATTGCAAGTAAATTTAAAGAAAATTTTTCATTATGATTTTCCACGTGTGTGTTTTCTGTTCTAAAACAACCCCTCAAAACTGTACTCTAACTGGGACCAGCAGTTGGTGTAATGGCTATGTCCCTGGACTCCCACGTAGTCAACCACAGTTTGCATCCTGGACCCGGTGGCTTAAAACTCACACCTGGCGCATGTGCGTGTGTGCCCAAGATCCCAAGAAGAGAATGGAGGAGAAGGGATTGCGGCGTGGCCATCCCCCCTGGAGGGTGATTTCTTGCTTTCTGTCTCTCTGTCTCTCTCTGTGTGTCTGGTGAGTGCATGCGCCCTTCAGCAAAAACCTCTCCAAAAAAAAAAAAACCAAAAAACAAAACTGTACTCTAATTATTGTGGAACCACATTCTCTCAATGATATCACTCCGCCGGCAGCATCAATAAATAAGGGATTGATGTTTTGCTACTTTAAGGATATTGAGTTCCTGTAGTTCAGGGAGAATGTTTTCGACTCTCTGGCTATACCATAACTAGAATATAACCAAGCTTCAGTTTGGAGAAGATTGTATACAACTATGGACATGACAGTGCATTCAGAGCACTAAGATCTACCAGCAAGAAAAGGGCATTGAGAGCCACCTGGGTCTATTTGGCTGCGACCTGTGAGAGTCAAGGAGGAAGACGGATTCTATAGATGTGCATTCTTTTGTTGATTATAGGAAAAAGTTTTCTTAGGCACATCAACTCTCAGGTCCCACTTTACCTACCTGTTAAAATATGAAGGCCTCCGGCCAGTAGGGCATAGTAGGCAAAGCGCTGGACACTTGTACATGGCTGATTACAATTCAAATTCTGGACCTGGTGGCTTGTTTTCTCACTTTCCCGCTCCCTCTCTCTGTGTCTTTGGTCAAATTAAAATAAATGAATGAATAATTAAAATTAAATTGAATAATTATTTTAAAAAGAATAAGAAGGCCTCAAAGTCTATTCTTCTACGTCTCTCATGTCTCCAAAAAAATAGTCCCACTCTCTTCCCATGTTCAGATGAGTTTTGCTAAACATTCACATGTCCTTCAGGACAATTAGAAGGAGTGCAACCGTCTGAGAGTTCCACCTTGTCAGCTAGAATGAGTGGTTCTAATGGTACTTTAGAAGGAAAAGTAGGAGGCACCAAAAGACGGCATAATGGTTACGTTTCTGAACTCCCATGTAGTCGGCTGCAGTTCAAGTCCCAGATGTGATGGCTTAAACTCACATGGGTGCGTGTATGTGCATGCCCAAACTCCTGAGAGGAGAATGGAGGAGAAGGGATTGTGGTGTGGGCATCCCCTCTAGGGGCGATTTCTCACTTTCTGCCTATCTCTCTCTGTCTCTCTGGTGAGCACACAAACCCTATGGCAAAAAAATAAAAAATTAAAAAAAAAAACTCTTAAAAATTTTTTTAAAAGGAAGGAAAAGTAGGAGACTGATTTCTTGAGTTCTCATGGGTCATTTTCAGACAAAGATTTTGTAGTTTTACCCTGTAGTCTGCTTCTCTCAAAGACAGAAGAAAATAGAGATAACTACATTATTTAGCTCAAGTGTTCACCCTCACAGTTGGAAGTCAGCTAGGGAAATCTGAGGGGCAAAAGTTCTGAAGCCTGGTACAAATCAGAAAGGCCTATTTTTGGTTTTCAAAAACTTCTGCTCAGCTCGAACACACATATACAGCACTCTCTGGGGGTACAAAAAAGAAAATCAGATCTGTTGTGAATGAAGCACCAACCTCCATACACAATCCTATCTTTTTAAATAGAAAATATCAAATATCCAGAAGTATTTTCTGCAATCCATTTGAGTATCAAAATAGCTCAATGTTGCCAGTAAGTCAATCATGGAAAATTATACTGTTACTCTAAAATACTTGTTTTTTCTTCTTACTGATAAATGATGGGAAAGAAGAATTCAGTTCTATAAGCATATTTTCATAAACACAAGGAGAACAAATTCCGATCCACCGTGATCTGAGTAATTAGTTCAATTGAACCACTGGTGGGTAATAATAGCACTGGTTATTTGCTCCTCAAAGGTTGCTGTTTATAAAATGAAAAGAAATCTGATGGGTTTCGAGCAGAATCATATGTTGTGGAAACCTAAATAAAGAATCATTTCAGAGAGTAATTAGAAATCATCCAGCCTTCATCAGTGCTTCCAGTGGAAGATTTCTTGGGGTGCTTTGCCAAGGGAGTCTTTGCAGCAGGATCTTACCGTAAGCTGATGGACTAAGCACCCTGTGTAACCAAGCACACAAACCCTATGACAAAAAAATAAAAAATAAAAATAAAAAAACTCTTACATTTTTTTAAAAGGAAGGAAAAGTAGGAGACTGATTTTTTGAGTTCTCATGAGTCATTTTCAGACAAAGATTTTGTAGTTTTACCCTGTAGTCTGCTTCTCTCAAAGACCTAGCAAGAAGCCTTGTGCTGAGTAATACAGATCATGCCTAGGAGCTCGGGATAATTTCTTTGCAGGGATAGAATGCTACGGAGTTCATACTTGATCCAAGTCCCACAAATACAACGAGATCTGTATATAGTCGTGTAGTTTTGCCATAGTCTGCAATAACGGGGTATAGTAGAAAGAGCCTGGGCCAGCAGGTGGTGTGGAGGCTAAGGTGGTTGGACTCCCACATGGCCAACTGTATGGTTTGAGTCCTAGACCTGGCAGCTTAAAAACACACCAGGCAAGTGTACTTGAGTGACCAAAATCCTGAGAGGAAAATAAAGGAGAAAGGATTGCAGCATGGCATTCCCCCTGGGGGAGTGATTTCTCCCTCCTCTCCCACCCTCATCTCCGGCGTGTGCACACACCCTATAACAAACCAAAAACAAAAAAGAGCTCAAGATTTTCACCCAATGGTCCAAATTCCAATTTTGCCACTCGCCAAACTCTTTAAACTTGAGTAATCCACTAACCTTCCTGAGCCTCAGTATTATCAGAGATAAAATGAAGGGAAGTTCGCTAATTTTTCTCATATGCTATACATACGCTATGAAGTTGAGTATGCCTCTTAAAAAGCACACTGTGTAAGGAGAGAATGAAGAATCAAGACGATCATTCTTGAAAGTGAGTTTTTTTTTCCCTTCTCCACATTTTCCTCTTTTTGAGACATTAACTAGAAGGCAGGACACTAAGAACTTTACAGAAGAATGGATCATGGAAAAAGCCCATTCAAAACAGCCTAACCTGCTGAGGCACCCCCTGGAACAGTGAAAACTTCTCCAGTTCTACTAGCAATGCACACATATTTGTTGAAACTTTGGAGATTTTAGACATCAAGCAATGTTTTTCTTCCGTATGAATTTCATTTTCTTGTTAAGTCTCGCTGACTGTGAGAAGAGCCTTTTCTTTCTGATTCACTGTAATATGGAGTTATCTTAGCTTGAATTCATTGTGGTAGTTAAATATGCTGATGGATAAGAACTTCACAAATATGCGACATCTTCAAAATATTAAGCAGTAATAATTGATTGTACAAAATGTAACTGCCCTTGGTGGTTAATCAGAGTAACACTTTCTCTACATCTATATTTTAAAATTTACTATTTTATATTCTATTTCAAGAGTCAGCAAACTTTTCCTATAAAGGGCTTTGCAAATCAAGTAGTTTTGTTATTTACTATTCAACTCTGTTGTAGCACAAAAGTAGCCGTAGAGAATGCATAAACAAATGAGCTTGTCTATGTCCCAATATAAGTACTTATAGGCACTGAAATTTGGATTTCCTAAAATTTTCGTTGTGCAATGAAACATTGTTCTTCTTTTGATTTTATTTTCTTTAACCACTTAAAAATATAATGACTTCCATAGCTCACAGGTACATGCAAACAGGTAGAGGGCTGTGTATGACTCAAAAGCCCTAGTTCTCTTACCCCTATTTTAACTAATCATTGTAAGTTCTTTGAGGACAGTCATGTTTTCCTCATCTAACTGATGATCAGATGCTCCTAATTTCAGTCCAGTCAGTCCTGTTTATCCAAGGTTTCTACCTCTACTGGTTCAAACAACCTTGGATTATAAAGGTTCCATTGTTACTGATGTGTACTATGTAATAATAGTTAGACCCATGATGACCACATCTGTATTGACCATGTACAGGCTTTTTTTTTTCTGTTTACATAGTATTTACATTGTATTCAGTATTATAAGTAATTCTGGAAGTTATTTAAAATATACAGGAAGATGTGTGTGTGTTATATGCAAATACTATACCATTTTATATAAATGATGTGAGCATCCATGAATTTTTGATATCCTTGAAGGTTTTTGAACCAATCCCCTCCTCCCCAAGGGCCAATTGTAATTTATATAATACTAAGGAACATAGGAATTTGCAAACCGGTACAAGAAGGAGGAGGAAGAAAAAAATAAGGAAATAAATAACTGGAATAACTTATCCTTAAGAGTTGCTGAAATTGGACTGTACTATCTGTGAAACATTTCTTGATAAGCTATTTGGAAACATTGCCTTTATTTTTTACTTTTAAAATTCGGGTCACAGTTGAACATGGATTGCACAGCAGTACTTCAAGAGGTTGCTGGAGCTTGGCCGTGATTAGCATCAAAACTGAAAAGATGGAATATGAGCCATGATTGTCAATAGAGCAATTGCTTCAGCCTGTTATCATTCCGCATGGCAAATAGAAAAAAAAAAAAAGGAACCAAACAGAGAGAGATCTCATGCTTGTGTATGCATTTTGATACTGATCGTAGTGTTAAAAAAAAAGTGTTTCAGAGTAATTCAAATAAAGCTGTATTTTTCTAAATCTAGGGAAAACCATTTCTTTGGAGTTTCACAGTGTGGTTGGGTCTTGGTTGGACAATTTTAGCCACACTGACCTCTGCTGATAACTTGTGCTGTGAGTTTCCAGCACCCAAGGGAGACGGGCTCAGCACTGGTTCAGAGAATGTCCTACTTGTCACTGTCCTGATCACCATGAACACGGTCTTTCCAATACAGGATGAGATGAGATCCCTTGGAGAGCTAATGCAAGACAGAAAACCAAATCATTTCACTTTCAGATCCAAATAGTTTTTTTTTTTTTTTTTTCAAATCACACTATAGCAGCCAGAAATTATGAATACAAATGAGTGCCTAACCACACGTCTCAAGGCCTCCAAAACACAGACCACACCAGAAACTCCTTCCATCCTAGTTGGAAAGATCTTAGAATCGCCAGGCTGGAATAAACTTTAAATAACATCCAGCACTCCTCAACATTTATCAGGACAATGTTTAGGTCATTTCAGATGGAAGAAAACCAAAAACACTCCATACACTCCAAATTTCCTTTCTCAGTATTAAGTCTTCCCATATCAGATTTTATTGTCATCCATCCAGGAGGCAGCTCATCTGCTAGAACCATTTTTCTAGAAACTCACTGATCATATGCTAGTCTATAATACTAATTGCTTAAGAAAGGAATTTGAAAAAGTTGATGAGTTTGTAAAAACTGTCTTTTCTTTTTCTTCCTCAGCACTGGCAATGAACAAAAACATGGGAAAACTGTGCCACAGGAAAGGCACGATGTGAAGATGACTCCTAATGAGCCAGTAAGAAAACCTGGTCCTGGAACACTTTGATACTATAAATTGAGGTGAGGGGATGGCGGATGGTATGGTGGTTAAGGTCACTGGACTCCCACATGGCCGACCGTGGTTCAAGTCCTGGACCTGGTGGCTTGCTTTCTCACTTCCCCTCTCTCTTTTGCTCTCTCACTCTGTCTCTCTCTGGTCAAGTTAAAATAAATAAATAAAGTTAAATAAAATAATTATTTAAACAAATAAATGGAGGCGAAAAACAAATTTAGTATGTCTGATGTCATTCAAGACCAATCAGTTTTGTAACTGCAACTCTTTAGCAAAATGTAAGCTCATTTTCTATGATCTCACAGCACGGGCTCTTCTTTCCCCTGTCCTAAACCAAACCCTTCCATTTTTTCCCTACAAACAGACAGCTCCTCCAAGAGCACACCTACTTCAAAGCCTTACCTGTTACTTCTGAAAACTGTGCAGGTCTCTTCTGCAATCTGCCTGCTCTTTGTATGAATTGTCACGATGCTCAGTTTACTTATAAGCGTAAGTATATATCTGCTCAAGCAAGGGAAGTATCTCATTCCTTTAATGATGGAACATAAATATTTATTCAATGAGATTGTTAAATACTGACTATGTCTATCTGTATACAATATATAGTTCTTAAATTGAAATTTGGTGTAGTGCAAAGATTGAATTGAACTTGTTTTAGTTCCCAGAGTTATTCTTAGACATTGTCTTCAGGGCCAACCCTTTGTATTGTCAGTTCATGAACTAATTTTGAAAAGAGCTTTCTAATTTTCCTGCATCAAAATTTACCAATGTTACAGGGCTATCACATGACATAGTGGTTATGTCACTGGACTCCCAGGTGGTGGACCACAGTTCGAGTCCCTGACCTGGTGGCTTGAAACTCACTCCAGGCATGTGTGCCTGCTGAAGATCCCAGGAGAAGAGTAGAAGAGAAGGGACTATAGTGTAACCATCTCCCCTGGGAGGTGATTTTTCACTTTCCTCTTCACTGTCTCTATCTCTCCTTCTCTCTGCTCACCCTATGGCAAAAACATCAAAAAAAAAATTTACCAATGTTAGCCTAGCTGCAGTAGTGCACACTACTAAATGCTGTGCCCAGCAGGCTGGAACCATGTGATAGACTCAGGTTTGATGCCAAACCCAACCTAAAGGTTGTATGTACCCATAATCTCAGTGAGGCTGTAAGCTGAGGTAGGAAGATTGCAAGCTCCAAGGCTATCCTGGGAAACACTAAAAAAGGGTGGATGTGGCAGCACATGTCTGTCATTCCAACTGGAAGGATGAGGCTAGAGAATTCTAACACGGAAAGACACTGTCTTAAAAACAAAAGCAAAATTGGGACCAGTAGTTAGCGTAATGGCTATGTCGCTGGACTCCCACATAGTTGACTGCAGTTCGAGTCCCGGACCTGGTGGCTTGAACTCACGCCGGGTGTGTGTGTGCGTGTGTGCCCAAGATCCTGAGAGGAGAATGGAGGAGAAGGGATTGAGGTGTGGCCATCCCCTCTGGGGGGTGATTTCTCACTTTCTATCTCTGTGTCTCTGTCTGTCTGGCGAGCGCACACGGCCTATAGCAAAAACCTCTCAAAAACAAACAAACAAACAAACAAAAAAAGCAAAATAGAAACAAAAAACAACAACCAAATGTGCCAATTTATATCCTATTTCCCAGGATTATTCTCTGAGTTATTAATTCGGAAAGAGTTGTGCTAAGTATTTAAAAGGAATTAATGACAACATACCACATTCTCTGAAATACTGGACTTTCATCAGGATTACATGGAAGAGAATCTGAAAGTCAGCAATGAATCTATATCAGAATCAGAATTTTAAGACAAAGAAGGAGATACTTTTCAACCAGGAATGTCATCATGGCTCTCATATGTAATCTACCAGGCAACCTACCTCCCACCAAAGCTGAGCTAAGTCGCCAGCCCAGCGCCGTTCTTAATGTACATACAACCTGGATAGTAATGACAGACATACAGACTGTCCATTAAAAATATACATGGCAGGACCAGCAAGTGATGTAATGGTTACATGGCTGGTCTCCCATGTAGTCAACCACGGTTCAAGTCCCAGACCTGGCAGCTTGAAACTCATGCCAAGCATGTGTTTGTGTGTGTGCGTGCGCCCAAAATCCTGAGAGGAGAATGGAAGAGAAGGGATTGTGATGTGGCCATCCCCTCAGAGGGTGATTTCTCACTTTTTGTCTCTCTCTGTCTCTCCAGCAAGGGTATGCAGCCTATAGCAAAACTCTCTGAAAGAAAAATATACATGGCAAATAGTATATGTAGCTACATTTTTAAGGTTATGATTATAGTCTCAATGTAACAAGTATAAATAATGAAACATCTCTAAGCTGTTATGGAATTTATTTGAATAATTCTCTATATAGTCTCATCACACGGGCCATATGCTTGAGTTGCACATGTACTTAAAAGCATAATTAATCAATTTGTGAATTTCCTTATACTACCAATATTAAAAATTAATTTAAACATTTTTCTATTAGTAGCTTCACCCTAAGTGGTCATTAGTTGCAATGAGAAAAGAAAAAAAGTGTTTGCATTTTGAGTAGTTCACATTTCACCCGGGCCCAGTGAATATGTCTCTGCATATGCTCTTCAATAAAGGCTTTTTCTAAAATAGTTACTGCAGCTCAAAACAAAGCACTGGACAATGACCCCACAAGGGTTCAGTAGTTAGCAAATTCAGAAATCAGTATGCAATGTATATTCCTGTGGTTAAAACAGCAAACAATTTTCAGGTTAAGCAAAGCCATTTGCGTTTATTACAGGTATAAATATTTCAGAGTATGAACTGAACTTGGACCACTGCTATTAAATTTCTATGAGGATTCAAAATTTTAATGAAGGCAGAACATTTTTCATTAAATAAACAAATGATTAGCAGTAAAAATAGACATTTAAATGCCTTCTAATGTATAAATGTGCTTCATTTTCCCTAGATGCAAGCAATAAGAATTCCTATTTTGTCCCTGTGGCATAAACATGTAGATCTAAGCTTTAAGGAAGAATTTAGAGATGGCTTTAGAAAGACTGATATCGTTACCATAGATATATTTCATAAATATATATTCGGAAACACTTAAAGGAGATGGTTCCTCATATTTTAAATTACAGCCACTGACTTTCTAATTAGAGAAACTGTTTCCACTGGAACTCACTATTTATTGCTTACAATATGCCATTTCTTTTCGTAGATTCATTTAGAAGGCAATTACTTTAGTAATCCCTTTATAGCTGAAGATACTAAAACTGGGTATGTCTCTGTCTCCCCCCGCCTTTAGGTAAAGAGACAAAACAATTTGCAGGGCAAAGAGGAAAATCTGAACCTCTGCATGGCGATGCAACGCTGAAATCTGCCAGGAAACAGACTTCTGTGTTTTGTGCCAACTTCTTGGGATACTTATAGCTATTCAGGCTTTTTTCGTCTATTGATACATTTGGGAAACAACTAACAAGATAAAAGATACTCTAAAAGAAAAGGGGTACAAGATTTAATATGGCTGTAGGAAACCAGCAGTTAGCGTAATGGCTATGTCGCTGGACTCCCACGTAGTCGACCGCGGTTCGCGTCCCGGACCCGGTGGCTTAAAAAACTCACGCCAGGCGCATGTGCGTGCGTGCCCAAGATCCCGAGAGGAGAATAGAGGAGAAGGCATTGCGGCATGACTATCCCCCCTGGGGGGTGATTTCTCGCTTTCTATCTCTCTGTCTCTCTCTGTCTGTCTGGTGAGTGCACGCGCCCTATAGTGAAAAATATCTCTCAAAAAAAAAAAAAAAAAAAAAAGATTTAATATGGCTGCCTTTATTCCTAGATCCCTCATCAGACCACGGGAGCGCTGGACCTAGTAATGGGGCCAAAGGGCAGAGCTGCTAACTGACTAAGGTACCCAGACATGCCCCTTCAAGGTTTCTGGGATATGGGTAACAGCAAGACTGGGTGTCCTTTATTCAGACTCCGATCACATTTCCCTGAGGTAAGGGAACCCGGACAACTTACAGAGAATTCCATCAAGTAATTCCTGCAGAAGTCCCGTGAGGTAGTTTGCACTGAAGCTCCTGAAGTGCTGGCCAGGTTGGAGTGATTAGGAACTCCAAAACCCACACTTATTAAATAATAACAAGTGAATCTTTAGGATTTCTGTTTGTTTTTTATTTTAGATAGGGAATAAAATTTAAAAAAAAAAGACCCTTTCACCATGAAACAAATGATTTGTATTTTTACATCAGGAAATTATAGTTGTCATTTGAAAAAAAGGCTATGTTAATTCTCAAGGATGTACAGTCCATCAGGATAGAGGGGAGATTTGGCCTAGATCCCTCCTGATTGTGCTCTGTAAGAGGCCTCTCAGGGCAGGAGAGTGCTGATAGTGTTCTCTTTCTCCTCTCCTGCGTAAAATCTGAGAAGGAAGCCTCAGAGCCTGCGGCGTTGAGGTGTGGGATGGAGTGTGTCGCCTCTTCACACTGGGCATGCTGAGCTTGGGTTTGACGACAAGGTGACAGCTCCCTAGGGAATTTTCCACTGCAGTGACGGGCTGCATACTTGCAATGTGGCTGAGTTATCTGTTGCCCTTTTGTTTCTGCCTTCACTGGCACACGCACTCAAGTAGGGAAAATCTCCCAGATTTTGTTCCCACGTGTGTATGTTTATATGCTGTGAGCTGAGGTGGGCTCTAGAGCCTTGGAGGATACCGAGGACCCGGGAGAGGGGTGCGAAAAGGGCCGTGGAGAAGCCCAGAAGCAATGTCACGTACATCACGGCTTCAAGCAGAAAGACCTCTGCAGCGAGAGGGTGCAAGTTCGAGTGTAAATGAGAAATGAGAATATGGTAACACTTTCTTTATGGGTTTCCCAGCACTGCAAGGGGGATGTGAAAATATTATTCATAGAGTCTCGCAAAAATTTTTGTCTAACTAACTGTATTCCAGGAACATAGTTCACCTAAATGTCTTTGTTAGAGGTTAAAGTGTTAAACTAGATGGCATTAATTGCTTTGTGTCTGTATATGTGTGTATACATATACACATGTATATATATATATATATATACATATATATATATGTCTACGTGTATATATACATGTATATAGATATTATAGATGTATGTATACATATATACACACACGTATACATACATCTATAATCTTCTAAAATTTCAAGCATATTTAGAGCTAGAAAGAAAAATATCGTAAGTTCAAATAATAAGGATCAAATCCGTGTCAACATGCCAATATATATGTGGGCCTCAAAAAGTTCATGGAAAAGCATATTATGAAAAACTATGCATGGATTTCAAAAATTTTTGAACCAAAATAAACACGTACTTTTATTCCATTTTTCCACACACTTTTTAAGTTCCGTCACAGCCTGATTATTCAAACCATCTTATCTTAAAATTGATGGGGATATTCAGACTCACACAGCAGTTTCTTTCTCATGCAGTGGTGTCTTTCTCTCCATGACCAGCCTAGATCTTTCTGACTAAGGGGCAATCAGAAACACACTCTTCCCCGTGACCTTACATACTCTGTGGTTTTCTGGATGGACTCTCAATTCATATCCAGAACATAGCATCTCACCACATCATCCTTTATAATCCAACCCAGAATGGTTCTGTCAACACTAGCAGAGCTGTATGGTAAGCAGGAAGCTCTCTCCCTGGCTATAGACAGACAGGCACATACACCACATAGGAAATGCTTATATGGAGAGTGAAAATACCTACCCCGCCTTGGGCCAGCCATTAAAACCCTCAACCCTGGGGGAGGAGGAAGGTGGATAAGGATGTGAAGGACAACCCTGGAATTTTCTGAATCTTTACCTAAAACAGACAGATTGAATCTATGAATAAGACAGATTATCTAGTGTTGAGTAGATCATTTTCTGCTCTTAGGCAGAATGGAAAACAGAGGGCATTTTATTTTGAGTTTGGAGCTGCAAAGTAAAAGAAAGTTGCATTTATTTTGCACACCCCAGGTGTATGACTAATGGCATAACCAACTGCATAGTTTTTAATTTTATCCACAACATAAGGTTCAAAAGGTACTATCAAGAAACCCCCAGAGTACAAAACAATACTAAAATGACTGAGTTGCACATAAAGTAGACGTTTTGCTGGGCAAATGCAAAGGCAACTGCAGTAATAACTCTTATGCCTTTAAAACCAATGTTAGATGTGTATTTTAACCCACGTAATAGTACCAGTCTCTGTCTGATAACATCATGATGATCTTGTCTGGACTTGTTTATTTTAAAGTAAATAAAAGGATTAGAGAATAGCTTTTCAACAAATCAAAAATAATATGCAGAATCACTCATGACAAATAATATTTTCTTGAGGATAAACCACAAAAGATATCCACTAAGAAATACATCTGATATTAGGATTTAAATCTGATATTAGGATTGAGGACTTAAAGATAAAGCAGGAATTACTTTGTCGTAGGGAAAATGCAGTTCTCTACAAA
Source organism: Tupaia tana (assembly GCA_026018925.1). Classification (NCBI taxonomy): domain Eukaryota; kingdom Metazoa; phylum Chordata; class Mammalia; order Scandentia; family Tupaiidae; genus Tupaia; species Tupaia tana. The sequence continues at coordinate 13,665,831 of JAKSZU010000014.1, read as the reverse complement.
AGCAATTACTTCAGATCAAATGCAACTGTAATGTTTCTGCTCTCTCCCAGTCATGTGAAAACAAACAGAAAAGAATTTTCCTCTAATAAAACAAAAATTGACTTTGAATTTCATTAGTAACTTTCATAAACAGAAGTAAAGAAAATTATTTTCATTTCAATAATTTCCATTAGTTATCATTATTTTATCTGCCAAATCCCTATACAAAAAAAAAAAAAAACCCAAAAAACAAAAAACAAAGAGGGACAACTTTACTAAATTAAAAGTAATAACTTTGACCCTCACAAGCTGGAAAGGCACTGAGCATTGACAACTTCTCGTCTATGATCTTCTCAAAGACATCCCTTCGTACTAGCATTCTTCTGAATACTTAACTATTCTAAAGAGCTGACCACAGTTAAACTAAGGAGCATTACTTTACACACACACACAAGAAAAGAATTCAAACAACCTGATAACTGAATATTCCCTTGAAAAATAATTAAATTCTAATAGATCTTAAGAAAATTTATTTATTGGGTTGTCGGAAAACCCAATACAGGACATATTTTTGGAGTAGCCATGTGAGGAATGGCTACTCAATCAGATAATCTCCAAGGATTTAACTGAGAATCACAAACTCATGTAGAATGCCTTTCATTGCTACAGTGTGAAAATAAAGGTTCTATGTTCTTCAACATAGTTCTCCATTGAAGAATAGGAGACTCCTTTTTGAAAACTGAGCAACAGGGACCAACAGTTAGCGTAATGGCTATGTCGCTGGACTCCCACGTAGTCGACTGCGGTTCGCGTCCTGGACCTGGTGGCTTAAACTCACGCTGGGGGCATGTGCATGCATGCCCAAGATCCCGAGAGGAGAATGGAGGAGAAGGGATTGCGGCGCGGCCATTCCCCCTGGGGAGTGATTTCTCACTTTCTCTCTGTCTCTGTCTGTCTGTCTGGCGAGCGCACGTGCTCTATAGCAAAAACCTCTCCAAAAAAAAAGAAAAAGAAAAAAAAACTGAGCAACAGACATTTTCCTATATAAGGACCCTGTTTTTACCCACTACTTGATGGGGGGAAGAGGGCTTCCAGATCTCCAGATTTCCTGCTGCGAATGTCTTGTATACACTCCTCATTTCCATGCTGTATAATCAAAGTGACTTCTTAAGAAGAGTAATAACCAACACATTCCCAGAAGGGTAACATACTCTCCATATAGAAGCATAGACTACAATACGAATGGCTGTATATAAATCTGCTTTTTTTCAGGCAGGATTATCTTTTCTTTATTCTTGTCTATGGCTCTTACCAAGATTTCAGTTAAAAGAGGGAAACCAACATAATACTATCCAGTCATTAAAAATGAGAAAATCCTATCATTTAAAGTGAAATATGCAAGCCTAAAGGGCATTGTGTAAAGTGAAATAAGCCAGGCACAAAAAGAGAACTATCATGTGTTATCCTTCATACGTGTAAACTAAAAAAAAGTCCTCATGGAAGTATACAGATGAAGAATGATTGTTAGAGCCTAGGAAAATGAAGAGAGGGGAATGGATGGATATTTGTTAATGGAAATATAATTGTATATGGGAGAAACAAGCTCTAGTATTAGAAAATATAGATGAGAAATTTTTCCTTCTATCTACAATTCTATTTCTATTAATGAATATCCCTCCATCGCCTCTCCCATCTTCCCAGAAAAGTTTGACAGAAAGGGCCAGCAGGTGCCATGGTTGTTAAGTGCTAGACTTCCACATGACTGACTGTGATTTGAATCCTGGACCTGGAGACTTGAAAATCACGCTGGGTGTATGTCCATGCATGCCAAAAGTCCCAAGAGGAGAAGAAAGGAGAAGGGATTGCAGCATGGCTATCCCACATGGGGGGTGATTTCTCACTTAACCTCTCTCTGTCTCTCTTTGTCTCTCTCCAGTGAACACACATACCCTATGGCAAAAATCTTTTAAAAAATCAAATTGAATTGGAAAAAAAAAAGGAAAATAGAGAGGAGAGAATATACATGGCCACAACTTGCTGCTGTGCATCTCAAAGTAACTATTAATAAAAGGGAGAATTTTGAATATTCCATACATAAGCAGTGACAACGGTTGAGAGAATGGGTATGCTAATTATTCTGAATGAATCATTGCATATCGTGTTGTGTTCTCATGCTGAAAATCACACTGTAACTTCACAAATATGTACAGTAATTTTATGTTAATAAAACATATTTATAAAAGAGAGACTCACCTTTACTGTAACCATACTTTTTAAATATCTCATTTAATCTCATTCATATACCATCATGTGGATCTCACCATTATATGCAGTCATTTTATCAACTTTTACTATATGTATCTTTTCATTCTTAGGGAATGGCTCCCAGAATAAAAAGAGTTCTGCATTGTCTATTCATTTTCCAGCTAGCATTGTGGATTACAGACATATCTTGTTTTATTACGCTTTATTTCTGTTGTGCTTTGCAGATATTGTGTTGTTTTGTTTGTTTGTTTTTTCACAAATTGAAGGTTTGCAACAATTCTTTATCAAGCAAACCTGTTGGTGCATTTTTCTAACTGCATGTACTCACTTTCTGTCTCTGTGTTACTTTTGGTAATTCTAATGATATTTCACATTTTGAAATTACTATTATTTCTGTTACTGTGATCTGTGATTAGTAACTTTTGATATTACTATTACAATTGTTCTGGGGCTCCATGAACGATGCCCATATAAGATGGTGAACTTAACTAATAAATATTGTGTGTTCTGACTTTCGCTGTCTCTTGGTTTCTCCTGGGGTCTCTCAATTCTCTAAGATACAACCTCGTTGAAGTTAGACCAATTAATAACCCTACAATGACCCCCAAGTATACAAGTGAAAGGAAGAATCACACATCTCTCACTTTAAATCAAAATCTATAAATGATTAATCTTTTTTTTTTTTTGGAGAGGTTTTTGCTATAGGGCATGTGCGCTCACCAGAAAGACAGACAGAGATAGAGAGATAGAAAGCAAGAAATTACCCTCTTTGCGGGGACGGCCACACCACAATCTCTTCTCTTCCATTCTTCCCTCAGGATCTTGTACACGCACACACATGCGCCTGGGGTGTGTTTAAGCCACTGGGTCTGGGGCTCGAACTGTGGTTGACTACATGGGAGTCCAGCGACATAGCCAACTGCTAGTCCCGAAATGATTAATCATTTTGAAGGAGTCATGTTGAAAGCTGAGACAGGCTAAAAGCTAGACCTTTTGTGCCTAACAGTCAAGCTGTGAATGCAAAGGGAAAATTCTTGAAGGAAATAGAAAATGCTACTCCAGTGAACACACAATATGAAAACAAAACAGCCTGATCACTGCTATGGAGAAAATTGTAGGGATCTGGATATAAGATCAAACCAGCCACAGCATTACCTTAAGTCAAAGACTAATCAGAGCAAGGCCCTCCCTCTCTTCAATTCTGTGATGGCTGCAGAAGAGAAGTTCAAAACATGAGGAAGCTGCAGAAGAGATGTTCAAAGCTAACAAAAGTTGGTTCAGTGGTTTAAAGAAAGAAACCATCATCAGGACCAGCAGTTGGTGTAATTACTGTATCGCTGGACTCCCATGTAGTGGACCGCGGTTTGAGTCCTGGACCAGTAGCTTAAACTCACGCCAGGTGTGTGTGTGTGTGTGTGTGTGTGTGTGTGTGTGTGCCCAAGATCCCAAAAAGAGAATAGAGGATAAGGAATTGCGATGTGGCCATCCCCCCAGGGGATGATTTCCCACTTTCTGTCTCTGTCTCTCTCTGTCTTTCTGGCGAGTGTGCACGCTCTATAGCAAAAGCCTCTCCAAAAACAAAAAGAGAGAGAGAAAGAGAGAAACCATCTTCATAACATAAAAATATAAGGTGAAGCAGTAAGTGCTTATGTAGAAGCTACAGCAAATTATCCAGAAGATCAAGCTAAGATCATTGATGAAGGTGTCTACACTAAACAACAGATTTTTAATGTAGACAAAAGAAAAAGCTTTATTTTGCCATCTGTGACTTTTATAGCCAGAGAGGAGAAGTCAGTTTCTGGCTTCAAAGAATACACTGATTCTTAGTAGGAGATGATGCAGCTGGTGACTTTAATTTGAAGCCAATGCTCATTTGCCATTCTGAAAATCCAAGGGTCCTTGAGAATTATGCTAAATCTAATTTGTCTTGGTTTATAAATCTAACAATAAAACTTGCAATAACAACATATCTATTTACAGTGTGGGTTACTGACTATTTTAAGCTAACTATTGAGACCTACTGATCAGAAACAAAGACTCCTTTAAAATTTTTACTGGTGATGCCAGTGGATAACATGGTGATTAAGGCATTGGACTCCCACATGGCTGACTGCAGTTTGAGTTCTAGACCTGGCGGCTTGTTTTCTCACTTCCTCTTTCTCTGTCTCTCTCTCTCTAGTGGGCACATGTATCCTATAACAAATTACATAATAATAATAATAATAATAATAATAATAATAAATAATTCTTAAAGATATCTTACTGCTTATTAGCAATGCACCTGGTCACCTAAGAACTCTGCTAGAGATGTACAGGAGATAAATATTTGCATACTTGGTAATACAATAGCCATTCTTGATCCCATGGATCAAGTAGTAATTTTGACTTTCAAGTCTATTTATTTAAAAAATACACTTTGTGGGACCAGCAGGTGGCATGGTGGTTAAGGCGCTGGACACTCCCACATGGTCGACCAAGTTTCGAGTTCCAGACCTGGAGGCTTGCTTTCTCACTTTTTCTCTCTGTGTGTGTCTCTCTCTGGCCAAATTAAAATATAAATTAATGAATAAATAAAATTAAAAAAAAGAAATACACTTCATAAGGCAATGGCTGCCATAGATACTGATTCTTTTAATGGATCTAGGAAAAGTAAGTTGAAAACCTTCTGGAAAGGATTCACTATTGTAAGATATCATTAAGAACATTTGTGATTTATGGAATATGGCCAAATAACAACATTAGCAGGGATTTTGAAGAAGCCGATTTTAATCCTCATGGAGACTTTGGGGATTAACAACTTTAGTGAAGGAAATAACTGGAGACATGTTAGAAATAGTGAGAGAACTAAAATTAGAGCATGAAGATGTGACTAAGTTGCTGCAATCTCATGATAAAACTCACAAATGAGACGTTTCATATGGGTGACCAAAGAAAGTGGTTTCTCAAGATAAAATCTATTTCTGGTGAAGATGCTGTGAACATTGTTAAAATGACAATGAAGGATTTAGGATATGACATAAGCTTAGTTGATTGAGCAATGACAGGGTTTGAGAGGGTTAACTCAAATTCTGACAGCTGTTCTACCATGAGTAAAATGTTATCAAACAACATTGCATGCTACAGAGACATCTTTCATGAAAGGAAGAGTCGATCCATGTGGCAAACTTCATTGTTGTCACTTTTAAAGAATGGCCACAGGCAGCTCAGCCTTCAGTAACTATCACCCTAGTCAGTCAGTGGTCATCACACTGAGGCAAAACCATCCGCCAGCAAAGGAATCACAATTCACTAAAGGCTCAGGTGATTATTAATTTTTTAGCAGTAAAATATAGAGTATACACTTTTTTCAGACAAGAAGTCATTGCACATGTAATAGAATACAGTATATTAGAAACATAAATTTTGAGGATTTTTGTCATAGGGTATGTGCACTCACCAGAGTGACAGAGACAGAAAACGAGAAATCACGCCACAGGGGGGATGGTCACACCACAACCCCTTCTCCGTACCATGTATGGAGGTTTAGTTCCATCTCATTGGCTGGATGTGGTCATTGTCCTATTTAATGCTCAGATACATAACATTATTTCTGTATATGGAAACACTGAGTCTCATGATGGCAGTCTTTTAAGCATTAAGCACTCTTACTTACCTGAGAAGCCTGATAACTTATTGTTCAATGCATTAGCCATTTTTAGGTTCCAAGGTCCAGGAAGTAGGACCAGCAAACAGAAATTAAGTGAGTGCTTATAAACAGTACGCACATGGGTATCTACAAGCTAAGCTTTCACTTCCTTATAGTGTTGTTAATTAACAATATTCCTCTTTTTCTTAAATAATTTAGGTAAAGTGAACAAGATGAAATGTAAGTGCTATCAATATTCCCTAGAAATTCTAAGTGCTTGTCCTTGAGTGATTTATGCCCTCATCTTTCACACCGACGAAATGCTTATTTGCCTTATGATTTGTGCTGTTTTCTCTCTTTTTGTTTACCATGACTTTTCTCTTCTACTTAATATTTTCTCTTTGTGCTTTTTATTTTCCTTTTTCTACTACTTCTTATTTTCTATAATATTCTCTCCCTCATTTATGAGGGAAATTTGAGATAAAAAACATCTACTCAACTGAGTTTGATGATGACCAATAAATCAACCAGTAAATGATTTTTAAGTTGAGTCTGTGTGTGCGAGTGTGTGTGTGTGATGGAAGAGCTGACAAACCCAGGAAATAAGGGATGAAAAAGTACAAGAAGTCACTTTCGTGAATATTCTATGGTTGCAAGATTTCTCCATGCAAAACAGTTGTGTTAAATGCACATAAAATGTAACATAAAAGGTGGAATATGTGTACTTGATTAAATCTCCTCCAGCTGGTGCCTTGCCCTGACATTGACATTGTTAGGGATGATTAGCATTCTATGACATCCAAGTTCACAGTGTCAGTGAGTTGTCTGTGAGCTTGTCTGGATGAATACACAGTCATTCTAATCCTGCTAATATCGTTAACAAAAAAATAACATCTGGCAAGACGTGGGTTTCAGCTTCTGTCTTTTATCTGCCAAATTTCCATTTTAAATGTAATCAGCACAGACATACTTTAAGTAGCGAGAGCAGCTCAGTAATAGCTGAGCAGTCCCTACAACCCATACAACGTCAAAGAACACGCATTATCATATTTCATCCTTTTGAGTCTCTGAGGCACTTGTGACTACTCTACATATTTTACAAGTGGGAAAACTGGGTCTCAGATTAATAATGTGCCCAAGGTCACAGACTTGGGAAATTGCAGAGTCTAGGTTTTACGACTCCAATGTTCATGCTTTCAACTATGATGCTTTACTGTCCCCAATACTGAATGTAACATACCTTTAAAAATATTAATCTGGGCCAGGAGGTGGAGTGGAGATTAAGGTGGCTGGATCCCATGTGGCTGACTACATGGTTCGAGTCCCAGACCTGGCAGCTTGAGAAACACACTATGTGCGTATGTGCTCATATCCAAAATCTTGAGAGGAGAATGGAGGAGAAAGGATTAAGGCATGGCCAGCCCCCTGGGGAGGGGGGGTGATTTCTCACTTTCCCTCTTTCTCTCCCTTTATGTCTCTCCAGTGAACTCATGTGCCCTATAGCAAGCAAGCAAGCAAACAAATAAAATTAATCTGGTCTAGCTATGATCGAGCAGGTAGTAGCATGCTGACCTGTTGTACTGGAAGCCATGTAGTTAACTGTGGGTTTGGATCCTGAGTAGACCACGACCATGTAGGGCATGCCCACCCAGGATCCTGACTAGCTAGAGGACTGGGGGAAGGGAATGGTGGCATGATGAGACCCAGCTAGGGATGCCTCTCTCTTTCTCTCTCAAAAATAAATGAAACTGGGAACCAGCAGTTAGCGTAATGGCTATGTCGCTGGACTCCCACGTAGTCGACCGCGGTTCGCGTCTTGGGCCCGGTGGCTTACAACTCACGCCGGGCGCGTGTGCGTGCGTGCCCAAGATCCCGAGAGGAGAATGGAGGAGAAGGGATTGCGGCGTGACCATCCCCCCTGGGGGGTGATTTCTCGCTTTCTGTCTCTATGTCTCTCTCTGTCTGGTGAGCACACGCGCCCTATAGCGAAAAACCTCTCCAAAAAAATAAATAAATAAATAAATAAATAAATAAATAAATGAAACTTAGGGACCAGCAGTTAGCGTAATTGCTATGTTGCTGGACTCCCACGTAGTCGACCACGGTTCGCGTCCCGGACCTGGTGGCTTAAAAACTCACACCGGGCAGATGTGCGTGCTTGCCCAAGATCCCGAGAGGAGAATGGAGGAGAAGGGATTGCGTTGTGGCCATCCCCCCTTGGGGGTGATTTCTCGCTTTCTGTCTCTCTGTCTCTCTGTCTGTCTGGCGAGCGCACGCACCCTGTAGCAAAAACCTCTCCAAAAAATAAAAAATAAAAATAAAAATAAAAAAATAAATTAAACTTAAAGATAATCCTTTAGAAACTCAAGGTAAAAGTTATCTGAGTTTATAAATGTTGCTTTATTAAGAAAAGATGATTCAGGATAAGAAATAAAGAAATTGAAGTTCCTCAAAAACTGAAAACAGAACTACCTTATGACCCATTAACACAAGAGGACAAGGAAATAAGAGGATGTGTTCTAGACTCTTCCACCACAGAAATGCAATGATGGTGACAATTCGAAGTGTACATCAAAGCAGAAGAGTGCACAGCACAAAGTGACGGTTGATGTTTGAGATGGGGATATGTTTGTTGCCCTGATTTGATCATTATGCAATATATACATGTTTTGCAAAACCACACCATACATTTGTATAAGCAATGGGTCATCGGAAAAGTCATGACACATTTCTGCATAGAAAAAGGAATCGTGACTTTTCCAATAATCCAATATTCCAAGTAAAATAGAAATCATAGCAAATAAAATTAAAAAGAAGAGAAAATAAGTTACCCAGTATTATGGATGTCAAAATATTATTCAGAACATAAAGCCGAGTAAGCATTATGATTGCTGCCTCAGTGAAGAAAATGTGTTAGTTACATATTGTTACAAAATGAATTACCCCAAAACATAGCAACTTGAAATGATATAATCATTATTTTCTTGCAATTCCTCTGAATCAGGCATTAGGGTGTGGCTTGGCTGTGTAGTTGTGGTTCTGAGTCTCAAATGAGTTATAGTCCAATGTCACCCAAGACTACAGTTGTCTGAGCCAGAGGGTCTGGTCCTCGGCAGCTCACTCACACAGTTGGCTGTGGAGGATCAGGGGCCAATCTTGAGGCTGGTTATCGCGAAGGAAAAAAACATTTTTGCTTGATAAACACCCAGAAAGCCACAATGAATAGAAAGCGAGACCCCCAAAGGTAAGTTTTCTGAGTCATGATAGGCAGTAGAAGCACAGCTTTCCAAAGGAGTTGGAGCCCGCTGCCTGTAGGTCTTACTGTAAAAGATAAGTTAGCTGGGGATGGGAAAGGAAAAGACTGAAAAAAGGGTAATATTCCATAGTGTACATGCTCTACATTTTTTCAATCCCATCATCCATTCTTGGGCACTGGGATAAATCCCATGTCTTAGCAATCATGAATAATGCTGCAATGAGCATGGATGTGCAAGTGTCTTTCTTTTTTTCTTTTTTGGAGAGGTTTTTGCTATAGGGCATGTGCGCTCACCAGAGAGACAGAGAGAGACAGAGAGACAGAAAGCGAGAAATCATCCCCCAGGGGGGATGACCACACCGCAATCTCTTCTCCATTCTCCTCTTGGGATCTTGGGCACGCATGCACACGCACCCAGAGTGAGTTTAAGCCACCGGGTCTGGGACTCGAACTGTGGTCGACTATGTGGGAGTCCAGCGACATAGCCATTACGCTAACTGCTGGTTCCGCAAGTGTCTTTCCAGATGACTATTTTCCTGTCCTTTGGGTAAATACCAAGAAGTAGATTATTGGGTCAAACAGTTCAATGTATACTTAATGTCTACATTCTGTGACAGAAATTGATAAACCTAAAGTTGTAATAGTAGGGATAATGGTGAATACCAGACACTATAAGGGAGAAGGTTGAATGGGGGCGGGGGTGTGTGTGTTGGAAAGGACTTAGGGAGGTAGTACTTGACAGACATAAGAATATAAAGTTCTGAGCCAGTAGGTGGCGTGGTGGTTAAGGTGCTGGATTAACACATGACTGATCACGGTTCAAATCTTGGACCTGGTAGCTTTCTCACTCTTCTTCTCTGTCTTTCTCTGATCGAATTAAAGAAGAGTAATAAAACAAATAAATAATTCTAAAAAAATGCAAAGTTCTCCAGTGGAAAAGATGTATATGGTAATATTCTTGATTTGATAGTAACAGTTATGTGTGTTTTTGAAAAACTATATTGTGTGCTATGGAGATGTACAACAATTAAATGGAAAAATAATTATTATTAATTAATTTTTCAAAAAAAAGAAAAGAGGAGGGAGGAAAGGAGATCAGGAAGGTAAGGCAGCTAGTGAGAATCTATGATTACATTCTGAAATGTTTAATGTAATCATTACACATTTTAATGGGGAACTTTATTTTACTAAGTTTGGTTTTGTGGTGAGAAATGTCAATTTATTTTACTACTTTCCTACTAAATCTTTGCTAACACCTACAATAATCACAGCATCCTGTGGGATTGTATTGTTCTTTGGTATGCAAAAAAAATGCTTGATTATGTTTCAAAGTGAGCATAGACTTAAAAGATTCCATCCCATCTGGGGAATACCATTCTATCTTGTTCACTTTAAAACTGGAGAGACATGCCTCTCTTTGGAGAAACTATCTTACAATTTATGTTAAAAGAGCGATGTAGTCATTGTTTTCATGGTGCAATCAAAGAGACTTTAAACACGAAGGGAAAAAAAATTTAAGGCAAATGGGATGCTTGAATGGCTGATTTTGAAGGTCATAGACTCTCTCATTGGAATTTTTTTAGCAATTAGCTAAAAAATGTGTAAACAAGTGTTCATTCCTCCATCCCCCCCAACCCATTCTTGCCACTCTGCATTAACCTCTAGTTTAGGGACCAGCAGTTAGCGTAATGGCTATGTCGCTGGACTCCCACGTAGTCGACCGCGGTTCGAGTCCCGGACCCGGTGGCTTAAACTCACGCCGGGCGCGTGTGCGTGCGTGCCCAAGATCCCGAGAGGAGAATGGAGGAGAAGGGATTGCGGCGTGGCCATCCCCCCTGGGGGGTGATTTCCTGCTTTCTGTCTCTCTGTCTCTGTCTGTCTGGCGAGCGCACGCGCCCTATAGCAAAAAAACCTCTCAAAAAAAAAAAAAAAATCTAACCTCTAGTTTGAATCCCTGTTACTCTGTACACTGAGGGAGCTGGATCTAGTCACCTTGAGGTCTCTCTCAGCTTTTCACTCCTATACTTCTCTAGGTAGTAACTGCTAGGGGAAATCTAAGTGAGTGTGCAGGAGCAAGTCAGGAGTATAATAAAAACTTGTTCCAGGGGGTGACATATGTAGATGTTGGCTCGATCCAAAGGCTCTTGGTTTTAAATCCCATGTGTAGATATTGGCTCAATCCAAAGGCTTTTGTTCTTTATTGTCTGTCTCTGCTCATGGTTCTCCATGGTTTATGTTTTCCATCATATTCCAAAATTATTTCTTAGTTGTTAATAATGTTTTAGTCCTTTAAGTAAGAATGTTATCTTTCTGCCTTTGTATTTTCACCATGCTCCATGGCTTCTCTTGTGTTTGAAAACCACAGGTGAAATTGGATACTCCCACCACAGCAGTTTTGACAATGCCTTTATCTGAGATTCCCAGGTGTATTTACTTCCAATTGGCTATAGATTTCTGGCCAGTTTTTCAGATTGATTTTGCATTTTGTAATTAGCCAACCGTCCATTACACATTGTGATTACCAGCATGACTCTGCAGTATAATATGTTCATGTGGAAATTACAAAATGTGTCTCTTGAAATGGAGTTTGAACAATGACAAAAAAACAGGGAAAAGATTATGTATTTTTTAAAAATTTAATACATAATATGGCTTCAAGTTTAATACATGGAATGGGTCTTCCTCCTACCTTCCTGTATTCTCATCTAAGACCCTTTTCCAAGGAAGTGAACAGTTATTGTTGGATAAAGTCACTAGAAGGGTTTTGCCACCAGACGTTTTCAGAATCAGAGATGAAATTTAGTTATAATAATATTCATGCACAAAAAAGTCATTGCTCAGTTATCTAAAAAAAAAAAAAAAAAAAAAAAAAAATTCTCCCTCTTGTTAAGCACCTTTTAAAAAAAAATTGGGGGACCAGTAGTTAACATAATGGCTATGTCACTGAACTCCCATGTAGTCCACCATGGTTCAAGTCCCAGAACCGGTAGCTTAAACTCTCGCTGGGCATGTGTGCATGCATGCCCAAGATCCTGAGAGGAGAGTGGAGGAGAAGGGATTGTGGCATGGCTGTCCCCCCTGGGGGGTGATTTCTTGCTTTCTGTCTCTCTATTTTTGTCTTTCTGGCGAATGCACACACCCTATAGCAAAAACCTCTAAAAAATGATTTTTATTTAACTTTATTTATTTATTTATTTTAATTTGACCAGAGAAGGACAGAGTGAGAGAGAGAGATAGAGAGAGGGAAAGTGAGAAAGCAAGCCTCCAAGTCCGGAACTCGAACCGTGGTTGCCCATGTGGGAGTCCAGAACCCTTAGCCAGCAGGCCACCTGTCAACCCCAGGTAAGCACCTTTTGACCAATTTCTCCATCCATTTTCCTCTTACAGAAGGCTTACGGAAAATAAAATGAGACAAAATATCTAACAAGGAAAAGTCTGCTAATTTGGAAAGGAGAATGGAATTATATCTAGCAAAATTCGAGGTGAGAATAAGGTTGGTGATGAAAAGCAGAATAGTCCCTAAAATTTGAATTTCAGATAGATAATGACTAATTTGTAGCCTAAGTATGTCCTAGGTATTTTACTAAGTGAACTCTAGTTTCATTTGCTAAGTCTGGCTACCCTACTCCGGACTTTTTTTTTTTTTTTTTTTTTTTTTTTTTGAGGGGGGAGAGGTTTTTCGCTATAGGGCGCGTGCGCTCGCCAGACAGACAGAGAGAGACATAGAGACAGAAAGCGAGAAATCACCCCCCAGAGGGGTGGTCATGCCACAATCCCCTCTCCTCCATTCTCCTCTCGGGATCTTGGGCACGCACGCACACGCGCCTGGCGTGAGTTGTAAGCCACCGGGTCCGGGACACGAACTGCGGTCGACTACGTGGGAGTCCAGCGACATAGCCATTACTCCAACTGCTGGTTCTCCCTACTCTGTACTTTTAAGGATCCTTTATTTTCCTCTCACTGTTCCTAATGATCAGAAAGTGATTTTAAAAAAACAATAAATCTTCTTGTAAAGTTTTTCAAGAACATATTGTGCTGGAGGATGAAATCTTCTTGCAGAAGAGATCGTATATTTTCTAACCGTTTATACAAAATTTGAAATGGTTGAAGAAAGAGTACTCAGTAGATTTTGTTTAGTATGTGTGCAGCCTCACACAGAGACACGGACTGGTTCTGAGAGATCAGAGGATCTGGCTGGGTACAAATCCCTGCCCTTCCTGTTTCTTAGCTCTGTAACCACAGGCATAAAACTTAATTTAAGCTTCTGTTTTGTCATCTGCGAGATGGCGAGTCTCATAGTTACACTGCGGATTTGAGATGAGGTTAAAGTAAATTAATACATACAAAAGTCCTTGGCAGATGGAAGTAAATGTAGACATGTCCTTCTTTTACACAGAGATGGAAGAGTTTGAGACTTCAAGGCTCAGAGGGATGGGAAGGGATGCTACCTGCTCTCCAGGTCCTTAAATTATGTAGACTTTCTAAAGCTTAAAATAGCCATGGGACCAGCAGATGGCGTAATGGTTACATCGCTGGACTCTCACCTAGTCTACTGTGGTTAGAGTCCCGGGCCTGGTGGCTTAAAACTGGCCACGTGTGAGTGCATGCCCCAAAGTAGCTTGGCCAGGGGTGATTTCTCACTTTCTGTCTCTCTAGTGAGCACACAGTGTACCCTATAGCAAAAGTGTCTCTCTCTGAAAACAAAACAAAACAAACAACAACAACAACAAAAACAGCTAAAGGTTTTTGATGAAGAGACAAGTGTTTAAAATTCAATAAGTAAAGGATGACTGGACTACGTGAAGACAAAAACACTGAGGAAAGAGGGCCATGTTTGGCTGTATTAATTAGCATCTCCATGGAGGAAGCCTGTTGTTTCTCAGAAACAGAAGGATTTGTTCTCTAGTTTTGTTGTCCATTGAGAAAACTACATCTCAGTGTGTTGAGATAAACAAAAAAATAAAACAGACAAACAAAAACCAAGCCTAATTAGTCATCCTCTGTTTGAGTTCCAATTTCCTCCTGATGACGGATTTCCCTTCAATACTGGGGAAAAGGTACCTTGGGTATTAGGTATGTCATCTGCCAAAACATTAAAATAGAGAGGAACATTTATATTTAATATAAACCCCAAACTGTTAGATACCAAGGGGGAATTGGCAGATCTAAAATCGTAACAAGAGTATTTAACTTAATTCTTAGAGACTAACACAGTAAGGGCATAGAGAATTTGAAGTCTATCATAACAAGCTTGGATGTACACGTTTTAATTTAAAAATAAAATCCTCGAGGACCAGCAGTTAGCGTAATGGCTATGTTGCTGGACTCCCATGTAGTAGACTGCAGTTCGCATCCTGGACCCGGTGGCTTAAAACTCAGGCCGGGTGCGTGTGCGTGCGTGCCCAAGATCCCGAGAGGAGAACGGAGGAGAAGGGATTGCCGCATGACCTTCCCCCCGGGAGGTGATTTCTCGCTTTCTGTCTCTATGTCTCTGTCTGTCTGGCGAGCGCACACGCCCTATAGCGAAAACCTCTCCAAAAATAAATAAATAAATAATAATAAAATAAAATAAAATCTTCAACAGCAGAAAGCAGAAATCATGCAGATTACATTCTGGTACCATGATGCACTAACTGCATAAAATAGTTAAAAGGAAAAAAATCCCCAAAAATTGAAATTAGAAGATATTTTTTCAGTCACATAAAGAAATTAAAATTGAAATGCGGAAGATACTGCCCTCAAAGTAGTGGGAAATTCTAGTAATTAAAGCAAAAAAGTAGATCAAAAGAACAGAATAGAATCCAGGTACAAACAGTATATACTGGAATTTAGTATTGGTTAAAGATGGACTTTGGAATCAATAGGGAAGAACGTATCATTCCAAATGATTATCCATTTGGAAAAAGAAATAATGTTGTTCTTCCTTTTCCTACTGTATGTAAAAATAAAATTCATCTGGATTGAAAAGCAATGTTTTTAACTATAATAACATCTAAAGGTAATTTAGGAGACATGTGTTGAATATTATAAAAGAATGGCCTTTTTAGGAAAGCTACATTTTTGAAATCATAAAGAAAAAGATTTAACTATACAAAAGTGTAAAACTTCAACATGTAAAGCAATGGTCTGTATGAAACTACTGCTTGTAATATATTGGGTTGTCAGAAAAGTCATGACATATTTTTGAACTGAAAAACATGTCATGACTTTCCCCAATGACAAAGTAAAATAGACAATATGATCTTATTCAAGACAAGTAGAGCGTCCCTATGGAAAAAACTTAAAAAAAGTTTACTTATGGTGAAAGACTGTGTACACAGCCTCAATGTCCAGAGCCATAGAGAAAACCAGAACTCTGACCCACAGCCTGCAGTAACCAGTCCAAGAAACTAAACGACTCCCCATAGCAATCAATTGCTCCAAAACAGTCATGGATTAATGAGTAACTAACAGCTTTTCCCTAACTTTTGCTGCTACTTTGAATTTAGTACCATCCAGAGAAAGCCAAATATGTGCCCAAACCAACCACAGTGGATGCCCTGTTTCTAGGTGGCCACTGAGAGCTCCCCCATGCCAAAGTCCTCTAATCGGGGAGTGTCGGAAGCCTTCTTTCCCCCTTTGTTCACTGTAAAGCTTTTCCCGTCCCCTCCTGCCTTTGAGGGTCTGCTAAATGCGTGTCATGGTGGTTGACTCCCTTGCTACAGCACACTCTGAGTAAACAGCCCTTCCTTATTTTTATTTGAGTGGTCTTTGTTTATTTCCACAAAAAGAACTCTGTCCATTAATTTTCTATGTATAGGACTGTCTAGAGCAAGAATTAGAAGAGCATATTCCTGACTGCACACACGGATTAGGGATGGTGGATGGATTGGTCACAGAGATGGCGGGGAGGTTGGGTGGGGTGTCCATGTCCATTTTCTTTTTTAAGTAGATAGACATTATTTGAAAAAGGCCCCAGGTCCTTCTGTTGTGTTCCACTCACGGATACCAACGTTATTGTAGCTGTAGTGGTATAATAGTAGTATAGTAAAAGTAAAGATAATCAAAACTACTCTTCAGGCCATGTGGTGAGATCTTGGAATCTAGCTCTCTGTACTCCAGTGGTAGAAAAATCCCACTAGGTCATGCTTAAATGGCTCAGTGCACTCTCGTCTTTGTCATTGTTTTTGGTTCTTAAAGCAGGCAATGAGCTGAAGTATTTAATATCAGTTTTAAAAGCAGAGTAACTGAGGAAGAGTTAGTCACGGCAGAGTCCCACTGAGTTGTATTTAACCTGTGGCTTGTTTTGGTTTTGCTTTGTATGTTTTCAAAATATGCTGGATCACAATCCTCACTGACTGAGCAGCTGTAAGCAGGTGAACTAAAAAGAGCTGCACACAAAAGTCCCCAAAGCCTCTTCATCAAACTATAGGGATGTGGGGTAGTAGGTGGTATAGTGGTTAAGGTGCTGGACTCCTACCTGGCCAACTATAGTCTGAGTCTCAGACCGGAGGCTTGAAAATCACAGTGGGCAAACGTGCACATATGCCCCAAATCCTGAGAGGAGGATGGAGGAGAAGGGATTGTCGCATGGCCATCTCCCCAGAGGGTGATTTCTTACTTTCCCTCTCTATCTTTCTCTCTGGCGAGTACACATGTCCTATGTAGGGGGAGGGGAGAAGAACAAACTACAGGACAGAGGACAAGAAAGCAGTCAGGTCTTAGGAGAAGTTAGGGTCACAGGGAAATGGGCTCCCCTGGGGAAGCTACTGCTTCTCGGGACCACATGGTTTGGGGACATAGAGCATTTGCAGGACAACGAGTCCACAACACAGTGACACTGATATTTTGTTGGGGGCATTTTTAAGCACTTAGTATCCACAAGGATGCCCAGAGGTCTAGAGAGGTCCAGGTCACTTTTTTTTTTTTTTTTAAAGAATTATTTATTTATTTAATTCCATTTGTTATCATTTTTTTTTTTTTTTGACCAGAGAGAGATAGAGAGAGAGAGAGAAAGGGGAAGAGATAAAGCAAGCTGCCAGGTCCAGGACTTGAACCACGGTCGGCCATGTGGGAGTCCAGCAACCCCAACCACCACGCCATCTGCCGGCCCCCAGGTCACTTTTGATCACTGAAAAGGGAAGAATTGCCGAACAGGGATTCAGTGTCATGTCAACATTTTGAAGTTTCAGTCCTGACTATGTACCTCAGCAATTGCTGCATAACCCAATTTGGGGTGAGGTTGGTGAACTGAACCCTGGGCAGGAGACCAGAAGACGGCCAGACTCCCCGGATGGAATCCATCCAATTAAGAGCAGGCCAGAGTATTGATTTCACTTAGGAGTTATTTCACCTTTTGCTCTAACTAGGAGACATTTTCTTATTTTTAAGGATAATTTAACTTTATTTAACTGATGGAGGACTGGTGAGACTGACATTTTTGTATTTTTTCCCCCATTTTGCAGTATCTATGCCTTCTTTGCTCTATTATTCACAGCTGTTATCACTTTCGAGTCTGCCCTTATCCAAACAGCCTGGCTTCACAAGTGACCCAAGGTAACTAGAAGATTCTGTTTGACTTTCCCTCTAATGCTGTACTTGAAAAAAATTCTGTTACGTTTGAAAATGGCAGCAGTAGCTGTGATCTGGGTGTCTCAGCTGCTCAGTTGGTCCAGCCCACAGCTGGGGTGGCCTCTGTTAAGTGGCACCATGTCAAAGAGGTTTCATCTTGCATGTGGAAGGCTGTCTTCTACCTTGACACGCTCCCAGGCTGGGAGTGAGCATGCTGAAGATCTTCCCAAAGTCACATCACAAGAAGCATGAGAGACCCAATTTCATTGTCTACCACCATCTCTACATCTGGCTCAAGCCCTTCCACTGGGGAGATGGTAACCACATTCTATTCTAAAACTCTCATGTGAATCCATTTCTGACTGGCTGCAAAAATGAATAAAGGAAAGGGGACCGCTCAGGCACTGGGACCACAGCACTGGTCTGCACCATAGCTCTGCACATGGACCAGAAAAGTGTACAGGTCCTTAAGCTCACCTGCTTTACTTGTAGCAAATGATGACCAGCTTGCTGGTCTTCCATGCTTTACTTGTGGCAGGAGATGGCTTAAATAAATAACTCAAATTTTCTTAAGAATTATTTATTTATTTAATTCCATATATTTTAAATATTTTTTACTTTGACCAAAGAGAGACAGAGGGAGAGAGGGAAAGCAAGAAAGCAAGCCACCAGGTCTGGGACTTGAACCGTGGTGGACCATGTAGGAATCCAATGCCTTTAATCACCCTACCACCTGCTGGCCCCCATAACTTCAATTTTTAAAAAAAATCTATTAAAATATTGTAATTAAAATCCAAGTTGCTTCAACCTCTATTCTAGTCTAACAGCATCAAGCAAATTTTAACTAGTTCAGATAATTTATTCTGAGAAGTGGAAATGTTAGATAACATATTCTAATTCAGAAACATTATCACAGATGTCAGTGACGAAAGTTACTAGAAAATGATTATAAATTTTTGGAAGGCAAACTCCAAGTAATTTGTTTCCCACAGAATCTCAATGAGTGTCTGTGGGTAATTTATGAAGATATTTTCCTGCACCAGGACACTGTAGTTTAGTGAATAATAATCACATAGCAAAAATATTGAAAAACAGATTACAAAATAGAGAAGAACTCTTAGAACCTTTTCAAGTAAAGGTGACTTAGAGAAGTTAAAGAATTATTCCATGAAGCCCAGAGAATTTAATTCTTCTCTTTTTAATGTCCTTACAGATACGCAATATTTAATGAATTAATTACATTAACTTATGTCTTGCTTCTTGATTTTGCATATGTAACTAAAAACTCTAACTAAAAGGAAAATTTTCCTTGGGGTTACTTCTACTTGAAAGTACATTGACGGTATTTGGAATATTTTTTTAACCTGACAGATATTTCTGCTTTTCTTTAATCAACACTTGTTACTGGTCAAAGACTGACTTCTCTGAGGTAAACATTGACACTAGCTTAAAAGAAAATGTTCTCCCTTTTTTTTCTGCAACTCGGACAAGTCCCAAATGGACTGATGTAACTTCTGTGTCAGAAGCCTTTCCAGGACCCATGCTTCCCACAGAGAAACAGAGCTGAGGGTTGAGGCCTCTTATTAAATATTATTCATTTTTACATCACCCACATAAATATCCTACAAATAAAGGAGGGATATTAACCCCTGGGCATCAAAGCAATCATCACCTTAATTATTTGATGAAGCAACATGGTCTTTCTGACTCTAAATTGCTATTTCCTCTCAAACACATATTAATAGCAAAAAGAGATTGTTGTGGACTGAATCATGTACCCCCCAAATTCATATGTTGAAGGGCTAATCCCTACTACTTCTGAATGTGACTGTATTTGGAAATAATGTCTTAAGCACTAATTAAGGTAAAATGAGGTAATTAGGATAACCCCCAATCCAGGATGACTTTTTATTACAAGAGAAGATTGGAAAACAGACAGGTTACAGAGGAAAGATCTTATAAATACATAGGAAAGAAGAGTAGCTAACCACAAGCCGAAGACGGAAGCCTTAGGAGAAGCTAACCCTGAAAATATCCTGATCTAGGATTTCTAGTCTCTGGAACTGAGAAAAAAAAAATTTTTGTTTGTTTGTTTTTTTAAATTTTTTAAAGAACATCAAGATTTTTTTCTAAATTTATCTTTTCCATGTGACAGAAAAAGAGAGAGTCACTTCCACTGGGGTCTTAATACTGAGGTCCACCTCCCGCCTCCACCAGCCTAGATAAGAGGCATGCACACACACCCAGCATACACTGGGAGACCTCGGGATGGGAACCACCAACCTTCCTCTGAGGATCCAGTTGCATTATTGCTTCAACGACGGCACTAAATTTTGTTCAAGTCACTATGTATTTTGTTACAGTTCTCCATGGGCAGCCCCAGGAAACTATACAGAGAATAAGATCTAGATTCATAGCCCAGCTCTGCAATTTACTCAGACAAGTGACATAACCTTGAAATTTTTAGGGTAGGTAACTCTCAAATAGACATAATGCTTTCATCGAAAACTCTAAACAGTCTTCTGGTTTTAAATTCTGTCTCTCCATGGCCAACTTGAAGTGTCTGTCTCTTGCCTTTTCCCTAAATCTACATGCATAGCTATTAGCCCCGGCACACATCCACAGGAGGTCTAAAGGTTACTTATGTTCAATATGGCCAACCCAGATCGCCTGGCATTTCCTCACCAAAATTCACTTCTCCTTAGTAAGTGGCAACCCTAACACTCTCGTTACTCAGGTCAAAGATCTTAAAGCCATGCCAGACTCCTCTTGTTTCTCATATCTCACATCGAATTCATCATGAATATCTGTCAACTCTCTTTTCACAGCATACCCAGGCTCATGAAGTGACGGATCAATGGAACTGAACAGAAAGTACAGAGATTGATCTAAAAAATCTCAGACATTTAAAAAAGATCTTTTACCTTATAAAAGGGAAGTGTGAAATTAAACGAGGCTGAGGTACCATTTCTGACTCTTATGATTGGCAAAAACTGAAAACCTGACAGTATAATTTCTTGGTAAGGCAGTAGGAAAACATAATAATAAAAATATTTAAATGCTTTTAAGTATTTAATTATTTCCCACCTTTGGAGGGAAATTTGTACAGTATCTAATAAAATTGCATATAGCTTTACTATTGACCTAACAGTTTAATCTCAAAGAATTTTTCCGTCAACCAATAAAAAAAAAATACATATGCAAAACAGTTATTCTTTTGCGGTATTTCTTATAATCATAAAACATTGGAAACTTCCCAAACATTCAAACATGGATTGATTAGTTGAGTAAACTATTGTACTACACACAGCTATTAAAAAGAATGAAAAAGACTCCTGTGAACTGATATGGAATGGTTTCTAGGAGTTTTTATTTTTTGTTTTGTTTTTAAAGCTTATTTATTTCAGGCCCAGCAGGTGGTGTGATGGTTAAGGCACTGGATCCCACATGGCCAACTCCACAGTTCGAGTCCTGGACTTGGTAGCTTAAAAAATGTGCATGCATGCCCAAAATCCGAAGAGGAGAATGGAGGAGAAAGGATGGCCATTTTTCTGGGGGGAGGGGAGTGATTTCTCATCTTCCTTCTTTCTGTCTTTCTCAGGTAAATGCATGTGACCCATGCAAAAAAAATCTAAAAAAAAAAGAAAAAAAAGCGTATTTCTTTCTTTCATGAGCATGAGAGAGAGAGAGTCAGAGAGACCGCACTGCCGACAGGATCTTTATGCCACAGTCCCTACCACCCCCGAACCCTGCATCGCCCAGCCCCAAGTCACTGGCACACATCATCATAGTCAAGGAGGTCTCCAGATGCAAGCCCAGAACCTTCCCATGTGTCTCAGCCTTGCAGAGCATTGCATTGCTGCTGCACCCCTGTCCAGCCCCTCCAAGGCATATTAAATAAATTTTAGAAAAAGGTACAAAGAGCATATTCGGAATGCCAAAATTTGCACAATATAAAAGAAAGTAAGAAATTGTTGATTTATTTTCCTACCATTTCAAAAATGTAAACAAAACACACAAGAAGAATGAGCCCAGAAAATGGTGACATTGGCCAACAGGGTAGTGTGTTGGAAAAAATACAGGAAGCAGCGACATGCGCTGAGTACCTCCCGTTGTATGGGTTTAACTTGTCAAAGCATGGTATAGCCTACTGTTTAAAAATAAGGGACCAGCAATTGGCGTAATGGCTATGTCACTGGACTCCCATGTGGTCGACCGGGGCTCGAGTCCCAAACCTGGTGGCTTAAACTCACGCGTGCATGCCCAAGATCCTGAAAGGAGAACGGAAGAGAAAGGATTGTGGCATGGTCATCCCCGCTGAGGGGTGATTTCTCACTTTCTGTCTCTCTGTCTCTCTCTGTCTTTCTGGTGAGCGCAATAGCAAAAACAGCTCCAAAAATAAAAATAAATAAATAAATAAATAAAAAAGAAAAGAAAATTGGGGCCAGCAAATGGCGTAGTCCTTACATCGTTGGATTCTCACGGCCAGCCGCAGTTTTAGTACTGAAACGATGGCTCGAAACTCACGCAGGATGTGTGTGTGTGCACGCTCCATCTCCCGGGAGGGGAGTGGAGAAGGGGTTGTGGCATGGCCATCCCCCTTGAGGAATGATTTCTTGCTTTGTCTGTCTCGTTCCAGCAAATGCACATGCCCTAGGGCAAAAACCTCTCAAAAAATAAGTAAATAAATAAAATAAAGTAAATCAATAAGGCTAAGGGATAAAACTGAAACTGAAACTGAAAGCAAACTGAAACCAATGAATCTAATCATTGTCAAGTGAATGTCGTAACCACATAGAGGGGAAGAAGGGAGGAAGAAAGGAAGGACTAGGGTCGCCAGATACAGCAAGTGAAGGAAGGAAGGAGGAAGAGGAAAAGAAAGAAGAAGAAAGAAAGAGTGAAAGAAAGAAAAGTGAATGAAACAGAATACCCAGTTAAATTTTATTTTCAAGTAATTAGCAGCTTTTTTAAGTATAACTGTGTGCCGTGCTACATGCCCTCTTCTCCTCCATCTCCTCCTTAGTTCTATGACCTCGTCTTGCCCTACTCATGCCCTCAACTCCAGCCACATGGACCTTCCCACTATTCCTTTGAGATGCCAAGCCACTTGTACCTCCGAGCTTTGCACAGGTTTTCAGGGCTCTTGCTCCTCACTTTAGAAATTCTGGTCAGAAGTCATCATAAGGAGAGATCTTGCCTGCCTACCACAGTCCTCTTCTCTCTTACCCTGAATATTGCTGCTTTCCCTAGAATTTACTGGAAGTAAGTGTGTGTCTCAGTACGTGTCACATGGTAAGTACTCAATGATGCTTTGATGACTGAAGGGATGGCGTGGGTTCTGCCAGCTGACTGAATAGCTAGCATCCCAGATGCAAAGCCCCCAGTTATTTCCCATGCCAAGCTTAAACTTCTTTGCATTGGGGAACTTTGTTTTTTTAAACCTAGAACCTGAAATACAGAGGGAAAGAAAAAATTCAGCAAAATAGTGCAAAGGGAGGTGATTTGCCTCTAGCTCTGTGACTAATCAACTCTGCTTCAAGGGCTTTGAGGAGCTATTTTTCTTCCAGCTACAGCTCTTCCATTTAAAATGGTAATCCCAGGTCTCATTTTGTATTTTCTCCTGTACAAGGATGTGAAGGTCACCCACTTAGCAAACTCCTCAGTTCATGCAAAATGCATTTAGAAGCAGCAACGAAGGCAATGTAAAAGTGAAGATGAATTGAAGTTATTTATATTCAGTAAGAATGTGTTGGAGGAAGGAGGTAAGAAAAATGTGTCTCCACAGCAGGAATGCTTTATACATGGTTAAGGAACACCCATGGGCCACAAACCACCAACCAAGCTTACAGCCTCACTTCTTCCCAGAAGCAGCTGGGCCAGACAACAGGCAGACAAAAGCTAATAAGGATATGCGAGGATGCATCCAAAATAGAAGCAACAAAGCAACTGAGGAAAAACAATTACAGAGACACACATGACATCAAAGTGATAACCGATGGAAAAAAAAGTGTTGGATTAGTTTGTTACGCGTATGTGACAATTTAGTCTTGTTTTAAGTCTGAATCATGGAAAAAGAAGTTTCTGGGTTGTCTCTGGATTTCAGCATCTAAAAGTGATCATCCAGCAATCATCTATGGTCAGCTCATTTGCATATGTAAATTTCATCTTCCATGTGCCAAACCTTTACCCTTCCCAGTAATGTCATTTCTGGAATGTTCTAATGGAGTCCCTTAGAACATCTCAGAACCTCCACCAGTTGAAGAGAATCTTGATAATATTCTCAAAATAAAATACTCAGCTCTCACCATTTCTTTTTTTTTTCTAGATCACAAAGGATAAAAGAAAAATACCCATATTTGAATTCCTTGAATAAATGCATTTAGCTTGTGTTGATGCCCTTGATATAATTTTTATATGCTAAAACTTAACCACAGGTATGTATAAGCAAAACAATAGCTCCCAGTGAAAGGGCATCAATAGTGCAGATCTGAGCCCTAGCTGCATCATTTTTAAAAATGGTATTTTTATGGATAGTCTAGGTTACCCAATATTATTATTCCAAAAATCCAAAAGTTATTATTATAAATGTACCAAGATTAACGTAAACAAAAATTGGAACTATAATCTTCATGATTCAGGAATTTAACTTTTAATCTTTTCATAATTGAATATGTTCAGGTAATTACTTTGGACTGCCTGCATGTTCTCTTTCTAACTCAAAATAAAATGGGCTTTTGTATTGTGTTTTCTCTTTCTCACTTGCAATAAAGTGGATTTTGTAACTGTATTTTTTGACTTTGCACATCAGAAAATCAAGTTAGTGGGTGATAGCAAGCATTTTCTTAATGAAATAGGATTTTTGAAAAAGATAGAACATAACATAACATAGCTATAGTAAGGAAAACTATTTTCATAAACCTTTTCTTTCAAACGTATATAAATGTGTGTCTATAGTATGTATTTGTATTAGAATGCACTATAAAATATGCTTGTTAATGTGATCACCATGAAATAATGGGATAACCACTGATTTAATGTCTGCAGACACCCAGAGTAACAGATAAAATACAATTTTTAGACCTACTGAAAAAGGAACACCTTTATTCACGTGAATTACTGTTAATTTCAAGATAGGCACTCAAAAATACTATGTTCTTCAAGAAAAATACATACTTTGTTACAAGAATTATACTTCTGGCTTCTTGAACATCAAATCCTTAACTTGTTTTATAGGCTGAAGTTAAAAACAAACAAGCAAATATACAAAATAAAAACCTCTTATTTACCTTAAATACTTTTACATTAGGATTTGGAATGAATGGGCTTTACAGCATTTCGAGGACTATTTTGAAAGATTTTTATAAAAGTGAAGTGTTGTGGACCAGCAGTTGGCATAATGGCTATGTCACTGGAGTCCCATGTAGTCAACCGCAGTTCGAGTCCCGAACCCAGTGGTTTAAACTCACGCCGGGCGTGTGTGCATGCATGCCCAAGATCTCAAGAAGAGAATGGAGGAGAAGGGATTGTGGCGTGGCCATCCCCCCTGGGGGATGATTTCTCGCTTTCTATCTCTCTGTCTCTCTCTGTCTGGCGAGCGCACGTGCCCTATAGCGAAAACCTCTCCAAAAAAAATAAAAAATAAAAAATAAAATGAAGTGTTGACAAATTTATTGGGATTTTAAAATCTGAAAGGAAGTCTTTCCAGAGCTTATTTCATTATGACACAAGCTATGAAGAACCCTTGGAGGGTGGAGGACATCTCTGGCATCTTAATAAATGATGTCAAAAATGGAAACTTGATAGATGCTGTCCTGGTTTCTATCCTTGCTCTGGTACCTTCAGAGTCTGCCTGTGTTAGATTCCACAGAGTTGGACTGTGGAGGGAGAGCAGCTCAGGTGTCCTCGGAAGTCCACACCAGTAGAATGAAATTCCAGCTGAGGGCTGCTCTGGGACTGCATGAAAAACCTAGGAATTTGCATGGTGGATTACCCTTGGGTACACTGAAGGCAGTGATGACTGAGAGTGCTTCTGGAGACCCACTGAGATGCCCCCAGACTTCTAAAACAACCTTGTGTCTCCTGGTATCATCATCTTTGATGGTCTGGAACATCCTGACTGTGGCCCGACCCATTTTCCCCTTGCTTACTGGTGTGCCATTACACTAATTTCTTACTAGTGTGCCGTTACACTAATTTCTTACTAGTGTACCATTACACTAATTCCTTATAGTGGACCATTACACTAATTCCTTACTAGTGTATTATTACGTAATTTGACAGTGAGGGAAGTGCATTGGTCTCTACCACGTGCCAAAGAACTCTTTGATTAAATGTGCCCCCTTTTTTTGTACAGGAAATAAGTATGGAATGCAGCAGCTCAGTAAGAACCGAGCAGTTGACAAAAGTTACCTGCATCTTGACTTAATGCCTTTGAAAAAGTCTTGACGGAAAAATTAATCTAGTCCATCCATAAGAGTATCTGAAATTCATTGACCAACCTCTAGAAACCTTGACAAGTCATTTTCAAAATGGCACAGACTATAAATGTAAAATAGAAAAGGTTGTTTTTGCTGGGAAGAAGTCCAAAAACATAAAGCATGCCTAAAATTTATATCATAACATCTAGATCTTTCTGCCCTCATTTTCTCTTGCAAACAATGGTGTAAGTTTAAAAGCTAAGTCTCTAAGTCCAAACTCCATAAATAAACCTCTACCAGAGAGATCCATGAAAGACAAGATGGTGTAAATATTAGACTTAGAACGGTGGTTCCAGTTTAAACTTTATCCCGTCCCTTCTTTTGTAGCTCTTTCCTCATATACAAGGGGACTTAAAATATTCTTGGCAAAAATGGGATTAAAGCACAAGTTTATTTTGGAGTGAAAGTTTTTTGAAATGTATATATTATTTTTCATAATACGTATTTCTCATGAGCTATTTAAAGACCCCTCATACGAGAACAGAGTCTACAGGTTCTACCAACTCTAGGGCATTCTGTTGTTTTTGTCTTTAAAAGAAAGCCCAGCTAGAAAAGTTTTAAGAGCTACTGAGCCCTTGCTAACTATGGTTTAGAGAGTAAAACTCCTACAAAGATGGTCAGAACCTGTGAATATGTTACTTACATAACAAAAATGACTCTGTGGGTGTGATTGAGTTAATGACCTTCAGATGGGGAGGTTGTCATGGACTATCTGGAGTCCTTATTGAAGGAATGTGGGAGAAATAAAAGTCAAAGAAAAGATATGAAAACCAAAGAAATGCTAAGAAACTTTGCCTAAAACTTAAAGCCAGGAAACAGGTTAGGATTGTGTTCAAATAGTAGGTACATGAACCTATCACCAGCTCAAGATGGGACGAAAATCTTTAAAACCAGACTTGATTGAGCCAATATACAGTGTATTCAGGATGGAAAATCTCATTTTTGAAATGTATATATTATTTATGTATATAATCTCATTTCATGCTATAGTGATGTATAGTAAATGAATGTAAATAAATAAATTTAAATTTTAAAAGTAATTTAAAAAAGAAAAGATATGAAGACCACAGCAGGGGGAGAGAGGAGATTGGGGAAGGAGCCATGCGCGGAATGTGGGCAGCCTTTAGAGGCTAGAAAGGCTAGGAAACAGATTCTGTTCTTGGAGTCTCCAAAAGGAACGAGCCTGGCCAACACCCAGAATTTAGCCGGAGAGACTGAATTCTGACTTCTGATCTAAGTGATAAGGAATGAATCTGTGTCACTTCACCCACTATGTTTGTTGTAATCTATTATAGCTGCAGCAGCGGGAAAGAAACGAATGCATTGACCAAGCTTCTGAAAGACTAAAGGGTGAGGGTGTGGGCTTGTATCACTTTTACTTGGGATTAGTATGGTTGATTCTTAGGATAGCTG
Source organism: Tupaia tana (assembly GCA_026018925.1). Lineage (NCBI taxonomy): Eukaryota > Metazoa > Chordata > Mammalia > Scandentia > Tupaiidae > Tupaia > Tupaia tana. The sequence goes on along the minus strand of JAKSZU010000014.1, from coordinate 13,638,266 downwards.
CAGGGTACCATTCTCATGCCAATCCCAATCAGGCCTTAGCCTGAGCATTTTCTCCTCAACCTATTTATCAGATTCTACCCAGTTCCTAGGAGAAAAAAAGATAAATAAAAAGCTCAACACATTTCCTTACTTTTCCAACTAAGCTGAAAAATTCATGATGAAAAAAAATTTTTGAGGGACCAGCAGTTAGCGTAATGGCTATGTCGCTGGACTCCCACGTAGTCAACCGCGGTTCGCGTCCCGGACCCGGTGGCTTAAAACTCACACCGGGCGCGTGTGTGTGCGTGCCCAAGATCCCGAGAGGAGAATGGAGGAGAAGGGATTGCAGCGTGGCCATCCCCCCTGGGGGGTGATTTCTCGCTTTCTGTCTCTCTGTCTCTCTCTGTTGGTCTGGCGAGAGCACGCGCCCTGTAGCAAAAACCTCTCCAAAAAAAAGAAAAAAAAATTTTTGACTTAATATCTCAGGGGAGAAGAAAAGCATTACACTTTCTAGAATATACATACACAATGGAAGCTTTAAAAACGAACCAGGCTACCAGGCATGTCACTTAATTTCCAGGATTCTCTTAATTATTTTTGCTTTCCTTGGTTTGTATAGAAGTTTCCAAAACAGGGGAAAAAAGAAGACTTACATTGCCAGGTTATTTTCCATACTGGGTAAATATTTTACTATTTATTTTGAAGTGAATCAGAAGAATTAATTCAAATAAATAGATCATCTTTTTAGTAAATAAGGTAACTTAGTTATTTTAAGTGGAAACTTGTAAAATATTTTCTTTATGATTAAAACTTCAAGAATAAGTGCACACTGTCAGAGACAGTATGAATTCTTTAAACTTGACTTTTTTCTTTCATATTTTGGAATTTATTACTAAATAAAGTACTTCTTAGTACTTTATCCACTTTGCTTAGCTCTTCAAACTAGGAAGGGTAAACTATAAATGCCCCATAGTTCTGATGATCCATTCATGTTGCACTTTCATGTCACACAAGACACAAAAATATTAAGGAGGAAACTGTGAGATTATCTAGGGCTTGGTATTTCTGCAATAATCCCAGTGAGGCATATATATTTCCTCCGGTTCAGCGAAAGTGCTTACGAAACATAAAGAGAAATTTTGAGGAGTAAAATTTGCATAAGATTTGAAATATGGAAATCTGAATCATAAAATTCAAAAGCCTGCAATAAAACGTAGGAGGTTATTATTTCATCTTATCCTGGCTGTAAGTTTCTCTTGTATAAGTGAATGTTGGCCCCAGAGTAAAATACAGCCCGAGGTACAGAAAGTTCACCCAAGAAAGTACTCACCCTAAAAACTTGCAAATAAAAAAGCCCACACAGCAAGCTGGCAGTGAAATTAGAAACAACCTCTCAGAGAAAGGTCAAGAGATGATGTGGAGTGAAAAATCTCCAGGGAACTGTCACCGTCTGAGAAGAAAAATGACAAAAGTGACAAATTTCAGAGAATCCGAGGAGAAAAAAGGACAGGGCTTGAAAAACATGGAATAGAACCACAGCCTTCTTCCTCTGAGAAACCACTCAAGGTCATTTTTCAGGAGTCCCTTAGGTGTTCTCCCCTAAATAAAAGGACGAGGGAAACCTTGGCGCAGATCGTTGCTAACCAGGACGAAGCACCTCTCAGCAGAAGGTAAAGCTGGGAGGAGAGAGATCTAGGTTCTCTGAGTTGGCAGCCCCTGGCTCCAGCTTGATCACTGAAGTTCCTTGAGGATTTTTTTTTTCAATATTTAAAAAAAAGAGGAATAGACATGTCACGCCAACCCGCCTTACAATGACCTCCTGAGTAATAGTAACCAAATTTAAATTTATACATGCCGTATAAAGATACAGATAAGCATACGCACACACACAAACACATTCACACACAAACACACACAGTTATTAAGCCATTTCCTGACTGGTGGCAGTTTATCTTGTAGTTATAGGAACCTTTAGCTCTTCTCTAACCTGGCACTCATGACGTTTCACTTCTCTTCTGTGACACAGTGGTGCCTGGGGGCCCATGCCTCTGGGGCTGAGCTTTTGCTCCAGAACTGATGATAGAAAGATCTAATTATCAGGCAGGAGAGATACCATAATCCTGAAAGATATGTAAATCATATCATTCATTTTATACTTGAGCAAGTACATGTTTTAAAAACAAGGAATAGATGAAATAAATAATAGTAATACATTTAATTGAACCTAGCACATAAAAAAAATGATCATTTTAGTATGGAATTCTCAAAATTCAGTTTGTATTTTGTTGCTCCTCTGCATCTCAATTCTGCTAGCCACATTTTAAGTGCCCAGTAACCTCATGGGGCTAACGGCGCTCACACTGAACAGCACAGTTCTCAGGCTTGAGGAGCCACTGAAGGTCTGGGGGAGAAAGGGCCAGTCTCAAGTGTTACTCCAGACGAGTACGCTGGTGGCCATGAGCAGTGACTGCAGAGCAAATGTGGAGGCAGAAAGCCCAAAGAGAAACTACTGTGACCAATGTTGAGGATCTAAGCTATAGCCACGGCAGGAAGAAGAGACTTGAGAGTGTCCAAGAGATGGAGTTAGCAGGACTTGGTGATTAGCTAGAAGTAGTGTGAGAGGGAATAGTTTAGAATGATCACCAGATTTACAGCTACCTATAGCTACCTTTACAAGCCAAGTCAGGTCAGTAATAAAGCAATTTATTGAGATAACAAAACCTTGAAATGAAATTAGAGACAATTTATTTCTGGACAAGTTGAATTTGAGTTGTCTGTGTGGCATCCACATAAAGAGGCCCAGTGTGGTTTCAACTATGGAGGCCTGAACTTTATGGGGAAGGTTGGATCTAGAGATTTAGGTACACAGAGCTAAAGATCTTCCATAGACAGCATGTGTGTTTATGGGACTTTCAGAGGAGCTGTGAGCCAAAGAATAGATGGAAGACGGACAGTCTATGAAGAACAAAGAGGATAAAAGATAAAAGAAAAACCAGGGAGTGTGCTTTTATGAAAGTTAGGAGAAAAGAGTTCCACGGACAGGAAGGTCAACTATGCCAAGTGTAGCCAGAAGAAATATAATCCCTGGAAGCCCATTAATTTTGACAATATGATATCTGCCAATGTGATTTTAGAAAAATAGTAGAAATCAGATTACAAAGCATTAAAGCCTAAGAAGGGAATGGGGAATTTAAGACTATTCATTCAACAGGCATGGCTCAGAAGGGAGGATGAGGGAGCAAGAAAGGAGGGTTTGGAGAATTTTTTAAAATTTATGATAAAAGGTGTGTACACTCCACGAAAGAAGGAGAATAAGAGAGAGAGAGAGAGAGAGAGAGAGAGAGAGCAAAGCACCCCTATACGTTCTGGTCATGCCACAATCCCCTTCTGCCAGTCTTCTAACCCACTGGGTCTTTAATTTGATATCATTGACAGTCACATCCATGCTCAATGAGTTTCAGGGGATTTGAACCATGGTTACTATGTAGGATCTAGCTTCTCTTAAGAAGTACATTACTATTACCCTCCACCCCCAGAACTGGCTCCGTTTTGTTTTGTTTTGTTTTGTTTGTTTGTTTTTTTGGTAGGAGACCTGGTTACATTTATAAGCCAAGACAGAATAGTCAATAGAGATGTTGAGAGTGAAAAAATGAGAAAGAAAGGAAACCAATTTTGGATAAAGGTCCTGGAGGAGACAAGAGAGAATGGGATTCAGAATTTAGTGAAGGAGTTTTAAACTATAATAGGGCCCTGCCATGTTTTAACAGATAGGAGTAAGTATAAATAGACAATTTTGTAGAAGGGAGGATGGAAAGTGGAGGTAGACTATAACTGATTACTTCCCTTTCTCACTGGGAACTGGAGGCAGGATCTTCTGAGAGGATCAAGGCAAGGTCTGCACAGGGAACATGAGAAGGGGAGTAACATTTTGAGATTACTATTGAGAAGAAAAAAATCAGGACCAGTCTAAGTAAAAAGAGTTGAGCAATTTGAGGATCTATATGGGGTTTTTTAGGGGATGTTCTCCAGAAGACCTTAACTGCAAGGAAATGAAAGCAGAGAACATGAGCTATGACTGACTAGACTTGGGTTTGGCATAACTAAAGGACAGGCATGCAAAGAAGATGAGGGCATTCATGAGAGAGTGACTCTAGTCACCTACATGGCATCCAGGTTTGTAAAGAGGAAAGCAAGGCTAGAGGTAACTGATAACCCAGTTGGGAATGGTGGGTACCAACAACAGGACAGCCATAGATGATGTAAAGTAGATATTGGAGTGAGTGAGAGAGAGCTGAAAGATGGAAGGTTGTGATTTAAAAATAGGACCTTAGAGTACAGGGTAATTTAAGACCCAAAGTATGTCCACGGGAAGCAATAACTGGTGAGGAGTACAGGTGAAGAGTCATTGGAGTTGGAGGGACAAAGAACCGAGAAACCAAGTCTTGGCTAGTTGACCTTACTGGCACTGATATCTATCCCATCAAAGGCAAGACATGGCCAGAAAGGAGACTGTGGCACTAATTCAATAGCTCTGATGAATGCAGAATAACAAGATAATTTAGTGATGGAAACAAAGGGGCGGAGCAGATTATAGGGTAGCATGAACTTTACAGACAGAGTAAAGAAGATTCGGCCATGGTGACAAAGTGGAACGGGGTTTGTGCTTCTCCCTGACTACCACATGTAAGACAGGTTGATGAACCCCGCTTTCCTTGAACACAAAAAGTGATATATATAAGGCAGGGAGATAGAAGAGGTATCCTGGAGGTTGTAAAGAAATGTTTATCAGGGACAGCCAATGGTGTAGCGATTACGTTGTCGGACTTCTACATGGCCAACTGCAGTTTGAGTCCCAGTCCTGGTGGCTTGAAAATCACACCAAGCATGTGTGCATGCATGCTCAAGATCCCAGTAGGAGAATGGAGAAGAAGGGATTGTGGCATGGCCACCCTACCGGGGGGGAGGGGGGTGGTGGTGATTTCTCACTTTTCCACTCAGTGTCCCTGTCTCGCTCTCTTTCTGGTGAGCACATGTGCCTTAAGATAAAAACTTCTATTTTTTTTTTAATGTGTTTATCAACCTATGGAGTTCAGGCAGTGCTGTGGGAAAGAGAACAGGAGAGGAAGAAGCTGTTCAGAAGGAGAGAAAAGGCAAGAGGTATGACAGAAAAAAAGTTGTTGGAGGGACTTTCTAGGGGTCTTCAAAAAGTATACACATATTTTTTTTAAGTTTGTACCAAAATTCAATTAATTTGATTTTCTTGCAAACCTTTTTTTAATTATCATTACTCATCATAGAGCTTATGCACACACATGTGTGAGACAAAAGAGGTACCATCCATGGGACTTTATCATGCTGCAATCCTCTTCCCCAATCCCACAGTCTGTCAAGACCCTAGGCATGCATGTACACCCTGTGTGTTTTCAGGTCAACTGGGCTGAGAATTCGAATTACAGTGGGCATGTGGTCTCCAGCTCTGCAGTCCCATACACAAATGACTGTGTCACAGAGGCTGGGCTCCCCTCAAACTTTCTGTTTATTTGTTTGTTAATTAGATCAGAGGGCACATGAGTTTACCAGAGAGAGAGAGGGGGAGATGGATAAAGCACTTCCCAGTGGAGCATAGTCAAACTGCAATCCCTTCTCCTCCATTTCTCAACCCTGTCAGGATGGGGGGCATGTATGCCTATGTATCTCACATGTTTTTCAAGCTGCTGGGGCCAGATTTCAACTGCACAGTCAGCCATGTGCATGTATCTGGCTCCCTTCACCACTACACCAGAGGACCAGCCCTCTCCATGAACTTTTTGAAGTCCCCTAGTACATTTTGGTGACATCTAAAATGCTGGAATCAGTTAAGTATGAACTTCTAAATGGAATTAGATACCACTGGGCATCACTGGAAGGGGTCCCTTTCTCTCTCCTTTCTTTATCATGCATTGGTTTTGTCCCTTTTCATTTTCCTCCTATCCTAGTTTTTAAGAGAGACCTCAGAAATAAACCCCAAAACATATAGCCAACTGATCTTTGACAAAGGGTACCAGTCAATCCAGTGGAGGGGGGGAACTCTTTAGCAAATGGTGCTGGAAAAACTGGGCATCCACGTGCAGAAAGATGAGTCTGAACCCTTACCTGTCACCATTAACAAAAATCAACTCAAAGTGGATCAAAGATCTAAACCTAAGGCTGCAAACTATAAAACTACTGCTGGAAAACACTGCGGAAACTATGGGAGACATTGGAGTAGGCAAATATTTCTTAAGCAAGACCCCCAAAGCACAGGCGATCATTCCCAAAATAGACAGATGGGATTACATCAGATTAAAAAGTTTCTGCACAGCAAAGGACACCGTAATTAGTGTAAATTGACAATCTTGGAATGGGAGAAAATTTTTGTTAACTGTGCCTCAAATAAGGGACTGATAACCAGAATACACAGGGAGCTCAAGCAGCTGTTCCAAAAAAAGTGATCAACCCTATTAAAAGATGGGAGAATGAGTTGAAAAAACCACTCTTTAAAGATGACATACAAATAGCTAAAAGGCATATGACAAAGTGCTCAACATCCCTCATTGTAAGGGAAATGCAAATCAAAACAACAATGAGATACCACCTAATCCCAATCAGAATCACAAAGATTAAAAACACAAAAAATGATAAGTGCTGGAAGGGGTGCAGTGCAAGGGGAACTCTCCAACACTGTTGGTGCGAATGTAAATTGGTTCAGCCACTGTGGAGAACAATATGGAGGTTCCTCACAGGCCTTCAAACAGAACTACCGTATGATCCAGCAATTTCACTCCTGGGTATCTACCCAAAGGACAGAAGGATGCTCAATCAGAAAAGCACTTGCACAACTATATTTATTGCAGCATTATTCACGATTGCTAAGAAATGGAACCAACCCAAGTGTCCACAAATAGATGAACCAATTGAAAAAGTGTGACACATATACCCCATGGAAAACTATTCAGTCATTAAAAACACGGCTCTGGAATTTGATAGAAAGTGGACAAATAAGTAAGATCTGTTGCTGAGTTCACTTGCTTCAGTAAGTCAGGCTATGAAAGAGAGACACTGTATGTTTCCACTTAAAATATTCTGACTGTTCGCACTCTATGGTAGAGACTGAAGGTCTGGAGGACATAAGAGCATTAAAAATTGTCATGGGCACTAGAGACAAGGTGGAAGGAAAGCATGGGAGGGGAAGAGCATAGGAAGGGAAATTTGGGGATAAAAGTGGAGAGGTAGGACATTTGTGGAACACAGATATTATTTATTGTCTGTCAATGAAGATGTGTGTGGTATTCTCAACTGGGCTAAACTGAGGTGTATATCACACTGGGTAAGGTCTCTTTGGAATCTAAGTGATGTATAGCGATTGAATGTATTAATAATAACAAAGGAAAAGAAAAGTACTAGGTAGAGCATCCAACCCATTTATTAGCGCTATTGGTAATACTCAGCCATTTAAAACACTCCCAAGACTTAGCCTTTAGTGTACTAAAGGTACTCTTAGGCATTGTGAGAAATAATTCACCAACTCTAGTCAGAGAGCCCCTGACCGGGGGTCACACAGAAACTGAACTGAGAATAGTTCTGAAGGTGTTCAATAAACATGCAGACCTAGCCTCCAACTAGGTACTGGAGCCTTAATACGATCAAGGACCAAAAAGCTTCTTTATTATAAACTAAAATATGTAATTTGTCCAACAATAAAAATTCTTTGCTTTTCTTGTATCTAAATTTGGAACATAGTTTAAAATATTCAGATATCCATCATTTAACTACTGTAAGATAACTTCATATCTCTGAAGTTTTAATCACTTCTTTTAAAAGTTATTTTTAAAAACATTCACTTATGATGAAAGCACTAGAATACAATGTCATTCTGTAATAGCAGTTTTCCATCAAGTGCTTTTTCCCTTTAAGTTGTGAAAACAACATTAATTATACTGCCAAGTGCTGCTAAAAAGTGTTCTGCATCATAAAAGGAGTTGGGGCCCATTTATTATCATCTAAATTGTATCTTGCACACTTGATAGCAACATATTGCAAACTAACAGCCTTCCCTATCTCAACCAATAGCTATTATAATAAAACAATTCAGAAGCTTTTGAAAAGCATGATTCGATGCATTCCTAATCTAAAACTAATCTTTCTGTTCCCCCAGAACAAATGCTGACTGCGTGCTTACCTCCATAGTGTTGTTCGACAATGTTCGATCATCTCAGTCACTTAAAATGGCATTGAAAAACATTAGAGGACATGATGGAGGTGCTAAATGTGTCTGAGTTCCATCACCAAAAAACAAAACCTGAGGCTTAATGGCTGTTATTTGGTTTCCACGTTTTATCACACAGAGGTAGTTGTGTTTTTCTTCTGGGAAACATCAAATAAACTTCAGAGACAAACCTATTAACATTAACCAAACTAATCCAAAAGCCCATCCTTGTCAGAGCTAACACAATTTGCCTAATATCAAAGTCAATGCCAGATTCAAAACTGAATTTGAGGTCCCCATTCCCATGGTGGTGACAATATTTCTTAGGTAAGGAAGAATTTGTGATCCCAAATTGAGATTCCAAATGTTGAAAGCATACATACCAATTTCATCCTTTCCTAACACTGTTGCCAAAAAGAGTACTAACTATCGAGCTCCGTGCATAATGACACGTGAAAACAGAGACTGGTGATGAATCAGCACTACCGAAGAATCCGTCCAACTGGCTTTGGTGACACGAATCACTTTGTTTAGCTGGTTATTTCCTATACCCTCATCTGGGGTAACTAATAGCAGTGTTGGATTTTCCTACTCTTTCTAGTTCCTTACAACTGATGGAACATTCTGGCTGAACTTACACACTGAGTATATGTGTGCATGTGCATGCATGAGCAAACTTCAAAAAGCTCACAGAAAGGGGAAACTACAATTAAAGTACAAGTTTATTTTGGTGCAAAAAATTTTTAAATCTATGCATAGATTTTTTATAATATGAACTTTCTGAAGACTTGTGTGTGTGTGTGTGTGTGTGTGTGTATGTGTGTGTGTGTGTGTGTGTATATATATATATATATACATATATATATACATGTATATGTATGTTAAAAAGAAAATGTTTGAGCTAACCATTTTAAAGTTCTTTTTATTAGAATTATTGCCATCAGAAAATTAGTCACCTTTGTAGCCTTTGTGCCATCAACAATACTCTATCCTACATATTCTTACAGATTTTGTCATTTATTATCAAGTAGGATCTGTGTCTCTTCCCCCTAAAACTGGTTAGGCCCCTGACACAGATGGAATGCGGAAGGTGAAATGCCGCATGATTTCCAAGGCTGGGTTAGAAAATGCTAGGGAGTGGGACCAGCAGATGATGTAATGGTTATGTCGCTAGACTCCCATGTAGTCAACTGTGGTTTGAGTCCTGGGCCCAGCGGCTTAAAATTCACACAACACACATGGAGAATGGAGAAGGAATTGCAGGGTGGCCATCACTCCACCTCAGAAAGTGATTTTTTGCTTTCTATCTCTCCATCTCTCTGTCTCTCTCTCTCTCTCGCCAGTGAAGTTATGCACCCTACAGCAAAAATCTCTCTCTCTCAAAAAAGAAAATGCTGGGACCAGCAGTTGGCGTAATGGCTATGTCACTGGACTCCCATGTAGATGACCACAGTTCGAGTCCCGGACCCAGTGGCTTAAACTCATGCCAGGCGTGTGTGCCCAGGATCCCGAGAGGAGAATGGAGGAGACGGGATTGTGACATGGCCATGCCCCCTGGGGGGTGATTTCTCACTTTCTGTCTCTCTGTCTTTCTGGTGAGCACATGCGCCCTATAGCAAAAACCTCTCTTTAAAAATAAAAAAATTGGGACCAGCAGTTAGCGTAATGGCTATGTCGCTGGAATCCCATGTAGTCGACCGCGGTTCACGTCCCGGACCCGGTGGCTTAAAAGTCACGCCGGGCGTGTGTGCATGCGTGCCCAAGATCCCAAGAGAAGAATGGAGGAGAAGGGATTGCGGCGTGGCCATCCCCCCTGGGGGGTGATTTCTCGCTTTCTGTCTCTCTGTCTCTCTCTGTCTGGCAAGCGCACACGCCCTATGGCAAAAAAGGAAAAAAAAATAAAAAACCTTTCCAAAAAAATAAATAAATAAAAGAAAAAAGAAAAACAGAGAAAATGCCAGGGAGTTCTTTCCAGTCCTCTCGGGACACTCACCCATGGAGCCCTAAGCCTCCATGCAAGAAGTGCCCGGCCACCACGCTGTGCCTGCACAAAGAGACTGCGTGGGGAGACCTTAAGACTGCACAGATTGAGAGCTGCCCCACCAGGTCCTAAATGCTTCAGCCACCACCTCACTGCACCCGCCAGGGCCCTCCTAGCAGAACCTGCCAGCCAAGCTATTTATGTAGTCCTGACGCAGTCATAATAAGAAATGATTTCTGTTGTTTTAAGCCAGTAAGTTTTAGGGTAATATGTTACACAGTATTAGCAGGAACAACTTCTGCCTTCTACCTTAATTAAGGGATCTCTTCAACAGAGGCCTTTCCGTGGATCTGTAGGGGTACTGCCTAGATTCTCTCTCCCTTCCAGTTAGAACCAATTTCCCAGGTGAGAGGAAAGTGGGCCGATGAGGGCCTACCCTCAGCCACAGGGGTACACCCCTCCCTGAAAAGAAGTCCACATCCAGAGACTGCTTGATGCAAGATCCAGAGCCCTGGCCTCCTTGCCTAACTAGGTAACACAGAAAGGTGGTCACAGATCTGGAGCTCCTGTGGGACAGCTACAACCTCTGTGATGACCAGATCACACTCAGCCTCTTCCTCTGCCCTTTCCTCTTGCTTTCCTTACTCCCTTACAGGTGTCGTTCCTGAGTGTCTGCCTCAGTAAACCGCTGCACACAAATCTTCATGTCACAGACAGTTTCCAGATAACCTGAACTATGATAGGCCTCAGTCAAAAGGTGAATTACCAGTGGAAAAAAATGATGAAGTCAGGCTCAAAGATACTATAATTTCCAGATTTTCTCAGTAGATAGTAATAATAAAGTTGCATTGATTCTTGGAATGACATGAACACAGTTTCTTTCTTTTTTTTTTTTTTTGAGAGGTTTTTGCTATAGGGAGCATGTGCTCACCAGAGACAGAAAGCGAGAAATCACCCCCCACAGGGGGGATGGCCACACCACAATCCCTTCTCCTCCATTCTCCTCTCGGGATCTTGGGCATGCATGCACAAACACACACCTGGCGTGAGTTTAAGCCACTAGGCCCAGGACTTGAACCGTGGTCGACTACATGGGAGTCCAGTGACATAGTCATTACGCCAGCTGCTGGTCCCAACATGAACAAATTTTCTAATCAACTGATTGATTATCCTTTGTATACTAAGGGGGTTTCCCTGACAGTTCTTTTTTTTTTTTTTTCTTTTTTTTTTTTTTAATTGCCAGAGAGCACATACATTTACCAGGGAGGAGGGGAGAGAGAGAGAGAGAAAGAGAGCACCTCCCAGTGGGACATGGTCATGACACAATCACTTCTCCACCATTTCTCATCTTTGGGATTTTGAGCACACACATATGCACCCAATATGACTTTCAAGCCATGAGGGCTGGGATTTGAACCATGGTTGGCCATGTGAGATCCGGCTCCCTTAACCACTAGGGCTAGCTCTCCCTGACAGCTTTGTAAAGCACACTTACTGGTGCTGCATGTGGTCTAATTTGCCTGACCAACACTTATTCTGGCCTTGGGAAGATTTGACTGTACGATGTGTCAGAACAGAATATGCTAAAAATATGGCCATTGTTTCATAGATCTGCTCTTGTAAGCAAACTCTTGAGACAAGACCAACAAGATTGGCCCCCCATTCTTAAATCTAGGTGCAGGATATGAGGAAGAGTTTAAGTGAACATCTACTTTACCAAGGGATAGCACAACTATCTACCAAAGAAGATGTTTACAATAAAGCCATGGGACTTGAAGGTTCATTTTTTCCTAGAAGTGGATGTTTCATCTCTTATTCGATCTGCCAGCTGTCTTCAGAAGTAATTCATTATTTCACAAGAAACTGTAAAAAGAAAGAGTTCAGAGATCATTGCTAGTGGCTGTTGGTTTACAGCTTGGTAATTTAAACTACAAGACATTTTTATTTTTTAAATTAGTACCTATCTTCTACTTGGGGATTTTACAATTAATTCATGAAAATGAGCATGCAGCTTTTCTTTTCTTTGCATTTTGTTCCGTGTTTGCAGGTTGTGGCATAGCTTCACGTGGGCACAGCCACCAGGAGGTAACTCCTCATTTCTCAAACATTTCGAAGTCCTCTGAGGCTGTTACCTCATCCCTGCAGACACTTAGCTGTTGAAGACGAACACACATTTATCGGCTTACTAATAATCTGCTCAGTGCAATATGGATTTTTTTCTGTCCTACTTTAGCAGTTTGGAAAGCAAAAGAAGGTGTTATTTTTTTTTTAGAGGTTTTTGTTATAGGGCACATGCGCTCGCCAGAGAGACAGAGAGAGACAGAGAGACAGAAAGCGAGAAATCACCCCCTAGGGGGGATGGCCACACCGCAATCCCTTCTCCTCCACTCTCCTCTCAAAATCTTGGGCACGCATGCAACGCGCCTGGCGTGAGTTTAAGCCACCGGGTCCAGGACTCAAACTGCAGTCGACTGCATGGAAGTCCAGCGACATAGCCATTATGCTAACTGCTGGTTCCGGTGCCATTCTTTTTAATATGCAAATTAAGTTACTGCAAGCATTCCGCGATAAAGAAAGTATTTCTTCCATTTCCGAGGTCTTCCTTCCTAAGAGAGTTCCAAGATTCAGAAGTGTTTACTCCATCGAAGGGGTCAGTTTTGAAGACCGACTCTTCCAGTAGAGGAAACGGAACATCCTTCTTGGTCAGCGAAGTAGCTGGTGCCCTGCAGCTGTAGTGATCGTTGTTGTCACTGTGCCCGCGAGCCCTGCCCTGCTCACCAGAGCACAGCTTCCAGCACTGACTGCAGGAGTTCCTCCCCGCTCAGGGAGAACGGCGCTGGCGTTTTGTAGGAGGAAGATCGCTCTCAGTTCTACCGAGCTCTAGAGACACAGCTTCTTACCCACAGACGTGGTCGCTATCACAAGGCCACTCATGCTGAAGTGGTAGGTCAGCGAGATCCAATCCCCCAACACGTGTTCTGCCAGAATGGCATCTCCCCTACCCAGGCATCAGCCACCTCCAAGGCTGGGTTAAGGCGCTCTCCTTAGAAAATGAATTTCTAATACTCCCATAAGTGGAACAGGAATAGGACAGCATCCAGAAGGCAGGGTGTGGCTGACAGCTCAGCCTCCTCAAAGCCAAAGGAAAGTTAATAACTACCCAAGGGCCCGCCGATGTCCTGACCTAGCATGATGCTTAGTCAGCATCCCAACTGCCTCACCCCCTTACCTGCCATCAACATCAAAACAGAGGCCCACTATCTCAACCTAGTTAGGCTCGATTTCCCATAAAACAACCAGGAGTATCAGGAGTCTCCAACTAAGGTCATGACACAGAATTTGTTTGATTCAGCTTCCACTAGACCAGGGGGAACTCGAGCAACCTCTTTCTGGAAAATACAGCTTGGTAATTCCAGAAGATCTCAGAGAGGTCCTGCTCGTGCTTCAAGAAGCAGTCTTCATGGTATCCGCCCATACTTGAACTCACATGGCAATTCCTCGTGGAACTGTGTCCTGTCGTGACTGTCCCCAAAGCACTGCTTGCTTTGTAGCGCCCTGTCAGCTATCATTGGCAATGCTTGCTAGAGACTCAGCACTACAGGCACACGCCAGGGTGCCGCCACTGTGCTTCCTCGCTGGCCAGGGTGCCGCCACTGAGGGTTCCCAGCAAAGCCACATCAAGGCAGGAACTCTCAGCACTGAGGCAGCCGTCTACCAGGGCCAGCTCCAGAAACCTGGATTGCTGGCACCGCGGCTTGGGGCGCTCTTTTGCTTTCACCCCAACTCACGTCAGCTTTTGCCACATCTCCCTCGAACACAGACCAACACCCCTGAAGGCAATTTTGGATCCACACGGTGCTTCCAGAGCTCACTCTGTGTAGTTCACGCAGCAGGTCTCACGCTTTCAGGCCATCTCGCTGGCAGGTGCCCTGATCAGCAGTGGAAACACCCGGCAGGCTCGTCCGCTGCTCCTCCAGACTTGCTCATGCATGCCTGGCTCCTGGGCAAGCACGGCTCCGACTCCTGCCTAACCTCTGGCTCCTGGGCAAGCACGGCTCCGGCTCCTGCCTAACCTCTGGCTCTGGGCAAGCACGGCTCCGGCTCCTGCCCTGACCTCTGCTATGGCATGAGGCCGTATTTACTTGGTGGATTAAGGAGTGGCTGAGGGCTCAGAACCTCTGGAGAGAGGGTGAGAGCAGGGGGGTGCTGAAGTTTCTTCTGCAGGACCAAATCATACATTGAAGTTCAGTGTGCTGAGCTGGGAGGCCACCAGGACGCTTCCTGAGGAGAGAAGAAGGCATGTATAGAGGCCACAGCTTCATTGTTACATTTTGATTTCTCTCTCATTCCATCACTGACTACCCGTTTGTTTATCCTTTAGGACCCACACTTGTCTGCAAGGATGAATAACGTTGTGTTTATAGTGTCAGGAGAGGGCAAGGCTTCTCTTATATGACAGCCTCCTCCACAGGCCAGGGGCCTTAGAGAACTGTGAGGTTCTTGGAGGGAAAAAAAAACCCTCAACTTTCTATAATCCGTGAAAGGGAAACTGTCAGCTCTGTTCCTAAGGAGTCAATTAATTAAAGTTAAGTCCCCACAAACACTGCCAGGTGCCAGCTCCAGATTAAAGGACACGAATGCACATTTCTCTCTGACCTCTTGTCACCGGTTGAGTACCTGGCAGATTTGTAGAAAATAACGTGTGTGCTGTTCTAACGGAAATGGGTATTAACTAGCTAGGAAGCAAGATGAAGAGTTCAAGGACAATCTCGAGCATTTAAAGTGCGCAATTTCTCTTTTCGTCTTTTACGCCCCACTGCTCCTTTTTTGAGTGCTCATCTTTTACTTTTTCATCTTGTTTTTCATCTTTTATTACTTTGCACCCACACATGTGTGTCTTGGATCACTTCAATAATGTCTTCTTGCAGGGGTGTGTCTGGGTTGAACAGCTTTGAAGTCTGCCTGGTTTGAGCCCATAAGGTCTTCCCTTTCAAGCTATTACAAAGACACCATGTGACTCTCGTGTGAAGCTCCTGGGCCGGAGCTGGGCACAGAGCAGGAGGCCTGTCAGGAGGTTCGCTCTCACCGGCTGTCAGGGTGGGATGCCCACATGGGAGAAAAGGTAGCTTTGTCTTCAGTGAAGCACCAGCCTGGTGGGATGCTTAATGGGGTGCTTCATCCCTAGACCTCACCCACCAGGTTAACACACGTGGGAAAAATCAGGGTCTGAGATTTATTCTCTGCTTTCCATCGTCCGGATTCCTCTGTTGAAAGGTAATCTCTAGTCTAAGCAATTACCATTCATTTTTTACATGATTAGAAATCATTTTAGGGACCAGCATGTGGCACAGTGGTTAAGGTGCTGGACTCCCACATGGCCGACTATGGTTCGAGTCCTGTACCCAGAGCTTGAAACTCATGCCAGGAGCATGTGCATGTGCATGTGTGCTCAAAATCCCAGGAGGAGAATGGAGGAGAAGGGATTTCAGCATACCACCCCCCTGGGAGGTGATTTCTCACTTTTTCTATCTTTCTGTCTGGCAAGCACAGGTGCAAAAAATCTTTTTCTGAAAAACTAAATAAATTTTTAAAAAAGAAATCATTTTATTAAACCATTAATATTTTCCCAAATAAGTAGAGGAAATGACACAGAACAGCAAATTTTAAGACTGTGAGGCTTCCACAGAAGAGCTTTAAGAACAAAAAGAGGAACACTGCTGGTCGGCTGGGGAGAAGGAACCAAATGAACAGAATTTCCATTATGTTTCACCACCACCAAATCAAATAGGTATTAAAGCCCCGTGATAGGTTCACATTGTTTTCAGATTTTTAAACATGACAAAACTAAAGTTCAGAGAGGTTAATCATTCATCCCACTACTGATCTTGGAGCCAACATTCAAAGTTGGGAGGGCCTTTTCTGTCTGCCCTGGAACCTCCCTCACCACCTTTACCCAGGGAAGCCGGGTGGTCGAGACTTCGCCACCTCTCCAGACATTAAATAAGACTACGTAAGGTTTTTTATTTTTCTTTCTCCAAAGATGATATGAAGCCCATGTAGTCCAGGAAAAATTTTGTCTGAGAGTAAGCATGAAAATAATATTTTCAACTCAATATATGTTTCCTATTATTAACAATGATTAATATTGATGGTGATTCTTTAAGTGACGACAGAATAATGATCAAGTTGTAACTTAAATTCTCAGCATTCAGTCTCAAGAAAAGTAGCTAATTTTTTTTTCTTTTTTTTTCTTTTATTTATTTATTTATTTTTTTAATTTTTATCTTTTATTTTTCTTTCTCAGATCAATTAAATTCACATTTTACATAAAGTCCCCATTATGATGTATACAATATACATATATATATATATATATATATATATATATATATATATATAGTTTTCAACAGAGAACTCTACATTTTTTTTGGTGTTAAATGTTTCTTCCCTTTGCCCCTCACGCCCACTCTCCACCACCCACTCCCCCCCCACTGCAGCCTCTGGCATCCACATTCATCCTTTCCACTATCATATCTTCAGATCTTTCTCCCTTTGCCAGAGTGCTGACTTTTTTTTTTTATCATTGCACATCTTTACAGTGTACAACATGGTTTTTCCCAGCATGAGTACAGTGCACATCAGTCAAGACAATATTACCATATACATTATCAACAGACAACTTTTCCTATAAAGTAGCACCTAGCTGTGGCTAAAAGTAGCTAAATTTTACTTTTAAAGAAAATGCTTTGCATGTTGTCAGTAGTTCACTGAAATTTCACCCGCTCTTCTCACTTATTTCCAGGGATTAGTATCAATCTTATAGTCAATATTATGAATGTCCACATAGACTTTTTTTTACTGTGTCAGCACAGTATAATTAAACACCGATGTATGTGGTAGATTAGCTATAAAGCCAAAGCCTTGGATATGCATGGCTAAGAACTCTTTTAAAAGAGGACCAGATCTTGACCAGAATTGTATATGAGCCAAATTAGCTGCCTCTCTTATTTCTACTTAGTGAATCTCAGAATAATGAAGGTTTAGGAGATTGTCTTCATGACAGAAATTGTTCATTAAGCTATAAGTTCCTCAAGGGCAGATAGGGTGCTATGCAAACGTCTGTAACAGGCCCTAGGATGGGATGCTGCATATAAGTTTGATACAGGATGCTTATTTCAATAGTACCTTTAATGTGTTTTCATTTCTTTTTCGGAAAGCATGCTCCAAAGATGGCTGGAGTCCCATAGAACTGATGACATTCTGTAGGTGTTTCCTCGGAGGCAGCGGAGTGCTGTGGCTTCCACACACATTCAGGCTTCCTCCAGCTTGACAGGGCCGATCCTTCTCACCACGGAGGCCTCTCTCAGAGGCCCCGTCTCACAATCACACACCTCTTCATAAGCATCAGAGGATTCATCGCTGTTGAAAATGATCTTGTTCATTTGCAACTCATTCACTTGCTTATGGCCTGCCTCTTCTTCTGATGTTTAATATCCAAGAGAAAAGGGACCCCAAACTCATTCGTGGGACCTAGAATAAGGTCTGACACATAGTAGTTACTCAATGAATGAAGTCCCAGTCATGAATCAGGAGAACCTTGAACAAGCTTCTCCATCTAGGTCTTGGGTCTTCACCAACGCAATCAGGGGAGCTCCTAGGCAATTGTTGAAGCTCCTCCTGGCTGTTCAGAACACTACTTTTCAAACTATTCATAGCTTGACATTGATATTAAGCATTGATATCATACATTTTGGTTTTACATAGTATTTTGATTTAATATATTTTAGTATATTAAAATATTCTATTTATATTTTAATACTAATATATTAAAACATTTGTATATTATATACATATTTTAAAGAATTATTCTATTCAAATTTATTTATTTATTAAATTTGACCAGAGAGGGGCAGAATGAGAGCAAGAGAGAGGGAAAGTGAAAAGCAAGCCATCAGGTTCAGGACTTGAACCGCAGTCGGCCATGTGGGAGTCCAGCGCCCTTAACCACCACACTACGTGCTGACCCCTACATATTGTATATTTTATAAATAATATAATCACTATCCAGTTTTAAATATATTTAATATTTTAATCTATTTTAATAAATTCAAATGATTAGTGAAAGTAGAAAGGGAACATACAGTTTTTGGTTCCCATGATTGACTTTCAGTTGTAATATGTGGTCTCAGCCTAATCTGTCTGGTATCTGGGGATGATTTTAATACTCAGTTAATCCCTCCTTATTAGTTGATTCTTTTTCCTTAAGTATTTTGTTACAAACTGCTGAAATCCCTTTTGCTGGGTTCCATTGATAGCCTGTACAGTTTTTCTCTCTGTGGTAGAATGATAGTGCTATATTCTGTGCTTATGGGGTCCCTGAAGAAACTATAGAGACAAGGTTGAGCAAAGCTCTCTCAACAACTGAAAAAACAGTCGTACATCTGGCTGGAATCATCAGAAGAGGGCAACAAGAGATGGCATAAATGAGCACAGAGCCATAGATGCAAGGAACAGTCAGAGAGAAACACGTCCCTATCACTGCCTGGAGACCCCAACAAAGACCCACACACATTATTAAAAGTCAAACCCACACCCACCAATCTTTAACTGTTGTAACACTAGCACAGGCACCTGGGTTGTGACCTGCTGCCGTTAGTACTTGGAGATTAATGATAGCCACGAAGAGAACGTGAGGCAGAAAAGTCATCATTTCAGTCCTCAGATAAAACCCAGACATTTTTAAATTGCTTTATATGAAACTACCACCATGAGAAGTAAAATGACATGTTGCCTTGCAGGAGCTCTTTGGCTTGTCTATTGGTGTGTGCAAACACCTGCTTCTAAGTGGCAGAAAACAGTAATGGAAGGGCCAACTAATTTGATGTGAGATTGCTCCTTAGGCATGTACTAGGACTTAGAGACCATTTGTTTACCGAAAATAATCAGCTTTCTACTTTCTGGAGGTCATTGCTGCTTGGAATTAATCGTAGATTATCTGGATTAAGGAGTTCCAGCCTCTCAATAACACGGATTGCTCCTACCTGTTTGTGTGGCAGGTACAAAATTAGGAAAACACAGGTATCCACCACTTTCTCCCCTCCACAGCGTTGTGAGGGAGATTTTTCTCTTAGTTAAGCTGATCTTCTAGACTCTTCTGCCTTTGTTTCAAGGGTGGTATAGTGAGCAGGGTGAAGAAGTTGAAAATACGTAAATTCTACACTCATCTCTGTAAGAAAAGGCCCGAGTCTCTATAAATGAAAACTAGAAGTATAAAAAGAAGAGAGGGAGAAGTAAGCTTAATAGCAGTGAAGAGAAAGCCAGGCAGTCCCAGAGATCAAGAGGCTCTGGGGAGGATCAGGATGGTGTGAGGCATCAAGTTGCTGAACAGGTAAAGAAGTTCCAGGGCTGTTCCGTTGTGTGGTATGTGGTATAAACCCCCTTCGAACGACATCACTAAACACTCACATTATGCTTCAGGGTTCAAGGACCAACAGCAAAGAATTCCATATTTATATAGAATTGTCATGGACCATTTTATAAAATTGTCATGGCCCTGAAATATTTAAGTGGCAGGGGAAAAGGTCACATATGAAGTCACTGAAAATGGCACAAAACCTGCCAAGAGCAGGTAGCCCTCACCCACGTGGGCAAGACTGATGGTCTCTACTGGGCTTCCACGTGTGCCCTTGTCCTGCTTGTCACTCCTCAGAGGAACACTGGGGACCCCCAGGCATCCCTGCGGTGACTACTGAACCACACCTCTGGTGCATTCAGACCCCAGCACGTTGTTCCCAGAAGAAAATTTCCCCATACACTATGTTGCTTCCAGAGGAGAATTCCCCTGAATTCCCAGTACGACTGTCTCTAAAATTGTGTATGATTCATTTCCTTCCTTATATTTTTCTGTATTTTTCAATATGTCATGAGAAACAAATCATATATATATATATATATATATATATACACACACATATATATGTATATATATGCGTATATACATATATATGTGTATATATATGTATACACACACACACACACACACACATATATATATATATATATATATATATATAGTTGTGGTATAATAAGGAACATACTTAGTTTTTATTTCCATGTCTTGGCGCAGAACTCCTAAAACCCTCAGGATTTCTTCAGTAACAGGAATGTCTTTTGTTACTTATAATGAGCCCCTTTTGATCATGGCTGACTTTACATTTAGGCCATAGGTAACCTCGGGATGGGGATGGTCACCAGAATAATTAATTTATTAAAAGGTTAGAGTTTTCAGGTCTACCCACAGACCTCCAGAAGCTGGGGTGGGGAGGGGGAGACTGGAGATTAAGCTCTGTTAAACCTCTTGAACAAGGAAATTTGTTGAGCTTCACGGTTGCTGAATACAGAGGTGTTGGGAGAGTGGTATGCTCAGAGAATGTTTAGAAGATCCCAGTCCCTCTGCTCCCATACCTTGCCCCATGTGCTTTTTTTTTTTCCAATCTGGTTGTCCCTGAATTGCATCCTTTATAGTGTCAATGGAAAACCAAACTGTAAAATATTAAAGGAGGTTTATACTAAGCCAATTTGAGTGACCGTGGTCCAGGGAAACATGACCTCAAGAAACCTTAAGAAAGTGCTTCCCACATGGCTGGATAAAAATAGATTTAAAAAAATACATTTCAAGAAAGCAGAAGTTACAATCCAAGTTGTAAATCAGTACATGGAGGTTACCCATTTGTTTGTCCCAAGAAGGCTGGACATCTTGAAGCAGGGGCTTAGGGGTCATAGGTAGATTCAGAGATTCTTTAACTTGTTATTAGCTGAAAGGACGGGGCTTTGCTTGAACCTTAGAGAAGGCTTAAGCTTAACCATAACGTAGATAAGGAAGTTCACTCCTCTTATGATGTTATGCCAGAGTCAGGACAGGAGAAGTAGACCGCATTTACGGAGGTGAGGTGATCTCTCGTGAAATGGATGGCATAGAGATGTGGCTCTCCAGGCCCCATAAGAGGAATTTTAGAACAAAGAAAAAAGTGACCAGAGTTCAGCTCTCAATAGTAAACCAATAAGCATGAGTAAAGGATTCCCTGAGTTGTGTGAGCCAGTTTGGAAATTTATCAAACACAAAGAGGGTTATCATGGAACTCCCTGATTTATAATTGGTTGATTAGAAATACCAGAGGCCTGGACTTGGCAACTGGCATCTGAAGTAAGGGCTGACTAGTGTAACTGAGCCCTCAACATGTGAGAGGAATGCTAACTCCAAGTAGATAGTGTCAGAATTGAATTCAATTGCAGAACTCCCAGCTGGTGTTTGGAGAGTTGGAGGATTACTGGGTGTAGGAAATATCCACACATATGGTGTCAGAAGTGTTGTGTGAGGGTGTAGAGAAACTGTTTTCCCAGTGGCCATAGTCCCTTGACACACACGCATGTTATTTTAAAAGAAAGCAAGTCATTTTCCTAATTATAAGAGTGGTTAAACAACAGGTCAGGTCACCTAGGATTACTTACAGAATCCGTACCTCTAGATTTAGAAGTCTGTCTTCTTGGAAGAATAAAACAAGACTGAATGGTCTACAATGATCTCTTCGTGCTGTGTTAGAAGGAACTTCTACTCACATTTTTCATTTCTTCTCTCCAAATCCATTTTTATACTACAGCTCACTAGATTTCCATGTCAAACAACACACCTTTTACCACAATCAGAAACCCAGGCTGATTCCCTGTCATCAGCAGAATTAAAGCATCATTCCTCAGCCAGGTTTTCAAGGTCCTCTGGAGACCAGCCTTCTTCACCGCTCAGACCTCACCAGCCACAGCTAATACCCCCTGCGTAACGGCCCAAGGTTTCCCCTACTCTACCACAGAGCCTGCCCCAGTCCTGGGCACATTCAGGCCACCTCTGCTCCTGTCGGTCACAACCCCTGACCCCCTTCTCCCACTGCCCATATCCACTAGGCCCACTAAGGTTCAGCTCAGGAATCCTCTTCTCCCACACACACCCTTCCATGTGTGCAGTACTCCATGCCAGGCCCATCGCTTCGGTCTGTAAGTTCCTATGAATTTGTCACTTGTACTCTTTGTAGCTGTGAATCTGTGCTCCGCTTCCTTTGTCCGTTGTTCCACACAGAGTACCCTTTAGCACACAAGACACTAAATGGTACTGGTGACAGTGAGGCCTCATTGTGATGGGAGGACTAAAGTGCAGGCCTGCCCAGGAGGAGCCTGCACAGTGCATTTCGGCAGAGAAGCTCACCTGTCTGGAATGGTCAGCCCACCTAGCCCCTGGAGATCTGTCTGCTTCAGATTCCCATTAGAATTGCCTTGGAAAGGCACTTGCTAAGATTGTAAAAGGGCAACCAAAAATTGGTAACTTAAGAAGAAATGGTTCCAGGACCAGCAGGTGGCATAATGGTTATGTTGCTGGACTCCCACGTAGTTGACTGCAGTTTGAGCCCCAGAAACGGTGACTTAAACTCACACTGTGGGGACCAGCAGTTAGCATAATGGCTATGTCACTGGACTCCCATGTAGTCACCACGGTTCTAGTCCCAGACCCGCTTGGTGGCTTAAACTCACACTGGTGCATGTGCGTGCGCATGCCCAAGATCCCAAGAGGAGAATGGAGGAGAAAGGATTGCTGTGTGGCCATCCCCCCTGGGGGGTGATTTCTCACTTTCTGTCTCTCTTGTCTCTCTGTCTTTCCGGTGAGCCCACGCGCTGCGCCCTATATCAAAAACCTCTCCAAGAGGGGTGGGCAGGTGGCATGGAGGCTGAGGGTGCTGGACTCCCACATGGCTGACTTTGGTTCAAGTCCTGGACCTGGCAGCTTGCTTTCTCACTTTCTCACTATCTATCTCTGTTCAAATTGGAATAAATAAATAAAGTTAAATAAAATAATTCTTTGAAAAAAAAAAAAAACCCTCTCCAAGGGGGAGGGGGGCTCACACCGGGTGCATGTGCATGTGTGCCCAAAATCCCAAGAAGAGAATGGAGAAGAAGGGACTGTGATGTGGCCATCCCCCCCGGGGAGGAGGGTGATTTCTCACTTTTTGTCTCTCTGTCTTTGTTGCAAGTACATGCACCCTATAACAAAAAGCTCTCTTAAAAAATGAAATAAAATAAAATATAAAAGAAAAACGAAATGGTCTCACACTATGGGCTATGGGATAAATTATATTACTAAACATTTAAATAGCATTTTAATTATACAACAAAAGGCCAACAGGTGAAGCAGTGGCACTGGACTCCCACAAGGTTGACCACAGTTGGAGTTCTGGGTCCGGGAGCATGAAACTCATGCCAGGCTTGTGTGTGTGCCCAAAATTCTGAGAGGAGTATGGAGGAGAAGGGATGGTGGTGTGGCCATCCCTCAGAGGATGATTTCTTGCTTTCTCTCTCTGTCTCTCTGACAAGAGCACATGCCCTATAGCAAAAATCTCTCAAATTAAATAAATAAATAAATAAATAAATAAATAAATAAATAAATCACACAACAAAATGCATGCAAAGTTTGTTTTCTGGGACATTTACAGACATCATTTATATCCACTAAATATGTTCAGTAGCTGTGGCTGGCAGGTGGCATGGTGGTCAAGGTGCTGGACTCTCTCATATGACCAACTACAGTTTGAGTCCCGAACCTAGAGGCTCTCTTTCCTACCTTTCTTTTCTCTCTCTCTGTCCCCCTCTGGTCAAATTAAACAAATAATAATGATAATAAATGAAATAAAATCACTCTTTAAAAAAACATTCAGTGGTCAGAACTGGCAGGTGGCATGATGGTTAAAGGCACTAGACTCCCACATGGCTGACAGTGGTTCAAGTCCCAGACCCAGTGGCTTGCTTTCTCACTTTCTCTCTCTCTCTGATCAAACTGCAAAACAATAATAATAAAGTTAAATAAAATAATTTAAAATATATATAAAAATTTTTATAAATGGCTATATAAATTCAGTAAATATTGAATTAAACAGACAGATTTCCCTGCTCTGGATGTCTCTGCCTCTCCTACATTTGCACTGGGAATCTCCCTGGGTGGATGTGTGTACACACTATTTAAATGAATTGACCACAAGACCATATTTCTATTCAGCAGCTTCTGGGACTCATGTTCCTTGGAGATCATTCCGGATCACACTGGTGTGGTTTGGGTGTTATTTTCCAGTGCCCTCCCGTCAGGGTCCTGCTTCATCTTTTAGCAAGGAGCAGCTAGAAGAAATGTTTATTTTCTGTTCCTAACTCCTTCTGTGTCTAGTCTCAGGTTGCTTGAGGGCGTCTGCTTTTTGGTGGCATGTATCCACTTTTTTATCTGCAGTATTGAGCCACATCACAAACTGCAGATAATTCTTAGCCTCCTCTATTTGCTCAGTTTGAACTCTAGTTGGGAGAGGCAGTCTCATGTACTGATTGACACCATGGAAGCTCGAGTCCCACGGTTGACTTTCAATTGCAGATGCACCACTTACCAGCTGTGTAACCTGGAGAAATTTCTTAAACTCCTGGTGCTTTATCTCTAAGGCAGGACTAATTCTAGAACCTCTTTCATCGAATTTTGCAAGAGGTTAATACCTGTAAAATGCGTATACAGAATCCAGCCTCTGGTGTGTGTGCTTCGTATGACTTTAGAGTAAGTCCTCAATTCCATTTCTTTAACTGTAGCTCTAGCTATTGAGAAGATCCATGCAAATCCTAAAACAGTAGAAGTCTGACTCTTGACTTTTAAAAAGTGCTTACTGGAATTGCCTGAGAAAAATTTTTCTGTGCTTTGATGGGGGAAAGAAAGAGGAGATAGCCAGAATAACTTTTTGCTAAGAAGAGAAAGACTTCTGGGGTAAATGTTACCTTAAAATGTTATTCCCTATTAATCTATTACAGGGTTGGATAGAAAAAAATTCAGACTGTAATGACAGAAGGTTTCTGTTGAGCTACTCAGCAGTAACATTACAGTGCAAAAGCAGCTATAAGCTACATGCAAATGATGGGTATAACTGTGTTCCAATAAAACTTTATTTACAAAAACAGGAAGCTAGCTGGATTTCACCTGCAGGCCTGGGTTTGCAGACCTCTGCTCTCCTGTGATCAAGTCTGAATTTCCTAGATATGTGATTAAACTAGTAACTATGAGGGTCTGCCAAATGTGAGAAAGCAAACCTGGAAGCCAGTAGAGGTTAGAGAAGCCAGTCCAGGGACAAAGTTTGGAGGGTAGAGGGAGAGAGCTGAGAGGACAGCAACATAGTCCTGGGTATTGTAAACTTTCGGATCAACTTTTCCAAACCCTGCTCTACTTAGGACTTTTATAGTTACGTTAGCCAGTAAATTCCCATTATTTTTAAAGCCAGGTTGAGCTGAGTGTTCTCGTCATACATTAACCAAGTTTTCTATTGATACAATGTGATTATAGCTATATTAAATACATCAATGAACTCTTTATGGTAGATGTTTCTGGTGTTCCATTTGTATTTTATATCTGGTTAAACCTTCTGCTGACTTATTCAGAGAAAGAAATTGAACCACCAAATCTCATTCCAAAATGAATTCAGAGCCATTCATCTAAAAATGTCTAGGACAATTTAGACATTTCTAAAGTGCTCACAGACATTATCTTTTAAGTATCTATTATTTCCATTTTATTTATAAAGCTCTCTTATATTCTGGTTAGATGGCTTCTGGCTCTCCTGTTATAAAAACAAGCATACTCATCCATCAATCTATAACTCACCAAAGGTCTGACGCTAGTTGAGGAGGACACTAAGTAAAAACAAGCGAGGCACTCACACCACCTTCATAAATCAACTTCTTGTAAGATTTCTTTAATGTCTCCAAGTCAGTCTTAAAAATAAAACTCAAGATGCTATGGGCACCATTTTCTTCCCTGTCTAGAAGAGACAGAGCAGTGTAGGGTGCTTAGGCAAGGAGGTCAGAAATGTCCTCCAAATCTACTTGGAGATACTGAAATTCGAACACCAGAAGACGTACAGGCCTCCCTCAGCATTTAACCCAAAGATAGGAAGGTGCATATGAAGAAGGCCTATGTAGCAAAGCTGTCTGCAGGAAGCAGGGAATGAGAGAGGGGGGAAAAAAACAGAAAGGGAGGGAATGCTGAGCATCACATCAAGCTTTGTAGGCTACTGAGGGGTGTGTGGGGGCCAGACGGGCTCAGCAGTAAAACACAGCGTTCTGTGAGGCAATCCCACATGGGGACGGTCATGGTTCAAGTTCAGAGACTTTCCTGAGTACACCAGGCACACGCTTGCCCGTGGTCCAGGGCTGGCTAAAAGCAGGTGTATAGATATGATCATGGCATGGGACCCTGTCGGGGGTGGGAGATCTCGCTCTCTCACTCTCTCTCTCTTTGTCTCTCTTACATGTAGAAGAACTAAATAAATAAACTCAGTCTACCTTCAAGGAGAGTGAGGAGTGTTAGAGAATTCGTGGACATATGTTAAAACCATTACAGTAATTAACACGTATGTTAGAAGAGGTACTTTGAAGTTAGGAAATGTCCTACTTCTCCTTAAAGTTTTGTCCACTAATTTTAACATCCACCAATGGTTCTAGAAGGTAGAGGGTGGTGTTCTGCTGGTGGCTTTCTATTTCCTTCATTCCTCTTGAATTTTTCTTTCTTTCTTCTTCTTTTTTTTTTTTTTAAGTTTATTTACTTCTTTCATGAGAATAAGAGAGGGAGAAGGATAAGCACCCAGGGTCTTAGGCTGCAATCTCCCAGCCCAGGCCTTTCTGGCTGGTCAGGACATCATCCGGCCTGCACAGATGGGCCAAAATCCAAAGCCAGGATCTTTACATGGACCCAGCGTCACTTGAGCAGATCATTACTGCTATACCACCGAGCCACCCCACTTCCTGTTTAATATTTGGAATTCTTCTCTAAGGCAAATTTGTCCCTTCTACTTATTTATTTATATCTTTATAAACTCATAGACTATTATTCTGTTCTTTGGATTACACCCCAATATTATCAGTTTTTTTTTCCCTCTAATTGTTCTGGTTTTGAACATTTGAAGTTCTTTCAGCTTGGCCCCCTGTATGCATTTGACATGACCTTGTATTCTTGTTCTTAGCATAACTCATCGCCTGATACTACACGACGCTCCAGGCTATAGCCTGCTTCCTCTGTCTCAGCCCTATGATCAACCACTTCTCTAGGGACACCTGTTTTCTTTTATTGGAGTGTGAGTTAAGAAACCAGGATCTGAGCACAGGCCACTGGAGAAATCTGGACAGAAGAGAGATACGCTTCAGTTTAGGTTTTAGTATTTTTGGTGTTTTTTTAAATGTTTTGCAGGGGCCAGCAGATGGCATGGTGGTTAAAGCATTGGACTCCCACATGGTTGGCCATGGTTTGAGTCCCAGATCTGGTGCCTTGTTTTCTCACTTTCCCTGTCTCTCTCTCTTTGTCTCTCTTTGGTCAAATTTTAAAAATAATAATAAATATGGGCCTGGCAGGTGGTATGGTGGTTCAAGGAGCTGGATTCCCACATGGCCAATCACTGTTTGAGTCCCAGACCTGGTGGCTTGCTTTCTCACTTTCCCTTTCTCTCTCTCTCTGGTCAAATTAAAAAAATAATAATAGTAAATGGAATTAAATAAATAATTCTTTAATAATAATAATAATAATAACAATATATAAAAGTTAAATAAATAATAATTCTTTAAAAAAGTCTTGCAGATTTACTGAGATATACTAACATATCATAAAATTTCCATTTAAAGTATACAATTTAATGTTTTGTTTGTTTGCTTGTTTGTTTGTTTTGGAGAGGTTTTTGCTATAGGGCGCGTGCACTCGCCAGACAGACAGAGAGTGACAGAGAGACAGAAAGCGAGAAATCACCCCCCCAGGGGGGATAACCATGCCGCAATCCCTTCTCCTCCATTCTCCTCTCGGGATCTTGGGCATTCATGCACACGAGCCCGGTGAGAGTTTTAAGCCACCAGGTCCAGGACTCGAACCACGGTCGGGTACATGGGAGTCCAGCGACATAGCCATTATGCTAACTGCTGGTCCCCTACGATTTAATGTTTTCACAGAGTCGTGAAAATATTGCCACAACTGATTTAGAATATCTCATCACCCGTGATGTTTGTACCACGTCAGTGAATAGATATCTGAGTTGCTGACATTTTTTTTCTTTGTTTAATTTTTTTAGTTCTTCGTATTTTTGTTTACCTACTTTACAATTCATCATTTTAAAGAATATAGTACAACGGCTTTTAGTACAGTCACACGTAAACATTCATGGGTGATTGACACCGGGACCCTCCGCAGATACCAAAATCCACTTACACTCAAGTCTCTTATGTAAACTGGAGTAATTCAGCTTACCACCCGCACATCCTCCCTATACACCCCACTGTCTCTGCGTTACTCGTAATTCCCGCTGCAGTGTAAGTACTGTGTAACTAGTTGTTATATTATGTTTTCTTATTGGTGGTTTCTGTTGGATTGCTATTTTTAACTGTTTTTCAAATATTTCAATCTGTAGTTGGATGAAGCTGGGGATCTGGTAATGAGGAGATAGAGAGCTTATTCTGGACATTTCCTGTGAAGGGAGT
The DNA here is from genome assembly GCA_026018925.1 of Tupaia tana. Lineage (NCBI taxonomy): Eukaryota > Metazoa > Chordata > Mammalia > Scandentia > Tupaiidae > Tupaia > Tupaia tana. The sequence continues at coordinate 13,609,512 of JAKSZU010000014.1, read as the reverse complement.
TCTGCACTGGGTAGCCTTTCGCGACAGGCTTTTTTCACTTACCAGTCTGTTTTCCAGGCTCCTGTATACTGTAGCCTGACTCAGAACCTCATTCCTTTTCCCTGCAGCTTCGTTGTGGTATAACTGACAAACGAAAGTTATGTATATTGGAGGTGTACAATGTGATATTTTGTTATATGTCTACATCGTGAAATAATTACCACTATAAAGCCAGTTAGCATCATCATCACCTCAGTTACTTTTATTGTGATGACAATACTTAAAATTACAGTTTTAGCACATTTCAACTATTCATTATTATTCCCTGTCTTCAACATACTGCACATTATACTGAACTTACTCACCGTACGACTAAAACTCGGCACCTGTCTCCAATGTCTTGTCATTTTTTCACCTTCTGACCCCTGGTAACCACTTTTTTTTTTTTTTTAATATTCTGAGTTTAAATTTTTAAGATTCCATGTTGAGATCACACAGTGTTCATCTTTCTGTGTCTGGCTTATTTCACTTAGCATAATGTCCTCCAGGTCCGTCCATGTTGTCACAAATGGTAGGTTTTCCTTTATTTTTTTAAAAGTTCATTTATTTATTTATTCCCTGAATGAGAGAGGGGGACAGAGAGAGAGAGAAACAGCTCCCCCTACAGGGCATTCACAGCCCCAGATTCCATTATGAGCACATGTATGTGCAGTATGCTCAGGGAAGACTCTGGATGCAAACCAGCAATCTTTCCATGTGAGTCTGCCTCCTGGAGCGTCACCCCCGTCACTGTGTCACCATCCACCTCACCTTCTTTTGTAAGGCTGAACAATATTCCATTTATTCCATTGTGGGGATATATGTGTGGTGTACTTTTGTGTACATGTGTATGTAACAGGGGACTTTAAAACATTTGTTGGATGATATGATTAAAGTATGAGTTTATTCTGGTGCAAAACAATTTTTAAATTCATGCATATTTTTTCATAGTAACCATTTTCTATTAACATTTCGGAGACCCTTTGTGTATTTGTCACATTTTCTTAATCCACTCTGCTGGCAGACACTTAGGTGGATCTTATATCGTAACTACTGTGAATAAGGCTGTAATGAACATGAGGCAGCAGATGTCTCTTAGAGATGGTGATTTTTGTTCCATTTGGAGATATATTTAGAGGTTGGATTGCTGGATCGTATGGTAGTTCTATTTTTAATTGTTTGAGGAACTTCAATACTGTTTTCCAATATGGCTATACCAATTTACATTACCATCATTAGTGTATAGAGATTCCTTTCTCTGCACGTCCTTTTCAACACTTTGCATCTTCTGATTTTTTGACCTGAGGTGGTATCTCACTGAAGTTTTGGTATGCCTGTACCGAAGATTAATGATGCTAATCACCTTTTCACATTCTTATCGGCCATTTGTGTATCTTCTGTGGAAAAATATCTATTCAGGTCTTTGTTCATTTTTAAATTTTTTAAAGTTTATAATTTTTAATTTTTTTGGAGAGGTTTTTGCTATAGGGCACATGTGCTAACCAGAAAAACAGAGACAGAGAGACAGAAAGCGAGAACTCACCCCCCTGGGAAGATGGCTACACCATAATCCCTTCTCCTCCATTCTCCTCTTGGGATCTCGGAAACGCACGCACATGCGCCCAGCGTGAGTTTAAGCCACTGGGTTCAGGACTCAAACTGCAGTAGACTACATGGGAGTCCAGCAACATAGCCATTACGCCAACTTCTGGTTCCCCTTGTTCACTTTTAAATTGGGTTATTTGTTTTTTTGTGTTTTGTGTTTGTTTGTTTGTTTTTACTATGGGGGAAGAGTATTTGTAGAGAATCACACACATGTAACTTCTTTACATATTTTGTATATTAATGCCATATCAGATACATGGTTTGCAAATATTTCATTTTACTATAATTTTGCCAATTACTTCCTTTGTCATGCAGAAATTTTAAAGTTTTCTGTAGTCACACTTTATTTTTTTGCCTGTGCTTTGGTATCATATCTAAAAAATCATTACCAAGACCAATGTCATAGAAATTTTCATCTGTTTCCTTCTATGAGTTTTATAGTTTCACAGCTTACTTTTAAGTCTTTAAGCAATTTTGAGCTAATTTTTGTATATGGTGTGAGATAGAACTCAATTTTTTTAAAGAGTAATTTTATTGAACTTTATTTTATTTATTTATTTATTTTAATTTGACCAGAGAGGGACAGAGTGAGAGCGAGAGAGAAAATGAGAAAGCAAGCCACCAGGTCCAGGACTTGAGCCACGGTCGGCCATGTGGGAGCCCAGTGCCCTTAACCACCACACCACCTGCTAGCCCCTAAGGACTCAATTTTTAACAGCATTTTAACAATATTGAGTCTTCCGTCATGAACATAGGCTAACTCACCATATATCTGAGTTTTCTTTCATTTCTTTCCTCAATGTTATAAAATGTTACAAAGTTTTCTGTGTACAGATCTTTGACTCAGTTATTCAGATAACTTCTGTGGAGGTGCCCTCACATCCCCTCTGGGGGGATGTGAGGGGACGAATGCTTAAAATCACATGCTTTCTCTTAATCCCACAAACCCAGACAGGATGCTGAGAGTTTCCCATTTGATTTCCCTAGCAGGGTGCCCAGAAATGCTCACTTTTTCTTGAAGGAGAAATCGCAGGCCAAGGTTTCTCTTGGCACTGACCGGTGCCACGTTGAGGGAGGAATGATGTGAGTAAACAGCTCTTACCTTCTTCAATGTGCTTATTCTCTGATTTGTTTTCTCTCTCGTTAATAGTATGCTGGAACTTCTCTGCGGAATTCCCAGACTCCAATAAAGCTGCTCTCATCTAAGGTTGGTTGTCAAAATTGACGTCTCTGCAAGGGGGAAGACGGTAGAAAGTTCCTATTTCCCCACCTTGATGCATTACTTTTGACTTGTGTTCTTAAATGACCACTCTTTTTAATGGTCCACATAATTATATGGAGATGATTTTTATAATAATCCAAACTCCTTAAGCATAGGAAAGTTATTGGTGACGTAATCACTATGAAGGGCCTTGGGATAACTTTTGGTGAATTTCCACACAGACCACAATTATCCTTCACTCATCGAATCGTATTGAGCCCCACCATGTCCCAAGCACTATGCTATATCCTGCTGATGCAGATGTGAAAAGGAATTTTTCTTCTCTTCTGGGCATTCCCAGCCTGGTATAGCAGGTAACAACAACGGGACAAGCGGCAGAGTAGAGATTTGTAAGAAGCGTTAGTGCTAAAGGGAGAGCAGCTATTTGTATTTGAAATCAGAGAAAGCAGAAGACAAGGTTAAGGGTGTAATTCTGGAGTCATACCTGCAGGATCGGAATCGTCGTTCGACCGTGTATCAGCCAATGACTCGGAATCTCTGCATCTTGGCTCCCTTATTCCCTTACCTGGGATGATGAGAGCACCCACCACTGGTAGAGACCAGGCTGCATGAACCACAGCATCATTTGCATCCTGAGTACATGGAAAACGATCACATATTTCCTGGTTCTCCTACATCTAGGAGGGACTGTGTATCAGCCTGTGGGTAACAGAATGTGGGGGAAGTGAAAAAATGTCACCCAGCCAGGAAGGAATAACCAGTCTCACTGAAGTTCTGGTCCTGCTAACCTCACCTGATCAACACGGCACCCTCAAAGCTTTCTGGAACACTTAAGTGAGATAAAAAAAAAAAAAAAAAAAGTCCATGAAATGAACATCACCATTATTATTATCATCGTTGCTGTGATATACATAGGGGAATGCTGTGGAGGTAGACCTTGGGGGGATTTGCTGGGTGGATGGAGGAATCTAGTTATGAGCAGAGGAGAAAAAAGTAAAAGTAAAAAAGGAAGAGAGAGAAAGTGACAACAACTTTTTGAAAAGAAAAAAAAATTAAGGAAAAAGAGGCAAGAGAGAAAAAAAAAAAAAAAGAAGTGGGACAAAGAGAAACAAGAGGTGTCCGAAGCGCGGACAGAGCAGCTGCCCTGAAAGTGCGTCCTGCCCAGCCGGTGTCCAGCGTCGGACGCGCACGGGGCTGCGGCCAGGCCCACGGCGCCTGCTGACAGCAGCCCAGACCTCTCCCATATTTCTCCCTGGTCCGTTCCAGATCCAGATGGAGAAACACGAGGCCTGGCCTGTTCATTTGTTTTAACCTGATAGAAAGCTCCTTCCTGGACACTTGTTTTTACTACTTGAAATTTGTTTCTTCTATCACCTTCCGGTCACAGGAACAGTCTTAATGGACTGTAGGAGACGAAGGAGAGCAGAAATCCCCGCAGAGGAGAAGCCAACCAAACAAAGAACAGAAGTGTTCTTTGTCTCTGTGGGCAGTGAGAGAACAAAGGGTGAATGTGTAGACCAGGGCTGGAAAAGAACGGTTTTCTTGAACGTGCCCTCGGAGCAACAGGGACGGTTTCCTAAGCTTAAGTGTTCCACCTGTCACCTTGCGAGCACTTTTTCTCTGTGCGAAGCTAGTCTGTGACCTTGGAACTGGAGCAACCTTGACCAGCCATTATCACCAAACGGGCTGTCCTGGAGCTTAAAGAGGCACGGGCTGTTTATCACTGTGACACTTTCTGAAGTCGGTACCAAAATGTGATTGTTCTGAGACCGCCGTAAATGCTGTTGAGTTTGAGGGATGATTATGCTATAGCTTTTGCTTAAGAGATAAAAAAGAAAAAGAAAAAAAAGACAAGAAAAACCACCTACACATGTAGAAAATTAGCACCAAGCTGACCAGACCCCATCAAGTTCATTTATTATAGAAATCTTATCCAGCAGAAAACCACATGCTGGAAAAAATATATGGGTCTGTGTTTCTATGCAAAAGGACCACCTGTCCCTGAAAAACAGGAAATAACTAAAACAGGAAAACCAGATTTAGAAAAATACGATTTGGATGCATATGAAATTCGTGAAACCTTTACAGTGAAGATGTCCCTGCTCCAAAAATTCTTCTTCTGTCCAAGCCTTTCCCTACCATCTCCCAGCCATGATGTTTTCCCGGATTTACTGTCGAGGAGAAGCACATGCTTTCTTCTGAAGGACTCCTTTTACCAAGCCTCAGCTACAACACAAGCTTCTAAAAGAGCCTCATGTGTACAAATTTAAGTGCATGAGCCCATCTGCCCTTTTCCTGGAAAGGAAATCGAGTCTACTTCTGTGTATCTGTAAATCAAAACCTCCTTTTCTATGGCGTTCTTGCAGACATGTAAAAACAAAGCCCAGGCTGGTGTGCCGCGGATGAGGACTGAGCACACAAAGAGATCTATTCACGCCTTTGGGCCTCAAGAGAATCGTGTGGTCCAACCAGGGTCAGCCTCCGATTTCAGAGGCTGCTTTGAAAAAGCACATTTCACAACTGCTGCTCGAAATGTGTTCCCCCTTTAAAAGCAGCATTTGGAAATAAGAAACTAGTTTAAGAGGCGATGTCAGCTCTGACTGGTGGTAGTATCTCTAAGCTACGCAGTTCGTATTATCTAGTGAACTGACCGTAAAGTCTAATAAGAAAAACCTCCTACACTATGGGATTTCACTCACTCACAGAATGTGCTGTGGAGAACTCCCTGCAGTAGCCACAAGTATCATTAATATTTAAATGGACAAATTTATTTGTTGTTGTTTTTGAGGTTTTTGCCATAGGACACATGCGCTTGCTGGAGAAAGACAGAGGGAAAGTGAGAAATCACTCCCTAGGAGGACGGCCATGTGGCAACCCCTTCTCCATTCTCCTGGGATTTTGAACATGCATGCACACACACCTGCTGTGATTTTCAAGCCACTGGGTCCAGGGCTCAAACCGCAGTCATGTGGGAATACAACACCTTAACCACCTTAACCACCTGCTGGTTCTAAATTTTTTTTTTAAAGTTTATTTATTTATTTCTTCCATGAGCTAGAAAGGCAGGGAGACAACACCCCCTGCGAGGTCTGCTGCTGTCTGCCTGCTGCCTGAGCCCCGGCAGGCATATGCAGACCTACTGTACTCAGGGTCTCTGAACATACACCTGGAAGTCTCCTCTAGGGCAGTCTGCAGGCGTGGCACCTGCCCTTGCACCATGGCCCAACCCTAAACCTCTCTCCCTCCTTCTCTCCTTCTCCCTCTCCTCTCCCACTCCCATCTCCACCTCCTCTCCTGAAGGGAGGCATGCGTTAGCTGGGTGCTCTGTGAAGCCTAGTTCATAGGTAGTAAGGACAGTAATGACAACAGTGACTGCTTATTTAGAATACACCGCAGCCACACGCTGTTTTAAACATTTTCACACATGCTAGCTCATTTTACAGATGAAACCAGGCACATTCGAGGGTCATGTTCTTAAGACAAGTGTTGATGCATATAAAGAGGGCTGTCCTTGATCAAAAAGGTTCCTTCTGTGTTCCAGGATTGCTCAGAGCCTTTTCAGATGGTAACGTTTGCTAGGACTCTCTCAGAGGAAGATAGAGCATTTGAATGTCCTAAATGTGTTTAACTCAGGGATACTTTCTGGGAATAGAAGCACCGGGCCTTTGCTCTGCCAGATGTTCTCTGGGTGACCCTGGTCCTGGGGGTCTGATTTTCAATACGGTGTTTCTGGGACATACGTGTCATTTGCCAGGCTTTCTTTTCCCCTTATTCTAAAAGGAAGAGCAGATCTGAGAACACAGCAAGGCAAGGAGTGCCTGCAAGTGGTGGGCGGTGACGGGGCTGAGAGGGGAGGCAAAGGTGACAGTGACGTGGGAAAGCGATTTCGTGTCTCCAGCCCCTCGGCAATACCTCCTGGTGGGGGTGCCAGCACCTAGTGAGTGACGAGGTGCTTAGTGCTGGGGTATGAATGTTAGCATGGCTGTTATTTTCTTATTGGTTACCTTTTGTAATACGCAGAATAACTTTAGGTAAATTTTAAAATCTAGAGTCAGTTTTTTTAAAAAAAGATTTATTTATTTATTTAATTCCATTTGTTATTATTATTTTTTTTAACTTGACCAGAGAAAGGAAGAAAGGGAAAGTGAGAAAGCAACCCACCAGGTCTGGGACTTGAACTGCAGGCAGCCATGTGGGAATCCAGTGCCTTTAACCACCACACCACCTGCTGATCCCTAGAGTCAAGTTTGAAAGTCAACATAATCAAATGGTTCTACGGTGAGTTTTTTTTTTTTTTCTTTTTGTCAAAGCATAATTGTGAATTGGGGAAAAGATCACCGAGAAAAAATAATGAGCCCAGTTCTTGCTTGTATAAACTCAGGTGGGGGCGGGCACAAGGGCTCAGCGCCCTGAGGGAAAGTCAGGGGCAACTAGATCCCTGACATCTTTCCTATGACACTTGGTTTCTGTGGAATCTCATGCAGGGTTGTATCAACTAAATGTTGGAACTATTATTCCTTCTTTCTCTTTCTCTCTTTTCTTTTTTTTTAAATAAAAAACAAACAAAAAAACACAAAAACAAACAAACAAAAAAACTAACTAATTAATTAATTAAAATTTTGCTCTAGGGCACCAGAGAGAAACAGAGAAAGTGATAAAGCAAGCTACCAGGTCCAGGACTCGAACCGCAGTTGGCCACGTGGGAGCCCAGTGTCTCAACCACCACACCATCTGCTGTCGCCACTCTTTCTTTTCACATTGCCACAGAGTGGATGCGTTTGCCAGAGAGAAAGAGCACACCCAACTGGGTATGCATGCAGCAATCCATCTCTCCGTCTCTCCATCCTGCTGGGATTTGTGCCATACATATACATGTGCCCAGGATGTTGTTGTTTAGCTCTAGGGCACATGCACTAATGGGAGAAGCAGAGAGACAGAAAGTGAGAAAGCACTCCCTGGGGGGATGGCCAAGCCACAGTCCCTTCTCCTCCATTCTCCTTTTAGGATTTTGGGCACACATGCACACACACCCAGCCTGAGTTTCAATCCACTGGGTACAGGGCTTGAACCATAGTTGACCACATGGGAGTCTAGCACCTTTACCACTATGCCACTTGCTAGCTCCATGCCCAGTATGTTTTTTAAGCCTCCAGGACGGGGACTCAAGCCATATGGGACTCTGCACCATTAATCACTGTGCTATGAGGCGAACCAGAGCAGTTTTCCTTTCTAAACCTGTAGGTTTCGTAAACCTGTACCCCCACTCTGCATTGCGTTTGATCTCACAGTTCTGCCATGCAGTGGAAGGACTTCCCATTCATAGCAACCATTTTCATTTGGCGCAGGATCTGAAATAAAGCCATATGAAAAACTCGTTCAAGACTTGACACATTACTCAGCACATGGCGAGGCCAGACAAAGTGCAGCCAAGTTCGTGCACAGTCATGGAATCAGGTGAAAAACATTTACTCTTCGTATTTCTAATTAGATTTCTGAGTTCAAGAAAATTCTGAAGTACTATAAAGTCACAGTTAGTATGCTTCTTTAACTCAGTAGCAAAATGGAATCGATAAAGATGGGGTGGTGGGGATGCCTCCTTACTACAGCCATTTCCATTTGCTATTTTGTCCTAGTTGAAGTGTTCAGGCTTTGACTGCTCCATATTTTACATGCAACTGGTGCCCTCTAGTGACAGGGCGAACAATCTCCAGGCATAAAGCATCACAAAGCTAAAGAAAACCATTCTTCCAGATTTAGCTGACCCCAGACTCACAGGGAAGAAAAGGGAAGACACTGAAAGGCAAGAAGATGCCATTTGTAACTCGGCAGGCGGATCTCAGCAGGTATTCTTGGGTTTATAAAATAAGGGTTCTTGGGGTCAACAGGTAGTACAGTGGTTAGGGTGCTGGACTGCCACATGGCTGACCGTGGTTTGTAATCCCAGATCTGGAGGCTTGCTTTCTCCCTCTCTCTCTCTGGTCAAGTTGAAGAATAATAATAAATAAAATAAGTAATTTTTTAAAAAAAGATAAGGGTTCTTAAATGCTTTTGAAGTTTCACTTTTCTTATAGAGAAAGGATACTTTCTCCCTTGTCTTTGGGCTTCCCTAACCTGGAAGCTGAGCTTTTGAAAGTCACCCCACATAAATCAGCTATGCTCCAAAATTCACACAATTGGGCTGGGCTCGGCAAGAGTCTGGAATAATGAGTTTGTACTCAAATGTTCCACAATCCATAGCCAGAACAGAATACGGGGCTTCTCATGAGTTGAGAGCCTTTCAAGGGGACCAAAGAGTACCCACCACCTAATTGTCCTTCACACACATCCCAGGGTTCAAAGCCTTTCTTCCTATTAAAACAGGTCCTCAGCCTGGAGGACCATCTTGGTTGATGCCACCCGACTATTCCCAGTGTAGAGACCACATTGTCCCTCTCAGTCCCTTCATTCTGAGCTGACAACATCATCAGACCACCCACATCTCCCATTCATCTTCCTGGACACCACGGCCTTAGTTCAGATGGTGATTATCTCCCACTTAGATGGTTTTTATGTCTTCCAGTAGGATTCCCTCACCCCTCCATTTAACTTTGCTACTAGCTATTTTTTAAATTTTTTAACTAATAACTTTATTAAAAAGTGTAATAACATGAATGATCCCAAGCCACCTTCGACTCTTCTTGCATTTCTCCAGGCACAGAACATGCGTCCTTCTCTGAACATGCCACGCCCTCGTCTTCCGGTGCTCGCACATGCTTTGCCCTCTGGGTGGAACGCTGGAGACCCCTGGCCATCCTACAAGGTCTTCAGAAGCCCCCTCCTCCAGGAAGAAGCCCCAGCATCCCTCTGGCTCCCACCCATCATGCCACACAGTGTCCGTCCACAGTACTGCTGGTCCTTGAAGACTTACTGTCACTTGTTATGTCTTTGTCTTCGCTTCAAACTCCTCTAGGGCAAAACTCCCTTCATATGACCCAGAATTGCCAAGCACAGAGCAGAATGTGCATGTAGGCATGCATGCACATGTGTGTGATATAAAATATATCATGTAATCTTGAAAGCCAGCTTTATTTTATCTACATCACACCAGTCAAAATATATTCTGGAGACCTTATAGAAAGAGCCTATAATTCAACCCCTGATGGGACTAGGTTTGATTCTTCATGCTGCTTTTTTTAAAATTTTTGGTTGGCATATAATAATTGTTCATTTTTATGGGGCACAGTGTGATTTTTTTCAATACATGTATACAGGGACCAGCAGTTAGCATAATGGTTATGTCACTGGACTCCTATGTAGTCGACCGTGGTTTGAATCCTGGACCCGGTCGCTTAAACTCATGCCAGGCGTGTGTGCGTGCGTGCCCAAGATCCCGAGAGGAGAATGGAGGAGAAGGGATTGCGGCGTGGCCATCCCCCCTCGGGGGTGATTTCTCATTTTCTGTCTCTCTGTCTCTGTCTCTCTGGCAAGCACATGTACCATGAAGCCAAAAAAAAAAAAAAACCTCTCCAATACATGTATATAATATATAATCATCAAATTGGCAATAAACATATGCATCATCTCAAACATTTATCATTATTTTGTGCTGGGAACATTGAAAATTCTCTCTTCCAGCAATTGTAATAAACATGAAATGGTTACTAACTAGAATTATTCTGTGTTTTAGTACTTTAAAAAACCATTCCTTGTATCTACCTGCAATCTTGTATCTGATTACCAAGGTCTTCCTATCCTACCCCTCCCCTTCCAGTTTCTGATACCCACCATTCCACTCCCCACTTCTGCACACTCACTGCAGGAAATTATGCCAAATGAAATAAGCCAGATACTGAAAAATGAATACTGATGTTCTCATTCATGCCACCTCCGAACAGCTGTGTGACTTAGGTAAGTAATTAATCTTCGTGAGCCTACGTTTTCCACTTGAAAAATAAAGGATAATAGTACCTTCTGTCGACAGAAATAACCAATTCTGAAGAAATAATCATTAATGTGGCTTAATTCATGTGGTTTCTAAGCACAAATGTGTGTACCTAGGCCCGGAATAGAGGCAAACATGCTTTTCTCAGGGTGATCAGATAGAGGGGATCTCTTTATTTGATTTTGAGAGTGCAAGACAAGGTTTGGAATTTAGTGAAAAGAGTTTTCCATTGGTCTGGCTCCAAAAGATGAGACACCTGGAAGCGAGGGCTTATAGCTTAGAGGTGGGTTTTACAATCTTTAGGTTGGTGATTGGAAGGGAGGTCTGGGTTTGGGGAGGGCATCTGCAAGGAGGGTACTGTAACAGAGATAAGGGGGCTTGGATTCATCACAAGATACTGCCCCAAGGACAGGATGTTGGAAAAGTCCTGCTACCAAATGGGCCAAAATGATCTGTCGATGTCTGTGGGCATGACTCACCCCAGGCCCTATGGAAGGGATTTTGGAAATGGGAAGAAGCAGTTCGACATCTGTCTGCAGTTCCAAGCAAAGTAAGACTAAATACGGTATTACCTACAGTGTCTACGAGCGTCTGGAATGCAGTAGGCACGCACCGAAATGAGTTTTATCTCTCATCTATCTTTATGCTTTATGCCTACTTACCTATCTATCCATCCACCTGATCCATACTATATGCACTTCTATAATAAAGTAGATGGGATTTTCCTGCAGGAACACTAGAAACTCGGAATACAGTTGTCTCCCTGGTCTCATGCGAGCATATCTATATTTCCACCAGGATTCCTTGTGCATTTTCACTTGTAATGGCACAGACTGACTTTTTCCTTAACTAATGGAAGCTTATTCAAGGGTCAATTATTACTTCATGGAAATATGTGTCTACCACTCCTTAGTTTCATACTACAAAGCAGAGAGAAAGTGTTTTCATTTCTAGGTCATTTAATCATTTTTCCCCTACTCACCTCCTATATATTCGGGGGCCAAGTCAGCTGAAAAAATAAAATCATATAAGCAAGCCACTACTTCATCATCTTGTCTTGGAAACTCCTGCTGGCAGCGTGCATTTCACATCCCCCAAATGGGGTGTTCTGCAAAAGACAGACGGATTCCTGCTTCCCTAATTTCCTGCCCTCCTTTCATAGCATCAGATTCATAAAACATGGCCCAGGTGGCCATGTCTTTCTCGCTGTCTAGGGGCTGAAGCAAGGCCGAGGGAGACTGGGAGGGAGACACCCGCTGCCCAGTTCCTGCTGACGAGACCCGCCTAGACCCTTTTAGAGTATTTAGCACAGGGAAAAGAAGCAGGGGAAAAAGACCCAGCTTGCCAACAAACCATTACGCGAATCTACAAATGTGGTCTTCAGCCCTCTCCTGGAAGTGTTCTTTCCATGACTAGTCCTATTAATTGGTGCAATGACTTCAAATCGATTTCAGTTTTTATGCTGCAGAAGAGACTTAAGAACCCAACTGCGGGAACCAGCAGTTAGTGTAATGGCTATGTCGCTGGACTCCCGCGTGGTTGACCGCGGTTCGCGTCCTGGACCCGGTGGCTTAGAACTCACGCCAGGCGCGTGTGCGTGCATGCCCAAGATCCCGAGAAGAGAATGGAGGAGACGGGATTGCGGCGTGACCATCCCCCCTGGGGGGTGATTTCTCGCTTTCTGTCTCTATGTCTCTCTCTGTCTGTCTGGCGAGCGCATGTGCCCTATGGCGAAAACCTCTCAAAAAAAAAAAATTAAAAAAAAATAAAAAAAGAACCCAATTGCTATGTTTATTAGATACACTTGAACTTCTTTCTACTCGTTATGTTTATCTTAGATAAAATAGTGATAAGGGGTACAGTTAGAGGAAGAGTTGATTCTAGGCTATTGCATTAGGCTCCAATTTGGCAGCAAATGTTGGGGTGTTTCTAGGAGGAGCTAACTCTGCAAAGGCAAAGGAAACTCATCTCTTCACTCCTTGGGAGAAAGCACGCAGCGAACAGCCCAATTATAAGGCAATGAAAGGGAGCTATGGGTACCTAAGTGACAGACAACTGAATTTAGCTCTGATTTCAACATCTAGAAGACATGCTACGTAGCATCCCATGCGATGACCAGATCTGGAATTCGGTTGGTACACACAGCCCTCAGGCCACACTACACATACCCATGATAAAACTCCCATTGTACAGTTCTCTGGGGGATCCACATGCAGATTTATTCAGTTACATTCCAACTGGTCATAATTGGGAGCCCAAAGACTGAATCTTGGGACCAGCAGATGGCATAATGGTTACACTGTTGGATTCTCACGTAGTTGATCATGGTTCGAGTCCTAGACCCAGCAGCTTAAAACTCATGCCAGGCACATGTATGTGTATGCCCCCAAATCATGAGAGAATGGAGGAGAAGGGACTGCAGCCACTCCTGGGGCAGGAAGAGGGGGGTGATTTCTCTCTTTCTGTCTCTGTCTCTCTGGCAAAAGAAAATGAGAAATTATTCCTTAGGAGGGATGGCCACACCCAATCCCTTCTCCTCCATTATCCTATTAAATGAAGTTATCTGGAATTGAACAGATTTCTGCAAAGAATTTTGTATTTGAAAAGTTCTTTTAAATCACATACCCTGCAGTTTTCCCCATCAATGTGTCTGAACCCCAAAGCTATAATTTCAATAATGGGGTACGTTTCACTTCTAACAATAGCAAGTTGGGTTTTTAGATGCAAACTTCCCACTGAAAGGAAATGAAAAAGCTGGACACAAATCGCATAAAAATACTTGTTTGAAATAATAGCAATCAATAAAGTAACACTTCAAATTTTGTGAGACCAAAACTCAGGAGAGAAGGGAGAACAAGAGCCATGCAGCCGGCACCATTTCACCCATATCGTGAAATACAAAAGCAGTGCCTAAGCAGAGATTCTGGAAGATTTGCAAACCTAATGAGAGAGAAACCAGAATGCATGCCTGCCAAGGGCTTCAGTATATGTTAATACCAAAAGTAAGAGTGAATCAAAAATAAAACAGTCCAGTCCTTCAAGAGGACTGAAAACTCTAGATTATGCTGATATGCTCATGATTTAATTGCTCGCATGAAACAAAAATACATCCTCTCTGCAGTGAGTCATCGTCTCAAGTTACCTGAACACTTTTTCGTATGTAATGCCTGGCTCTCAATCAAAAATAACCAGCTATTACAAGAAGACGAGTTTCCTCCAGAAACCAAAAGAAAAAACAGGTAGCAGAGACTGGTCCATAGGAGATTCAGAAAAGGAGTTATCAGGTATGGGCTTTAAAATAACTAATGAATATTTTCAAGAAATTAAAAGACAAAATAGAAAATTGTACCAAAAGATGAAAACTATAGAAAGTATCAAATGGAGAGACCAGCAGTTAGCGTAATGGCTATGTCGCTGAACTCCCATGTAGTTGACCGCGGTTCGAGTCCCGGACCCGGTAGCTTAAACTCATGCTGGGTGTGTGTGCATGCATGCCCAAGATCCTGAGAGGAGAATGGAGGAGAAGGTTTTGTGGCATGGCCATCTCCCCTGGGGGGTGATTTCTTGCTGTCTCTCTGTCTTTCTGGCGAGTGCACGTGCCCCATAGCAAAACCTCTCCCCCCAAAAAAAGAAAGTATCAAATGGAAATTCTAGAATAAAAAAGGAGATCAAGAACGCAACAGATGAATTCCATAGGAGAGTAGACGCGAAGGAAAATTTCTGAAATGGAAAATATGTTAAATATTTAAATATGTTAAATGTTAAAATATCCTGAATTAAGTTTGGCATCAAAAGCCTAGAAACAGGGAAAAGTGACATTAAAAAAGTGAGAGAGAAAATGTCTAGTAGATGTGTAATTATAGTCCCAAAAGAAAGAGAATACAGGACTTAGCAGTAGGATATTCTAAGCATATTGTAATACCATCACTGAAATCTATGGCAAAAAGAAAATCTTTTAAAGGAAACCAGAGAGGCTGGCAGGTGGTGTGGTGGTTGGGGTGCTAGACTCTCACATGGCTGACTGTGGAGAGTCCTGGACCTAACAGTTTGCTTTGCTTTCTCATTTTCCCTTTCTCTGTCTCTGGTCAAATTAAAAATAAATACGAAAAGCCCAGAGAAAAAGATATATCACCTTGAAGAAGCAACAATAAAATTGACAATTACTTATCAATAGAAGGATATTAGTATGTTATCTTAAAAGTGCTCGAAGAAAATAATTGTCAAAGTAGATAATTGAGACCAGCAGTTGGTGTAATGGCTATGTCGCTGGACTCCCATGTAGTCGACCGCAGTTTGAGTCCTGGACCCGGTGGCTTAAACTCACGCCAGGTGAGTGTGCGTGCGTGCCCAGGATCCCGAGAGAAGAATGGAGGAGAAGGGATTGCGGTGTGGCCATCCCCTCTGGGGGGTGATTTCTCGCTTTCTGTCTCTCTGTTTCTTTCTGGTGAGTACACGCGCCCTATAGCAAAAACTTCTCCAAAAAAAAAAAAAGTGAAATAAATATATTTTCAAACAAAAAAGAAAGAACGTACATCACCAAGAAATCTACAAGGACATTACAAAGGGATTTTCTTTCATGTGAAGAAGAAAACTGATCACAGAAAAATGCTCAGAAAAACAAAGTAATACAGAGCAATGGAAAGTTAATCATGAGTAAAAATAAATGAATGTTGACTCTGTAAGCAAAAACCATGAATAGATTTCAAAAATTTTTTGTACCAAAATAAAGTCATACTTTATTTCTATTTTTCACGAACTTCTTGAAGTTCCCTTGCAGTAATAGTGGAGGGGTATATTTAGGTATAATGACTGGGAAAACATTTTGAAATTTAATATATACATACATTATGAACCAGCATTCTCAGTACCACCTTATTTACAAAGGTGGGAGTAATACACTCTGAGGACTCAGTAATATAGGCTGAAATTTCTACTTGAGTATCTAACCAACAACAGGTACTATGAGAATATTTTAAAACATTTATTTGTAAACTTTATTTTTTGAGAGAAATTTTTGCTATAGTGCGCATGCGCTTGCCGGTGAGACAGAGAAAAAACGAGAAATCACCCCCCAGGGTGTATGGCCAGGTCACAATCCCTTCTCTTGGCATTCTGGGCACACATGCACACACATCCAGTGTGCGTTTAAGCTGCTGGGTCCAGGACTCAAAACTGTGGCTGACTACGTGGGAGTCCGGCGTAATAGCTACACAGACATAACCATTACACCATCTGCTGGTGCCATCTGTAAACTTTTAAACTGCTTTGGTATTCTGTCTCGCCAATTTCATTTCTACTACCAACACATTTTTTTCTGTTCTATTTAATTCTGAAGTATAATTTTTTTAAACATTCTCTTAGAACTCTTGATAACAGACTCTTAATTTTTTTAAATTTAACTTTATTATTATTTTCTAGTTTGATCAGAGAGAGAGAGAGAGAGGAAAAGTGAGAAAGCAAGCCACCAGGTCTGGGACTCAAACTGCGGTGGGTCATGTCAGAGACCAGTGGCTTTAACCACCATGCCACCTGAGGTATAAATTTAACAGGGCTTTTTGAAAACAATCCTGTTGTCTTTTGGCAAGCAAACAAAACTCACTCAAATCATTATTCAGTTATCTTCTGTAGGTATCTGTCCCCCAGCTCCCACCAGAGCAAATCAAAACACTCTGTCCAGGGATCATAAGCTCAGAACAGAAAATATAGTGAGGAACAAACTGGGCCAGCTCTGTGGTCTGGTGGTTTGAGAGAACTGAAAGCCACATGGCCAATCACGCTCTTTCGAGTCCCAGCCCCAGCAGCTTGAGAAACACACCAGGCCTGTTTGTATGCATGCCCAAAATCCAAAAGGGAGGGAGAGATGGAGAAGGGATTTTGGCATGACCACTCCCATGGGGGATGCTTTCTACTCTCTCTCTCTAGCAAGTGCACATACCCTCTGGCCTAATATGTGTGTGTGTGTGTGTGTGTGTGTGAATGAATATGTGTGTGTGTGTGTGTGTGTGTGAATGAATATATGTGTGTGTGTGTGTAGACACTTTGGAAAACTGACTGTATGACACTTTCTCACAAAACTATGTTCCTATCATAACACCCAGAAATTGCACTCCTTGGTATTTACCTAAAGGAGTTGAAATCTTAGTCTGCACAAAACTTGCATACAAATGTTTATAGCTATTTTATTCGTAATTGCCAAAACTTGGAAATAAACCAGATGTCCTCCAGCAGGTAAATGGAGAAGTAACCTGTGGTACCTTGGACAATGGAATATTATCCAGCACTAAATATTGGGCCACCACAAGTCATAACACATTTTTGCATAGGAAAACAGAGAAATATGTCATGACTTTTCCGACCACCCAATACCTTTCTCTTCTTAATTCATTTTGCTATGTGAACCTAAAGCAATTCTGAAAAATAAATGAATAAATAAATAAAAGAAGATACCTCTGGAGGTCAAGAGTTAATTAAATCTAGTATGCAAGAGTCCCCCTCATAAATGCAGCACTTAACTGCTTATCTAATACCTTTCTCTCCAAGGTATCCTTTTCCCTAAATAGTCTCAGTTCTTTGACCTTGAATGTCACAGTGTTGATGTAGTAATGCTACCATTCCACCGGAAAGATGTTTGAAGTAGTTTCGTCCTAAGAATTCTTTGCAGTCAGTAACCAATTTAGACAAAAAGGAATGTGAATCCCCTTCAATGTAATTATTAACATAAATTAGCATTTGAGAAACACTATAATCCTTTGGGAAATAAACCAAAGTATTATTTATTTATGACTATTTACATACTTACAAATTAATTTCATCCAATACATCATCCTGAATATTATAAAATGAGGATTATATAATGAAAGTAAAAATCCACATTTAACAATTCATGTATAATTCAACTTTTAGAGCATAGGCTAGTACCAATTTGGATTCCATAAATTACAAAATCTTGTTTAGAATTTTTGCTAGCCAAAGAGCACAGTAAACTCAACAGTATAGTAAAGTAATTTAACTGACCCTGAGTATTACTAATTTGCATAATTTGAATATACATAATACACTTTTATCTGTATTCTTATTTACTTACACTTACCAACAATAGTACCCTTGCTGTCTATATTCACCCATCTCTATTTTCTACTTCATTAACTCTAAAGACAAAGAAGAATAAAGAATAGGATAATAATAGCAAGAGCTCAGAAAAGGAAATTACTGGCATAGATAGCACAAAACTTTTACAATTTTTGAATGTCTGTTGGACAGCTTAGGTCCAGGGTGCTTAACACACTTCATAACAGAGGGTCTCCACCTGAATACCTGAGCACCTTCTGTCAACCACAGCTGATGCTGAATTATCCTTCCTGCATTTTTCTCATTTTCTTTCACACAAATTAAAATGTTAAGGAAGTGTACAAGCTTATAAAATGCAATAATTTGAATTAAAACACATAAAATTAATAGTAATGTGGAGTTCTTCAGAAGAAAAAAAAAAAATCACAAAACCCCACTGCAACAGGGCTGAAGACCTGCTTTTCTGTTATAGCAAGCTTGAGCGAGAAAATGCTAGTGTGGGAGGTACAAGGGAACAGGCAGGAACACAGAGGAAGACTACCAGGCAGCTGGGTGGCTGGCAGGGGGGACTGCGGCCTTAGACTGGCGGTCAGCATTACTGATGCTTAAACACCACCATGACCGCCTGGCTAAGCTGCCAGGGTGAGAGAGCGCATGAGTTACTTTTCTGGCCCCCTGTACATCTGGGAAATCTAAGGACAAAATAAACAAGAGGGTGGGAAGGGAAAGTTGAACGTGGAGTCACACATGCTCTGATCCCTTCCAAAGAGATCTCTGGGCCTAAAGAATCACATCTTGTATCTCTCTCTCCATCGGCCCTTCTCTAACCCTCTTCACTCACTCCCACTGTTGATCCAAACAGCGTGAAGGCTTACCAGGCAGCAAAGGTTTCAAGCGAGCCATGGAATAACTGCCACTATTTGGGGGTCATAGGAAAACTGCCATTTAATGAGATGTCCTTGTTTGAGTCTATTAGAAAAACCCTCAAAATCATTCAATGAGATATCTGTCTCTTGGTAAAACAGAAAAGGAAAACTCAGATATTTTTAGTATCCGAGAAATTTCCAACAACAGAGAAAATGGCAGAAATATTTTAAGTATGAGGCATACTTTCCTTCAGTTGGCAACGTAAGACTATGTTTTTGTCAGACAGCAATGTCATGATGAAACACTATTAAAAAAGGATGGCTTTTTTGAGTTAATGGTAAAGAAAGTCTTTTCTTTCTTACACATGAAGAAGGAAAAAAGTAATCTATGACTCCTGGACAAAAGGCCATTACAGCAATGGGTACATATCTCTTTGATTTATCATTACTTTTAGTAATACAGAAGTCTGAATTTCACTGAACAATCCTTATACAGTGCTTAGAAATTTAGAAATGAACACACATAGTTTCAAAATTAATACTTAAACTCTTCTCATCTTTAGGTAAGAAATAACAGAAATCAAGCAATTACTTGAAATAATATTAATACAAAGTAAACTTTACATATAAAGATACTGAATAAAACCTTCGACCCCTTTTATAAAACTGCCAGAGATTGTGCTAATTCTTTTACATCTAAAGAATTATATGGAAGAGTAAATAACAATTAAATTATATTTATAAGAAATTATTTTCAAAAAGTTATTTGACCTTGGATATATAGAGTTGAACACATAAGAAAAAACATCTATTTAATTTTGATTTATATAAATCCCAAAATGGTAAAATATATTATTTGAAGAGAAAAAAAAAGGTTTTACTATATGAGCCAGATTGAATATAAAAGTTTCTTTGAAAATGTTCATAAGAAGGCAGAATGGCACAAAGTTGAAAAATAGTGTTTAATGCAAACTAAGTAAGAAGTAATATTAAAATGACAGCATACCATCAAATAGGCAACAGTGTAAACCTCTCTCAAAGTTTTATCTACTACAGTCTGAAGAACCTGAATGGAAGCAGAAACAATGGCTGTTGTCAGCGTTCATTCTTGGAAGTACTAAATAGCAATATACAAAAATAACATGAATACTTCTGATTTAAAACCTATTTGAATCATTTGCCCGTCAGTTGTCATAAAACGATGAAAAATTAAATGTATTACCCCAATGTTCATAGTAAAGATAAATGTGCGAAATGCCAAAAATTATTTTAAGAAAAATAAAAAAAGTATAATTATCCAATCATGTGTGTACGTGATGACCAAAAAGAAAATGATGGGGTCTGTTATGTTGGCCCACATTGTTAAAAACGCCCGGGGCGGTGGAACGTCTTCCCAAGTAGGTGTCTTAGGTCAACTGTTGAGCAAGCTGCTTGGCTTCAGACTGGAGATCATGTGCACATACAAAAAGGCCAGCAGGTGGCACAGTGGTTAAGGTGCTGGACTCCCACATGGCCAACCATGGTTTGAGTCCTGGACTCAGTGGTTTGAAACTCATGACGGGCATGTGTGTGTATGTGCCCAAAATCCCAAGAAGACAATGGAGGAGAAGGGACTGCAGCGTAGCCATCCCCCCCTGGGAGGTGACTTCTCCCTTTCTCTCTTACTCTTGCTTTAGCCAGCGCACACGCCCTATAGCAAAAAATCTCTTTTAAACAAATAAAACGAAACAAAACCTTCACAGACTAACAGGGCAGAGATGAAGCAAAAAGAAACAATGCTTTAAAGCATATTCGACGAACATGTTCTTTGACGTCTTTAAAAAACGAAAGAAGTACACAGTATTAAATTAGATGTCTTTGCACATGAATTTCTATCTTATAAATTTGGTTTATCAAATTGTGCTATAAATATATTTGTCTATTTTCTTTTGTTCAGAACTATGACACATAAAATTATGTGATTATAAAATGAATTTTTTTTTTTTGCATCTACTGACATGACATCAAGTCTTCCTGGATAAAGAAAAATTGCAGCCCACAGAAAAATGATAAAAACTGCTGGATTCATCGTAATTACTCAATTCGCGAAGGTACAATCTCTTCTTCAACGTCAGGCTAAGAGTGAGGCAAAACCACGGCCTCCTCATGTGGTCCTCGGCGGCAGGCGCTGTTTATACATGCCTGCGATGGCTTTGGCCGCGCTGTAGATCATCTGTCGGCGGGACATGCCGGTAAAAGCCGCGTGCCAATCAGTCCGGCTGACATTTAGTAAGCTCTTTTCCAGGACTTCACCCACTGTCACCAAAAGGCCTGACCATCTAAGATTGTAGTCCTGGGGAGTGAGACTTTGAGCCTATAAGAGAACAAAATTGATGTTACTTACCATACATTTGAAAAAAGCCCCTGGAACTATGATACACGACATTTCCAAGTTTCTCAGGTTACTTTTGGATTATGACAAACTAAAAGAACAAAGCTATGATACCAATTGAATTAAGTCACGAGATTTTAAAAGAAAATAATAATATACACCTCTACTTTGTTTAAAATGTTCCCTTTAAGCTCATTTTGTAGTTCTAATATAACCTTAGTCCTAAATCTATTAAGTTATTGGGAGTCATTACGTACTTCTCTGTTTTTCTATGCAAACATGCGTCATGACTTTCCTGACAACCCATTATTTCCTTATTCATTTATGTATTTTAAGGCGTATGTGTGTGCGTGTGCGTGTGCATATACGTATGAATGCGTATATACATCCCACTGCTGATAATGAGGATACTAAAGGTGCTGTTTTTGACTTCTACTTGGCAAATGTCATAGGTATCCCCCAATATTAGTATATATAAGTCCTATATATTTGACATATATAGATCTGTTCTTTGAGCATCACGTCTATTTCTTTCCAATATATATTCCTGAAGATAAAATAAAATGTTCTTTTGCAATGGTTAGATATATAGCACAGAGGTCTGCAAACTTTCCTGAAAAGAACCAGTGGACATTTCAGGCCCTGTGGGCCAGACGGTCTCTGCTGCGCCTACTCAACCCTGCTGGCGCAGTACAAAAGCAGCTGCAGACAACAAGCAAGCAGACGGCACTGCGGCGAGTTACAGAAACAGCTGCTGCACTAGCCGCAGGCCGGTGTTGCTGACCCGGACCTACAGCAGTGCTGACGCAATAAGAGCATGCCTAAATTATAAAGTATCTAACGTTTTATCATTAGATCTGAGGTTTGCTGTGATTTTCTAGGATGTGATTTTCTAATCCTAATTAGCTAATAAGAGTTATTGTATGGTTGCAATTTCTCTTTTTAAAATTTATTTATTTATTATTATTTTTAAATTTGCTGTAGGGCATAAGTGATCACCAGAAAGAAAGAGAAGAAAAGAGAGAGAAAGTGAGAAAACAAGTCACCAGGTCCAGGACTTGAACCACAGTCCAGCACCTTAACCTCCACGCCACCTGCTGGTCTCCAGTATGGTTGCTATTTCTACAAAATACTTTCAAATCAAGACCAGCAGGTGGAGTAATTGTTATGTAGCTGGACTCCCATGTAGTCAACTGTGGTTCAAGTCCTGGACCCGGAGGCTTAAACTCACTATGGGTGCGTGTATATTCGTGTTCAAGATCCCGAGAGGAGAATGGAAGCAAAGGGGTTGTGGGGAGGCCATCCTCTCTGGGAGTGGGGGGTGATTTCTCACTTTCTGTCTCTCTGTCTTTCCGGTGAGCACATGCTGCCTACAGCAAAAATCTCTCTTAAAATAAAAAATACTTTCGATTCTATTGAATTCTTTGTTTCTTTAATCTATTCATATATTGAATTACATAAATTGTCTTGCTATTGTTGAACCATCCCGCTATTCTTTTTTTTTTTTTTTTTTTTTGGAGAGGTTTTTCGCTATAGGGCGCGTGCGCTCGCCAGACAGACAGAGAGAGACATAGAGACAGAAAGCGAGAAATCACCCCCCAGGGGGGATGGTCACGCCGCAATCCCTTCTCCTCCATTCTCCTCTCGGGATCTTGGGCATGCACGCACACGCGCCCGGCGTGAGTTGTAAGCCACCGGGTCCGAGACGCGAACCACGGTCGACTACGTGGGAGTCCAGCGACATAGCCATTACGCTAACTGCTGGTTCCCAATCCCGCTATTCTTAAGACAAATACTTCATGGTCAGGATGTAATGTTCTTCTAATAATTTCTAAATTTTATTTATTAGCTGTACCAACAATTTTTACATTTAGTTCATAAGTGAGACTGGACTATTATTTTCTAGGGATTAGGGACAGGCTAGTTTCATAGAATACACTGAAAAATTTTCTGCCTCTAGTTTTGATACTCTATTAGCGTAAGAATCATCGGTCCTTGAATGTTTTATAGCACTCATTTATAACACCATTAGAACTCAGTGATTTTTTTGAGGTTAGATAAAATTCTTCTGCTATAATGCTTCACTGGGATAATCAGGCTGAATCAAGTGAAACTGACAATGTTTAACTGCTTTTGGCTGTCAGAGAGAGCAATTTCATACAGTGAAGTCAGACTTATTCTTGAATCAACTACAGCAAAAGTTGTATTTTCCTAGAAATGCTTATCACTTTATCCTATTTTTCTAATTCTTGGCCTAACAGTAAGCCTCACTTACAGCCTTCCAATCACCTGAATGCTGGACCGAGTTTAATGTTGCTATCTATGAAAAAGGTTTCTTAGGCTTCTGAAAATAGATTATAGTATAAACAAGTTTCAGTAAAATCTCAAAATTCTAAGGATCAATCCTTAGTCCTCTATCTAAACTATAACCTTTTAAAAGGGCCATAAAGTTGTTTTCAGTAATTTTAGAGGGGAACCAGCAGTTAGCGTAATGGCTATGTCGCTGGACTCCCATGTAGTTGACCGTGGTTCGCGTCCCGGATCTGGTGGCTTAGAACTCACGCCGGGCGCGTGTGTGTGCGTGCCCAAGATCCCGAGAGGAGAGCGGAGGAGAAGGGATTGCGGCGTGACCATCCCCTCTGGGGGGTGATTTCTCGCTTTCTGTCTCTATGTCTCTCTCTGTCTGGCGAGCGCACGTGCCCTATAGCGAAAACCTCTCAAAAAAAAAAAAAAAAAGTAATTTTAGGAAAACACATGCCAAGTTTTTATGTAATATATATGTGAGTCTTCTTGGGAGGGAACCTAATACTTTTATCAGATTTCAAATGTCTTTAAGTCCCAAATAACTTTAAGAGACTTTTGAAATTACATTTAACATTGTATAAAAGTCTAATCATAGGGCCAGTCCCATGCCCTTGTGGTTAAGGGGGCTAGATCCCACATGACCAACTTCTGTGGTTTGAATCCTAGGCCTGATGGCTTGAAAAACACACCAGGTACGTAAGTATGTGTGCCCAAAAATCTCGAAAAATAGGGATTTTGGAGGAGAAATGGAGGAGGGAAGAAACAGAGGAGCCAAGATCACACTATCCAATGTCCCACTGGGGAGCGCTTCTGCCCCTCCTGCTCGCTCTGACGAGCACATGTACCTCTGGAAAGATTTTTTTAAAAATTAAAATTGTGAATCAAAATTTTATGAAATGAATGATAGGAAAAGGTCAACAAAATACCATCTAACACTACAGAGATTCCAATGGAAATACATACTTATGTTCCATTTCATTGATGAAAGGTTTAGACAAATCCTTTATAGAAACATAGAATAAGAATCAACATTTATGCTCACATTCTTCT
Source organism: Tupaia tana (assembly GCA_026018925.1). NCBI lineage: Eukaryota > Metazoa > Chordata > Mammalia > Scandentia > Tupaiidae > Tupaia > Tupaia tana. The sequence continues at coordinate 13,585,087 of JAKSZU010000014.1, read as the reverse complement.
GAAAACTCTGTGGATAGGGAGATTATTAAGTCCACTTTTCAGTCAACAAGCCAAGCCTACAGACATGAGCTCACCACCGAGGTTCCTAATAATGACTCGTTACTAACCGTGAACAGCCAGGGAGGAAGATCAAATCAAGAGAAAGGAAAGTAATGGCGGGATAAAAACGTGAGGCAAAGGGGAGAGTAAGTGAGAGAGCGAGCAGGAGAGGTGCATCTTTTTCTAATCTCAGGCTAGGGAGCATAATTTAAAAAACAAAGAGGAAAACAATGATTACCCTTTCGAAGATAGTTGGAAAACAAACGTAGGAAGGTTATTAAAATAACATGGCAAGACAAGGAAATTGAAAAGCAAAGAAAAAGGCTATATAAGAGAAAAGACTAAAAATCAAGAACATCTCTCTAACAACAACAACAAAAAAAACACTTCTTTTTTTTTTGAGAGGTTTTTGCTATAGGGCGTGCGCGATCTCTGGAAAGACAGAGAGAGACAGAGAGACAGAAAGCAAGAAATCACCCCCCGGGGGGATGGCCACGCCGCAATCCCTTCTCCTCCATTCTCCTCTCGGGATCTTGGGCACGCACGCACACGCGCCTGGTGTGAGTTTAAGCCACCGGGTCCAGGACTCGAACTGCGGTCGACTACACAGGAGTCCAGCGACATAGCCATTACGCTAACTGCTGGTTCCAAACATCTTTTTATTTTGAAAACAATACTGCAAGTTTCTGTGGAGCGTAAAGACAGAGCATGGGAGAGCACTCACCTGCTGCACAGATTCCAAAGGCACTGGCGTGGCTTGTGTGAACGTCTCGAGATGAATGCCATGGACAGGGTCTTCAACCACCAAACACCCGATGTCGAACCACCTGCGACAGAACACAGGAGTTTCAAATTGCTTACATGCTACATGAAAGTTACGGTAGAGATACTAACCGAAAACACCAAGTACTGTCACTCAGATAAAACACTAACGGATTTCAAAAGGGCAATGTTTTTCTGATCAATTTGCTGGGGGATAAGTCACAAAAACAAGAGAAAAAAATTACTCTGTTGGCTTAATTCTACAAAGAAAAGAAGAGGGAATAACTACAAAGAAAAAATAATTTAAAAGTACTTATCATGAAAAATATTTTCTTGCTAAAATGGGGGAGAATGAATGGAAGCAGGGGTTTTCAAATTTGCAACAGATAAATTTATACTCACTTGAACACACAAAATGTCACTTGCCAAAATATGGCAAGTATTATATTACCAAACTCTGTCAATAATAAGTAACCAACTAGCAAAATCACTAGCAAATTAGACTAAGTTCATTCAGAGGAAATGACAAATAATCCTCTCGGTACTGACAAAGCCTTCATATCACACCACCTGAATTGTTCACAATATGTCAGTCTAATAAAATTAAGGAAACTTTCTTCCATTTAAAGATGATTAAAAATGACAAAAAGTGATATATTTTAAAATTGACTTCTGGGAACCAGCAGTTAGCGTAATGGCTATGTCGCTGGACTCCCACGTAGTCAACCGCGGTTCACGTCCCGGACCCGGTGCCTTAAAACTCACGCCGGGCGCGTGTGCGTGCGTGCCCAAGATCCCGAGAGGAGAATGGAGGAGAAGGGATTGCGGCGTGGCCATCCCCCCGGGGGGTGATTTCTTGCTTTCTGTCTCTCTGTCTCTCTCTGTCTGTCTGGCGAGCGCACACGCCCTATAGCGAAAACCTCTCCAAAAAAAGAAAAAATAAAATAATAAAACTGACTTCATTGAAGACAACTATGTCACAACCAGAATTTTATCTAACTATTGGGTCACTGGAAAAGTCATGACACATTTTACAACGAAAACCAGAAAAATACATCATGACTTTTCCTACAACCCAACAGAATCATGAAATAATCAGATGTCCTGAAATCATGAATTTAAACAATAAAAGGATAACAGAGCAGAAAAAGGTCTACAACCTCTATTTTTAAAAATATGTAGATCCTGGGGACAGCAGATGTTGTGGTGGTGAAGGTGCTAAATTCCCACATGGCTGACCATGGTTCAAGCCCCCTCCCAGTGGCGTGTGTGCACACACTGTATGCCCAAAATCCTCAGAGGAGACTGGAGAAGAGACTGAGGCATGGCCATCCTCCCAGGAATGAGTTCTTACTTTCCCTCTGTCTCTGTCTCTGGCAAGCACATGTGCCCTATGGCAAAAATCTAAAATTAAAAAAAGAAAAGAAAAAAATGTTGAGGGGCAGCAGGTGGTGTGTTGGTTAAGGTGCTGGACTTCCACATGGCTGACTGTGGTTCAAGTCCCGGACCTGGAGTCTTGCTTTCTCACTTTTTCTCTTTTTCTTTCTCTCTTCCTTCCTCTCTCCCTAATGAGTGCACATGCCTATAGCAAATTAAAATAATAATAAATAAAAGTAAATCTTTTTTTTTTTAATAAAAGCTGATCCTAGGGACCAGCAGTTGGTCTAATGGCTATGTCACTGGACTCCCATGTAGTTGACTGCAGTTCGAGTCCTGGACCCGATGGCTTAAACTCATGCTAGGCATGTGTGCATGCGTGCGTACCCAGGATCCCGAGAGGAGAATGGAGGAGAAGAAGGGATTGCAGCATGGCCATCCCCCCGGCGGGGGGAAGGGGGATGATTTCTCGCTTTCTGTCTCCCTCTCTCTGTCTGGAGAGCACTCACGCCCTATAGCAAAAACCTCTCAAAAAAAAAAAAAAAAAAAAAAAGAAAAAGAGCTGATCCTATAAAGTATAATGAAATGTAAAATAGTAGACTAATTTACATATTTGAAAAACGAATAAAGTAAAATAAGCAACTGTGCATGTTAAAATGGCAGTTTATAATGTCTACATTATTCATATCCTAAACCTGTTTAAATTAAGAACATTAAGTGACATTTATTTTATTTGTTACATTAATCAGTGTTTTTTTTTTTTTTTGGTATGACAACTTTCTCAGTCAAGATAATGTATGTGTGGCCCTGCTACGGTGGCGTAGGCAGCAGCACGCAGGCTGCCTGCTGTAGTTGAATGCACATGGCCAACCGCAGGTTGGGATTCCAAGTAGACCTGAACCGTGGTGGGCGCATGCATCCAAGATCCTAACTACCCAGAGGGTTCAGGGAAGTGGGTCACAGTGTGATGAGATTCTGCCAAGGGTTAGGCTATTTCTCTCTCCCTTTCATGCGTGTGCAATCTCTTGAACTGTCATTCTCTCTCTCTCTCATGAAAGAAATAAAAAAGATAACGTGTTTATGAAGTTTCCGCAAAGCCAAGCATAGCTAAACTTATTTTACATGATTTGTGCACAATAATGTCTACAGGGAGACAGGGAGTAACATACTAACCAAGCTGTTGGGTGTGTCCTGCAATGCGGCCAGTGAACGTGTGAGGAGAATGCCTTCTGTGTCAGTGAATGCACAGCAGACTCGAAGGTCTCCTGGCTCTCTAAAATGCCAGTGGGATACTGAATGTTTCAGCCAGGTATTTGCTACCTTATTCTTTTCAACTCAGTAAATCGAAAACTGCAATCACCATCATTCCTACCAAAACCTCTTCCGTTTCTGTCACCAATCCTTCAACTACTGCCCCCACTCCTGGGTCCCCTAAGTCAGGGAGGGGTAAGAGTAGTTTTCTGGACTAGAGATGGTCAAAGACAAGCCCCGAGGACCCTGGTCCCTCTCCCACTCCATGTGGTTGGTGACTTAAGATGGACTTGATCAATCCTATCTGAAGCTGATGACTTGAAAAGGCCTTAAGAACTGCGATGCCAAGAAATTTAGATTTCATAGAGCAGGAAAAAATGTTCAGTAGGATCTAGGGAATTACTCTTTCAGCTTAATGCTATTGGTATACCAATTTGCACCACACCAAAGACAGCTGTCACCAATTCACAAAAGAGACATTTTATATATTTTTAAGGTCATTTTTGCGTATTTAACATGTAACCCAAGATTTTAACACCAAAAGCTACATAGCTAATCTCAGAATGGGAATGTTCAAGCTTTCACTGGCATTTTTCAACATATGGTTTATGTATAAAGCTAATTTTTCTCATTTGGCATGAAGTGATAAAAATTTCATCCGTAGTTGAAACACTAGTCTATACTAGCTCTATTTTTGTTAGGGGCCAAACGCATTTGAGATTTCTTCTTTTGGCTGGCTTGCTCTTCCTGGATTGGACTTTTCTTGCCTCCATTGTAAGCATGCATTTTTTCGACTTTGTCTTCTGTGCATTTATTTTCTGCAGGAGCAATGCAGAGAAAAGTAGCCAAAGAAAGAAATATCGAGTGTCTGGCACCCTGGACTCGCTCTGCACTGTCCTGTTCTCTCTCCCTCCCCACTCTGAACCTCACTATCACACCTATTCTCTCCTCTCTCCTCCTGAATCCCTACTAGAAAATATGAACAGACTTCTAATACTATTACTATCCATAATCTCTATAATATGCTATTCTTCTGCTCAAAAGGTATTTAATGGAAAAAATACCATATCTAAATATGACAGGAGAGTTTATGGCTGGCCAGTGCTCCCAGTGAAATGCCAGATGAGTTAGACAAATCACACACTAAAGGTATCAAAGAGCTGGAGATCAAAATGGAGAGAACATTTCAAAGGAGAATGACCACCAGGGGACCCTGAACACAACCGGGCCTTGATTTAGCTCCAAGTACATCAGACTACCTTCCTTCCTCACACCCACACAACTTGTGTTTACTTGAGGAATGGATGAACCTTCTCAAGATCATGGGAAGCCTCTGGAGTATTTTATGTACAATGTCTGGCTGTCAAAGATTACCAGGCAATCAGAGAGACAGCGTGACATCATCAACCCCACAGCAAAAGAAGACATAAGCAGATCCTCAGTGAGCCCAGACACTGGAATGAGTAGACAAAGACTTTAAAATAACTATGATTAATGTATCCAAAGAAGGAGAGGTAAAGATAGTCGAACAGACGAAAAGACATAGATATTCAAAGGAGGTTGAACCTCCTTTTTTTCTTTATTTAAGACAGATTTTTGCTATAGGGCATGTGCGCCACTGGAGAGGAAAGAGATAGAAAGACAGGAACCCCACCACTACCACCTCCAACCATCGAGGGGTGGCCACACTACAATCCCTTCTCCTCCATTCTCCTCTTGGGATCCTGGGCACACACACACATGGCCCGGAGTGAGTTTTAAGCTGTTGGGTCTGGGACTTGAAAAGCGAAGTCCAGGGACCAGCAGTTAGTGTAATGGCTATGTCGCTGGACTCCCATGTAGTCAACTGCAGTTCCAGTCCTGGACCCAGTGGCTTAAACTCACATCGGGCACGTGTGCGTGCGTGCCCAGGATCCCGAGAGGAGAGTGGAGGAGAAGGGATTGCGGCATGGCCATCCCCCCTGGAGGGTGATTTCTTGCTTTCTGTCTCTCTGTCTTTCTCTGTCTTTCTGGTGAGCACACGCGCCCTATAGCAAAAACCTCTCCAAAAAAAAAAAAAAAGAAAAAACCGAAGTCCAGTGACATAACCACTATGCCATCTGCTGGTCCCTAAGCTGAACCTATTTTTAAGGAAAGAAGAATTTGATCTGTAGGTTTAACAGCAGGCTGGATACAGCAGAAAGCAGGACTAGTGAACCTGAAAACAGGTAAACAGAAAATGTCCAAACTGAAGAACAGAGAGAAGAGTAGGAGGAGAAAAAAATGACACTGGAAAATGTGAGACGCTGTCAAAGAGTGAACAAACATATAATTAGAGTTCTACAAAGAGAAGGGAGAGAAAAATGGGCCAGCAGCAGTTCTGGAGCTGTAATAGTAAGAATTTTCCAAAACTGATGAAAGACATCTATCCACAGAATCAACAAGCTTAGCGAATCCACCAAAAACTAATTATAAAAGCTCAAGCAAGCAAATAAAACAAACATACCTAGACATATCATTAGTAAAAATGTATACATAAACAACAGAGGACAGCTGAAAAGCAGCCACAGAAAGCCACATGTTATCTTCACGGAAACCAGACTGCTGCCGTAACAGAAAGGAATGGAGCCAGAAAACAACACGACGGTATTTTTAAAGTACTGAAAGAAAAGAATTACCAATCTAGACTTCTACATCCAGTAAAAATAAAAGTGAATTCAAGCATCTCAGACAAAGCAAAGGTGATCATTTGAGCAAGCAGTCCTGCATTAAACATAAAATCAAAGGAAGGTCTTTAGGCAGAAGGATAATGGTCTTAGATAGAAAAACAGAAAATGCAGGAAGGAATTCATAGAATAAACATAAACAAAACTGCCTGGAGATAATGATTATGTTGCTGGACTCTCACACAGTCGACTGCGGTTCAAGTCCTGAACTCAGCAGCTTAAAACTCATGCCAGGCACATGTGTGTGTGTGCCCAAAATCCCAAGAGGAGATTGGAGAAGGGGTTGTGGCATGGCCATTACCCCTGGGAGGTGATTTCTCACTTTCCGTCTGTCTGTCTGTCTGTCTCTCTCTGGTGAGTGCAAGCCCTATAGTAAAAATCTCTTAAAACAAAACAGAACAGAAAACAAAGTTGCCTGTACAGAACAATACTAATAATGTCCTTGGAGTTTAAAATGTATGCAGAATTAAGATACTGGACAGTGATACTGCAAAAGGTGAAAGGGCGAACAGTACTAAAAGTAGCTCCAATATTTTCACAAGTCATAGTTTTTATTTTAATGTAAAAAAAGGCATACTGCAATCTCTAAGGTAACCATTAAATGCATAGACCTAGGGTGAATGGGAAAAAAATGAAATCATCACCATCACTGGTTAGTCGCTTGGTGCTTACCAAGAGTTCAGACACCTCAACCCACAATCTGTCCCCACACCACTTCTTGATTTCCTATTTAACAAACATTTAGCCAAGATGAATATTCCAACCCCACAATACATTTGAATTATTTTTAGAATTTTTCTTCACCCAGAATATCCTACATTTTTCAATTTAACCAAGTTTTACTCCCTCTTCAAAATCCAGTTCAAGCCCTAAAACTTCATGAATTTCATTTAATACTACCTTCAAATTGAGTCAATTTCATAGAAATTTTATATAACATTTCAGCAAAAATATCACATACCTTTTTATACAATTAGTTTAAATACTCGTGTGTATGCATCTTCTCTTTCAACTGGCCTATATTATACTTTCAAAGGTGGAGGACATTTTTTTTGCATACTATAGCCATAAAGTGCTAGGCATATAGTTATTTAACACCGAATAAATAAAAAGGAAAGAAAAACAACAGCAAAATCACAGTGCAATTACAAAAGGTAGATTTTAACAATGGAAGTTTCCATTTGTTTATTTGTTTTGCCATAGGACACATGAGATCACCGAAGATAGAAAGAGAGAGAGAGAGAGAGAGAGAGAGAGAGAGAGAGAAAGTCAGAGGGAAAGTGAGAAATCACCCCTAGGGGGGGAATGGCCACACCTCAATCCCTTCTCCTCCAGGGACTGCAGGTACGTGAGCACATGCGCCCGGAATGGTATTCAGGTTGCCAGACCTAGGACTCGAACCAGCCATGTGGGAGTCCAGTGCTAACTTAACCACACCACCCTTTAGCCCCCAAATGAAAATTACTTTAATATAAATCAATTCAGCACATATAAAACATTTTTTCCCATAAAGAAAGACATCAACTATAAATATAGATCCCTCTAAAACAACGATTACTCTGCCCGGAGGTTTTTCTAAACTAAATCCATGAGAGACAGTACTGAGAAGAAACTCAAGCCCAGTGACTGCTCTCAGGCCTTTCTGCCCATTCCTTACATTATTTTCAATAATTCACTGTGAGAATGACTGTGTTTGCTATAGCTGGAAGCCCACTGGATATAACTGCACAAGGGATTTCAGAAAGATCACAGAAAGATGGAATTAAGGTATGAGTTTATTGGTGCAAGATAATTTTGGAATCCCTGCAGTTTTTTTCTTAATACACCTTTTTCTTACATTTAGTGCTTGCTATTCAATTAAGTGATTATTAGACCAATCTTAAAAAGCAGACAAAATTAATATATATTTTGTAATTTGAAAAGAGAAACAAGAACAGAAATGTCAGCTAAGCTATGTGGGACACTGCAACTTTTAGAACGCGCTTTTCTCTCTTTTCTCTTTGGCTCTAAAAACGGAGACACATTTCGCTAGATACTCATTTGTAAACACCAGACCCAGTTACGTTTTGCTTTTCTTTTTTTTTAAAATTTATTAATTTGCCAGAAGGCATGTGTGCTCGCTGGAGAGAGAGAAACCTAGGAAGCACCTCCCAAGGCGCGTAATCATGCTTTAATCCCTTTTCCTCCATTCCTCCCTCCTTTCAGGATTTTGGACATATTTCTAAAACTGCTGGATATGAGACTCAAACCACACTGTTGTCCATGAGGAATCCAATCACCCAAGGGCTGGCCCACATTTTGCTTCTAAGAGAAATATAATAAGCCTCTTACTTATCAGGCAGTAATTCTGCAATGAAGTTTTCCACCGACACAGCTGTCTGCTTTTCATGGATCACTCCATTTCGACGTAAGCTATCTATCCGTTCCTGGGCACCCTAAACAATAATGGTGTAGGTTACAAACCGTTTTACATGATATGACATTAAGCATACTGATTTATGATTATATGCCGCATACATATATTTATAACAGACACATGTACATTCACTGTAAATGTTCAGATAATATGAAAGCATACGGAGTAAAAAAATGAAAAAGCCTAATCATGTTCCCTCGGTGTTAACAGTTTCCAAATTATTCTACCACCATTATTACGTGTTGTGAAATGAGTTATTTTTACATTGTTTCCTAATTACGTACGACTAATATAAGAAAACTTTTTTAAAAATTTGCTACAAGGCATGTGTGCTCCCCAGAGAGAGACAGAGAGAAAGTGATCACCACCCCTTTGTGACCACGCCGCAATCCCTTCTCCATTCTCTTCTTGGGATTCTGGGCACGCACATACAAGCACCTCGGTGTTTTTCAAGCCACCATGTCCACGACTCAAACCACACACTGGGAAATATGGGATCCGGCCACCTTAATCACCACACTACCTGGCTGGTCTGAAAACTGTATTTTTGTTTTATTTTGTTTTGGTTTAAGAGATATTTTTGCTAGAGGGGATGTGCACTCGTCAGTGAGACAGAGAGAGACAGAAAGTGAGAAATCACTCTCCAGGGGGATGGCCATGCCGCAATCCATTCTCCTCCTGGGATCTTGGGTATGCACACACGTGTGCACGCACACACACACACACACACACACACACACGTGCCTGGCACGAATTTTAAGTCACAAGGTCCAGGACTCAAACAATGGTTGACTACATGGGAGTCCAGCGATGTAATCATTACATCTGCCGGTACTATAGGTCTCTATTTTTAAATGTCGATGTGGCAAAAAATCATCAGTCTCAGTACTTTTTAGCTGACCCTCTCTTATTATTTAGATAGGCAATCATAGCAATAGTAAATGCGTTTTTGTCTCTTTCTTCTGATTCCCTCTAAATACATACGCTCCAAAAATGACCTGTTATTTAAGATAAAAAGCTATAAATGGATACAACAGTGCTTATTCAATAAAATAATTATCATTTATGAAGCAAAACTGAGGTGAACAGAGAACTTGAAAACATTAATATCTTTTTTGTTTCTTTTATTCGGGACACAGCACGCACGCGTACACGAGTGAGAACGAGAGAGAAGAAAGGAGCATTCTCCACGCGGTCCTGTCTAAACCGTGATGCCTGCTTTTTCTTCCTCCTGCCCACTGGGTCCTGGGCACTCGTGCACGTGCCAGTGTACCTCAGGCTGACTGGGCTGGGATCCGAACAGTGGACACTGTGGGGTCCAACCTCTCTCGAGCAGTACAATGCTGCTGCACGTGGTGCTGGCCTAAAATATATATCTTATAACACAAAAGCAGAAGCTGGATTAAGGAGGAAAAAGTTGCTGTTTACTACTTTTACCTGAATCGTTTCATAAACACTGATCTTCAATGATGTGGTAAAATATTTTCAAAAGGTGAAAAACAAAAACAAACAAAAAAAACTTCTCAGATTTTTGGCTAAGATTGAGTCTAAACGCAAGACAAAAATTTATTTCTGGAGGCCGGCAGGTGGCGTAGTGGGTAAGGGTGCAGGACTGCCACATGGCCGACTATGGTTAGAGTCCCGGACCTGGAGGCTTGCTTTTTCACTTTCCCTCTTTCCGTTTCTCTCTCTCTCTCTCTCTCACTCTGTCTCTCTCTGGTCAAATTAAAATAAATAAATAAATAAAATATAGTTAAATAAAATAAGTCTTAAAAAATATATTTCTGAACCGAACTAACCATTAATATACCTATTTTTACCATGGACAGCAGATTGAGTAGTCAATTCTTACTCAAATGAAAATTCTGAAGGCTAGGACATGCTGAGAGGTGAATGGATGTAAATGAGAAACAAATGAAATAAAGAGGCAGCGGCGACACCTGTCTGAGAGCAGGTGAAAGCACTGGTTGGTGAGCTGGCCCAGCAACAGTGACTCCATGCTCTGCAGGGAGGGCCTCGTCTCCCCGGCGGACTGCAGCTGGAGGCCAGCCCTTGCGGACCGCAGACGTGTGCGTGCAGACCTGAGTGCTTCCGTGAACAGGATCCTGATAGGATGAAGAAACGGAGGAGGGACTGGGGTGTGACCAAGCCCCATGGCAACGTGGTGGGGGATTGGCAATGCTTCCTTTCTCCCTCTGGCTCACCCGTACCTTCTGACATTGATAAAAAGAAGACGCTAGCTTATAAACACGAAGACTTAAAGATGGTAGGACTTAAACGGCACTAACACTGAGCTGGTTTTGCTCACTCCCATCTCCAGTGCCTGCCTGGCAGAGTACCTGACCTGACAGGCATGCTGTAAGACCTTACTTCATGAAAAACTAAACAAGGGGAAAAGGTAAAGCCTTCTGTGGTGAATGCTAAAAATATAAACAGTGTAAATACGGCATCACCAGGTCTAGTACTACTGAAATGAAGAGGTAGCTACTGATTTTGAAAGAAACGTGACAGATGAAATGACTAAGTCTTTATACTGGATCCTACAAATGTGCCTAATTCACTCCTCCAAAATGTAGTTACAGCTATATTTAGAAGAAAAAGCAGCTTAAATAAATGTTGATTCAGGAAAAACCGTAAGTCGACTAGGACGTTTGGAGGTCCGTCCCTCACGCTGTCATGGTGGTACCTCAGCTACGTGGTACAAAATACTCCGGGATGACCTGCTTCTGGGAACAGAGCCTGAGTTTGCTTGGTTTTTAACCGCCCATATCAGAAGGCTTTACACTTCGCAGACTTTACAAAACATTTAACTAAGACTAAGTAGTACCTCCAAGGGATAGGATTAATGAATGACCTAGGTAGACAAGTTTAATTCTTTCCTAAGGAATCCAAACAGAAAATTTAAAAAGGGGTTATATCGGACCTCTCTTTTACTCTGATTATCTCATTAATTAAATGTAGCCTCTTTTGGTGCTAAAAATGCAACGTCGGGGGAACCAGCAGTTAGCGTAATGACTATGTCGCTGGACTCCCACGTAGTTGACCGCGGTTCACGTCCCGGACCCGGTGGCTCAAAACTCATGCCGGGCGCGTGTGCGTGCGTGCCCAAGATCCCAGGAGGAGAATGGAGGAGAAGGGATTGCGGTGTGACCATCCCCCCTGGGGGGTGATTTCTCGCTTTCTGTCTCTATGTCTCTCTCTGTCTGTCTGGCGAGCACACGTGCCCTATAGTGAAAACCTCTCAAAAAAATAAATAAATAAAAATAAAAAAAATAAATAAAAATGCAACGTAGGGATCAAGAATTAGGTAGTTTTGGGCCAGCACCTGGTGAGGTGATTAAAGTGCTGAATTCCCACATGGTGGACTCTGGTTTGCCTCCGGGATCTGGCAGCTTAAAAATCACTCTGGGCGAGTGTGCGTGTGCGCCCAAAAATCCCAGGAAGGGAATGGAAGAGAAGGGACTGTAGCATGGCCATCTCCCCTGGGGGGTGGTTTCTTACTTTCCCTCTTACTGTCTCTTTTCAGCAAACACAGAGATCCAATGGCAAAAAACTTAAAAAAAAAAAAAAAGAACTAGGTAAGTTCTCATCTACACTGAAATAATCACCTCACAACACTAGACAGTCCCTAGAGCATATACCATGTACTTCGGGAGCTTATAGTAGGCAACTCGTTTCAGAGGATTAATTAACATTTTATATATATCTATAAATGCTTATAGATATTAACTCCATCTTCCTTGGCTGAGCAAAAGCTACTAAACCCCAGTCCGAACAATGACCGGCTTTTCACTGAAATTAGTATTTGGCAGAGGCAAAGTTTCAGAAGCTTTCTAACTTCAACTTCGACTGAGCTGATTTATTTCCCTAAACGATTTCATATATTTAAAGGACAAGTTAAATTTAGTTCTGAAACTCCATTTATTTCAAATAAAATATGGGATTAAAATTTCTGTAGTACATGATTCTATTTTTCTTCTCCTTAGCTCCCTCTACTGTCTCTGAAAACGATCAACAAGTGGCACATTTACAAAGGGCTTTCTGGACGCTGCCCTCGCGGTCTTCATCCATGTATCCAGCCAAGCGCAGATGGAAAACGTGTTGTTGACGTGCGCTATGTGGTTAGGTCGATGATGTTCATATTTGTAGTGAATAGTACAGACTTTATTCCCTGAACAACAGTTGAACAGCTATTTACATGGAATTACATTGTATTAGGTACTATAAGTAATCTAGAGATGAATTAAACCATAGGAGAGGAAGCGCATAGGTTATATGCAAACACTACACCACTTCACGTAGGGACTCGAGCATGTGTAGGTTTTGGTATTTGACGGGGTCCTGGAACTCTGGACTCCCATGGATTATGAGGGACAACTGTATTAGTTTCAATGGATTTTAGTTTTGAACTGTCTTAAAGATTGCAGAAAAAGAAATCATGTCTAAATTTGAAAGGCAAAAACAACAAAAAGCAACTTGCCAAATATTAATAGAATCCAATAAAATCAAACTGCCCATATTATCCACCAAATGAGGTTTTTCTTGAGGGGAAAAAATCCCCATCGGGGCTTTCAAGTTCAGTAACTATTGATTTTAAATATATTCTATGTAATGGTACCCAATGTAACAAAATGTTTAAGACTCATTAAAAATTATAAGGCGAAACACAGGCTTCCCAGATGGTCAGTTTACTAAATATATTTTTAATTGTACTGCCAAACTTTTATAAACTTTTCCCTCTTCTTCATAATTAATATAAATCTCACCGTCCTCAATACATTACATAGATACAGATACACAGATGTAATATAAGCAGAAACAGAGAACAAAGTTCTTTGTAGATAGCTTGGTGAAAATGCTGTGACCAGAGAACAGCAGAGACCTAACCCTGGTGTACTTATGGGAGCAGTGGTGCCCCATTCATTAATGCAGCATTTGTGGCAGCACTGTGGAATGTAATTATGGTGGAAAACAAGAATCAGGTGAGCTTTTTTTTGTTTGTTTGTTTGTTTGAGAGGTTTTTGCTATAGGGCGCATGTGTTCACCAGAGAGATAGACAGGAAAAAGCAAGAACTCAGCCCCAGGGGGGATGGCCACGCTGCAATCCCTTCTCCTCCATTCTCCTCTCAGGATCTTGGGCACGCACGCACACACACCCGGCGTGAGTTTAAGCCACAGGTCCAGGACTTGAACCGCAGTCGACTACATGGGAGTCCAGAAATGCAGCCATTACGCCATCTGCTGGTCCCAGCATCAGCTGTTTTGTAAACAAGGTATCTCTCTTGTTTAAAAGGAAGTTTATGTCTTCCATGAGAGAAAGAGACAGCTAGCCTTCAAGAGTCTCTTCATGCCACAGTCCATCCTAGGCTCAGCCAGCCAGGATCACCAGCGCATGCCCTGTGTGCACAGGGAGACGTGAGGATGCAAACCTGGCTACCGCATCGTGGAGCATCATCTTACCACTGTGCCACATGACTGGCCAACAAGATTTCCTGATGGAACCGAGAGAACTTTCCTCATCTGAGAAAATGGAAGGCTAGAACCACCATGAATTGAGATAGAGAATGTAAGAGGGACAGGTTTTGAGGAAAGCAGAGCATTTTATTAGGGTTGGGAAAGTCACGACATATTTTTCTATGCTTTTCCATGCAAAAATATGTCATGACTTTCCCGACAACCCAATAGTTTTAGACATATTGAGTCTGAGATAGTCAAGTAAAATTGTCAAAGGCAGGGACCAGCAGATGGCGTAATGGTTACATCACTGACTCCCATGCAGTCGACAGTGCTTCGAGTCCCAGACCCAGCAGTTTAAAACTCATGCCGGGTGTGTGTACCTGAGTGCCCAAAATCCCAGGAGGCAACAGGAGGAGAAGGGATTGCAAGTGGCCGGCCCTCATGGGGGGTGATTTCGTGCTTTCTGTCTCTTTGTCTCTCTGGAGAGCACACGTGCCCTATAGTAAAAAATCTCTACTTAAAAACAAACAAACAAACAAAAAAAGGCAACTTTTTTAAAAGGTTTTCCCATAGGGTGGGTATACTCAACAGACATAGATAAAGTGAAATCACCCTCAGGCAGGATGGCCATGCCACAATCCCTTCTCCTCCAATCTCCTCTCAGGATTTGGGCATGCACATGCACAAACACATGCAGCTAGCATGATTTTTAAGCTCCTGGGCCTGGGGTCCAAACCACAGTTGGGCATGTGGAGTCTAGCACCTTAACCACTACGCTACCTGCTGGCCCCCAGAAGGAACTTTTAAACAAATCAAAAGTTTAGGAAGGACTTCCCAGGAGAAGACACAAATTTGGAACTGTCAGCACACACGTGGTTTTTAAGCCACGGACAACATGTGATTAATTACCAAGAGAGTAAACAGACAGGGATGAGGGAACCACTGGGAGACTGAGAGGAGAGGAGAACTCAGCAAAGGAAGCACAGAAGGAGTAGGAAACATACTCGAAGTGTGGTATCCTGGACGTGAACTAAAAAAAGCATTAAAGAGGGAGTGGTCAGCTGCCTCAAATACCAGTGGAAAGTCAAGTAAGATGGAAAACTGGTGACCTGCAGAGCAATCTCAATGGAGGGCGGCAGCAAAAGCCTAACAGGAGTGGCTGTAAAAGAATGTGTAGAGCGGCCACGAGGTGGTGTGGTGGTTACAAGTGCTGGACTCCCACATGGCTGACTGTGGATCGAGTCCTTGACCTGGCAGCTTGAGACTCACACCGGGCATGTATAGGTTCCCAGAGTCCTGGAAGAAAATGGAGGAAAAGGGATTGCAGCGTGGCCACACACCCTAGGCGCATGGCCCTCTCACTGTATATCTCTCCAAGAGCACGCGTCCTATGGCAAAATTAAAATAAATAAATTTAAAAAGAGAGAGAGAGAGAATGCATAGAGAAGAAGCAGAGAATATGCTGGCAACTGCTGGATGGCTTTGGGTCAAAAGGAAGCAAAATAAGGTGCAGGTGATAAGGGAAGTGAGGCCAAGGATTTGTTGGGGGTCTCCTTTGCTTATTTTTGTTTTGTAAGGTGTGTGGATGAATTGTTCGTTTGTTCTCGCATGATGGTATACTGGTTATGATAGAGAGAAAAAATATATATATAAAAAAAGAAGAGGGCAGAATTCCTCAAACATTAACATTTGAAGCATTAATAATGATGATAATAAAAAGTTTGCTCCAGCTGCAATGGCGCAGCAGGAACCCAAGGCTCTACGATGTCGGAAGCTACTGGAAGGTCAGGCTCCTGTTCCTAGGTTGACCTGTACAGCCCAGGCGAATGTGGAGATCACGGCAGAAGGCCCTGCTGAGACTGTGTGTGTGTGTGTGTGTGTGTGTCTCCAGGAAATTTAAATAAATAAATGAATAAGATTTTACTTCATATAAGATTAAGGGATTTTAGAATATCAGTAATTGGTTTGATCATTAATACTCAGTTGAGAATCTCTCTTTCAGGAATAACTGCTCTCCTTTTGAGCCCTCTGAATGTGTTTCTTTCCCTCCCCTAATCATTAAAACTTAGCTTGGATTTCTTCAGGTTAAAACTCCACTATATCTTCCTAACACTACAGAGCTGTCTAACTAAAAGCAAGCTGATGTCATTTCAGTGTGTAAAAAGCATTTTACTTCCTTACAGACTATTATTGGAATAATGAAAAAAATTACCCACGGTTTCCGTACCCTAACACGGTGTTCTGTTACTCACTTTTAATCCAGCGGCGTAGCCCACTGGCTGCGGGGCAATGTTGGACTGCCCGGCTTCCCCTACGACCACGGCTAAGCCGAAGACCTCCTGGAAGGCATCTCGCACGGCAGCGACTTTCACTTCTTTGTCTGAGGTCACTACAATGTCCAGTTCCCCTCCAGATTCTACAAAAACCAAAAGAAATTTTCAATTCCAAATTGTGACAATAAAATCCTCATAATGACTACCATACCATGTGGCATCATTTTAGTGACAAAATTGTTACCAGCGTCCTAACACCACGCAAGATAGCTGAGGAAACAGTCGCTAGTCAAGTCCTGCCCAACCTAACACAGTTACTTAGCACCAACGTCCGGACTCAGATCTTGAGCTGCCAGACTCTAAAGTTCTATTTTTACACACCGTCTGGATACAACCAGGTATGTTTTCACTCTTTAAGCTAATACCATCTTATTCCAACATTTGCTCCAAATCACATCTTCCCTGGAATTTCAGAAGTTACCATGACCAGTGGGTAATACAGGAGAGACGAATATACTGTTTTTCTTACTTTCTTCCTCCAGGTGGGACATCTTTCCTAACCCTAAATAAGGACTGCTGCTTCAAGCTTCAGTTCAAAGAGGCTTTCATTTGTGATAAATAATCCTACTTTCAATGATAACATGGGGAATTATGAGAAGAAAGTTAAACTGTGTTAAAATCCACTTCTAATAGTTCTTGTGCTTTCTTGATACATTCCAAACTGTTTTATGAAGGAACTTCTGGAATATTTGTGGAAAAATACTGTAGGTTTTATTTTCAGCTTTGTCAGATCAATATTGCTTTTGACTGCTTTTGCTGTCAGTAAACTGTCAGCTTTTTTGCACTCAGTTTTTCACTTTTACAGTTAACTCTAAGATTATATGTTATTGTAAGTTCTGATATCTATAATAAGAAAAATTTCATTTCTGGGTCTTTCTCTTCCCCCCCTCGGTTTTACACTTTTTTCTTTTGTAAGAGAATTGTTTTTTCCTTGCTGTAGGGCACATGCGCTAGCCAGAGAGACAGAAAGTGAGAAATCACTCCCGGGGAGGAGGGCGGCCACACCACAATCCCTTCTCCTCTATTCTCCTCTCAGGATCTTGGGCACACATGCACACATGCCCAGAGTTACACGTTTTTCTTGATGTCACTGGCCTGAGAAACCACCTTGGGTTTATCATTTACTAGCTTTATTACCTTCAAAAAGTCACTGGGCTTGTTTCATTGTAGAAAAACAACTGCCTCAGAGAGCTTGCTCTAACCATCAAGTAACTGCTTCTGGGGCCAGCAGTGGCATGCTGGTGAAGGCACTGGACTCCCACAGGGCTGAATGTGGTTCACCCCAGACCTGGAGCCTTGAAAATCACGCTGGGTATGTGAACGCCCGTGCCCAAAATGCAGGACAATGGAACTGCAGTGTGGCCATCCCCCGGAGGGTGATTTCCCACTTTCTCTCTCTCTCTGTCTCTCTGCAGTGACACACAGATGGCAAAAACCAAAAATAACAAAAGAGTGTCAACAGTGGGTAAGAGAAAATTCATATAAAGCAATGCTAATCCGTATTTACAGTTAAAGTCAGTTACTATGATTATAATTCATACTGTCTTTACTTTTCCAAAGTTCATTCTATGGATTTTTCAAAACTTATGTAATGGTAATTAAGAAAAAGATGAATCGAGAACACTGAACTAAGACTGACAATCAATGTAATACAAGGACACAAGCATAATCTCCACTCATGACATGACCAGTGGAGATGAGAATTACAATCAGCCGCTGACTGGGAAGCCCCCTGTAACAAGGACGGCCGACGCGGTCTTCCTCTCATACGTACTGATATACGGGGCCATGCCGGGGTCCAGCGTGGTGATCATGCTCTCCACTGAATGCTTCGTCTTGTCGAGCACAGACTTCACCACGGGGTTCCCTGCCACTCCCTGCACAGAGCAAACGGAAATGCTCACTACGAGCCAAGAGCATCCTGATCTTTATGACTGTAAAGAAAACTTCTGGAAGTTTCCAGCATATCCCAGACAAGTACTTTCATAAAAGATAAGAAAAATGAGGTCATGGTGATGTCCAGGAAGTTTCTAAATGGTCCTCCCAGTTTCTCTTCCCATCAGTCACACGCAGAGCAGTCTGCAGACTACATGTGAGCAGCAGTGGCCCGAAGTACGGATATTTTACATAATATCTCTGTACATGCACACACGTGTATATATTATAAACACAAGTACATAAACACACACACGCATACACAAAAGCTTATATATAACTGCTTCATTTGTATTTATCTATGTAAAAAAATAGGTAAAACTTTTCCCTCAGGGTCCCAAATAAAGACTGTAATCAGATATCTAAACAGGTTCATAATTTGTTCCCTAATAAAAAAAATGAATATAGTAAAAACAGCTTTTATTTTTATCTCCCAGAATGGTTACCTTAAGATACAATATTTTGCTATATTCTACAAACGTTTCTTCATTATTCCTACTTCTTGTTTCTTATTTTTCTCATTCCCGAATTCTCTGTTTTGAGCCAGACCTCCTCTGGATGCTTACAACCACACAGCTAAACAGAAGGAACCAAAGCTGAGGGTTCCCTTTCCGTGCTGTCCTTCCTGGAAGAGGATCTGAACAAAAACCCATGACCCTGCTCTTCCGACCCACCTATACACAAAGGTGAGTCGGGACATGAAGAGTTCATAATACTGACATGTAAGACTGTAGCCCAATCTTATGCTCAATATTAGAAGTAACAACTACTATTTACAAGCCTTACAGAGTTGAACTAGACAGAAAAAGCTATAGTCTCTCTCAAAAAATAAATAAATAAAAATAAAAGCAACTTTTAAAAGGACAAACAGAGCATTTTATACACCAACAATGAACAGATCAAGACAGAATCAAAGAAAGCAATCCCACTTACAATAGCCACAAAACAAGTAAGATACCTAGGAATAAACCTAACCAAAGAGGTGGAGGATCTCTACAAGTGAAACTATGAAAAACTGCAAAAAGAACTTGGGTATAATACAAAAAAAATGGAAAGACATCCCATGTTTTTGGATTGGAAGAATCAATACGATCAAAATACCAGTTTTACCCAAATTAATTTACATATTTAATGTGATTCCAATCCTACTGCCAGTAACATTCTTCACAGAAATAGAAACAACAATTATAAAATTTGTCTGGAATCACAGAAGACCCTGTATCGCTAAGGCAATACTGTGCAAGAATAAAACAGGAGGCAGAATATAATGCAAAGCAAATACAAAGCAGTCATAATAAAAACAGTAAGGTACTGGCACAAAAACAGACACATAAATCAAGGGAACAGAATAAAGAATCCAAAAATAAACCCCAAATCATTCAGCCAACTGATCTTTGTCAAAGGGTACAAGTCAATGCAGTGGAGAAAATGAAGCCTTTTCAGCAAATGATGCTAAAAGAATTGGATATCCATCCACAGAAAAATAAAACTGGACCCCTCTCTCTTACCATTAAGAAGAATCAACTCAAAATAGATCAAGTACTTGAATGTAAAGCCTCAAACTATAAAAATACTAATAGAAAACTTAGGGGAAACTCTTAAAGACACTGGAGTAGGCAAAGACCTAACGTAAGATACACACTGAATATCCCCACTCAATTTGTACCAAATGTCTGTACTCTATGACAAAAAGTTGGAAGATCTGAAAATACAATAGTAGAGAGGCTAAGTGCAGCTGCCAGGCACTATAAGAGAGGAGGGTGGGTGTGAGATGCCAAGGGAAGAAACATTATTTTTAAAAGAATTACTTTATTTAACTTTATCTATTTACTTATTTATTTATTTAAATTTGACCGGAGAGGGACAGAGTGAGAGCGGGAGTGAAAGAGAGAGAGGGGGAGGGGGTAAAGTGAGAAAGTAAGCCACCAGGTCTGGGACTCAAACCACACCTGGCCATGTGGGTGTCCAGTGCCCTTAACCACCACAGCACCAGACAGCTCCAGTAAGAAACATTTAACAGACAAAAAAATGTAAAGTTCCTGCTGGGAAGAAAACACACACACACACACACTCACATTATGATGGAGACTTTATATAAAATGTGAATTATTCTGAAAAATTTATTGAATGTTTGATACACAATAGAAGAGATGGAAAATGACAGACTACACTAAAATAATGGCCCTTATCTCAAAATATCTTTGCCAGCTCATGCCTTACTTGAAAACCTCACAAGCCTATGTATGTATTCCAAAATATGTCTGTGTTTATTACAACAGAAAGATGTTTTTAAAGAATTATTTAACTTTATTTATTTATCTGTTTATTTACTTTAATTTGACCAGAAAGAGAGAGAGCGAGAGAGGGAAAGTGAAAAAGCAAGTTGCCAGATCCCGGATTCAAACTGCAGTCCACTATGTAGGAGTCCAGCAACCTTAACCACTATACTCCACCTGCCGGCCCCCCAGAAAAATGTTTTAAATGATGCAAAACAAAACAAAACATAATACAAAGAGATACAAGAAAGCAAGTTTAGAAAAAGCCCGATCCTGAAACATGAAGCTCAAATACTGGAAGTTAGTTGACCACCTACAAATTTAAAAAATGCTTAATATGTATAATGAAACTGCAAACAAACCCTCAACAGACTAGGAACCTGACAGAATAATTTCAAACTCTATTGCGAATAATAAGTAGGAAAGACCAGCAACAAAAACTTTTGAAGAGAAATCCACAATCTTACAAACCCAGTGCCGATACGCCTTTATGAAGGCAGAGACCTGAAAAGCCTTTTCTATCTTACTCATCCTGGAATGCCTTCCATCCCCACCTAAGCACAGAACAGGCCTTCAGTACATTTTAGCATCATGTATGAACACGAAATTACAGTAACCAGAACAGTGTGCTACCAGAGACAGAGTCCAGAAACAGAATTTAACACACAATTTAGCAGTGACATACGATGACATTTGAAATCACTGGGAATATGTCGTTGAAGTAGTCCATTAAGTAGTTAGATGAAAATTAAGTCGGACCTCTACTTCATATAATAAAGTATATTAAGTGTAAATATAAATAAATAAAATGATAAAAGAACTAGGAAAATAACAGAGCAGCGTATCCTATATATTGTGGTGAGAAAGGTATTTTTAGCTTAAAAATGAACATGCAAAACAACTGAATGAAAAGGAGATGAACAGAAATGAGTACTAAATATTTAAGAACTTCTGAACCAAAAAAGTATAACAAACAAAATTAAAATATAAACTGAAAATAGAAAAAAAACTGCAACACGAAAGCGTATAGTAAACCATCCTTACTATAATGTGACCTCTTACAAAATTATTGAGAAGGAAATCGTACCAACTTAAAATTGGGTAAAGAACATGAGCAGAAACAAAAAATACAAATGGATGAAAAATCGCACGGAAAAAAATGTTCAAATTCTGCAGCAAAGAAATGCAAACCGAAACAAGGTACTACTTCTTGCCTATCAAATCACAAGATACTGTATTTTAAATTAATCAGTGCTAGCAGGTGAAAAAATGCTGTAACCAGGCCTTCAAAAGATCACACTTACATGATAAATACATGTAATCTTTGTCAATTAATGTATGTCAAATAATTAATTTTTTAAAGAATTATTTATTTTCTTAATTCCTATTTTTATTCTTAGTTTTTTTAAATTTGACCAGAGAAAGACAGAGAAACGGAAAGTAAGAAAGCAAGCCGCCAGGTCCAGGACTTGTACTGCGGTTGGCCATGTGAGAATCCAGCTCCTTTAACCACGCCACCTGCCAGCCCCTAAATAATGAATTTTTAAAAAAGACTTACATTTGACCCTAGTTGCAGTGGCCCTCATGGGAATGCAACGCTGTGTGGAGGCTGAGGTGTCTTGGAGCCCCAGTTTGGTTCCAGCCCGACCTAAGAAGGCTGGGTGAGGCTGGACGTCCCTGTGACCCTAGCTAACTGGGAGGCTGGGGAGGAGGATCACACCATGGTGGGAGCCTATCAAAAATGCCCATCTCGGTCAGCAGTTAGCGAAATGGCTTCGTCACTGAACTCCCTTGTAGCTGACCACAGTTCGAGTCCCGGAACCCTTAAACTCACGCCGGGTGCATGTGCACCCCAGATCCCGAGAGGAGAAGGGATTGTGGCATGGCCATCCCCCCTGGGGGGTGATTTCTCGCTTCCTGTCTCTCCGTCTCTCTGGCAAGTGCACACGCCCTATAGCAAAAAAAAAACAAAAAACAAAAAAAAAACTCTCAAAAAAAAAAAAAAACCCATCTCTCTCTTGCCCTCGTGTGCTCTCTCTCTTTTTCATATAAAGGAAAATAAAGAATTACAGTTATAATTTTGCCAATAGCAAATTAGTGTAATAAGTCAAAGGAAATATAATAGTTTGCCATAAAAATATACATTTCTGAAGCATAGCCAATGGCTGGAAAGATATTCTTAATATGTTGGGACCAGTAGACAGTGTAATGGTTATGTTGCTGGACTCCCATGTAATTGACTGCAGATTGAGTCCTGGACCCGGCGACCTAAAACTCATGCTGGGCACGTGTGTGTGCCCAAATCCCGGAAGGAGAATGGAGGAGAAGGGATTGCAGCATGGCCATACCCCTGGGGGTGGGGTGGGGGAGTGACTGCTTGCTTTCTGTCTCTCTGGCAAGCACACGTGCAACTACAGCAAAATTTTCTTTCAAAAAAAAAAAAAAGAATATGTCTTCATAGATGTTTAAAAGATTGAAAGCAACTATAGTAAGCTACTATTAAAATGTTTTAATTTTTATTTTTTTCCTTATGCCACTTTGAATCGTCAAAATATTCTCTAACAAACATCTGTTAATTTCATAATTAGGAAATTAAACGTAGTTTTAACGTAAATACCCCTTACCTTAATAAAACCCCAGAGTCCGCCAGCTGATGCTTCATCCTGACCTCTGCTAATTCTCGGGTCTTCCTGCTCTTCTGGAAACGTAATGGCGGATGTGGTTCCAGTTCCTTGTGCCACAGACGTCAAACTGGCTTGCTGAGTAATGGGGGTTGGCAAAATACCTATTTAATACAAAAAAATGTAATACATGTAATTTATTATATAAAAAGATACAGCACATAAAATAGCTCAAAACAGCTTTAAAAATATAACCATACACTCAGGCATTTCAGGATTAAATTATGAACTCAAAGAATCACCCAAACTTTCATAAAAACGCAAATTAAATGGAAGTCCAAAAGAGAAATCACTTCATATAGGCTTATATCAAGTGTCCTGAAAATGGACCAAAAAAAAAAGATATTAAAGTGTTCTGCATGCCTGAACTATTTTAGTACTTATATGTGAACAGCTTTCGTTCCAATCTCTGCAAGTCATAAAAAAACTGAGCACCTGTAACAACTACTCCACTATTCCAGATACTACACTTCAACTCCAAAAGAAAAGTCACACATTTACAGACATGGGTGTAATACTTGTACTTGGCGATACATTTCATTTGTAAAGGTAGATAAACAAAGCTGGATTGTAAAGATCACAACAAAGTTGCTTCTTTTCCCTAAAATAAGGAACAGGCAGGAAACAAGAATGAAGTTTTGAGAGATGGCTTTCCAACAAATATTCAAGAGAAGCAAAAGAAAAAAAAGATGTGGTTGACTTAGGAAAATGATCCAGGATCACCAATTTTGGCACACGAGCCTCTACTTGGTTTCGGACTTTTATCTGACTAAACACACACTCCTCACTGGACCAGTCAATTCTGATCTTTTTTTTTTTTTTTTTAAGTAAATGTTCATAGCAGCATTATCCAAATAACCGAAAAATGGAAAAGACCCAATATCAACTGATAAATTGAATAAATATTAATAAAACTTGGTGTATCTATGTATTAGAATAGTATTCAGTTGTGAAATGAAATGAATTGCTGACACAAACCACAATGTGAATGAACCTTAAAAATATGAATGAAAGATGCCAGTCACAAGGATCACATGACACAATGTCATTTACATGAAATGCCCAGAGTATTCCAAATCCATACATACAGGAAGTAGACTGAAGGCGGCCGAGGCCTGTGAGATTGGGGGAGTGCGGGTAAGCATGGAGTGTGCCAATCAAGTTTCTTTTTGGGGTTTCTTTTTCAGGCGATGAATAGGTTTTAAAATTGATTATGGCAATGGATGCACAATTCTGTAAATAAACTAACAACTACTGACTCATACACTTTAAATAAATGACTTGTGTGTGAATCAGTATCTCCATAAAGCTGTATTATTAGAAAAGAAAGAGAATAAGACATTCTCCATAGCCATTATTAATAAAAGAAATTACCTGTTACTGGTGGTGCAGAAAAGGATGGCATCAGGGGTGTCTGGGGAGCTCTTCCTGCATGTCCCCTTGTAATGTCGTAAGTTGAACCAACAGAAAATCCTGATATAGGAGGACCCGAAGTGGGTGCAGACATGAGAGCACTTGGGGCAGAAGTGGAAGGTGGGAAGTGGGGCAGAGGAGGATTACTGAAGGCAGCTGACGAGGAAACGGGAGGGGGCAGCGAAGTAGCAAGTGGCGGAGCAGAAGGAACAGGTGACGGAGACACCAAAGGTAACGGGGACGGCTGAGGAGTGGAATAGGTGTGTGGAGGCAAAGACTCCATGGAGGACACATTCGGAGAAGGAAAAGAACAGGTTGCAGCTAAAAATCAATAAAAAAATAAAAAGAAGTGGAGAGAATAAAAGTGCAAAATTAGGAATGCTTTTATTTAGTTTTCACACTACCTCATTAATTTTTTCCTGCGAAATTTATGAATATAATAGACTGTACCTCGAGAATAACTTTTATATGCATATTTTAAAATATACAAGTGTGTGGGGTCAGCAGGTGGCATAGTGGTTAAGGTGCTAGACTCTCACATGGCTGTCCACAGTTCGAGTTCTGGGCCCAGTGGCTTAAAAATCATGCCAGGTGCATGTGCGTGTGCGCCCAAAATCCCAAGAGGATAATGGAGGAGAGAGGACTGTAGTGTGGCCATCCCGTCTGGGTGGGGTGATTTCTCACTTTCCCTCTCTGTTTCTGTCTCTCTCTCCCTTTGGTGAAAGCACACGCCCTATGGCAAAAAAAAAATCTTAAAAATAAATACAAGTGTGACTGGTGCAAATTACTCTCAACTTCCCTACGTAAAAGCAGCAACTGTATGAAATGACATTATGGCATTGCTCATGAGTAGATCTTTGATCTTTGCTTTTCAGTTCATTTGTTTTGGTGTGGTTTTTTTGGAGAGGTTTTTGCTATAGGGCGCGTGCGCTCGCCAGACAGACAGAGACAGAGAGACAGAAAGCGAGAAATCACCCCCCGGGGGGATGGCCACACCGCAATCCCTTCTCCTCTTGGGATCCTGCGCACGCACGCACACACACACACACGCCCAGCGTGAGTTTAAGCCACTGGGTCCGGGACGCAAACTGCGGTCGACTACATGGGAGTCCAGCGACATAGCCATTACGCTAACAGCTGGTCCCTGTTTTGGTGTGTTTTTAATAAAATGAAGTCCTTTTTTGATCTTGGTTTGAGTATAAAAGCCACGCATTGAAGGCTCAAAAAGTCAACATTAGACAAAGCTAATATATCCCTTTTAGAATATCTTCTTCATCCTGAGATGATTTATAATCAATGTGAACTATAAATCATTAAAGTCTACCTGAAGCAAATTCTTACTTCTTTTTTTGAGAGTTTTTTTTTTTTTTTTTTTTTTTTTTTTGCTATAGGGCGTGTGCGCTCGCCAGACAGACCGAGAGACAGAAAGCGAGAAATCACCCCCCAGAGGGGATGACCACGCCGCAATCCCTTCTCCTCCTTTCTCCTCTCGAGATCTTGGGCACGCACGCACACACACCCGGCATGAGTTTAAGCCACCGGGTTCAGGACTCGAACCACAGTTGACTACATGGGAGTCCAGCAACATAGCCATTACGCTAACTGCTGGTCCCAACCTGAAGCAAATTCTTGTTTTATTTTAAAAATGACCCTACTCATAAATATAAAAGGCTATTTCTCTTCTTCCTGACAAAGTGAGTCTTAGTATATGCATTATTTTTACAATAAACTTCGAGTAAAGACAACAGCATCTTCACTATCATCCCCACACGCTAGGTGCCAGACAACTCACACACCCAAAGGAACTGGGGTGGAAGCCATGGCGGCAGCAGCCAGTCCCACGGGATTAGGTGGAGGAGTTCCAGGTGGTGTTGTCTCTATTCCACTCTCTTCCATCATTTTTTTTCAATTACGGTATACTGTAAAAACACAAAAATGTAGTATTATACCCCAAAATACATTTTTTAAAGCTTAGAGAAAAACTACAAGAACAGTCATCAAGAGACAAACGTCTGTCTTTACTATTTATAATGTGCTTATTTCCAGATGAATGGCTTTGTCAGAACGCCTGAAACACTGTACAAAGGCCAGCCGTGTAGTGCAATGGTCAGGTGTGGTGCACTGGGAGCTGGATTCCACAGTTCCACCAACCACAGTTCCAATCCTGGCCCTGGCAGAAAATAATTAGCAATAATCCTGGCAGAAAATCATTAGGAAATAATTCCTGCTTTTCCTAGCTCCCATTTTAACAATAAAATATATCCAGAAACAGTTAAATGATGTCTCAGATTTTAGAAAAGTTAACACAGCAAAAATACTACTAAGTAACAGGGTTTTAACAGATGATAACAGATTATGAGATGCATAAGAACGACCTTAAAAAGAACAAATGTTCCTACTATCCGAGGCGGCACACTGGGAGGGTGCCATGATGCAGTGGCTGACGCTGCAGGGGAGGCCCACCTAAACAGGCTGAGCACGTTGGTCCTCGCTGGGGCGGATGACGATGACACGGCAAGAAGACAGTTAGCACTCAGTCTCCCGGTTCCCTGAGAGAAAGGAGAATGGTGAGATAAAAACCTTTCTTGGGACCAGCAGGTGGCATGATGGCTATGTCGCTAGACTCCCCTGTAGTCGAATGCAGTTCGAGTCTTGGACCTGGTGGCTTAAACTCACACTGGGTGCGTGTGCGTGCGTGCCCAAAATCCCAAGAGGAGAATGGAGGAGAAGGGATTGTGGTGTGGCCACTCCCCCTGGAGGGTGATTTCTCGCTTTCTGTCTCTCTGTCTCTCTCTGTCTTTCTGGCGAGCGCACACGCCCTATAGCAAAAACCTCTCCAGAAAAAAAAAAAAAAAAAAAAAAGAAACCTTTCCCTCTCTTCTTTCTATATGCCCTCGTTAAAAAACAAAAACAAAAGATATATTCATACAAATTTCCAAGTCCATCTCAAGTATAAAATCAACTACTAAATATGCCAATTTATTTTGGATGTTTTTATTAATTTATATTAAATTCAACGGCTTGCCAAGCACCATACAAGTGCCCCTGGAGGTACAATGGTTGGTGAAAAACAAATCCTTAACATCAAATACAAGAAACAATCAATGTAATACCAATACACAATAAGCCCAAGTTATATGCTCTGAGGCTAAGAACAGAGTTCTGCTTCACAGGAGTATGATTTTTGACTTGGAGTTTCCAAAAATGTCACAGCTAAACTGAGCTGAAGGATAAACAGAACTGCATTAGCCAAGGGAAAGGGGGAAAGGCAGGGAGATTTCATAAAATGCGAACGTACAGCAGGTGAACAGACAGTATAAAGGCCCTGGAAGGTGGAAAGAATAAGATGCAGTTAAGAACACCCATGTGGCACAAATCAGAAAGAAAAACAAAGACTAGAGAAAGAGGCAGGAACCCAGAACATCCTGAGCTTTTTATACCAAGTTAAGAAACTGGGTTTTTGTAAGAACAGGAAGTCATTGTAGAGCATTCAACCTGACAGTGGTACATTTGCCTTCTTTTAACATTTTTGTCAAAATTTTAGATTCACAAGAAAATGCAAAATAGTAGAGGTCTTGTGTACCAAATCTCAGTTCCTTCTCAATAATTACATCTTAAACAACTACAGTATAACGATAAGGACACGGACATTGGTATACTATGAACTAAACTTTAGTCCTTATTCGAATCTCACCTACTTTTAAATTCACGTGTGTGTGTGTGTGTGTGTGCATGTGTGTGTGTGTGTGTGTGTGAGAGAGAGAGAGAATGTATATGAGAGTGCAGTTCTATGAAGTTTCATCATCTTCACCAACTAGAAATAGCATCCACCCTGACTGGTATTCAGCTCTGCTCCATCAGTCCAAAGAAACTCCCTCAAGGTAGCCCTGCCATATCCTCCCACTAACCATAAGCCCAGCAACCACTCATCTGTTCACCATCACTGTCTCATTTCACAAATGGCACATAAATGGAATCATTCAACATGGAACCTTATGAGGTTGGCTTTTCTTCATTTTGTACAGTGCCACAGTGATTCATCTACGTTGTTCCATGTATAAATAGTTAGTTCTTTTTTATTGCTGAGTAGTATTCCACTGTACAGATATACCACAGTTTATCCATTTATCTGTTGAAGGACACTTAAGATGACTCCAAAAAATTCATATTTGTGTTCTGAAAAACATTTTTTTTGGCCAGAGTATGTAAATTGGGCCACTGGGTAGAGTGAATATAGAGACACCACTAAGGAAGAAATAGGAGCAGTTCAAATAGTAGGCGCTAACAACTTCGGTGATTTTTACCAGAAAGGAGTAATTAAACCACCCAAGGGTCACTTGGCAACATGTGGAGACATTTTTGGTTGTCACAATTAAAGGTGTACTAATGGCATCTGGCAGGTAATGGCTAGGGATACTAGTTAAAATCCTTCAATGCATAAGTCACACACAAGAATTACCTGGCCCCAAATGTCAACAGTGACAAAGTTGAAAATCTCTGGCTTAGACTACGATGATGACGGTGAAGATGGAGAAGAGTGGGAAGATTCAAATGTGTAGGTGTAAAACTCAGTGGAAAACCGGATATGAAGACAGAGACGGGAGGGCTCTAACTTGGTAATTGGATAGTTGGTGATACCATTCACTAAGACAAGGAACAGGCAAGAGGTCAAGGTATTTAACTGATACTATCTTTTTTCTTTGGGAGGGAGGAGGAGAGATTATGAAGTGCTTAGTATTTGACATGCTAAGTGTAAACTCCTTGAAACGCCCAAGGAGAGACACTACCCAGGTCTGATTTTAGAGGCCACCCAAAGGTGGGTTTCGTCAGAGTACTGACCATCTCTAAAGCCTTTTTTTTTGGGGGGGGGAGGTTTTTGCTACAGGGCGCGTGAGCTCACCAGAAAGACAGAAAGACAGAAAGCGAGAAATCACCCCCCAGGGGGATAGCCACGCTGCAATCCCTTTTCCTCCTTTCTCCTCTAGGGATCTTGGGCACACACACACATGCGCCCAGTGTGAATTTAAGCCACCGGGTCCGGGACTTGAACCACGGTCGACTACATGGGAGTCCAGCGACATAGCCATTATGCTAACTGCTGGTCCCCTCTAAAGACATTTTCTGAGATGAGAGAATCTAAGAAGAAACTACTGCAGGGAAATATAACGTAAAACCAATCCTTGGTTTACTCAGGTACAAGACAAGCTTGCAGAGAATGAGATGACCAGAAAGATGACCAAAAAAAAAAAAAAAAAAACCAGGAGACTGTGCTGCCCAAAAGTCAAGGCTTTCGTTTTGTGGTAGGAATGGGTAACAGCATCAAACGCGACATAGAGCCCAAACAGGACAGCATCTGAAAGGCGAACGGACCTGCCCAACTGCAGATGAATTCAGAGCTGGTGCCAGGGAAAGGAGTGGGGATACTGTCAGCCTGGACTGGACTGAGCAACAGCAAGGAGACGAGTATGTACACCGTTTTCCAAAAGTGTAGCTGGGATTGTCAGGGAAGATGGACAGCACTAGGAGAGGAAACGAATCCTGGAGGCCAAATCCATTCATTCAGTATCTAGACGCCAAAGGTAGAAAACAGGGACCAAAATGCCCTCTCTGGAGCTACTGCTTTTCTTCATCTCCTCAGGGGTTTACCCCATCATTCACCCTCCTACGATGGCTGGTGGGCCGTCATATTTAACCACAATCCTGATCCTTAACAGCAAAGAACTTGCACAATTCATACAAAGCCATAGCATGGACTAAATGATCATTTCTTTTAGTGTTTAAGAGCTTTGCTATTTGTAAATCGGCTTACTGGCAGGACTGGGGTAAATTCTGCATGCATAAACATACCAGTGTCTACAAAAAACAAAACCAAAAAACCCCCGCTATGATAAAACAACACTGAAGCATTAGAGTTGGTAAAGGTTTTAGGTCTCCAGTCTCTGAACAAAAAGTAGAATTAATGTATCAACATTAAAGGAAAAAGTGATGGAATGGCTTGGAAAGTTGAACGAGGTCCGTCTCTGGCCATCCTGTACTCTTTCAATCTGTCTTGTGCCTTGTTTTGTAGAAACAAAGAGAGAGAGAGAGGAAGGGAAGGGAAAAAGCAGATGGTTACTTATAAGATACAAGATACACTTTAAAACATTAAGCCATTACTGGGTGGATACACTGGTGCTCCAGATCGCCTCTACCACCAGCCAGGGAGCACTGCTGCAGAGTCTGAGTTTTGTCTCCCCTGTCTCAGCTCTGATCCTAAAATAAACTTCTATAATTGTTCACTGAGTTAAGGAGTGGCTGCACAGGAGAGAGACTGGGACGTCAACATGCGTCACGAACACAGAAATGCACATGCGGTCTCAAAATAACTACTTCGAGTGTCGAAAGCCCCCCTATGTACACACTCATCTAGGATATGGGCTACCCTGCAAAACTGCCAGAAGCGGGTCCTAAGACCAAACAATGAGCCCAGAGAGTGCAAAAGCCCTCCGGAGCGGCGCTAGACTCCAATCAGGGGAATGAGCTTCGTCCCGTTGCTGTCCGGTTTGCCGACTCTCGGGCCTCCAGGGTCGGAGTGGCCTCCCCTCAGGCCCTGCCACGTCTCCAGGCCGGGAGGGGCCGGGCTAAGGTCCGTGGGCGTGTGCCGCTGGTGTCTCCTGCAGCTAGCGCGCTGCACCGGGGGTCCGGTGGCCAGGAGCTCGGGCCTCGGTCCCTGGACCGAGTCGAAGGGCGGGACGAGACCCCCTGAACCGCACCCGCTGTGCTATCCCGGCGGGAGCTGCTCGCCCCGCCACGCTCACGCCTGCCTACTGCTCCTCGCACAGTTCCGCAACTGGCGCCTGGAAAACGCGACCGGGGGCTCGGAAACGACCCTCGCATCCTGCGGCGCCAGCCGACCCGCCCACCTTCGGGGACTGTACCCTTAGGGGTCTGGCTCTGGCGCCCGCATCCCATGCCACCGCCCTCGTGCACGCGCGTCGCTGCCAGGCTGACGCTCACCTGGGGTCCCGAGAGAGCCTGCGTGGCAGCTGAAGAGTGGGGAAGGGGAGATGAGGGTGTAGGGCTTGGAGGAGACTAGTAAGATGCAGCCCTGAGCTCACCTCCGCACGTCCCCGCCTCCAAGATGGCCACCAGCGGCGCATGTCCCTGCGGCTGCCACGTCGGCCGCGCGCCCCGCCCCTCCCGGCGCCCGGAGTGGCCGGTTCCCCCCAGCGCACGCCCCGTCCCTGCTCGCCCCGCCCCAGCCCGCCCGGTCCCCGCGCACCGCCACCCCCGCCTCCCGCGCACGCCCCGCCCTATAATCATCCCGCCCGCCTGGCACCGTCCTTTAGACCTCCTGGCAGCGTCCTTTAGACCTCCGTGGCCTCCTGGGTCTGGACGTCGTGCTCTGCCTCTCCTGCTTCCACGAAGCGCTCTGCAATTAGAGCTGCGCTCCTGTCCACTCGGCAGCGCCCTGAGATGGAGCGGAGTCAGCCAAGGTCATCCAGCCCAGTGACCAGTTCTAGGGAGGACCCCGCTCCAGATGCAAGAAACTGAGCCAGTACAGTTTCGGAGATGTCCAGAAAGTAGCGGTTGTATCTGAGGAGAGGGGTCGGGGAGAGAGGAGAAAGGGAGCAGTTCCTGTACTGATTGTTATCTAAGTACCTGTGTTGCAGATTCTTTTTAAATTGGAAGAACAAAGACAAAGATTGTCAACTTTCTTATTATATACTGCACCTAAAAAAAAGGCCCTAAGCCAGTTGATGTTTCATAAACTACATTAAATAAATCAATAAATGAAGTCCAATGGGAGAAAATAGGAATTTGGGTCTGGGAAGTCCTAATGCCATTTTCACAGTTGGATACCCTTGTACAGGTCACTTACTCCCCTTAGGTCTCCTGTGAACTGTTATAACTGTTATTATCCACCCTCCTAACTCAGGTAGGTAACAGAGTCAAATAAAGCATATGAAAGCACTTTTTAACCTTAGTGTTAAATACATGAGAAAATGCTGTTTCTGTTATTTTTCCGAATTAAATTTCCTCTAGGAACTCATTCATAGATTTAGTATTAGTATCTTTTTTAATAAGTATTTATTTCATGTTATTTATTATTTTTAAAAGTTTACTAGAAAAGGAAAACAAGAAAGCAAGCTGCCAGGTGTAGGATTTGAACCATGGTTGCCCATGTGGAAGTCCAGCACCTTACCTTAACCACCACATCATCTGCCAACCAAATCAGTATGTCTCTCTCTTTTTTTTTTTTTTTTTTTGTAGCGGTTTTTGCTATAGGGCATGTGTGTTCGCCAGACAGACAGAGAGAGAAATCACCCCCTGGGGGGATGGCCACACTGTAATCCCTTCTCCTCCATTCTCCTCTCGGGATCTTAGGCAAGCTCACACATGCGCCCAGCGTGAGTTCAAGCCACTGGGTCCCGGACTCGAACCGCAGTCGACTACATGGGAGTCCAGCGACATAGCCGCTATGCTAACTGCTGGTCCCTATCTCTTGAACTTGACATTTACAAGCATTCTAAAATATCACACTAAAGTTACTACTGCTTAACCGTGCTGGGACTTCACATCTTGCTCTGCAATCACAATTGCTTGTTTCCTCTGGTGGTGACTCTCTTATCCCAGCCACTGAGGATGTGTGTGGGTGGCCATCCAGGTTACTCCCCAGAGAGCACTGTTTGGGGTGGTGCTGGAAATAGGAGCTAACCACCTCTGTCCTCTTTGGCCAACACCCTTAATAGCTATAAGGTATGCTGGTTTCTTCACTCATTCATGAACTATTTATTAGTGGTTACATGTAGAGTGTTGGTACTCAGCACAAAATCAGCAGCAAACAAGACAGACAGGGCCTTGACATATAGAGAGCTTTTCTTTTAAAGAAGAGAGAGGCTATGGATAAGAAAATAAAGGAAGTACTCTTCGTGATGGGCACTTCAAGGGAGATAGACGAGTGTTGTGTTATAGACATTAAATTAGGATAGACACTTCAGCTAGGGATGAACTAGCATAGCTTCTCTGAAGGGGTGAGATTTGAGCAGACACCCGTAGGGAAGTAGGCCTGGTTATCCGGACAGAAGAAGAGCATGCAAAGGTGTGAGAAGAGAGTGTTTATCACATGTGCGGAACAGCAGGAAGCTGAGACTGTAACAGTGGTGAGAAAACAGACTCCTAGCCTGCGTGGTGCAGAGGCAAGGCACCTCTGCAAGGGGCTGGGAACATGGAAGGGCCAGGCTGGAGTCTACCAACCTCAACAGACAGTGCGCGGCAGGGGCGTTAAGTGGGAGGCTAGGCGGAGGATCTAAATGGAGAGAGCCTGTCAAAGATCTCATCTCTCTCCTCCTGTCATACGCCCTCTCATTTAAAAAAGAAAAAGAAAAAAAAGAGAAACCGGGACAGAGAGTGTAGCAGCTCGATCATATCCAGCCTTGAAGGTCACAGTGAAGCCTGTGGGTTACATTCTGAGAGAAATGGGAAACACGTGGAGGGTGTTAAGCAGATGTAGAGTTGACAGGTCACGCAGTATAGAGTAGAACATTGACTTTGCTATTGAACAACCCGGATTGGAATTATGGCTCTAATACCTGCACAAAAGGCTAATATCCTTTTTTGGCATGTCGCTTAAACATGCATCATGATATTTCTAGATTAGAAAGATATGGAATCATTAATCTGCAAAATACTATAGCAAATATCATACTTAGTATTGAGCAACATTTCACTGACAGTAACAATGCAAAAACAGAATTTTTTTTTTTCAGTTTGTTCTAGGGTGTGTGTACGTACCTGAGACAGAGGGCGAGGCAGTGAGAAATCACCCCCGGGGTTGGGGGGGAATGATATGCTGCAATCCCATCTCCTTCATTGTCCTCTCAGAATTTGGGGGTGCATGCACATAGATCTGGTGCGGTTTTCAAGTCACAGGATCTGAGACTCCAACCATGAAGGATCCAGCCGCCTTAGCCACCAGCCACAAGCTGGCCCCAAAAGATTTCTTTTTTCTTTAAACAGGAATAAGCACAACTATTCTTTTTTGTAGTAAAAAGTCCTGTTGGGGACAGCTCCATGGAGCAGTAGTAATGTACTGCTCAGGAGAAGCTGGATCCCACAGATCAAAGTGGTTCGAATCCCTGCCCTGGTCAGCCTTGAACAGGCCAGGCAAACATGAGCTGAAGAGCAGATGAGCTGGAGTCCTGGAGAAGGAGACTGTGCTGTGACCAGACCCCATGTCGGGTCTCTCTCCCTCCCTCTCTCTCTCTCTCTCTCACATATGCATACACTGTGCGATAGAGGAAAAAATTTCCTTTCTGAATAATCCAGTTCTTAGTCCTTGTCCCTTTTTTTCCTGAAGCTTTCCTTGATTTCTCCAGTCCATGGCTTTAAACAACATGTGTACGCTGACAGCTCCAGGTTTGCATACCCACCTATAATTCCTCTCCTACCCTCTACAGTTGTTCAATAGCTTCACTTTGGTGTTCAACTCGGAAGCTCGTTAAAACTCAGTTTCCCCCAAAATAGCCTGCTCCTTTGAACTCCTCCTGTTCAGTAAATGCAAACTCTGTTTTTCCAGTTGCTCCGGTAACAAATTCCTTGGGTGGAAGTCAACATCACCAGCAGTAAGGTAGGTTGATAGAAGGTACCTTGGTGCCTTGTAATGAAAATGGCACTTTTTTCTGTGGTCTTCTCCCCAAGCCCATAATCCCAGGGTAATTATGAAAATGGAGGGATAGTCTACAATATATCTCAAACTCCCGAAAACAAAGGAAATCTGAGAAACTGTTACAGTCAGGGAGATAATGACGGCTGGATGGAATGTGGATGGAAATAAAGACCACTGAAATGAGCTTGCTATAGCAAGGGAGTGAGCCACCATCACTTGGGTTTGGCAAAAACTCAAAGGCAGAGACTCAGAGGAGCAGCAAAGCTTTACTGTGCACAAAGCAGATGGCGTTGGGGCTGGCAGGTGGCATGATAGTTAAGGGTCCGGACTCCCACGTGGCTGACGACAGTTTGAGTCCTGGACCTGGAGGCTTGCTTTCTCACTTTCTCTTCTTCTCTTGCTGGTCAAATGAAAAACTAATAATCGTGAATAAAATAATTCTTAAAAAATAAAAAAGAGACAACTTCAGTCATGCACTGATTGAAAGCTGTTGGCATGAAGAAGCTGCAGGCAGGCTAACTGGAAACAAGGCATCTTATATGGTTGGTTAAGGATACAAATCTGGCTTTCTCTGGTTGATCCTAAGTTGGAATCTAGGGTGAAAATTAGGGAAGTTGTCTATTATTAATCACGTTCTGGACATTTGGGGCCACTCACTGTAAGACTTGTTTGACTTTTTGGACTAGCCGCTACAGGGTGTGAGTCAGAGTCCTATTTTTGTGTATATACTGGCCATTGTCCACTTATATACTCAGTCTCTCAAGAGTATGTCACGTGTGATCCTGGAACAGAAAAAGGATGTTGGGTAAAAACTAAGAAATTAAACAAAAGTATGAATTTCATAATAATATAGAAATGCTGGTTTATTACTTATAATAATTGTACATACTGACGTAAGATGATATTAATAGGGACATCTGGGGGTGGGTAATATGGGAACTATATTCCCAGTTTTTCAAAGATATAAAACTGTTCTGAAAATAGGTTGAATTAAGAAAAAAGACCAACCTACCTGGGTGTCATCCTTAGCTCCTCACTTCTTCTCAGATTCCACCTGCAAGTCCTTTAGCAAATCCTGCCAGCTCACTTCAGAAACTCAGTCTGCACTTGGCTAGTCCTGCCGGTCTACAGCTGCCACTGTAGCCTGACTTCATCACCTTTCACTTGGCAACCTTCACTAGTTTTGCAATGGCCTCCGCTCATGTCTCTCCACGGAACTTTTCTACAGAGCTTTTCCTTGGCCTACAGCTCCTCATGACCTGATACCTGGAACCTCTCTGCCCTCATTTCCCGCTATCTTTCCTGCCATCCCTCTACTCATCTCACTGACCCTGCGCTATTTCTCAGATGCACAACCCACTCAGGCCATGAGCCTTTTGCATCTGCTCCTCTTGCAAACAGGAGCCTGCATCCTTGT
The DNA here is from genome assembly GCA_026018925.1 of Tupaia tana. Lineage (NCBI taxonomy): Eukaryota > Metazoa > Chordata > Mammalia > Scandentia > Tupaiidae > Tupaia > Tupaia tana. The sequence continues at coordinate 13,548,377 of JAKSZU010000014.1, read as the reverse complement.
GCCATTCCAGTCCTGCAGACACCTTCCTAAATGCCCTGCTTTATGTTCCTGCACACTTGGCACTTCCTGTCACTGCCATAGAAATCTGTCTGTGCACTGCTCATCTCCCGCTCTATGAATATCAACTTCATGAGCTCAAGGACACCTTTCTCTGCTCTGCTCCCCACTGTAGCCCCAACGTTAGTCCCAACTACTCAGCAGATGCTCGGTCAATCTTTGGTACATGAATGCAGGCCTAAGTGAATGCTCTGAGCTCTACTATAGGTGCTGGTGCTGTATAATGTTCTTATTCTTTTCCCAAAGGCTTATCATTTTGATGATGTCATATCAAAACTATTATTGCAGAGAGAGTTTAGTTCTTCATTTCTTCATATACATAAAATGCATATTACTTAGGGTGAGTCATTACACTTGTCCTCAGAAATGTGCTCTGGGAGAGGAGTTAAGGTTCTTACATAATTTATAAACACAGGCACGTGTCCTCATCCATGGCCCAAGCTTCTAGATGTCACAATTCCTGGAAAGGTTTTGTAATAGTCACAGCGCCAGCATTTGTTGAGGAAAGTACCAGGCTAGATGTCATGGACCAGAAATAACATGAACTAATTCCTTCCCATGGGAGATTGCAGACAGTCGGAAGGATATGCACTCAAAGTCGAAAATGCAAGAACAAAACTGCCAGGTGTTATGACCGAAGTGCACACGAGATGACAGGGGAGAATGCAAACGGTGTGACGTAACCACCGAGCGCTCTGTGAAAAACGCCTTTTTAATATAGCTTTTTGGAGAAGAGTCATTGCATCTGGCCGAGGGGAAAGGGATCCGTGACGGTCTCATTATTCTCCATGCACCTTTACTTCTAGTGGGAAAAGGCCATCCCTTTTCAAGACTCTCTGTCCTTCAATCCTTGGTGCTACTCCCTCTGTTCTCCTACTTCCAACTCCAACTTCTCCCTTACAAAATGCATTGCAGGTTGACGACCCCTTATTTGAAATGGTTAGAACCAGAAGTGTTTAGGTTTTCAGATTTTGGAGTATTTGCATATATGGAATATCCTATCTAGGAGTTGGGCCCCAAGTCTGAATATAAAACTCATGTATGTTTCCTATACACCTTATACACATAGCCCGAAGGTAATTTTATGCATATTTGTAGTCATTTTGTACATAAAACCTTTTGTGGGCCTGCTTCCGTGGGGGAATGTGGACATGTGCAGAAGAGGTATGTACAGCTGACGGGGGCTGGGAGGGTCTTTCTTTCCTTGGAGATGCTGAAGAAACGGCGCTGAGCACCAGTGTTCGTGCTGTGACCAGACACATGAGACCAAGTGCGGAATTCCCCACTCAGCGTCATGTCAACGCTCAGAATTTCCGATTCTGAATCTTTGGCCTAGAGATGCTCAATTGTATATATTTTTTTAAGGTCCCCTACCTTTTTATATGAGGAATACCTATTTTACACGGATATCATGTACTGGAAGTCATTTAGCGGGCTGGCTCTGACACATAATTTCCTGCTACCCCATATGTATTTACAAGAGCCAACACAGGCTCCCGTCACATTCCTCCAGTTGAGAAAGGAAGGAACCAGCGCAAAATCAACACATCTCCAGCCTCAGGCTTGCAAGAGTCAGGATGCGTCGTTTCCCACTGGTCCCACTGCCTCCATCTCTCTCCAGCCCCTTCCTCTACACTAAAGGGGGGTAAGGACTCTTGGCATATTGCTTTTAAAGTCAGCTGACCTGACAGTACATTCCCAACTTACAGGCAAGAGGAAGTGCTCTCAGAGCCTTAACAGAACCCTCCATTCTGCACCTTACCTTCTATAACTTTCTCTACAGCTTTTTTTTTTTTTAGTTGTTTAAAGCATTTATTGATTGATCTATTTATTTGTTGGAATTTTCAAGCCACCAGGTCTGGGACTCGAACCTCAATTGGCCATGTGGGAATCCAGCACCTTAACTATCGTGCCTCTACAGTTTAAATCCCCATTTCTAACTCCATAGAGAGCTTGCCATCATCTCAAATGCCATCAGATAAGATTTATCACCTCATTCATGAAACTATTTTCAGATTTTTGCCTTCTCAATTTCACTAATGCTATCAGTATCATTCAATAATCAGAAATAATACTCAACAGCTCCCCCTGGTCCACCAACTCCCAGCCTGTTCAGTCATTCTACAGCCTCCTGCATCAACAGCTTTACCATCCCTACCCTTCTGGTGGTAGTTTAAGCCCATGTCTAAACTCCTGACACAGATCCAGATTTCTGCCAACTACCACCAGATTACCATGACTAATGACTCTTGCTTAAAACCCTTGATTTTCCTCTCCTTGACCACAGATAAAGTTCGAATCCTATAGACTAGGTTCAAAGCTTAAAACTAGGTTTTAGACTAGGTTTTAGATCATCCTAGGAGTGGCCTACACAGCTATCAACAGTTAATTTTCACCTTTCTCTTAACTAAACCTTCTATGATTACTTTTATTTACTTTCCTTTAACATTTTCACTTTCTCAAAACTTTGTTTACATGGGGCCTATCTTCTATAATAATCTTCTCTCCTTTCTCTTTCTAAAGACTTTTTTTAAAATTTAATTGCTGCTGTCTGGTTAATATGTAGCTTCTACCAGGAAATTCTAACCAGCCATTGGATCAATACTGTCTAGATCCGTGATAAAGATACGAATCGTGTACACTCATCTTGCCTCCCTTCATAACTATAAATCCCATGAGAGCAGGAACCATTTACATTCCTTCGTAGCCACCATTTTGTACCTAATAGGTATTGAGTAAATATATCCTTGTTGTAAATGACTGCCAGGGACTGGGTTCAAGTCCCGGTGTTATTTCTTACTGAGAAATCTTGGCCATCGGCTTCACAAGTACGTAGTCTGTGCAGTCATCCTTGGCCCCACCCTCAGAAAAGCCCCCGCTTGGCTTCATTCTCTTACATCACCATCTTGCAATTCTTAATTTGAATAAGGAACCCCATATTTTCATTTTGCACTGGGTCCCACAAATTATGTAGCTGGCTCTCAAACCTCCTGAAAGTCAGCTGTTTCCTGAATTCCACAGTTCCTAACACGCCGTGGAAGTCAGTAGTTTGTTTTTTTTTTCCCACAAACTAGATCCTATAAGCACAGCTCCCCCTTATTTAGCAAGCATAAATGCAACTGCTATTCTCACATGTTAAACACTTCTTAAAAGTTTGGTTCGATTTGGTTTTTCTACAGGCTATATATGAACACAAAATTCAAAGGTACAGGAAAGTGTGAAGGGCCAAGTTGCTTTCACAAGCCTGGTCTCTAGCTTCACTGTTCTGCTCCTTCGAGACTGTCACTGCTCTGCTTCAAAAGCACACGTGTGTACATATTCTTCTGTTGTGCTTTTTAAACAACAGAAAACACACCCGATGTACTCTATTATACTGTTGTGCTTGGGTGTATGTGTGTATGTACATATATAAAATACCTAGGGTGGAACAGGGCCAGCAGATGATCAGGAGGTTGGGGCACCTGAGTCTCATATGACTGACTACACAGTTTAAATCCTGGACCCAATGGCTTGAGAAACATGCTGGGCATGTGTGTGAGTTCCCAGGGTCCCAAGAGGAGAATGGAGGAGGGAAGATTGTGGTGTGGCCATTCTTCCAAAGGGGAGAAGGGTGATTTCTCATCTTCTCTCTGTCTCTCTTTTTTGCTGTCTCTCTCTGGTGAGCTCATGCACCCTATAGCAAAACTAAATAAATTTTTAAAAAAAAGAAAAAAAGAAAATTTATGTCTTTTTTCTAATGGGTACTTATATAACTCCTATTTTAGGTAATATATTTGAGTCACCATATAATATCTAATGACTAGCTACTGTGAAAAAGAAGAGACCAGTGTAGACTCTGGCCTCCATTGAAGGCTCCTATCTCATTTTAGTTAATTATTTATTTTTTGCTACTTTTGACCTTTATATTTTTATATCAAATACCTCTATTTCTTAATTTATTGGCTTAATACGATTCCCAAGATCTTTTCTATTCTCCCAGTTTTTGTGTTCAAACTCAACTTCTTATACCTAATGTGAGATGCAAAACCAGAGTCTAGAAAAAAGGTGGAAATTAAGTCATAGGAGCAGAAAATTTGAGCAGGGCAAATACAAAAATCGGAGGCAATGATCAACCCTAGGATTTCTATTTTCAGAGATTTGGGCAAGTCGTAGATAGGAGGCATTAGAGGAAGCATAGATTTTCAATTAAGCTGGGAGAGCAAAATCAAATGGAATTGATTCTGAGAATATTCATAAAAATGAAATACTCTATGTCGTGTGTGAAGTTGCGCCTGCAAAGGAGGTCACTGAAGCCGAGTTCGTGTTCCCACCGTGGGTTTTCTGCTGCCACCAATGAAGACGGGTTATAAAACTAAATACGGGATTTGAAGATTGAGAGAGACGATGGGCCCCCTTCTTCATTTATGAACATCAGACCATATCTGCCTGCGTATGCGCAAGCTAACAGCCCGTGTTACCAGAAATCTCTCAGAAAGAGCATAGGCAATGGTGTATTTATAAAACCAAAACGAAGTCTTAGGACTGATTGCCCTCGCACTGCAGAGAGGAGGGAAGTGCGCGAGGAGAGGAAAACACAGCTTCCTTATTTACTTCATCAGCATCGCTGGTTTTTGACTAGAAAAAAAAGTTAGACAGGCAAAGATGTAAGAAGATAAGCTATGATATTAAAAATTATTGTTTAGATTTTGAGATGTGAAAGATCTTGACAACTGTTGGAACTAGTCCTCCCGGATACTCTAATGATCAGATTTTTGTCTTCAGATTTTATTCTTCCTTGAAGAAATTTTAAAACTAAGTACGGAGTCCTACTTGTACAAAATTGTGAGCTTTTTGCTTTTACCAAAATCAAGGCATTTACTACATTCTGCCCCTCGGCTCTCACACTCCTAAGTCCTTCTCTTTGGCATTTTGGATTTTGAAGGGATATTGGGGAATCCAGATGAATTTGTCTAGAGTCCTTTGGATAATGCCTTAACATCATATCTATTCCTGTTGCCAACATTTATTATTATCTATTCCTAGATACCGTTAGTAAGCATTGGTAAGCAGTTCTAAAAGTCAAAACAATCACACCTTCAAAATGAAATTTTGCGGTCATGTTTTCTTTAGAACAATTACCAAGTCAAAACTTGACTCATCCTCCCTCTCTCACCCCAACCCCAGCAAACATTGATCTTTTACTGTCTCCATAGTTTAGTCTTTTCTGAAATGTCACATAATTAGGATTATACACCATGTAGTCTTTCCAACTGGTTTCTTTCACTTAGTAATAGGCATGTTGAACTATTCCATGTCTTTTGGTGCCTTGATGACTCTTTTTTTTTTGAGTCACTGAAAATGAGTCCATTTTATAGGTGTGCCATAGTTTGCTTATCCATTCACCTATTATTATTATTATTATTATTATTATTATTATTATTATTTGGAGAGGTTTTTGTAATAGCGTGCTCACCAGAAAGACAGAGAGAGACGGAAAGTGAAAAATCACCCCTCAGGGTGGGGGTGGTGGTGGCCACACCACAATTCCTTCTCCTCCATTCTCCTCTCGGGATCTTGGGCATGCACACACACGCACCTGGCGTGAGTTTAAGCCACCACATGTGGGACTCGATCCACGGTCGACTACATGGGAGTCCAGCAACATACCATTACGCCACTGCTCGTTCTGTGGACATAAGTTTTCAACTCATTAGGCAAATACTAAAAATAATGATTGCTGGATTGTAAGTAAGATAAGAGCATATTTCACTTTGTAAGAAACTGTCAAGATAGCTTACAAAGTGAAAAAAATTCTGAAAGTGGCTGTACCATTTTGTATTTTTGCCATCTGTGCTTGGGAGTTCTTGTTGTTCCACATCCTCCCCAGCATTTGGTGTTGTCACTGCTGTGGATTTCAGACATTCTAGTGGACGTGCAGAGATATCTCATTACCGTTTTAATATGCAGTTCCCTAATAATCATATGACAAGATGTTCAGCATAGCATGTTATGTTGAGCATCGTTACAAATGTTTATTTGTCATTTGTATATCTTATTCGGTGATGTGTCTATTTAGATCTTTTGCTCTTTTTTAAATTAGGTTTTTTGTTTTCTCATTGTTCTTTTTTTTTTTTTTCTTTTTAGAGAGAGACTTTTATTAAAGGCAGGTGCGCTTGCCAGAGAGACAGAAAGTGAGAAATCAGCCCCCAGGGAGGATGGTCATGCCACAATTTCCTCTCCTTCATTCTCCGTTCAGGATTTTGGGCATGTGGGCACACATGCCTGGCATGAGTTTCAAGCCTCTGGGTCTGGGACTTGATCTGTGGTAAGCCATGTGGGAGTCCAGTGACGTAACCATTACGCCATCTGCTGGTCCTCTCATTGTTGTAGGAGAGTTAGACTTTTAAGAGGTAAATTATGTCTTTCAAGGAATTGTTCCATTTCGTCTAGATTATTGAATTTGTGCATATAGAATCTTTCTTAATTCCTATATTATCCTTTTGCTAAAGGGGCATATGCACTTGCCAGAGAGAGAGAGAGAGAGAGAGAGAGAGAGAAAGTCCTGCCCCCCCTCACCCCCAGGAGATGGCCATACTGCAATACCTTCTCCATTTCTCCTTTTGGGATTTTGGCCAGACATGCACACCCACTCAGAATATTTTTCATGCCACTGGGTCCAAGACTTGAACTGTGCAGTCAGCCATGTGGAATCTAGCTACCTTAACCACCATGCCACCTGATGAAACTATTATCCTTTTAATATCCATGGGATCAGTAGTGATGGCCATTCTATTTTTTATATGATAATTTAAGCCTGCTCCTATTTATTTTTAGTTAGCCTAGGTAAAGAATTATCTTCTTTTTCTTCTTTCCTAAGATGGGAGCTTAGGTTATTGATTTTAGATCTCTTTTCTTTTCTATGAATATATACATTTGATGCTATCAATTTCACCTTCAACACTGCCTTTGATGCAACAGATGAACTTTGGTAAGTTGTGTTTGTATTTTTATTTAGTTCTAAGTATTGTGTAACAGGCCTAGTCGTGGTGGTATGTGTGGTAAGGCCCTGTACTCCGCAGGCTGGAATCACTTGGTTGGCTCGAGTTCAGTTCCAGTCTAACTAGAAGACACATTTCCCAGTGTGCACCTGTAAATCTCATTGACTCAGGAGTCTGAAGCAGAGGGATTATGAGCTTGAGGCTGTTTGGAACACCTTAGTAAGACCCTCTTTTTTCGAAAAATGAGCCAGATTAGTGGTGAGTGCCCGTAGTCCTAGTTGGGTTGCTGAGTTGGAGGAATTGCAATATGGTGAGATTCTGCTAAAGAAAAAAAAAAAGTACCATCTCTTGGGACCTCCTTGACCCTTTTGCAATTCAGAAGTGTATTCCAGGACCAGCAGTTAGTGTAATGGCTACGTTGCTGAACTCCCATGTAGTCGACCACAGTTAGAGTCCCAGGCCCGGTGGCTTAAACTCATGCCGGTTGCATGTGCGTGCGTGCCCAAGAGGAGAATGGAGGAGAAGGGATTGCGGCGTGGCTATCCTCCCTGGGGGTGATTTCTTGCTTTCTATCTCTCTGTCTCTCTCTGTCTTTGTGGTGAGCTGACACGCCCTATATCAAAAACCTCTCCAAAAAAAATAAAAGTGTATTTCTTCATCTCAAGCATTTAGACATTTTCCGGGTATCTTTTTATTACTGATGTCCAGTTTAATCCCATTGTAGTCTGAGAGCATACCTTTTTATTATTTCCATTCTTTCAAATTTACTAAAGTATGTTTCATGGCCTAGAATATGGTCTATTTGGGTAAATGTTCCATGCAAGCTTGAGAAGAATCTATGTTCTCCTGTTGTTGAAATATTCCATAAACATCAATTAGATTCTATCGATTGATGGTGCTTTTCGGTTCAACTGTGTCCTTAATGATTTTCTGTTTGCTGCAGCAGCCTCTTACTGATAGAGGGATATTGAGATCTCGAATTACAACAGTGGATTCATTTATTTCTCCTTGCCGCTCTGTCAGTTTTGGGCTCATGTATTTTTATATTGTGTTGTTAGGTACACTCATGTTAAGGTTAGTACGTCTTCTTGGATATACGCCCTCTTTATCGTTATGTTTATCATGACCATCTTTATCTCTGATGATCTTCCTTGCTCTAAAGTCTATTTTGTGTGATATTAATCTAACTACTGTGTATTTCTCCTATGGTTGTATAGTGTCTCTTTCTCCATTCCTTTACTGTTTTATTTTTTGATTTTTATTGCCAAAGGGTGCGTATGCTTGTCAGAGAGCGAGAGAGAAAGCAACCCACACGGGATATGGTCATGCTGCCATCCTGTTTCCCCCGCTTGTCCATCCTTTCAGGATTTGAGGGCACATATGTACATGTGCCTAGCATGTTTTCCAAGCTGCCATGACTGGGTTTTAAACTGCAGATGGCCATGTGCAATCCGGCTCCCTATCACAAGACTTAACCCCCGGGCTACAGGGCTGCCTCATCTTTTAGTTTTAGTGTATCTGTGTCTTTATATTTAAAACAGACTTCTTGTAGACAACCTAGAGTTGAGTTTTGTTCTTTTCTTTTCTTTTCTTTTCTTTTCTTTTTTTGAGAGGTTTTTGCTATAGGGCACGTGTGCTTGCCAGAGAGACAGACAGAAAGTGAGAAATCACCCCCCGGGGGATGGCCACGCCGCAATCCCTTCTCCTCCATTCTCCTCTTGGGATCTTGGACATGCACGCACACACGCCCAGCATGAGTTTAAGCCACAGGGTCCGGGCCTCGAACCACAGCGGACTACATGGGAGTCCAGCAACATAGCTATTACGCCAACTGCTGGTCCCAAGTCTTGTTTTTTATACACTGTAATAGTCGCTATTATAAGGGATGTATTTAGACCATTGACATTTAAGATGATTATTGATATAAGTGAACTAATATCTACCACAATTGTTAATGATTTCTATTTATTGCTCTTGTTCTTTGCTTCTTCAACTATCCTTTTCCTTCTGCTACTGTTCCTGGAAATTCTACGCCATTTAGTAACCCTCAAGTACTAATATCCACAAAGAAAGGAAAATGAGAAGAGATTAAAAAACACGGAATGCCTAATATGTGCCAGGCTCTTCTGAAGCTTTTCATGTGTTTGTTTACTTGAACCCCAAATAATTCTAGAAGGTAAATACTATCATTGTTTTCTGATAAAGAAAATCAATCTCTAAAATGTAAGGGCCAAAATTCATACACATTATAAATAGAAGAGCCAGGATTTCAATCTTTGTTAAGCTGCAAACCATATCCCCTCTCTTTTTCTCCCTTTCTCTTTTATAAGTAATAGTCTTTTTTTTTTTTTTTTTTTTTTTTTAAGAGCAGTTTTAAATTTACAGGAAAATTGAGCTAAACTCCTGTATACTTCTCTCTGACCAGTTCCTCATGTTAGTAACATCTTGCGTTAGTGTGGTACATTTGTTACAACCGATGAACCAATACTAATGCATTGTTATTAACTAAAACCCTAGTTTACAGTGAGTCACCCTTTGCATTGTACATTCTAGGCCTTCATAAATGTATGACGTCATGTCCTCATCATTGTGCTATCATACAAAAACGCTTCACTGCCCCCAAATCCCTCTGTACCCCCTTCCTTTTCCAGCTTCTATGACTTGAATCAACCATTTTATATGATTCCATTTTCTCTCTTAACATATACATTATACTTTGTCTTAGTGGCTACCTTAAAGTTATTGATTTACATTTACAACAAATCCAAGCCAACTTTTAGATAACATTAGAGCACTTCACAAGGAACACACAATTCTTATGGGGCATACCTACTGTCCCTTATAACATTACTGTTACTCAATGCCCCAATCCATGAGTTATAATCACTGGATACATTGCTGCTATTATTCTTTCGAAAAACTGTTATCTGTTAGATCAGTAAGGAATAAGAGAATAGGTTTTGTTTGCTGTCATTTTAACATCTCTTCTAGGTGGGTTTACCAGATATACATTCCCTCAATTTTTATTAGTTGAGAAAGTCCTTATTTCTCTTTCACATTTGAAAGATAATTTTGATGGATAAACAATTCATTCTTTTCTTTTAGTTACCAGAAGGTGCTTGTGCTCACCAGAGAGAGACAGAGAGACAGAGGGAGAGGAGAAAGCGACCTCCGATACAGCAGCCACATCCTAATCTGTTCTCCATTTCTCCATCTGTGTGAGATGTGGGACACGCATGCATACATGCCTGGCAGGTTTTTCAAGTTGCCAGGGCCGGGATTCGAATTGTAGTCAGCCGTGTGGGCTCTGGCTCCCTTCACCACTAGCTATAAGATGGAGTCACTGTGGCTACAGTGATTTTTCGTTTCAACACTTTAAATGTTTTGCCCCTGTAGTGAAACCAGAGTGACTCCATCTTGAAGCTAATCTGCTATTTTGACCAGCCTGAGCTCTGTGCATACCCTAGCATGACTGCACTCCCAAAGCTGGATGCAGCCTAAGCTGCTGCAGTAAACATGTCTACCACCCTCATCCACGGGCAGAGCACGCACTCACTCGCCAAGCAACTCTCTACAATCCATTAGTACCTTCCTGCCTGTTCTCCCCATTCCACCCTCTGCCGGCTGACTACACGAGCATGTGCTTCCCCAGGTGCAGGCTGTGGAGATCCCATCTGGCGGCCACCTGAGACGTCTGTCCATGAGTGCACTTACCGAACTCTGAATTAACAAACTGCACTTCTCAGCCTCATTCTTTGGTCTCTCAGCTCCTCTTGTGATAGACAGTTAACAAGTAATGTCCAGGCAGCCCTGAGAAAATAGCGGAAGGACACATGCCACATCAGTCACAACATGTGAGGAGTTACAGCTAAACCCTCCATGAAGATGCCTTCTTCCCACTCAGCTCCTGGTGCCAGGAAGGCGAGGCAAATCCCGTTTTCCTTCCTTGGCACCTGAGGAACACACACAGGAATGATTGTAAATTTCCCTCTTATCATTCTTCACAAATACAAAAAAGACCCAGCCAGACATTTTGGTTGACACCCTGATTCCCACTGGGACAATAACTAATTGGGCGGGTCATCCTAATCAGGATGCTCCTGTCATCATGGCTCACACTGGGCATGCGCAGTTAGGGCATCAAATCCTTCACATTCTTCACCTGTAAGAGAGATGCCTAGCGCAGGAGAAGGCCCTGGAATTCAAAGAACACAGATAGTATGACAGACCTGCCACTGTTAAATATTCATTATCACCTCTACTAATAAAAATAACCCTAATCCAGTTCCAAATGCAGTAGCGACCTAGCAACCTGCCCGCCCAAAAGTCTTTTGGGTGTACTTCTTTTCTAACATCTTTCTTTCCTATTAATTTCTCTTTTATGCCTACTTTTATTGTGGCTGTAATTTTATTTTGCGCCTAGGAACAGGTCTCTAGTTTTAGGGATCAGGACCTAAAAAACCAAGGATTTTTTATACGACGACAATGAAGCTCAACACTCTCCCGTCCTACAACACTCTGAGCTTTGGAGATTAGTTCACTTGCCTGACCTCACCTCAAAACAGCACCACTCTCTTCTTATTTGCATGGTTGTAAAGACAAGCCTGGTGGGGGCCAGCAGGTGGTGTAGTGGTTAAGGTACTGGACTCCCACATGGGCGACAGTGGTTCAAATCCTAGATCCGGTGCCTCAAAAATCACCCCGGGTGCATGTGCGTGAGTGCCCAGAGTCATGAGAGGAGAATAGAGTAGCAGGGACTGCAGCATGGCCAGGCTCCTGGGGATGATTTCCTTGCCGCTGTGTGAGTAGGGTGGTTTTCCCTCTGGCTTCTTTTAAGATTTTTCTCTTTGCTTTGCTTTTCTGGTGGTCTGAATATGACAATGTATCCAAGTGTAGATTTGAGGGTTATCTATTCTCTGAGCTTCCTTCACCTATGGCTTGGTGTTTGTCATTCATTTGGGGAAATTCTCAATTATTAGCGCTTGTAATATTGTTTCTGTCTCTTTCTCTTTCTTCTACTTCTTGTGTTTCTATTACACATACTTATACCTATGGTAATTGTCCTATAATGGTAGAGTTTTCCGTTATTCACTCTTTTATTCGCTTTGCATTTCTGTTTGGGAGGTTTTTATTGATATGTCTTTAATATCACTGTTTCTTTCCTTGACCGAATCCTGTATTAAGCCCAAAACAAGCATTCTTCCTTTTTATTATGGGGGTTTTGAATTCAAGCCTTACCTTCTGTTTTTTCTTTAAGCTTTCACCTTTCTGTTTCCACCTCTCTGGTCCTGCATGTTGTCTGCTTTTTCCATTAGAACCAGTAGCCTATTAGTCAGAGTTCTTTTAAATTCCCTGTCCGATCATTCCAAGGGTTCTGCGGTATCTGAGTTGGGTTCTGAGTCTATTGTGCACGTTTTGTTGTACCTTGGTGAAAGCTGGGCGTGAAGTGCTGAGTGAAAGGACTGAGGTACGCGGGCCCTTGGTGTGAGGTTTTAGATCTATCTGACTAGGAGTTCAGCTGTGTTTTCCGTGTTTACTAGAGATGTCAGACGCTAAAGTGCCCTCTGGTGTCCTTGTTTCTGTCTACTTTGTGATCTTGGATTTCCCTTAGAGACTTCTTTAATAAGATCTCAGATTTGCAGTTCTTTTAGTTGAAATACCTGTTGTTACGCAGGAGGCCTAACAGTCTGCAGGTGAGGCGTCGCGGGGAGGGGTTGTTCTGTAGCCCTCAGATTCGGTTTCCGTGCTGAGTGAGCACGTGTCCCCGGACTGTGACTTTTCTGAGTCCTTCTCAGTTGGGTTTTACTGTCCCCCTGCACTTAGTGAGAGAGGAAGGGAGAGCCCTTGGAGCTGAGTATTCTCTTTTCCTCAGGTTGATTAGATTCTGGTAACATATTGGGTGGTCAGAAAAGTCAGGACGCATTTTTGCATAGAAAAACATAAAATAGTCATGATTTTTCCGAGGACCCAGTAAAGTCTTCATGGCAGACTTTCCTTAAAGGGCTTCTTTCAAAATGGTTCCATTTCCTGCCCCCTGCTTAAGGCAAGAGGAAACCTTTTTCTGATTTTCACCCTGAGAACCCGGTGAGCTCACAGGATTGAAAGTCGTGAAAGTGGGACGTGACTGGAGGGCCCCCTCTGGACTTTTTAACTCTTAAACTTTTTCATATTATGCCCCCGGCTACTCATCAATTCTAGTGGAATTTTCTACCAGTATTCGTGGTAGGGGCAGGTTTCTGCCCCTGGTAAATGGGAGTCTCCTGCCTCTCTAAGCGCTGAGGCAGCTGTTTGCCCTGTGACTTCATTTCTCTGATCCAAGAAGACTTGGTGAACTTTATTTGTTCAACCTTTCTTTTTGTCGTGCGGGTGGGAGTGATAACTTCCAAATGCCTTATGTGTTGGACCACAGACCAGTCTCTGTCTATATTCTACATCAGACTGCCTTGATTATGCACAGTTCTTGTTTTTTTTTTTTTTTTTTTTTTTTTTTTTGTTCTGATTTTAGGTATTAAATAAAGATTTTGTGAGCTAACCTGATTTTATGAGCATGCTACTTCATCATTTGATCAGAGCTAAACTTATATTTGTAGTGCATTTAGTATTTCCTAGCACTGATCCAAACATTTGACTAGACTGTATTCTTGTCACAACTCTCTGAAGTAGGGATTATTATTATCCATAGTTTACAGCAGAAGTACTTGAAGCACAGAGAGTATGAATAGGTTTTCCAGGTCAGAGAGTGTGTATTGCTGCTACCAAACAAGAAAACACTCTACATCCCAGATCTTCCCTGGAAGATTTTTGGCATGACCAGGTTATTGATAAAGGAAGCATGGCTGACCCTAAGAATACTTAGAAATGATCATTCTTTAGACCCTCCTTCTTGGTTTTCATGGAATTAAAAAAATAATGATAATGTCTCTCTTCTCTAGACTGTAGACTCTGCAAGAACAGGGACTTTGCTTTATTTCGCATGGTGGCTCAAGGGTTTGCATGCTCATTCAGTGTTTGTTGATTTAAACTGTACGTGACTATGTCTGTTTACCAATCATTATACACTTTATAAGAATATGAATAAAGAAATTTAAGTCATTTATTAAGAAAATGTGTGCAAATTTAATAAGCAATCTAAATGAATTTGGAAGCCTGAAAGTGTTACTTAATACTAAATATAACTCAACATATATGCATTAAGAATACATACTATTCTTTCATAAGTATGTTTGTTGTATTTCCTCAAAGACAAAATGACAGATTGGACCAAATCACATGGAGAGACTTGCCCAGAGCTATCTACATTCTATGATTGTAACTTAATCTCTTGGTATGGAAATATCTTGTGTTGTTTTCTGTGACCGTCCACTGCAGGGAGAGATAACGTTTCTCATGAGTAATGTAGTAGAAAGAATAAGATATTCTCACATCATTTTGGGTCTGCTCAGTCTTACACCGTCACAAGTGGTCCACAGATATGGAAGCAGCAATTTGAACATGTCTGAGAATCCTAACATATCCTTTCTAGGGATTTATGACTTAATTGAAGTTTTCTTATTGCTTCTGGGAATGTTCCTTTTGAGCCAGTAGAGGGAGCCCAAAGATTTTTTTTTTTTTTAATTGTATTTCTGACCTTTCAGAATTTGATAGTCACTCTGGGCTCCTCTTCATTCATAAGACCCTGAATTTTCCTAGTTTTGTTTTAGTTTGTTGTAGTTGTTGTTTTTAAGATCAATTAAAATGCAGGAAATGTATCCTCATGTGTCTATCTGGTTAAAGAAAAAAATTGCTTTTAAAGAATTACCTGTTTTGGGAATCAGCAGTTGGCATAATGGCTATGTCGCTGGACTCCCATGTAGTTGACTGCGGTTTGAGTCACAGACTCAGTGGCTTTAACTCACGCCAGATGTGCGTGCGTGCCCAAGATCCTGAGAGGAGAATGGAGGAGAAGGGATTGCCGTGGCCATCCCCCCTCGGGGGTGATTTCGCACTTTCTGTCTCTCTGTCTTTCTGGTGAGCACACACGCTCTATAGCAAAAATCTCTTTCAAAAAAAAAATAAAAAAGGATTACCAATTTTAATTTTTTTAGCAAGATTTTTGCTATAGGGCACATTCACTCACCAAAGAGTCAGAGACAGAGAGATAGGAAGTGAGAAATCACCCTCTCAGGAGAGATGACCACGCCACAATTCCTTCTCCTCCATTCTCCTCTCACGATTTCGGGCACACACACACACACACACACACTCTCGGCATGAGTTTTAAGCCACCTGGTCTGGGACTCAAACTGCAGTCTACGATGTGGGAGTCCAGTGACATAACCATTACACCATCTGCTGGTCCCAGGAATTACCTATTTTAATAATAATATGAAAATATCATATAAGTATCACAGCTATTTAGAGGACAATTTGTTTCCATTTTGACCGTGTGAAGAATAAGAAATTAGGGACCAGAAGTTAGTGTAATGGCTATGTCGCTGGACTCCCATGTATTCGACCATGGTTCAAGTCCCGGACCTGGTGACTTAAATTCACGGTGGGCGCATGTACGTGGGGGGTGATTTCTCACTTTCTGTCTCTCTGTCTCTCTCTGTCTTCCTGGCGAGTGCACATGCCCTGTAGAAAAAACCTCTCAAAAAAAAAAAAAAAAAAAAAAAAAGAGTAAGAAATTAGAGATTCTCAGAAATTAAAAGAAAGAAAAAGTTGTTTTTCTACAGAGGCACAGCATGAACATTGTCTTGTATAACAAACTATGTAACATGCTGTTATTATTTAGTAAAGGTAAACATCTTTACTCTAAGAGGGGAATTCACGTACCATTGGTGGGAATGTAAATTACTACAGACATGATGGAAGACAATAAGGCTGTTCTTCAGAAAACTAAAAACAGAACTCCATAAAATTCAGAAATTCCACCTCTGGGTGTATATTCAAAGGAAAGGAAATCCAGATGTTGAAAAGATGATCTGAACGCCCATGTTTATTGCAGCACTATTTATAAGAGGCAAGATATAGAATCAAAGTGTCCATTAACTGATGAATGCATAAAGAAAATATGGTACGTATGAGGTGACTTCAAAAAGATCATAGAAAATCGAATTAATTTACCAGTGTATTTTGATGCAAAAAATGTTTGAAATCTATGCATGATTTTTCCATAGTACACATTTTCCATGAACTTTTTAAAGACTTCTCATATACATTATGGAATAATTTAGCCATCAAAAAGAATGAAATCCTGTGATTCAAGGCAACATGGACCAAGCCTAGAGAACATTGTTAACTAAAATATCAGGCACAGAAAGAGAAATACTACATGTTTGTATGCATATGTGGAAGTTAAAAAGTTGGCCTCAGAAATGGAGAGGAGTGATTACTAGAGTCTGGAAGAAGAGGGGGAGAGTAGGAAGACATTGGCTAAGAAATGCTGAATTTATATTCGGATAGAATGAGTAAGTTCTAGTGTTGCATAGCGTAGTAGGGTGACTACAGTTAACAATAATTTACTGAATTTTTCAAAATAGCTTTACAAGAGGAATTTGAAGTTTCCTAATACAAAATAATAGTAAATCCTTGAAGTGATGGATATTGCTCAATTCCCTGATTTGATCATTATGCGTTGTAATTATACACTGCACAATTATTATGTGTCAAGTAAAAACTCATAATAATAAAAAAAGAAGTTACGTTTGGCCAACAGATGCTATAGTGGTTACGGTGCTGAACTTATACATCGCTGACAGTGGTTTGAGTCTTGGACCTGGTCATTTGCTTTCTCATTTTCCCTCTCTCTCTCTCTGTCTTTCTCTGGTGAGTGCACGTGCCCTGTACCAAATTAAAAAATAATAATGTTAGGGGACCAGCAGTTGGCATAATGGCTATGTCTCTGGACTCCCATGTAGTCGACCGCAGTTCCAGTCCCCGACCCAGTGGCTTAAACTCACGCCAGGCACCTGTGCATGCGTGCCCAAGATCCCGAGAGCAGAATGGAGAAGGGATTGCAGCATGACCATCCCCCTGGGGGGTGATTTCTCTCTTTCTATCTCTCTGTCTTTCTGGCGAGTACACGCACCCTATAGCAAAAATCTCTAAAAAAAATAATAAATAAATAAAACTAAATAATTCTTTAGAAAAAGAATAGAATATAGTTTTTAAAAATCCTTACTCTATAGAAGTAAATTTTTCCTAGAATACACATCTATATTTCTTTTTAAATTAAATTTTAGGTTCACAAACTTTTTTGATGCATTGAAATTTTTTTTGTAATTTTGTTATAATTATTTTATAATTTTCACTATTCTTTAATGTTTAACTTATTTAAAATTGTGTTTCAAATTTTCCAATCTGATGAGGATTTAATTTATCTTTTTAAAAATTGATTTCTAATGTCGTTGCATTGATATACAAGAAGGTGGACTTTATCGTTGTTGGTTCTTTGATATATATTGATACTTGTGTTTTCCCCCTTTTTTTTTGGAGAAGTTTTTGCTGTAGGGCACGTATGCTCACCCAGAAAGACAGAGAGAGGCAGAGAGACAGAAAGTGAGAAATCACCCCCCAGGGGGGATGGCCATGCCACAATCCCTTCTCCTCCATTCTCCTCTCGGGGTCTTGGGCACGCACGCGCACGCACGCACACGCGCCTGGCATGAGTTTAAGCACTGGGCCTGGGACTCAAACTGTAGTCGACTACATGGGAGTCCAGCAACATAGCCATTGTGCCAACTGCTGGTACTGAGACTTGTGTTTTTCTAAGGGTTCGATTTGTGAACACAGAAAGATGTGTGTGTGTGTGTGAACTGAGACTGTTTTGTTGCTTTGATATTTCTACCAAAGTCTCATACCTTGTCAGTATTCATCTTTGCTGGGCATGCTAAGAGAATCTGTAACTGGTTTTACAATTCTTAGTTCATCACTCACTTCAGGTCTGTACAGCCCACAAGAGGAACTTGGTTATGAGATGAAGAAGAGTTCAGAAAAGAAGATTTTTGTTTTGTTTTGTTTTTTTAAAGAAAACGTTGGCTATGCCGTGGTGTTTTTCCTCTCCACCCAGCTGTGTTGCTAACGGTACCCTTGCTTAAACAAAACAAAGAACACGTTTAAAAAGGACTCATGAGTGAGCTAGTCAAGGTGTTGCCTAGAATTTGGGGACCCAGTAATTGGAACCTCACTCATGAGTAAATACTTTCCAGGTGAGGGCCTGGCTGATTTTCCCTATGTGTTGGGGTGAGAGGATGTCTAGTTATGTATGTTCGGGAACAGACACTGCCAGGAGCACAACTTAGGAAGGACAAGGTGACCATGACAGAGCGTCAACTGCTAGAAGCTAGTAGTTGGGCTGGGGATTTGTAAGCTGTGTTTGTAAATCATAATAAGAGATCTCAAAAAACTTGACAGAGTTTCTTTTAGAAGCATCAGAATTTGAGTGTGGAATACAAAGTCAGGTTTCATATCAGATTGTAACCCTCTGAACATTAAGTCTACTCTTCTCCTTTTAATCCATTTGTGAAACCCTTCATGTCTCCCCATTGGTCAAATACACATCGGAAGTGGAGAAAGGGGTGTACCAAGGAAGAGGAAAAGAGCCCACCAAGTGCTCCTTCCTCATTGTTTGCCTTTGAACCCGTATTAGCTGAGCAGGGAAGGAGAATCATCTGAAGTTGGGTGGGTGTGTAGAGTTGTTTATATTGAGTTATTGAATTTGACTCAGTTTTTATGACCTGAAAGTGACTAGAAAAGCTGTAAAACCTGTCGGGGTTTAATTCAGGAGCAAAGTTCTAGAAGATGAAAGATTAGTTTGTTTTTCATTGCAGTTTACAACAGCCAACTAGATAGTTTGATACTATATATATATATATTTATATATATATAAAAATATATATATATAAAATATATATTTATATATATAAATATAAAATATATATAAATATATATAAATATAAAATATATATTGTATATATAAATATATATTTATTATTATATATATATATGTATTTATTTTATATATATATATAAAATATATATATATGTGTGTGTGTATGTATATATATATATATATACACACACATGTACATACACAATTACATCTGGATATTTACCTATATCTGTACTTATGTCGTTGGCCCAAAATCAATAATTGCATTTTTTAATGCTATACTTTTCTCAACTTTTGACATTTTCCAATTTTCCTTAAAATTCCTTCCATTCTTCTTTATATAGTTTGAGGCTACATTGTTAAACTCACATGGATTTAAATTGATGGATTTCAAGTAAATAACTTATTTTAGCTAAATGTTAAGAACTCAATTGTCCCAAATAAATCTTTGGCCTTACCATTTATGTTGTTTGACAGGAATAGAATGACAGCAATTTCTTTTCATTAGTGTTTACTTGGTTTATCTTTTTCCATCTTTGAAATTTCTCCTTCCACATTATTATGCTGTAAGTATGTCTTCAAAGAGCACAGAGCCTGATTTCAATACTTCATATAAGATGAAACTCTTCGTCTTATATGTGGAAAGTTTGATTTCTATGAAATGTTTTATTATTTCTATGGTTTCTCTCTACTCTTTTTTTTCTCCCTTCTTGCTTTTAATTGGATTAATGATACTTTCTCTATTTCCTTTTTCCCTTCACTAACTTCCCCAAACCTATTACTGGGTACCAATTACTGGGTCCCTAAATTCCCCATTTTGATGGAGTTTGGAGAGTGAGTGGTTAGAAATGCATATGTTCAAAATCTGGTGTGTTGATTAAAAAAATCGTAGGTTACTGGTGTAACATGCCTACTTGACTTAGAAAGGAATTCATTCAAATATAATTTATCCTCTCTCTGAACAGTACAAAGTTCATATAATTTTTATTTTAGATTTTTTGCCATAGGGCATGTATGCTCACTGGAGAGAGACAGAGAGAGAGAGACGGGGGGAGGGGGAAGTGAGCAATCTCCCCCTAGGAGGAATGGCCACACTGCAATCCCTTCTCCTCCATTCTTCTCTCTGGATTTTGGGCATGCACACCCACATGCCTGGTGTGATTTTCAAGCCTCCAGGTCCTGAACTCAAATCGTGGGTGGCCATGTAGGAATCCAGTGCTTTAACCACCACACCACCTGGTGGCCCCATATAATGTTTATTAAAGTTTATTTATTTCTTCTGAGAGAGAGAAAGAGTGACTTTTCTACCTGGAATATTCTTCTGCATCTTTTTTTTTTTTTTCCCTAGAGGTCTTTCGCCTTAACATGTGTGTGCTCACCGTAGAGAGAGTGAGACAGAGACAGTGAGAATGAAAATGAGAATCATCCTCTTGAAGGGGCTGGCTACACTGTAATCCCTTCTCCATTCCCTATCGAGATCTTGGGCATGTACGTACATGCACCCGGTATGAGTTTCAAGTCACCAGATCCAGGATTCAAACTGTGGTTGGCCATGTGGGACTCCAGTGATGTAACCACTACACCATCTGCTGGCCCCTCTTCTTCATCTTTTTATAAGTCCATTTTCTAGTCATTCTTTTTTTTTTTTTTTTTTTTGGAGAGGTTTTTCGCTATAGGGCGCGTGCGCTCGCCAGACAGACAGAGAGAGACATAGAGACAGAAAGCGAGAAATCACCCCCCAGGGAGGATGGTCATGCCGCAATCCCTTCTCCTCCATTCTCCTCTCGGGATCTTGGGCACGCACGCACACGCGCCCGGCGTGAGTTGTAAGCCACCGGGTCCGAGACGCGAACCGCGGTCGACTACGTGGGAGTCCAGCGACATAGCCATTACGCTAACTGCTGGTTCCCGACATTCTTTAATACCCATCTTGGGAGCTGTTATTCTGGGTCTTGTTTCCCAC
The DNA here is from genome assembly GCA_026018925.1 of Tupaia tana. Lineage (NCBI taxonomy): Eukaryota > Metazoa > Chordata > Mammalia > Scandentia > Tupaiidae > Tupaia > Tupaia tana. The sequence goes on along the minus strand of JAKSZU010000014.1, from coordinate 13,527,508 downwards.
GAGCTCCCTCAGCCAGAAAGAGTCATTCTCTTTTTTTGAATGATGATATATTATTTGATACCTACCTCATAGTGTAGCATGGTTCGCTTTCACAATGGATCTTGGACAACCTAGAATCTTAAAGAAAAGGACACACATCCACAGCGAAGCACCTAGCACAGTATTATTTATGAACACACAGTAGAGTGTGTTTAGTGGTAAAGTAGTGGGGAATTGACTGCATTAAGTGTAACTCGGTGGTTTATTTTACCCATGTAAAAGTGGGTGAAGTCTCCCAAATGAAGCAGTAATTCGACATCAGTCAGTTTTACTGAGGAACAAGAGTTATAATCTAAGAACCTGTTCTATCATGTATTAAACTGAATTCTTAAATGCAAATGAGATTAAAATAGCTTTACACAGTTTAGGTTACAATATTTGTACTGTCATTATAAATACATGCTCCTAGTAGGTAGTTGAAATAAAGATACAATAATATTACAATAATTTGGTTATCAACACCAACTAAACTCTATTTGTTATGGAATAAAAAAAGATATAGTTTCACATTGAAATAGCAGTTTTTGAACTTTATGATCAATGACTGGAGTAAAGTATAAAATAATGAAAAATTACAAGTTATATTTGTTATTTCTATAACTTTTATTGAAGTTAAAAAAAATCTCTTTGAAAATGTAGTACATAATGTTGATTTAATTCTGATCTTCCTGTGGAAGATTTATAAATCCCTATTTTATTTCCCATTTTCCTTTGGTTTCTGTTGTGAACCAGCTGTTAAATAATAGTAAAACCTTATAAAAATTACCTGCTATAAATATTTTTTACTTTTACTAACTAGAAACATAAAGAGCTCACCAGAGAACCCATCTAATAGATTTTTTCCTACTCATTTTGACTATATTAATTTAAGAGCTTATTTTTCTTAGTACCGATAAAGATAAACTCTAAATACAGAAAATAAACTCATTTTCAAATATTCTTGGTATTATTAAATGATAGATGCAAGATTTTAAAAAAGAGTAATGAGAAATTCAGAGGCACAAGATGTAATTGAACATCTTTTTGGGACAGTGCAGGATTGCGATGATGTTGGAGTTGAAGGACATTTTAGAATTAAAGGCATCATGACTCCACATGAGATTTCTGAAACTTTTGAGGGAAATCTGTCACATGGAGGCCTGTGGACACAGTACTCCCCTCCCCATAATAAGCTATTATGTTTTATACATTTAAACATTCCTTTTTTTTTTTTTTTGTCAGAAGCATGGGATTCTCAACTCCAGCAGACAATATACAGAAACCCAAAGAGCAATGTGTTTCTAAAGGATTATATTGCTGCTGCTGTTTCCCAGACTGTTTATTTATTGTGAGAAACTTAACTCCTTCAGGCTTTTCAGTAATTCACCCCCTTTGTCCATGTCAAGAAGAAGTGGTCTCTTGTTTCTAACAATGGCCTATTTGATGATCAAACCATCAAAGCCATTGGAAGAACACAAAGAAGGAGGCACTTCACACTGTGCAAATGGCCTTCAGCCTAGCTGCCATGGCCCCGGCACCATTGTGTCACGTGAGTGGCAGAGCCAGAGTCACAGACCAGACAGAGCCATTGGGCCAGACTATTGCCTTGGATGGGCAAATTCACTGAAAACACAAACACCATAATGTGGGGCATATTTCATTTTAATTATTGGTAACAGCAACCATTAACATGATTCTCAAGCCTTCCTGAAGGGCGACTAGAAACAAAAGGAGAGAATGGGGAAAAAATAATCAGAGAAAACTATATGAAAGAACGATTCTTTCCTACAGTGAAAGTTGTTATGTTCTATCTAGAGACAATTCCTCTTGGGTTTTTTGCTTGCATTAATTTGCTTTGTTGGTGAGAATCAGGCCGTTTTAGGCACAATCGAATACCATGTTTCAAATTGGTAAAAAAAATAGTTTCTTTTTTCCAAAAACGTTGGAAAAATTCTCCCACTTTAATGAGAAAATAGCTATTAGTTAGACACATTCTCAGCATTCCATCTCCACAAGTCTATTTTATCATTTCTCAGACTTCTTTGTAACTTCGATGAACTATTTGTATTTTCCATTACCATATAAGCTCCTCATAGACACTTATGGGAGGACTTCGAAAAGCTTATAGAAAAGTTTAAATAAAGTGTAAATTTATCTTGGTGCAAAAAAAAAAAAATGAAATCTGTGCATTTTTTTATAATGTTCATGTTCCATGTACTTTTAAAGACTTCTTGGATGGTATCTCTCTCATTCAATGTTTTGTACTCTTGAAAAAAAATTACAAATTTAATATTTGGACATTATTAGTAAAGAAGTATATACAATGAAAAACAACTTTTCTTTTCACTTCAGAATGACTGTCTTCACACCAAAAGCAACCTCTATTGGTTTACATGAGTGTGTGTGTTCTAGAAACCTTTTGTGTGTGTGTACAAATGCTTGCGAGATGGTAGTATATTACAAAACCTCTTCTGATCATTGTTTATTTTCCTTTAACATTATTTTTTGCAACTATTTTTTAACATGAGCTTATAATCTGCATCTTCATTCTGAATAATGGCATGACATTCCTTTTTATGGATATAACATATTTAACTCTTATGAACAGAAAGATGATGATTTCTGGCTACTTTTTTTTTTTTTTCAAACGAGAGCTCAATATCTTTGTATACATATCTGAGTATAATTGTATGTTAAATATGTGACATAGAATTTCTTTTTTTTTTTTTTTTTTTTTTTTTGGAGAGGTTTTTGCTATAGGGCGCGTGCGCTCGCCAGACAGACAGAGAGAGACAGAGAGATAGAAAGCAGGAAATCACCCCCCAGGGGGGATGGCCACGCCGCAATCCCTTCTCCTCCATTCTCCTCTCGGGATCTTGGGCACGCACGCACACGCGCCCGGCGTGAGTTTAAGCCGCCGGGTCCGGGACTCGAACCGCGGTCGACTACGTGGGAGTCCAGCGACATAGCCATTACGCTAACTGCTGGTCCCTGTGACATAGAATTTCTATATTAAGAGCAATATGACCTTTAAATTTGGGAAGATATTTCTGAATCACCCTTTAAGGGGAGCTCACTACATTTTATTTCCATCAACAATATATGACATTCTCTTCTTCCCACAGGCTTAATAATACTGTAGACTACCAAGTGTGATGAGCTCTTCCAATCTGATAAATGAACATGGCATCTTACCTAAATTTGTGCAGTTTTAAAAATGATACATGAGGGCCAGCAGGTAGTGTGGTGGTTAAGGTGCTGGACTCGCACATGGTCAACTGTTGATTGAGTCCCAGATCTCTGGTGCCCCAAATTCACACCAGGCATGTGTGTGTGCCCAAAGTCTCAGGAGAAGAATGGAGGAGAAGGGATTGCATGGCCATAACCCCGGGGGAGGTGGGGTGATTTCTCCCTTTCCCTCTCTCCTGTCTCTCTCTCTCTGGCTAACACATGTGCCCTATGGCAAAAAAAAAAAAAAAAAAAAAAGTGAGCAGTAGAATTCAAGATGTATTCCCTATTTCCAGAATAAGAAGGTCAGTGTGTTTTCTTACTACATTCTTCAAGTCCTTTCTATTCTTATCTATTGGGTTGTTGGAAAAGCCATGATGTATTTTTCAGTTTTCTAAAGGCCTTTTATTTATATAAAGAACAAAGATCAATCAATGATATATTGCTTTGTTTGTTCAATAACCTTTTACCATCTTTCAGTGAGTTTCATAAACCCTTGTTTCTAGAAGGACCTGTCTTTATCAGTGAAAAACTTAACAAGGTGTTGATTTATAGCCTTATCTGGATTGAATGTTATACTATACAAGGAGTTTTGAAGAGAGCGAAACAAGTGGAAGTCTGAGGGTTCAAGGTCAGGCAAGGACGGTGGGCGTGACACATCCTGTCCAAGCTCCAATAACTTTTGATGGGTGATCAGACTTGTGTGTGGTCTTGCATTGTCATGATAAAACACAACTCCTTCAGGATCAAGGAGCTCTGGATGGTTCTGCACGATGGATCCATTCAAACTGTCCAATTGCCGATAGCACACATTCAAATTGATTGATTTCTTGGTAGGACCTTGAAAAACACAACATCTTTAAAATCTCACCACCCTAAGAGCATAATCTTCCTCTGATGAATGCCTGTGTTCGATGTTGTTTGAGGCAAATCATCATGAGGGGACCAAGACCATTCGTGCACCCCATTGTGGTAAACAATCCACTTCTCATCACCAGTTACTAGTCGCTGCAAAAAAAGGATCATTTTCCTCACATTTAATGAGATGTTTATACACTCCATCAAATGAACTTCCTTTTTGAAGATAATTATTTATTCAATTTTATTTATTAATATGTATTTTTAAATTTGTTATAGGGCACATGCACTCACCGGAGAGAGACAGAGAGAGAAACAGAGGGAATGTGAGAAAGCAAGCCACCAGGTCAAGAGCTTGAACTGCAGTTGGCCATGCGGGAGTCCAGTGCCCTAACTACCATGCCACCTGCTGGTCCCTCAAATGAATTTCTTCAAGTTCTTGAGGAACCAAAATATCAAGCTTGCTTACATATCCCAGCTTCTTTAGGTGGTCATGAGTGCTTGAATGATGAATATTCTGTTTCTGCAATGGCCTGTGTGCGAGTAATGTGGGTTTGACTCCATCAATGCCTTTATTTTGTCATCAACTTTTCACAAGCTTGACCCGTGTTTTTCCCTTTGTGCAAGCAAAACAGTAAAATATGGTGAAAATGTACAGTTGGGTCTTCCATCTCCAACCTGTAAAGTCTCCAAAACTCAACCAAATGGCTCAATTTTTTGTTTAAATGAAGCCAGAACTGTTGGCTGTCAAACGACACAGCAATAGCATAGATGAGAATGACTCTAGTACTTCTGAAAATGGACTAGCGCCATCTGTTGCAAAAATGTATCATGACTTTTCCGACAACCCAGTACTGGGTCTGTCTTGGACTAACTCTAAGCACTGATGTTCCCTACCACTACGGGGCTTCTCTCCTTTCGTACTGGGTTTCTTATTTTAATTAATGAATTCTGATGGCATATTTATTTTGATATATAGTTTATTGAAGTACTATTGACATTGTGAAAACTTTTCAGTATCCAAATTTTGTCATTTGTGTCAACCTTGACTAAACCAAGCTGGGAAGACCATGGGGTGGTGTATTTTCATGCCAGTATGCCTGATAATAACTGTGATTTCATGAATTCTGCTAAACCCACAACATTGAACAAAGACCACTGCGACCTGACACAAGGACTATTTCTGCAAGACACACACGCAGAGATTGCCCAGCCTCGAACGGATGCCACCCTTATTACCGATTCTGGTACCCAAGGGTAATTGTACCAAAATCATTCCAAACCCATCTTCCCCAGCCTCCCACTTGTGGTTTTGTCTTTAAAACCTGCCACATATGCCATTTCGTTTCACACCTACTTTTAAGGCTTTAGATTTTAATATTTTGCTGTAAGGATGTACTTGGTTTTCTTTTGTGTGCTTATGCTTTCCTCCTAATAATTAGAAAATCTACTATTTTCCATATACTGTAACCTTTATAACTTGATGTCATTTATTTAAATACGTCTTTCTTTCTCTTTCTTTTTTTTTTTTTTTTTTTGGAGAGGTTTTTGCTATAGGGCGCATGCGCTAGCCAGCCAGACAGAGAGAGACAGAGAGACAGAAAGCGAGAAATCACCCCCCAGGGGGATGGCCACGCCGCAATCCCTTCTCCTCCATTCTCCTCTCGGGATCTTGGGCATGCACGCAAATGTGCCCAGTGTGAGTTTTAAGCCACCGGGTCCAGGACGCGAACCGCAGTCGACTACGTGGGAGTCCAGTGACATAGCCATTACGCTAACTGCTGGTCCCTCTCTTTTTTTTTTTTTATTCAGAGAGATTTTTGCTATAGGCTGCATGCACTCACCAGAAAGACAGAGAGAAACAGAGAAACAAAAAGTGAGAAATCGCCCCCCACCCCAAGGGTATAGCCATGCCACAATCCCTTCTCCTTCACTCTCCTCTAAGGATTTGGGACACGTATGCACACATGCCCAGCGTGAGTTTTAAGCCACCAGGTCTGGGACTAGAACTGTGGTTAACTATGTGGGAGTCCAGCGACATAACCATTATGCCATCTGCTGCTCCTTAAATGCTTATTTCTTGACTTAAAATCTCTAGGCAGCCCAGCAATATCCCTCTATAAAAGTGAGAAATTTATATACATAAATTTCTTTCTTCATCAGTGCTTAGAGTTAGTACAAGACAGACCAAATACTGGGCATAGACAGAGGATCTGCCACTCAGATGGGATATTCTCTCAAATTCACTGTTGGATTTTTACTAGCTATAAAAGAATACTTTAGAAAGTTTCTGGGAGAATAGAACTAAAATATGAGTTTATTTGTTCCAAAAACATTTTGAAGTTTATGTGTAGCTTTTCATAATATCATTTCCATGAACTTTTTTGAAGACCCCCTCATATTATTTTTAATTATATTCAGTTGTATCTTTTAAAAATAATTATTTATTTAATTTTGCTTATTATTATTATTTTAAATTTTGCTGTAAGGCATGTGCACACACCAAAGAGAGACAGAGAGAGAGAGGGACAGTGAGAAAGCAAGCCACCAGATCCAGGACTCAAACCATAGACAGACATGTGGGAGTCCAGCACCTTTACCACCATGCCACCTACTGTCCCCTCCAGTGATAGCTTTAATTAACATAATATTTCTTTCTTGAGTTATGACCTCAAGGCAATATTTTTAATACCCTCCTGCTGTGAAAGATGTGTCAACTGGCATGGTTGTTTGTTATGTCTTTTCTTACCTTTGATTTCTCTTAGATTGTAGTTTCTCTTAGTCATGTTGCTACTTCTATTCTGTTATGGCTTACAGCATTTATATTTTACTCAAAACCTTCAAGGGCAACTTCTACTTAGCCTTTATTTTATTGTGAAGTAACTTTAATACTAGGCAACTCTTCTTGTTCCCGTTCGTATTGGGTAGTTAAGTTTATTCTTAAGTACATTTTTTTCAAAGTGCTTAGGTATCACAAAATACCTTATTATCTTTCTGAATTGCTGCATATTTGAACAATGTTTTTGGTGCGCACATGAGGAAGTGACCTAGACTATCATCTTCGGAGCTGGATGATGACCTGCTTCTTATAGAAATAGCTTTTCTGAAAGCAGCCACCTCACCTACCCTTCAATAGTGTCAAGGGGATTGAAGATTCTCTGGCCGCTCCCACATGCATTCAAATCCATTGTACGTTTTTCAACAAAAGGTTGCGAGTAGATGTCTTGGGAAATTCAGCCCAGCTCTGGAAAACTGAGTTTTGAACTCATGGGCTGACGTGACAAATGCACCTTCTCTTAGCTTCCGCCGTGAACCACATCCAGTGTTCACTGCTCTCGGCATAGACAGGATCTGGGCTATGGCTGTTGTCTGAGGTCATCAAAGAGAAGAGAGTTAAAGGGAACAGATATTCCACCATGCCACATTTCAACTAAAATCTATTCATTCTTCTTCTCTTGGTGTCTAGCACAATGCCTGGCACGAAGTTAATTCTAAGTCAATGTTAACTAATGACAAAGGGGTTCTTTATAGAGATTCTGAAATACATTGGTAGTTTAATGTGTACTTGGCAAATAAGTAATTTCTACCCTTGCTATTATTACAGTAAATGCCAATTATCTTGTATCTATGACTCACAATGTCATTTCTGAAATAACATATTTTTCTTGTATTTTTAAGGTTAGAGTCAAAATGTGTGATAAATTTGATGAATTTCATACAGGAAAGAACTTCTCCTTGATTAAGGAAGGAAGTAGTAAATGTAAGAAAATAATTTCTTCAATGTAAATTATCTTTCACACTTGATCTTGGTCTTCAACTAACATCATAGTTTATGATAGCACATTGTTTAAAATATTCCCTTAGAAAATTGCAATAGCACAGTGCAGAATTCGTTCAAAGTATGTTTCGTTTGCATGTTTTGAAACTTAAGCACAAAAGTTTCCCACATCTGTCTCCCACTCTGCAAGCTACACACATATTTCTCTCTACTCCTTTCCTTAATGCGTTCAGTCCTTTAACCACGTGGTCTTGACAAACGTAGGTTAGCGAAAGGACCTTTTGAACTGAAGAGTCCTTTCCAAGTCTGGCCCTATCAGTCTTTTGTAGTAGATTCTTGCCTTATATTTAACTATTGATCAATGAGAGAAATCAAAGGTAAGGAAAATGGTCTTCTAAGTCCCCTTCTCAAATGTTTACCTTTCCACCTGATCAAAGGTCTACATCTCAATGAGTACTATAAACAAATATGTACTCATTCCAGCTTTTCTGCCCTAGACCTCTTATCATTTTTATAATTATTATTATTCTACTTTCTGCTAGTTAACACCCCCTACAGACACATATTCCATTAATTTCTTATGCTCCCCACTCCCAGAGATTTTGCAGATTTTGCTTTAGGTATTTGTCTCTTTAGTAAGGGAATCTTTCCTCTTTCTGAGAAGGCAGAGAGAGCAGGGGGCAAGAGAGGGACAGAGGGAGAGAAAGAGAAAAAAGAAAGGAACAGACATTGGCACTTTTCATAGGATGCAGTGGCCTATAGATTGATGTCTATTACTAGATGTGGAATTTTCTCTGCTCGATCTTTTATCTCTGAAAACTTCAAACAAGAAAACTAAACGTGGTCTAGAGTGAGAACCTACTAAACGTGGTCTAGAGTGAGAACCTACTAAACATGCTGAGCTTTTGTTTTGCATCTTAGTTTATTGAGAGCGAGAGCGCATGCGCGCACTGTACAGGCCCTTCACACCGGAAACCCCGCTGCCCCGCAGGCTGTGTGGATCACCGACATGCCTGGCCCGGCACGCCGAGGCACACACAGGGTTTGCGTCCCCGCACAGTCTCCGGCATGAATAGCAACGCCCCCACTTCCTGCGCTCACGTGCCTGGGCCTGTTTTGTTTCTGTTTTTTGTTTTGTTTTTTTTTTTTTCCCCCTTGGCGGGGAGGTTAAAATAGTCATGGATAGATGGGCAGTGTATCTTCCAGAGGGAAATTTGGAAACAAGAAGAATCAGATGCTTTTAGCTTTTACGTGTTTTTGAGCCAGAAATTCCGCTTAAATTTTTTTTCCTGGGACCAGCAGGTGGTGTAGTTAAGACACTGGACTCCCACGTGGTCAGCTGTGGTTCCTAGTCGTGGATCCAGCAACATGAAACTGAGTGTGTGCATGTGTGCCCAAAATCCCAAGAGGAGAATGGAGAAGGCATTGCGGCTGTGGCCATCCCCCCTGGCGGCTCATTTCTCGCTTTCTGTCCCTCTGTCTCTGTCTCTCTGGCAAGTGCACACGCCCTACAGCAACAATCTCTCAAAAAAATTGTTTGCTCCTAAAAGCTAAAGGGATATGTGCTATGGTACTGTAGCTTTAATACTGAAAAATTAGAAATTCCATAAGTATCAAAGGCGATGCAATTAAATAGTGATAAATTGTATGGTGAATAAATAGAACAGATTAATAAAAACTATTACAAATATACTACAGAAGAATATTGAGTAATAGCTACTGATAAATGTTTAATGAAAAAAGATTTCAAAACAGCACATACAGTATAATCATATGTGTCGTGTATTTAAGGAGAACAAAATATTACATTAGTGACCGTCTCTGGATATTTTATTTTTCTGAATTAAAACAATTCAGAATGAACATGTATTGAGTTTGTACATAAAAATAAAGTAACTATGGGACCAGCAGGTGGCATGGTAGTTAAGGTGCTGGACTCCCACATGACTGACTACGGTTCAAGTCTAGGACCTGGAGGCTTGCTTTCTCACTTCCCCTCTCTGTCTCTGTCTCTCCCTGGTAAACATACTGCCCTATAGTTATTATTATTATACTATTATTATAAATACTATTATTATAAAATAATAATAGTAAATAAATAAATACAATTAAATAACTAAAAATAAAATAACTATGAAGTAGTCATACAAAAAATAACAAGTAAGATAAAGGTGGGGTTTATAACATATCTTCAGCACAGGTAGATGGTTTTCTCTTCTTCTTCTTCTTTTTATTTTTATCAGTTTATCACTCCCAACAGATACCTACCAGTCTGACAACAATTGGTTTGAGAGTCTTTGTTGTCAGTGTTCACAGTTCCTGGACGTAGATCCTCGGTCACTATGTTAGGGAAATAGAGAACCAGTTTCACGTAAGCTCTTGGGCGCTGTTACCTCGCTCTTGATGGTCTCAGGTTCCGTTTTCATTCTAGACTCTGCAACTGCCTTTTTGCGAGTTGAATTAAACTCTTTTCAAGTCTGTAAAGTATCTGTGAGATCCTTTTAAGGAAATGCCATTCAGGCCTACTGGGTTACTTCCCTTATGCCGAGAACAGTTTATTAGATCCGAGATGAACGCTAACTTTTAGATTGTCAATGGCAATAAGGCAGCTGCATTCAAACTCTAACCCTTGCTTCTAAAAAGAAAGTGTCGGAATCTTTCAAGTGGATTGCCTTTTACTAAAAATCTGCAAATGTCACAAGGCCAGGCACCCACGAAAGGCTTTGTATTCAAGCATTTTAAAAAGAATGCATTCCGGTTCAAACACACACACCTGTGGCTACACCAGAATTGAATTGCTCTCCCAGTATGAGGAGGATAAGGCTCAAACCAAACTGCCTCTTACTGCCGTCAGTCTTCTCTGACCTGGACGTCCTCACACGTCCACCAGGTCTCCGCTGGGTCAGAGAGCACGTGCCAGATGGTCCTGAGAAACCGTCACGAATGGGGTCCTTACTCTGTGCTGTTTCTCCCGGGTGGAATGTACGCCCATGGCAGGAGCTCAGTTTGTCATTGCAACCTTGGAGGACGCCCACTTCCTCGAGCGTTTGCACTGAGGTAGGATTCGTGTTTTGCATAGTCCTTTAGGTTTCAGAATGAAGCCTCCATTAGAAGAATTTACCCTGCGGTGGAAACTGCCAAGGTGCCATAAGCTTGCACTTTCTGCGTTTCATGTTGACGGTCTCCAGAAACTTTATGATGCTAAGAAAAAAGAGCACAGCCAGGGGCACTGGGTCTGAATGGACATGAGGCTGTGCTATACGCCAATGTAAGCTCTCAACTGTAGACTAGCGAAAGAAGCCTAACCCTGGGTCACTGATGGGCTAAGGACTGTGGAAAAATTAGTTTCAAAAATGGTGAATGGGACCAGCAGATGGCGTAATGGTTATGTCGCTGGACTCCCATGTGGTCAACTGCGATTTGGGTCCCTGATCCAGAGACTTGAAACTCACCAGGCACATGTGCGTGCGTGCCTAAGATCCCAGAATAGAATGGAGGAGGAGGGATTGTGGCCTGGCCATCCCTCCTGGGGGATGATTTCTCACTTTCTGTCTCTGTCTCTCTCTGTCTCTCCAGTGAGCGCATGTGCCCTATAACAAAAATCTCTCTCTCTAAAAAAAAATGATGAATATACTCCATTTTTAATTTAAGCCATGGAAATACACTAAAACCACACACACACACACACCCATCAGAACAGATCACATATAATGCTGAATCTGTGCAACCCTTCTTTGATAGCAAACAGAGATGGGAACCAGCAGTTAGCGTAATGGCTATGTCGCTGGACTCCCACGTAGTCGACCGCGGTTCGCGTCTCGGACCCGGTGGCTTACAACTCACGCCGGGCGCGTGTGCGTGCGTGCCCAAGATCCCGAGAGGAGAATGGAGGAGAAGGGATTGCGGCGTGACCATCCCCCCTGGGGGGTGATTTCTCGCTTTCTGTCTCTATGTCTCTCTCTGTCTGTCTGGCGAGCGCACGCGCCCTATAGCGAAAAACCTCTCCAAAAAAAAAAAAAAAAAAAACAAAAAAAAAAACAAAAAAAAAACAGAGATGATGGCAATTATTGAAAAGTAATGAGACCATTGAACAAGGTATCTGAAAATAATAATTGGAAGAAGCAGTGCAGTCCGTGCATGGTGGGATGAAAGGGAAGTGGAAGAGGAGTTCAAAATAGAGTGATATGATCCTCTGTAGTCCGCAATGTGAGAGTCCAGGGATTTCACCACCACACCATCTGCTGGCTCTAGGTGACTCTAGTTTTAAAAATGTGAATAATTCAGGGGACCAGTCTCATGGCCTAGTGCTTTAGGCAACTGGATCCCATATGGCATGTTGAAGTTCAAATCCTGGTCCTGGTGGCTTGAAATGCATGCTATGTGTGCCCTGAATCCCAGCAAGGTGAAGAGATGGAGGAGAAGGGATTGTGGTGCAATTGGGAGATGTTTTCTCCCTTTCTCTCTCTCTTTGTCTCTCTTTGGTGAACCACATGTCCTCTGGCAATGAAAAAAAAGTGAATAATTTAAGTGTAAACATCCAAGCAAATATTTTCCTTAAAGTCATCACCTTGGGTGGTGATGCTACTGGAAGAGATCCTGTCGGGGCTTAAATCGTTCTGCCTTTACAACTCGTCACAGCTACAAGGGGACATTTGTCTTCAGCAATGTAATAGTCACATGAGAATGTTCAATAGAGTATGTATCATCTTTAAGCTTTTTAAAATGGTATTGTGTCTTTTTAAATATTCATACTTAATACTGACTTTTGCCTTAAAATTGTCTAGAATATTTAATTAAATACATAAGGTTCTTTAATTTGTCCAATCAAAAACTTTGATGTATACCTGTTTTAGATGTACCAGGTTCTGAGCTCACAGAAGAATCAGGTACCCACTAAGGGAAGAGCCCTCTTTTAATAACCCAAGGGCATTTTTGAGCAATTAACACAGTGACCTAGGTTGTCATTCGAGGTTTATGAGTATTTATTTGGAAAGCATCTTATACTTTTCTCTATGAGGAAAAAGAGAAATACTTGGGGCCTCTGAATCCTTTCTTCTTTCTTTTTTTTTTTTTTCTTCTTTTCTCTACTTTTTAAATCATGCCCTGTTTCTGAAGAGTGACATTTTAGCTTCGCCTGCCAGGGTTATTTTCCAACATCTCAGGCAAGCACAAAAAAATCTTGCTTTTCATTCTGGTGTTTTCAAATTATTTTTGCCAAGTGACTTAACTCTAGTTTGTTTTCTGCCAAAAATAAAACCTACCTGCAATAGAAATAAAATATTCAAGGCCTCTTTTAAGTAATAAATTTGAAGCTATAGTTAAACATGAAGGAGAATCATTGCTTTCCATCAATGCCCAGCTAATTAGTGAGTAGAAGGAGTAAAGTGAAACTTTTTAGAACTGGTATAATATTAAAGGAAAAAAAGAGGCAATGAACTCAGCTCTTATAACTAGCTATCCATTTTTAATGGCCTATTTTAGCTGGGCATTCATCCTGGAAAAAAATCTCAAGTGGGTTTGATTACAAAGTTAGAAAACACTGTATATATAACACGTTGCGTATGTAATGTTTTTAAATAACGTTGTGCATAGGCACATTGTTTTTTCCTGAATGGCAATTCTTAAGTAAATCTTTGTGCTAAGAGCCTATATATTAAATGGAGCCTAGGGACCTTAAGTAATTTCACCCTTCAATTTAATGATTCATAGGAAAACCACTGAAGAAGAGAATTCCTTCAGGGCCAAATAATTAGCCTGAGGATTTATTAAGAAAGTGAGTATCCAGTTCCTATCATTTTTTTCGTGGTAAAATGAGTATATCAAAAATATATTGGGACCAGTAGATGGCATAATGGTTATGTTGTTTGACTCCCATGTAGTTGACCATGGTTCAAGTCCTGGACCCAATGGCTTAAAACTCACACTGGGCACACGTGCGTGCGTGTGTGCATGTGTGTGTGCCCAAAATCCCGAGGAGAATGAAGGAGAAGGGGTTGCGGTTTGGTCATCCTCTCCTTGGGGGTGATTTCTTGTTTTCTGTCTCTATGTCTCTGTCTCTCCAGTGAGCATATGCACCGTGTAGCAAAAATCTCTCTAAAAAATTTTAAAAAGGGACCAGCAGTTAGCGTAATGGCTATGTCACTGGACTCCCACGTAGTCGACCGTGGTTCGAGTCCCGGACCCGGCGGCTTAAACTCACGCTGGGCGCGTGTGCGTGCGTGCCCAAGATCCCGAGAGGAGAATGGAGGAGAAGGGATTGCGGCGTGGCCATCCCCCCTGGGGAGTGATTTCCTGCTTTCTATCTCTCTGTCTCTCTCTGTCTGTCTGGCGAGCGCACGCGCCCTATAGCAAAAACCTCTCAAAAAAAAAAAAAAAAAAAAAAAAAAAAAAAAAGCAATCATTAAAAAAAAAAAAAAAAAAAAAAATTTTAAAAAGAAGTCTATGCATTTGCAGTGACCCAGCTCATAGTGTTTTCAAAAGATACATGCTTACTGGAATGGATAAACTTTCTGGATCTCAATTTTCTTAGATATAAAATGAAAAGTTAAGAGAAAATGAGCTCTTAGCTTTCCTTCCAGCTCCTACGTTGTATGGGTCAATGATTAATGTTGTGGGTAGGGATCAAGATTCCCCTGCTTGGACAATCAGAAATCAAGGCGTAACTTAGGGATGCGCTGAGGCAGCTCGTAATAGACTTGTGGGAGCCTGTGGTTAATTTTTCTGAAATTTTGTATTAAACACAATAAAATTAAGTACATAGCCCAGGTGCAGTGGCACAGTGGCAACACTCTGAGGGCTGAAAACCATACGGAAGTTAAGGCTTTGGTGCCAGCATCAACCTGTGCATGCTAGGCACATACACCTGTGCATACGACCCTGACTGGCTCACAAGTTGGGAAGAGATCATGGCCCAAGACCTTACTGAGGTTGCCTGTCTTTCTCTCTGCTGTTTCTCATGAAAGAAAAGAATAAGCGACTTTAAAAAATTAAAGTATATAAATTACACTTCAATAAAGTATATTGGGACCAGCAGATGGTGTAATGGTTATGTTGCTGGACTCCCACTTGGCTGACTATGGTTAGAGTCCCAGACTAGGAGGCTTGAAACTCACGCTGGGCACATGTGCCTGGATGTCTAAAATCCTGAGACAATGGAGAAGGGACTGCCATGTGACCATCCTCCCCGGGGGGCGGGGAGGGGAGTGATTTCTTGCTTTCTGTCTCTCAGTCTCTCCACTGAGCACACATCCCCTATAGCAAAAATCTTTCTGGAAAGAATGAATTAAAATAATACTAATGGGACCAGCAGTTAGCATAATGGCTATATTGCTGGACTCCCATGTAGTCAACCGCAGTTCGAGTCCTGGACCTGGTGGCTTAAATTCACGCTGGGCACATGTGCGTGCGTGCCCAAGATCCCGAGAGGACAATGGAGGAAAAGGGATTGCGGCGTGGCCATCCCCCCTGGGGGTGATTTCTCGCTTTCTATTTCTCTTTCTGGCAAGCGCATGTGCCCTGTAGGAAAAACCTCTCCAATAATAATAATAATAATAATAATAATAATGAAATAAGTAAATGATATCTTTCTTTCTTTTTAGTTGTTGGGTCTGAACACAAACCATGGTTGGCCATGTGGAAGTTCAGTGCCTTAACTACTACATCACTTGCTGGCCCCAATAAATTATAGCTTAAAGAGAATACTCAAAATTCATCCATTTTAATTCGTTTACTACCTTTGACTATTACCTCTGCTTTTTGCTTATCTGTTTTTGTTTTTGCCATAGGGTGATGCACTTGCCCGAGAGAGACAGAGACAGAAAGACAGAGAGGTGAGAAGTGAGAAATAACCCCTCAGCAGGGTGGCCACACCACAATCCTTTCTCCTCCATTCCTTTATTTGGGGTTTGGGCCATGTACTCACCTGCACCTGGTGTGTTTTTCAAGTTGCCAGTCTAGGACTCCAGCAGCGCAGTCAGCCATGTGAGATCCAGCTTCCTTACCTTCACACCACCTGCTGGCCACTAGCTATGCCTTTGAGGTTATTCATTAGGTTATCAGAAAAGTCATGACATTATTTTTGCATAGAAAAATGTAGAAAAAATACACCATGTCTTTTGTGACAACCCAATACATCTATTGTGTCTGTATTACTATAAAATGGTGAGCTGCTGTTTTCTTAACTCTGAATTTAGTAACTTCATGTTGGAAACTTGAAATCACCCATGGAGGGAGGATTTCACAGTGGGGATAGCCAGGTGCTACAGGTCAGTATCTTTACATTTTTTTCAGAGAGCTGGTTGTAAAACATTTGCCAGTACATCCCTGGGGTCACCAGGCCGAAGCTAAGGAAAGGAGGGAGCAGTGGATTTAAGTAAGAGAATGAGAGTGCCACCATCAAGATGTCTCCATGGGGCAGAGTCCACAAGGAATATTTTTACCCAAGTATACCATTGTTAACCTGGTGTAAGTCTGGTCCTGTGAAGGACAGAAAGGAGAAGGGAGGAGAGTGGATATGCAGAGTGTTAGACTGAAAAAGCAAGTGTTCTCTCTCTGTCTTTCTGGAGAGTGCACATGCCCTATAACAAACAATCAAAAAAATCAAAATAAAAAGTAACTTCTAAGACAGCTTTCATCAGGTCAATAGTTTTTTTTTTTTTTTTCCTTAAGTTTATTTATTTTGTGAAAGTGAGACATACACACACATAGAAAGAGAAAGAAAGAGAGAGAAACACCCTCAACAGGGTCTCACACCACAGTCCTCTCCCAGCCTGCCCAGCCAGCTTGGGTGATGGATATGCACACCCTACACATACAGGCTGACCATGGAACCAAACCCATGTCCTTCTATATGGATTCAGCGTTGCTAGAGCAGCATGTTAGCACTGCGCCATGAAGCCAGCCCCAACATGGAGTCTTTGAACCAAAGTCAGCAGTCAAAGGAGTTCCACTTCTCACAGAAATGGGCTTTCCTTAAGTTCTTCCCTGAGTCCAACCATTGCCTGAGAGCAGCTTGTTGACAGTGTGTTCTTGGCATATGTTGTGGTACAGGTAACAACAAGGGCCAAAGCAGAGATGGAGTAAGTGCAAGGAAGAAGGTGGCTGGGCTGGGTGGAGAATATAGAGCAGCAAAGAGTATAATCTAACTATAATAGAGGGCTATGGAAGCAAAGAATGGGAAATGCTGAGTGTAAGCTTTCTGACTAAAATAAACTGTCTAGCACCGTCTACTGAAACACAGAGTGGAATTGTTCCTGACATCCAGCATCTCTACAGCTGGGGCTCTCAGCTTTGTGTATAAGCATCAAAGGTCTAACTTGAGCTTTAAAGTTAAAGAAGAAAATATTTACCTAGAGAGACAAACTCTTGTTACCCTGTACGACTTTAGATTACTAGGTTCCTATACTCAGTACTCTCATGACTTACTGTGATCACAGAATGAAAAGGAAGGATCAACATTTCTAAGTCACGTAAGAAGAATGACATGGAACAACAAAGCCATATTGCCATGTCCAAAGTAAGCAGAAGCCATTATTCATTTATTCGGTCAATAGATATTGAACCCTTGTCATGTGCCATATATTACTGAATATTCTGGTGATGTATCAGTGAATCATGAAGAAAAGACTTTACCTCATGGAATTTACATTTTAGCTGAAAAGGCAAATAATAGACGAATGAGCAAAATAATTAAATAATACAACCTTAAATGCTCAGCCTCATGAAGACAATTGAGCAGGGTAGTAGGATATAGCATGATGGTCCATTACCACATAAGTGGTCAGGAGAGACCTTTAAGAAGTAATAATTGAGCAGCAGCTAACATTAGAGCTTTCCTCTTTCCTGTGAAGGCTGTAATTCAACTCTATTTTCCTATTACTAAAAAAATTGCATATTACCTAACACAACCTCCATTTTATATTGACCCTATTCTCTACTACCTGCCCAAGAGCCAATAGTTGCTAGAGATATACACAACATAGTTTGTACTAGTTTCTTAGTTGCAAAAGCATTTGTCGAGGCAGTAGATCTTTCTAACAGGAAAAAAAATCTGAAAATCTAGGCTCACCTTATAAATAGTTTACTCTGGAAAACTCATGAAGTATTTTTTCTGTTTTTCTATGCAAAAATGCATCATGACTTTTCCCACGACCCAATAGGTTTCTTCTATTATTTCTTTGATTTCTACTTCTCCCAAGTTCCTCTTTTCTTCTGGATCAGCAACTGATTCAATATTGGGTCTCTCAAACCAGTTTTTCCTGTTTTTCTCACCTATGATTTCCATCTTTGAAGTGTTATTCTTGATTGAATTTAATCTTCTAAAACATGAATTCAGTTTCTTTAATTAACATTATTTTTATTTTTATATTAATCTTTTGAATTTTTATATTGGGAAATCATTTTTAAAATTTTCCAAAGTGTGTGTGTGCTCACCAAAGAGAAAAAAGATGGGGAGGAGAGAGACAGACACCTGTAATGGATTGTGGTCACACTGCAGTCCCTTCTTTTCTACATCCTGTTGAGATTTAGGGCATGCACACACATGTGCCCAGTGTGCTTTTCAAGCCACCTAAACTAGGATTTGAACCAGAGTTTGCTATGTGGGATTTGGCTACCTTAACCATTAGGCTACAGGGCTGGTGCACAAAATCACTGTTCTAGGAAAACTCTTTCTGGTCCTATAATTATATCTCTGAGAGTTTAAGTTATATTTTATCTAAGTTTTCTCCTATTTTCAACATTAGTTCTACATTTATAATTGAGATTTATTGTGGTTTTCCGGTTTAGTCTCTTCTTCCTCTAGCTGGGCCATAATGTTCCCATTGAGTAGCTTATGATCTTTCTCTGCCCATTCATGTGGACCAAGTGCTGGTTTTCAACACCTCTGTGAATTTCTCTGTTTCTTGTGTATGGACAATCAGGGTAGGCATTTTTTTTTTCCAGTGGGTAGCCAGCGATCAGTCTCACTCCTTTGTTAATGTGAGTGGCTGAAGGCTTTTTAGTTCCTAAGTAGAGATAAGTTGACCTCAGCGCAAGGTGGAAACTTCTCCTCTAAGGATGCCATCACCCATGGGACAGTTAGCCTGTTTGCTGCATAAACAGCAGACTTTCCTCCCTTACTTTCTCCTTGTGTATCCACTCAAGTCAGCTGGCTTTCATGACGTAGCCACTCCACAGACTACCTCCCATCAACTCAGAATTACATCTTTACCCCACGCCCCTTGCAATTCTGTCAAAGACTTGATGTCTCACTGTACTTGGGACCCCTTCAGATTTCCAAGGTACTGATCTTGAGTTTTCCTGGATGGCTGTACAATTCAGTATGGGAATGTGAGGCCAAGACACCATCTTCCCAGAAACCCATCTCCACGTATTTTAAAAGCATTCTTCTTTTTTTTTTTTTTGGAGAGGTTTTTGCTATAGGGCTCGTGCGCTCGCCAGACAGACAGAGAGAGACAGAGAGATAGAAAGCAGGAAATCACCCCCCAGGGGGGATGGCCACGCCGCAATCCCTTCTCCTCCATTCTCCTCTCGGGATCTTGGGCACGCACGCACACGCGCCCGGCGTGAGTTTAAGCCACTGGGTCCGGGACTCGAACCGCGGTCGACTACGTGGGAGTCCAGCGACATAGCCATTACGCTAACTGCTGGTCCCAAGCATTCTTAACTCTTGGGAAGATAACAGGCTACTGGAAGATGAAATCACATTATTATTGTTTTCCTAAATTACTTCTCTGGAAATAAAATTTGTATGGAATTTCATGTTAATACAAAAATAGATCAGGATTTGATCACACAAAATATAGCTTTTATAATAGTCATTAAATGTTCACATCTGATTTACCAGCCTCATCACTCATCTGGTTATTGCAAACTGGTTCATATTATTAGCTAATTTTTCAAAATATAATGTTGGCTAACATTTATTAGGTGTCTACTATGTGCCAGGCACTGAATAAATGCTTTGCATGTATAAAGATATTAAATCCTCATAAAATCCTGTAAAATAGGTACTATTATTTCCAACATATTACAATACAGAAACCAAGGTCTTGAGAGGTTAACTTACCAAAGTAGCACAGCTAATAAGATGATTCATTTCTCTAAATAATGAGCAACTTGAAAAAAGCACGTTATCTTATACTTTTTTTGCATTCACAACTGTGCTTGGCACTCAAGCCCCCAGTAAATAACAGTACTGAGAGAAGAAACACTATCCTAGAACACAGTGCTATAAGGTGAATGCTTTAAAAATGTTTAATTACAAATGAAAGCATCAATGGACAATGAGATTTAGAAAATAAATCCACATAGATAAACTTAAACCTATTTCCAAAGAAGACCTGACTTTCAACCACTAACCAGAGTTCCCCAGATCCAAATATGTATAAAATGTTGTCTTTGTTCTTAAAGAACAACTCATCTGAAGAGAAAGCATATACAAGAAGACTTCAGGACATTCAAATAAAAGTAGAACTAGAATTATGAGTTTATCCTGGTGCAAAAATTTTGAAATCCATGCATAATTTTTCATAATACATAAACATTTTTGAATACCCTCATACACTAGCAATTAAATATAAAATATGATAGTTTTTGAAATGTATATGTAAAGTGCTACAGGGCCACAAATTCAAAAAAATAATTTTTCTAGTAGGAGCAAAAGGGTTTTCCTCTCAATCAATAGTAGAATCGGATAAAGAAATAAACACTGCTTGAGAGTCTTTTATTTGAAAGTTTATTGCATTAATCTATAAACTCATTTGATGATATAAATGACAAAGTAGGCTAATACTGATGAAAGTTTATCATCTTTGGAAAATAGAGATATTTCAACACTGAAAGCATTTTTTTGTTTGTTTGCTATAACCAAGTAAATCCTAATGTATTTTGATATTTTTCTTTTAAAAATATATATTGCAATTCAGTCATATCAAAATGAAGTCTGGGCTAGTGAAATAGAATAAGCAGACTCAGTGTTAGGACACCACCATTACCAGACTCTGTAAGGGTCTGCTACACATCTTTAGTAAGTACACAAACACCCACCCACACATGTGATTCACGCTTACATAGGTATATTCACTCCGTAACATAAAGCCTTTAAGACCAAAATATCTTTTAGATATTTAGTTTGAATAATAAAGACACATTACCCAGCGATAGAAAGTTCATTATTTTATAAAGCAGAACCTTAAAACTCCATTTTTATGATTTCGTCTCATTTTAATTATGAAGTTGACTTCTGATAACAAGATGAATTATAAATGGCATCGTGATACCCTTGTTCAATGTTTGCAATACTTACGAATTAAAAAATCCCAACAATTAACTGCTATGACTGCTTGGGATCAAGATGACCACAATTTTATGAAGTTATCTGCATTTCTCACAATATACAGTCATTGTATGAATGAATTTGGTTGAAACAGGTTGTAACTGTGCTATTATAAAATTCTACAGTTAGTTTTCCTGAAATTGGTAGATATAAGTTCCATAAAGGTAATGCTAAAGACATTAGACTCTCTATTACATTACCTCTACAACATGGGAGAACGATTACGTCAAGTACTGTAAATAATTAAGAATTTTCCTTCTTATTATATAATGAACTACAAACAACATATTCTTATTAAAATCAGAAATTAGTTATCATAGGGGCAAATATTGATGTATTTATATATGAGTGCTAATAAATTATAAATTGTCAATACGTCAATTACTAAGGAAAGAATAATCATTTAACGAACATTCCTATGTAAATGGCTTTTGGTAGGTATCTCCAAACTCATTCACTGCTATGACCACTATCAAATATAGTGAAGTTATTTTTTAGGATTGAAAATTAATATGGATTTGAAGATCAAGTGAATAAATTCACTTTGGGTGAATGACACCACTGCCAAATTAAACTTGTTATATCTGGAAAAGTTCCCAAAGTTTGTCATTTCAGAGGAAAAAATTTGTCAGGGTTATTTTGTCCTCCTTTAAATGCTCATTCTCACAGAAGTATTTGTCTCTTTACCCAACTCTGTATCAAAATATCTACAAAATTTTGCCTTCTCTCCCAGACCTCTCCAAATACAACACGTAGTTTTACCATATCCAAATGCTACGTATGTTCTAATACTTGTAAAGTCCTGAGTAAACTGTGATAAGAATGACCTCAGATACAAATGTTGTTCAGGACCTCAGCTGTCCTAAAGAACACACAGTAGGGGACAGCAGTACCCTGTGGCGTCTACATCTGTTGCCCATGTTTTTTACGTAAGTTCTGATAACTTCATACCTGAAGCTCTCCTTTGTAAAATGGTGGAAAGAGAAAAGAAGTGAGTGGTTGTGGTTTTACTCTCCAAGGAGTAATGGGGAAACTCAGACTTACTGTGGAGTGGGACCAGCAGATGGCGCAATGATTATGTCACTGGACTCTTACATGGCTGACTGTGGTTCGAGTCCTGGTCCCAGTGGCTTGAAACTCATACCGGGTGTGTGTGCATGCATGTCCAAATCCCCAAGAGGAGAATGGAAGAGAAGGGACTATTGTGAGGCCATTACCGCAAGGGGGTAATTTCTCACTTTTTTGTCTCTTTGCCTCTGGTGAGCACACATACCCTATAGCAAAAATCTTTCCTAAAAAAAAAAAGAAAAAAAAGAAGTGGAGAAATGTCTTATTTCTTCTTACCAAAAAAAGATTCCGGGTGAAGACTGACCCACACAGGTCTCAGTTCAGATGCCTATCACCTGGAGTCAAGTGTCAGCTAGTGTTTAAACACTGGGATAAATGAATAGTGTCTATGGTATGTTCTAGGCAATTCTTTATTTCCTTGAGTTATCTTTGGGGTTCCTTAAAAGAAACAGCCATCAAGAAGAGAATGTTCGGGACCAGCAGTTTGCATAATGGCTATGTCGCTGGGCTCCCACGTAGTCGACCACGGTTCACGTCCTGGACCCGGTGGCTTAAAACTCACACCGGGTGCATGTGCGTGTGTGCCCAAGATCCCGAGAGGAGAATGGAGGAGAAGGGATTGCGGCATGGCCATCCCCCCTGGAGGGGGGTGATTTCTCGCTTTCTGTCTCTATGTCTCTCTCTGTCTGTCTGGCGAGCGCATGTGCCCTATAGCGAAAACCTCTCCAAAAAAAAAAAAAAGAAGAGAATGTTCTAAAAGTATTTGTCGGGTTATCTACCTGACCAAAATATGATCTGCAGGCGCTGATGTGAAATAATTGATTATCCTTACTGGCAAGTTCAATGCCGTGTGTGTGTGTGTGTGTGTGTGTGTGTGTGTATTTGTTAATTGACCCACCGAGAACACCAGAACACTCCATGTCTTTAAAAGAGAAAAGACCACTGTTTTTGTCCTATGAAATTTCTTCCTTATTCAGCCTTTCCATCCTTCTGCTTGTTCAAGTAGATCAGAGACTTGCTCCCTCGAATTGTCTCGGCGTTCTCACGAGACAGCTACCTTGGCGTGACAAGTGTAACTGCATGAGAAGTATGCAAAAAGGAGCGTCTGTTAGGTTTGCCTGGAACAGTCAAGATTTGAACCCCTTGCAGGATCATTACTAATAATGCTCTCATTTACTCTCAAAAGCGTCTTAGTTTGTGATCAACCATGTGACCATGTCAGTAAAGTCACATTAGTCTGTTAGAGTCAATAACAACAGGTCTTTCCTGTGCCCTTTTCTCCTGGCTTAACCAAGAATCGGGGAACCAACACATCAGAAGAAAGTCCATTTTAGAATATTAAAAAGCTTCCCTATTTCAATCATAAACCATTCACCTATGTTTACTGTACTATTTTAGTAATGAACAAATTTAATAGATTCAAATCATATATTTGCATTTCCTGTCTGCAAAAGAAAAAAGAATAATGCATTTTTATCAAGCAAAAAATGAGTGGCAATAATATAAGAAACAATGAACATACAATATAATAGTTTTTCATTAACAACCCAAACACTACAAAACATAGAATATACAACTGAAAAATGAAAATACGAATGAATGAAAAATGGGGTACATGTAATATTAGCAATGCAAAAGGCCAGCTTAAGCATAATTTCTCTAAATCAACAATTAATAAAAGGAAAGTGCCCTGTTTTCAAATATGCACAAAAATATTTCGGTCACTTCTAAGGAAAAATTAATCAAAACTTTTGCTAATTCTATATTACAACATGTATTACCAATGGTTTACAAAATGTAAGCATCTTCTTACACTTGAAATGTACAACTTTTACCAATCATTACACACTCATTCAATCCATCCTGTCAAAAATAAAATTATTCCATTTCTATACTTATGAAATAATAATTGATATGTTATGAATCGCAAGTGGTGAATATGTATGATGGGGACAACGACCAGGATAAATTATGGATCTAAAGTGGGCCAAGGGTCAAAGAGAGAGAAAAACCATCCCTGCCTAGCACATTTGTAAACTGAATCCTGTAATACTTCCACTATTTCTAAAATAATTCTAATTATACATTTCCTCATTCTAAAACAAAATGAAAGTTTCCATATTTCAATTTGCTGTCCACTTCTAGAGTTTACTCAGTCTACCCAGTCACACCACCCGGCAGGATGTGTCCTCCTGCATCCATATTGTCTTACAATTCTGTCCAGCTGAAAAATCGGATCGATAAAACTCAATAATGCGTCCTTTTTTGTACATGTTTAGTGATCCTCACTTTCAAAAAGGAAATTTTATGGTAAACTGCACAGTCCTATGTACAGCTCTATAATGCAAATGAGGAAGGAAATATTTAAAGTTTACTTTTTCAAGCGATCATACAAATATCTACTGCAACCCAAAGGAGTTCTGCAAGTTCGAGCTCTTAGCCGGCATCTTACAATAAGTCATGCTTCATAGCTGCAGTTCTAAAACTAATGGTAGTGAGAAATCACGTCTCCAACTCCTTCTGAGCCACCTGTAGAAAAAGCACCCACAGTCAGTGTCAGCCTGAGCTCTGCGCTTTCTGGTTCATGTCCCACAACTGCCTACCAAGTTGACTAGCATTCACGGAGGGTGGCAAGCTTGAGGATGGAGAAGAACTGAACTGCAGTTCTAGAAATGGTTCCAGCAGCTACCCAGAGGTCCTTTGGTGTCATTCGCTGCTGCTGCTGCTGCTGCCACTGTCCTCTTGCTTGGGGGAGGATGAACTGTCTCGGACTGGCAGCAGGTCATAGTGGCAAGGGATGTGACTGTTCTTGGGGAGGTCGTACGGGTCCTGGGTGAGATGCCCATTATTGCTGAATATTCCTTGGACAACACTCACTGTAGGTTCTTGAAACCAAGAAAACATTCATTTAATAACAATGGAAAATGAAAGAAAAAGAATATGGCATATCTTGCACATATCGAACACACAGGAAAAACTTTTATAAAAATATAAAGAACTAGTTTTGTTTTTGTTTTTGTTTCTTTCAAGAGATTTTTTCTACAGGGCACGGAGTTTTAAAAACATGATTCTGGCCCAGGCTGTGTGGAGCAGTTAGAGGAGTACTGAACTGCAGTGTTGGAAGTCACATGGCTGACTGCAGGTTCGAATCTCTGCCCTGGTTGAACTGAAATGTGCCAGACATGCATGTGCACATGTCTACGAACCTGACAAGCTCGAGATGGGGTGGGAGGTGATCACTGCGTGAGCAGATCCTGTCGGGAGAGCTTTCCATTCTCTCTGTCTCTGTGTCTTTCTCATGCAGTGCACAGTCTAGCATGAATAAAATAAACTTCTAAAAATATTTTTTTAAACATGACTCTTTTATAATCACAAAGGGGTGGCAGCTGCACGGTCGTCGTACCAACTGGCCCACACAAGTCATGTTCAAAACAAAAAGGATGACCGTGTGGCTGGGATGAAGACATCAAAGGAACATAAAGAAACTCTAGATATGAATCACTGTCTGCAAAACACCTCGGGATAATCTAGTCCAAACTCCTTATTCTATGGGGAAGAAGACTGAGGTCTTTATAGATTAATTCAATTCATGGAAACACTCAACAAGGTCACAACTTTAGGACTCAAGAGCCAAGTTCTTGGTCGTGTTCCCAACCTACTGGGTGAGGTTATGAGACAGTTTTAAGGGAAATTGTTACTTACTTTTCAAAAGTAAATTTAGTCCACCATGGCTTCCACTTTTAAAAGTATAGATTGCTACATATAGGCTATGTGAGTGTGTGCATATATATGTATTTCTTTATTCTTCCAGAGGA
This sequence comes from Tupaia tana, assembly GCA_026018925.1. Classification (NCBI taxonomy): domain Eukaryota; kingdom Metazoa; phylum Chordata; class Mammalia; order Scandentia; family Tupaiidae; genus Tupaia; species Tupaia tana. The sequence goes on along the minus strand of JAKSZU010000014.1, from coordinate 13,501,407 downwards.
TGTATGCATATGCCAGAGAGGTACAGGTGGAGGAGGAGAGGGAGAAAGCACCCCTGATGGGGTATGGTAACACTATGCTCTTTACTCCCTTTTCATCCTGTTGAGATTTAAGGAACATAGGCACTTGTGCCCAGTGTGTTTTTCGAGCTACAAGGGCTGGGATCTAAATCATGGCTGGCCACGTGGGATCCAGTTCCCTTAATCACTGGGTCATGGGGCTAGCCCTTATGTATTTTTTAAGTGATGGGAGCTATGTCGTAAAATGAATTAAAAGTGTTAAATCAGTCACTTCATAGACAACGAATAGTGAAATTTTTGAAGTTAAAGTCATAAATACTGAGAGAATTAAAATATATAGCTCTACCCTCTAACCAGTGGAGGCTCTGGTACATTTTACGTAATCTCAAATAGTTTTTGTGAAGAGTAATTGGGAACCAGCAGTTAGCGTAATGGCTATGTCGCTGGACTCCCACGTAGTCGACCGCGGTTCGTGTCCCGGACCCGGTGGCTTAAAACTCAGGCCGGGCGCGTGTGCGTGTGTGCCCAAGATCCCGAGAGGAGAATGGAGGAGAAGGGATTGCGGCGTGACCATCCCCCCTGGGGGGTGATTTCTCGCTTTCTGTCTCTAATGTCTCTCTCTGTCTGTCTGGCGAGCGCACGCGCCCTATAGTGAAAATCTCTCTCAAAAAAAAAAAAAAGAGTAATGAAAATATTGGGTCGTCAGAAAAGTCATGATAAAGTGTTGCACAGAAAAACGTTTTGCATAGAAAAAATATGTCATGTCTTTTCCAACGACCCAAAAACTTTAATTTTAAATGAATTTTCACTAATTTGGACCAGATTCACATCTGAGACTAGTACTGATATATTAGATAAGTTTAAAAGTAAAATGTTCCAATTCTGCTAAAAACATTACATTAGTATAAGAATACAACTAGGAAATGGAACCACCTGTTTAATTCACTAGAAGCATTTGCTTTGGCTAACTCAATATATTAGCTAATACGATACATATGTTATTCCACATGTGCTAAAATATTCACTATGGTTACAAAACAAAAGATGAATGACTTGTGAACATTAAGAAAAACTTAAAATTTTCTAAATGAGATTTTTCCTGAAGAATTCATTTGACACCAATTAATATAATCACCATAAATAGAGGCTGCATTTAAACTATGGGCCATTATTTTCATTAAGATTTATAAGGACTAAAATTACTGGATTCCTAAAAGCTTTAATTAAAAAAAAAAAAAAAATCCTGGGACCAGCAGTTAGTGTAATGGCTATGTCGCTGGACTCCCATGTAGTTGAATGCGGTTCAAGTCCCGGACCCGGTGACTTAAACTCACGCCGGGCACTTGTGCGTGGTGCCCAAGATCCCGAGAGGAGAATGGAGGAGAAGAGATTGCGGTGTGGCCATCCCCCCTGGGGGGTGATTTCTCGCTTTCTGTCTCTCTGTCTCTCTCTGCCTGGCGAGCACATGCGTCCAATAGCAGAAACCTCCCCCCACCAAAAATACAAAAAAAAAAAAAAAAAAAAAAAACAAATCCTATGCACTAGAATTTTCCTATCGTTGCGAAAACTCACCAACTTCATAGACATTCTTGTTGGCTGAAGTTGAGTTATTGATCTCTGCATAGGGGGAGTCTCTTCGTGCCGGTGACTTCATTTCCACATAGCCACACTCTGAGTTTTTAGGGATCAGTACAGGTGGGTCTTTAATAGTCGCGTATGGATTTTCAGAACTGCTTAGGGAACAGTTACTTGAATTATATTCAGAATTCTTTCCCAGGTCTGTGAAGAGGGAGAGAACAAAAGCAAATGCAATTTCATGGGAAATGTCATTTCTTGGTGATAATTTACTTGGGCAGGGATACTTCTTTTTCTTTATAGCTAGGTTTCTAAAATTAAATACATTGAAAAAAAATACTATACATTTTCTTATTTTGAGAGACTTGTCTATAAAGTTACCCATCAATAAAGTAACTTTAGCTCCTCTCTAAGATGAGTATCAATGTAAATATCATGGATCTGATTTCATTTTGCTGGTCACATTCAAACATGAGGGGACTGGGACCAGTAGTTAGCGTAATGGCTATGTTGCTGAACTCCCATGTAGTCGACCGTGGTTCGAGTCCTGGACCCCGTGGCTTGAACTCACGCCAGGCACATGTGAGTGCGTGTCCAAGATCCGAGAGGAGAATGGAGGAGAAGAGATTGCGGCGTGGCCATCCCCCCTGGAGGATGATTTCTCACTTTCTGTCTCTCTGTCTCTCTCTGTCTTTCTGGCAAGCGCACGCGCCCTACAGCAAAACACCACTCCAAAAAAAAGAAAAGAAAACAAAAACAAAAAGAAAAAAACAAAAAAAAACCATGAGGGGACTTCACAAAGTTTGTAGAAAATGGAATTAAAGTATGAGTTTATTGTGGTACCAAAAAACCCTTTAAATCCATACATAGCTTTTTCATAATACACATTTTCCATGAACTTTTTGAAGACCCTCAAACAATTCCATTCTATTTTACTAACAGAAAATTTACTTTGAATTCTCAAAGGTGTCAATCAAGAAACCAGCTATTGATGATCCCAGAAATAGAAAACACAAAAAGGTTTTCTATTGTCATGATAAGAAAGGCATTCTGCTGTAGAGATTTTTGAAAAACCTCAGTATGTTCTCGTTCTTGGCACTTTATTGTCCAAACTCATTCTGAGAAACATACCTCAATCAACATGTAACAAGCTGATCACTTCTTTTTTCTACCATTTCCTTTATTTATATTTCTGTCTCTCTCAATAAAACAAATTTATTTAAAAGAAAATAGCGTTTCCTCAGCAAACGGAAACCTCTGTTCCCCAAGACTTACGCCCTAAGACCCGCCTCAGCTCACTTTCTTCATGCCTGTCAAACATGTTTGTGTTTTGGGTGACAATTTACCACCTAAACAGTTTGCATTATCTCTACACTGCCACTCTTACGAGTCTAAAATGTTATTTCAGTCTCTGAGATTTAAAATAAATTAAATTGTAATTCTGAACATATATTTCTTCCTCGAATTTACAAAATACCTTTTAAGGATTTTCCCATATAGCTTCTGTCAAGTCCAAAAGCACCTGCGATAAAAGAAGAGACACCCAGTGAGAACCGAAAGGCAGAGAAAACCCCTGTCCTATTCCAAGGGAGTGGAGGAAGAGCTCATTTGTAGCAAATAACCAAGGCTGTTGCTTTTCAACCTATACAGCACACACACACACACACGCGCACACACACACACACACACACACACACACACACCATTCACCTGCTCCTTGTTTTTTTTTAAGTTTCTGCTTTTTTAAAAATTTATTTTATTTTATTCTTATTTTTTATTTATATATATTTTGTTATGATTCATACATTAAATTGCTATGTATCATTTAGATTGTGAAGAGACTTTACCCAGCACGATATACACGGTGACTATGGGAAAGGCTGATCAACATGGGTAGAAAACGAAGCGACAGCAATGACCATTATACTTGATTCAAGGCTGAATGGTGGAGACAAAGACACAGCCAAGGCAAGAACTGAGAATCGCACCTGTGTGCAGATCTTTCCAGGTTCTGGCGGTTTTCAAATTGTTTCCTCAATAACCCTGTTCTGGTTTTTATTGTCTCCACTATGGGCACGTGAGGGAAAGACTGGATGTTTCAAGCGCTGTTGACCAACACGTTACAGGTCAATACTAGATTTTGCCCATCTTTATTCGGCTTTTATTTTAATGATTTGACTTTTCTAGGCAAGGGCGCATAATCGTGTATGAGCCCAGAAAGACAAAGCAAATGGCTTTCTTGTTTAAAAATATCTGACCTTTCTGGGGGCAGTGGGTTGTTTGGGAAGTGGAACAGAAGACCATTCCTGCTCACACTGAGAAAAGTTAAGCATGTAGACAGTGAGAACATGCAGCCACTTACTGAATCAACAGCTCATAGGTTCTTTATATAAAATATCAGCAGTTAATCACAGATACATAACGTTCTTAAGAAAATAAGAGGACATTCCCTAGCCCATTTTTTTAAACTTTATTTTTCTTTAAATTTTTAATTTCAATTTCTTTTATACATTTAATCACATGTTACCTAGCTTGCAAAGTGAATAGTCCAACATGCGTACATTTCTCACCCCTTGTGTATACATGCTAACTCACATTGTTAATATTTTATGGGAATTGAGGACTCTGTTGGAGCTAGGTTGTGACAATGGAGAGAAAAAACAGATAAGGAGACAAAGGACTTAGATTTCATTACTTAGCCATATGTCTGGGGGCAAGATGTTCAACTCTGTCAATCTTCTTATCTGTAAAATGGGAAAACTAAAACCTGCCTACCAGCCTTTCAAGGTTGTTGTCATCATGAAGTGAAATAGAACATAGAAAAGGCTTTGCATACTCTGAAGCACCTCTGTAAATGGATGGAGCTTCAACGAAACGACTACCTCAACTTCAGTCTACTGAAGCATTCCAGGGTGCTTTCTATGGTTTTTAGAGATGTCTTATAGACTCAGTTGAAAAGCAGAGAGTCAAGTAATGACTTGTGATGAACACTGCCAATAAGTGTTTGTTCAGGCAATGATAGCCCTGCTGCTGTGCATTCATCTCTTATAGTTAAATCTGAGCTCTGAAGATGATGTCTCATGCCCTGTGGGGACCACTGAGCAAGGCACACTTTAGTGGGGAAGGAGAGAGGCTCTCCTAAAAGGACAGGGTGTGTCTAACCACCCTGGGACAGGAAATGAGGACAAGTCACTTTCCCAATTGCACTGTCTTGGGTCTAGCCAAGCTCCCAGCTGGTGGGAAGGGCACATGTTTGTACACAGAGGTAAGATAAAAGGTAAATAATTAGCCTCATCAAAGAAAGGTCTGGCCTTTTACCTCAGCTCCTAGGAGGTGATCTCTATATCCTTAGAATATCCTGCCCCCAAACCGCATTTTTGTTTATCTGGGGTCCAGAGCTAAGCTTTATTAGTCTAACAGAGCAATCTGTGATGGGAGGATGTGAGCCTTGCAGTATCAGCTCAGCCCCTGGAAGGGCAGAGACAATGTCAACCCCATGTCTATGTGATGAGACCCCCAAAACCTCCAGATATACAGGCTGAGGGGTGTTGGCAGTACTCTGTATGTAGTCTCTGTTTATGACTCCCCTATGAAAGGACGACTGGGAGCAGCGTGATTTGAACTTTCCTGTCTGCCCCATGTATCTCCTCCCTTGGCTGAATTAATCTGCATCTTTTTGTTACGATAAACCACAGCCATGAGTATAATAGCATTCAGTGAGTTCTGTTATTCTTTCCTGCAAACTACTGATCCTGAGAGTGGTCTTGGGGACCTTCGAATTTGTAGTTGGTGTCAGAGTGACAGTGGTCCTGTGGTCTCTGGTATTTTGTGGAGACCCAGTGAAGACGGGGCAGGGGCTGTGGCCTCTGAGAGCAACCTTATCAAGGAGCTCTGTGTGTGTTGCTAGTTGCCAAATTCCCTTGGCCAGCTCCAAACTATAGAAAGCCTTGTTAGATGCCTACCCCAGTCTTAGCTGTTTGAAGACCAAGCCCTCCCCAGAGGATTAAAAAGAGGAGAAGCATGGGGTGGCAGGAAATTGGGGCATCAAAGCTGGGACTTGAGACCTGCTACCTCTAACCAAATTCACACAGGAGCCAGGGCATGATCCGTACCCCCTTCCTATAAATGAACAAGTCAACTCTGAGGGTGACTGTCCTCCTGGCAAATAACAGAATCACGAATTGATCTCTGAGAGCTTTCTGTGTCAAGTTCAGGACTTTCAGATACCATCATTATGACTGTCCCATCATTTAAAACACCTACACACCTTATCATCCACAGTGTGTTTTACTTTGTAAGAAAGGGCTCTCACTTTTTTCTATGCAGCAATTTTTAAGGGACACTAAATGCAGAACTACTCTTGGGTAGAAGAAAATGAAAGGTTCAGAATTTCCAGTGAAAACTCTGTATTCCCAGTAACCAGTATCCTGGACTCACTGAGGCGGAAAGCGCAGATGTGAAACGTGACCAGTGCAGTGGCTTTGTAGGTCTCAAGTCAGAACGAATCACAGCAGGTTAAGATAGACCAGCTTCTTCATTAGTCATGGTTGGCCTTTACTGAATGTTAACTCACACACTTCTTTGAGCTAAATTATAAATGTAATTGAGACTTTGTAAAATCTCCTTTAATGTTAATTGACTTTACTAGCAAGCATATTGTGAATCTGATATATAAATATTTTTACTTTGGTTAGTAATACCTGTCCTATTGAAACTATTGGCACAGAATGCAAATAACGTTAAGAATTTAGACTCAGTTTTCTACTGAAACACTTCTATTTCAAGAATAAGAGTCCTCAGGAGTCCCCAGGGGTTGTTTCCTCTGTCTGACTCAGGCAATTTGACATATTCAAAGAAGAATGAGGGAGGGAGTAGCCAAAGGCGTCCTTTGTGACCTTGCTTTACGCCTTTTCTATGAAATTGTTGACAAGAGTTAACCTCTCTGTGCTTCCAGTTTCTTCCTCTATGCAACAAGATTTGTGAGAGAGTCTACCCAATAGGATTGCCGAAATTAGTAAATATAAAGATTTGGGAAGATCAGTTAAATCTGAGGGTTTTTTTTGTTTGCTTTGTTCTTTGTTTTATTTTTTTATTGAGAGAGAGAGAGTTTTGCTATAGGGTGCATATGCTCACTGGAGAGACAGAGAGACAGAAAGTGAGAAATCACCCCCCAGATGGGATGGCCTTGCTGCAATCCCCTCTCTTCCATTCTCCTCTCTGGATCTTGGACACACACACACACACACACACACACACACACACACACACATGTTCCCAGTGTCAGTTTCAAGGTGCTGGGTCCGGGGCTTGAACCATGGTCAGCTGCATGGGAGTCTAGTGATGCAACCATTACACCATCTGCTGGTCCCTGAATCTGAGTTTTAACAAAACAATAAATATTTTTTGGTGTATGTCCCATGCATTATTTGTGATATGTTTATATTAAACAATGTTTGTTGCTTATGTGATATTCAAATTTAACTGAACTTCCTGGCAATCTTAGCACCAAAAAAATGCATGTAAAAGGATTTGTTCGCCAAAAGGTGCCTCAGGCCTGCTAGCTGCTATGTCATCGAGCTCCTCCCTGAAGACAGGGTACATGTCTGGAAACAGTACCACATACTCAATAATGAATCATGGTATTCTTTAAGTGTGAACTCGGTTCCCACCCTCATTTCATGAGGTCCTTTTGGCCAAAGTTATTTTTATAATATGACATCATTTGTCCTTTACACGCTAATTCTTTTTCAAGAGTATGGTGGAGTTTTCCAGAAGCTATACCAAGGGTGAGATCACAACTGACTGAATGCAGAAGTAGAACCTAACAGTTTTCTATTAAAGCAGGTATTACAGAGTTATAAAATAATAAAACCATGCCAGTCTTCTCGCTAGTTTCTTGTTTGTTTGGGGAAATGTTAATTTTCATGAAAATAGGTTTCATATGATCATAAAATAAAATTATTAACAGAGAACTGGAAGAAAAAAAGACTGTGGCATGACCAAGTGCCCACCCATTCACATACCCTCTGGCATAAAAATAAATGGGGAAGAGATCTCAAGTATGTGTGTCCTATTTTAACAAAGAACAAAGAAGAGCACATGGCCAAGCCGAGAGGGCTCAAACACCAGCTCTCACCTTTTAGCAGGCTCCATAAGGCCCTGTACAAGCTGCTTAACCTCTGAGGATTCCGTTTCTCTACTGTGACAGGGACAGGATGATGGCAAACCACCCTACCTATTAGAAGACTTGTGGACCTGTCTGGTGACGTGGTGGTGACGGCAGCTGAAACCCACATGGCTGAGTGAGCAGTCTGAGTTCTAGACCCAGCAGCTTGAAAACCATGCCAGCACATGTGCACGCGTGCCCAAAATCCTGAGAGGGGAATGGAGGAGAAGAGATTGTGGTGTGTCCAACCACCCTGGGAGGTGATTTCTCACTTGCTTTCTCTCTGTTTCTGTCTCTCTCTGGTAAGCACATGTGCCCTATAGCAAACTTAAAAAAAAGAATACTTGTAAGAATTATGTGTATATGTAGAGAGCTAGAATGTGAGTGAGAAGCAGGCAGAAGTCCGTGTCTCCTTTTACCAATAGTAGGCCATCAATAAATGTTGAATAAAGAACTTGAGACAGTCATAAGCTCTACATAGGTGTTATTTTATAATACTGCTATTTTGCTTTTTGATGCACGTGTGCCATAAATCGCTTTGGCACAGCACTGATCTACGACCGTTTCAGGTACCTAAAGGACGAAGGTGCTGGCCAGGGAGGTGGGGGAGAACTCACCCAGCTCGTTCAGGTAGCCGCCATGCTTCCAGTCTGCAGGCAGCGTCCCCGTGCAGTCCACCACGGGGCCTCTCTTCCCGGGATTCACGTTTTTCAGATTCACAAACAGCTGATTATTTTTTGACTATTAAAGATAGAAACAGTAAAAGACATTTAAAAAAATACATATATATATATATGCAGTGTGACCTGGCAAAGTGTTACCGATCTGGGGGAAAGCCAAGTTCACAACATATTCAAGGACAGGTCCTACGTGGGCTTGAGCCAGGGGTCCAGGTGACGGTGGCCAACCTGTATGGACCTGGAAGGCAGTAGGTGTGTGTGTCCCTCCGCCCCAGCAAATCCTCCACTGCGTCACGTTCTCCATTCCGCTCTGTCATCCTGTGCCAGTTAGACCTTATTTGGGTTTATACACGTGGAACTTCCTTGGTCTAAGCTCTCCCATCAAGAACTGTATGATCTTGTAGGAGTCCCGGGTGACTCAGCAGTTTCCCCAGATATAAACATGAGGACACCATTATCTGACTCACCTCTCTCCCTGCACATGGGAGACCACACGGAATGATGAATATGCAAGTGTCTGGAGGATGTGAAGTACCATTTAACTACAAGGCACTATAATTAAAATCTAGCTGCATTAATGAAATTATGACTGGGTTAATTTAATTAGCTTGACTTTTTTTTTTCTTTTTCCTAATAGAGAACTGGAATTACCATGGAGATTGGAAATAAAATTTGAATACAACTGGAAGGGAAAAAAAAATGTTTGGAATTTCAGAACACGGTGGAAGAAGCCCTGGCATGACTGGGAGCTGATACAGAAAGAGTTCCTGTCCTAGACGGCCCTGGGTCTCCAGCCTCTCTGTCATCAGTTTCATCTGTAAAATGGGGCATAATCATCACTCTTGATTCATAAGACTAGTATGAAGACTAAATTAGTTTATGTTTGCAAAGTGATTAGGTATGCAAGGCATATAGTATTTAAGTTGTCAACTGTCCATTTTTGAACTACAAAACCAACCACTTCATGGTTCAACCCAAATAAAAGGATTTCATCATGGTTGTTTCTTAAAAAAGGGAAGAGTACTGGAGCATAGGCAGTCAGAAAAGATAAAACTTGGGACCAGAAGTTGGTGTAAGGGCTATGTCGCTGTACTCCCATGTAGTTGACCACGGTTCGAATCCCGGACCCAGTGACTTAAACTCACGCTGGGTGCATGTGCGTGTGTGCCCAAGATTCTGAGAGGAGAAGGGATTGTGGCGTGGCCATTCCTCCCTGGGGGGTGATTTCTCACTTTCTGTCTCTTTGCCTCTCTCTGTCTTTCTGGCAAGTGCACACACACTATGGCAAAAACCTCTCCAAAAAAAAAAAAAAAAAAAAAAAAAAAAAAAGAAAAGGCAAAACTTGCCCATTTTACCCAGAATTGGCTCTGTTGTATGTTTTATGCTTTATTAATGGTATTATGCGACATTGTGTAAAAATCTTATGTAACATTAGAAGCTTTTCTCCAGGGAGATGTAATGGAATAGCACAGACCGTAGAGACAGGGAGACCCTGACTCATATAGCAGCGGCCTCACTCACTAGCTGGGCACCGTTTGGAAGCAGCCTAAACTCCGTTACTCGGGGTTCTGTCAGTAAACCTGAGATCCCAAGACACACCCAGAGGATTGTCTAGAAGACTAAATGAGACCATCAAATAAAGTACCCAGAGCAGCATCTAGGACAGAGCAGCCCTCAGTGAGTGCTTGCTCTTTCCTCTCCCCCCACCCACCTTCTAGGACATGCCATGTCCCCTCACCTTTGCAATGGTCATCCTGTCTCTATTGTTGACATGAGGGGACGTGGCACACTGAGTGAGGGTGTGGTAGCTGGGATTGGTGAAATAATGGCTGTTAGCATTTCCACCATTGCTGTGAGGAAGGGTTTCTGTAAGAAGAGAGGGAAATGGTTAAGATGGTCGGCTCAGGGCCAGCAGGTGGCAGAGTAGCTAAGACACTGGTCTTTCACATGGCTGACCGTGGTTTGAGCCCTGGACCTGGCGGCTTGAAACTCACACCTAGCACATGTGTGTGCATGCCCAAAATCCCGAGAGGAGAATGGAGGAGAAGGGATTGCGGCGTGGCCATCCCCCCGGGGGGTGATTTCTCACTTTCTGTCTCTCTCTGTCTAGCGAGCACACGCGCCCTGTAGCAAAAACCTCTCAAAAAAAAAAAAAAGAGTTTTTTTTTTTTTTGCTATGTCAAAAAGAACCTTTACTATTTTTACAAACAGCTTCCTTAAAGGACTGCCTTTATTTCTGCTAATACCCAAACATTGCCCCCTTGGTTCTCTTCAGGTGCTGATTCATATGGGTCCAGAGAGAAGTTGGGAGGTTTCCCAGCGAGCACCCCAGAGACCGGAGACAGAGATCTGGTCCACCTCCTCGATTTGCTCCATGACCTTGCGACAGTTATACTCTCCTCTCCCCTCCTGGCCCCCCACATATGACCAAATGCTGGGACTGAACACCCAGCAAAGCTCCTTGTAAACAGAAATGCCTTAAATCTCAAACCACCACACAGTAGTTCAACTTTATCACCCTCACGGAGAACAACAGAGCAATGATTTTACTACTGTCAAGGTATAAAACACACCGCTAACCAGACACGATTCTCTCCGGGGGAACTGACAGATACCATGGACAGTGCCGTTAAACACCCAGTTTCAAAGGACCAGGATGAAACCCGCTTTTCCAGGAGTGAGGTGCTTCTCGCAGCTCCAGCCTTACCTGAGATGGTATAGTCTGCATTGATGACCCTCATGGCAGGGGTGTAAGTAACGGCGGGCATGCCCGACTCCTTCCCCTTCTGCTTGTGTCTGTAAATAATGAACAGGCCCAGCAGGAAGAGCACAACCAGGACCAGGATGATGATGCCCGCAATGGCCCCGATCTGGTAGGAGTCGGCAGGGAGGGCAGTGCTGGTTCGGCTTAAGCTGTTCAGATTCCCAACGATTATAACACCAGCTAGAGAAAGGAGAAAGGAGACTTGAGGAAGGGTGGCAGTGCGCTGGGTAAATGTTAGATCTCTATTTACAAAAACCTCCCACTGTGCTAATGCCCGGATATTTTCAGTTCATGAAAGGTTAATTTGGAAGCTTTTGGAAACAGAGCGGGAAGGAAAAGCAAACATCCTTCATTTTCGGATGCCGTTGACTTGCCTGTGCTTAGAGAAAGGCGGCTGGGAGTGGCAGCAGGACATAGAATTTCCTGAACCCAAAGACTCAAAAGCAGGGTTTAGGAGTTTTGCACATACTTCAGAACAAACACCTGGACTAACGATTAGTTTGGGGTAATAACTTATCTACTTTTTATTTTTGCTTTATTTATTATCCAGTGTGGAGCTTAGGGCTAAATCCTAAATGCCCCGACTGCTTAATTTAGTTTTATGTCCATCCTTAACTATTTCTAAAAGTAACTTTCCTTTCAACCAAGTACAACCTCATTATAAGCCTAGACCGAAGGACAGGCTCTGCCTTAATTTCGTATCATAATCACGTGGGAGTGGTTCCACTTGGGCAATTCCAACTTGGGGGTACAAGGGGCCTTTGAGAAAGTGCTTGTGGTGGTTCTAAAGCATGCCCTCCAGAGTCACGGCTTCTCCTGGTGTGGTAGCTACTTTCTGGTAGGCAGCAAGCAGATGGGCTGTAAAAGGCTTTAGAAAATGCAGTGTTGAAGGTGGAGTCCTCTTAAACTGCAGACCACTGTCAGTGGGGCTTTCACCTCAGAAGACATTGTTCTGAGCCAAGTTATTTTCCGTAACAGAAAGATTTGTCCTGGTAGCACCTGATAATGTCACCCTAAAGCCTTATTTGTTAAACTCAAAATTCTTTTCATATTTCTTCCTGTGGTTTATCCAGTGAGGACTTCAGAATGGAGAAACCTGGCATCTAAAAAATAAATCGACCCAAAAATTCAAAACCTTCCCTTAAGCATTTTAGGCTACAGTTTCATCTTCTGTAAGTGAGGGAACTGGCCTCTATGAAGCTGTTTCCAGCTCAAAGGAATTTTCTGATGGCTTCATGATTCTAAATGTTGGACCAGGGGTCCTCAACCCCAGACCGTGGACTGATGCCACTCTGGGGTCTGTTAGGAACCAGGCCACAGCAGGAGGTGAGCGACAGGGAGTGAGCAAAGCTTCGCCTGGAGTTACAGCTGTTCCCCATCACTCGCATTACCTCCTGAGCGCCACCGTCCATCAGATGGGTGGCAGATTATAATCTGACAGGAGTGTGAACCCTGCCGTGAGCTGCACATGCAAGGGGTAGAGGCATGCTGCTTATGAGAATCTGATGCCTGATGATCTGAGGTGAAGCTGAGGTGGTGATGCTAGCACCGGGGGGTGGCTGCAAAGGCTGCATTATGGTGAGTTGAATCATTATTTCATTATATATTCAATGCAATAATAACAGGAATAAAGTGCATAATAAAGTAATGCACTTGGATCATCCCTAAACCATCGTCCCACCTCCCTGCCGCAGTCTGTGGAAAAATCGTCTTCCATGAAACTGGTCCCTGGGGCCAAAAAATGTTGGAGACTGCTGTGCTAAATGACCTTCTTATAAAACAGTCTATCCTGAACCCAGAACACCAAGGCCACTGCAGTGAGGCTGCCACACATCTGTAATGATGACGCGACATGAAATATAGCATCCTATTATTATGACGGGCAAATGTTAATCATGAGCATGTAAAAGTTATTTAATGGAAGAAATTAAGTGTTGTAAATTCTTATGGTGTTTAAGATGATTCCATGTACAACACTGCATTTTCTAAAGCTTTTGGAAGGAAGTAAAAGCAAACAGCCCATCTGATTACTGCCTACCAAAAAGTACCTACCACATGCAGAAGCTGAGGCTTCCTGGAGGGCATGGTTCAGAACCACCAGACGCCCCAAGTAATCCAAAATCAGAACTGCCCAAGTGGGACTACTCTCAGGTGGTTATGATACATATCCTAGTTAAAAATCGTGGCACAAGTTCTAAAAAAGTGAAACATATGTCTACTGTCTGACTAAATCCTTCCACTCCTAGGTGGAGTGGAATGTATTTACCCAAAAGAAACAAAACAAATGGACAATAAAGGCTTGTACACTATTGTTCATAGGAGATTTATCTGTATAGGCAGAGACTAGAAACAGATGAATGAGAAAACAAGTTGTGGTATGGCATACAATGGAATACTACTCAGCCGTGAAAAGAACTGAACTGTTGGTACATTCAACATATTTCAATTTCAAAATATGCTGAGTAAATAAAACCAGACAGGAAAAAAAGAGTACAGTACGATTCCATTTATATGGCATTCTCACATTACCTCTTGATAATTAATAATAATAGATTACCAAATTAATCTTCAGAGACAGAACGTCAATCATTAATTGGGGTCTAAGGGGGTGTGGTAGCAAAGAGGGGATGAGGAAACTTACTGAGTGATGGGTGTTGTCTTTATTTTGGTGATAGTTTCATGGGAGTATAAGTATGCCATATATATATATATATATATATATAATTTGCCAGAGGGTCTCACTTCCAATAGTTTTTTTTTTTTTTAATTTGCCAGAGGGTCTCCCTTGCCAGAGAGAGAGAGACAGAAACACGAAGACAGAGGGAGAATAGAAAAGCATCTTCCCACTGGGGCATGGTCATGCCTGAATCTCTTCTCCATTTCTCCATCCTGTCAGGATTCTGAGTGTGCATGCACATGTGTTTGGTGTGTTTTTCAATCTACCTGAACAGGGTTTCAAACTGTGGTCAATTATGTGGGATCTGGCTTCCTTAACCATAGGCCACAGGGTCAGCCTCAAATGCCAGAATTTATAAAGTTATGTACTTCACGTATGTGTGTGCATTTAATGTCAATTATGCCTCAATAAATCTAAAAAAAAAAAAGCCATAGGCACAGTGGAAAGTCCATGAGCTCTGGAATATGACAAATCTGGCATATAGTCATTATTCTGTACATTGGTCATGTGACCTTGTGGAAACTACTCGGCCCCTCTTCTTTATCTGTGGGACAGCAATAATAAGGCATTCATCGAGCGCCTAGTAAGCAGCCACGCTTTGCAGAGTCGTGCTGAGGACGACATGAGGTAACACGTGAAGTACTGACACTGGCTGGTACCAGGTCGTAGCTATGGTTACGAGCATCCTTACCTTGATCACATCGTGCCCCCTTCCATCCTGGGCTGCAGTAACAGGTCCCTGTGACGTGGTCACAGGTGGAGTTGTTGAGACAGTCACATATCTGGCGACAGCCATAGCCATATGTCCCTGCAGGGCACTCTGGAGGAGACAAAACTCAATGTAGTTTCCCTGTCTCGGGACTCTGGAGCAAGGCTGACTCTCATAGGGCACCCCTGTGCACCCAGAAGCGAGCCCTTCCCGGGTTTTCCTATTTAGGAAGACATGCACTATTCAAGGTGTTCCAGAGCTGAACAGCGCTCCCTGAATCAGGGTGAGACTCACGGTTCAGACTGCACAGAGCTAGAAACTGAGCTGCCTGGGACCAGCAGATGGTGTAACGATTACGTTGCTGGACTCCCATGAGGCCGGCCACACTTTGGGTACTGACCCAGCAACTTGAAACTCAAGGCAGGCACGTGTCTGTGCGTACCCAAAGTTCCAAGAGGAGGATGGAGGAGAAGGGACTGCAGCATGGTTATTTCCCCTGGGTGATTTCTTGCTTTCTGTCTCTCCAGTGAGTACATGTGCCCTATAGCAAAAAATCTCTCTCTAAAAAAAAAAAAAAAAAAAAAAAAGAAAGTAAAGAAAGAAAGAAAGAAAAAGAAAAGAAAGAAAGAGAGAAAGAAACTGATCTACCCAATACTTGGCTCCCAGCACTTTCAGCTGTGACACATCGCCCTCCCTGAAGTGTATGTAGGGAGCGTCTGGACTCCCGGGGAACAGGTGAGAATAATCAGAGGGCAATTTGAGATGACTCGACCAGACAAAACTGCCCTGGGAGTAGACTAGACTTAAAAAATAGGTTATTTTTTGGGACCAGCAGTTAGCGTAATGGCTATGTCGCTGGACTCCCATGTGGTCGACCATGATTCGTGTCCCGGACCCGGTGGCTTAGAACTCATGCCGGGTGCATGTGCGTGCGTGCCCAAAATCCCGAGAGGAGAACGGAGGAGAGGGGATTACGGCGTGGCCATCCCCCCTGGGAGGTGATTTCTCACTTTCTGTCTCTCTGTCTCTCTCTCTGTCTGTCTGGCGAGCGCACGCACCCTATAGCAAAAACCTCTTAAAAAAATAAGGTTATTTTTTAAGGTAGAGATGCTTCCTTAAAAACATATATATTTTTCAGTACACTCAGGAATACTCCTCCTAAAAACATTCTCACTGGGACTAGCTAGGAGCAGAAGAGAAAGAGGACATGTTGTGTTAATTTTCTACATAAAACTCATTTACTAGCTAATGAGCCAGACTTTGTATCTATAAGTTGAAATCTTAGAAACTAGAAGAGTGGGATTCTTATGATGTGGTCTTAATAAGAGTTGGGCGAGGACTTCAATTCCATAGGTGGATGGAATCTAATCATCTTGACAAAATACCGATGTTTTTTTGCAAAGCGAGCAGCAGGGGGCAGTATGCACTAATTATCAGAGCTCTGTCAAACACAGGGCTTCTGTTTACAAATGAGCATTGGGAGAAGACTTCAAAAAATAGGGACATTTTAATTTGATGTTCAGAGTAATCACAGAAACACTTAAGAGATTTTTATTTAATAAGCTCTTAACCAGTTGCCTGGAATTCAAGTGAAAGTCAGTGTAGAGCTTCTGGTTTCTATCCCTATGTTTAGACATTTACACACACACACACACACACACACACACACACAATTTACATACACAAAGAAGGGCGTGCATGGAGCTGTGTGACTCAGAATATGTTTCACAATGAAATGAAACAGTAATGCAAAAATAAAATTGGGACATCTTTGTCTTGATTCCTGGATGTCACTTGGTGGCATTTGCTATAGGGAAGGCAGGAAAAGCTATCCCCAGGTTTAGCGCATAGACTGAGACAAGCTGGCTGCCCAGTGGTATGTGAAGTACCAGAGGAGTGGAGTGACACGGATGCTTTATTCCCAAGTCCCGCTCTACAGATTGACCTTCCCAGGCCACCCCGCTCCTGCAGTAATCCCTGCTGCACCCTCCCAGGGGACACAGCGGATGAACGGAAGTATCCTGTGCCCTTTCCTGCCTCCAGGCCTTTAACCACAGAGTGAGCCCCACACAGCCCTAAGCCCTTATCTACTCATCTCCAATGCTGAGTGAAAGTCACAAGGAGAGGAATGATAGACTAACCTGTAGTTCTCAGTTTCAGGCTAATGTTCTTATAACCCCTGTGAGCCAATGCGTAAGTAGTGGGGTGAAAGTGGAAAAATAAGAATGGGTAATTGCAACAGAGTATATCCTACCTGAATGGGGTTTTTAAAAATTAAAGCAATAAATACAATGTAAGGCAACCTTGTCTTGAAGGTTGTGAAAACAGTGGAAAGAGTATAAAAGTACTTTCTCAAGGAGGTTGTCCAAAGGTGGAATGTTTGCATAGACTTGTTCCCTCGCCATCCTTCCTCCCACCTCGTTCACTGTCCTCTGACAGGAGACCTGGTTCTGCCTCTGCTGTGCAGAATGCCTGACTGGCTCTTTTAAAGCTTGGAGCAGCCATGTTCCAAAAATAAGAAGAGGAAGAAAGCCAGCAAGAACAGAATGGAAAATGTGAATTCTGTCTTCATTTCTGTAGTCACACCTTCTCCACCCAAAGCACTAAGTATTTTATGCAGAAGAAGAATTTTCAGGGGAAGACAGCCAGCAATGATGCCAGGGAGGCCGGGTCCCGGGAGGGGACATGTTGCTGGGCTGGGAGGTAACCAGCTGACGGCGTGAACTTGCAATATTCTGTCTGAACACTTTTGATGGGTGCTAGAGAGAAAGGCAGCTCCTACGAAGTCATGCTCTCATACTCACTCTGCTCACAGTGCCTCCCCATGAATCCCGTGCGGCAAGTACACTGCCCAGAGATGTGGTCGCAGTCAGCTCCATTTTGACACAGGCATATCAACGCACAGTCCTTTCCGTAAAACCCCAGAGGACATCCTGTACGAGGAGGGAGGACAGCAGGAGTCAAAGGGCTTCTGAGGAGGAACCCACGCGTGCCTCCAACATATGCGTGTCTAAACTAAAGGAATGTGGAGCCACGAGGATAAAGACAGCGGTGCATATTTCAGCTCAACCCAAGGACTTCTTTGAGGTCCCAGGCCAGGGCTTTTGCGAGGAGGCTGTAATTCATGTGCAGGAGGTCAAAGGGTTCCATGCCCGTCAGTGCAGCCATCACTAGTACCTGGGGGCAAGTTCAGTGTCTTCTAACAAAGCTCCCCTTCCACCCTGTGGAAGTATGGGTAATTTTCTTTCACTCTTCCATTCAACTGCTAGAATCCCAGACTCAAATTCCATGGATTAAAATAAATGCTTATATCGAAATCACCTGGATGCTCTTCCTTGCAGGACAGAAGAGCTCCGACTACACTGCTAGCCTGTGTACTCCATCAGTTACCGACTTAGTATTATTGCCTTCTCCAAAGATGTGTGGTAGAATGCTTTTAGCGTGGAGTCGGCCCTGTAGTGCGGTGGTTAACTGCAGTTCATTGGGAACTAAACCATTCAGCGATAATTGTAGTTTGAATCCTGGCCCCAACAGCTTAAAAAAAGAAATGCTAGAGGGACCAGCAGTTAGCGTAATGGCTGTGTTGCTGGACTCCCATGTAGTCGACTGCGGTTCAAGTCCCGGACCCGGTGGCTTGAACGCATGCCAGGCGCGTGTGCGTGCGTGCCCAAGATCCCGAGAGGAGAATGGAGGAGAAGGGATTGTGGCATGGCCATCCTCCCTGGGGGGTGATTTCTCGCTCTCTGTCTCTCTGTCTCTCTCTGTCTTTCTGGCAAGCTCATGCAACCTATAGCAAAAACCTCTCCAAAAAAAGAAAAAATAAATAAAAAAAGAAAGAAAGAAATGCTAGACACATGTGGGTATGCCCCAAATCCTGATGAGATGGAAAAACGGAGGTAAAAGCATGCCGTTAGGGGTGCTTTTCTCTCTGGCAATAAAAACATAAGATAGAATGCTAAAAACTTAAACACCACTGAACATCACAGGTGCTTTGTACAAAGCAGTTCATCCTTCTCACTGCTGTGCAATTTCCGAGACTTCCACCACCAAGAACCTTGGGCTAAAGCAACGAGCAAGCTCTGTTGGCCTTCATGGGCTAGCAATCGCCTTGCAAGAGTGCTTCAGGGCTGTCTGCATCAGGGATGCATCAAGACAGGCTGATTCAGTGGTTAATTCCAAATAAAACACATGCTTTTTTTGTTTTCTAGCTTTCTGATGATCAGGTTTAATGGAAGTCCAACTTCCAAGAAGCAGAGGCAGCACGCAGATGCCACTACACAAGGACGATTCCCACTGTCTTGCGTTTACTCAGCACCTACTCTGTGCCAGATTCTGTTCACGCATGCTCTCATTTAATCTCCCAGGAACCCCACGATGGCTACGCCGTGTGATGGATAGGAGCTAAGCCTTAAGTTCTCTAACTCACACAACTAGCAATCGCACGGTGATAAGGTGATCATACTCTTGGAGGGAGGTCTGGCTCCAGGCCCATTTTATCCCCACAATGTCATCCTGCTTGTATTTAAAAAGGCCCTCTGTTTGAATCAAGCCCTAATTTTAGAGTTATAGATAATATCTTATAAGTAGTTTTCTCTAAGGAGTTAAAAATATCATTCTAGAAATACAATCCCTACATAATATGCCTGGGACAACACTCTTCCTTGCCAGTTCTCCACTCTAAATCTTTGTTCAAGGTCTATAGTCTCTTCTAGAACCGCCCAAAAGACTTGTTCAGCCTATGTTCTCTAACTACTATTAAATGTAAATTGTGTAAGTTTGGATCCATCTTCCTTTCCTAGCTCGTTCTCATGACTGTAAGTTACGTTATTACTAATATTAGCCATAATATATATCTTCCTGTTTTGTCTCCTTCATTTCATTGAAGGCAAGAGGGCAGAGAAAAATAAATTTTCCCCATCAGTTCCTATCTGTGGAGTATTCTATGATGCTAAAACCCTCATCAGGGA
This sequence comes from Tupaia tana, assembly GCA_026018925.1. Lineage (NCBI taxonomy): Eukaryota > Metazoa > Chordata > Mammalia > Scandentia > Tupaiidae > Tupaia > Tupaia tana. The sequence goes on along the minus strand of JAKSZU010000014.1, from coordinate 13,481,851 downwards.
AAAATGGTTAGGACATTATGGAAAATAAAATGGGAAAAGGAAGTCGAGCAGTGGTTTTCGAAGTATGGTTCTGGGCTGGCATTTCCACCAGTTGACAGAAGTGCAGATTCTAAGGTCCCGCTGCAGACCTACCGGGTCGGGCACTCTGGAAGTGGGGCAGGCATCTGTGTGTGTCTACCCCTCCCAGAGATTCTGAAGCCCACTGAAGGTGGAGAACCACTGAACTCCATCTTCTCCAAAAGATCCTATTAAGAAAGGGGGTGAGGCTTATTGTTTTCACACCTTTCTAATCTCTATTACTTATCCTAAGCTTTGTGCCATTAGAATAAATGATTAGAAGTTTATCCATGTAAATAAGGTTTGGCTAAAGGAGAGAAGGAAAAAACTGCACACCATCACATATGCAGAGCTCCACCTCAGCGTCGTATGTAACTGAGAGTCAGAGCATTTGGAACATGGTAGCTCTTAACCACTGAGAGAAATGTAGATGTCTAGAGGTCCTTAGGTAGGTGAGACATCCAATGACAGGCGCCCCTGGTTAGCTCGACTGTGCACACGAAGGGTAAGGATATTTCTTCCTGGGAAAGGCTCCCCTTGGCCAACCTCGGAAGATACTTACTCTGAGTGCAGTAGAGCCCCGTCCAGCCAGGAGTGCATTTACATTCCCCATCATAGGCGCTGCAGAAGGCCCCATTGTGGCAGTTGCAGGTGTGAATACAGTTTGGGCCCCAGTGGGCAGGGGGACAGGCTGAAACCACAGCAAGCACAGAGAGGCCTGTTAGTGTCTTGAGGCCAGCACCGAAGAGAGAGAACTCCATCCACCCCTATCCATCTTCTCGTGAGTGAGAGGTGAGCAGTGTGAAGTAAGAAAGCATACCACCCTGAATTCTGGGCTCAGACCCAGAGGGCAATGCTGACTGTAACAACAGCCATCATTACTACAGACACCCCCTTTCAGAGCTGCAAATTCGGGTGGGGGAAGCAAAAGTCATCTCAAGCCTGAAGACTCACTCATTAACCAAACATATTCAACATCTGCTAAGTGTTCAACATGTCCTAGGCAAGGGGGAGCTAGCAGAGGACAAGACAAAGTCCAAATCACTTTCTAGAAGCTTATATCTTAGTCGGGAAGGCAGGCAAACCAACCGACAACCCAAACAACCAACAGACTACCTGACAAAACATTGGTGATAATTTCTGTGGAAAAATACGAATGAAGGGCAAAAATGATGGGAGCTATTTCTTTAAAAAAGGTCTCTCTGAGGACAAAACATTTGACAGAGAGAAGATGGGAAAAAGGATTTGACTTAAGGGAGGTTACAAGATCCACGCTCATCTAATTCACGTCTTGGATTTCTAAATCCCGCACTTGTCACTCCATTCCAGAGTTGTCACTATAGGCTCGATGTAAATGTTAAGGTTCCAGGCTATAGATAAGAATGAGTTAACTCATAAAACTCTTAACTAGAAGAGAAAGAAAGTAATGAAATTAAATCATTAGGGAGTACAACCAATTAAAGAACAATCAGAAAGTCAATTTAAGTTATCTGCAAAATAAAAAAATGGAATATCATGAGGTAAAATAATTTGATTTTCAATAAATAATACTTTTTTCATACAAATGCTTCAGGAACATAATCGCATAAAAGGAAGACTACCTGTAATTTCTATATGGCTAGTCAGTAAGGAATATGGCCAATAAAGACAATATATCCATATACAGTAATTTTATAAATTAAAAAAAAAAACTTCCATAATTGTGTATGCCCCTCTTTCCCATCAGGGAAAAAAGTAAGAGCTAAAGTTTAAAGTTTGCTATGAACATTACACTGAATTTTTGAAATAAAGTGCCCTTGTCTTATAGAAGAAACTGAAATTTTAAAAAAGCTTAATAGAGACTTGTCCAGGGTTGTGCAGATTAATGTTAATATTTGTCATTTGTTAGGTAAATACAGCTTCTCTCTTTTAAAGCCGCAGCAAGATTCAAGGGCATAAACAACTGAAGTACCAAGCCCACCTCACGTGGAGGGGAGTACTCCTTAGCTGAAACAGCTTATTCCTTAGGTAATACTCAATAAACTTTTATAAACCCTCTATGTCCACAACTCATTTTTCTAGGTTAGCCTACATGGATTAGGCTTTCCTCCCTACCCTGGTATGCTGAGAAGGGGAATAAGGATCACTCAACTTTATATTCCCAAAAGGTAAATGTAGAGAGAAGGCTTTAAAAAATCATTTTGCAAGGACACCTGCCCCTTTAAATGCAACCCCTTAATTCTTCAAAGTCTGTTTTCACAGTGAAGTACTTTTCTCTTTTTATGCAGGCTGATGATCGGCCAAGAAGAAATATTAAGATGGTTCCATAGAGTCTATATGGAAATCAATGAAACTGACGACCCCCAAGAGAGGTAAAGGCATTTGTAAAATAAATCAGCCTCCTTTGGGGTGACTATGGGGGCGGGCAGCACTACAGTCTCCATTCACAGTGGTGTTCTTGTTTTTGGATTTTCCAGTGAACCCCTCCTCCAGATGAGGAAGTGACCGACTTTCAAAATAAAGAGTGCTTTTACAAAGGAGCAAAGAGTATCAATCATTTTATGACAATTATATTAGATCTTTTTTCTCTTAAGCCCCCTTCAGTATCTATCATTCAAACTGTCCAAATAACTAGTTAGAGCTCTTACAGCACAGCTAGATTTATTTATTTTTTTTTTTGAGAGGTTTTTGCTATAGGGCGCATGCACTCGCCAGAAAGACAGAGAGAAACAGAGAGACAGAAAGTGAGAAATCACCCCCCAGGGGGGATGGCCATGCCGCAATCCCTTCTCCTCCATTCTCCTCTCGGGATCTTGGGCACGCACGCACAGGCGCCCGGTGTGAGTTTAAGTCACCAGGTCCGGTACTTGAACCGCAGTCGACTACATGGGAGTCCAGCATCATAGCCATTACGCTAACTGCTGGTCCCAACACAGTTAGATTTAAACAGGCTGGAGTTACTTCTGAAGTGATGCCCCTTAAATAGGGTGAGACACATTGCAGAAATTAAATGTATTAATGTATTAATTAAATTCACTAAACAGCATACTTCTAAGATCTACTGACTATGCTTCCTTATTCCTCAGAAATAGAGTACAGCCTGAGACACTTATGATAAAAGATAACATTTAAGAAAAGCTTTGGGTGAGGACAGAGGGTGGCATGGTGGTTAAGGAGCTGGGCTCCCACATGGGTGACTGCAGTTCAAGTCCTGAACCCAATGGTTTGAAAATCATGCTAGGCATGTGTGCATGCACATCTAAAATCCTAGGGAGAAAATATGGGAGAAGGGAGTACAATGTGGCCATCCCCACTTGGGGGAGGTGACTTCTTTTTAAAAAAAAAATATTTATTTTAATTTGACAGAGAGGGACAGAGCGAGAGGGAACATGAAAAAGCAAGCCGCCAGGTCTGGGATTTGAACTGTAGTTGGTCATGTGGGAGTCCGGCGTCCTTAACCACCACGCTACTTGCTGGCCCCGGGGGTGACTTCTTACTTTCCCTCTCACTGTTTCTCTGTCTCTGGTGAATGCATGTGCCTTACAGCAAACAAAAACTTAAAAAAAAAAATCTTTGGGCAAAATACATTGCTAATCCATTAAGATCTGACAATTGATTATAACTGAGAAGTGTGAATTAAATGTCAATAAACTGCCATGTAAAATCAGAACATGGTGATTTGGTTTCTCATATGTGCTTGATGAGTGGACTCAATGTAAACTGAAGACGTGCCATGACATTTGTGAGTGGAACCAAACCACCCCTGTGCTTATGCTTTTCCTTGGTCAAAGGCTGGACACAATTAGAAGTTGCACTGACCGCAGGGCCAGCAGGTGGCATGGTGGTTAAGATGCTGGACTCCCACATGGCTAACCATGGTTCAAGTTTCAAAACTGGCAGCTTGAAAATCATGCTGGATGTGTGTGCATGAGTGCCCAAAATCCTGGGAGGAGAAGGGATTGTGATGTGGCCATCCCCTCTAGGGGGTGATTTCTCACTTTTTCTCGCTCTGTCTCTCTCCAGTGAACACACATGCCCTATGGCAAAAATCTTAAGGGGAAAAAAATGGTGCACTGACCCCTTCAAAGCATTAACCAATGAATTATGGTCACATCATCTTTTCTTGACATGGGTAATTAAGTCATCTATATAGTCCCTCATAGGGTCACACAACTCCTGTCTGAAATACAGTGGTATGGGATACACCTGGGAGAAGCTGAGGGGAGGTTAAGCACGTAAGCTGCAGTTAGAGGGGCAGTCTGCTCGGGATCCCAGTAGATTTCTAAGACTCACGTCTACTTCATGTCTCCATAATTAACCCTGCAGATAAGCACAACCTGAAGATACAAACCTCTACACACATCTACATTCGTTTGAATTCAGTGGATGCCGAGTCACTGAAGAGCGAGTAATCAAAATGCTACATATTTGGGTTGTTTAGAACCACTGCATAAGCTCTTACTGGAAAAACAGAACTTAAAAATTAGAATGCAACATGGGACCAGAAGATGGCATGATGGTTACCTCACTGGACTCCCACGTAGTGGACCTTGGTTCTAGTCCTGGACCCGGTAGCTTAAAATTCATACTGGGCATGTGTGCACGTGTGACCAAGAGCCCAAGAGGAGAATGGAGGAGAAGGGACTGCAGCATGGCCATCCCCTCCTGGGGAATAATTTCTCACTTTCTGTCTCTGTCTCTGTCTCTCTGGCAAGCGAGCACTCATACCCTATAGCAAAAACTCTCTTTCTCTCTAGAAAAATAAAATAGAATGCACCATAGTCATATATTCTTCTTGAAACACTCATACGTCACTTTGAAAACAGTTCAGGACAGCAAATCAGTTGTTCTCCAACAGGACTTACGCTGAGAGCAGTCACTTCCGATCCACCCCGGGTAACACTGGCAGGATCGATCAATGGGGTTACAGGTCCCGTTGTTGGTGCAGGTACAAATTCCTGCACAGTTTTTCCCAAATCTGCCACTGGGACACACTGCAAATAAGCCATCGATCAGTAACTCACCATCACGACCCATCTTAAAGAACCGGAGACTCCCAGGACAGGAGAAGACTTTAAAGTCACCCGCCCACTTAGCAGCTGGCTCCACTCAGCAGCATCCTTCATTTTGAATGGGCTCATTTTTAAGAACGCATGAAGCCAAAGACCCTCATGAAGGTATCACAAACCAGGAGACACCGTCACGTGTCTAGAACCTGATTTCACAGCTTCTTACTCCGGGAGTCAAAAACCTTCCGCATGTTGATTTTTCATGGGAGGAGGTTTCCAATTAAAACTGAGGAGTAGCATAGCTCAGAGGTAAAGAGACTTGACCAGGATGGCAAACCAACCTTTCCAAGGCTCAAAGTCACATTTCAGAAGCGGCTGCACAGCATACCCGAAGGTCCCCACAACCAGGAGCTAAAAACCTGTCATTCGGGAAACCTGGGAGCAAGCCCCAGGCCAGCCTGCACGAGGCCTGCTCATCACACAGACCCCTCCCATACACGGCTGCCTTACCTTCATTGCACAGGGCGCCCGTGAAGCCAGGCAGGCAGTCGCAAAGGCCCGTGATGTGGTGGCAGGGCCCGCTGCTGTGAACACACTGTGGGCACGTCTGGCTGCAGCGGTGTCCATAGAAACCAGGGGAGCAGACTGAAAACGGAGGGACAGCTGGTTATCTTTCTGAGGTACATTTCTCTCATCCCACATCAGGGTTCAGTTAAAGTTTGGTAAGGGGAAAGAAAAAGAAATCTTAAAAAGATGATACTAAGACTTTTCCAAGGATAACACAAAAGGAACAAGGGCACTCTTCGTAAGGAAAAGAAGCCACCAAGTGCTGAGCCCCCCAAGAGCTGCTGAGGGTCTTAGTCCTTTCTACTTCCCCACTTAAGGCCCCAGATAGTTCAGGCCTTGGCATAAAGCCTGGGCTGAAGAATTCTTACTGAACTAATAAAAGAATAAAAAAAAAATACAATTTGAAATACTAATAAGTCCCAAATAAGTGCTCTCCTGGCAGTGTTCATCCTTTATTCTCAGAGTCATTACTAGCAAATAAATAAATAAATCTCCGGTCAAAATGAGAAACTTTTCTTTCTTCAAGACCGTCCAGGTTAATGATTGTGAATAAATGGAATAAACAGAACTTAGATTTCCCCCCAAGACATTATTTGGATTTAACTACAGGATGACTGCATAGTTCTTGCTGGGACACAAAGAAAGACAAATTAAAAGAATTAGAATACAAAAGTATATCTTATAATTAGTCACTCATTGTTTCTGGATTATGTTCACTGAAAGATTGAATAAAATCTTATGGATCATTTCCTAACTTAAAATTCTACTGACCAACATCAACGCTCTGTGTTTTTAACTGTGCCACTCCACTTCCCCGTAGCACCGACTGTAAGACAGGATGTCTGATTTGCCTCAAGGTTTGGCTGATGTTGACTTCTGGTAATTGAGGTAAGGTCAATGCCAAATTGCTGAATAAAATATTTACAGGTCAATGAATTTCTGGAACACCATTTGCAAGTTTTAAAGAAGAATAGGGACAAAATAAAAATCCTGATGAAGGTGCCCATGAGGCAGTGAAGTCACTACTGAGAAGTGGTTAAAGCCCCATCTGTTAGGTTGGTCCTGACGGTTGGAGAATGAAGTCCCTGGAAAAGGGCTACTGAGGACAGTTCTGCAAAGGACAGGTGACCTGTCCTCCTCGGCCCTGTCTGTGACTGCAGCAGAACATGGCTGCGAACCGAGGGGCGACAGAGAGCATACGGTGCTCGGGAAGGGAAGGCGGAAATGACACTTACTTCTCTGACACGTGGTGCCCCGGAACCCTGGTGCACACTCACAGATGCCATCGTCAGGGGAGCACGAGGCCCCGTTTTTACAGTAGCAGGGCAGGGAGCAGTTGGGACCCCAGCGTCCCTCGGCGCACACGCTGTCACAGTGGACTCCTGGAAATGCACACAGGGCAAGGGTGAGCGACGGGCAGTGTGGGGGCTTCCACGGAGGCTCGTTCAGACGAGGCACACGGCATGAAAACCAAGTTGAGCTCTGCAGTGAGCAGAGGAGATACAAGGCTTAAACTCCAGTCATCACCTCACGTCCACCAATGCTTGGTGTCATCATCACATCCCAATAACGCCCAGAACTATTCCCTATGGAGTCGGGAAGGAGTAAAACACCTCTGTTAAATTGATGTTTCTTCTTTAGGAGGAGAGAACAAAAAGAAAGCTCAAGGGCTCTGTTTACTGAAGGCAGCAGTGATCACAAATACTGTTTCAGGCCAGACAGTGGTGCTGGTAAAACACGGCACTTCGCAAGGCAGCCCCACCGAGGAAGGTCCTGGGTTCAAATTCAGTGGCCTCCCTGTGTCCTCTGGACATGTGTTTGTCCATAATCCAGGGCTGCTTGGAGGTGGGGGTGGATCTCAGAATCAAGAGCCTGTTAGGAATGCCATCTCCCCCGCCCCCCCCCCACCCCGCCTTGCTCATGAAATAAACTTTTTTTTTAGAGAGAGAATTTTGCTATAGGGCATGTGTGCTCACCAGAGAGACAGAGACAGAGACAGAAAGTGAGACATCACCTCCCTAGATGAGACGGCCATGCCATAATCCATTCTCTTCCATTCTCCTCTCAGAATCTTGGGCATGCACACACATGCACCTAGAGTGAATTTTAAGTCGCCGGATCTGGGACTTGAACCATGTTTGACTACATGGGGGTCCATCTGCTGGTCCCAATAAATAAACTTTTAAAAATACTATATCATTTGATTTCGGCAACTTCCTCCATCCCTGCCCCCCTTCTTTATTTTCACAAAGAAATGAACAAAGTGTGAAGGACAAGGCAAATCCCAAAATGCTTAAAGGATTTTACATAAAGAAAATGCTGCCCTGGAGTAAACAAATAAACATAATTTAAAAATATCAGATGGCAAATCATGCCGAGTAATAGAAAGGTGCACTGGCACGTGCGACCTGACTCGTCTTACACCGGACAGAGCGCGCCAGACTCTCACGACTGTCTGAGCGATCGGTTCCCACGAAACCATAGGTAGGTGCTGAACTCTCCTTTTGGAGACAGAACAACTTTAGAATCAGCCACGAATGAACAAACAAAAAGCCTAAAGGAAATGTAAGGAAAAAGACCAAGGTTGCAAAAATAAAAATAAAACCAGGCTTTATTCGAGGTAAATGGAAGTCCCTTTTGTAAATTCCTATTTGAAATACAACAGGGGCCTCTTTCTTGTAAGTCAGAATTCTGCACGACTCAAAGAAAGGCTCTTCGCATTGAGAGGCAATGAGTTATAATTAGGAGCGAGCTGGCGACTGCTGGCCCCCGACCAAATGAAAAGATAGTCAGAACAAGCATGCACACCCTCTGGGATTTCAGAACGCGACAGCCACCCAGCTTCGCACTGCCGAGAAGGTCACGTTCTCGTATTAAGGTTTTTGCTTCCAAAGTGATGAGGAGAAAAGTCACCTCGGCCTGACCCTTCATGTGGAAACAGCTCCAGACCATACCAAGGATATTGCTACTTGGTACACAGCCATTTCTCCTCAACGGTCATTCTCCACTTTTTACTGGTCTTGTTTTTCTCCTTCCAAAAGTCTCCCACATGGTAAAGGCTGTTAAGTAGGCATGAAGGCATGCAGACCTCATTGTGTCTAGCCTGAACCGACAATAGACTTTTCTTCCAGCCTGGACTGCCGGCTGAAGGAAGGAGACCAGGTCTGTTTATAAAGCCAACTGGGGTTTAAATGTTCCCCACAGAATTAAATTGGAAATGCGGGGTTACTATGTTATCTTTTTCCTTATGTTCACAAATACATAAACTTTTTTTTTCAGACCTCCATTGAAAAATTGAAATGGAATCGCAAACTCTGCGCTCCCCAGATGTGATACACCAGCCCGAGTTGTATTTGGTATTTTTTTATCCACACGTATACCAGGCAGAAGCACCAAAAAGATTGCACGGGAAACTACCTCAGAAGGGAGGTGCAAGCCTAAGCTTTGTTTTATAAGTTTAAAGAAAGTACCAGCAAGGACGACCTGCCTCGGGCCTCACTTTCAATTCAAATTCAGCCTGACTGAGCAGGGCATTCCGGCTTACTCGCAGAGATTCAGGCAACCCTTGGCGTTTTGTTTTGGCCTGGAATAACCCAGGCAAATCCCAGTGAGGATTTTAAAGAAGTAGAATCTGAGTAATTACTAGGTTCATCTGATAATCACCCTAAAAATTGGCCCTGACTTTTGACCCTTCTTTGTTGGATAGGAGAGTTGGGGGGGGGGGGGGGCTAAGATTTATCCATTTATGTGATTTAGTTTATCAGCTCCTTGCCAAATCATTACCTCACATCACGCTTAATAAATTCAATGAGGATGGGATGAGCACACTTTAGATAAAAAAATATATGCTGCTTTTTTACATTATAGGTTATCATGATTTATGTGTAAATTAGCACAGTCTTAATTCAGCAGGTTAAGAAAAATGACTATGGGTCAAAGTAAGAAATCTAAATAAAGTGATTCTTTACTTCATATCTGATACCTCTTCCATTAAGAGGCTTGTCCAGCTGGTTAGCATAACCATCAGTCACCATCGACTCTATCAAGGTAATTTACATTTAAGTAACAAGGCCCACGATGTAGCGAGGAGCTCTGTGGCAAAGATAAGTTTGTTTCATATCATTTTCCCATCATTTCATTTCCAGAGAATCACAGGGAATTCTACAGATCATCTATCAGACCTTCTCATCGCCAATCCTAAGAGCATATTTCAACAGAACCGAGCTTACTTTGAAATAACTTTCCTTTTAGGATTGCAAAGCCATCTTTCTTTTGAGGGTAAATTACAAAATTCTATTATCAACCCCCTCTCAAAAATTCAAACCCTTTTCTTTTACTCCATCATCAGTAGAAGTGAGTCATCACTCTCAGCTATTAATGCCTAATCTATTGGGAGACAAACATCAAGCGTGTGTCTCAGGCAGGTGGCAGCTCCAGGGAAAAGTATGAGGTTGCCTTCTCCCCTCGTCCCACACCCTCTCCTGCTCCTACTCCTCTCTTTACAACCTTCAGTGCCAGGAAAGGACAGAAGACATGTCCCACACCCTCTCCTGCTCCTACTCCTCTCTTTACAACCTTCAGTGCCAGGAAAGGACAGAAGACATTTATGATTGCTGAAGTTGCCTTTTCTGGGGAATATTAATATGTTAAGGGAACACACATTTTAAGAAATGAGTATCTAATTGCTGAACCTCAGGCAGTAAGTATCCTGGAGGAGCTGCTGCGTAAGTGTTTCTCTAAATCACACAGGGTGTATGGCTGCAGGTGTGACCACCATGCAAAGACAGCCATGCAGTTAAATGTTCTCCAGGATAGAGCTGAGAGTTGTGGGGCCAGCAGGAGGTGTGGTCTCCACCATGGCAGACAGTGGTTCCAGTTCTAGACTCGGAAGCTTGAAAACCATGCCAGGGGATCAGCAGATGGAGTAATGGTTACATTGCTGGACACACACATGGTCAACTAATGTTCAAGTCCTGGACCCAGCAGCTTGAAACTCATGGCAGGTGCATGTGCATGTATGCCCTCCATTCTCCTCTCAAAAAAAAGGGATTGTGGCATGGCCATCTCCCCTACTAGGGGATGATTTCTTGCTTTCTGTCTGTCTCTGCAGCAAGCACAACACGCCCTATAGCAAAATTATCTCTAAAAAAAGAAAAAAAGAAAGAAAAGAGAAAACCACCACACTTTGTGTGTGCCCAAAATCCTGAGAGGAGAATGGAAAAGTAGGGATGATGTGTGATGTGGCTCTCTGGGGGGGGGGGGGGGGGGTTCTTACATTCCCTCTTTCTGTCTCTAGCTGGCCAGTGCACATGTCCTATGGCAAACACAAAAACAAAAAAAGAGTTGAGAGTTCTAACTCCAGGGTGACCTGAACCCAGAACAGGTGCACCCAAACTCTGCCTGGGAATCTTATCAGGGAAGGAGGTAGCTCGTGAAGAGGGTGAGGGGGTCCAGCACAAAAGAACAGCAGGTGCTCGGCTCGGAGGGCCACAGAAGCAAAGTCTGTACTTCCAGACTGTGACGCGTCGGGTACGGCTGGAGCTCAGGGACCGGGGACAGCCGGCAGGCATCCGGCACAGGCTGTGGCCACGTACAGAGCCGTGCTATCGAGTAAGAACCTCCTCCTGTTGTGAACGGGAATCAACGAACACTGTTAAAAGGAGGCATGACTGGAGTTGTATGGAAGGCTGACGATGACTTGAAGATGATAAGCCTCAGAAAAAAAAAGGATCTGTCAGGTGGCCATCTTTGGGGTGCCCAGGTAAAAAGTGATAAAAATGACAAGGCACTGATCTCTGTCACTGGCAGTTGGGATGCAGAGGAAGCTCCATTTTGGAGACATACAGGAGAAAATGGAGATGAAGGATGCCCAGCCCGCTCCCTACTCCACTCAAGGCAATCAGTTCATCCTGGCAGCTCCACGAGGAGGAGACAGTGTCTAACTGCTCACCACAGTGCCAGGGAGCTGCCATGCAGCTGCTGAGGCAGCCAGTAAGCACAGTTTCACTTTCCTGTGGGAGGTAGGTTGGTTTGTTTGTTTGTTTTTTGAGAGGTTTTTGCTGTAGGGTGCGCGTGCTCACCAGAAAGACAGAGACAGGGAACCAGCAGTTAGAGTAATGGCTATGTCGCTGGACTCCCACATACATAGTCGACCGCGGTTCATGTCCCGGACCCGGTGGTTTAAAACTCATGCTGGGCGCGTGTGCGTGCATGACCAAGATCCCGAGTGGAGAATGGAGGAGAAGGGACTGCGGTGTGACCATCCCCCCTGGGGGGTGATTTCTCGCTTTCTGTCTCTATGTCTCTCTCTGTCTGTCTGGCGAGCGCACGCGCCCTATAGCAAAAACCTCTCCAAAAAAAAAAAAAAAAAAAAGCAAGAAATCACCCCCCAGGGGGGATGGCTATGCTGCAATCCCTTCTTCTCCATTCTCTTCTCGGGATCTTGGGCACACGTGCCTAGCGTGAGTTTTAAACCACCGGGTATGGGACTCAAACCGCAGTCGACTACATGGCAGTCCAGTGACATAGCCATTATGGCAACGTTGGTCCGTTTGGCATGAGCTTCAGGACCACTTTCCACCACGTTGTTCTTTGCTTCCCTGGAGGTCTTAATTCAGATAATGTCCAACGTAATTATAGTCTGTGTACCTAATATAGTGACCCTGACTGCCTGAAGGGGTGAGAATGTCTGCCTTGCTTATTTTTGAGAAGTTACAACTTCAGAAGCTCAGGTCTGTGATTTTTTTTTTTTCTGAGATTTTTGCTACAGTAGGGCATGTGTGCTCACCAGAAAGACAGAGAGAGACAGAGACATAGAAAGTGAGAAATCACCCATGCGGGGGGATGGCCATGCTGCAATCCCTTCTCCTACATTCTCCTCTAGGGATTTTGGGCACACACACACGTGCCCAGCCTGAGTTTCAAGCCACTGGGTCTGGAACTCGAACCATGTTTGCCATGTGGGAGTCCAAAGATGCAACCATTATGTCATCTACTGGTCCCTATTTTTTTAATTATAAATTTTAATTTCATTTATTGTTATTATTATTATTATTTTAATTTGCTATAGGGCACATGTGCTCATTAGAAAGAAAGAGAGAGAGAGAAAGTGAGAAAGCAAGCCAACAGGTCCTGGACTCAAACCGCGGTTGGCCCTGTGGGAGTCCGGTGCCCCAATGACCATACGACTTGCTGGCCCCAGGAGTCTATAATTTTTAATGTTGGCCCAGGTTACAAAGCAGTAGAAAAATTATTAGATATCTTGAGGAAATCTCTTTTTAACCTTTCCTAAAGAACAGATTAAAGGGACCGGCCAGTTAGCGTAATGGCTATGTCGCTGGACTCCTATGTAGTCAACCGTGGTTTGAGTCCCAGACCTGGAGGCTTGAACTCACGCTGGGCGCGTGTGCGTGTGCACCCAAGATCGCGGCGTGGCCATCCCCCCTGAGGGGTGATTTCTCGCTTTCTGTCTCATTGCCTCTCTCTGTCTTTCTGGTGAGTGCACGCGCCCTACAGCAAAACCTCTCCAAAAAAAAAAGAAAAGAAGGAAAGAAAGAACAGAACAGATTAACTAGTTACTTCAGGAAATAACTCACTGAAATATTTGGAAGAAGGGGCAAAATGAGAAGGGGGAGATTTAAATGTGCAGCAATCTCTGGTTCAATGGAAGCCTTTTTTTCTGATAAATGTTCTAATGCTGATAAGGAGATCTGTGAGGGGCTGTTTTTGCCAGGACAGAGGACAAAGAGGTCTTTGATAGCCTTCGCAAGTTGCTAGGCAATGGCGGAATGATCGTGATAAACTTCAGCTCAGCAGCTCTAAAGAAATGTCCGTGCGTTTAATGCCTGATGCATTACGCCAGTGGGCTCCATGTGAGATCAGCATTCACTGGGCCTTTGAGAGCGCATGAATGTGGTAAAGAAATCATCCAAGGTGTCATTATTTCCCCCTCAGAGATGTACCCCCACATCCTTGTCTTGCTTAATTGCTTATATTCCTTAAACCAGTATTGCAATATTCTGGATGTTAGTGAATGAAGGAAATGATTTGGACTCCATGTCTTGTTCCCAGGCAACAAGCTATTGAATATATATTGGGGCAAAGACAGATACTCGTTAATAATAACTAGGCTTAGTATATATTATAGGAGGGAGGAACTAAATGTTTTATCATCACACTTTTTCAACTTTTCTACTCGTCTGACTGACAAAGCAGCAGCACAGTGTGGTGTGTTGTAGAGATGCTATTCATGGGTGTACCCATCTCATGTCAGCGTCTGCCCTGATAGAACGTGAGCTTCTGCCGGGTGGGAGTGGCCAGCGCTCCATTTCCACATTCCCAGAACCCAAGCACTACAGTTGCATAGAACCTGGAGACATTCAACCAACAGTTGTTAAATCGAGCCTTTCTCTTTGGATACAATGGGTTTGAAATATATATGTACAAAGGAATCTGTTTTATATAGGCAACTAATTTGAAAAAAAATCTTTATAAGTCATATAAACCAGAGATGTTTGTATTTGCAATTGCAAGGCGAAAATACTGAAGAGCACAGCCTGCCTTAGTGTGGGCCCAGGGAAAGGCAAACAGAACAGGCTCCTAAGTGGATGGGACTGGGAGCTCTGGCTTTCTCAGCATGCTCACTTTTGGGGAAAAGGCTGCCTCCCTTGACCTTTCAGAGGCCTAGCCTTTGCATTTATATGATTCTCTTATGCAAGACTACACAAACACAGGCTTCTGTACCTGGATATACCCTCTCCACTTAATGATACCCTAAAGGGTCAGAGAGTGGAGTCCTGTGACTGTTCAGGCACATGCATATTAATTAAACCCATTTGAATAAAGTGGTTTCTTCCAACCTAGATTTGCATTTGCATGTCACTGGACAAAGGGAGGTAGGTCTCTCCTTATTACAAAATCAGGCAACCCTAAGGTGCAGGAGAGATCACCTTTGAACAGATCAGTCCCCAAAGCAGCAGCTCACTTACTCAGCTGGTCAAAGTCGATGTGCTTTGGAGAGTTGGGAAAGAGGGCTGTCCTGGTGGAGAGAACCGGAGGCACTGCAGGCCTCCTTCTGCTGTGTAAGAGTGGAAGAGCCACACCCTTCTCGTTAACTCTCCTGCAGGAACTTCCAATTGGGCCCAGCCTAGCTGGGCTCAGGGAAGCACCTCTTCTCTTCTCTCTCCCCTCCTCACAATTATATTGGGTTGTCAGACAAGCCATGACATCTTTTTTCTGTTTTTCCATGCAAAAATGCACCACGACTTTTTCGACAACCGAATAGCATAACTCGCTAGTCTCCCTCTTTCTCAAAACTATAGGAGGTGGATTTGGAGGTCCTAACCCCTTTCTATCAACTTCACTTTAAACTTTTAAATTCTGGTATAAATATACCCCTAAGCCTCCTCCACTCTCTTGCCATGAGGCTTCTGTCCAAGAAATGCTCACCTGTACTTCAGCCTCTTCAGGAACCAGAGTGACATGGCAGAGCCGAGGCCGCTCTGCAGACTAGTAACTGCTGCTGCCTAGGCCACCGGGGCAGCTTTTTAAAAGCCAGAGAGGGCCACTGAGAAAGGTTCTCCAGGCTGTATACTACCCAGGAGCCCTGGCCAAGACACTGAGGTGGAGTAGACGTCTAGCTCACACTCCATGTGCCAAGGAGTTGACCTGGAAGGATTTCCAAATCTTTTCTAAATTTGCACAGATTTTCAGGCCTGGCAGGGACTCCATCCTTGTTCTCACCTGCTCTCAGAATTCTCATCGGTGGATATGAGGTGGGGACTGGAATATACAAGTTAAAAGAGTTCCCAGGTGACAGTGATCTTAGCCAGGATTGGGAACCAGGCTGCAGACTGCATATGTTCCCAGCAGCTGGGGCGAAATCCTGGTTAGCTATAATGCTCAGCACATAGGTGTTCTGGCTGACTGACGTCAGAACAGAAAGGAAGAAACAAAAAGCCTGCTTCCACCGTTTTTGGAAAATACTTCATAAAGCATATCCCTTCCCTACTCTGTAAATATACATATACATAGGAGTAATTATATTCCATTGACACCTGGAATTTCAGAATAACCATTTGAAAAGACAGTCTCACTCATTTATAGCAGTGTGTGTGTGTGTGCATGTGTGTGGTGTGATGTGTCGTATGCCTATGCACATGTGTGTAGAAGTGTAGGAGAAAGAACCCGGACACAGGCTATAATCCAGAATGATATTTCAGTTTTTCCCCATTTTTCTATTGCAATCTGCCATTTTTTTGGAGATAATTTTTTGCTATTGGGCACATGCATTCACCAGAGAGACAGAGAGAGATGGAGAGAAAGAAAGTGAGAAATCACCCCCCCTCCGCCCCCAATTGGAATGGCCACACTGCAATCCCTTGTTCTCTCCTCTCCTCTCCTCTCCTTTTAGGCATGCACACACACATGCCTAGTGTGTGTTTCAAGCCACTGGTCAGAGACTTGAACACAGTCAGCCATGTGGTAGTCCAGTACCCAACATCTACACCGCCTGCTGGCCCTGCGATCTGCCAATTTTTGATAGAACAGTCCATTGGCCAAAAACGTTCATCAATGAAGGTTTTACATAGTCACATGTAATAAAAGCCCATGCTTTATCTTTGAAAATGGTACATTTCCTTTAGAAATAGTACCCGGGATGTCAAACAGAACTTTTATTTTGATTCATTTTTCTAGTAATATATTTTGAAGACTTCTTTTTTGACTAGGTAAAAATGGATTATTTTTTGTTTTGGAGAGGTTTTTGCTATAGGGCACGTGCACTCGCCAGAAAGACAGAGAGAGACAGGAGACAGAAAGCGAGAAATCACCCCCCAGTGGGGGATGGCCACACCGCAATCCCTTCTCCTCCATTCTCCTCTCGGGATCTTGGGCACCACGCACACGCGCCTGGCATGAGTTCAAGCCACCGGGTCTGGGACTTGAACCGTGGTCGACTACAGGTGAGTCCAACGACATAGCCATTACACTAACTGCTGGTTCCAAAAATGGGATTATTGATTATAGTAGATATAAAAGCCTCAGTTCCTTTAAGAGAAAAAGACAGTCAAACAGTGGACAACAGGGTGAAGGTATGAACTGTAAAGAGGATCTGCATGGTTAGACAGCAGGTGACTTCTTCGGTCTCTCAGGTCTGATGCGACGGCCTCATTTGAGGAGTGCTGGTTTTGTCAAAGGAAATGCGGCTCTCACGCTCCTTGTCTCAGGTGCCAAACCCACCTGATGAGTCTCTCCCCAGGGACCCCAGTGGCCAGGCACAACTGCCACCTTTACACCACCTTCTTGATTTGGTCAGGATGAGATGACTGGCTCTGGGTTAAATTTCACTGATATTCCCACAAAAACCTCACTAGTACCCCGCACACTGTCACCCTCTCCAGCGATGCTCGACATTTCACCTAGAGCAATTTCCACAACAGCAAGAAGAGGAAGTAGAACTTCATGCCTCCCTGGGCTTATGGTATTTGGTCCCTAATCTTGAGTCTAACTGAAATGCAAAGCCCTCTTTATATTGAGAAAGGTCCTTACAAGGTAGTTACTCAAAACAAGTTTATTGATGAGGAATGATAAGTCTATCCCAAATTGACAATGCAATGATGTACTGTGTAAGTAATGTGCAGAATCTCTTTCATTGTAAAAAAAAAAATAAGCCAATACTTGGTCTACTTGTAGGATGACTTTTGAACTTTCTTTTCCTCTACCCATGACTGCATATACTGAGTGTGTTCTGTGAGTTGGGGGGGATGACCTCACCCCAGGCTTGGAGGCCGATAGATGCTTATAGACCGACAGCCCACAGGGATCCAAAGAAATGAGATGCTGGGGCATCTTTGCTGCCCTAGAAACAATAATGACTTAGCAGGAAGTGACAAGGTGGTGGGCAACAGACAGTAGAACAAAGATGTGGTGGCAAAGCAACTTCCGTTTTGAAGAAGCAGTCCAGCCACAGATGGACAGAGTATTATAAGACTGCATTGTATGACAAAGCCACTGCATTCCTGCATGAGCTTGACAGGTCTAAGGCCAGATGGGATAATTTGTCTTACCCCATGACCCAGACTGTGGAATGCAGCTAACAAGTTCTGGCTGACTTCAGGCCAAATCGTATCTGTGGCTTTTCTCATGTATACTAGAGTGTGCCTTTCACAGGCTGGTTCTAAATAATCACAGCAGGTGGGTACTTGAGCAGTGACTGTCCAGAAACACCTCACAATCTCTCTATACTCACAAGGACAAAGTAGAGTTAGGGTGTGACCCAAAACGAATGACACGGTCTCTCTGTTAGGAAAGTTCTGCATATGCCAGAAGGTTAAGATGCTGTTCACTTTGCTGTGGTTATTGTGGAAGTATTGGGCTGTCAGAAAAGTCATGATGTATTTTTTTCTCTGCATAAAATGTGGCATTACTTTTCTGACAACCCATATTACTGATCATGCCACTTGAGAACTTCAAGAACTCTAGTGCAGTCACGAATCTGGTTTAATTCCTGGTGTGATGCAGTTTTAACAATTAGTAACAGAGAGCCAAACAGAAACGTGGAAAAGTGGAATTTCATATTATGAAGTCAAGAGTACATCTATCATCTTTTGCAAGTCAAGAAAAGACTCCAGAGCTAAGGAGGTCTTTTCCTGTAGGTCATTCCTAACGATGAAGGATGGAGTCCATTCCATCAGCCCTGTCCTGTTTTCCAAGGTAGCACTCTGGCTCTAGAAACTGGGCACATGGCAGTTCACTTCAGTTCACTCCCGTCAGAAACCAAAGACATCCTCAGCTGAGAGAGACCACTGAAAAGACTTCCTGTGACATCCCATGTTCAAAGACCTGAAGAATGAATATTCTTAAGCTAGTAATCCTCCCGAAATTGATGAATAGATTCAATTTCCATTAAATTTTGACTTTGCTTTCTTGCAGACATCGATATACTGATCCTAAAATTCATGTGTAAACTGAAGTGACCCAGAATAGCCAAAATAATACTGAAAAAGAAGAACCAGTTGGAAAACTCACACTTCTCAATTTTAGTATAGTACTGACATAAAGATAGATATATAGGACCAACAGCATAGAATGGAGTTCAAAAATAAACTCTCTCACATATATGCACATTAGATTTTTGGTAAGGATGTCAACACAGCTTGAAGGGAGAAAACAGTCTTTTCAATAAATGGTGCTGGAACAATTGGTTATCCATTTGCAAAAGAATAAAGTTAGTCTCCTCACTCATACAGTACATAAAAATTAACTTAAAGAGATAAAAGACATAAATGTAATAGCTAAAACTATAACATTTTTAGAAGAAAACATAGGCATAAATTTTTGTGACCTTGGATTAGGCAATGGGTTTTTGGTTTGACACCAAAAGCACAAGCAATAAAATTTTAAAAACAGGTAAACTGGACTTCATTTAAATAAAAACTTCTCTGTTGCAAAAGATACCATTGAGAACATAAAAAATAACTCAGAGAATGGGGTAAAATATTTGCAAACTACATATCTGATATGAGGCCTGTATCTAAAATATACAAATAACTATCATAACTCAATAATAAAGGAAAATAACCCAATTAACAATGAGTCAAGTATCTCAATAGACATTCCTATAAAGATATACAGGTGGCCAATAAACACATGGAAAAGTTGATAACATCATTAGCGATTAGGGCAATACAAAGCAAAACCACAACAAGGTACCATTTCATACCCACTACGATGCTATCATCAAAAGGCAGTTAATCTGGGAACCAGAAGTTAGCATAATGGCTATGTCGCTGGACTCCCACGTAGTCAACCGCGGTTCGTGTCCCGGACCCGGTGGCTTAAAACTCACACCGGGCGCGTGTGCGTGCGTGCCCAAGATCCCGAGAGGAGAATGGTGGAGGAGAAGGGATTGCGGCGTGACCATCCCCCCTGGGGGGTGATTTCTCGCTTTCTGTCTCTATGTCTCTCTCTGTCTGTCTGGCGAGCGCACGCGCCCTATAGCGAAAATTCTCTAAAAAAAAAAAAAAAAGGCAGTTAATCTCGGGAACCAGCAGTTAGCGTAATGGCTATGTCGCTGGATTCCCACGTAGTCGACCGCGGTTCGCGTCCCGGACCCAGTGACTTAAAACTCATGCTGGGCGCGTGTGCGTGCGTGCCCAAGATCCCGAGAGGAGAATGGAGGAGAAGGGATTGCGTCGTGACCATCCCCCCGGGGGGTGATTTCTCGCTTTCTGTCTCTATGTCTCTGTCTGTCTGGCGAGCACACGCGCCCTATAGCAAAAATCTCTCCAAAAAAATAAAAAAATAAAAAAAGGCAGTTAATCTCTGGTGTGGTTTTGGAAAAACTAGAACTCTCCTACATAGCTGGTAGGGATGTAAAGTGGTCCTGGAAGATTATTACTTCTACTCATGATGTACAGACTTGGAAGGCAGTACTGTAAGTGTTTCAGAAGGTCTGTTTTTACTTGTTTTATTTAAAAAATAAAAAAAAAAAAGATCTCACCATGGCATAATCCTTCTGCTTCTACTTCCTTTATGGCTGGAATTCAGGTGCAGGCCAGAGCACCAGACCTTTTTGATTAAACAAGGAACCAAACTCAGTTCTTGCATGTGACTCTAGCCTGTGGAACACATGTCTTAGCAGCGAGCTCCACTGTGGCTGGGTCTAAGCAAGTCTGTTATTATGAGCAAAAACTGTTCTTCTTTCTGAACCACTGCTGACTTGACAAATTCCTGCCTGAACCTAGGAATCCAGATAGGAAGAGAAACTCCCACCCCATGGATAGAATATTGGTACTAATGACATTATGAGTTTGTCATGACCCATATAGTATCATAACAGAGTTTCAAAACTTTAATGTCTAGCAATGACTATTTTAACTTTTGCATAACCATATTAATATTAGTACTTAGTATTTTTGCCTCACTCAAGTGACCCTAGTTATAGGGTTTATTTCAATCATTCGTTCCTTGATGCTCAAAATATACCACAGAGGTCTTGCTGAACTTTTCATAGAAATTCAGGTTTTTCCTGTCGCTCTGGCCTGAATTCTGACAGTTGGACCAAATGACATGTACGCTCATGAGAACTGCCTCTGTACAAATGAAGAACAACAACAAAAAACATCAGCCCTAGTTTATATATAAGTAGGCTTCTGCATACTACTTTGTAGGTAAAAGTGTGTTTTTTTACCGGAAACATCCCTGTGTTTTCATTTTTTTTTTTTTTTTTCCTGAAAAGTTGATCTGGGTGTATGCTATGGTGAATGTATTTCCCCAAAATTCATGTGTCTAAGTTTGGTGAGCCATTATGAAGGTATTAAGAGCATGAAAACTTAATCCAACTGTGGGACTCAGAGGCAGAGCCTTTGCAAAGTGACCAGGATTGAGTAAGGGAGGGGCCCCAGGACTACATCCCAGTGAGTTTAAAAGGGGAGGGACTGAGACAGAAATACGCTCCGCTTTACTCCAGTCCGTGCCCTCTGCCATGTTACCCGTCAGCAAGAAGGCCCTCACCAGCTTTGGCCCCTGCCCTTGGACCTGCAAACCATGAGCTGAGTAAATTTTTATTTTCAGAGATTTCTCAGACTCAGGTAATTCTACCATTAGCAATAGAATAGAACAGGTTTTTTTTGCAAGAAGCCATGCTAGGCATTAGATTGGCAGCTTTCCCCTGTCAGGTAGCAGCCTTGACTCTCACCTGACCATCCAGGGAGGCAGCGGCAATGGCCAGTCGTGGCATGGCAGCCATCTGCATGACTGCAGTCACAGCGCTCAGCACAGTTCAGCCCGTACGTGCCATCCTGCGTGGAAGACACAGAAAGGCTGCAGTGAGGGCCTGGGGGATCCCAGGACGGGAGACGAAAGGGCCGCGCAGTCGTTCCAGTACAGTACTCTGCTCTCCTAAACACTGCTCAGGAGCATGCATTGCATCATCTCTTCCCCAGACACAGGCTTCAGGAGGTATTTTAAATCACTCGAATCTTAGTTTTATCTGACCTAATGGTTGGGACATATGAATGGTAAAGCCAATTATGCCAATATGTCCCTAAAGATTGTTTTTTATACTATATCAATAGTTCAATGTTCCCTACAATGCGTTCTATTCTTCAGTGGAAAGGGAGGACCCTGACTGACTCACAAAGAAATCTAAGACTGAAAAAAAATATCGTTCTAACTGGATTAAGTTCATTTCTATAAGTTGCCAATGGATACATGGTACCATAGAAAGAAAAAGAGTTGCTTTACCCTAATGAATACCTCTGTTCCACAAAGAAGTGTCACCAACATTAAGTATTCCCAGCCAAGACCCTAAGTGCGCGTTGGCACACCTTGCTGGCTCTTCCCCTCCCAGATGCTGGCATTTCCACACAGTCTGTTTGGGTGGTCCAACAGTCATGAGACAGGCGATTCTTTGTGGATGTGATTATTTCATTTGCGGGGGAACAGAAAGCTCTGTATTTATAAGCCCTGATCTCCAACCCCGGATCCTGAGAGTTGCAGAAGAGGACGAAAATCCATCTCGCTCTACCCAAGCACTAAGAAAAATATGGGATACACAATTACCCAGAGGCAGGAACTTGAGAACCAGCATAAATGGGTAATTAGGTGTTAGGTGGCATAATCATTTCTCTAGAACTTGTTAAAACAAAACAAAACAACATTGTTTAGGCTCTGCTCATCTTTGACAGGGCTGCTCTGGACTTAGTTTTGCTATCATGTGAACCACTAACTCATCAGCCTTACTCCTCTGCTGTACCAAAAAGGACAAGATCGTGCCCGAGCTTTGCTTTGTCTACAATAAGATAAGGGAGTGAAAGGTGATCTTCAAGCCCATCTCCAAATACTGATCATCTGTTCACTGGTCTGATAAGAGGCAGCAAAGCTAACTTCACTCTGCCCTGGGGGTTGGAGGGCATGGAATAGCCTGAGGCTGGATCCTCTCTACTTTGGGAAATGGGTTGTACTTAATGAGGAGGAGACCCAGAGAGAGAAGAGCCTCGCTGCTCCAGGGGCTCAGTTCAGGGGGTCACATTGTTATCTCACCACCAGATGATATCCTGGAGGCAGAAAAACACACACCAATAAGAGAATGCTTAATGGCTCAAGAGAAAAAAAAATATGATGGGAAGAAAGAGGGACAGAAAAGAGGGAAAGAAGCCAGCCAAGTGCTTCAGGAAGAAAGAGAAGTCAGCAGGTTACTATAGAATGCACTTCCCCTTTGCACCCTCTGTTAGCCTGTGGTATGAGATTTCTAATGACATTCATCTCCAAAGTAGGTCAAGGGAACGTGAGCATTGAACTGGGGAAATCTTAGGAGATTCTGGGGACTCCAGAGCTATTTACATCAAAAGACACTGTTTCCAAACCTCCTTTCACCACTAGGATGAGCATTTCTGTGACATTAGTCACCACCCTCTTTTCTAACTCCCTGCCACTTTCCACCCCAAAGGCTGGGGTATTTCCATTATAATGAAACAATATTTGGAGAGTTGACAGGCCTACAGCTGGCTGTTTGACCAGAGCTGTGACTGGCCGCCACCAAGAAATGAGTGTATAAGAAGCAAAGAAAATAAGGGGTGAGGGGTGGGGAGGATCAAGGGTAGAGATGAAGGCAAGAAGCCTCATGAAAGCCACCTGACCGACTTCCACGTCCACCCCTGTACCCACCCCACATCCAGTGCTTCTGCTAGCTGCTGGACTGGTTCACACCGAGCCACCGCCGTGAATCAGGAGAGCTGCCAAGAGCAGCCACCCTCTGGCACCGGCTCCTCCCAGCACTCCCGGCAGACGCTGGCTCCGGCGTACCTGGCAGGCAAGTTCGCACTTCTCCCCACGCCATCCAGGTGCACAGGTGCAGGTCCCGTCCAGGGTGTTGCAGGCTCCACCATTGAGGCACTGGCATGTTAAGTTACAGCCAAATCCCCACGTGCCACTGGGACAGCTGATGGAGCAGTCCACCCCGTGCCAGCCTGCATGACAAGGATGGCAGAGCATGTGAGGGAGACTGGCAGAGCCCTTCCAAGCTTGTTCCCCCTTTGAAACATCTCGAACATGCACCGCAGAGCCTCCCGGCCCCAGCCCGACAGCAAAGAGCACTGGCTCCGCCATGTGAAACCTCCACCAGAAGCGAACAGAGGCACCCTGAGGACCCCGGCAGCTGTGTGTTGTGTGATCTGTCAAGGATGCCAACGCTGAGAAGCACGACCGGGAGACTGCGGATAGAGAGACGTGGAGTGTGCCCACCTCTGCTGAGCAGAGACGGGCCCTGTGGAAGCCAGGCTTTGTTTGGATCAGGGACGGGAGCATTCGTGTGGGAGGGAGGAAAACGTGTGTGCTTGAAAGGACGCCCCGCCTTTAAAGTAGGACCCCGTGGATGGCACATCGTGAGGGCCCAAGATCCTGGCTGCACCTATGGACAGGCATGATTGGGACTTCACATAAAATCTGATCTTGGCCGCATTTCTCGTCATGACTCCAGGCCAGCAAATTTGGGAGCACAGATACATGTCGGCTGTTTACTCTTCCCAAAAGCACAGACTCGCAGACTCTGGGAACTGGCAGCAACTTCATAGACCATCTGATGGGGGCCTCTTCCCGTGACTGGTGGATGTACTAGAGCCCGCACCAGGCACCAGACAAGGGTCTTGGTGAGGCCAGTGTTTTGGCACAGATGGTGCCAGAGCCCTCATCCTGGCTTCTTTCGGGTGACTTTAGAGGATAACAGGGTCAGGACCACATAAAAGACTCCTTTGCACACTCTCACCTGCCTTGCAGGCGCACGACCCGTCCACAGGAGAACAGGCCGCGTCGTTTTTACAGCCGCAGCGAGAAGAACAATTTATCCCGTAGGTTCCCAGAGGGCATGGCGTAGAGCAGTCAATTCCCTAGACAGGCACAAACAGCAAAATGCGTGCAGTTTTGCCAACTGAAATCAGGCCAACAAAAATATATATTTGGCGTTGCTAATTATACTCTCTAATATATATTTGGCATTGCTAATTATACTCTCTAATTTTAAAACAGTATATTTTTCAAAATGTTGCTATAATGTCACCACTATATAAATAGAGAGCCAAGGGCAAGGCTAGCTGGCTTCCGCTTAGGGTACAGTATTTAATGGGACTCCCCAAAGCCTACTGCCTTCAGAGCAGAACTGAAAACAAACAAGTAAAACAGAACTCCTCAGTCCTCCGACGAGTAGATACATAAAAGTAAATTGAAGCTGTGAAGTTACTGTCGATAAATAAATAAACATAAGCATGAACTGTACATCGGATGCCAGCATTTCCTCGACTTCCTCGTCTAATGTGCAATTTTATGAGTGGGTGAAATGAGGCGATAAAACACACACTTGGCCAGCAGCTAGGTCCCGTTTACTCAGCAGTGAGAATGACATGGAAAAGCAGGCCACCATGGAGAAGCAGGCCACCAAGCGGGCTACAGGGTCTCTCCTCTCAAAACAGAAGGGACTCTTACGACAAGGCTATTTGAAGGGTTCAACCCATGGACTGTGACTCAGGGTAGAAACCCTAGAAAGATCCTCTTAGCTCGGTGACTTTCTGATCCTCCAGACCTGTGCTATGTGCTCTGGAATGATCATCAATGTTTGCTGATCTCTGAAAATGGGAGGAAATACTAGGTTGTTGGGAAAGTCACGACCTCCTAATAATTGAAGGTTAATGCTTTTTCTTTTAAAACAAAGATTCCCAAGCTATAGCTGGGAACTTCTAGGAATTGTGGGGAGAGTTCTGCTCTTTCAGCATGGAGGCGTATTTGTAGGGTCTAGATTCTCAAAGAGACCTAAAAAGAGATGCGACAAGTATAGAAACGTAAAGGCATCACAAATGCTAATTTGATGTATGATGTGTCTTTAGATATTACGGAATTAAAATAAAAATTGTCGACAATAATGCATAAGCTACTTGTAAAAGTTGTCTCTTTGTTGTTTATGAAAGTCAGTAAAAGAATTACTTGAGGAATGATTATTATACATCATACTTTCTGACATACATTTATATTAAAAATTAATGCCACATTTATATTTATTCCAGCTCTCCCAATCCTCATTCTAAGGTGACTACTTACAGCTCGAACTTGTCTCCTTATTCTCTTTCTCATTAATAATGTGACTGTTTTTAGCACATTCATTGTACTTCACAGAGGGTCATACCAATCATGGCATTGATATACTCCATGCTGTACTCTTCTTCTTCCTCCAGGGACCAAGTCACTCACCGTGAATCCTGGCGCACAGGTGCACTTTCCAGTCACACTGTCACAGTCGGCCCCGTTTTGGCAGCTGCAGATCTGTTGGCAAGCTTCCCCGTAGAACCCAGGAGAGCATGTTTCATTGCAGTACAGTCCAGACCAGCCCGGCCTGCAGGCACACTCTCCAGACATGGGGTGACAGCTGAGAGACGTGGATGAAAGGAACAAGTCACTCTGGGGCAAACATGACACCCAAGCCCTGTGCAAGTGTTGCTTTAGCCATGATCGCCGAATGTGTGGATAATTTCATGCACAATAATTTAAACTTCATTCCCAGGCTTGGTATGTGTTAATTACTTGGCTGAAACCTGATTGGTACCCGGACATGTCTGAAACCAGCATCACGAGCTAGTGAGAGGACTATTACAACCATGTCCTTTATCCTGAAATTCTTTTCAACTTTCCTCCATGGAAAGCACTAATTCACTAAGAGGCCAACAGTGTGAGAACAGGTAAAGAACATCACCCAGCGGACAGCACCAAGTCCGTCAGCTGGCGTGAGGACCAAAGAACTCCTAAAGGAGTGTCCGCTCGGCCTTTTGCTCCCCGCCCCTCCTCATACCTGGCAGCAGAGCAGCTGCCTCTACCTGGAGCAGCAGCCGCACTGACTGGCCGGGCAGCCAGCTGCTGCTCCCCAGCAGATGGACGCGTCAGCTGCGCTCAGAAGCGCGGGCCAGTGCACCGACTCGAGAGGGCACTCTGGCACGCTGGCTCAGAACACATGTGCTTCTCACCCCGGGAGATTCTGAACCATCAAACCAGCTCTGCCGACAACTGGAAGACGGTCTAAACTGGGTCTCCCTCACCTTAACTAGGGCCAACAACAAAATGTCCTGTCACATCTAAACATTTACCGAAGGAGCTCTCATTGGAGAGCTGTTTGGAGATGTTTCCACTCTCCGAAAGGACAGCGACCCAGGATGGATGAGGCCTGAAGACGTCATTCCAGTTCTCCCACTACCCCAGTCATCTTGGGAAGCTCACAGACTTCCTAGGCCTGATGTCCTGTCTGTCAAGGGACGGTCTCAGCCACATCCCATAATCTCATTTCTTGTCTGGTCCCTCCTCCCCTCCTCCTCATCCTTTTTTTTTTTTTTTTTTTCCAGAAAAGTTTGGGAGTTGAATAGTTTGGTCCTCATTTTCATAAATTTATGTAAATATACTTCAGACCTTTGCTGCAACTAAGTGCCCAGAAGCAAAGGCTAAGCATCCGTCACAGACATACTTAGGAAACACGGCATGAAGAGATAGCCAAGCCCGAGTCTACATGTGAGCAGCTCTCCTGAGAATTAAAGGTTTAGAGTCAGAAGATGAGGGTTAGGGCCTCAGAGCTCCTTAGGTCTACTCAAGCCTACTTATCTGTCATCTCTGTTGGGCAAATCACTTATCCTTGAGTAAACACCTGGCATTCCCACAGCATCTCAAACGTAACATGTCAAAAACTGAGTTCTTGAGCCAGCTGTGGCAACACAGCAGCAATGCAGCACTCTGCAGTGCTGAGCCCACATCAGAAGGTCCCGGGTTTGTGTCCCAAGGTCTCCCTGTACATGCTGGGTGCACACACACGTGACGATGCTCCAGGCCAGCTGAGGCTGGAGGTGGAGCACAGTGTAAGATCCTGTTGGGGCTCTCTCTCTGTCTTCCCCTTTCTCTCATGGAAGAAATAAATACATTTTTAAAAGATGAACTTCTTCGGAGCTATCAGGTGGCATGGTGTTTAAGGTGCTAGACTCCCACATGGCCAACCACGGTTCAGGTCCTGGACCCAGCAGCTTGAAAATCACTCTGGGCATGTGTGTGTGTGAGTGCCCAAAATCCCAAGAGGAAAATGGAGGAGAGGGAATTGTGGTGTGACCATTCCTCCAGCAGGTTATTTCTTGTTTTTCCTCTCTCTCTCTCTCCACCCCCGCCCCCGTCATGAGGTGCACAGCACCCTATGGCAAAACATCTTTAAAAAAAAAAAAAGAATTGAGCTCTTGTTCTCCCCTTCCATCCTTCCCTTGGTATTTACCTCCAATCATTCATATTTCATAAATGGCAATTCCAGACACTCGGTTTACCTACGAGTAAACTTGTTTTTGATAACTCCTTCTGCCTCATCGAATTCATCACTATGATTGAACTATTCTAATTTTAAATTTTGAATCGATCCACATCTCATCATCCTCCCTGTCACTCTCTGACTCCATCCCAATGCCATCTATCTTTTAAACTCTTGAACTCCAACCTTTTCCCATACATCCCCTCAGGATGATCACTTAATGAGTAAATCACATCATATAATTCTCCTTCTTTAAAATCCTAAAAGAATTCCCATTGCACTGGCCAGCCAGAGGCATGGTGGTTAAGGTGACTAGATCCCACACAGCCAACTTAGTGGTTCAAGTCCTGAACCTGACCTGAACAA
This sequence comes from Tupaia tana, assembly GCA_026018925.1. Taxonomy (NCBI): domain Eukaryota; kingdom Metazoa; phylum Chordata; class Mammalia; order Scandentia; family Tupaiidae; genus Tupaia; species Tupaia tana. The sequence goes on along the minus strand of JAKSZU010000014.1, from coordinate 13,453,564 downwards.
CATGCCAGGTGTGTGCGCATCATATCCAAAATCCTGAAAGGAGAAGGGACTGCAGTAAGACCATCTCCCTGAGGGCAATTTCCCACTTTCTCACTCTTTCTCTGGTGAGCACATGCACACAAAACTAAAAAAAAAGAAAAAAAAAATCCCCACTACATTTAGAATAAAACCCATGCTGTTTAATATAGCTACAGTGACTATATAAATTATTGTCTGAACCAGGACATTTTTAAGAGGGAAGAGGGAACTACTAATAATTATACTAGGACATCATGCCCAAACCAGACTGTCCTTGTGAAAGCAGACACCTGATCACCGTACATACGACCCATGGGGGCTCGTCATCTGGCCACCACCCTCCTCTCAACCTCTTCTCTCCTCATTATTCTCTACGTTCGACCACACTGGATTTCTTTCAGTTCGTAATAGCACTGAGTCTTTTCCATTTAAGGGCCTCCACATAAGCAATTCCATATTCCTGGAGTACTATTCCCCCCTTTCTGCCTGTCTCCTTCCCATTTGTCCTTCCAGCCTTGCCTTGAATATTCCCTCCTCAGGGAGGCCTTCCCTGACCACCCAAATTTAAATGAGGTCTCTCCTGTTATCACGCACCCTGCTCTTTCTCTCATCTCACTCACCACAATCTATAATCCACATTTATTTTGACATTCCTTTAATGACTTTCTCTCGTCTATGCTATGAATTCTATAAGGACAAGAATTTAGTTTGGGGACCAGCAGATGGCGTAATGGTTATGTCATTGGACTCCTACATTGCTGACCATGGTTCAAGTCCCGAACTCAGCAGCTTGAAACTCATGCCGGGTGTGTGTGCGTGCATGCCCAAAGTCCCAAGAGAGGAGAATGGAGGAGAAGGGATGGTGACATGGTCATTCCCTCTGGGGGGGGTGATGTCTTGCCTTCTATCTCTCTGTCTCTTTTTATCTCTCTGGTGAGTGCATGTGCCCTGTTGCAAAGATCTCTCTTAAAAAAAAAAATTAAGTCTGTTTTGCTACCGTCCCTGGCACGTGTTAGGTCTCCAGTCTGCCTGGTGAAGAAGTGAGCATGTCACAGGAGTGGATCGGATCCCAAGGATCTAGCTTTTCCACACTCCTCAGCTTCTTCCTGATGTCTCTGAGTCAACAGTGATGTTAAGTTACAATCAGTACATCTGGATACTAAGGCTGTATTTTCCCTAAAACTAGTTTTAAAAATATAAGTGTCTGGGGCCTGGACCACGCCTCAGTGGGCTACATGAGGCTTCACTAGTCCGATCCACGTGGGAAAGTCCCACGTTCACGTCTGAAGACTTGCCTGGGCCTGCTGGTATGTGTGGGCCCTTGATGTGGAGCTGGCTGAGGCTGGGGGGAGATCATTGCACGGGGGCCCTGATGTGGGTGCTGTCTCTCTGTCTCCCACAAATGGAAGAAAGAAAGAAAAACTTTTTTAAAAATGTTAAAGTTTTAGCTTAAAGGGGGTCCTCATTCATTGCAGGAAGTGCTCAGTTCTGTGACATTTGTGACGAGACTGGACGGGCACGCACAGGTCAGCCGTTGGTACTGACTGAGCACTGAAGAGTGCCAGCCCCATGCTAAGCACGCCACGTGCATTATTCCATTCTCACAATCACCCAAAGTGGTGACTAGGATCCCGTTTTACAGATGAGAAAACAGGCCTACAGAGGATGAGTAATTTATTCAAAGTCTCACATAGGTAGTGGCAGAATCAAACTAGAACCCAGGTTGATTTGTTTTCACCCCAAAGAAAGAACAAATGTGCTAGCAGCCTCCTAGGGGGACTAGGTATGAAAGAGAATTGCTAAAATTTAGGATTTAGCGTAGATAACATGGTCAACAGGGCCAGTAAAAAATCTGTATCATCTGAAAAATAGGCACAAATAAAAGTTTTCTTCAGGAACGTTCCATGTTTAAGAAAAGAAAAAGAAGTATTCAAGTCATGGGTCAGTTCAGGTAGTTTACCTTATCTTAGCATCCAAGAGGACCTCAAAAGTTTGTGTGAAAAATGGAATTAAAGGGAACCAGCAGTTAGCATAATGGCTATGTCGCTGGACTCCCATGTAGTCGACCGCGGTTCGCGTCTCGGACCCGGTGGCTTACAACTCACGCCGGGCGCGTGTGCGTGCGTGCCCAAGATCCCGAGAGGAGAATGGAGGAGAAGGGATTGCGGCGTGACCATCCCCCCTGGGGGGTGATTTCTCGCTTTCTGTCTCTCTGTCTCTCTCTGTCTGTCCGGCAAGCGCACGCGCCCTATAGCGAAAAACCTCTCAAAAAAAAAAAAAAAATGGAATTAAAGTGCAAGTTTATTCTGGTGCAAAGTCCCTGCACAGTTTTTCGTAATACACATTTTCTGTAAACTTTTTGAAGACTTCTTGTACTATAAAAGAAAGGAAACTTTTGGTAGAAAATATTACTTTATATTTTAAAAAGTAGAAATTTCATGGTATAGACATAAATATGAAACAAAATAGACAATTTGGGGGGGCAGAGAATTAAACTAAGCCAAGGCTGACAGAGAAATTGATATTCAATGCCCCCCAGAGCGCATTAGAACAGCACACTGGTTCTCAGATTGATTGACACCAAAATTAGTATTCTGCAATTTGTAATTAGATGGAGGAAGCCAGAGCACTTTGGAGGCATTTGATGGGTTCTCATGCAGGCAGATTAATTGGTAATGAGATTTACGTGATGTAGGCAAGCAACAGATTGGAGGTTGAAAGGTAAGATGCTCAATACCTGTCTTCTGTCTGAAGAACAGATTGCTTTGTGTATATGAAGCAGAATTATGCACACATGGGAATAGTTGTCACTTTACACACACATACAACTACACACACACATTCTGGTAAGTGTTTCAAGATAATAAATTATAACAAGAGTCCAATACTATATGATACTGGTTAAAATAGACTGAGTCATTGAATTTCCTTCTATTCATTTCCTTAAATGTTATTAATGTTCAAATGCAATGACAAGGTGACATTTGTAAATAGGTGTATCTAGCTATTTAAAGTCCTTACTAATAAGAATTCATATACATATCCTATTTGGAATCTCATGAATCTCAATTTTATTTTCTAATTTGTAATCATGTCCACCATAAAAGTTAGTTTTCAGTTGAAAGCCCAGGGCACAGTGGATATCTTTTGACTCAAAATTAATGTTAAAATTTTAAATAATATTATTTATAAATATATTTAAATTCATATAATAGATATATATTATTATAATGTATAATTCATATAATAGATTGCAAAATTAAAATGGCAATACATTATTTTGCACTTCTTAAGAGGTTGAGTATGTTGACTCTAACTTGGTTGTGTGACTCATTTTGTCTAAAGGCACATTAGCAAACATGACAAAACCAAAGGCTTAAAAGGTGTGTACATAATTGGGACTTTCCCTGTTTCTGGCTGCTTTTGGAAGCTGTCACCTATAAAGAAACCCAGGCTAGCCTGCTTGATGCTGGAGACACGTGGCTCCATTGCTCAGCCAAATACCCAACATGTCAGTAAGAATACCCAGGGCCAATGTAGTGATCTGCCAGCTAAACAGGGAGACCAGCAGAAGAGCCACCAAGCTGAACCCAGTCCAAACAGCCAAGGAAAAAGTCCTCAGCCAATAAATAAGCTTATTGTTTCATGACACTAAGAAATGCTTTTTAATGCAGCAAAAGCTAACTGACACTTTTTTTTTTTAAACTTGCCAGAACTTACCTTGCTGATAAGACACACAGAGGGAAAGTGAGAAAGCACCCGATAAGAGGGGTAGCCGTGAGCAATCCCTTCTGCTCCATTTCCCTCTTCTTTCAGGACTGTTGGGCATGCACACGCATGCTCTTGGGGAGTTTTTCAAGCTGCTGGGTCTGGGACTCAAACTGTGCAGCTGGCCATGTAGGATCCAGCTGCTTAACTATCATATGCCGGCTGGCCCATAACCAAAGGCTTTCAATATGTACAACTATAAACTCAAAACTTATCTAACAGCAATGTAAATATTAACTTATACATTGCATTAGTTATCTCATTACTCATAATGAAAGGCTTTAGAATGAAATAACACCTCCAGGATTATTTACCAGTAAAGCTCTACTAGCTTGGTTAAATGGCAAAGTGAATAAGCTAGATTTTCAATTAATACAAAGATTTTATGCCTTTCAGTTCAGAGACATGTTTTCAGAAATTTTACATGGAGATTCAAGATATAAGAATAAGATCCAACTGTGAATTTTATAAGATAGAGTCATATAATCAATATTCAACTGTTTGTTTGTTTGTTTGTTTTAGGGTTTTGCCGTAGGATATGTGCACTCACTGGAGGGAGACAGAAAGGGAAAGTGAGAAATCACTTCCCTGGGGGGGTTATGGCCACACTGCAATCCCTTCTCCTTCATTCGCCTCTCAGGATTTTTGACACCCATGCACACACGCTTGGCTAACTGTCAAGTCATGGGATCTGGGGCTTTAACCACAGTCGACTATGTGGGAGTCTAACACCTTAACCACCATGCCACCAGTCAGACCCATTCAACTGGTTTTAACAGAAATTTGTTGAAGTTAATCTTTAAATATTGCTTTCAAATTTTAGGGAAGTATTAAATAAGCCTTTTTGTAGTTTTCTTTCATTTTTTTTATTTTTATTTTTTTAGTTTTTGTTATTAGTGTGTGTTTGCTTGCCAGAGAGAGACAGACAGAGAGGCAAAGTGAGAAATCAGTCCCCAGGTGGGGATGGCCATGCTGCAAGTCCATCTCCTCCGTGATTTGGGGCATGCATGCACACACACCTGGTGTGTTTTCAAGTTGACAGGTCCGGGACTTGAACCACGGAGTCGGCCATGTGTGATACAGCACCTTAACCATCACACCACCTGCTGGCCCAGCTAGTTGTTTTTAATCTGATTTGATGTAAATTTTTTGAGAGATCTTAGTGTTATTTGCTGTGTGGCTGTCATACAATCTCATTTAGTTCTTCAGTAAACCATACATGCGTAGGTACCTGCGATTTATGTAAAATTATCCTGGTGTTGACATCAATGACCTAACTCTCCACTGGTATCCTCGCCACCACTAACGTGGAACCAAATTCCAACAGCACTCTCTCTCTATTTCCCCAGTCTCCTCACAGGGGAGCTCTTCCTTTATTTGTTTGCTGTTCCATTTGATTTTAGCTGTGTCTACGTACAACGAGGCAGTGCCCTGGGATAATGTTCTCGGCTCCTGCTGTAGCAGCCTAGTTTCTGTCACAACAAACCTTGTACAGCAGGAAAGGTAGCCAGACTCAGGGCTTTTCCCTAATCCTGCCGGCTCCTTCAACACTGCAGAGTTAACAGACAAAACTCTACCGAATTGATTCATTTTTCACTTTGACTCCTCAAATATTTATCTAAACTTGTCATGTAAAGAATGGTAATATTTTCTTTTTAAAAATTATTTTTATTTAACTTTACTATTATTATTATTTTCCAGTTTGATCAGAGAGAGAGAAAGACAGAGAAGGAAAATGAGAAAGCAAGCCACCAGGTCCAGGACTTGAGCCACGGTCGGCCATGTGGGAGGCCAGTGCCTTTAACCACCACACCACCTGCCAGTCCCAAGAATGGTATTATTTTTCTCTTTTAAACATTTTAAAAAATTTATTAATTAAGAATGTTAATATTTGTCAATGAAGAAAATCAAAGGTTGACTAAAAGTAGCTCACAAAGTTACTTGAATCACACTGAGAATACACTTTTTCCATATATCCCAGCAAATGTATTCCTGCATACACATCTGCGTGCACATGTGCGCGCGTGCGCACACACACACACACACACACACACACACATGCACAGTACAGAGTCCATCTTCCTGTTCTTAACAATAGTCTGAGGACGAGACCAACCACGTGTTTCTCTGTGCTCTGAACTTCTGTGCGTTTGGAATTTGACGTGGCCACAAGTTATCTCTCAGAGGTATAAATGAAGCAACGGCTATGTGGAAAGCAAACAAAAGTACGTCTAGCAACATCCCAACTGCTATATAATACACTCCATTTTTGTCCAACTCAGCTTTTCCAGCCGTCTGCAAATAAGGCCAGAATTTTAACTTGTATGTATCTGGTCCTTGGAGGAGGGAAAAAAAAAAAAAAGAGAGAGAGAGGGGCTGGGAAGATATTTTCAGAGGCAGACAAGGTACACTCGGGTGGGTGGGATCGTGGTTTCCTGTTCTCAAATTCTTCGAGAGACTTTTGAGCTAAAAGACCCCTGTGAGCTCCATGACAGGGTAATCAATTCTCAAAAGATATTTCACATGTGACGGCCACATGTGAGCACGCTCACAGAACGCCCCCAGCCTACTTCCTCTTCGTAGCTTTTTTCCCCTGCACAGATGGACTGTCAAGTAAAAGATGCTGCAGTGGAGTCATTTTATATTTTTTACCTACTACACTCAGCTTAACCCTTTATCGCTCACTGCATATTTGCTTCTAAGGGACTGTCACCGGATCGTCTCTTAGGGAACAGTTCTGCCGACCTCAGCAAATTTCAGTGTTACCAGTGGTCATTACCAGAGACGAATTTAATATCCACTGACCACCACCGAATTTCCCCCCTGGACACGGGCCATCACTCACTAAGTGAAAGTCTTCTTTCCCTTGGTGAATCCTTTCCAGGAGAGCCCAGAGACAGGAAGTCCTGGGCTGGAAACTCTCTGTCAATTCCTCTCCAAATCCCAGACACCAAGATTCCCACCGGAACGGGGCTCCTCCTTGCAGGCACAGCTGACACTCACCTGTGAGTGTTGTCCAGGTGGCAGGGGCACCGCTTGTCACATTTGATGCCGTAGAGGCCGTCCGGGCACAGGCGCGCCTCACAGCGCTCTCCAGCGAAGCCGGCCTCGCAGGCGCATGCGCCGCTCACGTGGTAGCAGGTCCCGCCATTGACGCACCGGCAGGTCTCGGCACAGCGGACGCCGTAGGTCCCAACCGGACACTCGTCCTGGCACCTGCGACGAGAGGCAGGAGCAGAACGCAGATCAGTCAGGGCCGTGTGAAAGTGAACGGGCCCTTCGGAATGGCCTTGCCACACACAAACTGCAACTGCCCCTTGGACTTGGTATGCATTTAATGGTTGTCCTCTTACTGGGATGAAAAGCGTTTAAGATGCACTAGTCGGGCCACAGAAGATAGTAACACAGTTCGGCCTGTTGAACGCAGAAATAACAAAAAGAAAATCAAATTATGAGCGCAGGTCACAGGGCACGCTTTACACCTACTGCTTGTCAAAGGTATGGGAGGGTTTCTTCAAAAAGTTCGTGGCCGATACTTATCAGGACAAAAACTATGCATGGATTTCCATTTTTTTTAACACCAAAATAAATTCATACATAAATTCCACCTTTTCCCACAAACTAAAGGAGAAATGTCCTAAATGTTAGTCCTAGTCCATAATGAGAAAAGTTTAAAATGCGCTTTCTCCATTCCAAAGAGGAAACTTTGTGACAATTTTAAAACTGAATTTTAATTCCCTTAGCTTTCATGTTGACATTTACTGTTCATCTCAGCCACGTTCCTGATCCCTTCGAAGCAGAATGGTAATCACCCCACCTCATTTAGAAAGTTATGTGACTAACAAGCAAAGTCCTCTTTAGATCTGCGGAATTGTGAGCTATGGAAATCAGAAGTCCTCCATCCAGCCTAGGCACTGCCTGCCAGAAGGTTGCAGGAAGGCCTGAATTTTTCTAACAAAATCTTTGGCAAGTGGGGTATTGTCCTCTGTTAAGAGCTGCCAAATAGTGAGGGGGAAAAAGTACATGCAACCTCAAAAATTCACAGTATCATCTTTAGGGGAAAAAATGGCCCGGGAGTTCTGTCCCCACGGAAAGACATGCTCTAGGTAAGGTGAATGAGGTGGGACGCTGGACTGGAGGGAGTTGTGATAGAAAAGAGGAAACGACCTATCACGGCTCCACGGAAAGCACAGCGAGTTCTTGGGCAGGCCAAGCTTCTTTGTGGAGGGGAGGAGACAGCAGAAAGAGAGCTTCCTGCCAAGGGAGGGGGAGACAGGGCTTGGGCTAGCAGAGCGCTGGCTTTGCCACAAGGAGGGTACACTTTGTCTCAGCAGCCACTTCCCATGTGGCTCCCAAGTCATGCCAGACTCTGAGTAAAAATGTAGGTCAGTGTTGCATTTTTCAGATCTGCATGGTGCAAGGGGCAAGGCACGCTGATGAGTTCAAGCACATTACAAGAGACAGTAAAGAAACATTTGGACTTAGAGGGAACAGCCTTTCTGCGGGCTCCACATGCTTTTTACTAAGAATCATTTTTATTTAGTTTTATTTATTATTATTATTATTTAACTTAATCAGAGAGAGACACACAGAGAAAGGAAGAGAGAAAGTGAGAAAGCAAGCCGCCAGGTCTGGGACTTGAACCTTGGTTGGCTATGTGGGAGTCCAGAGCCTTAAACACCATGCCACCTGCCAGCCCTGGCTCTGTATATTTTTAATGATAAAGGGGGGTGACTGACAATACTAGCGTGGGCATGAGCCTATTTGTTTTGAGGACACATCCTGAGACCCCTTTGATAGTGTCTGGTGAAGCCTCACTCTAGAATATATTTAATGTGATAGAGACAAGGAAAAGGCCTCCTGTAAGTTCGGCACCGATTCCAGACGCCCAGATGTCTTCAGGTGGACTGGTCAATCAGCAAGATTTCAGCTGCTCCACGAGCCATCAGAAAAGTTCTGGAGCAATCGAACTAATATTGAACATAAAATCACATGTGTGTTTGAAAGTGACACATGATTATACCTATTTTTAGATCAGGATGTTTATAAAAAGCACTCTATTTTTAACCTGTAAGAAGCTTTAATCAGCCATGCCATGTAGTTTACTCTTTAAAGATGTAAACTCGAAAGAAACGAATGCTGAGGATCATAATGAGTTTGGCCGCATCATGGCTTCCGCAGAAGGCTGGCAGAATAACTTCGCAACCTGTCTGTTTGGATTTTCTTGCAAGTCAGTACCAAAAGGAAAAATATAAACAAGGTCAAACAGCATCACTGTCTCTCTCCAACATGGATTTGAAAACAAACCCAAATGTTAAGCTCTGGATTCTCTTCATGGTTGTAACTTAGTAAAAAGCACAGCTCTGAAAGTGGCTGACAGTGGTATGGACTGGAAGCCGGGGGAAGTATCTGCTCCCAAATTACAGGGAACCAGTGTGTATATTTGATCGTATCTTGGCAGGAGCTCTCTTTTCTCTGGGAAAATAAAATCCATAATAGCTGGTCCTGACCCATATTTGCCTTGCTAACCTCTAATCAAACCTACTACTAGTTTGTATTATAAATATAAAACAAAGTCATTGGACTTCTACTAACTAAAGCAGCCATTATGTAAGATTGCTTCATATTCTTTTCTTTTCTGTCAATGTTGCAATTCTAAGAAAATCTCATTAATAATAGTTATGTCTGGGGCCACCAGGTGGCATAGTGGCTCAGGCTCTGGACTCCCACATGGCTGACTGTCATTTGAGCCCCAGATCTGGTGGCTTGAAAATTATGTCGGGGGGACCGGCAGGTGGTGTGGTGGTTTAGAGTGCTGAACTCCCACATGCGGTTCGAGTCCCAGGTCTGGTGGCTTGCTTTCTCACTTTCTCTCTCTTTCTCTCTTGCTCACTCTGTCCCTCTCTGGTCAAATTAGAAAATAAATGAATAAAGATAAATCACGTTAAAATTTTTAAAAAAAACTAAAACTATCCATAAAACTTTAAGTTAAAAAAAAAGAAAAGAAAATGATGTTGGGTGTGTGTACATGCATGCCCAAAATCCTGAGAGGAGAATGAAGGAGAAGGGATTGCGGTGTGGCCATACCCTCCCGGGGAGGGGGGGGTGATGATTTCTTGCTTTCCCTTTCTCTGTCTCTCTTCAGTGAGCACACACTCCCTGTGGCAATAAAATTTTTTTTAAAAAAGTGATATCTGTTTCCACCTACCAAACACAAATGATAGCATAGTTCTCTAGAAGTAGACATTTTCTACCTTGAAAATAAACATAATCATAAGATAATCATTAATCGTATGCTGTTTATGATGAACTGCATTAAAAGTATTTGTTCAAGAAGTCTTATCTCCCTTTGTGGTCCCTTTATTGTCAAGAAGCACCATTTCCTATTGAATTTTATGCCCTTCATAGTGCTTTTGTTGGCCTATAGAAGAAAAGAAGTTACCTCAGGAATCAGTGGCAGAAAAAATACTTTTCTCAGGAAAGATGGCAGAGAGACAATAAAGATACACCAGTAAATATTGGCCACAGTAGCAGTATAGACATTTGGGTTTCTAATTTTTAAATTTCAAATAATGCCCTAAAAATGGAAAGGATAGATAAGCATTAAGAAGAGATAAATGAGGGAACCAGCAGTTAGCGTAATGGCTATGTCGCTGGACTCCCACGTAGTCGACCACAGTTCGCATCCCGGACCCGGTGGCTTAAAACTCACGCCGGGCATGTGTGCGTGCGTGCCCAAGATCCTGAGAGGAGAATGGAGGAGAAGGGATTGCGGCGTGACCATCCCCCCTGGGGGGTGATTTCTCGCTTTCTGTCTCTATGTCTCTCTCTGTCTGTCTGGCAAGCGCACACGCCCTATAGCGAAAACCTCTCAAAAAAAAAAGAAGAGATAAATGAATAAAACATGACACCAATTCCCAGAACAATGGATGAGGGGAGGTGTCATAGAATTGCTTTAACACCATTTCCATGTTTAGGTGGCATCTCATTGGGAATTTAAGAAAAAAGTGAATTAGCGCGTAGGGGTGGGCTCTCCCTTTCGCCTTTGTCCTGTCAAGCCTGCCCCTCCCTAGAGTGGTCGGAATCATCGGGCCAAACCGTGATTTAGTGTGAAAGAATCACATTCCTCATTAAACCTGGGATCGATGGGGCTGCTGCCTGCCTTTCCAACATCTGGAACGGCTGCTCTGGGGGCACTATACAATGAACTGGGCGGGAGCCAGCTCGTCCACGGTCCCAGATAGAGGAACGCGTCCTCCACTGAAGCCACTGTGCACGCCCCAGTTCCCGTCTGTAATTTCTGACCTCGGTCCCTTTCACCCACACTCATCTTGACGTTCGGAGTAAGAGGGAACCCAGGCTTGGCAGCCCCGTCCGACCTTCCTCTTCCCAGTCCGTTACTGAGACGGGGATGCCTCTCACAGCTAAGCTCACTGAGCGCCAATTATGTGCACGGACCGTGCTGGGCCGTCAAGGTCCCTGGGCTCTGTGACAGCTCCATCGGCTTTAGGGCCACTCTCTTTACCCCTTCAGAAGAATGTCTGCACTCTGACTGGACTCGACCACATCACATTTCTTCACCACAATATCCTCCCGAGCTTTCCACAAACCGAAAGCCTTTTATGTGGACATCCCACGGCTGCCCCACCAGCCTATAAGGTGCCTGTTTTGTTTTTTCTTTCCCTCTGGCTGAGAGGATCGCCCCCACATCCTGGAAAGGCTTTGTTGACAGTGGCCTGTGGTGGTACCTGACCCCCCAGTGGCCCTTGGTCTAACCCCAGGGATCAAGTTACGCTGACATCTCAAAACAAGGGAGCCAGGAAGTTGAGGCCCCAGCTGTGAGTGGCCTCTGCCACAAATTGCCCCTTAGTCACTCATTTTGTCCTTTCTCCTTATTTATTTATTTATTTATTTATTTTATTTTTTAAAAATCTGCCAGAGGGCACGTGCACCTGCCGGAGTGAGATGGAAAGCAAGAAAGCACTCCCCCTGGGGGATGAGCATGCTGCCATCCTTCCTGCATTTCTCCCTCAGTTCAGGATTTGGGGCATGCATGCACATGTGCCTGGCGTGTTTTCCAAGCCAGTCGACTACGTGGGATCCAGCCACCTTAACCACCACACCGCTGGCTGGCGTGTTTTATTCCTTTCATGGTGACAGATGTGCTTGTTGGCAGTGTGTGCCTGTGTGTCTGTGCCAACTCTAGAACCCAAGGGAGCATAACAATTGATAGCAAGAACCGAGCCATTGGTTCATCAGAGAAAGGACAGTCACAACAGCAGCTGTCCAAGAAACAAGTTTCCCCCTCGCTCTCCTTTTCTTTATCTGGCTCTCTGCCTTCCTGTGTCAGATCTAAAATGTTACCTGAAAAGTAGCTGTTATCCCTTCTCTCTGTATTCCACGTAAGATGAGTCTAAACTCGCATGTCTCTCTGCTTAATGTTTCTGTGTTGCCTCCCACTTGAAACTTAAGTCCCTAGAGGGCAAGATGACAAGTACATTGAAATGTTTAGTGTCCTGAATATTACACAAAACTATTATTCAGGATTCTGCTTGGTCTTGTGCCTCTCTTATCCTCATTCATTTTTCTGTAATAAGATGTTACAGGGATCCAGAAATCACCCAATAACTTCATCTATTCAAAATACAACCTGAAAGTAGGATGTGGGTCTCAAAACCTTTCTGAGTAGTCCTAAAGGTGTCAGTAGTTCCTAACATCAAAAAATGAAAAGGAAAAGACAAAAAGGTCTTTAATGAAATTAAGCAGATACTACTAGCAAAAGTTCTTAATAAAAATAGAGACTTAGGGGGCCAGCAGTTGGCTTGGTGGTTAAGGCACTGGACTCCCACACAGCCGAACGCAGATCTAGTGCCAGACTCAGAGGCTTGAAACTCATGCCGGACTAGTGTGTGTGTGTGTGTGTGTGTGTGTGTGTGTGTGTCCAAACCCTGAGAGGAGAATGGAGAATGGACTACAGCATGGACATCCCCTGTGGGGGTTGATTTCTCACTTTCCCTCTCACTGTCTTTTTCTGTCTCTCTGGTGAATGCATGCACCCTGTGGCATAACATCTTTAAAATATATAGTTTTTTTTTAAAAAAAACTCTATTGACTTTTTAAAAAAGTCACTAAGCATGAAGAAGACAGTTGAGAAGAAGACAATAGCAAACATATCCAATAAAATTAGGAATAATATAGAAATTCCCACTTTTACCTCTATATGTCAACATTAATTCAGAGTTCCAAAGTATTACAATAATTTAAGAAAATGAAATAATCATTACAATATTAAAAAGAAAACACAACTTTTCCGTATTTGTAGATGATATAATTATATAAATAAATAACTCTAGTGTGGGCAAAAATAACATTAAAATTAATTAAAAAGTTTGGTTGATGACTAAATTAAAAAGTGAATACTCAAAAGCAGTCTTTCTTTTTCAGAAATACCCAATTAGAAACTGGAATGTGATTTTTTTTATTACAAAAGGCTTAGAAATAAATTTAAGAAAGTACAGGGTCTATGTGGGAGAAAATAAACCATAATCAATATCTTATTAAAACTCAGAACATGAAACTGGAATTTTAGGAAGAAAAGAAAGGTTGAAAGAATTCTTAGCTCACAGACATCACTAAAAAATAATGATAGCTAATATCTACCTAGCTCATCGATAACACACAAACTGCTAAGACCAAGTATTTGTCTGGATCACAGAAATCACTTAACTGCAATCACGGCTACTATTTGTAAGTTCCAGGACCGTTAAACCTGCTTTAATATACCAACTTCTTTAATCCTATACCAGCCCTAGAGGAACATGACATTGCTAAGTGAACATTACAGATGAAGATGTTTCCAAGGACACACACAGTCTAAGCTCGGGTTCCCAAATCTTTGTTTTAATCATTATCATCTTTGCGTTTAACCGTCGGCCTCTCAAGCCTCTTTTCTCTAATTCTACACTCACATCCAATGAGCTTGGTTATATAGCTCCATGGCATGGCAGATTAAGGAGCAAATTAGAAAAACTAGGGCGAGCCAAGCGCTCCGAGGCCACAGTTTACTATCTAATACAGACATGGCAAACAGCGGGTGTCAAAAGCACGTGGCCACCATGGCTCCTATTTCATACGGAATCAGATTATTCTCCAAGTTCCAGGGGTTCTTCCTCTGTCACTGTCGCCTGATATAATGACTAATATTCTTAATAAAACAGAGGAAGGTGACTTGATACTTTTGCAAAGTGCCTAAGTACACATATCACTTTAAATTAACCTTGAGACACTTAACAGAAAAATGGCATCCTAAGAGTCAACTTTTTTGAATGAGAGGTTCCCCATGGGTTCTGAGTGATTGATCATTATGGCCTTTTTAATGCTTTCTTATATCTTCAACTTATTGTTGCTGTCTCTGACTCAGTTCCCATACACTGGTCTAGGATAGAATTTGCAAACACACCGACACTTTATAGAAGCTTCTGGAATATTACGGGACAGTCCTATGGTATTAAAGATGCTCCCCGGAGCCTCCAGACTTCCTTTTCACGCACTTTCAATCAGTCGGAGAAATGCAAGTATGTCCCTTACCGTTCCCCTGTGTACCCAGGGCTGCAGTGACACTGGCCTGTGGCAGCATCGCAGGTCCCTCCGTTATGGCACTGACATTCCTGAGAGCAGTTCTTGCCAAAGCGGCCTTCAGGGCAAGGCTGACCACACACTGTGCCCTGCATTCAAAGAGACAGAAAATGAGATGGGCCTCCAGCCAGAGGAGGATGGGAGGACCAAGAAGGAAAGAGGGGAAAAAGAAAGTGAAGGGGAGTGAAGGGACCAGGATGGGGAAAAAGATTAATGGAGTGTTGGGACACAGGAATCAGTGATCATCTTAGGAATGTTAAAAATTGAAATGGAGGGACCAGCAGTTAGCGTAATGGCTATGTCACTGAACTCCCATGTAGCCGACCACGCTTCGAGTCCCAGACCCGGTGACTTGGACTCACACTGGGTGCGTGTGCGTGCGTGCCCAAGATCCTGAGAGGAGAATGGAGGAGAAGGGATTGCGGCGTGGCCATCCCCCGGGGAGGTGATTGCTCACTTTCTGTCTCTCTGTCTGTCTCTTTCTGGCAAGCGCACATGCCCTATAGCAAAAACCTCTCTCTCAAAAAAAAATAAATTGAAATGGACTTGTGTACATGGTAAGCCCAAGTTTCAAGTATGTTCAAAGGTGGCGGAAGAGTAATATCAAGAAAATCCATATTAGAAACCGAAGCCTTCGACAAAGTTATTTCATGTTAGTACAACCATCGAAGGAATGTGTGAATCCTCCTGGCTTCTTCCTTGTATCCTACCTACACGGTAAGTCAACAATACGTACTGGGCATTGGCTACGTAAACGGCAACATCTGGCCCACCCGGAATAGCCAAATGGTTTGCCATGTGTCCTAGAGAAAACACCTTATCACGACCTTTATTTCTTAAAATGTAGCGTAACATAAGGTTGGAATTTTGTGTACCTGAGTTAAAAATAACATTGTCCAGGAGTGAACCTCGACATTTATCTCCGAAGGAAAACGCTTTTATTTTCTGCAGGCTCAACAAGCATTGCTGAGCCAAGATCAATAGGAAAGCTTATTTCTTGGGGAGAAAAATCAAGAGAGCAACTTGGACGTTTCTCCTCACCCTAGAGGCTGTCCGTCTTGTCAGCCACTGTCATTACATTTGTTCAGGCGCTATGTGGATGAGAACAAGATACTGTACCGAATCAATGAAATACTCTACCATTTTCCACTTCACTTGGCTACCTAATGGAGACTGGTAGCTTCGATCTATTTATTGGGGTTATAATTAGAGCAAACACCTATCCCAAATAACAGGGATTTGTTTTTCCTGATGTGTTCAACCGTTGGAAGCTGTTGCTGCATCCTCCCGCTCTCTGAAAAAGGCAGACTGTGGGCACTCTGAAATTGGAGGCTAGTGAACACCAGATGGTTTTTAAATGTTTATTCTGGATAGCATAAGAAAATATATTTCCTCTAACTCCTGGCTACCCACAAAGGCAGTTGGTGTGCTAATTACGTCTCCTCCGGTGGTTTCTAGCTATCTACAAACAGGGAAAGTTCTTCCACAGACACTTGGAACAGAAAAGGCCTTTGAGAGATGATTCGAATCAGTGCTTAACTGAGCACCACCTGGGTGCCAGGCAGAGTGTTAAGCTCTGAGAAATCAGGACCAGCAGTTGGAGTAATGGCTACGTTGCTGGACTCCCATGTAATTGACCACGGTTATTTTTTTGGGGTGGGGAGAGGTTTTTGCTATAGGGCATGTGCACTCGCCAGAGAGACAGAGACGGAGAGACAGAAAGCGAGAAATCACCCCCCAGGGGGGATGGTCATGCCGCAATCCCTTCTCTTCCATTCTCCTCTCGGGATCTTGGGCACGCACGCACACGCGCCCAGCGTGAGTTTAAGCCACCGGGTCCAGGACTTGAACCGTGGTCGACTACGTGGGAGTCAGGCGACATAGCCATTATGTTAACTGCTGGTCACTTGGCCACGGTTCGAATCCCGGACCCAGTGGCTTAAACTCACACTAGGTGTGTGCATTTGCATACACGCCCAAGATCCCGAGAGGAGAATCGAGGAGAAGGGATTGCAGCATGGCCGTCCCCTCGGGGGGAGTGATTTCTCACTTTCTGTCTCTTTCTCTCTCTGTCTTTCCAGCGAGCGCACAGGCCCTACAGCAAAACCCTCTCCAAGAAAATAAAAAATAAAATAAATTTTTAAAAAAGCTCTGAGAATCAAAGTTAAGGTCACAAGCCTTAGGTAGCTCCCAGTGTGGTGGGGGTGACAGATGAAGCAATAGCTCCAGCCCCTCCAGTCTAGCACACTGCACTGTACTTACGGCAACACAAACCCCGTCAAGGAGCAGCACGCAGCAGATCCGTCTGTGGTAGGCGGGGTCCTGGTGCAAATTCTCACTCTCAGGCCTCGACTTTTAACTACCTTTAACAGTCCCACATAAGCTTCAGAGTGGTTGTTGAAATATTGTTTATGAATAAAGGTCCATGGGAGCAAACAGCGTTAAGAAGGGCATTATTTCTTTGTAGAAATGCCTATGTGTGTGTACCCGTATTCATCTTTGAAAAGAACCTAGCACAAATAAACTGTTGTGAAGGAAAAAATAAGTGAGCTACACACAGAGAAAAAAATGACCTGGAGCATTCAAAAAGAAACATGTATCATGGGGGGGGGGGCAGGGCATGGAGAAGGCGGTGGAGTTCAGACTCTGTTGAACTTGGGAGAGAGTCCACGTGCCCTCCTACTGGGACCCATAAGCCAAGCCTGTGGCCACTACTATCCCACATCGTGATCGCCCAGCCGGGAAGAAAGAAGCTGCAGCCTCAAGACGAGGGAACTCCACCAGCAGTATCTCCACCAAAGACCCCGGAGAAGAATGCCGGCAGGTCCTTACCCAGAGTGAGGAACACTTTGCCCTTCCAGCAAAATCCTTCTCTTGTCAAGGGGCACGTAAGGATTTGTGTTAGCAAAGGGATGAATACAGAAAATGGAAGAGGAGTCAAGGATAAGCCAGCATGTCTATCTTGGGTAACTAGGAGGAAAGCGTTGGGTTTAACTAAGATGAAAAAGGTCGAGGAGGCGTAGGCCTAAGAAAGGCGTGGGCACACAGCAAGTTCGATTTTGTTAGCACTGACTTGGATAGGTCTGTGGAGCCGCTCCGGGCTCTTTCAGTAGCTCCCTTATTCAGCCCATTCTCGGGTGTTGTGACTCTGCTGCTTAACGGAGTTCCTCCACATTTTGCCTCTGGGAGCAGGCTGTGGCCTACTCTCCGTCTCTTACCCCCGGCTTCAGTCTGACACTACTTTTAAAAAACTGATTTATTTCATTTTATTTGTTCGTTATTATTTTTTAAATTTTTGCCACAGGGCATGTGCGCTCACGGAAGAGAGAGAGAGAGAGAGAGAGAGAGAGAGAGAGAGAGAGAGAAAGAGAGAGGAGGAAGCAAGAAAGCAAATCCTCAGGTCTGGGCCTCAAACCATGGCTGGCCACGTGGGAGTCCAGCACCTCAGCCACCACACCACCTGCTGACCCCAAGTCTGATACTACGGTACAGCGGACCTGACATCCTGACCTCTCTCTTACTTCCCAAAGCCCTCACTGAGAAGAGAACTCCAGTTCTTCTTAGTCCCATACTCACAACAAAGGGCAATACCAGACCAATTCTACCCACCACCCCCGGTCTGGCTGTCTATCCCAGATGGAGGATGGCTTTGTGTCTAGAGGTTATCAAGGCTGGTGTGTTTAACAGCTTGGTGACAAACACACATCTGGGTTCAGGGCAAATAAGATCAAGATCTGGGAAAATCAGAGGCTGGACAGTGGCCCAGTAGTAATATAATACTCTGTGAGGTGGATCCACATGGCAAGGTTCCTGGTTCATGTACAGAGACCTCCCTGAGCGTGCCAGGTATGTCCATGCCCATGAGCTGGGGATGGATTGTTCCACGAAGACCCTGCTGAGGCACCTGTCTCTTTGGGTCTCTCTTTCTCTTTCTCTCTCTATATATCTCTCACTCAAAATAAAGAAAGAAAGGAAAGAAGGGAGGAAGGGAGGAAGGAAGAAAAAATAGATGAATTTGGGAACATTATGATAGTTAAAGTTATGAGTTTGCATGAAATTGCTAAAGAGGACTTATAGTGAAACTTGGGGTGAGCAGGTGGCATGGTGGTTAAGGTGCTAGAATTCCCACATGACTGACTGCGGTTCAAGTCCCAGACCTAGCGACTTGCTTTCTCCCTCTCCTTCTCTATCGTTTTCTGACAAACTCATGTGAAAATAATAATAAATAAATAAATAAATAAATAAATAAATAAAATGATTCTTAAAAAAAAAAAATAAAGAGAGGGAAGAATAAGACTGAATCCCAGGGAACACTGTAATGGAGTAGGAAGGAGAAGAAGGGGGTTAGGAAAACGGACCTTCCATAGAGAGGCAAGAGAGGTTATTAGAGAAGTGGAGGGCAGAGAGATTAAGGAAGGCCGTGGGTGATGGACAGAGGCAAGAGCTTTAGACAAGCGCAGCAGAATGAGAAGCATCCTCAGTGGGCATGGCAGTTGGGAAGTCACTCGCAGTCTCTGCAAGGATAGCTCAGGGAGACAGAGGCATTTTATTGCCTCTGTTCTTTTAAGTAGTCTGTTAATGAAGAAACAGACATTGATCATTCACTCTTCTGCCTTCAAGTGCACATATGCACAGGCCAACCTAGCGAGGTAAGAGCCAATATTATTTCTGATTTCAGATAAGTCAAATTAATAATCCTGGTTTGGCATCGTGTGTTCCACAGAAACTGCAGCGTGAAGATAGTGCGTCATGGCCGACGTCTGGGAAACAGGGTGAGTTACAGCTTCCTCTTGGATTATCGCACTTAAGGCCCTGACAAGTTCTGCAATCAGCTCGGTTCACCTAAGCGTGTCTCTAGACTCTTATGCCTGGATAACTCTTCATATAACACTGACGCTGTTGAGCGTAAAGTGTCAAAAACCAATAGTGATCCCTGAAACATAATTCTGAAAGGACTTTTTGAAAAAGACTCCCATGTGTATCTACTCTGGTTGACGTGTGTGAGACTGGATATGTGCCCTTGTTTTATTGTTTTTGTTTTTTCTTTTTTTTGGAGAGGTTTTTGCTATAGGGCGCATGCACTCGCCAGACACACAGAGAGAGACAGAGAGACAGAAAGCGAGAAATCACCCCCAGGGGGGATGGTCACGCCGCAATCCCTTCTCCTCCATTCTCCTCTCAGGATCTTGGGCATGCATGCACACGCACCTGGCGTGAGTTCAAGCCACTGGGTCCGGGACTCGAACCGCGGTCAACTATGTGGGAGTCCAGCAACATAGCCATTACGCTAACTGCTGGTCCCGCCCCTTATTTTTTGTTCAGAGGGAAAAATGCAGGACACATGGCCACTATCTCTATCATGAGGGTGCTTAACATACTTCAAATTCTTTGCCTTCTCTAGACTGATGGGTTTCAGCCTTAAAATGGCTTGGTATCTCCAGTTTGGGAATCTTCAACCATTATAGTAACTTTGATTTTCTAGAATTTTTTTTAAAGAATTGTTTATTCCATTTTGCTTATTATTACTATTTTTTAATTTGACCAGAGACAGGGTGTGCAGACAGTGAAAAAGCAAGCAGCCAGGTCTGGGACTTGAACCACAGTTGGCCATGTGGGAGTACAGTGCCTTAACCACCATGCCACTTGCTGGTCCCATAGCAACTTTTCTTTATGCTAAAGTGCGCCCATCGATCTTCACTTAAGTATCCTGGTCAGGTGACTTTGGGGGCTGTGAGGTGGGGTGGGAAGGACACTTACCATCCAGCCAGAAGGGCAGGAGCACTCTCCGGTCACGTGATGGCACACGCCTCCATTCTGGCAAGGGCACCTCTGCTCGCACTGTGGACCATGTTTGCCAGGAGGACACAGATCCTCACAGCTGAGGATTAACGCATGACAAAGGACACTGTTATGCACCCAACCACAAACCCTCAGGTTCACAGACACAACTGCACCCACACAGACAAGCTTTCTCTGTTCCATAATTGTTCCTTTAATTAACATCAAGAGCATTCATCATCTTGGCCGGATATCTTTGAGGGGTCACCCAGTTCTTCTCTTTGATTTGGGGTACTTCCTAATGAAGCCATTTCAGTGTGACGAGAATTTGTCCTCTCCGAGAGGACCCAGGAAGACAACTAGCCACACAAATGCTGGTGACAGGGACTTCCCATGTCGTACTTCTAAAGCTTTTCAAGCACTTCGGCTATAGTGTAAACCTACTTTCTTTGTGTGTTTGTTCTAATTTCTAGAGATTGAGACGTCTGCTCTCCATTCCCTTTGGGCAAATATTCTTCATAATCAACTTTTAGCTTCTCTTCTCCAGACGGACAAGTCTCCATTGCTTTAACCCAGCCACGTCTCAGGACATTTTTCTCTAAGCCTTTGTCTTTTTTGGATGCCTGTGAAATTGCTACAAGTCTCTCACAGCCCTAGCCGACGTGGCCTTCACGAGAACCCATAAAAGCAATACTAACACTTAAAAAGTGAGAGGCAGTTGTTGGGTCTTCTGAGATCAGGCCTTTCTAGGCAGATGCAGTTCTTCAGCGCTGCCTTACAGGCATTAACGCTGTCGGCTGGCGGTGTTTACCTAGCAGCGTCATTTCTTTCTTTTTCAAGTTTTAGTTCTGTAATTTACAAGTGTCATTTTCTCCATCAGGGGAGCAAGATTTTTTGAACTCTTACTTTGTTTTGACATATTCTGCCCTTTGTTCTACTTGCTAATACAAACAAGCCAAAGGATGCCTTTCCCAAACAATAAACTAAAGTAGTGGAGGTTAAGTAGTCACTCAGTGTTCTCTAGAAGGGGTAAACTGTGCACACGTCCTACACAGACCTGATGCGTGTACTTCTGTGCTCACACACCAACATACACGTCTGCGAGCACTAACTAACTGGTTGCTTTCTCATGGGCTGTCGATACCATTTCCCTTCTCTCCTCTTTTCTAAGGCACCGTTCATTCCATTCTAATTGGCGAATTAATCACAAAGAATAGAAAAACATGGACATTAACAACCAGCAGTGAAAAATAAATGTAACTTCAGGAGATTCAACGCAGAACCGCAAGTCTTTCCCGAATACTGCCATCCGACATAACATCCTGCCCTTTTTATCGTGGCCCTGCGGAAAGGAAAGCACCGAGGCTGGCCCTTAGATTCCGACTGGGCTGTGATGCTCAGGGGCCCACAGCCGAGCACCGGGGGCCATCACTGCTGACCTCCACATCTATGCCTGGAGCCCGGATCGGTCTGCATCTCTCCAGGCATAACAGAAACAGGCGCAAGGAACACGGTGACAGTGCCAGCTGGAAGGACAAGGGAGGCAGGCTCGGCCTCGCCGCTCACCAGCAGGTCACTTACAAGGCTCCAGTGTAGCCCGGTGGGCAGCGGCACTCCCCCGTGACGTGGTCGCACGTGGCCCCATTCTGGCACTGGCATCTCTGGTGGCAGTCGTTGCCGTAGGTGCCCTGCTCGCAGCGGTCCTCGCAGCGCCAGCCCCGGAAGCCCGCCGCACAGTGGCAAGCCCCCGTGATGGGGTTGCACAGGGCTCCGTTTTTGCACTGGCACCGGCTGCTGCAGTGGGGCCCCCAGTGATCGCCGTCGCAGGCTGCGGGAGGGGAGAGAAACGGTGGAGGGTATCAGAGGACCGGAGTGGGGAACAGCCAGCTCTTCAGAATCCGCTCTCCTCGGGATCCAGCAGTTAGCGTAATGGCTATGTCGCTGGACTCCCACGTACTCGACCGCGGTTCGCGTCCTGGACCTGGCGGCTTAAAACACGCCGGGCACGTGTGTGTGCGTGCCCAAGATCCCAAGAGGATAATGGAG
The DNA here is from genome assembly GCA_026018925.1 of Tupaia tana. Classification (NCBI taxonomy): domain Eukaryota; kingdom Metazoa; phylum Chordata; class Mammalia; order Scandentia; family Tupaiidae; genus Tupaia; species Tupaia tana. The sequence goes on along the minus strand of JAKSZU010000014.1, from coordinate 13,431,319 downwards.
GAGAAGGGATTGTGGTGTGACCATCCCCCCCAGGGGGTGATTTCTCGCTTTCTGTCTCTATGTCTCTCTCTGTCTGGCGAAAACCTCTCCAAAAAAAAAAAAAAAAAGAATCAGCTCTCCTCTCCCCATGGAGGAAATGACTTAATGGCCCATCGCCACCATTTATTAGCTGGGCATCAGGGCTTCGGCACCAACCCGTGGCCATACTTCACCAACTGGCGCTCAGCGCCAACGGGCCCCTTCCTACCCTCCGCTCCTTGACTATCACTGCATTCTCCAGCTCTGCGCCTTCCCTCAGCCTGTTCCCTGTACCCAGAGTGTGGATGTGGCTAGAGAAAGAGGCTGGCAGAGGGAGAGGGTGTGAGGGGGCAGGGGGAGGACGCTGGAGAGCCAGGTGACAGGTGGGAGTGACCAGCTCATACAGGGACTTTATGCCCATTAAGGGGCTTGGATGGCATCTGTGGACAAGGAGTTGGTGGTGGAGGATTTATAACCAAGAGAAAGCAGTGCAGATTTGTCTCCTACTAAGAAGAGGAAGGGGCAGGAGGGAGCTGACCATGAAAGCCAGAGGGACTGGTGACAGCTCAGCTTAGTGCAGGGGGCCTGGATCCAGGAAGTGAAGGGGAAGCAGGAGAAGGGAGAAGGGCCCAGGGGCAGAGCCAGCAGGAAGTAAACGGACTGTGTTACTGGTCTGGCCCAGCATCATCTAGAAGGTTCACTCAAAATATGTGTGCATGGGAGGTAAACCCCATTACCACCCAAAGAAAGGGCAGGGAAAGGACTAATATGTTTATGAAACAGAAAATAACAGGATAACAGACCCAGGAAACCAGGTAAGACAAAGGCAGAATTTGGCATTTGAAAGACATACTTAAAGGGTATCTTTGGGATGGGATCCCAAAACCTTGCAGTTGCAAAGAAAAAGAGGGGTTGAAAGGTCAGTGAGCGGAAAAGAAAGAGCAGGGAAGGAAAAAACCTTCAATCCCAAACATTCAAAAAAACTATAAAGGGGGACAATAAACAAAACTAATTCTTAATATGCATTGCCCAGCCAGCAATATATTTATTTATTAATTAGATGTTATAAAAATCACTAGGGGAGATGCACCCTGCCTAGAGCTCTTAGGATCAATTGCTTTTATGATTAAAAAAGTTTTATTTCATAAAAAGTTTGCCACTTCAGTAGATCTGGAATAAACTATGGGGTCGGGGGGACCCTTACAGCAAACAAATCATTGGAAGTGCAGGATCACCTTCCAATATTACACTCTATCTTTGATTTCATAATATCAAAAGATCTAAATGAATAATTCTGTGTTTAATCAGTATAGCTTTGGTCTCATTAGTACTTTAATAAACATACTTTAACACAATTAAAAACAATGAGAGAGAATTACTGAACCTAAAGCAGATCAAGAAAGCAATTACCTAAGAACTCGCAATCTCTTTCACAAAATAAGATTAGGTGGTAGTTCCAAAATGAGATTTAAACCTAATTGCTATTCATATGAGTTGTTTCTTTTATTGCCTATGGATATGAACAATGAATCTTTTTTTCAATTGTAACTCTTTTCATCTAAGATTTTAAAAGAATTCTTGAAAAGACAATTCCATGACTTCTTCCTTTAGATTCTCACTGCTATCCGGGGCAGGGAATCTGCCCTGTTTTTACGGTCCTTCAGGGCAAATTACATAGTCCTTTGTAACTTGTTCCTTGATTCGTTAATCCTTGAGAATAAGAGAAATATTCATTCCTCATAAGCCAAGTCAAATATCCTACCGGGTTTGTTTTTTTTAATTTTTTTTTATCCTACTGGTTTTGAAAAAAATTTTTTCCCATGTAAGAAAGAGAGAAAAGAATCCTCAACTTGTTCCTCACACTGCAATCCACGAAGGCTTAGCAGGCCCAGATCACAGGCATGCGTGTGCCTGGCATGTCCAGGGAGGCCCAGAACTGGATCCCAAGACTGTCCCGCGTGGGTCCAGCTGGCCCACGGTACCCTGTCTCTTAGTCTTTTGCTCTTTTGTATACCTCACAGCGTAAACAACCAGTCCATCGCTGTCCCCACTGTAGTGCATGATCTCACTTCTGAAACGTGACAACATCCTTGGCCCTGTTCTTTCCTAGACTAAGTACAAGAACTCCAACACCTGCATGTCAAAGTTGGTTCCGTTTCATTCATCTTCTTTGCTGAACCCTCTCCAAAGTTTCCACAGCTCTCTCTCTCTCTCAACGTGAGTTTCAGATACTGAATGAAGTATCTGTTTTTTATGTTTAATGGAGGATTAGTTGATTGACTCAAACGGCAATTTCCACCAATAAAATTACCTTGATAAAGACATCAAGATCATGACAAGGCACTTTAAGGCCCAACCACAGTAGTACGTGTGCTGGACATTACTTTTTAGGAAGCAGAGGCCAGGTTAGGGGCCTGTGTTCAATTCCCTGGCCCAGCCTCAAAAGCTAGGCATGGTGGTGCATGCCTGTGGTCCCAGCTGCTGAGGAGGCAGAGTGCCTTAAAAAAGGAAAAGACACCACATATATGTGCCTGTTCTCTCTCTCTCTCACACATACACACACCACACACACACATATGTTAAGCATTTAAAAAATACTGATGAGGGAACCAGCAGTTAGCGTAATGGCTATGTCGCTGGACTCCCACGTAGTCGACCGCGGTTCGCATCTCGGACCCGGTGGCTTACAACTCACGCCGGGCGCGTGTGCGTGCGTGCCCAAGATCCCGAGAGGAGAATGGAGGAGAAGGGATTGCGGCGTGACCATCCCCCCTGGGGGGTGATTTCTCGCTTTCTGTCTCTATGTCTCTCTCTGTCTGTCTGGCGAGCGCACGTGCCCTATAGCGAAAAACCTCTCCAAAAAAAAAAAAAAAAAAAAAAAAAATACTGATGGTGGGGGCAGCAGGTGGCATGGTGGATAAGGCAGCTGGACTCCCACATGGGCAATCACAGTTCAAGTCCTGGACCAAATGGTTTGAAAATCACTCTGGGCATGTGTGCATATGTGCCCAAAATCCCAGGGGGAATGGAGGAGAAGAGATTGCAACACAGCCATCTCCCTGGGGGGGTACTTTTTCACTTTTTCTCTCATCGTCTCTCTCTGTCTCTCTCTAACAAGCACATGAGCCCTATGGTAAAACCCTAAAAAAAAAAAAATAGTGATGGGTCACTGTGGAATTTTCTTTTGCACTGTGATAAGAGTGCAAAGATCCCCCTAGCACATAGATCTTACAGAATATGTGTTATGGCAACAGGAGAATGGCAGGAAAAAGTAGAGGTGTGAAAGGGACAGGCTAGCCTCTCTTCCCTTCACAACCATCTTCAACATCCTACGTAATAAATCTCCCAGCAGAGCAGAGACCAGCTCTGTTTTCTTGGAACTAGACCAAAAAATGGAAGAAGGAAAGAAAAAGTTAAGCTATCTCCTTATGGTAGAAAGAAGTTGATAGCAGAAATAGATAATTATCAGCAGAGAAAAAAGGGTTTCAGAAAAATTATCATGCCGACATGGTTCATTTCCTGGCTATATGTAAGCACTGTGGCATGCTTTGAAGTGACAACTTCTGTCTTTGGGCTGCATTTCCCTAAAAGGCCACTGAGATATGGACCTCACTATATGCATGCTGTGTGTCAGCATAGGCTGTTCTGGAGAAACACCGTCACCTACGGAAGTTTACAGACAAACAGGAAGTAGAATAAGGGGGACACAGTGGCCTGGGTTGAATTCAGGCATCACTGTGGTTTCCTTTCCTCTCTTCATTAGTCACATTGACTACTTCAATACATCAATTTTAATTTTTAAAATGTATTTAATTTCCTTTCTTTCTTTTTACATTTCATTCTTGTACATCTTTACAGCACACTAAATGACCTTCCAGGCACGAGGATACCTCATGCTAGTCCAGTCAAAGACTTTACCATACACATTATCGTCAATAAATAAGTTTCCATTTCTGTGTCCATTAAATGTTTTACTTTTTTCCTCCTTGATTCCCTCCCTCCTGGCCCCCATTACCCACCCTCTCCCCATACTGTCTCTAGTTTTCTCAGTCACTCTCCCTGCTTTTAATGCCTTCCGATCTTTCAGTTTCTTCTATAAAGTGCAGACATCTGGTGTACTCGGAGTGGGGACATCAATACACCCACTTTTAAATGCATCCCCATTAACAGCAGGAAAGCCAGCTTCTTCCCCCACCACTACGACCACGGCGGTGTGTTGACTTTGTCTCAACCAGAGGCAGAATTGCTCCTTCTGTTTCCTACAGAACTTCCCCAATTACCCTCCATCCAAGTCCCGTGTTTGGAGAGTCTCAACTCGAGCCATCTCACATCTTTTCCTTGTGGCTGCACTCTGATCTCAAGGGGCAAGGCTTTCACTCCACAGAGAAGGTGACTGACAGAAAGAGACGTTGGTGACTCCCACTGACCACTTAGAAACAATGTAGGCAACGTGGAAATAGCTTTAATATTCTAAGAGGGAGAAATAAAGAGAAAAGGGCAAAATTTTGTTTCAGATTGAATTGAAAGGCACCTCAGTGCTAACGAGGGAGTGGTGACATTTTCAGTTTCTGGTTTCAGCTCTCCTTGCGCTAACAGCTGGAAGTAGGCTCTCAAACGCAATGTGTCCAGATTCATGCAGATGTTTCAAGAGACAGCTTAATGAGGGTCTCAGACAGGCACAGACAGCTTATAAACTCTCATAATGAGTTAGAAATAAAAGGGATTTTAAACCGCTATGTAATGTCAGAAGTATATAATCTATGCTCCAGTTCTCGGCGAAAACTTGTAGAGCGCAGGACCCTTCCAAGACAGTGGGCGCACGCTGGGTCCCTCAGGGCTCTACCTGCCACTGACCGGTAGCCACAGGTTACATTCACGGCTGGGGCACTGTAACTCACTCAGCTGAGATTTAAGTACCTGCCATCTGCCGCATAAATACTACAGTCAGGGTCTAGACGAGGTACTGTGTGAAACACACCACCCATATCTGCATTGTCAGGAGAGCCTTGGCTGAAACAATGACTAGGCAGAGTGTGCCATGTCTAGTAAAGGGTAGAGAATTGGTTTTTGTTTGTTTGTTGTAGGTTTTTGCCATAGGGTGTGAACGCTCACTGGAGAGAGACGGATGGCCAGTCTGAGACTTGACCCATGGTGGGCCATATGAGAATCTAGTGCCTTAAGCATCATGCTGCCTGCTGACCCCAAGGGTAGAGAATTTTTAACTAGGAGGCCACCAGGGAAGGAATAGGGTCTACAGGAGGCAGTACCTTCAGAGGGAAGGATGTACACGACAACCGGAAAGCCCATGATGCTATGGCATTATGGTCATTATCATCAAACATAGCAATGTGCACGACCGAAAGAGATAAGGAAAACTGAGCACAGCAGTAAGTCGAGATGGAGAGATTCTAGACCTGTGCTCTCCCTCCATCACACTTTCCCAGTCTTCTAAACGCAGCCCAGGAACCTCTGCCTTCAGGCTTATTTTTCAGACCCAGTCTGAGATGCACCCTGAAAACGGTATTATCTATGTTCCCTGTCACTCCCTTTGCACTTAGATCACAATTTTTATACATGTTTGCCTTGTGTCATATATCCCAAATGAAAATGAGTTTTCTGGGTGTGAAGACACAATGACTCTTTTTCTTGATCTTAGCAGGTGTCAACAGAAGCTACACCCATGTCCTGACAGTCACCTGATGGGTGATGATGGCTAGAGCCATTCCAATTTCAGAGATATTTCCAAAGAGCTGCAGCCTGGGTCACAAGCAGGAGAGTAATAATCGTGATGAGATGGTGCTCACGGTGGTAATGGCAGCCTTTCCTTCTGTGTAGAAACCAGCACTCCTACAGTAACGCTGGAGAACAGATGACCACACCCCCTTCTTGGAGACTAGAGTAGCCGCGTGTATCAAAATCCATTTACCATAAATTCCTCTTTGGGCTATTTCTCCAAAAGAAATGAGTATACTTGTTTGTAAAGACAATAACAATTCATAATGGCTAAGTAGCTACCTCTTTAATTATACTTCAACGCCCATAGACACTGTCCCAACCTCTTGGGACAGAATATTGCTCACAGTGACCCATGACGTAGGTACATTGTTACCCTTATTTTATAGATGAAGAAACTGAGGCCCAGGTGTCTCATTCAACAGCTTACAGTGAGAAGTGAGGCACAGACCTGTCCCAGAGTCTGTCCTAAATTACTGATTTCACTGCCTCCAAAGCTGTAAGGATGTTTACCTCAGCACTGATGATAACAGGAAAAAATGGAGAACAGCCCAATCTTCCAATAATAGTGGGCTGGTGAAAAACTTTTGGTTTAATTATACAATGGAACACTAAGCATCCATTACAAATAATACTACAGAAGAATATTTCATGAACTGGAGAGGTGTCTGCACAATTGCAAAAAGTAGGTTAAAAGGACACTAGGCATCATATGACCCAATTTTTAAAAAAATTTGCCAGGAAACCAGCAGATGGCATAATGGTTATGTTGCTGGACTCCCACATAGTCGACGCCCCCAGTTTGAGTCCTGGATTCAGCAGCTTAAAGCTCATGCTAAGTGTGTGTGCGTGTGTGCCCTAAATCCCGAGAAGAAAACAGAGGGGAATGGATTGTGGCATGGCTATCCCCCTTGGCAGGTGTTTTCTCACTTTCTGTCTCTCTCTCTGTCTCTCCAGCAAGCACATTAACCCTACAGCAAAAATCTCTCCGCACCCCGCAAAAAATTGCAGGAGGACATGTGCAGTCCAGAGAGAGAGAGAAGAAAAGTGAGAAAGCATCCCCATCCCCATGGGTCACAGTACCACTGCAATCCCTTCTCCATTTCTCCCTCATTTTGGGATTTGGGGCAGGCACACGTGCCCATCGTGTTTTTCAAGTCACAAGGTCTGGAAGTCAAACCATATGGGCAGCGATGTGAGATCCAACCGCTTAACCACCATGCCAAGGGCTAGGCCCCTATGATCCAGTTTTAGCAACATATTACAATGAACCAGGTGAAAAGTGGCCACATACCAGCAACTGCCTATACCTAACATCTGTGGGAAAGAGGGAGAAGAGGATGTGAAGAAAGAGAGACAGGGACACTGAAAGCTTCTATAGTTAAATGGTACCCTGGGATCTCTGGGTCTTAAAATTATGCATGATTTTAATTTTGTTAATTTGGTTTAGCCTGTTTTTAAAAAATGTTCTACCATAAACACGTGTGTTTTAAGCATTAGGAGAAAAGCAAACAATAAGTTTTTTTGTTTGTTTGTTTTTTGTTTTTAGTTTTTTTCCATAGGGTGCATGTGCTTGCCAAAGAGGACAGAGACAGAGATACAGAGAAAGTGAGAGATCACTTCATGAGAAAGATGGCCAGGTTGCAATTTCTCCTCCTCCATTCTCTTCTTGGAATCTTGGGCATGCATGCACATGTGCCCAGCATGAGTTTCAAGCTACCAGGTCCAGGACTCAAACTGTGATAGACCATGTGGGAGTCCAGCCGTCTTAACCACCATGCCACCTACTGACCCGTTGTTATTTAATGCTCTGCTGAAGCTTTATATTATGCAGGCTTTATGCCCTATGCTTTACACACCTCTTTCAAGTCCTCATGACAATTATAATAAGGTGAGTATTAACACATTTAGCACATAGAGGATATTTAGGATTAGAACACCTAGGTAAAATGTCCAAAAACACCCAACTAGTATTGGTTGATATTAGTACTCAAATCAAAGATTTTCTGTACACAAAAGACCAAGCGTTTTTCATGAGACGATTCTGCAACGGAAGTATTAAAATGATATATTTTGGTTAAATATAATATCCTACAAGTATGTTTTTTGTCTAATACGATTCATTAGGGCAGAGGAACAAAGACAACAATTCACTAAGCAGCCTCTGGGGTCAATCAACTAGGCAATGTTTGGGAGCCCAGAGAATAGACGATTACCTCAGTAGTGAGACCATAAGATTTTTCTCAAATAAAATGTAAAAATAGGGAAATAGTCAGATTTTACAAATTGATAATGATTCTATGTAAACAAAAAGGCTAGCGAGCTCGTTTTGAAACTTGCGTTCATCTCATTAGCTTCAGGGATACGCTGGTCTGAAAAGCAAGCCTGTGTAGTAGCTGGCCTGTGGCTGGAACTCAGGAACTATTCGGTGAATGAATGAAAGTGATTGCAAATGTAAAGAGCTACAACTTTCACAAGAAGAGCAAAGCATGAAACCACCATAAAAATTCTAGGTACGTTCTCTCCTAATCCACCTTTAAACCCTTAGCTCAAGGAAGGTCCCATACAAAGGAGACAGGATGAGCGGATGGAGGTTCTCAGATATATGGAGTTTTTAATGTGTGTTAGACATGATTAGGAACACAGGCAGCTGTTTATTTAATCCCTTCAATAGCTCAGTGAGATGCATAAAATTACTTCACTATCTCATGGGCAAAATGAACCCCAAAGGTGATTTTCTTTAAGTCACTTAGCATTTAAGTGGCAAAACCAAGAGATTCAGCCCAACCCTATCACCGCAATGTTTCCAAAATAGGGACCTTCACCTCTGCCATGCTGACCCTCCCAATAATAGAACCTCAGCCAGTCAGATCAACTGCTCCTGCCTGGTTTTCAGAGCGGAACATTCTAGAACTGAAGTCTCGCAGCTGTTTACCTGAGATGTCATACCTGTTTGCCTACAACGACAGTTTAAGGGCCTCAGGGTGCTAGCAACAGGCTTATCATAGTAGTGTTGACAAGGACTACCCCAACACGTTCACAAGCACACACACATTGACAGAATCAGGGCATTGGGAAAAGCCTTTAACAAACAGAGATTGTGTTCATGGAGACAAAGGACAAGGAAAGAGGCACAGTTCGAGATAAACAGAAATGCCACATTGAGGGATGCTCTGGAAGAAGGAATAAAGACACATCACTGCATCGTCCCATCCAAAGGACTCTTTCAGTAGGAAAAAAAAAAAAAAAGGAAAGGGATAAAATTATTCTGCCTTCAGACAAAGTGATGTTTAACATCAAGCTCACCTTGTTACCAAATACCTCAAACATTAACAGGCTCAAGGAAGTGTAATATTAGGCAGACCTCACCTCAGTCTCGGCCAGGCCACCACCATACTTCATAGCTGTGAACCTTGGGCAAATCCCTGACCATTGTTATAATCATTTTATTTTGTAAAAAGTGGGTGGTGAAATATGTTAATTACATTTTAAAAAAACCCTGTTGCCTAGTATGAGACAGCACAGAATGAGCGAGTTAACAGCAGAAATTTTATTTCTTGGTTTGCACATTGGGACATCCACCCCAGGACAAAGAATGTGCTAAAACAAAAAGAAAAAATCCTCCAGCTGTGTATGAAGCTGGACTAAATAATATGCTTGACATTGGTTTGTGTTTTTGTTTGTCTGGCATGAATCATCCATGCCAAAAAGGGAACTTGGTTCTCACAATGCGAATTTCAAAACTGAAATTGTTCAGTACCTCTCTATGAAGGAAAAAAGCAAGCCTTGGACCTGACATCCAGTTTTATAAAGTCAACCAGGAAAAGCCCAGGTGTGCAACAGAACTCAGCACGACCTGAATTTTTATTCTTGATCGTCAATTGAAAAATTGGTTCAAGTTCTTACTTGCTGATGGTTCTATATTCAGAGATGTAGGTTTGTACATCACAGGGCCCAGAAATGCCAAGGAGAAAGAAATTAACACATGCATTAGTAATTCCCACCTTATCAGAAAGAAATAGATGCTCATAAATAAAATCTCCATGACCGTGGCACTGACTTGATTTTGCCTCAGTGTGTCTATGGCCACGGTTCACCAACTAAGACCACAGAAGCAACTTTGAAACACAATTGTAACTAAGATCCTTGCTGCTTTTAAGCGGCTATTCTGAATGATAGAAAACAAAGTCCCCGGTTCTGTGTACTTGTTGTAGGTCTAAGCACACCCTAGATGAACGGAGCAGGTCAAGATTTTATTTGTTTTCATCTTGGTTTAATATCTCCGGGGTCTAAGACTAATCAGAAAATTACGTGGGGTGAAGAATCTTGGGGACACAACTGCACCAGATACTTACGGCCAGATGCCATACTGAATGTTAAACCTTGAGCCTATCATGGAGAGAGAATGTCAGCTTTTAATTTACAACTCACCTCACCAGGGCTGCTGTTCAGAATAACTAAGTGTGCAAGTGTCCTTAACACAGAAATGTCAAGTATCTATTAGGACACATCGGAGTCAAGACACTGACTTGAAAATATATTTTAATATGCAGGTTGGCGGTGAGCGTCTCCATTGACTTTAAACATAGAAAATTCTGTAACTATGAGAATAATGGGGAAGAAAATACAACCTTTCATATTCTAACACTCAGGCAAGGCACAAATAAGTCTCTTTCAAGAAAATACTATACAGGGCGAGTGTGTCTTTTAGAAGAGACCAAAATAATTTTCCGCTGTCTCAAAGGATAGAGAAACATGGTTCTTCCTGAAACATACACCCTTTCTTCCGAAGCCTGGGTGCCCCCAGGGCCTTTTATCTCCTCCTGATTTCATTTTTTGTGCTTAAGGCTAACAAGGCTGTGGTGTGTCATTCCCTTTGTTAATGTGGAAGAAAAGACCTTCATTGAAAGCATCAAGAGCTTTAAAAATAAAACAACTTTGTAAAGCTTCTCCATCCATGAAGAAGAACAATAAAAATGTATTTTCCAGATCCCCTGAAAGCACTAAACCCCATGTCCTTCACATGTCAAAAGCCCTCTGCGGAGCTGACAGAGTGCCAGCAATCACTGAGGACCACCACCCAGCGCTGCTTGTGTAAGTTTTATTCAGTGGCTGAGATACAGCCTTTATTATGCTTAGAAAGCATATGTTAAGTGAATTTTCAAAGCATGGATTGTCGTTTTATAACGTCAGTGGATGCTGATCTTCAATGTGAATCAGAAAAAGAGGGTGTGAAATGTGTATTTTTTAACGTGCTACATATAAATGTCGATGTTTGTGCAGGCACACCGATGACCCTATTCACAGTGCAGGAAAATCTCAGGGCTATGAATTACACGCTGAGATTACGTAAGGGATTTGAGGGGTTACGCACATTCACTGATGTCAAAAGAATAACAACCTCGGGCTAGCAGGTGGCATGGTGGTTAAGGGTGCAGGACTCCCACATGGCTAACCATGGTTCAAGTCCTGGACCTGCCGGCTTGTTTAACAACAACAACAACAACAACAAAAAGAATAACAACCTTAAGAGTCATTGCAGGATTTCTTGCTTTATAATGGCTTATCATATTTTTATTCTTTTACTCATTTATGTGTTTCTCTCTCTCTCTCTCTCTCTCTCTCTCTCTCTCTTTCGGTAGAGAGGTTTTGGCCATAGGGCACATAGATTCTCAGGAGAGACAGAGAGCAAGAAATCACTCCCCAGAGAGGATGACCACGCTGCAATCCTTCTCCTCCATTCTCCTGTCGGGGTTTTGGGCTCACATGCACATGTGCCTGGCATGAGTTTTAAGCTGCGAGGTCCAGAACCCAAACTGCAGTCAACTATGTGGGAGTCCAGCGATGTAACCATTACGCCATCTGCTGATCCCCATTTATGTGTGCTTTCTTACAACTTTGTTAAGTATCTTCTGAGGCCACTGAGTTTTATTTATGGAGCTCTTACTACTTGGTCCTACGACATGTACTACAGCTGAGATTTCTTCATTGGAAGATGAGTTGTTATTATTATTATTATTATTTAGAGCAATTTTTGCTATAGGGTGCATACACTCGCCCGAGAGAAAGAGAGACTGAAAGTAAGAAATCACCCTCCAGGGTGGATGGCCGCACCGCAATCCCTTCTCCTCCATCCTCACCTTGGGATTTTGGGCACCCATGCATGGTGTGATTTTCAAGCAGCCAGATCTAGGACCTGAACTGCAGTCAACAACATAGGAGTCCAGCGATGTAACCATTATGCCATCTACTGGTCCCAGAAGATGAATTGGTCTTGATAAATAAGATTTATTTTTGGGCGAGAGTGGCTCCATTTAGATTTATCACCAAAAATAGGTTGTTGGAAAAGTCCTGACGTATTTTTTCTGTTTTCATACGCAAAAAGGAGTCACAACTTTTCTGACAACCCAAGTAGATAAATAAATAGATAAATAAGCTAGTGGGATGTTGCGGAACAGAGAGGACCTATGTCTATTGAACCCTCGGGCAGAGCAGAGGAAGAAATGGGGAGAAGGCTTCCCAGGAGAGCTGGGGTTTTGGGTGAGTATCAAAGGCAAGTGACTAGGACCACCCTTGTGCAAATATTGTACTTACTATCTTTATTTTGGACAAGCAGGTTAAAAGGGCAGAAGCCGTCAATGATTTGCCTAAAATCCCACAGACAGAAAACCTGACCTTGACCCTTCAGTGTCTAATATTAATCATTAGAATGCTAATTATTAATAGATGGTCTAAAAAATTTTTAGAGGTTTTTGCTATAAGGTGCGTGCACTCTCCAGAAAGACAGAGAGAGACAGAGAGACAGAAAAGGAGAAATCACCCCCAGAGGGGATGGCCATGCCACAATCCCTTCTCTACCTTTCTCCTCTTGGGATCTTGGGCACGCACGCACATGCACCCAGCGTAAGTTTAAGCCGCTGGGTCCAGGACTCGAACTACAGTTGACTACATGGGAGTCCAGTGACATAGCCATTACGCTAAGTGCTGGTTCCAATGGTCTAAAAATTTTAATACAGTTTTGTAGGGATAAAATTCTTTAACCTACAGGACAATACAAATAGAACTATGACAAAGGCCCATGGAACCGCAACTGAGAATCAAGTACTGTGAACATTGTGTGGCATTTGCTTCATCGAATGCCGGAAACAAAACTTTCAGATAAAGCTGAATTCCCCTTTGTCTCCTCTGTGCCTGGTCCCCAGTTCTTCCCCCAGCCCTTCCCCAGAGGGAAACACTACCACAGTTTTACATATTTTTTTTTCCCTCTGTAAAGTCCATTCATTTTATTCATGCCAGAGTGTGTGTGCATGAGAGAGAGAGACAGAGAGAGACACGCCAAAAGTGTTTCTTGGTACCCTTTCCCTAGCACTCTAGCGTGTCAGGATCTTGGGCATGTACCCACACATCCTCTTGGGATGTCTTCAGACTGACTTGGGGATCCAAACCTTAATTGGATATGTGGCTTCCAGAACTGCAGCCCCGTCTACCATCAACTGCACCACTGGGCCAGGCCTGTCATGGTTTTAATATATATATTTCTAGTCTTCGTGTATGTTTAGAAACAGTATCTAGAATTATTTTATATAGTTATAAATAAAATATAATTATTATTGTACATCTTATTTTTTCCTGCCCATATTTTGATATTGAAATCTGCTCATGGCAATACATCTGCTAACTTAGTGGGAGGCTGTACAGTAGCTTGCCATAATGAACGAGAACTACCCCACTACGACAGACCACTACAGAGCATTTCACTGTATCAACAGCCTCCAGTAAGTATCACTTTTCCCATATTCATGTCCATTTTCAGTGGTTCCCAAACTTTCTCTGCTACAAAGATGCAAAGAATATATCCCTTAATACATGTATGCAAAGGTTTCTCCAAGGTCATACATTATAAAGAAGTAGGAAAAAAATCACCGGATCGTATGGCCCACAGATAGCAAACTTTTACTGTAGAGAGAACCACGTCGATCTGTAAAGCGACTCTGCCAATGCGCCCTCATCAAGCATATTCTCGTATCTTTATTGGCTAGTGGGGTTTCCTTGTCTCTGAACTACCTTATTGTATCCTTGGCTTATTTTAAAGGTCAGGTTTGTTTTTCTTTTCTTATTGATTTGTGGGAAATTTTTTACATATTTTATGTACCAATAATTTGTGTTTTTTTTACATGTTGCTTTTCTTTTAACTTTGCTTACGGTATCTTCTGCCTTAAAGAAGTTTAAAACTTTCCTATAACCTAATATTCTAAGAACTAATTCATAGCACAGGCAAATATGCTTATGTAATATTAATTTTACAGCATAAGTTTCTTTTTTTTTTAAAGTGGTACTTTTCTTCAATGTATGAACAAAAATTCCTGGTTTTGTGCCAACATCAAATTCAGATCAATTTCATTAAAATTTAAACCTCCTTTGGTAGTTACCTCTACTAGTTAGGTGCATCAGTAGTGAGTGATCAGCCCATTCATTTTCCACAGAATTTTTTTTTTTTTTTGAGAGGTTTTTTGCTATAGGGCGCGTGCGCTCGCCAGACAGACAGAGAGAGACATAGAGACAGAAAGCGAGAAATCACTCCCCAGAGGGGATGGTCACGCCGCAATCCCTTCTCCTCCATTCTCCTCTCGGGATCTTGGGCATGCATGCACATGCGCCCGGTGTGAGTTTTAAGCCACCAGGTCCGGGACGTGAACTGCGGTAGACTATGTGGGAGTCCAGCGACATAGCCATTACGCTAACTGCTGGTTCCCTACAGAATTTTAAGATGATGCCATTAATTTATGGGCCAAGAGCTATGTTCTTATAACCTCTACTGGAATAGTCTTCATAAATAGGATAGCTATTATTGTTTTATCACACTCTACCTCTTTATTATGAGTTTTTCACTCATAATTAAAAAAAATCAGTCATGCTTAATTTGCTCTAGGCTACAGGTACAAATGTTCGAATCTTCAAATGAACTAGATTGTCAAAGAATGAAGAGTGATTAGCTTTTCAAACAAGAGAAATTTGTCCTAAAGAGATTTTCTAATATTTAAAAAATTCTTCGGCACATCACAAACAATAAGCTATCAGCCATAGCCATAAAAGACACTGGGTGATAAAATAAATTGGAACACTTAATTTAGGCCATTGACAACGTAAGCCAATATAAACATGGCTTACTGAGATGGAGCAGTAACGTAGGTAACAGGAGAGAGTAATAAATGAGTTTGCAGAACCACCTCATACATATCATTGTTTAGTCTAAGCAGAGCATCCAGGAAGCACATTATGGCAATCAGAACATGCTTCTTACGTGGTTTTATGAAAAAAAAAATGATTAAGATTTATGATCTAATATTTCTGTTCCCTGTATGAGCATTAAAAAAAGATCTAAATTATTCCCTGCTATTTATTTGATAGAAGAGGAGACTAAAAAGGTTAATGAAATTCTACTTATTGCTATGTGATTAGAAATAATGTACAGTCTGAATTTCTTTGTCTAATGTGTGACCATCCATACTCCACTTGGGTACAAATTAAAAGCTAAGTTCTGCATCATCACACAGATTGTCTACCTTGAGAAATGATCTATTAAAGTTTTCCTGAAAACATTTTTAAGCTTTCTCCATTCACATGAAGACTGACTGTTACACAACGTTCTTAGTCACGGGGCCACAGTTCTCGGAAGCCACACTCCCCTCTGAGTAGTGATGCTGATACTACAAGCTTTTCTCTCTTCGGGGTGAGGAGTTCCAGATCCACACTTCCCTCAAAGTTCACAGAAACCGCAGCTGTTACATCCTGCCTGACTTCTACAGTTGCATCGCGGCTGCCGGTTTATGGGCAAGGAATCATCTTCCAAGTCTCCGAGGACTAAGGTGTCTACACTGCACAGAGCCAAGGTGAGCCCTGAAGCCGAGGAGCCTGAACTACTATAAAGCCAAAGACTTCAACCTCGCCTTTCCCTAGACCGTTGGCCACCTCCTCGCTGGCTTCATGGGTGCTTGGCTATCTCCTTTGCTCACATACTCCAGCTCCTCTATTCAACGGAAAGCCCTTCGAAAAAAAAGAGGTAAGAGGCCTACTTATCTCTCGGGTTTATGTCCATGCTGCCCCGGCACGTTTATGCCTTCCTGCTTTCCTTCTGTAAATATTTACTAAGCATTACTGCAGGTCCAGCTCTGCGCTAGACGTTAAAGGGCAACAAGGCAGCACTGAATGAAGCACATAAAGTATTTTTATGGGGCTTACATTGTGGAGGGGAAACCACACAAAACATACACACAAAAAGCTAGTAAACAAATCAAATATTTTCAGAGATTGTCATTTAAAAAAAAGTGGTAAAAAGGAGATATGATGGGGCCAGCAGGTGGCATGGAGGGTACGGTGCTGAATTCACATGGCCAGCCACGTGGTTCCAGTTCCTGACCGGCAGTTTGAAAATCCTGCCAAATGTGTGTGTGTGGGAGCCCAAAGTCCTGAGAGGAGAGTGGAGAAGGGAATACCATGAGGCCTTTCCCCCGGGGGATGATTTCTCTCTTTCTCTGTCTCTCTGGCAAGCATACACCCCTTATGGCAAATATCTTAAAAATAAATAAAAAAAGAGAGAGATAAGACAGAGTAATGGAGATATTCTTTTTTAAAATTTTTTCTTTAATATTATTATTTTTAAATTTGCTATACAGCTCATGTGCTCACTAGAGAGAGGGAGGGAAAGTAAAGGCAAGTCGCCAGGTCAGGTGCTCGAACCACGGTCAGCCATGTGGGGCCTGGCGCCTGAATTACCACGCCCCTGCTGACCCCGGGGATGCTCTGTATACAAGGAGGTCAGGTAAAGTCTCTGTAGCCCATCACGTAGGCTGATATCTAACAGACTTCACGAAGTCAGTCATGTGACGAGAGAAGAAGAAGAATATTCCAGACAGAGGAAATATAAAGTATAAAGGCAAAAATGAAACTAGTGTTTTCCAAAACAGGAAGACAGAGACTGATCAGGGTGCTATCCCAGAAGGTAGTGGGATGAGAAGGGCTTGGGGAGATAGGAGGGAACAGATCATGCCCAGTTGGAGGATGACGGTCAGGGCTTTGGAGCTTCTGACTTTAATGGGCAGTGTTGAAAAGGGAAGCAGCAGGCTCTGAAGCACATTTATGCTTGTATTTTTAAATTTTCCTAGAGGGTGTGTGTGCTTGCTAGGGGAGACAGAAAGAGAGAGAGAGAAAGAGAGAGATGAAAAGCACCTCCCATGGGAGATGGTCATGTTGTGATCTCTTCTTCGTTTCTCCTCTTGTGATTTTGGACACACACACACTTACACTCAGTGTGGTTTTCAATCTGCAAAGTCTGGGACTTGAACTGTGCAGTCAGCCATGTGGGATCCAGCTACCTTCACCACCATGCCACCAGCTGGCCTGGAAGCACATTCTTGTATAATCACTCTTGTTTCTCCGTGAAGAACTAACTCTAGTGGGGAAGAAGCAGGAAGCCCAACAAGGGGACTATTGCAATCACCTATAAAGAGAGAATGGGGACTGGGATTTGAGCGACAGCAGGAGAGAAAGAGAGAAGAGGTTGTATTTTGGAGTTAAGCCAACAAGATTGGCTGATAAATGGATAACACACAAAGTTAAAAAAAAAATCAATAAATGATGTGAAGTGAAGTTAAACAGCATGACAGCCTAGCCTTATCTTTACAGACGAAGCCTACGAACTCGTGAGTGTGAGTCATGGAGATGTCTGTGGCATTCCCACTCTGCCAGAAGCAACAGAAACCAGACGTGAATTTCTCTGGCAAGGACATCAGAGGTTGGAAATAATGCAAACACTGCTACTAAATTAATAAATAACACTGCACCAGGACTCCTCTCCGGGAAACTCGCAGCAGGCAAGTGTGGACAAAGAGAGGTGCCAGCTAAAGAACGCGTGGCCTGTAGGCGGCGATGTCCACAAAGAGTCGCCGCATTCACTGTCCAGTCAAAACACACGCTGGACAGTGGGCGAAGAGGAGTGGTAGACGCTTCTCTGTCACCGGGAATCGCGAGCACGTTTGACTTACGTGCGCTGCCAGGACAGTGCTGGGCACGTAACAGGTATCATGTCACTGAATCCTGACAGGGGACACGGAGTACACACTCATCCTTACTTTAAGCGTGAGGGAACATCACAGAGAGGAGTGCCGCTCAGACGATGTCAATTCCACCCCAGGAAAGTGGTGGAGGGGCGGTGGTAGTAGGAGCTCTCTGCCCCTCCAGACAGAGACCAAGAACAGACTGGATTTCAGACTCCTTCAGAAGGGCAGACCCAGCACTTTCTGTCTGTGATTTCTATCAAACTATGTGGACAGTCCATCAGTGAAATGGGGCGCTTCGGGGTGCTCTGATGCAAAGATCTCAGACCTTCCCACCTCTCATCGACGTCCTGCCCCCACATCAGTGGACCCGAACGATCGACTCGTACTCTTGCTGCTCCATCAAGCCGATCTCGAGAATAATTCTGACAGTGTGAGGGGCGTGGTAAAGACTGGCCGTGGGGACTGGGCCCCAGTCCCTTCTTGCCTCAGACAACATCGATCCCTCTGCTGTGTCCCGTCAATAGGCCTTTACGGCAGACCTTGCTGGGGAGTGGGTCAGCTTTTCATGCCTTACGATTTCTGGCTTGTAATATCCTTCCAGTGGATTCCCTATTGGAATATCCTGCAGGCAAAGCCTGATTACTCACTCCACGCTGCACAGCAGGCCTGCTTCAGACGAAAGGTTATCAGCCCTCTCCACGGGTACCTGAAAGTGTTTGAGCTGGTCTTGCCTGTTGGGCATATTTTCACTACTTTCAAGGACATTTAACTAGAAATGCTGTGTGACTAAATAAAACCCCATTTTGGATTTTCTAGACCAAAATGAATTTCCCTTTTTGTCTAGTTGGCACTAATGTCAAAAGCAAAGAGCCTGGGGGGATAAGCATTTTGAAAACTATTCTCTGGTTGCTGGCTGATTTGAGAGTCTCCCACTAGTGCCCTATAGCCATGGGGGAAATACATTTCTCTACAGACACTGAGAAAAGTATACATAGGATTATATAGGTTAAGAAAACAAATGTGTTATTGCTACTCGTAGGAAAGGTTTAAGGGGTTTCCAACACAAAGGCCTTACGAATTGCACATACGTTTTTATTAAAGTAAACCATACACAGAATCATAGGTTTGAAAGGGATCATAAATACTACCTGGTCCAACCGTCTTAATAACACAAATGAAGAAAGCCCATATTGGTGCTGGTCATCAAATATGAACTCCCTCAGACCCTCCTCCCCATTGCCGCCAGGAACCCTGACACCCAGAAATTCATCTACATTCCCTGTAGCCACACTTTCCTTCCTTCCTTTCTTTTTTTTTTTTTTTTTTTTAAAAGAATGATTTTATTTAATTTTATTTATTTCTTTACTTATTTTCTAATTCGACCAGAGAGAGAGGGAAAGTGAGAAAGCAAGCCGCCAGGTCTGGGACTCGAGCTGCAGTTGGCCATGTGGGAGTCCAGTACCCTTAGCCACCACACCACCTGCCAGCCCTTGCTTTCTTGTTCTACTGAAAATGGGAAGTATTTCTTACTAATCCTTCAATCAGCACCCAGAACTTCATTCTATCTTTCATTTTTCTCTCTTTTCCTCTTTCTCCTTCATTTTTTCTAATTGCCAGAGGGTACTGTCACTTGCCAGAGAGGGATTGGTAGAGAGAGAGGGGAGGAAGCACTCCCCGTTGAGCATGGCATGCCACGATACCTTCTCCCCTATTTCTCCACCTTGCTGAGATTTGGGGCACACGTGCACACACACCTGACATGTTGTTTTCAGCTGCTGGTGCTGGGATTTGAACCAAGGTTGGCCATGTGGAATCCAGCTTCCTTAATCACTAGGTTATGAGAGTGCCCCCCCCCCCCCCATCTTTCAACGTTCAGTTTTCAGTTGAAAATTCTCAGGTGCCTTGTTCTCTCAATTAAACTATCTCCTCTCTCAACTGAATGTCCAGCTTCTCTTCCTCTTTTCTCTCACCATCCTCTTAGCCTCTGAGTCTTTTTCTACCTTAAAACTTAAACGAAAGCAAATAGATTAAAAAAAAAAAAAGTGGGGGAGGACTGGCCGGTGGAGTAGTGGTACTTAAGTTAAGGTGCTGTCTCCCATATGGTCGGCAGCAGTTCAAGTCCTGGATCTGAAAGCTTGCTTTCTACTTTCCTTTTTTTTCCTCTGTTGCTCTCTGGTCAAACTGATAATAATAATAATAATAATAATAATAACAACAACAAATAAAATTAAGCAAATAATTCTTAAAAAAAAAAAAACTTTTTCTAAACATTATTACCTTCTTTCCATTACCCTCAACTCACAACTATCTGCTTTCTGTCCCCAGCATCACCCTAATCCCTTCCTGGCCTTGTCCACTCATACAATCTCTCAGTACCCTGACTCACTTTAGCTTTCCCCAACCTACCCTCCTACCAAGGCCATTCTCTCCCTTACGCTTCAGTCTACCTTTCTCCCGAGCTATGAGCAACCGTTTCCCATTGTTGCTTTATCCCGGCATCTAGTACAGAGCCTTGTGTACAGTAATCATTCAGTGAAAGCTCACAGAACGAACACATCAATGACCTTCACAGAATCATACAGTTCATTCGATTTAATTAAATGAAGCAAACATTTACTGTGCTCCAAGCTTGTAACCAGGCACAATGGAGGCTAAAGAAATTAATAACACATTGCCCCTGCCCTCTAGGAGTTATTTATCATCCAGTGAGGGGGATAGGAAGACAGGATTGATGTATGGACAGGCAGATGGGGGGGAGAACAGAGAGGGAGAGGGAGCAGGAAAAGGGGGAGGGAAGTGGGAGACAGGGCAAAGTAGATTAATGTCACTCACTCACATAGGCTAGGGAATGCAGTAGAATGCCAATAAAAGTAAAATATGGGTGTGCTTTTTAAAAAATCATTTTAATCAAATTTAAAAAGAAGCAATATATCTAAGTCTAGTGAAATAAATCATGATTTCATTCCAGGGGAACAAACCTTGTACAGTTCTCTGACACACGGGCTTTTTAAAATATATACAGAATATATTGAGACCTGGGAACACCCAGGTCGGAACACTCCCCTCCACTGACAAGGTAAACAGTCACGTCGAATTGCAAAGGGCTTTGTGAGACTGTATATTTGAAAGGACTTATCTCTCCCTTAATCTCCCATGTATTTTAGGAAGAAGACAAAAAAGAGAGAGAGCTGTGTGTGATGGTTATCAGTTTATTGCTGTCTGGTTTGTTAGACATCCAAGGTCAATAAAAGGAATTGCTCTCTGACCGGATTATCAAGGGGAACGGAGCTGTGTCTGGAACTCAGGAACTCTAAATACCCGTAGTACTTCCTTGCCCGGTAGTAAAGGCTAATAAAGGTAGAAGCTGCTCCTGATAGCTGCTATTCCTGTACTCTTAGAGCTGGCCAACGTACTACCACCCAGCTCCTCATTGCTCTAATCTCCCATTGTAATGAGTTCATAATTTCTTATATTAAATTCCAAGCTACTATGTTTCCCAGTCGCAACGAGTACACCCCACACCCAGTTTCTAAATACTACACCAGTCTTCAATCAAAGGAACAGGAGCAGGGGTTCCTTTGAGAAATGGCTCATCTGGGGCTAGAACAGGAAAACACAAGATGAACCTGGAGTATTTCATAGCAACGGAGAGTAAGTAAGTGCCCAAAATTAAAAGACTGGGCATGTCAAAAGGACACAATGACCAAAGCTGAAATCATCTGAGTAACACAATTAATTATGTAATATTGGCTTATAACCCAAGATACCAGATAAGTACACATGAGTCCATACTGATATAAATAAGGATTCTAATAAATGGAGGAGAAGAAGCAAGTCTTCCTTACAGAACTCAAAATAATGTAGACAGGTATTTTCCCATCAAAAATATAAATCTTAATTCCTGTCCTTCAGGAATTAAGGACAGGACAGGAATTAAGGCTAGTCTACCCCTCTCGCTTCCACAGAATAGAGTAGAAAAAGGGAAAAATATGAACCTTATGTGGGGAAACCTTGCAAACATCACTTTACTCAAGTGACAAAGATTAACCAAGAGATGACAGCGTAAGTAATGTCATGTGAATATCAGGATATGATGTACTCAGAAGGACACTTAAATTCTATGGGATTCTTTTCAAAGCGTATAACCCTAGTCTTATCATGAGGAAAAACTTCAGACAGACACTGATTGGGGGACATTCTACAGGATACCTGACTAGTCCTTTTCTAGACTCTCAGGGCCGTAGCCATAAAAAAGCAAAGAAATACTGAGATTCTGTCACAAACCAGAAGAAACTGAGGAGATGTGCCACCGAGAAGCGTTATAGTGCCCTGGAACATGGAACAGAAAGAGGACATTAGTGAAGATTTGATCAAAATCCAAATGACAACTGGAGATTACTTAAGAGTAAGACTTAAGTAAAAGTACTACTTAATATACTGGTGTCAGTTTCTTAGATGTGACAAACGAATAGTAATTTAAAAAGTTAACAATGGGGGGTCATCAGGTGAGGTGGTGGTTAAAAGGTGCTGGACTCCCACATGGCCGACTATGGTTTGAGTCCCAGACCTGGTGACTTGCTTTCTCACTTTTCCTCTCTCTGATCAAACTGGAAAATAATAATAATAATAATAATAATAATAATAAAAGTTAAATAAAAATAAATATTTTTAAAGATAGCAATGGGAAAAACTGGGTGTGGGTATGTGGGAATACTATATTTTCAACTTATCTATAAATCTAAAATGATTCCAAAATCGAAGTTTTATTTAAAAAAAAAAAAAAACTACCACTGTTTTTTTTTTTTTTTTTTTTTTTTGGAGAGGTTTTTGCTATAGGGCACGTGCGCTTGCCAGACAGACAGAGAGAGACAGAGAGACAGAAAGCGAGAAATCACCTCTCAGGGGGGATGGTCACGCCGCAATCCCTTCTCCTCCATTCTCCTCTTGGGATCTTGGGCACGCACGCACACGCGCCTGGCATGAGTTTTAAGCCACCGGGTCTGGGACACGAACTGTGGTCTACTATGTGGGAGTCCAGCAACATAGCCATTACGCTAACTGCTGGTTTCCCCTACCACTGTTTTTGTCTCCTGATTGGACTCTGACTGATACAGAGAGCAAGTCTCATCATCAAAACTACTGTTTTATGGGTCATCAAATGGATTTTATATATCACCAAATTTATACATAACAATAGCCAGGGAGGAAGGGAAATAGAAGCACATTCCTTAGAAATTAGGCCATTTTGGGATCAGCAAGTGGTGCGCTAGTTAAGGCACTGAGCACTCCCACATGGCTGATCATGGTTCAAGTCTTGGACCTGGTGGCTTGCTTTCTCACTTTCTCTCTCTCTCTCTCATCAAATTTAAATAAATGAATGAATAAATTCAAAAAATTAAAAATAAATATATGCTTCTCTCTCTCTCATGCATGCACATGCTCTCTATCATGAATAAAATAAGTAAACAAAAGTTATAAAAGAAAAAGAAATTAGGCCATTTTAACTCTGCTATGTAGTAGATTACTAGAGCACTCATTTTGTTTCCAGAATTATCGGCAAGAATAAACAAAATGATACATTTCCTGATATCTAAAAACTGCTATGGATAAAACCCAAGTAGCAGGACCTAGTGTGTGGTGCTGCTTAGAATAGCATTTTCTTATGTAAGTGAAATTTAAAAAAAAAAAAAAGATATCAGGAATGTTTTTCCCAGAACATCTTTAAATACTTTAGGCATAGATTCATATTTATTTATACTTTTGCTTGTTGTAAAGTCAAAACATGAGTGGTAGAAATAAATGAAATTTTGCTTCAATATCATCCTCCAGAATTAAAAGAACATGTTCTCAAAACTCTAGAGTCATCAGTCAAAACTCAACCAACCAATAAAACAGCAGTTTATTTTCTAGAAAGCACAAATCAGTTCTAGGGTGTCTAAAAGTCATGTAGACCTTTACTCTGTTTATACAAACTTTTCAGCCAGAGTCCTGAGCCGGGATAGGGTGCAGATTTATAATACTAGTCCTAATACAGCCGAAATTACGCCACAGCACTCTTGCCCTAGAATGAGTAAGAAACCTCATCTTTCAAATGAAGAATTCACTTACTCTTTTCTTTCCCACTAGTTTATAATAATGTTATTTTTCTTCGAAATGTCTAGGCCCAACTGATTTTTAAACTCGAAAAGTTAATGAAAGCAACATTGCCTTTGAGGTCAGTCGGCCAGAAAAATGGATGTGAGCCAAAGCCCACATCCCAAACATTTTGCCTCAATGGCGTGTGAACAAAATGCCCACTCTCCTCCTGATCTCCAACAGGAGCAAAACAAAACCCTGCAAGACAGTTATCCGCTGGAATCGAGGAGCCTGTCAGGGGGAGAAAGACACACACACACACACACACACACACACACACACACCCTGTATACAGTACAATAAAAAGGCTCTTTCACACCAAGTGTTCTGTGCGCAGACAGCACCAGGCTTTTCCCTGGAGAAGCTGCTTTAAGGAAAGCCAAGAGATCCCAAGTCCGAGACAAGTAATCCTCACAAGATAAAGAGTAATCTCCCCAATTCCAAAATAAGCAAGTAAAATTCTTAAAACCTACTTATCTAGACAACTTAAAGTTGTCTCGGACTAATTTTAGAAAATTATTTGGTAGCAATGAAGATGAATCTGTGCTGTCATGGAACCCTGCTCATTTTTAAAAACTATGATTTCCTTTTCCTTAATGTGACACTTAGTGCATTACAATTTTGTTGCACTTCAATTCCCTCCAACATTTCTCAAGGCAAAAAAGAAGTATAAAGAAGCAGGAAGTGGGCACAATTACACATGCAGCAACCTGTTAGCTGGAAGACTGTGAAATTCAGAAAAGCGACTGCATTACATGATATTTCGTCATTTAATTTTCAGGATAATGAATAAGGGGTCCAAGGGAGAGCTCAGTATAGTCCAAAATACTGTAATTTTTGAAATATAATTCTAACATATTGGAGAAAAAGTATATGCTATGTTGTTTCATTTAACGAGCACCAAAATGTTCATGGATTATTTTTTATTACAAATATTTCTCCCCAAAATTTTGTAAGCAAGTATTCATTATTTGCACTCCAGAATTCAGAGATAAATAGATATGTTAACATCAAAAATACACATTTTAATTCTGAGTTAAAACCAACAAGTGGTAAATTTTAATCACCAGAAAACTATCTTAGACAAACCAACAAGCAAAACAGAAATTAAAGTCCAATAGTTACGCTACCACAACTGTCTTACTAGAGCAAGGAATCTAAATTCTGGCTCCTACACTGGAAAATGCACTCATATTTTCAGAAGAATAAGTATCAAATTATTGAAATCTCCTTTCCAAGTACTTTTCTCTAAATTTGATTAAAAACAGTTTTGCATATAATACAAATGGAATTTGAAAAGTTGGTGGAAAAATGGAACTGAAATATAATTTATTTTGATTTAAAAAATTGAAATCCATGCATAGGTTTTTCATAAGATATATTTTTCCATAAACTTTTCAAAGGCCCCCTGTACGGTACATGTGTAGATTTAACTGCACTGTAGAGGGAAACTATGGCTCAGGAGAATCTGTAGACAAGGGGGCCTGCACAGCAAAAACACCCCAAGACAGACAACAGCAGGTGCAAACTTACCACTGGAGCAGTTGGTCCCACCCCAGCCAGGCTCACACTGACAGGTGTTTGGAGCGATGCAGCGACCATGGACACATTTATCAGCACAGTGGGCTGTCAGAGAGAAAATCAATCAAATAAGGAAAGTTGGCACAAGACAAAAAAAAGTCAACAACACAGCTGTTGCACATCCCAGTCTCAAGTATCACTTAAAAACAACATGCATGCGTGATAATTTTCCTCAATCTGTTCCTCAGCCTTCTTACAGCCTACTGTATAACCAAACAATTCCCCCTTCTTATTCTGCTGTCTCCAAATAAATTTCGTCATTTCTGCTATTTAATTCTAGTTCATGCTAAATTAGAAAAGAAGTTTCAAGGAAAATTGCTTAATCCACCTTAAAAAATATATATATCAACGAGTACCAAATATATCCTCTTTGATATGGGAGGAGCATATTTGGAGAAACAAGCCACAGTGTAAGATAATAAGCCTGGCTCAGAGTGACAAGAACAGTCGGAGAGGTGACCCCCTTCATGCACTGCATTCACCAGGAACAATAGTCACGTTTGTGGGTGAACAGGTTATTCACAACAATGACACAGCAGAATTGCACGACCTATTTCTTCTGTTGAGAATATTTGAAAAATATTCACACCCAGGTCTTTGGGAAATGCTAAATCTCAATTCTTCCATTGCTATCTTAGATGTGATTCAACCTTTGAAGGCCAGGGGTTCATCCTCCTGGCAAACATGAGTGGATGGATGGCCTG
Source organism: Tupaia tana (assembly GCA_026018925.1). Lineage (NCBI taxonomy): Eukaryota > Metazoa > Chordata > Mammalia > Scandentia > Tupaiidae > Tupaia > Tupaia tana. The sequence continues at coordinate 13,405,092 of JAKSZU010000014.1, read as the reverse complement.
ATAATGCCCCCCCCCAAATCATCTACTGACAGAAAGGGGCACCCAAAATATGCCATGCTGGATATTACCACTAACTTCAACCTTTGCACCGTCCACACTTGCTTAGTGATTCTTTAAAGTACCTGGATATGGAGTAATTGTCAGGACAACTTGGAAGAGTTTTGAGTTCAAATATTCCAGAATTTAAGAGTGGCATAAGATACTCATTTTAAAGATAAATTTTATAAAAGTAAGACTGGGCAAGCTGGCCCTGAGCCTTTCCTCCAGTACCCAGCTCCCAGGTATTAAAGTGGGTAACCAAAATGGACAATAAACTAAGCATCTGTTCCAGGGGATTAAGAATTGGCATCACATATACTTGAATGCCAGTTGATCATTTCTTGTTTCTCTTATTTTGTTAATTCTGAAAAATGATACTAAGTAAAGTTCTACCCACAGAATCAAAGAACTGCTGCAAAATGCTTTGAAGTTGCTAAATAATCATCGACATGTTCTCACATTTGATTCTTGAATGTGCAACTTTGTGCTTTCTGAAATTAATTTCAAAAAGTCCAGCTAATTAAAGTAAATAGGGAAAAAAAATCCCATGATGTTAATTTAAAATTTTTATTATTTTATTATTATTATTAATTATTTTGTTAGCATGAGGACACTCCAGAAACAGAGGTGGTGAGGAGAAAGCACCCCCTGTGGAGAATGGTCACGTCACAATCCTTTCTCCTCCACATCTCCTTGTGGGATTTTGGGCATGCACACACATGTACCCGGTGTGTTTTGGGCATGCACACACATGTACCCGGTGTGTTTCTCAAGCTGCCAGCTCAAGGGCTCAAGCCACACAGTCAGCTATGTGGGATCCAGGCCTAGCCCACAGAGGCAGCAAAAATCTGGACTAATTTTATAAAAACTTTTAGCTAATATATGGCCAAAATCTGCAACAAAGTATGGATGTGTTGTTTCAGAAATGTGCCTGTAAGTTAACTAGGAAGTGGGAGAGGGCATCTGCTCTCCTAATGAGTTCTCTTTTCTTAGTTAAAGCTAAAACCAATAGAATCACCTCTGAATGTTTCAGCCTGGAGTCAAATAATGATCTACAATAAAGGATGGGAAATATTGTTGGAATGGATTCTAGAAGGAAAGAAAACAAAATTATGCCTCCGTAGTGCAGAATTTTCACACAGTAGTGGGCTCTATCACACAAATGGCACCTCTGTCCCATGCCCTTTCCCCGCCATCTCCGGGCTCCCCACATCCAGCAAAGCGCTCACTGAGTACCCACAGGATGGTCAGCAGCAGAGGAAGCAACAGAGGAGAGCAGAGGAAGCTCGAGAGCCTCCACGCTCTCTCATGCCCCAACTCACCACACTGTGAAAACACCACGGCAGATACAGTGACACAGCCCCCCAACCCCCAGGCAATAGATACATTCCTACCCCAGCCTTGTCTTCCCTCATTCAGCTTCAGATGCCACCTACTCTGGGGCTCAGCGTCCATGATGAACAAACTCCTCATGAAAAACCAAGGTCGGTTAAAGACATGAATCTGTCATGTAGAAAAATCCAAAACTGAACTAGAGAAGAATGAGAGCAGAGGCCTACCTATAGCAAATGCTCAGTGGCTACAAAGGACTGACTGTGAGCCTGGCTTTCCCACCTCTGGAATAGTCGTTTTATGCCCTATTTCAGTCCTTTCTTCTTTTTTATTTTTTAAGAGGATTTTTGCTATAGGGCACATGCGCTCACCAGAGACACAGAGAGACAGAGAAACAGAAAGCGAGAAATTACCCTCCAATGAGATGGCCACGCTGCAATCCCTTCTCCATTCTCCTCTCAGGCTCTTGGGCATACACGCGCATGTTCCCAGCGTGAGTTTTAAGCTGCCGGGCCTGGGACTCGGACTGTGGTTGACTACGTGGGAGTCCAGTGACATAACCATTATGCTAGCTGCTGGTCCCTTTTCTTATTTTTTTAAAAACTATTTCTTGGGGGCAACAAAGGGTATGGTGATTAAAGCACTGGAATCCTACATGGCCTACCATGGTTCAAGTCCTGGGCCCAGTGGCTTGAAAACTATTCTGATGCATGTGTGTGCATATCCCAAATCCTGAGAAGACAATGGAGGAGAGGGGATTACAGCATGGCCATCCTGCCTAAGGGGCAATTTCTCATTTTCCCTCTATCTCTATGTCTCTCCAGTGAGTCCACACACTCTATGGCAAAAGCAAAAAAAAAAAAAAAAAAAAAAAAAGTTACTTTTGAGTGAGAAAGACAGAGAGAGAGAGAGAAAGAGAGAGGGAGAGAGAGAGAGAAAGGGAAAGACAATGCTACCAAAAGGATCCTGATGCTGCGATCGACCTGCAGACCAGGTGGCCCAGGATCAGGCACCTGCGCGTCCAGTGCACTCAGGGAGGTCTCGGAATGTGAACCCAGGATCTTCCCTTGCAAGGCAGCCTCACATTGCACTCACGTTTTACTCCTGTGCCACCATCCAGAGCCCTTTCTTTTTCTTTTTCTTTTTTTTATTTTTAAAAGGACAAATAAAACCAGGACAACCCTAGCAAAGACAATTTGTCATTTCTTTTCCACACTGCTCTTTTAAAAAAATAATTAAATATCAAATTCCAAGTTTTCAGTAGCCTTTTTTGAGAAGCCAAGTAGAAGCCGAATCTTGGTCCACACTCAGTACGCTGCTGAAAATACACCGAGATGCAAAGGGCAGACCCCGCGTCTTTCAAGAACTGACAGGCAAGAGGCGCTGATGAGAAGACCAGGCCATGGCTTTGAAGTGCAAGCTGTGGACAGTCTGTCTGTCTGACAGACAGGTGAGGACTGACATGATGACCCCGGACTCTTCTCTAATTAGGCTCCTATTTCAGCCTTAGTTCCTAAATCCATTTAAATCCCACTACCAATGCCAGGGTCCTCATTCCTTTCACTTGTAAATACTTGGCTTTAGTACTGAAAGCCATTAGTATACTCAATAGTTTTCTCATCTGCCACCTACACTTCTCTTTGGATTTACACCAAGGGGTGGCAAAAAAGGTTTAAGGGAGAGAGGACAGACTGAAGACTCCTTTATAAGCTAATTTTATCTCTGGAGATGACATATGTCATTGTCCTAAAGGATATATTGATAACATAATAAATTTATTTAAATTAATTGGGAAAATATTTCCAGGATCAAAGACTCTTGAAAATAACTGTCCAATAGAAAAGCAAACCTTTCAGCTAATCTTTCTTCCCTCAGAAGTTCTTTTAATTCTTATGTTACGAATAACAGAGAATAAGTCACAAATCTTGTTTAACCTCAGTTATTCTGTCAGTTGCTGTAGAGAAATATGGACTTTTGTGGTATCTTCTCTAAGCATCATTCCGTGTTTTACAGATAAGGAAACAGAGCAGAAAAATGAAATAATTGCCCCTAATATTCAGAGCTGGCATTAAAGGCAGAAGTAGGATGAAACCCTGACCCCTGACTCCTAGTGGATCAAGACTTACAATGAGTTTAGTAAGAGTGGAGGTGGAGAACAGGGGTGAAAGGATAGAAGAGGGTGTGCTGGTTCAGATGGGGGCGTGTACTAGATGGTTAGGAGTCAGATTTAAAAGAGGAGGAGAAAGACAGTAGAATTGACGTCCAAGATATGCTTTATCTTTCCCATACTTTTGTCCAAGCCAATTATATGCAAAGTCTTTACAAAATCTAATTACTACTACAAGATTCAGTGTGGGCAGAAATTACCTTGTTTTCGTATTTCCAAACATTACATTGCAGCCTACTCTATTATATTTGTTTATTAAAAGTAGGGAATCAGCAGTTAGCGTAATGGCTATGTCGCTGGATTCCCACGTAGTTGACCGTGGTTCGCGTCCCGGACCTGGTGGCTTAAAACTCACGCCGGGAGCGTGTGCGTGCGTGCCCAAGATCCCGAGAGGAGAATGGAGGAGAAGGGATTGCGGCGTGACCATCCCCCCTGGGGGGTGATTTCTCTCTTTCTATCTCTCTGTCTCTCTCTGTCTGGCGAGTGTACACGCCCTATAGCAAAAACCTCTCCAAAAAAAAAAAAAAAAAAAGGAAAGGGAATTCTTTTTTCCTTCAGTTTAATAGTTACTGATGTAGCAGGCACATCGCAAGCACTACTATTATGGATACAAAGATGGCAGACTAGGAGCTCGGCCTGCAAAGAAGTCGGGAGCAGGCCCACAACACCCAAAACACACAGAGCAGAATGCAGGGGTGCCAACGGGTATGAGCAACATGCTGTGAGAGCATACCGAATGACTCTGTTTATATGCAGTGTCTAAATACACGATTCCAGACAGGCAGGAAGTATATCAGTTGGTTATCTAGGGCTGGGAGAAAGTGTGTGTAACTGGTAAATATGGGCTTATATCTAATGGGTAAAGGGCTTTTATTGGGGGGAGATCATGAAAATGTTCAAAATTGATTGTTGATGGTTGTACAACTCTGACTATACTAAAAGTTGGAATTGTAAAATGTAAGTGGTTGAATTGTATGGTATATGAATTGTAGTTCAAGAAAGTTGTCATTAAAAAATACCGTGCAAGGTGAGGGAAGGAGTCACTTATTTCGAATTGAGATGAGATCAAGGAAGAGCTCATGACACAGAGAGCACCTGAGCTGAGAAAGTGAATAATTCTGTTATAAAGCTGCAGGGAAGGGTGATCAGAAAGAGATACCTCACATTCATTCTCTTTGTATCCCATCCCCCAAATTGTATAATCTACTGCTCGGGTCAGGAGTTCTTACCACATAGCCATCGGTGGTCCATACATGACGTCTATAAATGGTTGATAAGTCATGGGGAGAATGATAGAACTCTACAAGCCTAGAACTTTGTGGTTAGTAAATGTAACAACAAGAACAAGAAAAATAAAATTTCTTTTCCTCCATTTCTGATAGGGCTTTTATGTCTCTTAAGGAGAAGTACAAAATAAAACAAAACAAAATACTAGCAGTGTCATTGGCAGACATTGCTAATTGTATACATAATGCCTGTTCTTCCCTCCACTCTTATTACTAAAAAATCCCACCTTTACCAGAAATAGCAATGTGACTAGCATAAATTACCTTTCTTTTTTTTTAAGTGTACTTATTTCTCTCTGCAATGAGATAGAGAGAGATCAAGAGAAAGAAAGAGACTGGTACCCCCACCAGGGTCTTCATGCCACAATCCATCCATAGTGTCAGTTGGTCTAGATAAGGAGCATACATAAGCATGCCCAGTGTGTTCACAGAAGTCCCAGGACAATACCCAGTGCCATTCCCAGGTGGGCCCAGTTGTGTTACCAGTGCAGCATCATCTAGCTGTAAAGTACCTTTCTAGCCCTCTTTCCAGATTGAAGTGTGGAAAACAGTGCAGAGGGACAGACTCAGTGGGTAAGTATAACTCCCCTTTTCTTCCTCCATTCTGATGCCGGATGTGTAGACAAATGGCTAAATCAGAGAAGAAACATCACACAACTCTGAGGGAAGGGCCAAAGAGAATTACAGAACCCATTACTATGAATTCTTCACATGGATGAATTAATGCCATAAATCACTCTTTTCCTGACCTATCATTACATGAGCATAATAAACCATTAGGATACATGTATTTCTAATTTCTTCTAGCAAAACATTATTCTTAATGAATACACTGCCTTTTCAAAGATACTTAAGATGAATTGGTTACTAAATTAAATATCATGCCAGCAGAATAAAATGATGACCCATTAATAATAGGAGACACAGGACCAGCAGTTGGCATAATGGCTATGTCACTGGACTCCCATGTAGTCGACCATGGTTCGCGTCCCGGACCCGGTGGCTTAAAACTCATAGCGGGCGCGTGTGCGTGCGTGCCCAAGATCCCAAGAGGAGAATGGAGGAGAAAGGATTGTGGCGTGGCCATCCGCCCTGGGGGGTGATTTCACGCTTTCTATCTCTCTGTCTCTCTCTGTCTGTCTGGCAAGTGCACGCACCCTACAGCAAAAAACTCTCAAAAAAATAATAATAATAGGAGACACAATAATTCAGAATTTCTACCATACCTTTGGAATAAAGGTCTCACAATGTAAACCCAAGTGGGATGGACAAAAGATGTGAAGGGAATATAAAATTCTGCCATTGAATACATATCTCATTCTCTCCTTGAAGCATAATTTTGACTCAAATTACAGTGAAAATAAATTAAATATAAATATTATAAATCCTAAAACAACAGCAAAGATAAGACTTATAGCTAATAAGCCAGCAAAGATGATAAAATAGAATCATTAAAAAAATTCAAATAGAAAGAAAGAAAATGGAAGCAAAAGAATAGATGGGACAAGTAGAAAGTAAATCCAACTATATAAAAATCTTACTAAATGTAAATGATCTAAATATCTCTATTAAAAGACAGAGATTTCCACAGTGAATAAAAAGGCAAGATCCTTTGCATATATGCTGCTTACAAGAAATACATTTTAAATACAAAAACACAAGTAAGGATATAAATGAAATATCGTGCTAACACTGATCAAAAGAAAGTTGGAGTAGCCATATTAATATAGAAGATTTCATAGCAAAGACTATTATCAGAGATAAAGGTCACTTCACAATGACAAAGTATATAATTCATCAAAATGAGATAATAATCCTAAATATTTATGCATCTATTAACAGTTTCAAAAACCTCAGTGAGAAATAGACACAAGGTGAGAGATTTGAATAACCAGTCTCAATAACTGATAGAAAATCAGAAAAGATGGATTAGATTTGAACATAATTATTAGCCTACTTGGTCTAATAGACTTTTCTAGAATACTCCACCCAACAATAGAAGACTAAATTTTCTTTTAAGTACATATAGAACAATTGCCGAATTAGATTATATTCTAATAAAACAGATCTCAAGAAATTTTAAAATATTTAAGGCATATGAAATATATTTTCTGATATCATAGAACTTAATAAGAAATCAATAACAAAGATATTTAGGAAATCTCCCAAATATTTAAAACCAAATAGCGGGAACCAGCATTAGCGTAATGGCTATGTTGCTGGACTCCCACATAGTCGACCACGGTTCGCGTCCCGGACCCGGTGGCTTAAAACTCACGCCGGGCGCGTGTGCATGCGTGCCCAAGATCCCGAGAGGAGAATGGAGGAGAAGGGATTGCAGCATGACCATCCCCTCTGGGGGGTGATTTCTCGCTTTCTGTCTCTCTAACTCTGTCTGTCTGTCTGGTGAGTGCACGTGCCCTATAGCGAAAAAACCTCTCCAAACAGACCTACTACTGAGTGAAGCAAGACATGCTATGAAGGAGAGGCACTGTATGTCCCCACTTAATATATACCGAGTGTCTGCACTCTAAATATATATATATATATATATATATATATATATGTGTATATATATATATATATATATATATATATATATATATTTGAAACCATACTGCTTCTGTTGTTATAGAGTTATAAAATTATACAAAATTATAAGACATATTCTGAACATTATCTGTAAAATTCAGTATTTTGAAATTTTGAAAGTTGTTTGTAAACTGTCAAGAATTACTCCATTTATGGAGTATGAGCTAAAATTTTTTGCTATGTAAAGTAAATGTTTATGGAAAAATGTAAAAATAAATAAATGAAAAAAAAAGAAAGAAAGAAAAAGAAACAACTCTCAAAAAAAAAACAAATAGCAAAGTTCTAAGTAACTGATACATCAATGAAAAAAATCAAAAGTGAAATTAGAAGTTTTTGGAGTAAAAAAAATGAAATCATAATATGTCATAATTTTTGGAATGCTGTTGAAGCATTACTTACAGAAATTTTATAGTATTAAATGCCTATGTTGTAAAAGAAGAAAGGTCTCTAATTATCTGAGCTTCTGCCTTGAGATTCTATCTTAGGCAACTAGACAGTGAAGAGGAAATTAAATCCAAATGAAGAAGGGACCAGCAGTTAGCGTAATGGCTATGTTGCTGGACTCCCATGTAGTCGACTACAGTTCGCGTCCCGGACCCAGTGGTTTTAAAACGTACACCAGGCGCTTGTGCGTGTGTGCCCAAGATCCTGGAAGGAGAACGGAGGAGAAGGGATTGCGGTGTGGCCATCCCCCCAGGGAGTGATTTCTCACTTTCTATCTCTCTGTCTCTGTCTGTCTGGCGAGTGCACATGCCCTATAGCAAAAACCTCTCAAAAAAAAAAAATTCAAATGAAGAAAATAATAAAATCAAAGCAGGTATCAACGTAATGAAAAACAGAAAATGAACAAAATTGAAATTTGGTCTTTGAGGTCAGTAAAGTAGATCAACTTCTAGCCAGACTTAACAGAATAAAACGTAAAAGACAAATTACCAGTACCAAAACTGAGAGAGATAATTTCATTATATAATCTATAGCTATTAAAAAGATAAAGAAATTTTATTAACAACATGATGTCTATAAATATTTTGATAACCTAGTTGACATACAGAAACTACCAAAACTTACTCAACTAGAAATAAATAACTTGAATACACCTATAGATTTTAAAGCAATTAAATAGTTTTTTTTTTACTGGGGGGGGGGGGGGTTGTGATCGGGCGCGTGCGCTCGCCAGACAGACAGAGACAGAGAGACAGAAAGTGAGAAATCACCCCCCAGGGGGGATAGTCATGCCACAATCCCTTCTCCTCCATTCTCCTCTCAGGATCTTGGGCACGCACGCACACGCACCCGGCGTGAGTTTTAAGCCACCGGGTCCGGGACGCAAACAGTGGTCGACTACATGGGAGTCCAGCGACATAGCCATTACACTAACTGCTGGTCCCAAAGCAATTGTCTTGAAAATTCTTCTCATTTCAGAAACTCTAGTTCCATATGACATTAATGGTGAATTCTACCAAACATGAAAGGATAAAATAATACTAATTCTATAAAAATTCTAGAAAATTGAAGAGGGACTTCTTCCCAACTTATTCTATAAAGGAAAAATTATCCTAATACAAAAACTAGACAAAGATGCTTGCAGTAAAATAAAGTTAAAACAAATATCTTTCATAAGATGTCAAGACTATAAACAAAATTTTAGTGAATTAAATTGAACAATATATAAAAAGGGTTATTAAACTTCACAGTCAGGTGGAGTTTATCCCTAGAATGCAAGATTGGCATAACATTTGCATACTAATCAATGTGATGCATCATATTCACAAACTAAAAAATAATAATAATTTTTAGAAAACATGAATATTAAAATGATGCCTGAAAAACTGTTGAGTAGGCCAGCCCATGGCCTGGTGGTTAAGGTACCTGGATCCCACATGGCTTACAGTGCAGTTTGAGTCCTGGACCCAGTGGCATGAGGAACAGGCAGGGCACGTGTGCATTATTGCCTAAAATCCCAATGGGTGGTAGAAGTAGAGAAGATATTGCAGTGTGGCCTATCCCATGAAGGGTGCTTTCTCACTCTGCCCCTATTCTCTCTGCATCTCTAGGGAGTAAACATCCTTTGGCAAAATTAATAAAAGAAATAAAAGTATTTCATGAAATCTGACATCCATTCCTAATAAAAGTTTTTGTGAAGTAGTAATAGAAAGGAGTTTTCTTAACCTGATAAAAGGCGAATATAAAAAACCTACTGCTAACATACACAATGTTAAAAGAATAAATGCTTTCTTCTAAGATTAGGAATAAGACAACAATGTCAGCTCTTACAATTTCTATTCAGCATTATGTTGAAAATTCTAGCAAGTATAATAGGTCAAAAGAAAGGAAATAAAGATTATTCAGATCAGGGAGGAAAAGTAAAACTGCCTTAATTTAGACCATGCAAGCACATATGTTTATGAAAAAAATCTGATGGAATCTACAAAAAAATAGCAACTAAAACTAATAAGAGAGTTTAACGAGTTTGCAGATACAAATCAATACACAAAAACTCAATTATGTACTAGTAACAAATAATCAAAAAAGTGAACTTTAGGGTCAGTCAGTGATGTGATGGTTAAGGCAAGTGGACCCCACATGGACGACAGCATGGTCCTGGACTATGAGATGAGAAACACACTGGGTGCATGAACATGTGTGCTCAAAATCCCAAAAGGAAGGAGAAAGGAAAGAGGAGGGATTGTGGTACGACCATATCTAAGCGGGGGACATAATGCTTTTTTCTTCTCTCTGGTGAGCACATGTGCCCTCTGGCATTTTTTTTTTTTTTTTTTGGAGAGGTTTTTGCAATAGAGTACGTGCGCTCACCAGACAGAGAGAGACAGAGAGACAGAAAGCGAGAAATCACCCCCCAGGGGCGATGGCCACACCACAATCCCTTCTCCATTCTCCTCTCTGGATCTTGGGCACGCACGCACACGCGCCTGGCATGAGTTTAAGCCACCAGGTCCGGGACGCGAACTGCGGTCGACTACATGGGAGTCCAGCGACATAGCCATTACGCTAACTGCTGGTCCCGCCACCCTCTGGCATTTTTTAAAACTGAATTTTCAGTCAACAAGTGGCACTGAACTCCCATATGGCCGACCACAGTTCAAGTCCTGGACTTGGTGGCTTGTTTTCTTGCTTTCCCTCTCTCTGTTGCGCTGTGGTCACATTGAAAAAAAAATGATGATGATGAATAAAATTAAATAAAATAATTCTTTTTTAAAAAATGAACTTTTTTTTTTTTTTTTGGAGAGGTTTTTGCTATAGGGCGCGTGCGCTCGCCAGACAGACAGAGAGAGACAGAGAGATAGAAAGCAGGAAATCACCCTCCAGGGGGGATGGCCACGCCGCAATCCCTTCTCCTCCATTCTCCTCTCGGGATCTTGGGCACGCACGCACACGCGCCCGGCGTGAGTTTAAGCCACCGGGTCCGGGACTCGAACCGCGGTCGACTACATGGGAGTCCAGCAACATAGCCATTACGCTAACTGCTGGTCCCAAAAAATGAACTTTTAAAAGACATTTACAATAGTATCAAAATATAAAATACTTAGGGATAAATCTGACCAAAGATGTGAAAGACCTGTCACTAAAAACTAACAACATTGCTGAGAGAAATTAAAGAATTGAATAAAACTATGATCCAATCTGATCTATTTGACATTAATAGAGCTCTCCACTCAACAATGGCTATATATGTGTGTGTGTGCACGCACATGCACATACGTCTTCCTTTTTTTTTTTTGTTTTTTGCCATAGGGTGTGTGCACTTGCCAGAGAGAAACAGAGAGAGACAGTGAGGAGAAAAGTGAGAAATCACCCTCCCTCAGGGGGAATGGCCATATTACAATCCCTTCTCCTCCATTCTTCTCCTGGGATTTTGGGCATGTATGCACATGCACCCAGTTTGATTTTCAAGCCATCAGATCTGGGACTCAGTCAGCCATGTGAGAGGTCCAGAGCCTAACCATCATGCCACTTGCTGGCCCCCACGTATCTTCTTAAATAGTGAAACAGACCTTATTTATAAGTCAGATGATTCACTATTAAGATAACAATTGTCCCCTCATGTAGCCTTATAGATGCAATGCAATACCAATCAAAACCCCAGAAGACTTTTTTATAGAAATTAACAAGCTGATTTTAAAATTTACATGGAAATTCAAAATAGCTAGAATAGCTGAAGCAACTGGAAAAGAAAAAACAAGTTGCAAGACTAATACTATCTTATTTAACTTAGTATAAAGCTACAGTGTTGGTGTAAATATAGACAAAAGATCAATGAAATGGAATAGAGAATCCAGAAATAATTATACGCCTGTATAGACGATTATCTCTCTCTCTCTCTCTTTTAAATTTGCTTTGGCCATGTGTGCTAGCTGGAGAGACAGAAAGAAGGAAAGTGAGAAAGCACCTCCTCCCAGCACAAGGATTTTGGTCATGTATGCACATGCTCCCAGTGCGTTTTTAAGCTGCTAGATCAGGGACTTGAACTGCATAGTTAGCTGTGTGGGATCCAGTGCCTTAACTAACACACCCCTGCTCACTCCAACAACTGTCTTTTGACAAAGACACAAAAGCAATCCAATAAAGAGAAAAACAGCTTGTTTCAGCATTGCTGAAAAACTGATCATACAAAAACAAACTTGGATACATAATTTCACAATATATACAAAAACAAACTGAAAATAAATTGTGGATTTAAATGCAAAACCTAAAATTAAAAAACCTCTAGAAGAAAACATGGCAGAAAACCTTTTAGACCTCAAGTCGGGCAAAGAATTCTTAGATATAACACAAAAAACACCATCTGCAAAACAACAGGTGAATAATCAAAATTAAAAACTGCTCTTCAAAAAACCAGCATTAAAGGAATCAAAAGGTAAGTGATAGATGAAAGAAACAGCTTCGAAAAGTATTTAAGTTATCAGGAAAGTCATGATCTATTTTTCTATGTTTTTCTATGCAAAAATGCATCATGACTTTCCTGATAACCTAATATATCTGATAAGTAACTTTTATCCAATTTATATAAAGAACGCTCAATAAGGAAACAAAGCTGAACAATAAATAAATAGGCAAGAGATTTAAACACTTCACCAAAGAAGATGTACTAGTAGCAAATAATCTCATGAAAAGATGCTGAATGTCATTAGTCATTAGAATATTGCAAGTTAAAACCACAGGATTCTATTCCGTATCCATTCAAGTGATTAAAGTTAAAAAGACTGACTATATCATGTGTTGGCAAGGGCATGGAGGAACTGAAACTCTCATAAATTGCTAGTGAAATGTATAATGGACAACCATTTTTTTAAAGTTTGGCAGTTTCTTAAAATGTTTATGCACATTTGGTTTATTTTTATTTTTTGGCTATTACAAATAAAGTAGCTCTGACACTGCTGTACAAATACTAAATGATCCAGCCATTCTCCTCCAGGTATTGCCCAAGAGAAAGCACATATCTATGGAAACATGTGTGCATACGTTTTCAGAGCAGCTCCGTTCATAATTGTCAAAAACTGAAAACAATCCAGATGCAATAAAAATGTGAGAGGATAAACAAATTGTAGTTGCCACATAATATAACGTTACTCAGAATTTAAAGACGTGAACTAATGTACACAATATGGATGACTCTCGAAATGATCATGCTAAATGAAAGGCTAGATATTTTATAAAGAAGATTCTGTATGGTTCCATTTATATAAAGCTCTAGAAAATACAACCTTCTCTAGAGAGACAGAAAGCAGATTAATGGTGTTCTGAGAAAGAAGGGATAGGGAGGGGTGGCCGGTAGGAATTACAAAGCGGAGTGAGAAAGCATTTGGATGTAATGAATATACTCACCATCATGACTGAGGGGAGGGTGTCATGATTTACACATATTGTACACCCAAATATGTGAAGTTTATTTTATATCAATTTTATCTCAGTAAAACTATTAAAAAATAAGAAAAAAAAAACGAGAGTCTATGGTCATTGGTGAGTGTTCTCAAATGCTTTTGAAGTATTGACTTTAGACCTCGCAAGAAATATTTACTTGGGAAAATATTAATCCTAAGAAATCACAATGTGATGTTCTAGTAAGTTTTGCCTCTACAAAGTAAATGACTTATACAGAAATATATATATATATATATATATATATATATATATATATATATATACACACACACACACACACGGTGTGTGTTGAAACAGGCTATTGTAATGGATCCCACACAAGGGATTGACATGCCATTTGTGGCGCACATAATCCTATTCATTTATTTGAAAATGGAAAGATTTTTTAGCTTAATTCCACACTTACACAGGCTTTATCTATTTTGGCCACAACTTTCCCATTGTCTCCTTGGGTTGAAACAGATTTAAGTAACCTAAGTAACATGAGCCTAATGGACCACGGTTTCAAAATGCACCAAGCTCTGGCATAAACTCCAGCTTTCCTAAGCACCAGTTCCTAACAACCCAGCCTACAATGGTCTCAGGATATAGCTACGAATTGATTCAGTTAGAGAAAGACTTAAAAATCGTCAGCACACAGTTCAGAGCAGAAACCAGAAGGAAGATACTTTTGGAAAGAATGATTCTCCTGTTGATCCTGGCATGTCGATGGCTAAATGGAAGCATAATGATTCTACCGGAAGTGCCACACCAGGCTCTTCTGTTTTTAGAATGGCATTTCTCTTGGTCCGACCACTCTATGGAGCCATGAAATTCTTTTACAAATAGTCTTTCCCGCAGCATGTTTTTCACCACATGGCATTTCCCCAGTCTGCCCTATTTCATCTTGCTGACACTTGCTTCCAGACACTTTGCTTCTGGTTACCAAATACGTCTGAATCCCATGTAATAATAAAGGCCAGCCTTGGAGAAAGTTCAGAGGGAAGTGAGGTCCTCATCAGGGTTACTGGATGTCCCACCCAGTGTCCTGGCCCTCTTCCTCCTGGGTGGTGGTTCCCTGAACATTTCCTTTTGGACTCTGGGGCCCACTCTCCTTCTGTGTTTATACCAGATTGAGAATAAATAGAGCCCTCCTACCTGGTCAATGACTAATCAGAACTGATTAATTCCCTTTTCAGGAAACTTCTCATTTCAGTACAGATGCCTTAAGCCAAATGTATAAATTAAGCAGCAGATTTCTTCAACAATGGGAGAGTCAGAGATCTGAGAGAGAGCTGGCAATATGGCCTATGTTACTGGGAACCCCCCACCCTCCACACCCCAAGTCCTCCTCACCCCACTGACCCCGACTCCAAACTGCCTTGCCAAATACCAGGCAACACAAACTCAAATGCTCTCGGAGATCAGGGAGATAAATTAGATGATCATCACAAATCCAGGAAGACCTAGGGAAACTCAGGGATATTGTTCATCTAAAGTGGCCAAGGCACTTGGGGCCACCTGAGACCACATGGGAGGCCCGGGTTCGATTCCTACCCCAGGAATAGCTGGGCATGGTGGCAGGATCCTAGGGTCCCAGCTTCTCAGGCGGTTCATGAAAAAGTGATAACTTGTCCAAATTGACTACACCCACACATACATAAACCAAAAAGCAGCAGCTTCCCTTCAACTTCCTGTCTGTTGCCACAAATGAATGTCAAGGTAGTGTTACCAACAGCCTGATTTCTCCATGGGAGGTAAGTCCTGAGTTTTATGTTGAAATGTTTTAAAATATGAACCACTGTATGGAGCAAACAAAACCTGAGTATTCTCAGATCATTCAGCCTGTCCCCTCTGACCTAGATTATCGGCCTACTTTTTAAACATATCAGTGAAGACCTTAAAAGAACACAGGATAAAGAGCTTTTAGGTTCTTTGACAGGTCACATTTTTTTTTCCCAACAGAAACTTTACTCAATTCATGCAGAAAATACTGGCAAAATAAATTTCAGTTGCAAATTCACAGATACAGGTCATATTTTAAACTTAATGTCTTTTACTTCTTTTTTTTTAAGAGATATTTTTGCTATAGGGCATGTGTGCTTGCCGGAGAGACAGAGAGAGACAGAGAGATGAAAAGTGAGAAATCATCTTCCAGGGGAGAGGGCCATGCTGCAATCCCTTCTCCTCCACTCTCTTCTCAGGATTTTGGGCACACACGCACACACACCCTGGTGTGGTGTGTTTTAAGTTGCCAGGTCTAGGACTCAAACTGCAGTCAACTACGTGAGAGTCCTGCAACGTAACCATGACACCATCTGGTCCCCAATGTCTTTTGCTCTTATTTTTAATTTTTCACCCCATATCACCTGCCAAAATCTATCGTTCATATTAACTACTTGGAATTTCACACCAGGAACCACTTCATATGCATAATTAGTGACAGTGTTACTCTTGGTGAACAACTGTTTCCTGTGAAATACTGCAGTTGAAAATAGCTCCAAATTTGGAGGAAAGTCCCAGCTGATGGCAGTCCCACAGGGAGGCCAGTGAAACAGCGCCTCCCACAATTCCATAGCAAAGGTAAGGACACCCCTCATACTCTTCCATGACTCAGCTAAAACTTTCTCTTTCTTGAGTTGTTAAAACAGATGTGATTGTCCTTAGGAGAAATTAAAGAAACAGAGAATTTCTAATAAAGTGTAAATATTTACAATGACCTAGTCTGCATTTGTGAAAAGAAGAACACTTAAGAACCCTTAAATCCCCTAAAACAGTGTTTTCCAGATAAGTACACTGAGATGACTATTAGTTTCATCATGCTCTTGAAACACACAAGGAGAGGAATCAGGAATTCCATGGTCAGATAAGTTTGAGACATGCTTTCCCTGTGGGCATTTCCACAGCCTTTAAATGACTAAAGTAAATCTTCAAGAAAGGGGATCCAGCACCCAGCATTTTCCCAAGTAACTGGACACCGGATGGTGCCTTCTGCAGCAAGTGTCCTAGAGCTCACACGCAGGTCACACGACCACTGGTAATGCCCAGGATCGAAGTTTCTGAAAACATATGCTCCTCCCCGGATCAACAGGTAGGTTTCAACTGGGCTGCCACATTTCCCTGTCTGTCTCTCAATTCCACACTAAGTACAATAAATTAACTTAGTGTTTTTAAGCTTGAAAGCCCGTCAGTTTGAATACCATATCTTTACCCTTGTCACAGCAACTTTGCCATCCCATGTGCCCCGCTGGTCCAGGAGGCCCACCAGGGGGGAGCACTGCCCTCTGACCGAATGGTAAAGTCTGCCTTTTTTTTTCTTTTCTTTTCTTTTCTTTTTTTTTTTTTCCCATAGGAAGTCTTGGGTAACCAGGCCTGCAGAACTCGCAGAACAGTGAGAAAGGATACCTGTGCACTCAGACAGAGACAGAGACAGACAGATAGGAAAGGTGAGACATCACGCCCCAGGAGGGATGGTCACACAGCACGCCCTTCCTTCCAGTCTCCTCTCGGGATTTTGGGCACACACACAGGCGCCCTGGTATATTTTTCAGGTGACCAGGTCTGGTACTTAAACAGTGGAGTCAACCATGTGGGATCCAGTGCCTTAACCACCACAGCACCTGCTGGCCCTGAAGTCTGTATTTTAAGTGGCAATTCTCTTAGAGCTCTAGCTGATTTCCCTCAAGATTTTTAAAGAACTACTTATCAAGGAAAAATAGGTCTGGAACCTGGGACGTTACCACAGCTGAAAGAAATAACAGTGTCAACGCAGCCCAGACGCCCTCGGCACCTCGGTCTCCCTCGCCCTTCGGTTTCTTGGCCCTTCCAGGAGGTTAACTCCTGGATTATCTGTAAAAAATTCCATCCATTGCTATCCCAAACCCCACCCCCCCCCCAAAAAAAAAATACAAGTTTTGTCATCCCCTGGTTGTGTCAATGGTTTGTGGTTGGTCACTTAGATCAAAATGTGGGGGTTTTCCCCCATTAATTTTAAATTATTTTGCCAAAAAAAAAAAAACAGATCTAAACCACAATACAATAAAAAGTACTTCCCAGTTCTGGGCTTTTATATTCACTATTATCTACCCTTGCAAGGGTTATTGTTTAAATTATGAGGCCTGTAAAAATTCTACCTGTCCTGCAAAGACTGTAATTTCAGAAACTCATTTTCTAGAGATAAGGCAAGGATGTTTCATTGTTTCCAAAGTTTTGCCCCTGTCTCCAAGGGACTCTAAAGTCAGGCTTTCTGAAGCAAAAAACAGGCAGCAAACATGATTTCCGTCTTTTTAGATTGTAGCTCTCTGAATTCCTTGTGGGATTTTTTAAATGGAATTCATAGTTTTTATCTATAAAATTCAAAGTAGCGAGTAAGCATGGGCAATCGGGAAAGCCACAAAGGTTTCCTGCATTATTTATTAGATTTCCTATCTCTGTTACTAGTAAAAACCAATGATCAAAACTGGAAAATAAAAGTTCGGGTTCGAGTAGCTGTGTGGGAAAACTGGAATTTCTGCTGGCACGACACACGGACAAAGGGCCTTTGCCTGTATTGACTGTAGGTTCCTCTGAACCAGTTCGGACTCCATAGCAACGGAGTACAGGGTCCCTATGGAAACACGAAAACATCCACTGCTGGTGGCAGGAGCATCATGGGTAGGTACACTTAGGAACATGCCACCTGATTGTTGTCAGCTCAGGGGCCCAGGCCAGCCTAACAGGATTGTCTCACTTTTATCTTGACTCAGAAGGATCTGCTTAAAACTCTATAGACCAGGGTTTGCAGGGGGTGGGAGAATTGGACAAGATCACAACTTTATTTTAAATAAGACTGCACGAATCAAACAAATTCAGAGCAGAAGATGTGGGCCGCCCTGAACTTCAAAGTGAAGTGCTCCTCATCCTCTTAGGCTCCTGAAGGTCATCTTGCTCCCCCCAGTCTACCAGAGAAGCTCCCTCAAACAGCCTCTACCAAAGGCTGAGCCTTCACAGCCCAAAATAACATGTCTTGCCCTGAAGTCCAACTCTTCTCAGCCTGAGAAATCTATGCTCCAGAGTTTTCAGCCAAGAAAGACCAAAATGACAAAAGTCAGGCCAGTTGGTGGGCTAGCTGGTGGCGTAGAGGTTAAGGTGCTGGACTCCCATATAACGGACCATGGTTCGCTTACATAATCACTGTGGGGGTCGGGGAGAAGGTACCTTTGGCACAGCTTTTCCCAAAGGTCTTGCCCAACTAGCCAATTTGCCCAAGTCTGCCAATTTCTCTCCTAATCAGACCTCTTGAGACTGACACTGAGACATAATGTGGCCATTAAGAATTATTTCCCATCCCCAATACAAATATGATCCTGAGTTATCCTGGGAAATATTCCAGCCCACAAAAAGCAAGCTATTATTTTTTCCCCTAGGGACTAGTGCAGGGACAGTAATTATGACTTCCCAATGAAATGGTGGTCTAAGTCCCATAGGAGCCTATGGCCAGGTGCAGGACTCAGTAGTCTCAACTGATATCTCCATTATTTTAGAGATCCAACGTGTCCTCAGATGCCAGGCAGTCTAAGACAGGATGGTAAATGTGGGGCACTCAAGCCACCCTCTGCACTCCGATGCCCACAGCAGGAACCACGAATGGGTCGCTCTTCTCTTCCTCTTAGTCTAGGCATGGCCTCCGCATCCTTCTAAATACAATGTTCTAGGCAGCCACTTCCAAGAGATGGCATCCCCTCTCAAACAAAAGGGGTGTGTGTGTGGGGGGGGGGGGCTTTTATTAGTTCTAGTCTAGTGTAAAATAATATTCTAATACACAAAAAAGAAGAAACAGGGAAAAATTTATAGGTTATATGGCAAATAGCTTAGCATGGCCAGCATGTAGCCCATGTGGGCTGTTTTCTGGAAGGAAAAGAGTATTGGGGAAGCAAGCTGCAGGTGTTTTTAAGCCCTCGCCCCTAAATTCGGGTTTAAAACTCATTGCTTTCTGGGGAACCAGCAGTTAGCGTATTGGCTATGTTGCTGTACTCCCACGTAGTCAACCGCGGTTCACGTCCTGGACCCGGTGGCTTAAAACTCACACCGGGCGCGTGTGCGTGCGTGCCCAAGATCCCGAGAGGAGAATGGAGGAGAAGGGATTGCGGCGTGACCATCCCCCCTGGGGGGTGATTTCTCGCTTTCTGTCTCTATGTCTCTCTCTGTCTGTCTGGCGAGCGCACGCGCCCTATAGTGAAAACCTCTCAAAAAAAAAAAAAAAAAAGGAAAAAAAAAAAAAAAAAACCTCATTGCTTTCTGAAGTGTGGCATTCGAACAAGAGTAAAGTTCATCTGCGGAGCCGATTCTCATATAAACACCAGCCATGGTTCCAGCTCCGTTTTTGCCTACCGCCAGTTCAGTTTTACATAAAGTTGGCCAAGATAAAAATCAGCTGTGAATATTCATTCACTGCTCTGATAATCAATTGTCACACTCCCGTCCGCTAAGAACAGGAAATCATATACAGTTCAGTGTGTGGGAGTTAAGGCTTCTTATTTACAGTTCCAAAGCTCTCTTAACGGGTGCCAAAAGCAGGCAGGGCACATCCATGGGAACTGATCTTTCACCATCAGAGCCGGCCCGGCCTGCAAGGCTAGAGAAGGGTGACCCAGTGCTGAAAACGCTTCTGTTTTCCTTGCAAGCCCTCCTGCCTGACTGCCCCTGCAGAGTTTGCACTTGGCGTTAACATTCAGCCTCTTCCCCCTAACAAAAATAGGGTAACACGCACAGCCTACTCCAAGGTAAACACTCCTCAGAGCGGTCTCCTCCTTTGCAGCGTCAGCAGAAGCAAGGGTCTGGGGCGGGGAGAATGGAGCTGGACTGGACTGGAGAAGAATCCCTGGTCAGCCCTTTGTCCATGCACGATTCTGCTGCCAGTGGTGCCGCTTACAGGGATCTGCTCTCTCTGCCATTTGCCAAGGTGAAGCCAAGGACATGTGAGTGAGACTGGATGGCCTGCCTTGTCTCTGGATTAGCCAGCCTGTCCCGCAGAGCAGGGGTGGCCAACTTCCCACCCTGCTGCTCCCTCCTGCTGCTTTTCCTGTGAGCTTTTCCAGATCCCGTGTAGCCAAACCTATATGCAATTCCCAACGTACCAAGATCGATTCCAAAGATGTGTCTGGAAATCAGTCATGTGTAGCCTCAAACACTTTTTCCTGGAGTTACAATGTTGTAAATAACGGTCAGGTCCCTGGGGCAGCCTCACAAGCTCATTTACTCCAAAATGTTCCTGAACGAACTGTGGTACTGTGCGCTCATGAATTTCATCTCCTCTCTGTGGGTCAGTGCACGGGCTGCCAGAGCCCCCTCCCTGCCATGAGATCAGAGATCTTTCCTCTCTCCACAACACTCAGCTGGCTGGGGACAGTCAGAGACCATGAGAAACGACGTGGATCCAAACCATCCCTGGAGCTGCCGACTGTGGAAGTCTTGGGAGAGCAGGCCCTGCGGGACTCGTCGGTAAGGAGAGGAAGGACTCGGTGACAGCAGTGTAGGTAAGGGGCTTGGAAAAGTCTGAGGCTCCTGCTTGTTTGACTCCTAGGGCATTTGTCAGTCAAGTTAGTTTCCAACTTCCTCCTCTACTACCCCCAAAGCAGCCTGTTCCTCTCCTTGTCCACTGCCACCTGTTGTTTCGAATCAGTGTTTCTGTGGCTTTCTGAAGATTGAAGCCATCTCACTATATCTTCCACCCCTGTCCCTGTCCTTAAAAGCTAAAATACAAATGGTTAACAAACACATATTTTAGGTCAACAGCATCACTAGTAACTAAGGAAATGCAAACTAGAGCGAGGTGCCATGCATTTGTTTCCGCCGCATGGGTTGAAAGTAGTTGGTTAGACCTAGTGCTGGTAAGGATGGGGGGAATGGGCGCTTCATACAGCACAGGTGGGCGTGCGGACTGTTACAATCTGCACAGCGATTCAGCAACTGGTATTAAAGTGCATTCAAATGTGGCGAGCTTGCTCCTGTCTCCCAGTATTCATTATCTCCTTCCTAAGGAAGTAAATAGATAAATGGATAGATAGAATTTTTTTTTTATTATGGAGCCCCTACCCACACAGAATAAATATGCCCTTCGAACCTGATGAGGTCATGTGACTGAGTTCTAGTAAAGGCATGTAACCAGAAATGCATGTGGACATTTCTGAAAACCTTCCAAGGAAACAGTCAGCATTATCATTTGCCTCCTTCTCCCACCTCATCCATCTGCTGCTTGGGACCTGGATTGAGGTGCAGAAGTCAATAAGGGTATATGAAGACAAAGACCCGCTCTCTAGAGATGGTGGAGCCAATATGTAGAAATTTTCTGAGTTCCCTCCTGGCTTTCCCACTAAGGGAGCCTCATAACCAACCTAATACTAAATGAAATTCCACTTAAAATAAGTTATTTTATGAATCACTCACACGTGCAAAGAAATATAGAATGAGGCTCACTGTAGTCACTGAACTAAATGTCTAACTTTAGGATACATAAATAATATTCAGCATAAAAATAATTATGTAGATGTGATTTATTTATAAGAAACCATGTCTATGATCTAATACAAGGGAACAAACAGTTTATTTTTTAAAAAAGTGTGCATGGCATAAACCTATAAATTTGTTTTGGACTTAAAGAAATGAAAAAAATACCTGGGAAGATATATACCAAAATGGAAAGACACTGAGTAGTTCTTTTCCCTCTTTTTGTCTGTTTTTTTTGTTTGTTTGTTTATTCAGACTCAAAAAAAAAAAAAAAAAAAAAAAAAAAAGACTTCACTGTGAAAGATAATTGTAAGTAAAATTATTTAAAAGGATATAACAAATTCACACCCCGATGGGAGTGGCCAGAGTGTTTAACCTCCAAGGAACACAGTAACACAGGTGAGACTACAGGGGCCAGAGGGCCTTCCCCTTCCCAGCATGCTCTCTATCGCACTCCTGTCCTCTGGTGTACACTGAGCCTGGAGAACGCCAGCAGTGGTTCACTCCTGCACTCTGATGCACCTGGTGCTTAGAAAGGAAGGAAAGAAGGGAGGGAAGAAATGGAGGAGGGAAAGAGGGAAGAAGAGAACAGAAGGTAGAAAGAAAGAGAAAGGAGGAATGGAAGGCAAATAGGAAAGGGCTGCAAGGCAGGCAAAGCAGTTGATCTCAGAACACACTACATTTAGGCCAAGTCATGTTGTGCAGCTTTCGTCCTAGGAACAAATCAGTGCTCCAAATTAAAAAGCTATATAGCATTTTCTGCAGGCCAGGGAGTGGGGACAATGCAAAGATGAGAAGTGTCTGGAGACTGCTGATCTTTTAGAGGAAATTAATACCCTGGAAAAAGGGCCACATAGCTTCCACTCATGTAACTTCAGACTGTACGTGGAACAAGTCCAAGACAAGGTGGAAAAGGACAAGTTAGATGACCTCAGAGGTAGTGATCTCTTCCAAACTCAGCCAGAGACTTACAAAATGCAATCAGATACCATTTTGACACTCACAAGATATGTGTGGTCATAAAAGATAAAAATTACATTTAAGGGACCAGCAGATGGCATAATGGTTACATTGCTGGACTTTCACATAGTCAATCGCAGTTCGAGTCCCAGATCTGGTGGCTTAAAACTCACACCAGGAGCATGTGCATGCCCAAAATCCCAAGAGGAGAATGGAGGAGAAGGGACATTGGCATGGCCATCCCCCTTGGGGTGTGATTTCTCACTTTCTGTCTGTCTCCAGTAAGTGTATACAAAAATCTCCCTCAAAAATTATATTTAAAAATGACATCAGGCAAAAAAAATTACATATCTTTATGTCCAAAGATACACAAAATTCAATCAACTAGGGTAGCCTATTAGGTGAGGGCTCTAAACTAACTTGAAACTAATACTAGGAAATATTATGTCTTAAATGTAAGGAATACAGGATATATCACCTAGTCTAGACAATGGGCTCAGTTTGCTCCATCAAGATAAAGGGTCGTCAGGGACCAGCAGTTAGCATAATGGTTATGTCGCTGGACTCCCTTGTAGTCGACCGTGGTTCGCGTCCCGCACCCGGTGGCTTAAAACTCAAGCCGGGTGCATGTGTGTGCGTGCCCAAGATCCCGAGAGGAGAATGGAGGAGAAGGGATTGCGGCGTGGCCATCTCCCCTGGGGGGTGATTTCTCGCTTTCTGTCTCTCTGTCTGTCTGGCGAGCGCACACACCCTATGGCAAAAAATCCTCCCCCCCCCCCAAAAAAAAAAAGATACTGAGTTGTTGGGAAAATCATGAAACATTTTTGCATAGAAAAATATGTCATGATTTTCCTGATGACCTAATAGTAATCAAGAACCATGATCTCTGGTATTTAAAAACTTCAGCAAAGAAGATATAATGCTAAGAGAAATAAGACAAGCTTTGAAAGGCAAACACTGTATGTCCCCACTTAACATAAACCAAATGTCCATACTATGAGGGAAACTGAAGGATCTGATGACACAGTAGAGAGAGTGATGGTAGACATCAGAAGCCACATGGAGTGGGGTAGAAGTACAGCTTCTGGTATCTACCAGAAGGGTAGAGGTGGGGTGGGTGGAGGTGGAGGGGTAGAAAAGGTGAAAAAGAGAGGTGGTGGGGATTTGGGAAAAAAAATTATTAACATTCACAAGAATACATGTACAAAGGGAGTAGGTATGGATGAATGTACTACGGCAAAGTAAAAAATGTCATTGACCATTCAATGTAGACTTGCAAACAAATAAAAAAGCCTGGTAGAGCTATGGAATATGCAGAATGTAATGCAATGCTCAATGTCAAGTAAGAGAACTTTATCTGTATCCTTGGTGTGGTTATCGTACACTGTACGCATGCTTTGTAAAACCGTACTGTACCCCACAGGATTCACTATGGCTATACGTAAACCAGACATAATTTTAAAAAGGAAAACCTTCAGTAAACAATACAAAAGAGTATTACAGAGCCTTAAAAAAGAAGGAAATCCTATCATATGCTACAGTATAAATGAAACTCAGTGGCATTATGTTAAGCGAAATAAGCCAGTCACAAAAAGGCAAATGATGTATAATTCCATTTATGTGAAGTAGTTAAAGTAGTCAGAATTATAGAAACAAAAAGTAGAAAGGTGAGGAGAGAGGGAATTAGTGTTAAATGGAGACAGACTTTCAGCTTTGAAAAATGAAAAGTTCTAGAGATCTGTTACACAACAATGTGAATATATTTAACACTACCGAACTATACATTAAGATAGTAAATGTAATGTTATGTGTTTTTTACCATAATGAAAAGTAATAAATATCAGAAAAAGAGGTCTATAAATTGAAAAAGAGACCACCAAAATTATATTAAAATGTAAAACAAAATGTGAAACTTTGTAAGGATTTTAAATTAAGAACATAAATACGTCAGAGAATCAATCTATAGTGCTCATATTTTTAGTTTTTAGACTAATGTCATGATGCATTTTTGTTGCATAGAAAAGCAGAAAAAAATACATCATGACTTTTCTGACATCCTAATATTTTTAATATTTAGCAGAATGTGGTCTATAGAATAAAGGTCTGCCTTTTAATTTTGTTTTTTAAATATTTAATAGGATAACTGATTAAAAGTGCCATGTAAAGTTGAAATCATATAGTACCAACATTAAAGAAAACTTAAGATGTCACCTTATTTATAAATTAAATTTATTTGACCTATAAAAACTATTTAAATACCTTGGACAGTCTGTCATACTGGATGTTGAATTACTTAAAATGGAAATGAAATTTATTAAATATACAAATTCCACTTTAAGAACTGAAGATGTTGGGACCAGCAGTTAGTGTAATGGCTATGTCGCTGGACTCCCATGTAGTTCAAGTCCTGGACCCGGTGGCTTAAACTCACGCTGGGCGCGTGTGCATGCATGCCCAAGATCCCGAGAGGAGAATGGAGGAGAAGGGATTGTGGTGTGGCTATTCCCCCTGAGGGGTGATTTCTAGCTTTCTGTCTCTCTGTCTCTCTCTGTCTCTCTGGCCAGCGCACGTGCCCTAAGCAAAAACCTCTCTTAAAAAAATAAATGAATAAAAGTAAAAAAAAAAAAAAAGAACTGAAGATGTTTAAGTGTGTAAAACATTAGTCAAAGGTCTCTTAATCTGTATGTTGACACTTATTAGACAAATGAATGAACCATCTATGGTTTACACCAGCTGTACTGGTGTGAGTATTAATAGTACCTATTTTTATCTCTCAGAAATGTCTTGAAATGGCTGAAAAATTATATCGTTATTATTATTATTATTATTATTATTATTATAAAACTTTCTTATTTTTAATTGTCAGAGGGTGTGTGTGCTTACCAGTGAGAGACAGAGAGACAAAGAGAGGAAGAGATCATCTCTCCCAATGGAGTGTGATCATGCCACAATCCTTTCTCTTCCATTTTTCCAGTCTGTCAGAATTTCGGGCTTGCACACACATGTACGCCCCCATGTTCTTCAAACACTGGAGCCAGGATTCAAACCATGCAATGGTCCATGTGGGATCCAGCTCCCTTAACCACTAGGTTATAGGGACAGCCCAGATCACCCTTATAGCTTTCTGAGTGATTCCTTATGAACTATCACAATTGCCATCCACCATGAAAAGGCAGCAGATACTGAAGGTGTCATATTAGGGTGTTCGTGTTGGACACCCTAATAAACCCCTTCATCTGCCCACATTTTGGGGAAAAGAAGCATTTTGAAAACTACGTAAGTTCTTTGATCCTTGTTAGTTTTATGCCTAAATATGCATATAGGTTTTGGGCCCAAGTTTTTTCTAAAAATATCAGAATATATTAAAATGCTGGTCAATAAAAAAAAATTAAAAAAAAAAAAAACAAAGAAAAAGTCTTCAAACTAAATTTAAAAAAAAAAAACTAAATCTTGGAATTTTCAATTATAGTAAGCTAAATATTTATTATTAAAATCAAAGTAAATCACTGATTAGGATTTTCTGCCCAAAAATACATACAGAATGGCTTTGGAATTTGAACCTAGATTTAATTCATCTGTTTTCTCTATTCTAGTTAACAATCTGGACCATGGCTTCTTTATCCTGGAGGCTGGAAAGGAGAGGTGATAAATCTAATAGTTTTCTTTGGAAAGCTATCTGCTCTGTGCACATGCACACACATACACATTCCACACACATAAGGCACCACAAACTTCACATCTAACACACACTAAATAGCAATTAGCATGTCCCTGAGGTCTGGTTTGTTGTACCAAAAGTTCATTGCTTCTGAAGTTTGAGATTTTAAAAAAATTTAAGTTCTTTTTTTGTTTTGTGGTTTTTTTTTTCTTTGTTATAGGGTGTGTGTGCTCGCCAGAGAGACAGAGACAGAGAGACAGAAAGTGAGAAATCACCCCCCAGGGGAATGGCCATGCTGCAATCCCTTCTCCTCCGTTCTCCTCTCGGGATCTTGGGCACGCACGCACACGCACCCGGTGTGAGTTTTAAGCCACCAGGTCTAGGATGCGAACCACAGTCAACTACATGGGAGTCCAGCGACATAGCCATTATGCTAACTGCTGGTCTCAAGATTTTTTTTTTTTAAATGTTCGCCAGAGGGTGCCTATGTTTTCCAGAGAGAGAACGGAAAGTGAGAGACTGTTCCTGTGAGTAGTTATGCCACAGTCCCTTCTCCATTTCACCCTCCTTTCAAGATGTTGGGTATGTATGTACATATGCCTGGCATGTTTCTTAAGTCACAAGGTCCGGACTCAAATTATGTAGGTAGCTGTGTGGGATCCAATGCCTTAAACACCGTGCTACCAGCTGGCCCCCCAAAAAGTATTTTTGATATAAAAAAATTTCACTTTTTTTTCATTTTTATTTTTGGAGAGGTTTTTACTATACAGTGCATGTGCTTGCCAGAAAGAGAGAGAGAGAGACAGAGAGACAGAAAGCAAAAAGTAACCCCCAGGGCAGATGGCCACGCTGCAGTCCCTTCTCCTGCATTCTCCTCTTGGGATCTTGGGCACGCACGCACACTCACCCAGAGTGAGTTTAAGCCACCGGGTCTGAGACTCAAACCATAGTCAACTACATGGGAGTACAGCGACATAGCCATTACACCAACTGCTGGTCCCAAAATTCCACATTTAAACAATGCATTTCAAAGTTAAAATAGCTACAAGTATTACTTATCTATTGATAGGATCAAAACAAAAGTGGACTCTTTCACTTCAGGGAAACTCTTGTCTTTTGAGAAAAGCAAATGACAGTACATTTCATATGCCTAGAAAGAACTTGAGCATATCAATTATCTCTAATCACAGTAATCACCAGCACATGGGTCTAAGTAAATGACTCATGATGCACAGTTTAGGTTTTAGCAAGCCATTTTGATATTCCTGATAAAGAATTGCCATGAGAATTTCATGAAAATTTTACAGCTTAATATTTATTCAGCTCTAGAGCTACAGAAGAATTCTTGAATATCTTTTAACTGAAATCCAAACACTACAAATACCATTAAAATCAAAGTGAGAACCTTCAATTTCAGTTAGTAAAACTGGATAAGAAATCTTGCACATTTTCCAACACACTTTTCTATATCTTATTTGATCCTAATAGCAACCCTTTATGATTAATAGTAGCTATTAGGCATTAAAATCCCTGTTACAGATAAGAATGTAAGGCGGGCCAGCAGGTGGCACGGTGGCAGCTAAGGTGTTAGATTCCCACATGGCCAACTGCAGTTCAAGTCCTGTACCCAGTGGCTTGAAAAAATCACAAAACAAGGATCAGCAGATGGCTCAGTGGTTATGTCGCTGGACTCCCACATAGACAACTGAGGTTCAGGTACTGGACCTGGTGACTTAACACACATGCCAGGTGCATATGCATGCATGCCCAAAATCCCGAGAGGAGAGTGGAAGAGGGGTTTGTAGCGTGGCCATCCTTCCTGGGGAGTGATTTCTCACTTTCTGTCTCTCTGTCTCTCTTTCCCTCTCTGGTAAGCACATGCACCCTCTAGCAAAAAATCTCTCTAAGAAATAAATAAAAATTGAGAACCAGCAGTTAGCATAATGGCTATGTTGCTGGACTCCCACGTAGTCAACCGCGGTTCGCGTCCCGGACCGGTGGCTTAAACTCATGCCGGGCGTGTGTGCCTGAGTGCCCAAGATCCCGAGAGGAGAATGGAGAAGGGATTGCAGCGTGACCATCTCCCCTGGGGGGTGATTTCTTGCTTCCTGTCTCTCTGTCTCTCTCTGTCTGTCTGGCGAGAACACGCACCCTATAGTGAAAACCTCTCCAAAATAAATAAATAAATAAATATATAAATATCACAAAACAAATAGATAAATAAATTAATAAATATTAAAAAGGACGTAAGGTTCACAGATAGTCAGTTCCCTAGGTTTATACACGTAGGGTAGTTTGGGGACCTGAACCTAGGTTTAATTTGTCTGTTTTCTCCATTCTACTTGAGAATCTGGATCACACTTCTTTTTCTCAGCAGTCACAAGGGAGAGGCGATAAGTAGAACAGCTTTCTTTGGAAAACTCTGTGTTGTCCGTGAGCACTAGACTTCAGAGTGCTCATGTTTGCATTCATGGTCAACAATGGG
Source organism: Tupaia tana (assembly GCA_026018925.1). NCBI lineage: Eukaryota > Metazoa > Chordata > Mammalia > Scandentia > Tupaiidae > Tupaia > Tupaia tana. Next base: position 13,376,209 of record JAKSZU010000014.1, on the reverse strand, counting down.
TATGTTGAAAGAGGAGAACAATCTCCAGGGGTCTCTCACCACGACCTTACAAAGCAGTCACACTTCCTGCTTCCCTATGTCCCTCATATAACATAGCTCCTACATATACAATAAGATCAATGCATGGAACAAAAAGTAATTAACTAACTGTGCCATCTCATAAAAATCACACAAATCTAAACATTACACAACCTCAATGTTTATTATAAAAACTGCTATGTGTTAATGAAAGTATATAGGAATGCATTTGAGTAAACATTTATTTAAGTACAAGAACCTGAAATTTTAATCACTAACATTTCTACAAGAAATCTCTCTCTCTCTCTCTCTCTCTCTTTTTTTTTTTTTTTTTTTTTTTTTTAGAGTGAGAGATTTTAACCATAGGGTGTGTGCACTTGCCAGAAAGACAGAGAAAGAACAGAAAGTGAGAAATCACCTCCTAGGAGGTGGCCATGCCACAATCCTTTCTCCTCCATTCTCTTCTCGAGATCTTGGGCACACACACACGTGCCTGGCGTGAGTTTTAAGTCACTGGGTCCTGCACTTGAACCATGGTCAACTACGTAAGAGTCAGCAACATAACCATTAGTCCATCTGCTGGTCCCAAAAAATCAGGTTTTTTTTTTTTTTTTTATGTTATTATAAAACATACATACAGGGACCAGTAGATGGCATAATGGTTATGTCACTGGACTCCCACATGGTCAACTGCAATTCGAGTCCTGGACCCAGTGGCTTGAAACTCAAGCCAGGCACATGTGTGTGAGTGCCCAAACTCCTAAGAGGAGAATGGAAGAGGTGGGATTGCGGCATGGCCATCCCCCCAGGGGGTGGTTTACTGCTTTCTGTCTCTTTCTCTCTCCGGCCAGCATATGTGCCCTATAGCAAAAATCTTTGAAAAACAAAACCAAAAAATACTCCCCAAAACCATACATATATCATGTAGACACACACACTTACATACATATACAGATACATATATACACACACATACACATATGTATGTATATGTATGTATATACACAGTAATATTAAAACCATTTCGCTCAGGCCAGCAGGTGGTGTGGTGGTCAGGCAGCTGGTTCCCATGTAGCTGACCGCACAGTTTGAGTTCCAGACCTAGTGGCTTAAAAAACACTCTGATTGTGTGTGCGTGTGTGCCCAAAATCCTAAAAGGAGGGAGAAATAGAAAAGGGCTTGTGGTGTAAACATTCTCCATGGAGGGGTGATTTTTACTTTCCTTCTTTCTCTTGCTCTCTTTCTCTCTCCCTCTCTCTTGGACAAGTGCAAACATCCTTGGCAAAATTTAGAGAAAAAAATTTCATTCCTGCAGGCATTTTCAATTTAATTTTTCTGGGCATTTTCTTCATTAATACTTGAAAATTTTCAAATGAAAAATAATGAAACATGGGTCTGGACAGTGGCGCGGTGGTTAAAGCACTGGACTCCTGACCTGATTTGGTTCCAGTCCTGGACCTGACGGCTTGCTTTCCCATTGTCCTTCTCTCTCTGTCTCTCTCTGGTCAAATTAAAAAATAACAATAATAAATAAAATAAAAATGAAGCACACCTAAATTATTTCTTTCTTTCATTTTAAAGAATTATTTTATTTAACTTCATTTTTAAATTTATTTTAATTTGACTAGAGAGAACCAGAGTGAGTGAGCAAGAGAGAGAGAGAGAGAGCAAAAGTGAGAAAGCAAGCTGCCAGGTCCGGGACTCGAACCATGTTCAGCCATGTGGAGTCCAGCGCCCTTAACCACCATGCCAGCTGCTGCCCCCTAAATTGTCTCTTAACAAAGATCAGGCAAAAATACTAATCCTGAGAGATGAGCAATTTTGAGTTTAATTGAATTTATGAACAAAGTAAACCTTATCAAGGAATCACATTTCTTCATGTCCTAGTAATACTTTCTTTATTAAAAATTTTCCAATCCAGTTATTTTATCTAAGCAGATTCTTTTAAAAAGCTTCTAAGCACATCATTTTTCGGACACTTGGTTTGGGTTCTTTCTGCCTGGTGACATACATCCACGTCCTGAACAAAAGCCTTGTTACTCAGAGTATGCTGCAGACAGCAACTTGAGGCACAGCCTGGGAGTTATGCAGAAACGAATTAATATGGGCCCCATACCTGGACCTACCAAGTCAGAATCTGCATTTTAACAGCACGCGCGCGCGCACACACACACACACACACACACACACACACACACACACTTTCCATGCACATTCCAGTCATCAGCAAAGCCAGTGTCTTCATCATGCTCCATACAATAGAAAACCAAGGTTTTTATCCAAGAATCCTCATGGCTGACAGAATGAAGCATTATCTTAATGACTACCTGCCACCCTGTTATATGTAAACATGAAAATGAGCTTTCTCCTGGGAAAGGTGAATCTATATGAAAGACTGACTCCAGGGTGCTCTAGCCACAGATATATAAAAGAAGGCTCTTCAGTATCTTTCTGAGCTACTGTTCTTATCCCTGGAAACTTGGAAGCCCTAAGAAAGAATGAGCACCTGAGTAAGCTCATTGCTAGATTTATTTTTATTTTTATTTTTATTTTGCCAGAGTCCATATGTACTCACAAGAGTGGGGGGGAGGGAAAGTGAGAAAGCACCCCCCCACGTGGGAAATGGTCATACCACAATCCCTTCCATCCATTTCTCCCTCCTTTTGGATTTTGGGCATACAAGCACATGCATCTGGCATGTTTTTCAAGTTGCTGGGCCCAGAACTCAAACTATACAGTTGGCTATGTGGGATCCAGTTGCCACTGGACCATGAGCTGGCCTCCCATTGCGATTTTTCTGAAGGATGAAACAAAATGCAGTAGTAACAACTCTCCCAGAAGACTTACAGATGTCCAAAAGGCATGAAAAAAAGGTTCAAAGTCTCTTGTCACAAAGGAAATGCAAATTAAAACCACAATGAGATATCATTTAACCCAAGTTAGAATGGCTAAGATCAGAAAAATAAAGAACGACAAGTGTCGACAAGGCTGTGGTGAAAAGGGAACCCTCTTAGCCATTGGTGGAAATGTAAATTAGTACGGCCTCTGTGGAAAATATCATGGAGGTTTCTCAAAAACCTACAAGTAAAACTACTATAGGACACAATAATCCCATTCATTGACATTTACCCAAGGGTTAGTAAAACACTCAATCAGAAAGACACTTGCACATTCATATTTATCGCAGCATTATTCACCATTGCTAAGACATGGAACCAGCCTAAGTGTCCAAAAACTAGTGACCGGGTTGAAAAACTGTGGCACATATATACTATGGGATATTACTCAGCCATAAGAAACAATGAGATCCTATCATTTGATTCAAAGTGAATGAATATTATAAACTTATCATTGAGTGCAGTGATTCAGACTTTGAAAGAGACACACTGTATATGCTCCCTCAATATGTACTGAATATCTGCACTCTGTGGCAAAAATGGAGTGGAAGATATGACAGTAGAGAGGTTATATCACAGACCGTAATGGAAGACAGTGAATGGTAGAGAGTAGGTGGTAGAGGGTGAGTACAAGGTGCAAAGTGAAGAAACATTTAACAGATAAAAATTGTAATGTTTTCTGTTAAAAAAATATATATTGTATACATTACCATGGGGACTTTATGTAAAATGTGAAATTAATCTGAAAATAGTTGTGAAATAATTATGCTAAGGTGATAAAGAAAAATTAAATAATAAATAAAAATAAATAAATGTACCTGTTATAATTAAAACTTGAAGTAATGGGATATGCTTAGAACTTGCACTAAGTACTTTGCACATTTGAAATACTTTAAGGTTATCCTCTTAAACTTAATTCACAAATGTGAAAAAAAGAAGCTAAGCAGCTTCTTTTGGTTTTGTTTGTTTGTTTATTTTAAATACAAAGCCAACACTTCTCTTGCAAAAACAAAACAAAACAAAAATCACACACAAAATCATACCGAAGACCTACCAAGTGCACCTGTAAGATCTGCAGTATTCTGGTTGGTGTAAACATAACACCCCATGTTTGTGATCTACTAACCTAATTCCTCTAAAGTTCTTTGCTTTTAAGATATTTTTAAAAATCAAGTTTTATAAGAATAATTTTTATTGATTTTAGTCATTTTAAAGCTCATTTTTAACAATTGAACATAAGGAACATACAATCGAATTTGTGAATAAAATCAAATTTCTTGACTTTGTTTTCCAGAGACAAAATTATCTAGTATATTTATTTAATCTTTGAAGTCACAGAACCAAAATGCAGCTGATAAATCTCAGACAAAAATATGATAGAAATTAGAAAATCCATGGATCATAAACTGCTCTGCCATTTTTGTTTCTTTTATGGAGGTGAAGTATCTCATTCTCCATTCAGAATATACAGTAGCATCATCCCCCACCATTCACCACCAACTGATCGTATTGGAAAAATTTAATTTCTCAAAGTCTCAGTTTCTTCATTTATAAAATGGGTGTAATGATACATGCCTCATAATGATGTTCTAGGAATTTAATAAGATAATACATATACCTGGTATAGTAAGCACTCAATAAATTGTTCTTTGTTGTTGTCTTAACTATATGAAAAAGACTCCAAAACTCTTAGAAGGAAGAAAGTATGTTTGATTTATACACATATTTAATCCCTGGGGTCCAGTTCATTGGTTTATTTATTGTAAGTACCCAGTGAATATATGTTAAACTTAATTGAACCCACTGGGTTGAATCTGATGTTCTTTCTTATGAAGAAAAGGAGGAAATGACTTATAATAAAAGAACCATGATTTCCTTGATATGGACAAGTAGAATAGAAACCTGCTTTCTTTCCAAGCCCAAGTTGAAATGAGTGGCAATGTGCTACATCCTCCTGGTGACATCTACAAACTCTCCTCAGGGTTCTGACAAGGTCACGGCTCCCTAGACCCCTTCTCCGAAGTAAGCCTGGCTAGATGTTCCTGAGGTCACTCAGTCCCCCTTCCTCAACCACAGCTGACCCTGCACTGGCAGCTAGCTCTCCAGAAATGTCTCTGAGGTGTGGAGAACACGAATCTGCAACATCCATGTCCTTGACAATTTCCTCGTGAAGAGCTACCTGGAACATTTGTAAAGTGTTCTAATCCACGTCTCTAAGAGGTGAGAGCTAGGACAGTCAGGTCGGTCCCCTCAGAAAGCTGTGAAAGGGAGAATCTCGGGTACGGTCCCCAGAATAACCCTCTGCAGTGGGATCTACTGTGCAGGGGCAGGTGGGGCAGGACGACGTAGGGGTGCAGAGGTACCCACTCTCCTCAAGAAGCTACTTCCCCTTCAACTACCTAATTTTTTTCAAATACAGGTATTTGCATGAAGTCATCCTTTTTTGCCTTCCAGATAAACTGACGACCCCAAATTTAACCAGAATTAGGACTGCTTCCTAAGCTTCTGTTCCTTTTGGTAACTGGGAACAGTTAAAAAAAAAAAAAAAAAAAAAAAAAAAAAAAAAGCTGTGACTGTGCTATTTGCCTCCCAGCAAAACCCAGCTGACAAAGAGATTATGAAAGCAGAACCAGGAATCACGAGTTCTTTCTTCCGTTATCCTCAAGGATCCCTCAGTAGTGCCAGCTGTGGAGAGGACGAAGAGTTACTGTGGGGCATCCCCAGCAACAAGGAGGTCAGAGAAGTGCAGAAGTCTCGGGTGGTGGGGTAAGCAATGAAATTAAGACATCGGAGTTGAGAAATGCAAAACACCCTTATAGAGACCAAATAGCTCCCAGGTCCCTGAGACTAGGCTGGAAACTGATTAAATGCATTAGCATATCAAAAGGGAAAAATGTCTCAGTATCCAGGGGCAGCTGGCCAGCTATAAAGGTCTAGAAAAATGAGATTTTAAAGATAGAGATGCCCATCTACACATTCTAGGGGATAAAACGTGATTTTACCAATTTAATTTCAGGCATGACAGTGCCAGGGGAGTTATCTAGCTTTCTAAGAACTACACTGGGGCCAGTAGGTGGTATGGTGGCTAAGGTGCTAGACTCCCACATGGAAGACCACAGTTTGAGTCCCAGACCTGGTAGCGTACATTCTGGTGAGTGGATGTGTCCAATAGCAAATTAAAATAATAATAAGAATAATAATTAATGAATTAAGTTAATTAAATAAACAATTCTTAAAAAAATAAAAGAGGCGTACTAATCAATTTTAAAAAGAAGTATTGGGCAATGGAACACTGGTGTGATGGGTAACTGAAATCCTCTTGCCTTCTATAACCTTGCTCAGACCCACACTCCCCACCAGTCCTCCAGTAAAAGTTGGATCCTCACAAGCCAGGACCTCAAGAAGTAAGGTATGGCCATGGCCGGAAGACCAAGGCCCAAGTGCCTACCCAAGCTCTGTGTAACTTAATGAAATAGCACCCTGGTTTTCCACATAAATCCTATGATCTGGGTTAATAGAATTGTATCCTAGGAGATAGAAGTACGCTCAGTGCATTGACAGTTGTGCTCAGAGGTTGAACCCTGTAAAGGCACCGAGACAATGTCACCTGAGGCCTCTGGGAGGTGGTCTCAGTGCTGCCTTTTTTTTTTTTTTTTGGAGAGGTTTTCGCTATAGGGCGCGTGCGCTCGCCAGACAGACAGAGAGAGACAGAGAGACAGAAAGCGAGAAATCACCCCCCAGGGGGGATGGTCATGCCGCAATCCCTTCTCCTCCATTCTCCTCTCGGGATCTTGGGCATGCACGCACACGCGCCCGGCGTGAGTTTTAAGCCACTGGATCCGGGATGCAAACCGCAGTCGACTACGTGGGAGTCCAGCGACATAGCCATTACGCTAACTGCTGGTTCCCAGTGCTGCCTTCTTGTAAAATTGTCTCATCAGCCTAGGCCACTGAGCTCGGTTCATGATTATTATCTAAGATATTTGATTATAAACATGTAACCTTTCTTATTCAGCATCTTTATTAATCAAAGACATGCAAATTAAGAAAATATTAGCAAAGAGAAAATTGCTTACAGGATATAAGCAAGGAGGCATTCCCATTTACTGCTGGTGGGAACAGTATAAATTGGAAACACATCCAAAGTCTTAGAAATAAGTATACCTCTGACCAGCAATTCTACTTCTAGTCATTTATCCATACTTAATTAAAGACATGGACAGTTAATTAACTTCAATAATGTCTTTTAGAGTAACTTACAAATGGCAAAACTTGGAAATCATATAAACATTTAAGAGTTGAGATTGGTTAAATACACATGTATAATGCAATAATATATTTATAATATGTTACAGAAATATGTTTGCTGACCAGGAAAGTCATTCACAGTGTATTTTTATTTTTTCCTTTTTGTCTTACACGTTCTAATATTTTTTTCTATGAATGTTTATAATCATCTGTAGCCCTGATGCTATATCAAAGTTGGGGAGTGTTCCCCATCTGCATAAAGAATAGAATCTGTGTTGGAAGAAAAATGAGACATGTTCTGACCCAAATCCATTCTTTCTGAGACAGCAAAGAGCTTCAAAGAGTATAAATGACTGGTCTGGGGCCACTCAGCTGAGCGGTGGCAAAGCCAGTGCTTTCGCTGGACTCTGGAGATTCTTAGGCTCAGATCTGCCCAGTCATTCCTCCAAATTTCAGCAGAACCTACACTATTCCACATCTGTACTAGTCAACATCTCTACACTATTCTATACTATTCAACATCCATGCATCAATTCAGACAGCAGAGTCTCACCTTAAAGAGCAGAGTCTCAACTAAGAAAGCATCCCTCTACCTGAGTGTTGAGTCAAAGTACTTGAATAAAATAGTTTTTAATAATGTCTTGTAAGGGATCTACACCCATAGTAAGAAATCTCAACAACAAACTGCATGAAGCCTGATATTCTAGTCCTCAATTGATCATTACACACTGTATTGCATGCTTCATACCTCATAAAGATGTATGATTATGTGTAAATCAGAAATTATAAAATAAAATGAAAAAGAAAGAAAAAAAAAGAAATGACATGCTATTATTTTTGGGCATGTGTCATAAAATACAAACTTCTCTCGAGACATCTCAGAACAAATTGGAGAGATAAAGAGGGAAAAGGAGAGAGAAAATGACAATGAAAAAGAAGTTCAACTTAGTAACCCAGGCTTACTGTTATTTTTTTTTTTTTTTGGAGAGGTTTATGATATAGGGCGCATGCGCTCACCAGACAGACAGAGAGACAGAGAGACAGAAAGAAAGAAATCACCCCCCAGGGGGGATGACCACGCCGCAATCCCTTCTCCTCCATTCTCCTCTCGGGATCTTGGGCACGCATGCACATGTACCCGGTGTGAGTTTAAGCTACCGGGTCCGGGACTCGAACCGCGGTCAACTATGTGGGAGTCCAGTGACATAGCCATTACGCTAACTGCTGGTCCCACTGTCATTTCTTAATACAAAAAATCCCTTACATTGAATAAGCCTGATAATTCTACCCACCAACAAAGGACATTCTGGCCTCGAGGAAGTTCACTCAGGTCAGCTGCAGGCAAGCGAAGGCTCTGTTCCCTTCTGTGACCTAAGAGTGATGATGACTCTGGACCAATTTCCAATAAGACATTTATTGAAGAATTGCAATTAATATCGCCACACGTGGCCTTGAAACATTTTTCTGGAAGAGCCGTTTCCTCCTCAAACAACATTAGTTTAGAGGGTTTTTGATAGCACAGGGGACCAGAGTTAATACTTCCTTCTTTACACAGCCAAGAAAGGAACAACCAAGAGGGAAAGGAAATGCTCCAAGGTGTCCCATATCCCCGGGCCTCTGCCGTGGCTGTCATTAACCGAAGAATCTGACACAGAAAAACAAGCAAGCCTCGAAGAGATAAAGTCTTACTTACGGACACACATTTCCCTGCTTTCATAAAATCCAGGACAGCACTGGGATTTGCGTCTGTACATAGTTTTCTCTCCATGCCGATAAGCTGTCCGGTAACTAATTCTACAGAAAGCAGGACAATCACATTGTTAGTTCTTTTGACTGACAATTAGAAATAATTTCTACTTGAATAAAAAGGCCTATTAAATACACTAAACACATAAAAAGTAAAGTACTTTCATATAATTTAGAAACATGGAATGTATGTCTTGACCAATAGTATCCTTACCAGTTTGCTAAGAACAGTTCAGATATTCCATGACTTCTTTAAAAATATTGAAAAATTTTAGATGAAGTCTTCCCAAAGTTCATGGAAGGCCAAGTCCTTAGTGGAATAAGGGGGCTAAATCTGACATGGCCAATCATAGTTTGAATCCTAGCCCAGCAGCTTGACAAACATGCCATGCACAAGTGCTTGTGTGTCTAAGTCCTGACTGGATGCAGAAATGGAGGAGGAGGGACGGCGGCGTGACGAAGCCCCACTGGGGGGCATGTTTTCTCCCCTTCTCTCTGTCTCCCTCTCTGTCTCTTTGTTTTTCTCTGGTGAATGCATGCACCCTCTGGCAATTAAAGAAAGACATTCATGGAAAATGTGTATTATGTAAAAACAGCATTGATTTCCAAATTTTGCACTAAAATACATCCTTACTTTAATTCCGTATCAGTGACTTTTTGAAGTTTTCTCAAATATGATACCCATCTAAGCAGCATTCACTTACATGTGTTTTAAAAGAGGAATCGGGAGAATCCTTTTAAAAATCAATTTCAGTGCAGTTCTATCTTGCTATAAAGCAAAAGACTAATAAAAGGCCTTTCCATTTAAAAGCATCATTCATTCACTGATTCACTGAATTATCAAGTTTATTGAGCACTCACGATATTCCAGCAAAACAGTATAAAACCGGGGACCAGCAGGTGGCATAGTAGTTAAGGCACTGGACTCCCACATGGTTGACCATGGGCAAGTCCTGGACCCGGCAGCCTGAAACTCGTACTGGGTGTGTATGCGTATGTGCCAAAATCCCAAGAGGAGTATGGACGAGAAGGGACTTTGATGTGGTCATCCCCTCTTAGGGGGAGTCGCTTCTCATTTTCTGTCTCTCACTCTCTCTCTCTCTCTCTCTCTCTGGCAAGCACATACATCTTATAGCAAAAATCTCTCCAATACGCTCATACACACACACACACACACACACACACACACACACACACATATATATATATGAGAGTATTGGAGTATATATATATATGTGTGTGTGTGTGTGTGTGTGTGTGTATATATATATATATAAAATCCTAGTTCTCAAATGACATATTTTACTGGAGAAGACAGATCTGGTAGAATTTGTTTAAATAAAGATACACATTAAACAAATAATCATATCATATAATGTCTGTGAATGATTAAATGCTGTGAAGAAAAATAAAGCCTGAGTGAGGGAACAGAGAGTGACAGGAAGGGGATGCTCGTTTGGATGGTGTAGCCAAGGACAGCGTGTGTGAAGACAAGCATGTCATTTAGTGCAGTATAAATCAGCAGGCGCATGCTCAACCTGTAACTCGTACCTCTCTGGACTATAAATATTTTACTCATAAACTTATGGCATCAGGGTTCTCTTTTACATTTAAATTAATATCTCATTATATTTAATAGTGTTTGGATTTTTTGTGTGTTAACATTTTTTTTAAATGGCTTGTTTTACTTAAGGGTCAAGTTTAAACCAGTCTAAATTGAGTCAGGGGTTCAATTAGAAATGCGTGCTGTGCTATGCATTCATGCTATCTGTTGATAACTGTATTTAAGAGTGTCTTCCCAGCTATGCACAACACAGAATCTGGATAAAATCTTCCTAGCCAACTGATAGAAAGCAGCAGACATTTTCTCTGTGGTTAGACTGTAAGCTCCTTCAGGGCAGGGACGACCTTTCTGGTTTCCTCTGACTCCTTTGTCCTGAAGCAAGTCTAGGACAGCAGCAAGCCCTCAGTCGCTATCCACGGAATAAATGGATGTACTTTCTCGAGTAAGGAACCTGTGTACCCTTGTCAGACTCAATGCCCAGCTAGCCAAGCCACAAGCCCGTCTGTGCCTCTGCATTACCTGTGCCGCGTGCATTTGAACCAGTTCAGGATGTCAGTGCAGCTGGTGTAGTAAATTTGATCAAAGGGATGTGGGTATGACTCTTGCACAGTCACTGAGTAGCTGGAAGAAAAAAAGGATAAATAAGGAATTAGTATTTCTCTTTTTTACATTAAAGATGTACTATGCACGGGTGCTCCTCGCTTAATGACCAAGATCCGTTCCTATAACTAGGTCACTAAGCGAATGGATCGAAAAGTGAGAAGCTTAAAGGTGGATGTCTTGCGGTGTGTCCTGACACCATAGGGTACATATTTTTCAGTAGATATCATGTAACACCATCCTAGAATAATATCACTCCACCTATACAAAAAGCACACATTAGATAAGTGCCAGAAAGTGACAAGGCGCACCACAACACAGTAATGTAAATGTGGCATGGTCATTTCTATGTATTCTGAATACTACTATGGGTGCACAATAAAATACACATTTATAAATGAAATATGTAGTTTCGTGTGATTGCAAACACTTCATGTAGTAAATACTAACTGCGGGAATAAAACAAAGACTAAGAAAGGAATTCCCGAGACTCACGCAAACTGTGAAAGAGGATTCTCCTCAGTGGAGAACTGGTCAGTAACCGGGTGGGTCACTAAATGAGGAGCGGTTGTACTACACACAACTATAGGCTAAATTGTATCCTTCTGCAACTCTGTTCCGACTTTTTTCAGAGAATCCTCATGTTTCTATAGGTTTCTATTTGAACTACAATCCCAGAAGGACCAATATGAACAATACACTGAAATTAACGTGTAAAGACAAGGGCTCATACTTTAAATTTTAAAGGGAATTCTCTCTTACTCTTCACCATAAGCCCTAACATTCCCAATTTAAAATCATATCACTCATGGCCAGCAGGTTGTGGCTAAGCTGCCAACTCCCAAATGGCCGACTGCAGTTCAAGTCCCAGATCTGATGGCTTGCTCTATCACTTTCTCTCTGTCTGTCTCTCTTGTTCTCTCCCTCTCTCTCTGGTGAGCACATGTGCCCTATAGAAAAATTTGAATACAATAAGAATTAAAATTAAATAATTTTTTCAAAAAACATGATCACTTGATATTTTTCTGTATTTAGTATCTTTCCTCACTCCAGGGCTCCAGGGATAACAAAGACCTTTCATAGAAACTTTTGACTTTAAGTCCATGCACAAATAATAAAGTTAATCAACAAAGAAGCATTTCAAGTATTCACAGAAGACTTGGAAAAATAAGAACGATCTCTCTGGCTGGAACTTGGGATCACTCATGGTCGTGGGCCTGTCCTACTTCTCAAGCCGTGGAGAAATTCACAGTCACCCTCTCTTTATGGCAGAGAATATGTTCCGAAATCCGAGTGGGTGCCTGAAACCAAAAACAGTAACTGAGAAACTGAACCCTCTATCTTTGCCGGGGCTTCAAAATTTCGTGAAAAATGCATGTTATAAAGAGAATATGCATGGGTTACAAATTTTTTGCACCAAAATAACACCACATTTTAATTCCATTTTTTCATTTCGAGTCCCCTCATAGGTACTATTTTTTTTTAACTATACGTAAGATATCCATGACGAAGTTTAATTTGTAAATTAGGGGGCTGGCAGGTGGCGTGGTGGTTAAAGATGCTGGACTCCCACGTGGCTGACCATGGTTTGAATCTAGGACCTGGCAGCTTACTTTCTCGCTTTCTCTCTCTCTTTCTCTCTTTCTGTGTCTCACTCTGGTCAAATTAAAAACAACAATAATGATAAATAAGATAAAGGAAATAATTCTTTAAAAATATAAATTAGGTACAGTAATAGAGTAACAATAATTAATAATAAAATAGAATAATTATAACAATATACTGTGATAAAAGTTATGTGAGTGTGGTCTCTCTCTCTCTGGAAATGTTATGGAACTGTGTAGCTGTGAACTGAAACCACAGAAAGTGAAACCACAGGTAGGGGGAACTACTAGACACAATGTCTAAATAAAAACTTCAAAGAAATTCTTTTGTGTTAATTCCACATGTGCTTATCAGAGACAGAGAGAAAGAGGGAGGGAGAAAGCACCCCTCTAATAGGGTGTGGTCATGCTGCAATCCCTTTTCCACTATTTCCACATCCTGTTGAATTTTAGACACATATGCCTGGTGTTTTTTTTTTTGGAGAGGTTTTTCGCTATAGGGCGCGTGCGCTCGCCAGGCAGACAGAGAGAGACATAGAGACAGAAAGCGAGAAATCACCCCCCAGGGGGGATGGTCACGCCACAATCCCTTCTCCTCCATTCTCCTCTCGGGATCTTGGGCACGCACGCACACGCGCCCGGCGTGAGTTGTAAGCCACCGGGTCCGAGACGCGAACCGCGGTCGACTACGTGGGAGTCCAGCGACATAGCCATTACGCTAACTGCTGGTTCCCTGCCTGGTGTTTTTCAAGCTGCTGGACACAAGACTTGAACCACATGGTCAGCCATGTGGAATCCTACTCTCTTAACCACTAGTCCATGGGGAAAAACCAAGAACTGTAGTCTTTAAAACCATTTCTAGACATATGGCTCAGATGATTAGCCTGAAGTAATCATACAGTTTACTGCTTCTTAAACAGTTTGTTTTCCAAAATATTTTCACTAAACTTCTTGTTAGAATGAAAGCATGCACTCTTGTGGGCCCAAGAATGTGGGTGGGAAATATCCATGAAATATTAAGAACAGTCATTCAATATTTAATTCCATCCTTCTCACTTCAATACAGTCTAGTACATGTTCAAGAAATTAACGTCTACCTACAAGAAAATCTAGAGAATCTTCATCTCCAAACAATATATTCTATTTGCTCTGCATCTTGAAAATCATGCAGGGTCTGTGTGTGTGTGTGTGTGTGTGTGTGTGTTTGCGTGAGTGCGCAAAATGCCAGGAAAAGAATGACGAGAAAGGGACTGCAGCATGGCCCTCCCCTCTGGGAGTGATTTCCCACTTCCCTTCACTCTGTCTCTCTCACAGGGTGAGTGTGCATATTTTATGGCAAAAACTTTAATAAAAAAGAGTCAGAGATTATATTATTGACTACCCCTTCCCATTGGGCATGCTGAATTTCTAACACACATTTTACTAATAAATGACTTTCTACTCCAACAGGTAACACCTGCTGCTACCTGCAAAAACAAGTTCAGATGGGGTAGTGTGCAAAGGCCTATGTGCTGTGATATAACCCCTGTTGAGCTAAGCAAGAGACCTCTGCTAAAATATTAAAGTTCTTGGAATGACATCTCACATTAAGCTATTAATATTTTCTTCAGCCCCCTAGCTGTGTTCTGAGGTTCTAAGACTTTCTTATCAGTAATTTTTTCTTCCTACTCAGCTGCTTATAAATAATGAAATCTCGAGGACTTTGCCATTATTATCTCTGCTCCACTTTGAGTGGAGGGCAGAGAGAATTGAAGACCTCTGTGTATGAAACTGCTATGTGGGTACAGTCCTTTGTCACCTACGAGCGAAACAGAGCTGCTTCCCAGATGTGCTACAGAATGAAACAGAAACCCCTCTTAATTGATGCTGAGTAGGTGACAAACCTTGTTCTATGCGGCTCTACAGTACGAATTTCACTGAACTAAATTCATTGGTTGGAACCAGAGCTGACAGAGCGTCCTTAAAAATCTCCAAGGCCACATTATGACGTGCAAATCTTCATGCCTGGAGAGCAAAAGTGATCATCAAAAAATGGACCCTAGTGGACCAGCGGATGGTGTAATGGTCACATCACTGGACTCCTACGCAGTTCGAGTCCCGGACCGGGTGGCTTACACTCACACCAGTGCATGTGAGTGCATGCCCAAGATCCCAAAAGGAGAATGGAAGAGAAGGGATAGCGGCTTGGACACCAACCTTTCTGTCTCTTTGTCTCTGTCTTTCCGACGTGTGCATGTGCCCCAGAGTAAACAAAAACAAACCAACACAAAACTGGACCTTGGTCAGTTCTCTTTGATGTGGATGAGGGAGCTGATTCCATAGCTTCTAGAAACCTGGACGATTCCTTAAATAAGAGGAAATGTTAAAGGACATGGATTTCCCCTTCTTGCCACTGGCTGCTTACCAACAGCATACATTTGCAGGATGTCTCTCTGGTTTTAGGATATAAAAAAGCTCATCTCTCTAAAAGAGTAATCCAAATATTTAGTATTCAAATTTGACAAATAGCTATTGAGCAACTTCTGTGAAAGTCCTGCTCTCAAGGAGCTCTCCATCCAGTGAAAGGCCAACACCTAAATGCTAAATATAAATGATATGGCTTTCGCAAGAAAAAAATTACAATGTGGAAAAAAATGGAATTATAAAATTCAGTTTTGAGCATTTCTCCTTAATCTTGAATTTTCCCATTAAAATTATTATTATTATTTTCTTTTTGGAGAGGTTTTTGCAATAGGGTGTGTGTGCTTGCCAGAAAGACAGAGAGAGACAGAGAGACAGAAAGTGAGAAATCACCCCCGTGGAGGGATGGCCACGCCACAATCCCTTCTCCTCCATTCTCCTCTGGGGATCTTGGGCACGCAGGCACACGCACCCAGCATGAGTTTAAGCCACGGGGTCCGGGACTTGAACCACGGTTGGCTACATGGGAGTTCAGCAACATAGCCATTACGCTAACTACTTGTCCCCCATTAAAATTATTTTGATGCTCAAACCCAATTCAGAACTGACTGAATATAAATTGCTTTCACATTGATCAGAAACTACCCGGGCTTCCATTTCAGTTCATGGGAGAAAGGTGCTAAGCCTTTTCAACCAAATTTTCTTTCCTGTTATTTTTTTAAGACATTGTTCTCTTTTCTATACAGTCTTTTCCTCTTCTTATAAAATTTCAAAGGTACTATAATAATACTACAATTTGGAAAACAAATTTTAAGCAGATGAGGGAGAATTCCACAATTCCTACATAACCAACCCCTAGCACTTTGCTGTCTCTAAGGATTTAAATTTGAGTGTTTTTCCTACATTTTTTATATTATTATAATTGTGCCATACATATTCTTTTGAAACCTACTTTTTTAAAAGAATTATTTTATTTAACTTTATTTTTTAATTTGACTAGAAAGGAGCAGAGAGAGAAAGAGAGAGAGAGGGATCAGGAGAGAGAAAGTGAGAAAGCAAACTGCCAATGCCGGGAGTCAAACCATGGTCGGCCATGTGGGAGTCCAACGTCCTTAACCACCACTCCACCTGCCAGCACCAAAACCTACTTTTTAAGAGTATAACTTAAGCATTTTTCCATGTAGTAAATATTGATAGCTTTCAAATTATGACTGCTAAATATTCTGTGACAACACCAATTTGCTCAATATCCACCTATCACTGGACCATAATGTCCAGTGACATTGGGCCCAACCATTTTCCAAGGGGTGCTCTTTTGGGATGCCGTATGTTCGTATTAAAAAGGGAAATGTTGGGACCAGCAATTGGTGTAATGGCTATGTCGCTGGACTCTCATGTAGTCAACCACGGTTCAAGTCCTGGACCCAGTGGCTTAAATTCACGTCCGGCCCATGTGCATACAAGCCAAAGATCCTAAGAGGAGAATGGAGGAGAAGGGACTGTGACATGGCCATCCTCCCTGAGGGGTGATTTCTCACTTTCTGTCTCTCTGTCTCTCTGCCTTTCTGGTGAGCGCATACGCCTTATAGCAAAAGCAAACAGAAGAACAAACAAACAAACAAACAAAAAACTCTAAAAACAAAAAAAAGGGGGAGAAATGTCTTCAGAACTGGGCCTGACTCCTCTGTTCTTCATCACTACTCTTTGCCAGTACCTGGCTGCTATCTGAACGTCATCAGCTCCTTCACTCAGAGACCACAGCTCCAGCTTCATCAGCAGCTGCTCCTAAATCCAGAGTGGGAAGGCACTGCCTCGATTGTGTAGTCCAATCCCATCTTCATCGCCAATGAGTTTACTGAGTCTCTAGTACTAGGCAGTCAGTTTATAATCAGTATGGACCACAGGACCCCAGACACTGTGTTGCAGCTCCATCCCATCAAATGTTGCTGTGGGACCAGCAGTTAGCGTAATGGCTATGTCGCTGGACTCCCATGTAGCTGACCACGGTTCGAGTCCCGGATCCGGTGGCTTAAACTCACACTGGGTGCATGTGTGTGCATGCCCAAGATCCCGAGAGGAGAATGAAAGAGAAGGGATTGCGGCATGGCCATCCACCCCGGGGGTGATTTCTTGCTTTCTGTCTCTCTGTCTCTCTCTTTCTTTCTGGTGAGCGCACACACCCTATAGCAAAAACCTCTCCAAAAAAAGAAAAAAAAAATGTCGCTATAAAGCACTTCATGCTTCTGAAGCAGGCAGTGAGTGGCAGGCTGAGGTAAAAGGAAATCTGATCTCAGTTCTACAGTACTTTCAGCACCGAGATGTAAAATTCCTTATTCCTGCTTATTTGTTTAATCTTCTCAAACACACTGAAAACATATCATCACTGTGATTTTAACCTATTAAGTATTATCCGGGGAGAAACACCGCAAGATTTAATTTAAGGTCAAAGAACAGGAGGGGGAAAGCCATCATCACTTGGACACATTCCAAAGTGGTTTAATTACATTTTATCTGCCTAAATCATCGTGTTACTTTAATCAGATATGGTAATAATCATCATTTCTTATCTTTGCTCGCTTCAGGACTTCTGAGTCAATTACTACCACTTGTGGGTTAGTAATTGAGGATTTGGGTAAAGAGTGGTTTCTCTTCTGTTTTTTTTTTGTTTGTTTTTTGGTTTTTTTTTTTTTTTAATGAGTTTGGGAGGGGAAAGAGAGAGTTTTCTTTTCTTTATTTCTTTCTTATCACGAGCGAGAATCAGGGAGAGAGAGAGAAAGAAACAGAGACTTCCCAAACATGGCCTGGGTCTTCATGCCACGCCACAATCTGCCCCCAGTCCCAGCCAGCCTGGATCACAGGTACACAGGTGCACACCCCATGTGTTCAAGGAGGCCCGGCAACACGCACCCAGGATCTTTCCTACAAGGGTCCAGTTGCATTACTGCTAGTCACCGCCTGACCCCGGAGATGGGTATTTTGACAGAGTTCCACCAGGCCAGGATCCTCCCACGCCACCCTCCCAGTTAGCTAGGAGTGTGGCACAAGCTGTCACAGCAGGCATGTTTAGGCTGGTCCCACACCTGGACCAAGGCTTCCCATGAGGCTCCGGCATCACACGGTGGCGTCATACTGCCTGGCCCTTGCAGCTGGGCCAGTTTCTCTTCATTTCTGTCTTCTTTTTTTGGAGAGATTTTTGCTATAGGGCGCGTGCATTCACCAGACAGACAGAGAGAGACAGAGAGACAGAAAATGAGAAACCAGCCCCCAGGGGGAATGGCCACGCCGCAATCCCTTCTCCTCCATTCTCCTCTTGGGATTTTGGGCACGCATGCACACATGCCCGGCATGTGTTTAAGCCACCGGGTCCGGGACTCGAACCACAGTCAACTACATGGGAGTCCAGCGACATAGCCATTATGCTAACTGCTGGTCCCCATTTCTGTCTTCTTTAGAAGAAACCTCATTGGATGGAAAAGCTCAAACTCACAGAACTAAGAAAGGGGATGGGGAAACGTAACAGGTGATTGACGCAATGACGGTCATGCATCAGTTAGTGATGGGGTTACACTCGGAAAGGCATCCTTAGGCAATTTCATCCCTGTACCAACACTGTAGCCTGCACTAACGCACACTTAGGAACGCAGCCTACTGCATACATGGTCCATCTGGTGCGGCCCATTGTATTCTCACAGGACCACTGTCACGTACACAGTCTGTCACTGACCTAAAGGCTGTTATGTCACACATGACTATTCATTTTCTGAAAGCATGCTGTGCAGAATCCTTGAACTACAAACACCCCTATGTATTTTAAATGATTTCATTTTCTTTTATGTCATTTTATATACAATTTTTGAGAGGTTTTTGCTATAGGGCACATGAACTCATCAGAAAGACACAAAGAGACAGAAAACAAGAAGTCACCCCCCAGAGGGGATGGCCATGCCGCAATCCCTTCTCCTCCACTCTTGGGGACACACGCACACGTGCCTGGTGTGAGTTTAAGCCACCAGGTCCGGAACTCGAACCATAGTCGAGTACATGGGAGTCCAGCAACATAGCCATTAACCCATCTGCTAGTCCCTTATATACAATTTTTTTTAAAGAATCACACTAAACAAGTCACATCTTGGGCTGGCCCCATGGCACAGTGGGTAAGCACTGCACATTGAAAGCCAGAGATCATGTGGCTGACTGCAATTCGAATCTGAGCCCTGGCAGCTTGAGAAACACTCGGGCACATGTGCACGTAGGTCCTGAACCAACACAGGATGGAGAAATGGGAGAAAAGCTGACTGCTGCAAGGCCAAGTCCCACTGAGGTGAGGGGTGCGCTCGCTCTCTCTCTCTCTCTCTCTCTCTCTCTCTCTCTCTCTCTGTGGTGAATGAATTAATTCTCTGACCCCATCCCCAGAAAAGAATTCAAAAATAAATCTTCAATATCAATGGGGATACAGCTAGAAGGCTCTGACAAAAGTATTCATATTTTTGTTTGGTGCTTCTTAAATTTGAACAAGCAGACAAAGCCCTCGGGAACTTGTTAAACAGCAGATTCTGATTCAGAAGGTCTGGGCTGGGGCCTGGGAGTCTGCATTTCTAACAAGCTAATGCCACAGCTCCACGACTGCATTCCAAGAAGCAAGTTCCAAGTGGTGATCTGGCTCTAAGCCACTGGGTACAGGAGGTTTGTGGTGTGAGAGTCTACAGCAAGCCCTGCTCACCCTGCTGCCAAAAAGGATGTCTAGAATGTGCGTTCTGTTTTGCTAACCATGGTGCCCAATGTCCTTGAAGGGAAGCTTCCTCCACCCATTTCAGTTTTTAAAAATCAAAACCTGTCAGGACCAGCAGTTAGTGTAATGGCTATGTCGCTGAACTCCCATGTAGTCGACCGTGGTTTGCGTCCCGGACCCCGTGGCTTAAAACTCACACCAGGCGCATGTGCGTCCATGCCCAAGATCCTGGGAGGAGAATGGAGGAGAAGGGATTGCGGCGTGGCCATCCCCTCTGGGGAGTGATTTCTCGCTTTCTGTCTCTCTGTCTCTGTCTGTCTGGCGAGCACATGCACCCTATAGCAAAAACTTCTCAAAAAAAAAAAATAGTAAAATAAAAAATAAATAAAAACCTGTCACCTGCATATTTATTTGATCATTTTAATTTATCTTACTATACTCCTTCCCATTCTTGTCAAAAACAATTCCACTTTCTTTTACTTATCCTCCAGGAATCCTCTAGCCTTCTAACAGACATTGATCAGGAAGACAATTGTAACTGTCAATCCTTCTTTCTAGCAGTACATAGGAAAAATACAGTGAGGAGAAAAATTGCCCGTATTTCCTTGTTTGTCCATACCCAATATTCTTGTCCTTTTGTGAGTATGCTAGAAGTTTCTCTAATCACGTGTGCAGCTGTGGGATTACATTAGCTTTAGAGAAGAATGTGCCCATTACCTGTTGGTTGGTCTCTCTCTCTCTCCCCCCTGTGCCCAATTGATGTCCTATCTGGTTCCTGTTCATCCTACTAGAAGCTGAACTCACTCATTCAACAACTATTTATTGAGCACCTGCCTCGTGCAAGGCAGTGTCCCTGACATCAGAAATTATCAATGGGAAGCAGGACAATCCAATGGCTATGTTGGCCAACTGTGGAGCAAAGAACTGGGACAGAATGTGTACTTTCAGGGTGCGCTGGCTTATTTGAAATCTTGGATCTTTTTCTCTTATAGTCTTGCCCTCAGGAAGTTCACTTGTTTACATCTCATCATACTGAATACTCCCAAATACCTCCAGGTCCCTATTTCAAACTAATTTTATAAACACAGTGACAAAATTGCACTCGTCCTCTTCCTTCAAAACACTCTATTTATTTTTCTATATTTTCAATGGCACATCTTTTCTTTCGCACAGTATGTTCTAATCCTTAGCCTTTCTATCTCCTCCACATCCTGCAGCCAATGTATTATCAATACCTGTAGATTCTCTTTTATAACATCTCAGAAACTTGACTTTTCCTCCATTGCAAAGCTATCATCCTCTAAGACATTCAACCATCAGTGGTCTCTTCCTTTCTAACTTTGATAATGTCTCTTCACATACTCACTTATTTTTTATTATCATTACTTTTTTGGTTTTGTTTTTAGAGAAGATTTTGCTATAGGGCGCATGCGCTTGCCAGAGAGACAGAGAGAGATAAAGAGACAGAAAGCAAGAAATCCTCCCCAGGGGGGGATGGCCACGCTGCAATCCCTTCTCCTCCATTTTTCTCTCGGGATCTTGGGCACACATGCACACATGCCTGGCATGAATTTAAGTCACCAAGTCCAGGACTCGAACTGTGGTAGACTATGTGGAAGTCCAGCAACATAGCCATTATGCCAACTGCTGGTCCCTATCATTACTTTTTTGGAGAAAAATTTTTTCTATAGGATGCATGCACTTGTTGGAGAGACAGAGAGACAATAAGAGGAAATGCGAGAAGTCACTCCCCTAGGGGAAATGGCTACACTGCAATCCCTTCTCCTCCATTCTTCTCCTGCAATTTTGGGCACACATGCACACACAGTGGGCATGAGTTTCAAGGCACCCAGGTCCAGGACTCGAACCACAGTTGGCCATGTGGGAGTCTAGTGCTTTAACCACTATGCCACCCACTGCCCCTTCACTTATTATTTTAATAAACATTTACTGCATACTTTCTTGATGAACTCTCTTATGGGAGGTGCTGTAAAGATTATAAAATAATTAATAGGTAGTCTTTTCCTCCAAATTCTGTGTCATATTGTTAATACCATAAAAGTTTAGAACTTCATTACAGAAACATATTTTCTCTACAGCCTACAGTTTCATAATGATAACCACTATAACATGTTGATTGACTGTAATGCCACCAGTAGAGACTTGGAGGGGGGCAGGGAAAGCCCCTGCCATGACCCAAGGCCATGAGTGGGAAACCAGAATTCCCCTAGAATAATGGCGCCCCTCTGCTGGAGGCTCTTGTGCATCCTTCCCAGGAGTGACCCAAGTGATCGGAATGTGTGTTCTGATTTACTAATCATGGTACTAGGGTGATAGAAAAAAGAGACCCAGAGTTTGATGTCATTGTACCTATAGGTGTTAAAAATGCATATTACTTTCTAGTACTAATCGCCTTTTATTTGTTTGAAAACTCAGAATCACTTATACTGTGATTTGGAGATAAAGATCATTTCTTAGGAATGCAACTAGCACCTAAGAGCCAAGCAGACGGCGTTCGACTGTATTACAACCTCACTAGATGAGTTTGTGCTATTTTGTGTTACAGAAGAGACTACCTGGCCCCTGAAGGTGACCCGTTGTTTTGTACTTCCTCCATCCAGTAAGTGGCCCAGATTCGAACACTCCATCAGCTGTCTCACATGATCTATCCAATCTTACCTCCTCCAGGACCAGACTGACTCTGTTCTTGTACACAGCCCTCGGGGGTCCACAGGGCACTGGTCTCAAGCTACGTTCTATTCCTCGACCTCCTCCCACCCTCCCACCCACTACTATCCACTCATTATGCCCCAGTTCCACTGCTTACTCCTTGGTTCCCATGTTAAGTCCAACTTCCTAAAATTACTGAAAATAGATTCAGAGCAGGAACAAGACCTTAGGGAGAGCCTTTTAATGTTTTCCCTGGATCTTTCCATTGCACCTGTATTGGTATCAGATGTATCCTTTTTTCCCATGTAATATATGTTCTATACAACCAAGATAAATAATGCCAGTCAATTTACTAGATGTAACAAATTATCTTTACATAAACATACTTCCACAACCTCTCCTGATTCTAATTCCGTACATCAGATTGACAGCAGTATATGAAGGAGCCTGTTACCTTTCCCAGTGGCTGCACACGTTAGGGTCTTCAAGATTCAGAGGCGATGTTGTCCCAATCCAGTGGCAAAACAATAAACAGATTAAGCCCAGGTATGAGTGTAAAGAAATAACCATTTTTCTTCCTGAAGAACAACCTAGGAAAAGAAAAAAGAAAGTCCAAATTAGGGTGCATTAAAATGACGCAATTCTTTTGAGTACAGCAACCACGCGGTACCGCTTGTCATTAGGTCTGAAATGTGCACAAGAAGCCACATTTTTAAACAGCCAGGCCACCAGATTTCATGGTCCAGGAGAGAAAAGTGTCCTTGTGCTTTGCAGGGTGCCCGCCATTGTGTAAATTACAAAAATGTGCAAATCATCATTAATTGTGACCACGACAAAAGCCCTTCTTCTCCACCCCAGCTGACATTAAAGGAATCCACCAGAACAACTCGGAGTAACACAAGCTTCCAGATGCCCTCTCCAGGCATATTTCCTCTCTAAGGAGAGGCCTCCAGAGGAATCTGGCCTCATTTGTCGCAGAGAACAAAGGATGAAACAGAAGCTCTGTTGGCTCAAAAGAGTCCCCTCAAGCTCAAACTGAGATTCAGTTAATAGGATACTCAAAGTGCATCAAAGGCCCACCCGATCCTAGGCACCTTGCAAAAGCTGGACAAAAAAATACAGAACTATGGGTTTGTCGGAAAAGTCATGATGCATATTTGCATAGAAAAACACTTCATGAATTTCCAACAACCCAATAGTTCCCATCTCAGCCCATTAAGATACCTGCACGTCTGGTTTTTGTTTGTTTGTTAGTTTTTGTTTGTTTGTTTGTTTTTTAGTGCTTCAGTTACTCCATCTGAGGAATATAAATGAGACCAACTATCTCAGAGTTGTTTATAAAAAAATAAATAAAAAAATTTTTAAAAAATAGGCACAAAAGGTGTAAAGCTGTTTGAAGGTTAGCATTAGAGAAGATGAACCTGAAGACCTTAAAGCAACATATTAGGAAGCTTGGAAATGAGGTAGGTTGGCAAAGAAATGGGGAAATTGCATGTTCCAGGCAGAGGGATCTGGAAGTGAGGAAAAGCCAGGGGCCTTCAGAGAGCTCAACTTAATTCAGGGGAAGAGAAAGGGGGTAGCTGGGAAAGAGACAGGGCCATGTTCTAGCTGGCTCCATGAACCATTATCAAGTTTGGGGACTTCATCCAAGAACAACGAGGGTTATTGTAGGGCACAGAGTGACATTAGAAAGATGACTCTGGCACCAGGTGAGACCTTAAAGGGAGGCCAGGTGGGACATGACGGTGAGTGTGAGTGACTGGGAGATTTGTAGGGGATGGACAGGACTTGGCAACTGAACGTGGGAGGAAGGGTGAAAGGCACTTCTGCTTTAGCCCCTTGGAAGGATGGTTAGCCCTTCATTGAGACTAGAAGCATAGAAGCTCTCCTCCTCTGGGTGCAGCGGACGCCAGGACTCCAAGATGGCGTCAATCGTACCAGTGAAGGAAAAGAAACCCACGGATGTCAAACATGGGGGGCTGCCAAGCTGGATACTGATGCGGGATTTTACCCCTAAAGGCATTGCTGGAGCATTTCAGAGAGGTTACTACCGGTATTACAACAAGTACGTCAGCGTGAAGAAAGCAAGTGTTGCTGGGGTTTCTATGGCGCTGGCCGCTTATGTGCTCTTCAGCTACTGCCTTTCTTATAAGGAACTCAAACACGAGCGGCGACGCAAATACCACTGCAGAGGGCCAGCATGGAGGTCATGCACTGAACCCCAGACCTTTACCTCCTTGGCTTAGCACCCCTCCAAAGGAACTTGTTGAGTCCTTTCATATCCCTGTCAAGAATTCACATCCAATAAAAGACTGGTGTGTGAAAAAAAGAAGAAGAAGAAGAGGAGGAGGAGGAGGAGGAGGAAGAGGAAGAAGAAGCCCTCCTCCTCTGCAGAGAAGGAGCTTTGAGTTCAGTTTTAGATACGTCAAGTTTGAGATTTCTATGGTTTATTCAAGTGAGGCCCTCTATAGGCACTTATCACAACTACTATGTGCCAAGCACTGTGCCAGGCATGGGCATGTACCTGTTGCTGTGAATATGCCTGGGAATCGCACTCATCCCTGTCATCTAGTCATTATACAAATGGGCTGATCTGCCTACTACTTAGAAAGCAAGCAAGCGTTAGCCTGTCTGTTGGTAAGCTAGTGAATCCAGTAACAATGGGCCAGATCATTCAACCTGGGTGAGACTTGGCATTTGAGAAGTTATATTTATTTTCCATGCTACCAGGCTACCAGTTTTTAGCATTTGGGTAACAAATGTATTGAATAATAAATAACCTTGTGGTTTGAAAAGATAAGTTTATCTTAAGACAAACAAATAATAAACAAGAATAACACAAAAACACTAACTTTAGGTAATTGCTTATTCTTTAAATTAAGGAATACCGATAAAATAAGGAAATAAATTCTTTAAAATCAAGACTGTTTAGAAACAAATATTTTAAGTACATTATGACATGTTATCTATCTCTGACTCCAGGGCTAAAACAAAAGAAAAATGTTTGATTTGTGATAAAGAAAAAAAGTGCTCAATTCAGCAGCACATGTACTGACATAAGAAAAAAATATCATGAATTTGTAGAATAATTAAAATATAGTGCAAACCATTAAGAAAGGTTAAGTGTTTAAGAAGGGAATTTCAGTAGTTACTAAATAATTCAACATATAAAGTGTAAATAGGTAGCCAAAATGGCTTAAATATTCATTCAGAGCATTGACATTTCCCATAAAGTTGTAAAATCTGAAACTTAACATATATCTAAAGAAGCTATGTCATTTAACAGGAATGAATAAAAATAATGATAAAATAATATTAAGAAGAAACAATAAGAGCTAACGTTTTCTGCCTTCTGATATACAACTGAACCTTTATGAGAACGATCCGTTTAATCCTCATAGCAACATTCTCAAGAAGCAAGAGTTTTTATTGCCCCTACTTTACAGCTGAAGATGTAATATACAGCTAGCATTTTCCTCATCCATCAAAAAAAGAAAACCTTTAATGTATTTGGTTGTAACAAACAAGCATGGCAAATCTCTCCCTGTCTCATCGCTTTTTCTATGTCGGGTAAGTATTTCACTTCAATGAAGTGTGAAATATGTGTATTAACTTTCCTCAAAGACAAAACAAAGGCTAGTAAGCAATGATCTGCCATCTACTCATAAACAATTACCCCAAATTGCAAAGTTTATTTTCTGAGCCACCATTTCGGACTCAAACCATCCATTTACCAATTAGAACTGTTTAGTCTATAAAGTTAGAAACTGCCACCAGCAATGAGCGGAACTGCCAAGGAAAAAAAGAGAGGCTCCTTGAATGTAAAAATGTTGATGCCCATCTCCTAGTTTCTCTTCTTCCTTTGTACCTGACTCCATGCCCTATAAGGGAGGAGGCAGAAAAGGGGCAGAATTTGATCACTTCATTATTTTAGAGTTCAGCATTCAGGGCCAGCCCCATAGCAGAGGGGTTAAGAGAGCCAGATCAGTTATGGCCGACATGGTTTGAATCCCAGCCCCAGGAGTTTGAGAAACATGCTGGGTACGTGTGCAGACATGAGTGTCCCAAATCGCAACAGGATGGAGAGATGGAGGAGGATGGATTTCAGTTTGACCATGCTCCATTGAGGGTGGGGTTCTTTCTCTTTCTATGTATCTCTGTGTCTCTCCATCTCTCTGGTAAATGTACATGCCCTCTGTCAATAGCATACAAAAATATCATACTGAACTGTGAAGCTACAAGTAGCATTTGTGAAAGGAGAATTATTGATATATCAAAATGTACATGCATATGTGCATACATGCACATATGTTACTTGTTCTTTTAGTCCCAAAGCAACTTCTTCATGAAAATTGGAAAATTTAACCAAGTGCTAGAATAGTCTACTTTAAAAATAAAATATCAAATGCAAAAAGAATGACTAATTCAAGATGCAGGGATTCCGTAAACTCCCTAAAGCTGGTTAAAATAATTTGAGAAAATTGGGAACCAGCAGTTAGCGTAATGGCTATGTCGATGGACTTCCACGTAGTCGACCGTGGTTCGCGTCCCGAACCTGGTGGCTTAAAACTCACGCCGGGCGCATGTGCGTGTGTGCCCAAGATCCCGAGAGGAGAATGGAGGAGAAGGGATTGCGGCGTGACCATCCCCTCTGGGGGGTGATTTCTCGCTTTCTGTCTCTATGTCTCTCTCTGTCTGTCTGGCGAGTGCACGTGCCCTATAGTAAAACCTCTCCAAAAAAAATAATAATAATTTGAGAAAATAATGTAAATGTTATGCATGGTGGGAAAAGAAGACATCTCAAAAATATGCCAATAAGCTATAGACTATAAACTACAGATACAAAACACTTCACTACATTCAGAAACATGGATCGTCCTTTCATTACATCTTTTTCAATATTAAAAGGATGGCTATGCAACCCAAATAATGAGTTGATAGGACATTACATATACCCTTACTCTATTTTATTGTTTGCCTTTCACAGGTTTTGGTGAGTAAATGTAGGTACCTTTTTCCTTTTTGCCTACATCAAAGTAGGAAAAATTCAATATATTCCCCCCCCCATTTCTCTTTTCTATGCTATGTTATCCTGTCTAATACTATAATTTTCCATTTTGAAGTGCAAATGAAAACAAAATGCGATTTTTAAAAATAACATTATTTCAATTGAAAACAAAGGCAAATCAGTGGTGATTTGCTTCATTAAAATAGAAATTGTGAATATATTCAAAACTCTCAACTGCACGCTAAGCTACCCTCACCCACCCATTCTTTGCCTTCAAATAACTTTCCGTATGATTCCATTTAACAAAATTTAAAATATTTTAAAAAGGGATCATTTGCATGAACCCCCTGGTGCCAAACTTGATTGCATTCCAGATCATTCACTTAATTATTATGGAAAAATCAAAACAGAAAATCAGCACAGCTGATTAGCAACGCTAAAGGGCTGCTATTAGAGAAAGAAAACACAGCCCTGCAGAGTTAACCCTTCCTGACTTGGTGCTTCTCAGCTCCGCTAGGAAGGCAGGCCATGCTTACTCTATCACAGAACCCAATAAATAGTCAGACTGAACAACATCTTTATACTGGATGAGTCTGGGTTCCTATGATAGGCAGCAGTTTCTGTATCAGTGTGTTAAGAAAAAAATAAATAGTGGGGCGTTGACTTACTAATTGATTTTTGCAACAACAGAGGAATAAATGATTCCAGACAGTTATTTTTGGTTCTAAAATCCATTCTCCTTCTAAAATCATTAAATACACTCATAGAAATAATCTGGGTACCCTCATACAATTTTTTTCTCAAGCTTATTTTCTACCCCGAAGACCCTGTGACAGTCCTTTAAATTAAAATGAATTTATTGATTAAGAGTGGCCATCTTCCACAATTTCTCCCGTGGGTACCAAGAGCCATCTGTTTCACTTGACCACTCTGTCATGTTATCTATGTATCAAGACGTACTCACTTCTCATACTTCCCAGAAAGGCTGCCCAGAGGGGGTGAAAGCAGGGTGTTGAGTGCTTCCTGGAGCTCTGGGCCTGTGAAAGGAAGTATCAGTGGTCCCACTTCAGGGTATCAAAGATGTTGACACAGTAAGGCTTGCTGGTTGCCCAGAGAACAACCTCAGATGAGAACTTCCATGGAAGTACTCCTTTGCTGATAAAAGGCACTGTCATGCTTTCTATTTTCACCATCCAAGCCTAGATAGTCTAACCTCATATTGAACTACCCTACCCAGGCATGACTCTTCATTAGCAACCATTCGAGTACGATATTCAAGAAGTATAAATGCTAGACATATTTTGTTTTAGGGACCCCATGTCATTTGCAAACATCTAATCCCACGGCAAAGATATTCTTCAAAGTCATAGCAAATCAGTGTAGTGGCAATCACACAGGATTTCTGGGAAGCTTCTAGGAATATGTTAAATGAGTGTGGCCACCAACATTAACTTAAAAAAGAAAGAATACTCTCAAGCCCTATCTTATAAACTTACACTAGTTTTATAAACAACCCCCTCACACACACATACACAAATCTGTAAACATCAGCATGAAGCTAAGTGTTTAAGAACAGCTCTAGCATTTCTTAAACACTTAACATTAAGGAGAATTTGGTCAAGGCACTGATGATACCAGGTACTAAGCTACCTAGTGAGAACTTACAGCCCCACACAGACTATGGTGGCCACAAACTGACCACTTCAAAGCAGCACGTTATAGCCACGCTTGGGACCAGAACAGGCTGGATGGAAACAACCAGATACAGCCTCAGTGTCCTACTTAACCAGCTAACCCACAATTGTTATGTAGGAGGAAGACAATGGTGATCCACTTGTCATCAACCTTTGGAAGTACTCCACAATGTCCCTGTGAATCCATCACTGACAGTATGTGAGAAACATCCATGAGCAGAACTCATTAACAATCCAAGAGCAAGAAACTGTGGGGGCTATTGGGACTTGTAAGGCACGCTGTCTGGCCACAGTTGTTCAAAATCTACCAGGAAGAAAGAGTATAAACAAAATATCATGAGCAAAAGGCGTTCATTTAGAAATGACTTACAAGAGCTTTAGGAAGAGGGGAAATCAACTTGAGCTATAAAACCTCAAGAAAGAGATAAAACTTAAACAGAGGATTTAAAAATAAAAGGGCCTTGAAATCATTAGCACCTCACATGTAGAATTGCATTGAGTCCATGGCAGAGAATCTATTATCTCCTTACGGGGAACACTGAGATTAAATGTCAGTGATGTCAGACACCTAGGGCGGAGTAGATATTTGAACAAGACCAGTGGCTACACTACCTCTGACCTGCTCTCAGCATCATACTTGAATAAAGGAAGCCTTCGGTTAAATGAAAACTGTAGGAGGAGCTACTAGACAAACCTTGAGCCAAGTCTTGGGGGTAGAGAGTAGAGCTTTTGTAAGGGGCTGTAAGTGCTGGGAGATACAGGGTCTTAAGCACCAGGCTAAGGAGGTCAGAGGAATTTATGCAAAGGTACTCAACTGGATTCACTTGAAGTCTTTGAGTGGGGGCATTATTTGATAATAGAGGTGCTTGAGGACTAAAAGAGAAGGTGAGCAAAACCCTACCAAGGTACCAAATTCATTAGGGACAAAGACTGGGCAGAGGTTGCTGCACTCATGGGTCAGGGGGAATAACCCTCCTAGCATGGGAGCCTAAGGAATAGGAAGTATGTAGAAACCAGCGAAAGAAAGAATTAGCAGGGCTAGGATTAATAATAGAAATGGGAGCTGATATTAAGGAAAGTTGTTTGGAGTTTAAATCTGCCTAAATCTCAGTTAAATATTCTGGATTCAGTCTCTCTCTTCAGAAAACAAAATATATTTCTATTTCATTAGAAAAAGAAACTTCCAACACTTGTTCTCATTCTAGAATTTGGTGAATTAAAATTATATTTATTTTTCTAAACTTCTCATGATTTCATATATTTCAATAACATTCCTACTCTTCTCAACCCAAAGAGTCCTAACTTTATTGGTCTGCTCACCAAAAAAAAAAAAAAAAAAAAAAAAAAAAAAGTCAAATGCCCTCTTATTCCTTTTGTAAAGTTTACTCTTTCTCTCATCTCTGTGCCTTAGCAACCATAATTATACTCTATTATTGTAGACGGCCTCCAAGATGGCCTCCTGTAATCTCTGTAAGTCTCTCTCGCATTGAATCTGTAGACTTGTAAAACCAATAGGATATTGCAGAAATGAGAGCTTGGGGCCAACAGGTGGCATGGTGGTGGACTCCCACAAGACAGACTGCAGTTCGAGTCCTGGACCTGGTGGCTTGCTTTCTCATTTTCCCTCTCTTTCTCTTTTTCTCTTTCTCTGTCTCTCTATGGTCAATTTTTTAAAAATAATTTTTTAATTAAATAAATAATTCTAAAAAAGAAGGGAAGGAAGGAAGGAAGGAAGGAAGGAAGGAAGGAAGGAAGGAAGGAAGAAAGAGAACTTAACTACTAAGCTCAGGTCATAAAAGGCACTGTAGCTTCCATCTTGCTTCTAGATCAACATTCTGTGGGAAGTCAGCTGCCATGCCCTTAGGACACTCAAGCCACCATGAGGAGAGAGACATAATAAGGAACTGGGGCCTTCTGCCCATAGCCAGGTGAGTGGGCCATCTTAGAAGTAGATTCTCCAGCCCTGTCAAGCCTTCGGATGACTGTAGCCTCTGCCAACATACTGACTCTAACCTCATAAGTTCCTGAGCCATACCGCTAGCTACGCCATCTCCAAAATTTTTGATCCACAGGAGCTGTGAGGTAACAAATGTTTGTTGGGTTAAGCCACTAAATTTTGAAATAATGTTACACAGCAGTAAAGAACCAATATGTGTATATTTAAGCATGTCTATACCAAAATTACTTTGTTTTACTTCCAAACTATCGCCTAATAATGCCCACCATTTCGTTGGCATCTTTAGTAGCAGCAGCACACCGAAGGAACCACCTGCAATGATTCTGAAATCTTTTCCCTACATTATAACTCCTGGCAAGAGCCTATCATCTTCTAATTAGTATTTGAGTTATTTTTGTGCCATAAAGGCATGACCTCACAATGCCTGTTTTGAAGTGCATCTGCTGTTTTTCCACACAAAGCACTGTCCCAAATTATCCTGCCATTTATCCTTAACCATTTAGCTTGTGACTATTCAGAAGAATTGACCTGCTTTATAATGACTTGGAGAATTCATCAAGTGCTCTGTGCTACAGGTTATTTATAAAATATTAAAGAACTAAACCAGCAGAAGACATAGTGGTTACATCGCTGAACGCCCACATGGCCGACTGCGGTACGAGTTCTGGACCTTAGTAGCTGCAACATCACGCCAGGCATAGGTTCATGCATGCCCAAGATCCTGGGAGGAGAATGGAGGAGAAGGGACTGTGGCATGGCCATCCCCCCTGGGAGATGATTTCTCACTTTCTATCTCTCTGTCTCTCAGGAAGTGCATGTGCCCTATGGCAAAAAACTGTCTCACAAAAAAAAATTATAGATTGTAAACTCTTCTCTGGGTTACTTCTTTACCTACAAATAAATATTCCTTTTATTCCCTGCATTTAAACTAGCTTTTAAACAGCATATAAAATGTTAATTTTTTAACTTATTTTAAAATAATTTAAAATTTACTTGAGTAGGAAACCAGAACAAAGACTGCCCATACACATACATATTATATATACATATTTTTACCAATTTGAGAGTAATTTGTATACTTCAGGCCTCTTTACCTTTAAACACTTCAATCAGTGAGCATTTCCTTAAAAAATACATTTGCCTATGTAATTATAAACAATTGTTTAAATGAGGAAATTAAACATTGAATTAATAATACCATCTACTCTATAGACCTAATTCAAATTTTATCAATTGTCCTAATAATGTAATTATTTTAACAATCTTTCACATGAAAATTCTTCAAAAATTTTGCTGATGAACAAGCATTTATTATTTCAGTCAACAAACATTGGTGAAGGCCATGCTGGCCTTCAAAGAATTTAAAATCTAATGTGAAAGTCTATTATAAAGATGGTAATGACAAGGCAATGTGAAATGTGGTTAGGTTCAAAAGTGGGTTACAAAATAAATGTGAGAGTTCAGAAAGTATTTCCAACTCGTGAGTGAGGATAGAGATCGCATTACTGAAGACCCTGCAGAAAATGGAGGAGAAGAGATTACAGGCAGATGAACCTGTAGGACAAGGCAGGAAAGCAAGGTAAGCAAGACTGCAGGTAAGCAAGACTGTTTGGAGCACTGAGAAAAGTAAATGAGTAGAAGAGGAAATTTAGAGTCAGATCAGGAACGGGGTTGAATATCGTGGTGCAAATTTACTCAAGGTGAAATAACCAGTCACCTCATGGGACCTCAGGCAATCCAGGAGTAGATGGATTTGAGAAAAATGAACTAGAAAATGGATCTTGACCAACCCAGGAAGGAAAGGAGACTTATTACTTTTTTCCCCCTTCTTCTCCAGTCAAAACTACTGATTGAAGAAGCCAAACCATTTCAGGTTTGACCAATCCCCCGACACAATTCGAGCAGGTAAAAAATCATTATCATCATCATCATCACAGCTGAGTAAGTGAAAAAAGAAGGCAATTTCCTTTAGAAAAGTCAAATCATAATAAGGAAAAAGAGAAGCAAACACAGTTCTCTGATGTACAGCAGGATATCTGAGTGTCATTAGAAACTGGGACTTCTCTTGCACGTAGTTGGGAGAGGACAGGGACTATGATGAGGAGCCTAAGAACGGACATGGTCCCTCTCTCGGGGAAACCCTTTTGTTTTTTTAAAGACTCATTTTATTTAACTTCATGTATCTATCTATCTATCTATCTATCTATCTATCTATCTATTTACTTATTTATTTTAATTTGACCAGAGAGAGAGAGAGAGAGAAATTGAGAAAGCAATCCACCAGGTCTGGGACTCAAACCACAGTCAGCCATGTGGGAGTACAGCGCCCTTAACCACCATGCCACCTGCTGGCCCTAGGGAGACCATTTTCAATGGAACATATGGTAGGAAGAATGGCAACAGACATTTGCCCCCATCACCAGTGTGACCGGGGACACTGCCATGTCACCTGTCTTTGTAGCTCTGAATCATTAAGCTAACTTTCATTACCAAGACCCTCACTATCAGATGCAATTGAGTGATCCTTTCTTTCCTCAGAGGACATCTCTGAGGGAAGAAAATGCCCACGAAAGAACAATGACCTTATGATGGACAAAAAAGGCTACAGAGCAAGGATCTTAGAAAAATTTTCTGTAAACTGAATCTATACATATTCTATTAAGGCAAACATGTGCACACACACCACATACACACACACACACACACACACACACAAAATGTTCCACTAACAGGGCATGTAATTTAAGTTTGCAACTTCATTTGGCTCACAAAACTTTTCAGAGCATTACACACGTCCTGGGTTCCACGGAGAGCTTACATTAATAAATATAATAGTAGAACACAGGACTAGCAGATGGTGTAATGATTACGTCACTTGACTCCCACAGAGTCAACCGCGGTTTGAGTCCTGGACCTGGTGACTTAATATTCATGCTGGGTGTGTATGCGTGCATGTCCAAGATCTCGAGAGGAGAATGGAGAAAAAGGGACTGCAGCATGGCCATCCCCCACTATTCTTTCATTTTTTATGGATGAAATAACTGAACCCTCAAGTTAAAGTGACTTGACCATGGGGTGAGCAGATGGCATAGCATTACGTTGCTGGACTTCCACATGGCCAACCACAGTTCAGATCCCAGGTCCAGTGGCTTGAATCTCACACCAGGTGGGTGTGCATGCATGTGCAAGATCCCAGGTAGAGAATGGAGGAGAAAGGATTGTGGCATGGCCATCCCCCGGGGAGTAATTTCTCACTTTCCCTCTCACCATCTCTGTCTCTCTCTCTCTCTTTCTCTCTCTCTCTCTCTCTCTCTGATGAGTGCACATACCCTAAGGCAAAAAACTCTACCAAAAAAAAAAAAAATGACTTGATCATGATTCTAGAGTTAGCTGTAGATGGTCCAACACTAGAAGAATCCAGAACTCATGTCTCTTAAATCACAGCCAAATCACCTCTCCATCGGGTAAAACAGTCACAGTCTTTCTAAAATAATACTCCATTGTGTATAGTATTATAGCAATAAATCCTTTTCAAAATGCAAATTCACTAACATAAGATTCTTCACATGATGAAGCTAAGGATGTGAATGAGAAAGTACATAGGTATTTCCACATTTATACTGCACAGCTGTTTCATATCATCAGTGACACTGTGAGTCAACTGCATCCTCTCAGCGGGTTCGGTTCCGAACCACTAATCCAGACCAGGATGTGGAGTGACCACAGGTATCTCATGTAGCAGGCACAGCCACAAAAGAATCCGAACACTTCTATCCTCATGGTTTTAAGAGCACATGGTCAAGAGCTTTGAAGATTTGAGGCAAAATGCAAGGAAACGGCTGCAGAAGTGTAAGGAGGCAGAGGAATGCATTTATTCAAAGCTGCATTTGGTCTGGACAGACAGAAGAAAGTGTCTGGGCAGGGCCCCCCACTCCCCCCACCTCTGCTTCCTCCCAGTCGCCTCTATATATGCAAATACAAGAAGCCACAACCCAAACCCAACTTTATGACTGCTCTTAAAAATAGGACTTTGTTTTAGTAGATAAAGTGCCTCATGCTGAATTTGCAACACTACTTCCTGTGGTATCTGAACAGATCTTTCATTCAGGAAATGACCCTGTCTGACCCTAATAGTTGGAGAACAATCTCATATTGATAGGAAAACTGAGCCATTCTCCATGCTACTCTTTATTTATATTAATCCATAACTGTCTCTTCTGCATTCCCTGGGTCTCCTCCTTGTCTGTCCCTGCCATTTGCAGGAAAATCCAGTATCTGAATGCCCAGGGGGCAGGTGGGGACAGCCACAGAGGTAACTTCTACTCTGGCTTGGCATCACACTGATCCTTGCAGACCACTCACTCCCTATCTGCTTTATCTTCTTTTGGGAAACATCAGCAGGTTTAATGGCAAGCAAAGTTATTTATTGTATGGGAGTCATATTTTCCCTTTGCTTTTCCTATAAACCTCCCGAATGCCTAAGGTTCGACTTTTGCATGAATGTAGCCTTCAGCAGGAAGCTGGTCCAATACTCAGATTTTACAGATGATGATTCTGTGATCCAGGAAATACTGTGCCCAAGCTCACAGAGCTATTTCCTAAATAGCTTCTCCTTGGGCTACTACTGGGCCAGAATTCAAGATCTTGCCATTTTTGTCTCGCCCGATAATATGAATTGCTACACACAAAGCTAACAGAGATGCAATTACTTTTTTTCTGTGGCTGTTGCCACTCTTAATAGAGTAGAAATATAGAAATAATAGGCCGTAGGGTATTTATAAAAGTTTAGCACTAGAAAAAATTGATTAGATGACCATAGCTTTTAACAAGGCAACTTGTGAACATTCTTTTTCATTCCTTGGAGGAGGAGTTCCCAGTGAATGATGCTTACTTAGTCTATACATCAAAGGAGCAGGCCAGACATGGGCGTGTACAAGGTTTGCTAATGGTCATGCAGAGGAGACGATGGAAGGTAAACCGACGTCTTCCAATGGACTCGGGGCAAGGAGGCCTACTTGCTTCTCTGCAGCACCCTTGGTACCTAGAGGAGCACCCAGCAGAGAGGAGAGTGAATGAATGCGTTTAAAGAACAAAAAGCATAGAGAAGAGACAAGTATGTGGACTCGAACAAAAAATCTAAGGGGAAAAAAGAAACTATTTTTAAAAAGAAAAAGGTTTGGGACTAATTTGAAATTGGTGAATTAGACAAATAAAAGTGTTGAAAATATATATTTCAAGTCACAGATTTTTTAGGAAATAATTATCTTCATGTACCATGAGACAATTATTTATCCTTTGTATCCCTTAAAAATACTTCTCTTTTTATTTATTTTTTGTTTTTAATTATTTTTTTTGGGGGGAGGG
Source organism: Tupaia tana (assembly GCA_026018925.1). NCBI lineage: Eukaryota > Metazoa > Chordata > Mammalia > Scandentia > Tupaiidae > Tupaia > Tupaia tana. The sequence continues at coordinate 13,339,710 of JAKSZU010000014.1, read as the reverse complement.
GTTTGCCAGAAGGTGTATTTACATGCACCAGAGAGAGAGAGAGAGAGATCACCCCCCAACAAGACCTGGCCATACTGCAATCCTTTTTTCCTCCATTTCTCCATCCCATCAGGATCCTGGGTATGTGCACACAAGCTCAGGATGTTTTTCAAGCCACCAGGACCAGGATTCAAACTACAGTTGGCCAAGTAGCATCCAGCTCCCACTGCATAGCACTTAACTATTACGCCTCAGGGCTGGCCGCTCTCTTTTTGTTTTTCAAAAGTTCTGGGAGAACTTTGAGATTGTTAAATTGGTCATAGTTTTTATAACTTTTATAGGCTTATTGGTATTTTAATTTTTCCTCATTCTCAGCCAGTTATGCTTGATCTGCTTATTGAAAATGTTCTTCTTAACTTATTTTCATGCTTAAATCAGTTTTCAATGTCGAAATTATTGGAGAGCTCTCATCTCTTACTTTACTTACAAACTTGATATATACCAGAATTATTTTACAACTTTAAAAACATTTCATTTGCAATTTCATCTGCTTTCTACTATTCTTTTAAATTCATTCTCTGCCAATGACGCCTACTTAGTATGGTTCTGTCACTTTAAACTGTTCATCACTTTTATATTTTAGCAAAACCTCCTATTAGGAATGAAGAAATGACTATTTTTACTCCTGAAAAAGTCATTTTCCTTTTATGAAGGAAGCTTGACTCTTTATTGTAAAGGTAAAGTAGGTATTTTAGTCAGCTTGGGCTGCAATAATAAAGTATCATAAACTGGATGGTTTAAAAATAATAGAAATGTGGGACCAGCAGTTAGCATAATGGCTGTGTCGCTGGACTCCCACGTAGTCGACCGCGGTTCGCGTCCCGGACCCGGTGGCTTAAAACTCATGCCGGGCGCATGTGCGTGCGTGCCCAAGATCCCTAGAGGAGAATGGAGGAGAAGGGATTGCAGCGTGACCATCCCCCCAGGGAGTGATTTCTCACTTTCTATCTCTCTGTCTCTCTCTGTCTGTCTGGCGAGTGCACATGCCCTATAGCAAAAACCTCTCCAAAAAAAAAAAAAAAAAAAAAAAGAAATGTATTTCTCTCAGTTCTGGAGGCTGGGAAGTCCAAGATAAAGGCATCAGCAGACTCCGTGCCTGGAAGAGACTTGTTTCTGGGACATAAATGGTGCCTTCCCATGTGTCCTCACATAGTGGAAGGGACACATATTCCTCTGAAGTCTCTTTTCTAAGGTCACAAATCCTGTTTACTCATCCTTTTACTGACAGCCAAGTTCTAAAACCAATGCCTAAAAATACTAATTTGGGCCAGTTTTTTTGGTTTGATCAATTCATCCTCTTCCCAATAGCTTCTAATTCATCCTCCACACCACCGCCAATGGTTTGAAAACAAATCTGAACATCACAATCTGCTACGTAAAAGTTTTTAAGAGCTCGCCTTTTCAGTAAAATCCGAAGAGATATTTGAGACTCAAGACGACCTGAGTCCAGTTTCATCATCCAGGAACCTTTCACATGCATATATCACTTGAGCAAGTCTCAGATACTTGACTTTTCCAAAATATTATAGATTTTTCACTGTCTCTGCTCATACTGTTCCTTCCTCTTGGAGGGACAGGGACTCTCTGGTAAACTTCATTCTCAGTCATCTTCAGGGATCAAATATCACTTTCTCTTAGAAGAGCTGACCTCGAAATCCTTCTTTGCTCCCGTCATACCCTGGGACATCGTGGGAATATATGACATATTCTTCTTTGCCAGAGTGGTAACCCATACTATTTTATTCATGATTTTCTTACACATCTCTCCACTAGCTGGTGAACTCCTTACCATCATGACTGTATACTTTACTTCTCCATGGACTGGGCATATATGGAGGTCTTAAAAGCATTTCTTAACTGCTGATTATCTGAATGAATGAATGAATGAATGACCCATAAGAAAAATAAAGCTCAGAATATACAAATTAGTTGTTCCAGGTCTTATAATCACTTTTCTCAATAAACAAAAAGAAGACATGAAACTTCATCAGTACTTCTCCCATTTAATTACTATACCATACACCTGTAGTGGAAAATTCTGGAGTTAAAGCAAACTGACTGCAATGTTAATGGTTATAAGTATATAAAATCAATGAAACTCTTTCTCGATAAACATTTTTTTTTTTTTTTGGAGAGGTTTTTGCTATAGGGCGCGTGCGCTCGCCAGACAGACAGAGAGAGACAGAGAGATAGAAAGCAGGAAATCACCCCCCAGGGGGGATGGCCACGCCGCAATCCCTTCTCCTCCATTCTCCTCTCGGGATCTTGGGCACGCACGCACACGTGCCCGGCGTGAGTTTAAGCCACCAGGTCCGGGACTCGAACCGCGGTCGACTACGTGGGAGTCCAGCGACATAGCCATTACACTAACTGCCGGTCCCGATAAACATTTTTTTTAATTAGAGACAAAATTTACCTTCTGCTCAAACATGGCTGCAATGGGTTATGATTCTTGGGGACCTGGTATTCATTTTAGTTGTGGGCAAGATGAGGTGGCTGTGACATACATTTAAGAGCAGAAAAGGGAGCATCTGGGAGGGTCCAAGAGTCAGGCAACACGAGCCAGCAGGAAGTCAAAGACAAGATACAGATGACAGGGGGAAGGGACATTGGAACTAAATTCTCAATGGCAGCCTTCTGCCCTACTAAGAACTCTTGAAATGCTGCATCTTCATTGCTGAAAAGCATGATTCCTTCGGCCTATCTTTGTGGGCTGGGGCTGAGACCCATTTCAGCAAACTTCACTGAAAAACAGTCTGGGAACATTCCAAAATGAATCCTTAATAGTTAGCAGATTGTTATGGTCTATGGCAACTGAAGGCCTGCCCTGCTCCAACGTGTTCATGAAGTGTGGTATAAATAACAGTTTAGAAAAGGTAAAGACTTGATCACAAAGTTATTTAAAATATATACTTAGTGATCCCATCACACTAAGTACATTCATTTCCTTCTTATAAAAAAGTCCCTGGGAATCAGCAGTTAGCGTAATGGCTTTGTCGCTGGACTGGCACGTAGTCAACCGCGGTTCGCGTCCCGGACCCGGTGGCTTAAAACTCACGCCGGGCGCGTGTGCGTGCGTGCCCAAGATCCCGAGAGGAGAATGGAGGAGAAGGGACTGCGACGTGACCATCCCCCCTGGGGGGTGATTTCTCGCTTTTTGTCTCTATGTCTCTCTCTGTCTGTCTGGCGAGCGCACGCGCCCTATAGCGAAAAAAACTCTCAAAAAAAAATCCTTATAAACCATATTACTGTCATTTGCTCAAGGTTTTAAACTTCCTAATCATTTCCTTTAAAAAGGAAAAAAAAATCTAATGGATTTAAACTACACAAAGACTATCTCGATTAAAGAATCTATGGAGGATGAAAATAGTTTCCTTCCTGAAATATATATTTTCCTACCCTGCTAATTTGAAAGAGTTCATGATTCATTTCTATAATTCCCTCAGGTCAACATGTAAGCCTTCCTAATTGTTTGAAATACAAGTTATTACATAAGCTTCCTGTCAACTTATCTCTCTTTGCAATAATTTATTCTCTCATCCTTTATATAGTTCATGTGTTCAGGCCACCAGTAAAAATATTCCTTAGGCTTTTCAAACAAAAACAGCATAAATATATCTAGTGGAACCAACTCTCTGTGTCCTTCAACTGATCACTTGTTTGTTACTTTGGGCGGTTGGTCATCTTTTGACATAACCAATCTCATCTTCTCAACTAGACTATAAGCCTTTAAAAGCAGAGCCCATGGTTCTGTCTTGTCTCCCATTCCACTACTTTCTGATTTCTACGAACATAACAGCTTCTCTGGGACCAGCAGTTAGCGTAATGGCTATGTCGCTGTACTCCCATGTAGTCAACCGCGGTTTGAGTCCTGGACCCAGTGGCTTAAACTCACACCGGGCGCATGTGCACGCGTGCCCAGGATCCTGAGAGGAGAATGGAGGAGAAAGGATTGTGGCATGGCCATTCCCCCTGGGAGGTGATTTCTCGCTTTCTATCTCTCTGTCTCTCTCTCTGCTTTCTGGCAAGCTCACACGCCCTATAGTGAAATCCTCTCAAAAAAAAAGAACATAACAGCTTCTCAATAAATGCTCACTGAGTTATTAGGCACGACCAACACTAGGAGCCAGGAGATTGAAATGTTAACACTGAGAAGTGATGTGAGAGGTTGAGGGCAGTTAGGGGATTGTATCTTGCGAGTAGCAAAAGTTGACATGAGTCCAGAGGAGCCAGGTGAGAGATAAATAACTTAAAGTGTGTTCCCTAACTGAAGAGAACAGACGTCTCTTCTGGGAGCAGGAGTCACTTTGGGAAACAATCCTGAAGTGATCTACTCCATCAGGAGGTGGCGCTTTAACTGAAGGATGCTCTTGGTTGGCCAAGTCTCCACTTCATCTTACATGTTTCTCCCTGAACTTTTCCCAACAAGGGCACTTGAGAAAAAGTAAAATAAAAAAAAAAAAGACTGCATTGCTCCCCAAAAGATTGTGCTTTTTTTTAAGGAAAAGTACTCCAAATCTTACTTAAAGAAACACTTTGCTTTTCTAGGAACTGTGTAATCCTAAGGACAGCATCTTCCCTGAACCATGGTCTTGCCCACTGTAAGTATGTATGTGTGTATACACACACACACACACACACACACACACACATATATATATATATATATATATATATATATACACACTATAGGGTGCGTGCACTCACCAGAAAAACAGAGAGATACAGGGAAACGGCGAAAATCACCCCCCCGGGGGAATGGCCATGCCACAGTCCCTTCTCCTTCATTCTCCTCTCAGGATCTTGGGCATACACACATTTGCGCCTGGCGTGAGTTTAAGCCACCGGATCCAAGACTTGAACCACGATTGACTACATGGGAGTCCAGTGACATAACCATTACGCCAACTGCTGGTCCCAGGGTCAGTTTCTTAATGTGGCAAAGTCTAAGCCCACATATTGCTGGTTTTATGTTTTACATCAATGGAGAAAAATGTCCAAATAAATAGAAGTGCAAAAAAGTACATTTATAAATATTAGTTTCAAATGGGTAAATAAACATGAAGTACCATTAAGAGTAGTACTGCCTTTATATGTATGTGTGCACAAGTGTGTGCATAAATGTTAAATACACACAAATTATTTGTTCAGGCTAATCGGATGAGCAAGTTAAGTTTATGCTTTATTTTTTAAGAATTATTTATTTTATTTTATTTATTCATTCATTTATTTTAATTTGACCAGAGAAAGACAGACACAGAGAGAGGAGGAAAGTAAGAAAGCAGGACACCAGGTCCAGGACTCGAACCGTGGCTGGCCATGTAGGAGAGTCCAGCGCCTTAACCACCACATCACCTGTTGGCTCCAAATTTATGCTTTATTAACACAAGAATTAAAATTAAGTTAAATCCTGATTCTCCTTTATGAGTCATGTGCTTCATGGGTCATCTTAAGAGAGAGAAATTTAAGAATCTAGTGAACTAGAAATTCTCTTGGAAATATCCTGAAAACTCAAAATTGTGTATTTGGGGAAGAGGTAATCAATCAATTTACAAAATGGATCTATGGCTACACTGGCTTAGACACAAACGAAAATCATCTCCATAACATAAATGTGGCTTTCAAATCTACACTATTCAGCAAAGCCATGTAGAGTCATGTCAGAAGTGGGCAGGGCACCTGTCTTCCCCAAGAACCCCACAGCCACACAGACCCAGCTCTCAGCAGTCCACAACGAACTTGAGAAAAAGTTCTCAGCCTGAGTTCTTACTATGGAGCATATATACTTTGTTTTTTTTTTTTTTTTTTTTTTGAGAGGTTTTCGCTATAGGGCGCATGCGCTCGCCAGACAGACAGAGAGAGACATAGAGACAGAAAGCGAGAAATCATCCCCCAGGGGGGATGGTCATGCCGCAATCCCTTCTCCTCCGTTCTCCTCTCAGGATCTTGGGCACGCACGCACACGCGCCCGGCGTGAGTTCTAAGCCACCGGGTCCGGGACTTGAACCGCAGTCGACTATGTGGGAGTCCAGCGACATAGCCATTACGCTAACTGCTGGTTCCCGAGCATATATACTTTTTCTACCTGTCCCAAGTCATTAAATTCTGAGATTAATTTCTTTTAATGATGAGCCAGGCTCATGTTCATCATTTATAAAGAAAACAACCTTAATGAAGACATTTGCCTTAGAAACTGCCACAATCAAAGACAGACCTTTTTCAGATGTAATTAAAATTTTCTCCAAGATAATTTATCTTATTAAAATATGGTAATTCACCATGGTTTTAGGTTATCTGAAATCATTCTAAGATTGAAAGCTGAAGTTAATTTCTTGCTAAAGGAAGTGTAATTCAAACTTAAGAGAACCAGGGAGCGCTTTATATTCACACAGCACGTAAAAGCTAAAATCGTTGATTTATATCCACAGTACATGTAGCAACCTGGTTATGCCCCAGGAATCTGCAAATGGTTGGCATTGGCATGCAAAAGGCAGCTGGAAAGACTCCTCTGTCCTGGCCAAAACAATCCGACCTTCCCCGGCAGCATCCTTGGCTGATAAGGACTTCAGAAGAAAGCCCTTGCAGAAATGTTGTTTTGGATGACATCGGTATGCCCAATTCAAAAATCAGTGTGATTGGAGGTTTAATGAGGCACTTTGTTTTTCTCTGAAATAAAAAACAAAAAAATAGAGACAGAGTTCTTCAGGCTTAATTACCACATCTGTTATTAGACACTTTACCATGATTGACTGGAGTGGATGTCGGACACAGTGCCAAAAACTCTCCCCAGAAAAGCCGCTTCCTGATCACAGTCTGAATGACATTGGTCTCTGTTAAAACCAGGATTTCCATGGCAAACAAGCAAGCCTGGCACCCACAAGCCCTGTGCCAGCTGAAGGCACTTTTTTTGGGTGCCAGTTAAGATGGAAGCCGACCCTGGGCTGCCTGCTCTGAGCGCAGTCCCTCTCTGGCTTCTCTTCCTCTGAACTCCACCACTCTTCCCTGCAGCCTGTGAGAAAGAGGCGTCGTTGAGTCAGGAAGGAGCAGGACGGAGTCGGAGGGGCCGAGTTGTGGTTTGTTACGATGCACACTTGTGGACCTAAGATTGGGAATTACGGTGGGATACTGCAGACTAAAAGCATATTCTAGCTCCAAAGGCAATCATGACTTTTTTTTTTTTTTACTTATTTTTTATTGCGAGAGGATATGTGCACTAACCGGAAAGAGAGAGAGAAAGCACCCCCCCAACGAGGCAGAGTCACACCACACCAATTTTCCCTCCATCTCTCCATCCTGGATGGATGGGGGCACACATGCACACACCTGACATGACTTTCACGTCACTGCAGTCAGGGTTCAAACCACTGTCAGCCATACAGGACCTGGCTCCCCGTGCACAGTGCTTCACCACTGTGCTGGAAAGCCGGCCCAGTACTCGTGACTGGAAAAAGCTGGTGTCGGCAGACACCTCATTCTTTGGATGCCTCAGTCTTTTTGAACAAGATGATTACTTTCGAAGGCCAAATACAATTTCAAGAATTTCACATCACATTCTGTCATGTGTATATTAGATCTGTTGGGACCAGCAATTAGTGTAATGGCTCTGTCGCTGGACTCCCATGTAGTCGACCGCGGTTTGAGTCCCGAACCCGGTGGCTTAAAACTCACGCCGGGGGCATGTGCATGCGTGCCCAAGATCCCGAGAGGAGAACGGAGAAGAGATTGCGGCGTGGCCATCCCCCCGGGGAGTGATTTCTTGCTTTCTATCTCTCTGTCTCTTTCTGTCTGCCTGGCGAGCCCACGTGCCCTATAGCAAAAACCTCTCAAAAAAAAAAAAATATATATATATATATGTATGTATATATATATTAGATCTGTTGCCATCACTGCCTGTCCTCAGGGATTCCTTCCTGCTACACAGGCAGGCAGAGGATCTACTAATTAAACTGCACTTCATTTGAAAAGGGCTGGCTTTATAAAATGTGCCATCAGTCAAAAATCTGGAGGCCCACAGCTCTCTGTATCCCTCAGTCAAGTTACTGTGCAGGGACTAGCATGGGAACGATTACTGGCTCACAAAACCACTCTTCATACCAGACGCGCACATTTATATGAAAGCTGCAGCAAACAGTCTCACATCTGAGCACACGCTGGGTAAAGAAACACACAAATACCCACCTGACCCAAACCTGCATGGCTAAAAAGTCCATGGTGTGACATCAGTAATGAGAAAAGACGAAAAGACATATACCGCTTAAATGCATTCTTCTAGAACCATCAAGAATAAAGAAAAATGTCCTTGAGGCACTGACTGTATTAATTTGCTCTTTGAGATGAGATGGTATAAGTTTATGATGTACTCCCAGTTGCGTTTTTATACCAAGCAATAGCTAGTGTTTTGGATGTCTGGCTATATTACTGGTGATTTTGTGCACAGAATATAATCCAGAAATAATGGCGATTAAAGTATGAGATATCGGCAAGTAGGAAAAGGATTTTCTGGTAAGAGAGTGAGTCTTATCAACACTTCATAAAAGTAAGAAAAATATATAGTGTTTTCTATGAAGGAATGAGCATTTATAAAAGTCACTGTTTATACAGCTTCCAGAAAATTCAGATTCGGAATAATTATTGCTGTCCTTGGGAGGAGGACTGAGGGTCAGTTCCCTGGATATTCACCCTGAGGGCCTGCCGACTTCACAACTATCTTTGTAGCCTGAGGGGAGAAAGGGGCTTTAAGAGGTAGATGGAAGCCTTCTCTAAGAAATGACAGTCCGGCTAGTTGACATATACTTCCTTCAAGTCATGATTGCTGAAGGGCTCTCTCAAATTCCTCAGACTTTCTGAAATCTGCCTCCTCTCTTCTCAGCCCCTGTAATAAAATGACTGCAGCTACTTTTCTTTTTTTTTTAATTTTATTTAAATATTTTTATTATTATTTATACATTTTTAATGAAGGATTTCCTTCCCTCTCTCTTTTCTCTTTGTCCACAATTAAGCCTTTGTGATCCTGTGGGAGGAGAATGGTTGACCATGACAAAAGTGAAATCAACCAATTCTGAAATAATATAAAAGCCACTCTCCAAACAAGAAAAAAGAGCCATCTCAAAACAAACACTTCTAAGAAGACAAATTTCTACAGGCAGTGATTTTTGTGCTATTACAGGGTGGAGAGCTATGCTTTAAAAATATAGATGGTCCCTGACTTACAACGGTTTGACTGATGATTTTACAACTTTATGATGGTACAAAAGCAGCATACATTCAATATAAACAGTACTTCAAATTCTGAATTTTTATCTTTTCAGGGCTAGCCATAGTGGTATTAGTGGTATGATACCTCTCATGATGCTGGGAGCTTCAGGGAGTCATTCTGTTTTCACTTTCAGTATACTATTTAATAAATTACATAAGATCGTCAACACTTTGCTGTAAATAGACGTTGTGTTGGATGATTCTGCCCAACTGTAGGCTAACACAAGTGTTCTGAGCACACTTAAGTTTGGCTATGCTAAGCTATGATGTTCAGTAGGTTAGGTATGTTAAATGCATTTTAGACTTACAAAATTACCATAATTTAATGTAAGCCCATTGTAATTCAAGGAACAGCTGTATTATAAGCAGTTTGGCAGCAAGTCCTTCAATGTGGTGCCAAAAGCATGGACAATAAAAACAAAACAGGTAAAATGGACTTCATTAATGCTAGAAAATTTTTTCATCAAAGGACACTATTAACAGTGAAAAGGCAACCTACAGAATAGTGGAAAATAACTGTAAACTTTATCTCTCTCTCTCTCTCTCTCTCTCTCTCTATATATATATATATATACACATATATACATAAAATTTTATTTAAATATTTTTATTATTATTCATACATTTTTAACAAAGGCTTTCCTTCACTCTGTCTTTTCTCTTTGTCCATAATTATACATATATATATATATATATATATATACACACACACACACACACACACATATATATATATATATATATATAGAGAGAGAGAGAGAGAGAGAGAGAGAGAGATGATAAATGATCAATATCCAGAATATGGAAAGAACTCCTATAACTCAACAATGAAACAAAAAAAATCTAAGACGTAGGCAAAGGACTTGCACAGACAATTTTTAAAAAGAACATATACTAATGCCAATATGCATGTAAAAAGGATGCTCAAAATCATTAATCATTAGGGAAATGTAAATTAAAACTACCGTGCTATACCACTTCTCACCCTTAGGATGGTTATTATCCACCCCCAACACCACCAAAAACTAAAACAAAACAAAAACCCAGAAAATAACAAGTGTTAGCAAGGATGCAGAGAAACTACACTCTTCTGCACTAGTGGGAGGAATGTAAAATGGAGCAAGTGTGGGGAATTCCTCAAAATAATGAAATTACTATACAGAAATAGCCCTAAAAGTAATTGAAAACAAGAACTCAAACAGTTCATAACAACATTATTAAAGATACTTTAAAGGTGGAAACAACACAAATCTCCATTAATGGATGAATCTCCATTAATGGATGAATGGATAAACAAAAAACTAACAATCCAATTAAAAAAAAAGGTCAATTACGTGAACAGACAGTTCTCAAAGAAACACATATGAATTTCTAGAAAACATAGGAAAAAATGCTCACTATCTCTTATCATAAGAAAAATACAAATCAAGACCACAACAAGATATCATCTAACCTCAGTCACAATAGCTATTATCAAAACAACAAAATATAATAAGTGCTGGCCAGGTTGCAGAGAAAAGGGACCCTTGTGCACTGGTGGTGAGAACGTAAATTAGTACAACCAGTGTGGAAAACAACATGAGGGCTCCTAATATAAAAATGGAACTACCATATGACTTGGCAATCCCACTATTAGGTATTAAAAAAAAGAGAGAGGAAAAAAACCAAAAAACAGGAAATCACCGTTGGAGAGACACTGACACAGCATTATTCACGATAACTAAGACATGGAATCAATCTAAGTGCACAAGAACCAATGACGGGGGACCAGCAGTTGGCGTAATGGCTATGTCGCTGGACTGCCATGTAGTCGACCATGGTTCATGTCCCGGACCCGGTGGCTTAAAACTCACGCTGGGCGCATGTACGTGCGTGCCCAAGATCCCGAGAGGAGAATGGAGGAGAAAGGATTGCGGCGTGGCCATCCCCCCTGGGGTGTGATTTCTTGCTTTCTATCTCTCTGTCTCTCTCCTCTCTCTCTCTCTGTCTAGTGAGTGCACACGCCCTATAGCAAAAACCTCTCCAAAAAAAAAAAAAGAACCAATGACGGGACTGGGAAAATATGGTACATATAAACAATGAAATACTACTCAGTCATAAAGAGCTGCAAAATGCTGTCTTTTGACACAAAGTGAACAGACCTAGAAAATAGAATGCTAAGTGAAATAAAGCAGACTATGAAAAACTAGTACTTTGTGTCCCCACTTAACATAAACTCACTGTCTGCAACAGAAACGGAAGGACTTGAAAACACAGAACTAGGGAGAGTAATGACCGATTCCAGAAATTGCGTGGAGAGAAGATGGAGGTTTCACAAGAAAAATTTTAATGTACACAAGCATTGCTGTAAATAAGTGGAAGAGGTTTTAGTATGGTGTACCACAGCACAGTACAAAGTATAAATGATTTAATATATATTTTTAAAAAGTTGTAGAACTGTTACCAAATGTGCACAATATAATGTATTGTTCAATGTTGCAGAAAAGGCAGAAGACTATTATGTGTATATCCTTGATTTGATTATTTTATGCTATATGCATGCTTTAAAAAACCATTCTGGAGACCAGCAGTTAGTGTAATGGCTATGTTGCTGGACTCCCATGTAGTCGACCGTAGTTCGAATCCCGGACCCAGTGGCTTAAACTCACGCCAGGCGTGTGTGCATGCGTGCCCAAGATCCCAAGAGGAGAATGGAGGAGAAGGGACTGCGGTGTAGCCATCCCCCCTGGGGGGTGATTTCTTGCTTTCTAGCTCTCTGTCTCTCTCTGTCTTTCTGGTGAGCACACGCACCCTTTAGCAAAAACCTCTCAAAAAAAAAAAAAAAAAAACCATTCTGTACCCAACAAAGATATATTTCAAAATATGTAAAGCAGAAAAAAAAAAGAATTTTTGTACAGCTGTAAAAAAATTTTTAAATAGTGGTTCAGGGTAAATATTTTTTTAGAATTATTTTTATTTAATTTTACTTATTATTCTTTCATTTGACCAGAGAGAGACAGAGACAGAGAGAGAGAGAGAGGGGGAAAAGTGAGAGAGCAAGTCTCCAGATCCGGGACTTGAACCATAGTTAGCCATCTGGAAGTCCAGCACCTTAACCATCACACCACCTGGTGGCCCCAGGGTGAGTATTTTTTTTATCTGAAATGTTTAAGACCAGAAGTGTTTGAGATTTCACAATTTTTTGATTTGGGAATATTTGCCTATATATAATGAGATATTTTGGAGATAGGACCTAAACACAAATTTGTTATGTTTTATATTCATCTTATACACATAGCCTGAAGGTAATTTTATAAAATAGTTTTAGTAATTTTGCATGAAACAAAGTCCATGCACATAGAACCATCAGAAAGCAAAGGTATCATGCACGTGGATGACGTGCAGCTGTCAAACACAGCTCTGCAAGTCTGATCACATGGGAAGCTTCCAGATTCACATCCAGGGAGACCTCCCTGAGTGAGCTCAGTGTGTCAGATAAACAGGGATGTTAAATGAACCATATGTTATGTGCCTGCATTTTGACTGCAACCAGTTACACAAATTTCCCACTCGTGACATAATACTGTGGCCCAAAAAGTTTCAGATTTGGGAGCACTTCAGATTTTGTATCAAGGATACTCAACCTGTATACACACACAATATTCTCCAGCCGTAAGAAGGAAGGCAATGCAGGCACATGCTATGCCGTGGATGAACCTTGAGGATGTTACACTAAGGAAAATAAGCCAGTCAGAAAAGGACAAATATTGTATGATTACACCTACAGGAGGTTCCTGGAGTAGTCCAATTCATAGGAAGAGAAAGTAGAGTGGTGGTTGCCTGGGGCTGGGGTGAGAGGGAAGGGAGAGGTGTTTAATGGGAACAGAGTTTCAATCTGAGGTCATGCAAAAGTTCTGGAGATAGAAGGCGGTGATAGTTGCACAACAATCAAACCTACTGAAAACACCACGGAACTCACGCTTCAGTGAATTTTATGACAAGTGTGTTTTGCCTCATGTTTCAGTCCATTCCATTGCTAATAGCAGAAAACAGCTGAGTCTGGATCATTGAAAAGAACAGAGGTTTATTTAACTCACAGTTTGAAGGTCCGGCGGCATGCAGCAGGTGATGGGGTGGGAGAAGGTCTCGAGGATTGTGTGTTCACCCAGTTCCCTGTCTCATTTCTGCTCATAAACCCACCGGGAGTCCATCATGGGGGCCCTACCCTAATGTCCTTAACTCTAATCTCTCCTCAAAAGTCCCACTTTCCAACACCATAGTCTGATTTAGAGTTTTACCATGATGATCCCATCACAACAAAATCTCAACACATGAATTTGGGGGGTGGGGGGCATACAAACCACAGCACCACAATAAAAAAAAAAAAAATACATGCAAGGCAAGTTGTAAGAAGTGATAGACGTCAGTCCACAAGGTAGGGACAATGTATTCGCTTCCTGTGACACTATTTTGCTTGATGAAGTTGGGCAGTCACAGATTCTTCCAGAGAGAACGGGGACCACATGAACTCTCAATCCAGCTGCTAGAACTGCAGAGTGGAAGGAAGGAACAACAGCACAATTCTGTTTCTGCCTAGTCCCATCCCTTCCTCCTCCAAGGCCAGCTCCCCAGAATTTCTCCTCTCTGCTACTCCAGAGAGCTCTGTGGCTGATGGCAAGCCCTCCAGAACCCAAACACATAGAGCAATTTCACTTTCCCTTAACATAAACAAATGGAAACCAAAACTGTGTCAGACATTTTGAAGCCACAGGCATGTCAGAATCCCAGCCCTGGCCACTGCCTGCCTGAATCCACACTGTGAATCCGTTGTTAAACTTAGACTATCATAGGATCTAGATCTGTCTATGCTCCTTACTTTCTCAGAAAAGTTCTATGAAATTGGAGATTGTAAAGGCACTTTTCTTCCTCAATTTCGATTCTTAATACCGCCATTTGGATTTTCTGGGTCATAACAAAGTAGCTTTGCTTTCAGGTCTCATCGTTTTCCTCTCCAGTAATTGCTAATGAAGTTAAGATTACACAACACGCTCGGAGTTGAAGCTTTTCTGGCAGGTACTCCCCAGACCAGTTGTTACTTATAATACCTATAGGGAGAAGAGAGCTTAAAAGATCAAGTCGTGCTGCACTTTCCAACAAAGCAAGCCACAGCTGTACAACGGATTCTGAGCAACTGCTCCATGAGGAGACAGCGAGACTTCTGTTTTCCTGCAGGGTCTGCTCGGGTCACCGCATGTGGCATGGATTAGAGAGTCCTGGGGCTCCATTCCCCAGGGCGAGGAAGCCAGGACTGTGGGTTACTCACCACACCCCTGAACTGAGGCCCAGTACTATAGCCCCACAGTGCTTTACCCTGTTAGCTCTTGGGGAAGGGAGCAGATATCAGACTTTACTAATTGTGTACAAGTCAATAATATCCTATCTAAATATACATAGAAGTTAAAGAAAAAAAGGCATGATTCATTTTTACACTTTTTCCCAAAGTTCTGGCATGAGAGAAGTGGAAGAAAATGTACCTGTCATGGATCGATGAAGGCTTGAATTTGGTCTGAACTTAGCTAGGTTTTGAGACTTGGTTAAAGTTAAACTCTATCAGGAAAGTGTGTGTATCAACAGTTCTGTGGGACTCCTTAGGCTGTGCCTTTGCTATGAGCCAACACAGAGGAAGAGCCCCCAGAAAACAGCTGTCCCAAAACTTGTACGCGGCTTCCCCAGGGCACAGAAGACAGCCAAAGCTCTTTAAATCACACAGTTGTCCTTCCGTTTGGTGGCCAGCTCTGTGGCAGGCCAGACGGCCGGCAGAGGCACAGCTGGGACCCTGCTCTAGGTGCCACGAGTGACAAATCCTCCTCGCCTGTCCCAGCCCCACCCACCCACTGGGCTAAACCCTGCAGCCCAGAGCATTCCTCACCAAGTTCATGGGCCTGGGAGGGCCAGTTTATCTTTTTGTCTTGTAAATAAAAACTAAGGAACAAAAGTGTTTTTGACCTCCTAGGACAGTGTGGCAGAGCTAGAACTCAAGCCAAGGCCTTCAGGTTTCAGATCCATACTTTTTTTGTTATTTTTTTTTCTTTTTAGAGAGATTTTTACTAAAGGGCATATATGCTCACTGGAGACACAAAGAGAGAGACAGAGAGAGAAAGTGAGAAATCTTCCCCCAGGGGTTATGGCCATGCTGCAATCCCCTCTTCTTCATTCTTGATATTTTGGGCATGTGCGCACAGACACCTGAGTTTCAAGTCATCATGTCCAGGACGAACTGCAGTCAGCCAAGTGGGAGTCCAGGTTCTCATCCATTGTGCACTTGCTGGCCCCAGATCCACACGCTTTAGACTATTCCAGGTGACCTAACAGAGCTCTAGGGGGAAAGTTTGTGTCCTAGGTGCTAGGAGCACTTCCTGTTCATTCCAGGCCATGCCAAGACAAAACCATTTAGAGGATTAGTAACATTGACCTTGGGATCTGCGCTTCACTGTCAATGCTCTCCATTTGCATCAGGATTAGAAAATATTTTTTTTTAAATTACTTCACATGGACGCAGATCTAAAAGTGAGCAGCTACGCTGGAATTTCAAACTTGGGTGATTCTGCAAACCCTCCCCACACACACACACACACACACACACACAACTGAGCATATTATTTACAATAAAAGTGAGTCAATGAAGTGAGACTTGCTAAGAGTGAATCTCTCCTTCGATGGCTTGGCTCTCCCTGGAATCTTTCTTCTAACCATGGGTTCCCCATCGGGCCTTCAACAATGAGCCTAGGCCTGGTGCTCCTCGCCCGCAAGTGTCTGCCTTCCTGAGCTGCTCAGCTGCAGCCTGCTGGGCCCTCGTGAAGAGGTGGCGTGGCCATCGCACACGGCTCCTTCTTGGGCACAGTGGCCAGAGCCCCGCGGGGAAGCCCAGTCACCTCTTCACATCTGTGAGCGAACATGGAGAAGCTACATGGGGGCCGGGTACACACGCAGAGGGGCCTGCGTCACCCTGGGTCTTACTCATGATGGCTCCACCTCCTAGACAGACGAGGGGAACTAACTGGCTTTTGTTGTTGTTTGTTTTTTGGGTTCTTTGAGAGATTTTTGCTATGGGGCACCGCGTGCTTGCTGAAGAGACAGAGAGATGGAAAGTGAGAGATCACACACCACACCCCGCCCCCAGGGGGAATGGTCATGCCACAATTCCTGCTCCTCCATTCTCTCAGGATTTGGGCCATGCACGCACATATGCCTGATATTAGTTTAAAGCTGCCAGGTCTGGGATTCGAACTGTGGTTGACCACGTGAAAGTCCAACACCTTAACCACTACACAACTGGTGGCCCCCCTTTTTTTAAGTTTTTTGCCATAAGGTGCATGCGCTTGCCAGAGAGAGGAGACAGAAAGGGAAAGTGAGAAATCATGCCCCCAGGGGATGACCCCACAGCAATCCCTTCACCCCCTGGGATTTGGGGCATGCACGCACACACAGATTTTTTTTTTTTAAGTTATATGATTTTTTAAATGATTATTCATACATTAAATCGCTATACGTCATTTAGGTGGTGAAGAGACTTTACCCAGCATGATAGACACCTCAGTCCATGACGCACAGCTTGTGTTGTAAAAAACTGGTTCTTAGAACTCAGCAACAAAACTCACCAGGCTTCCCACCCCTTTCCTCACTCACTAACACTTTGTTCTGAAAATCTGCCTGGCAGGACTTGGTTCCCATCCTTCACAACAGGGACATATTTACCGTCAGAGGAAGCAGAGAGGGCACGGGCAGCCGCTAGGCACAGAAATCCCGCAGTCTCCCTCGCCAGGCAGTGAACAAACCCACCACACGCTGCTACGGCCCTAATTACATGGCCTCATTTTGGGAAAAGCACAACCTGGCCAAGAAAGGAAAAGTGCCCTTCCAAATCCTCCAGCTAGGAAGGACGCACCTTAGGTCAAGATAGAAGAAATCCTCCCTTGTGGATGGAGAGAGTTAATGTTTCTGCCTGCCCCACTCGAACCCTGGAAAAGCCCAGGAAGATCAGAATCCTGTCTATTAGGGACTGAACAACTCGTAAGCACATGTCTGAAATTCTAAAAGCTAATTTAGGTGATCTTTATTGGAAGGTCTTTGGATTTTATAACAAAACAGTTGTGCTCAGAGGTGACAGCTAGGCCTGAGGGTTAGCGTGCAGACTGACGTTGGTCGTGAAAATGAAACTCCCTGGCAGTGACAGGCTTCAGTGAGGCCCTCCCAAGGGTCCCCAGTGGCTGCGCAAACTACAAAGCGTCATTTACATACTGCCTTGGAAGACAGGCTGGGATTTTTTTCCGGCCCTCGTTTGGCAGAATGCCACATCACACGCTTTTTTATTCTTGTTTTGTTGTTTTTTTAATAGCGGAAGAAAAGTGCCTTGCTCCAGGTTAGTCTTCACCAAAATCAAAGCAGCCCATCTGGCTCTGCTACCCGGGGGACCCCTCTGCACCTCAGTCCTTGGCTGGGCTCAGACACAGCTGCCACCCTTCAGGAAGCAGGATCTCTTCTCTCCAGTGCAAGGAACCACCACACCTCTCCTGGCCCAGGCTCGGTGCTGCCTCGCTGGCCACTGGCCGGCCTCCGTTCCTCACTCTCCCCACCACTCTCACCACTTCGGATCTGGCGACACCCAATGAAAGGAGAGCTGTGAGGTCAACGGTTCCAAAGTTATTCATTCAAAGTGTAACTTGTCCTGGATCTCCCCTTCCCTCACACATACCCTCCAAACCCTCACTGGAGTGTCACTAGTGCTCGTTCCACCCACGCTAAAGGAAAGATGGGGCCTTGGGCGAATGTTGCTCAAGCAATGATGTAACCTTTCGGCTTCACTGGTGGATGGCAGGAGATAGACTCAAGATTATTCATTTAAATTGGCATTAGAATTAAGGGTTAGGGTTAGTCTTTCATGTTATTCAAATGTCCCCACAGTTCTGAATAATCCTGAAATTAATCAGGTCCACAATTTTATTTTTTGTAAATGTCCTGGTCTATATGCTTTAGGCTGTTAAGACTTAAACAACAGAGATTTATTTCTTGCAGTTCTAGAGGCTCTGGACTTCTAAAGAAGGTCCAAGACCAAGGTCCCAGCTGATTAGGTTTTTGCTGAGGGTCCCCTTCCTGGATAGAAATGGCCACCTTCTCACTACGCATCACGTGGCAGAGAGCCAGTGTCTCCTCCTCCTCTTATAATGGCACCAACACTGTCAGATGAAGGTCTCACCCTTGTGACCTCATTTGACCCTGATTACTTCCCAAAAGCCCTATCTCCAGACAAAAGTCATGTTGGAGGTTAGGACTTCAACATAAGGATCCAAGGAGATGTAATTCAGTCCACAACACTGTGCATGACCATTTGGACATAGAAAGGAAGAAAAAAGGTAGACTCTCTGTGCTCGAGGAGCTTGCACTCCACAGGTAATTTATGCTAGAGACCGAAGGGCCCTCAGAGTTGATGCAATCTTGTCTTACAAGCTCCGAGGCTTCCTTGTGAGCACACCCCAAGGACATACCTCCTGAGGGGTGGCTCAGAGAAAGAAGCACAGAGAGCCAAGCTGATCTGTCACACCTATGACAAGGTAACACAAAGACATTAAATTCCAACTGTGGCTGTCTCCAGATGGAAACTGGGCATGCTAAGGTCTGGGGCATCCTGCCTTCCTTATCTCCAGACTCCCCAGTACAGAAAAGGCATTAATTACCTCCCCGGCCAGGATGTTTCATAATAATTCTTTATCTAGGGTATACAAGGGAGATTACCTGGAAGCTTCTGCTCAAATCGAGATCAGGATTGTGGCTTGTTAGAAAGAGAAACTTTGGGGGACCAGTAGATGGCGTAATGGCTACGTCACTGGACTTGCACGTAGTCGACCATGGTTCATGTCCCAGATCTGGCAGCTTAAACTCAAGCCCAGCGTGTGTGTGTGTGTGTGTGTGTGTGTGTGCCCAAGATTCTAAGCAGAGAATGGAGAAGGGATTGCAGCATGGCCATCCCCCCGGGGGGTGATTTCTCTCTCTCTGTCTATCTCCATCTTTCTGGCAAGCACACATGCCCTATAGCAAAGAAAGAGAAATTTTGGGGCCAGCAGGTGGTGTGGTGGCTAAGGCACTGTTCCCACATAGCTAAGTCCCGGACCTGGCAACTTGTTTTCTCACTTTCTCTTTCTCTTACTCTCTGGTAAGTACACATGCCCTATTGCAAATTTGAAAATAATAACAATAAAACTAAACCAATAATTCTTTTTTTTTTTTTTTTTTTTTTTTTTTGGAGAGGTTTTTCGCTATAGGGCGCGTGCGCTCGCCAGACAGACAGAGAGAGACAGAGAGACAGAAAGCGAGAAATCACCCCCCAGAGGGGATGGTCACGCCGCAATCCCTTCTTCTCCATTCTCCTCTCGGGATCTTGGGCACGCACGCACACGCGCCCGGCGTGAGTTGTAAGCCACCGGGTCCGAGACGCGAACCGCGGTCGACTACGTGGGAGTCCAGCGACATAGCCATTACGCTAACTGCTGGTTCCCTAAACCAATAATTCTTAAGAAAAAAACGGAGAGAAACTTTGCTGCTTGCCTGAATTAGGAAAGAAGGGTTTGTGTGCTAATTAATTCAACAAGTTCAATATCAAAGTAGTATGGCATATTGAAGACAGCCTACACCTGAGATACAGCATACCAGGAGATTGGAGTAGACACACTGAATTAAAAATAGAAGAGACCTAGACAAATCTGTGGGTAGAAGTGATAAATCAGGTACAAACAACCCAAACATACAACTGACTCAGCATTTGTTATATGCCAGCTACTGTCCTAAGTCCTTCTCATGGATTATCTCAATTAAGCCTCCCAGCTTGGGAGAGCTACATTTTCACCACTTGGTTAATGAAGAAATTGAGTCACTCACTTACGGATGTATGTCAGGACTTCAAAAAGTTTGTGGAAAATGGAATTAAAGTATGAGTTTATGTAGGTGTAGAAAATTCTGAAGTCTATGCATAATTTTTTCATAATACTCATTTTCCATGCGCCTTTTGAAAATTCCTCATACATTCTAATAAATGAGGGAGTGATTCAGGATTCAAATTCAGGAAGTTTGGTTCTAGGACACATATCTCACATTATAGCGTGTATATGTACAATATATATATGCCTTACCTTTTCAACTACCACTGGACACAGCAGTCAATGCTTGAAATGTACACTACAACACAGATCCCGGAGGATAGGGTATGTGTTTATCTTGGATATTGACCTATCACCAGCCTGGAACATAATGAGTGCTCAATAAATATTTGCTGAATCAATAACTAATGGGTGATATTAGATTTAGTGAAATTACTCATTATTGTTATCTTTCGTTTTGGCTATTACAAACAATTGATGCTATCAACATTTGTAAATAAGATTTTGTTTTAACATCTGTTTTCAATTCTGCTGACATTAAAAGAAAACCAAATTCACTGAATAACAGCCTTATCCTAATCCTATAGTCAAGAAAAATAACTTTTTTTTAGTAAAATACTATCTTCATGAAATAACACTTATGCTCATGAGCAAATTTAATTTTTTTCTATTCCAGAATATTTTAAATTCCATATAGTTGATATTTTGTATCAGAAACTATACTTTCCAATGTCCATACCTAATAGGATTTTTTTGTTTTGTTGTTTTTAATTCATTAATTTACATTCATTCACTGAGCCTTGTCACAGCATACAAAATGTGATTTCCCATCCAAAATATACTGCATAGTGGCTTAATCATACATGTTATCATCAATAATTTTCCATTTCTAGTTTCATATATATATATATATATATATATATATGTGTGTGTGTGTGTATATATATATATGTATTTCCCCCTATTTCTCATCCTCGGCCATTTCCCATCCTTCTCCCATACTATGTCAGTTTTCCAGTTGTTTCCCACCGCCCCCCACATTTTGTTGATTCACAAAATTTCTTAAATAATCTAACTACTCACAATAGCAAGCTCAGCTGATATATACAAATCTAGGAATACCTGTCTGACTTGAGGCATAAAATTCTGAGTAGAATGAATATACTATAAGGTAGTACCTCGGATCTTACATAAACACTTGAAATGATTTCATAAGAAGCATAAGCAGACCTGATTGCTAGATGTGTTAATTATTCTACTTTACTCTACATTATTTGGTGTTAAATAATGATAACAAATTTTTATTGAAAACTTGCTATGTGCTAACCACTTGGATAAATGCAACACTCTTTATAGTACAGATTATGACTTCACAGGTGGTAACATGAGAGTAGTTCCAAACCAAGCTGTCACATTGCAAACAGTAAATGGTGAGGCCAGGAAGTAGACTCAGAACATCAAAATCTTGTCTCTTAACCCTCAGATTTTATCACATGTTTGTATAAATCAAGACTTAACCCTTAAAGCCAATACCCCCAAAAGATATATACATCCAGGTCTATGTTGAAAAGGAGTGGGGAAAGTGGGCAACCTTCTCTTGTTCTAGTTTCAAGTGAAAAAACTTCCAGCTTTTCCCCAGTGTAATTCTAAGACATGGAAGCAACCCAAGAGCAGATGACTAGACTGAAAAACTGTGGCACAGATACACCGTGGAATACTACTCAGCCATAAAAGACAGTGATACAAAGTGGATGAATATGGGAGATTTACTGTGAAGCAAAACAAGCCAGGCTATGGAAAACTATGTCCCCGCACATTGTATACCGACGTCTGCACTTCATGGCATAAACTGTAAGACTGGGAGGTTTACTAGCAGGGAGGGCAACTGTAGATACCAGAGACAGTACAGGAAAGGGGGAGTAGTAGGGAGTGGGAGAGAGGGGATTAGGGAAAAACAAAACAAATACTAACAGACGCAATAATGAAAAGTTATCTGTTGATGATAATGGATATAGTAATATCTATGACTTGATTAACATCCACTTCACTTGTGCTGGGAAAAGCCATTTTGTATGCTGTAAAGATGAACAATGATAAAATATAAATTTTTAAAATGCAAAAAAATGTAAAATCCTAACGCTATATATATTTGGTCATCAAAAAAGTCATGACGTATTTTTCTATGTTTCTCTATGCAAAAAAAATGCATCATGAGTTTTTCAAGAACCCAATACACACACATGCACACATACACATATATATGCACTGTCAAAAAAAAAAAAAAGATATGTACAGAATGGATACTCAGAACTTTCAATAGATGGGCTATACCCATTTCAAAGTCAAGGCCCTCAAATTCCTCATTCAAAAAGAAAATGAAAAGAAAAGCTGCTATTGTCTCCATTTTATTAGACCAGTTCCACATTATGACAGTGAACTGGAATATCCACAACGGCCCACGCAGGTGTAATGCACGCAGCCCCGTCCTGACAAGTGGCAGGGGCCTCTAGATGGAAGAAGCACTGCAAGCTGCTCTGTTCACAAAACCTAGTGCTTCTGCGAGGGCTGTCCCATCATCACAGGTTTTCTCCTGGAGCTCACTGTGGAGCTTGGGAAATGACAGTTAAGAGAAGTGAGAGGTGGAGCAAAGACCCCACACCTCCCATTGCTTTATCCCAATGAGAAAAAGGAGAGGGAAAAAAATGAACAGAAGCTGTCCAATATTAGACTTTAGGAGAGATGTCATCTACACATTTAGAAAAACATCAGTGGTTGGGGCCAGCAGGTGGCATGATGGTTAAAGGTGCTGAACTTCCACATGGTCGACCACGGTTCGAGTCCCGGAACTGATGGCTTGTTTTGTCATTTCCTCGAGTCCTGGACGTGATGGCTTGTTTTCTCATTTTCTCTCTCTCTGTCTCTCTCTCTCTCTGATCAAACTGAATAATAATAATAATAATAAGGTTAAATAAAAAATAATTCTTAAAAGAAAAACATCAATGATTTATAGCCTTTCTCTGAATTTTTTCCCTGACAGATTATAATGAATGGAAGCAGAATAGAGAGTAGGAATGAGAGTATTTGCTACCTGGCCAACTTGAAGGGGTGATTTTGTTTTAGATTCTAAAGACTGGGACTCTGCTCAGCCTGTTTATCTCTTAGACCCTGGACTAGATGCCTCAAAAAGTAAAGCCCTCACCTGTCCTGGTACCAGTCCACTGCTTTCTGACATACCCCTCCTCTGGCTATAGAAGTAGGAGTGACTGGATGGATATTTAGAGCTCTAGGTCATCCTACGCCCACCAGCATCTAAATTATGGGAGAGTTTACTAAGTCCCCCCGTTGCTGGGGTTTAAATTCAATATAAAATATGAGGGTTCTGTTTTGATCTTTTTGTTGATTTATAAAATGCATAGCACAACGGGCATAAAGATAAATGGAACAATTGAATGACTGTCATAAAAACATGAGCATACCCTGCACCCAGATTAAATACAACAATGTCAGCATCCCAGAAGTCCTCCTTAATGGAGCTTCACCTCTGACACAAAACTAAGTCCCATCAAACATCCTGTGCCTAAGAGAGCATTCAGCATTAATATGCTACTTGCGACACAAACTACAGTGAAAGAAAAGACAACGTTCACGTCCTCCCAACAAATGCTGCGCCATGCAGAACAGTAACACAGAGCAGTGTCGTCCCTCAGTGTGCGGCGGGAGGAGCCTCTCCAGATCACACAAACCGAGCCAAATGGACAGGCCTGGTGACAGTGAGCTGAAAAGGAACTGACTGATCAGGGAGTGCATAACACAGTCCTTTTGCCACCTGCAAAGGATCCTCTTCCCCCTCTCCACTTAAAAGGTGTCTATTTCATAGGCAGAAAAGAAAAGAAAAACAAACAATATCCATTTAGTAACGTGTAAACAAACTGTAAGGCCTGGAGGGCAAAATGGGAATATAATGAAGAACATAAAGCCACTTGCCTCTCTGCAGTCCACTGGCACTCCTTCTCTAATGGATTTGCAATGATCATCTATAATCAAGGTGCAATGTCAGACTTAATTACGAGGAGTTCTAAGTGACCTCAAGCAAATCATATTATAACCGATTCCTGGGTTCAAATCTCCTTAAGCCAAATATTCCCAGTCAGAAAACCTCTTATCTCTGAGACAAAAGGATCCCTACTGGCCAAAGAGTGCTAACTGCCTTAACACTCGGTGTAAATGGGCTCTCCAAAGTCATTACATCCAGAAAAGCATTTCCTCATTCTATCTCACTCAAGTCTACTTATGCCGAGAGAGAGAGAGAGAGAGAGAGAGAGAGAGAGAGACCTTCCTTCAAATAGCCACAGAAACTAGGGACTAAGCTCCACTTTGAAAGGAACCCGGAGGCAAAGGCTGAGTGAATGACATACTTTTTTCATAAAAGGAGTAATCAGGCTAAAGAACCATTCTGTGCCAAGAGTCTGTGACCTCTGGAAAGGCTGTGGCCTTGGACTCGAATCATCTCCTGGCACAAAGAATGTAGCCAATTGTTGAGCTCAAGATGAAATCTTTACAGGAAGCTTGCAACCCTTTCTCTCTGGGGTTAGAATCCCGTTCAGAAGTTGGGGTGAGGGGTGGTATCTAAATGGCATCTGGAGAGTCCCCCAATCTCCTCACTGTCCAAACACACCTATAACTTTCTAATGGATTCAACTGTATTTTTTTTTTTTTTTTGAGAAGTTTTTGTTATAGGGCATGTGCGCTTGACAGAGAGACAGAAAGCGAGAAATCACCCCCCGGGGGGATGGCTACATCACAATCCCTTCTCCTCCATTCTCCTCTCGGGATCTTGGGCACATATGCACATGCGCCTGGTGTGAGTTTAAGCCACTGGGTTTGGGACTTGAACCGTGGTCGACTACATGGGACTCCAGCAACATAGCCATTACGCTAACTGCTGGTCCCTGGATTCAACTGTATTTCAAAATCAAAAAATTCTCAGCTTCCAAACTGCTATCTGAACCTGGAAATGGAAGACAACTATTAATACATCATCAATATGGTGACCATTCCCCAGAGCAAAGAACCATTTTCTGAGGGCACAGGCCTTGATTAAGGTGGGCTTTCCCATCAGCTACTTGTCTTTGATGAGCCTAAGAGAGTCCGAGAAGTGTGCCTTTGCCTAGCATGGACTGAGAAAGATCTTTTTCTTTTTAAATTAAAAGCAGTAATAAAACCTGGCGATCAGATAAGTCAGTGGGACATCGTAGGAAACAATTCTTCCTTGGCCGAAGATCAAATGGAGTTCTAACAGACTAGTGTTTCCCTAACACCATGTTGGCCGCTCCAAAACTAGCAGATTAATGATGCATCCACGGAATTACTTTTTTCCTTCCCAAATCCTCCCTCTGACACATTGCTGCAAGTAGTTTAACTGTGGAAGGCCTTGACCTCCTTTCTTTGTCTCTCCGATTCAAGTGTGTCTGTTTCCTTGGGGCTACCAAGCTCAGTTGGACGGCTGGCCGGAGCGGAATGGAGCATCAGCCAACCCCGAACAATGGGCCCCTTTCTCCGGCTGTCACATGAACAGTGTTGTGTTGCAGCCATTGTCCCTGCAAGTGGAGAGGAGAGGCACGAGTTCTCACAGACCCGCTCTCCCCTGTGACCTCCCGCTGCCCAAGACACTAAAATTAAAAGGAAAGAAAGCAAGGTGTGCCTTTGAAGTGGGGCACCGTACCCCTAACTAGGGTTACAGTGCATCCATGCCTCACTTGCGTCTATAACCCTTGTTAAAAGTGCACATGCCTGGGCCCCATTACCTACCTGCCGAATGGAACCTAGTGATTACGGGCGATTCTCATCCGGCCGAAGCTTGAAGACACAGGCTAAATGGGCACCTCAAGCATTCCTAACCTCACTGAAGGCCTGATTTTGCCAACTGCTTAAAGAACAAACCGGAAGGTATTGAAAGGACAAATATTTTCTACTACAGATGTTAGATCTCAGTGTGGGAGAAAAAAACACCTGGGAAGAACATAGGTGAGAGAGATGAATGTGCCAATGAATGTGAAAAAAGAGATAAAGACATTTTAAAAGTAATAATAAACTGTTCTGCCCTCAAACTAATTTCTGAGAATTCCAAAAGGCCTCCTAGATGCCCAAGTGGACAAATTTGGTTTAGTTGATACATTAAAATGCACAGAAACATTGTCAAATAGGAAATGGTGTTTTAACTTTGAGCTATATTTGTATTCATATATTAGTATGTGTTCCAGAATGATTTGAGATTCTCAATAACCTACAGTCAGGTATTTATCAGTCATATTTACAGTGATTATTTTAAATTACCCACATACAGACATAGTCAAATTTCCTTGTCATTTGTAAGTTCTCCCTAGATCTTTAACTATACTTGTTTGTTTTTTTTGGAGAGGGTTTTGCTATAGGGTGTGTGTGCTTGCCAGAAAGATAAAGAGAGGCAGAGAGACAGAAAGTAAGAAATCACCACCAGAGGGGATTGGCCATGCTACAATCCCTTCTCCTCCATTCTCTTCTCAGGATCTTGGGCACGTACACACACACACCCAGCATGAGTTTAAGCCACCTGGTCCAGGACTTGAACCGTGGTCAACTACATGGGAGTCCAGCAACATAGACATTATGCCAACTGCTGGTCCCTAACTATACTTGTTTCAAGTCTTATTTACAACTAATTGCTTTATTCTGATGCCTTTCTAAAAACTTTTTGCAAGCAAATATAATCCTAAAAATACTATTTTCAAGGATAGTCATTAAAAATTTTTTTTAAATCTCCAACAAGTACAAAGTTTCTAATAACTTTGGTCTAGATAAGGATTTTCCTAAACTTTAAATGAATAAAGATAAAGAGTAATTGTAAGGTTTTTAATTTTTAGTTTTTTCCTTATCTGATCTTTCCAGAATTTATAAACTACTTGTACTAATTTTATAGTACTATGGTTATTTGCATAAGTTCAATAAGTATTTGCTCCCCTATTTTTTTTTTTTAAATGGTAAGAGCTGTTCAGAAAATAGTCGGTATTTGGGCTGGGCCACCAACGAGCAAGAGAAGGGGATCTGCAGGGAAAGGACAAAGAGGAGGCTGAAGCCCTCAGAAGAGAAGGGATGGAAAGGAAGTTCCAACAGTAGAATGAACTCTTAAAAAACAAGCATATTTAATATTTAGTTTTAGGTATTAAAACATGAACTTTTCCCACAGTTCCAAAGCTGGAAAGTCAACTACTTCAGCAAGAGGTTTGGTGGCATTTTATGAAGTGTGAGAATCAGAATGCTACTCATGGTCATGTCGATGACTTCCTGCTAAAAGGGATGGCATAGCAGTACAGCAGGATAATCCTTAAATATCTTAAGAGAAAGTATAGGGGACCAGCAGGTAGCATAATGGTTACGGCGCTGGACTCTCCCGTAGTTGACCGCACTTTGAGTCCCAGAACCAGCGGCTTAAAACTCACTCTGGGGTAAGTTCAATAATACCTGTTGTCTTGATTCAGATATTGGAAATACTTGTTATTGGACAGGGCTTTGACGGAATGTCATATCTGAAGATTAAATCAGAAAACTATGGAACTAAGGTAGATCTTAAGTAAGCCAACAGAAGCTCTTGGAAAGAAGGCCTGGTAGAGAGGATTAGAAAAGTCATATGAAAGAATTCATACCATAAAATAACCTGGACTTTTCCAGTCTAGCATTGTAGTCAGTAGAGATGGCAAAAGAGCAGCCACAACCAGAGCATTATTTTGAGGAAGACTTTGAAGGAAGAAAAAGAGACTAATGTGAAGGGTTCCTTTTGTGTGCAGAGCACTGAGGGGCGCAGTCAGAATCCAGTTCTACAGCCCTTCGTGATGATCATAAAATGATTCTCAAATGTTAACTCACTGCTCAGATGGAGGGATCGAGTCTCTATTACTGGAAGGTGTCTTGCAAATCTCTGCCTCTCCATGTGTGCTGAGCCCGTTCCCCTTCATGAAACACCCGCTCCATGCAATTCCTCTCTCTTTCGAGGCCCCACGCTGCTGGGAAACCTCCCGACGAGCACTGCAGAGCCCTCTGCTCACGGTACGCCTGTGGGGCAGCTCTCACACTGCCACATGCACCCAGCCTTGCCTGGCCAGCTTTTTCTGTTTAATCTAGTTTGTTGTTTTTTGGGGTTTTTTTGTTTGTTTTGGTTTTCTTGAAGACTAGAACTTTTTGGTAATTGCACATGACGATTGCCTCTATGCCCCAAGCATCTAATAAATATCTGATGGAGCAAAAAATCAAACTCAAATTAATCACGTTTTTAAAGATCCAAAGTCATGGGACCAGCAGTTAGCGTAATGGCTATGTCGCTAGACTCCCATGTAGTCGACCATGGTCCGCGTCCCGGACCCGGTGGCTTAAACTCACGCTGGGCACATGTGCGTGCGTGCCCAAGATCCCGAGAGGAGAATGGAGTAGAAGGGATTGCGGCGTGGCCATCCCCCTTGGAGGGTGATTTCTCATTTTCCATCTCTCTGTCTCTCTCTGTCTGTCTGGCGAGCACATGTGCCTTATAGCAAAAACATCTCAAAAAAAAAAAAAAAAAAAAAAAAGAACTAAAGTCATATCTTGTCCTCCTTCCCTCATCCACAATAAATAAAATACCCCTCTCAAGGAAGCAGTGGGGGTGGGTAATAAACTTTCTAAAATTTTGTTCATAGGATTAAGTCCTCTGGGCCCAAAATAAAGACTTCACAGTTCTACTTTGTCCTGCAAGGAACAAGTTAAATTTGTGTTTTAGTTTTCAATGTGCCATCAGACACTATAGTGTAAAAAAAAAAAAAAAAAAAAAAAAAAAAAAAAAGATAAACATGATCCTTTTTCCAGAAGGTATTTAAGAGATCCATCCTGGGACCCACCACCTGTGGTTGTTTTAGAACTCGCCAGATCTGTACTGCTCAGAGGTCAGACAAGATGTTAATGACAAGGTGCTTAATCTCCCTCTAGGAAGGGGCCTCTTGTTCCCAAAGATAGATGTTTTAAACAGATGCTAATATCCTGCTCAAGAACCTATCAATGTGAAGCTCTCCATACTGAAATACCATTTTCTTTGTCTCATAAGTCGGGAAGGGTACAATTTATTGCCCTCTGAGTAGGAAATTGAGGTGGTTAAAATGCTTTACATAGTTTCTTTATCTAGGAGTGTAAATCACTGGGAATGAAACAGGAAAGGAAATCACAAGAAATGAACAGTGATAATAACAGGATATATTATCACATTCACACTTTCCAAACTGGCTAATGCTGCTGAGTATACAGATTATCAAATAACATACACACAGCAGCTTGCAGTTTTATAAAGTTCTTTATGTATATAGATATAGATATCTGTATCTATTTATATAGTACAGTATGCGAAACTCTTTTATTAAGTGCTCTAAATTGATCTTTTGCAATATCTATGTTTAAAGAGTTAGGGGGCCAGCAGCTTGTATGATAATCAAGGCGTTAGACTCCCAAATGGGTGACCTCGGTTCAAGTCCTGGACCTGGCAGCTGGCTTCCTCTCTCTCTCTCTCTCTCTCTCTCTCTTTCTCTCTGATGAGTGCATGTGAACTGTAGCAAATTTAAAAAATAACAATAATGATAAATAACATAAGTAAATAATTTAAAAAAATAAAAAGAGCTGGAATGATTACAGTGAAAAATAACATAAAAGGTAAAGAAAAGAGACAAGACATAAATACAAAATCTTGGGAAATACAGATGGAGAAATGAATGAATGAATAATTGAATAAGGAGATTAGGAGACCAGTTAAAAGATTTCCAAAACTCCAGACAGAAAATGATACAGGCTTACACTAAGGTAGAAAAGGTTCATTTCAGGGAACCGGCAGTTAGCGTAATGGCTATGTCGCTGGACTCCCACGTAGTCGACCGCAGTTCGTGTCTCGGACCCGGTGGCTTACAACTCACGCCGGGCGCGTGTGCGTGCGTGCCCAAGATCCCGAGAGGAGAATGGAGGAGAAGGGATTGTGGCGTGACCATCCCCCCTGGGGGGTGATTTCTCGCTTTCTGTCTCTCTGTCTCTCTCTGTCTGTCCAGCGAGCGCACGCGCCCTATAGCGAAGAACCTCTCCAACAAAAAAAAAAAAAAAAAAAAAGAAAAGGTTCATTTCAGAAACAGAACAAAAAAGAGAAAGAGAGAGGGAGAGACAGAGAGAGAGAGAGAGAAAGGAAGGAAAAAGAAAGAAAGAGGGAGGGAGGGAAGGAGGAAAGGAGGAAAAGGAGGAAAAAGAAAGAAAAGAAGGAGGGAAAGGAAGAAAGGAAAGAAGACAAACCAATGGAACCCAGTGAATCTTACATTAATTCCTAAAACTAAACTAACTTATAAAACTAAATACTGGATAAAGCACCTTGAGAAACCAACAGTACTGGCAATCCTTAACACTCTCTGAAGTCCGGTGATCTGAATGTTTGTGCTACATCTGTCGATGCTGCCACCTCCCTGCTCTGTGTCGTCAGGACTCTCATACACCAGCCAATGAATGGACATCTTTCTCCTGATTATTTTATGATGGGACTGCTCAGGAGCCAACGGCTCCATTTTTGTAGCATCACCATCTTTGTCATTAATTCTGAAAATTATTCGCTCACTTATTCGAATGTTATTACGTGTTTTCATTACTACTAAAAAAATGAATAGGAAGTGAAAAAGTTAAAAACTTAGGGCTGGGGCCGGCAAGTGGCATGGCGGTTAAAAAGCGCTGGACTCCCACATGGCCGACCACGGTTCAAGTCTCAGACCTGGTGGCTTGCTTTCTCACTTCCTCTCTCTCTCTCTCTCTCTCTCTCTGTCTGTCTCTGATCAAACTGGAAAATAATAATGATAATAATAAATAAAAAAGTTAAATAAATTTAAAAAAAAATTTAAAAAAAACTTAGGGCTGACAGGTGATGTGGTGGTTAAGGGCGCTGGACTCCCACATGGCCAACCACAGGTCGAGTCCTGGACCTGGTGGCTTACTTTCTCACTCTCTCTCTCTCTCTCTCACTCCACCCCTCTCTGGTCAAATTAAAAATAAGTAAATAAATAAAGCTAAATTTTTCAAAATTTATTTTAAAAAATTAAAAGCCCAATAATAATCATGAGACATATTTGTCTTATAAACTTAATGTGAGACTAATATGGACATTATGAGACGTACCAAAAAAAATCAACTGTTGTTAAAGTGAGAAGAGATAACCAAAAGTATAGAAAGTTTAAAGGTAGGAAAATAAAAGAAAGGAGTATCCAGTTGGCCCTCAACACCCATGGGTTCAGCATCTGCAGCCTCAGAGGAAATTTGATCTGTGTTTGGTTGATTGCAGGCTTATAAATGTGGACCCCAAGGATGCAGGAGACCTATAAAGTAATGAACTTGAGTAGCCACAGATTTTGCTACCTAGAAGTTCTGGAACCAATCCCCTGTACATGCCCAGGGACAACTGTACACTGAATTCTGTGTCTAAACAGCAAAGTATAATCTGAGATTTTATAACATATTTGGCTCTCTGGGACCAGCATTTCTTAAAACGTGAAAGCTTTGGCACAATCTTTGGACCTACTTTGAGGAACACATTCTTTCAGGAAAGCAGGAAAGATAGCATTGAACCAGTCAGCATGTTTCTGATCGCATTCACAAATGGGGAGAAGCGTTTCATAAACTGAAGAGCACAGGGCAAAGTTGGTCATTTTTATTAGCACTGGTACTTCCAGTGCAGTTCCTGACATTGTCATTCCAAAAGCCAAACCAAAACCACCTCAAAGGATAAATCAGCTCTTCATCATAGGGCCTGCCATCACGTTGAAGATAATAACATCAACTCAGTGGTACCTGGAGTTTCAAAGGTCCTCTTGGGATATTCAGCCTTGTCCTTTGTCTAATTCAGGTTATTATCTTTGTAGACTTTGTCTATCTCAATTGGAAATTTCCACTTGCTACACCACAGCCCTCAATATGTACACAGTGGCTGTCCCAAACACTGTGTGCTAAGAAAACATCAACCTCTGTTAATTCATTCTTTATTCTTCTCTCCCGTCATTTAGGCATCTATCATGTAACGACTACTACTTGTGTACAAGCTTTGGATAGGGAATGATGAGCTCACCTATGGGCTGGGGAGAAACCTGATATTAACAGCTGATACAATGTGACAGATGTTGTATGAAAGTCATCCACAAAGTGGAATGGGAACTTCCACGAGACACTAAGTCTCTATGAGAGAATTAGGAAAAGCTTCAGTGGGAAAGTCTGAAAGAAGAATGGGTATGAAGAAGTTGGTTACAAAAAAAAAGAAGGCAAAGTCATTGAGGGCAGAGGGAATAGCATGTGCGCCTCTGTCCTGAAGGAGTGAAGAGAGCAACATACATGGTGAACGCTAACAAGATCAAAGTGCAGCAGTGAGCTCTAGAGACCCAGGAAGCAAAGACACAACCCAGAGAAGATGTTGCAAAGGCAGTCCTGCGCAACCCATTAGCGCGCCAACTATTTTGTCTAGTTACTCAATATATGCATCCTATGTGCTTTTATGTGCATCTTAATGGTACTGAAGTCAATGCAACTGCCTCAAACCGGTGGTTTAGAAAACATGCCAGGCCCGAGAGCATGCATGCCCCAAATCTCTAGAGTACAAAGGAAGGGAATGTGGCATGGCTATTCCCAGGGTAAGATGGGGGGGGGAGCTTTCTCGCTTTCTCTCTCTTTCCCTCTCTTACCTCTCTTTCTTGCACACATGCAGGTGTGTGCACATGCACAAGCACATGTGACTACAGCAAGTTTTTAAAAGTTAAGTTTAAAAAAAAAGGAAAGAGGTGAGGCTTTATCTTTTAGGCTAGTATTTGTCCAAATATGATCGGAGGTTGCCTCTACCAGATTCATTTAGGGATCTTTTCAAAATGCAGATGTCTGGTCCTTACATCTCAGGTGAAATCCTGGATTCTGTGCTTTTCTTTCCCTTTTTTTTTTTTTTTTTGGAGAGGTTTTTGCTATAGGGCGCGTGTGCTCGCCAAACAGAGAGAGACAGAGAGATAGAAAGCGAGAAATCACCCCCCAGAGGGGATGGCCATGCCGCAATCCCTTCTCCTCCATTCTCCTCTTGGGATCTTGGGCACACATGCACCCGCGTGAGTTTAAGCCACCGGGTCCGGGACTCAAACCACGGTTGACTACGTGGGAGTCCAGCGACATAGCCATTACGCTAACTGTTGGTCCCTGGATTCTGTGCTTTTAATAAGCACCCAGCCAACACTGATGTTCACTATCTGCAGACCCTCCAAAGGTTATTAGGAAAGGAAATAACATGATCAGATTTGTATTTTTAGAAATATGCTGGGCCAACAGGTGGCATGGAGATTAAGGCAACTGGATCCAACATGGCTAGCTGTGCGGTTCAAGTCCTGGAGCCAGCAACTTGACAATCACAGTAGGCATGTGTGTGTGCATGCCCAAAATCTTTTTTTTTTTTTTTTTTTTTTTTTTGAGAGGTTTTTCGCTATAGGGTGCGTGCGCTCGCCAGACAGACAGAGAGAGACATAGAGACAGAAAGCGAGAAATCACCCCCCAGGGGGGATGGTCACGCCGCAATCCCTTCTCCTCCATTCTCCTCTTGGGATCTTGGGCACGCACGCACACGTGCCCGGCGTGAGTTGTAAGCCACCGGGTCCGAGACGCGAACCGCGGTCAACTACGTGGGAGTCCAGCGACATAGCCATTACGCTAACTGCTGGTTCCCCATGCCCAAAATCTTGAGAGGAGAATGGAGAGAAGGGAATGTGACACGGCCATCCTCCATAGGGTGGTGGTGGGCTCATCTCCCCTCTCTCTATCCAGTGTCACACACAGCAAATACCAAAACCAAAATAAATAAATAAATACTTTTATTTTTAAAGAAACATGCCAGGGCCAGCAGGTAGCATGGTGGTTAAGGTGCTACACTCCCACATGGCCAACTGCAGTTCAAGCCCTGGACCTGGTGGCTTGGTGTCTCACTTTCCTGCTCTCTCTCTCTCTGTCAAATGTAAAATAATAATAATAAATAAGATAAATAATTACTTAAAAGAAAAAAAAAAGAAGCATGCCAATAGACCAAAGCAGACAATCATGAAGAAAATAAACCCACTGCTACTCTATGAGGCGTGACTCAGCTTTGCTTAGAATCGCTGGAGAACTCATACAAAGCAGACTTTCACACCTCATCCGGGACTTCGCATCTGACTCAAGGCAGAGGGGGCTAGCGTTTATACTAGGTTGAACCACGTGAAATTGCCATTTTAATTAGATCAAACATGGTCAAATATCAGTATGTCTCATAGTTCCGTTCAATATTTTTAATAAGTCTTCCCCAAACATGCTTCTGGTTTACACCAAAGTCTGAGAGCAGATGGTAAAATACAAGCAGAGCTAAATACTGTCCCTTTTCATCCATTATCAGTGTCACTATTCACTTACGTAACATGCAAAGATAAAAGTGACATCATTTATTTACCTAGAATAAATGTTAAAGGGAAAACAGAATTCCACACAGCTACCAAAGAAATAAGGCAGCTAATTTAAGGACTGTGGAGCCAGAAGGAACATTGGAAATTATTCAGCTCTTTCCCCACCTCCCAGCACAAGACTTCATACATGAAATCGATGCCTAAACAGAAAAGCAATCTGCTTGAGGTTGTGCTGAATATTTTGTCCCAATTCCTCAGTAATATATGCATCCTATGTGCTTTTATGTGATTTTAAGGCGCTGAAGTCCATGTAACCAAAAAGTACTCGTGATTAACCTATCAAGTGCTATTGTCACGGGAAGCCCTAACATATTGGAAATGGGAGAGAATGACATCAAGTAAATTCTCATGCATACTCGTTTTTAAAATGAAGGTAAAGAATTTAAGTAATGGGACTAGCAGGTGGCATGATGGTTAATGTCGCTGGATGCCCACATGGCCGACCATGGTTCAAGTCCCAGACCTAGTGGCTTGCTTTCTCACTTTCCTTCTCTTTCTCTCTCATTCTCCCTCTCTGGTAAAACTAAAATAAATAAATAAAGTTAAATAAAATAACTCTAAAAAAGAGAGCGGGACAACTTAAGTAAGGCCTAGAATGATGCTAAAATATAGAGATGCTTAGTAAAAAAAATATATATTGTACAAATGGGTGACCTCTAAAGGAGGTATACAATGCAAGGGGGTTCTAAGGAGCGGACAGGCTGAGCACACGTTTCTCACCTGCTGCAGCAAGTGCCTTGTGCACTTTTTGACCTACACCCCCACAAAATCTCAGCCCTGGCACATGCACCTTTTCCCCCATTGAAAGTGCCCCAGCAGAAATCATTATGAGGGTAAGTCTGAGCTGAGTTTGATGATACATCACATCCTAGCAGGTAGGGAAGCTCACAGACAAGCACCGCCGTTAAAGCCCAACTATCGATGAATAGGAATCAGTTTCACTCGCTGACAGCCAATAAAGGCCATATTATACCAGCACGAGGATTGTTAAGGCTAGCCACACAACAATAATAAAAATAATAACAGCGAATACATGCCCACTCTGTGTCAGGTTCCTTTAATTCTTCCACAAACCCTCTGGGGTCAGCACCACTATCATCGTTCTAGTTCACAGGTGTGGATAGAGAAAGAAGGAATTTTCTCTAAATCACTCCATTGGGAAGTAGCAGAGTGGAGAGTTGAACCCGGGCTGCCTGGCATCCAGATCTCATCAACTGAACTCTGACCTTTCAGTGGCAAAACAAGAGTACCCAGCAAGTTGACCTGTTGGGGCACTCGTACCAGGAAGGCGGCATTTCTGGATGATATAATGTGGCCCCAGTCTTTTCAACCACAAGGAACTGCATTTCTACTTGAGAAGACCACATAGAGTGAGACCCAGGCACAAGGTGGAAAGTGACCGAGAAGGATGCAGTCCTCTCTGCCCTGACACGGTGTGTGTACCACTGCCCAGGACAGTGATGTCAGCTAATTTTAGTTGATAAAATCCCAAATGTTGACTTTCCCCCATGGGAAGTCCTCACATGAGGATATTATCTAAAGAAATCG
The DNA here is from genome assembly GCA_026018925.1 of Tupaia tana. NCBI lineage: Eukaryota > Metazoa > Chordata > Mammalia > Scandentia > Tupaiidae > Tupaia > Tupaia tana. Next base: position 13,303,442 of record JAKSZU010000014.1, on the reverse strand, counting down.
CAAAGGAAAATACTTCTGAGGAGAAAAAGAACAAAATTTTACTCCCAAACAAGGAGTAAAAGCCCTAGGTGATGGAAATCTAAATGAAAAAGGTCAACAGGGGTAAATCTTTCTTAAATAAGTGACTGGCTCCAAGAACCGTCCCTTCCAGTATCCTTAAGGAGCCAAGTGTCTGAAAGGACCGTCTGGTCCAAGTCACCGGTCTGTGACCCTGACACCCCTAAAGAATGCCAAGAACGCAGGAAGAAGGAGCAAATTGCACACCTGAGTTACAAGCACAATCGGAATTTCAAGCACCAGAGAACGAAAAGTTCAGACAAGTCAAGATTCAAGAGTTAATGAAGTTGATCTGGAAGGAAGGGCCCCCCTGAAGCTGCTTTTCATCCTAATTCTCCCAAATCTCCTTATATCCAGCCCCCCCCCCCCCGCCCCCCAAGCCGCTTTTCATTCTCAGTCTGATTCTCCCCAAATCTCCCTCTATGCAGAAATGTCACATGTGAGCGAGGAGCAAACGGGCAGGCAACACGAGGGGAGAAACTTGCAAAATAAAATGTGTAACAGGGGTGTCTCCCCAAGAAAAATGATCCAGAATTTCCTCCACGATCCCGAGTAACACAAACAAATGCAAACAACAGTACACTTTTGAGTCGCACTTAAACAGCCCGGATGAGCCCAGCTCACCCCACTTCACGCTGCACCGGTGTCCAAGCTACGGGAAATGTGCCCCCCACCCGTGAAAGACCTTCCAGGGTCCTGCCAAGGTGCAGCGGCCCCCGAGCTGAGTTTGCCCGGACTCTTACCAGGTCCAGAGATCTTGAGATTCACAGCGCAACCTTTGTCCGGCTCTTCACCCAAAGTCAGCCAGCTAAGACACAAAATCTGTTCCAAACAACGTGGCTGGAGTCTAAGCGGCGTCCCAGAAGAAAGCGACACTTGGGAGTCGTTGTTTAGGAACAGAGGTGGAGACGCGGGAAAGGAGAGTGGTGGAGACGCGTTTCCAGAACCCAGTTCTGCACACCGGGTAAGTACTTGCCGCAAACTTGACCAACGTTTCCTTGTCTGGCCCGAGATGCTGGAGGAGGAGGGGAGTAACCCGAGCCTGGCCCGGGATGCAAGCAGTTGCCGCTGCTGCAGCTGCTGCTGCGGGGCAGTGGCCACTGGGGGCGGGGGGTGTCCCTTGGCGCCGCGCGCAGCCCTTAGTGCAACCGGCTGGGTCCTCCCGGCCCCACTCTTAGGTCCATACGCATGTCGCCCTGCGCGAACCGCTTCCAGCCCCAGGGGTGAGCCCACCACCGCCGGGTCACGAAGTTACCAAAGCTTGGGGTGGCCGAACGGATGGTGGAGTGGGTGTCGGTCTGCGTCCCGACCACTTTCAGTGCGAGCCCCCTCGGCAAAGTCTTGGGGGATCGGGGTTCTGACCCTCTACAAGGAGTTGGGGAACTGGGGCCAAGCTCGAGTAACCAACTGGGGTGGACGGCGCGTCCCCAGGGGTGTCATGGAAGAGAGCGCAAACGAGTGACGGAGAAGGGATGAGAGATCGCGCCGCGCCGGAGCGCGAGGCTGCAGCAGAGTGGCTGGGAAGGTGGGCGGGGGTGGGGCCGGGTGGAGGCTGGAGGGACCTGCAAGACGGAGACTGGGGCGGGGCGGAGAGAGAACTCCCCCGACGCCCCAGAAAATCCCCCCAGGCCTCGGAGAGGCGGCGCGCGGTGATTTCTTGGGAAATGGCTCCCTCTGCCGACTCGCCGAGGAGGCCCCGGGAGCCCCGGTGTTGGAATGTTGAAACCACCACGAAGCTTTTCGCCCTGTGTGGGATGGGCAGGACGCGGCCCCGGAATCTACTTCTCTGTCCACGTCTCTCCAGCCCAGTAGAGAATTCCCCCGCGTCCAAACGACCCCAACAGGACCGCTCTAACTGTAGGACAGTTGTGCAAGGTCAACCAAATACTATCGTCTTCCTTCTCAACCCCACCCCCCCCCCCCCCAACAAACGAAAATAAGGCTCGTGTGTCCCATACCTGCGCCAGATGACCCTTTCCCCCCAGGGCTGTCTTCCTCAGTATGAACTCTGCTTTTATAGACCTCAGGTGGATACACGTCCCTCGTCAGTAACAGCTCCTGGGAAATAGTCCAACCGCCAAATCATGTCAGAATGAATGGGCACGGGGACCAGCAGTTAGCGTAATGGCTATGTCGCTGGACTCCCATGTAGTCAACCGCAGTTCGAGTCCCGGACTCAGTGGCTTAAACTCACGCTGGGTGCGTGTGCGTGCGTGTCCAAGATCCCAAGAGGAGAATGGAGGAGAAGGGATTGCAGCGTGGCCATCCCCTCTGGGGGGTGATTTCTCGCTTTCTGTCTCTCTGTCTCTCTGTCTTTCTGGTGAGCACACATCCCTATAGCAAAAACACTCTCAAAAAAGAAAAAAGAAAAAAAAAAAAAAAAGAATGAACGGGCACGGGCAGGTCTGAAGTCCCTCACCGCACTCCTTGCTGTCCCCCGTAAACTCTCCAGGCAAGACTACGCATTTGCTAGTTTGTTTGCTGACTCACTGGCTTATCTGGGCTAATTGTCCCTTCTGGTAAATGCACCTCCATTTCTCTTTAGGGGTCCACCCTTGCCACCCAGCAATCTGGTTAAGGTTATGCAGGGTGGTCCAACATTTCCCCTTCCAGAATGGGCACCTGAAGGCCCTTCAAGCCCTCCTTGCCAGAAATCAGAACTTCGATCAGAGCAGCACAAGAACCCATCATTCTGGGGCTCATGCATCCTCCTGGCTGCTTTCTAAGGAGAACAGTTCAGGCCCCTGATTCCCCAGACCTGCCTGCTTTACCCCTTATGAAACTAAAGGTGACGGTTCATGAAACTTGGTTGCTCCACTTTTAAATTTTTAAGTCAACTTTGTTGAGACACAGGCTACGTTCAATATATTGCATTCATGTTAAGTGAACATTTTGATCAGTTTTGAACAACGTATATAGCCATGCACTACCACAGTCAAGATAATGAACAATTCCCTTGGCCCCCGTTGAAGTCAGCCCCCACCTCACCCCATACCTGGCCCACTGAGCTGTTTTCTGTAACTGAATTTACATTTGTCTGTTCTGGAGTTTCATATGAATGGAATCATGTAGCATGTGTCATGTCTGGCTTCCTTTGCCCAGCGCATTTTTTACATTTATCAGTATTGTCTGTTTCCACAGTTTGTTCCTTTATACTGCTCGGTAGTATTCTTTTGTATGGATATACCACAATTTTTTTCCTCATTCACCAAACAGTGATGGATAAAGGGGTTGTTTCCAATGTGGAGCTGTTATGAATAATGCTGCTAGGAACATTCTGATACAAATCCTTCTGTAGACAAATGCTGTTATTTCTGTCCTCTCATTAGAGTGGAATTACTAGTTCATATAAGTGTTTACTATAACAGAGACCATAGAACTGTTTTCCAAAGTGGTTATATCATTTTACATTCCTACCAGCAATGTATGAGAGTTGCTCCACACCCTCGTTGACACTTCATATTGTCTTTATTTGAGCCATTATAGTGGGCATATAATGATATCTTTTTTTTTTTTTTTTTTTTTTTTTTTTGGAGAGGTTTTCACTATAGGGCACGTGCACGTGCCAGACAGACAAAGAGAGACATAGAGACAGAAAGCGAGAAATCACCCCCCAGGGGGGATGGTCACGCCGCAATCCCTTCTCCTCCATTCTCCTCTCAGGATCTTGGGCACGCACGCACAAGCGCCCGGCGTGAGTTTTAAGCCACTGGGTCTGGGACTCGAACCACGGTCGACTACGTGGGAGTCCAGCAACATAGCCATTACGCTAACTGCTGGTTCCCATTGTGATATTATCTAATTGTGGTTTTAATTTCCCTACTGGCTAAAACTGGTGACCACCAATGACATTTGTTGTCATACATGTGCTTGTGTGCTATTTGTTCTTTGATGAAATGTCCATGTTCTTTGGCCAATTTTTAACTGGGTCATTTGTATTCTTGTTATTGAGAAGTAGAAGCTATTTATATATTTGAATACCAGGTCTTCATCGAATACATGTATAGCAAATACATCATCACCGCCTGTTTTTTGCCTTTCAATTACTTCATGGTGTTTTTCAAACAGCAGATTTTTATTTTGGTAAGTCCAATTTATCAACTTTTATGGTTTAATTTTTTTATGTTTTGTCTAAGTAATCTTTGCTTACCCCAAGGTCATGAAGATTTTTTCCTATGGCTTCTTACAGAAATGTGTAGGGTTGGGTGTTATTATATTTAGGTCTGTGATCTATTTAGAGTGAATTTTGGAGTATGATATGAGGCAAGTATTGAGGTTCATTATTGTTCACGCTGATATCCAATTTCTTCAGCATGAGTTGTTGATAAGATTATCTTTTTCCCATTGAATAACTGCAGTTCCTTTATTAAAAATCAAGTGCCGTTCTGAGAGAGGGTCTATTTCTATATTCGCTATTTCTTTTACTTAAAACCTCTTTCTATTCGTGTGCCAATATCACATTGTCTTAATTATTGTCACTTTATAAGAAGACTAACTTGGGCATAATAAATCTTCAAACTTTGCTCTTTCTATTTTTCAACATATGTTTAGCTCTTCTGCTTGTTTTTGTTTGTTCGTTTTGATTGTTATATTTTATATAAATTCAGAATTAACTTGTCAATGCTTTTAGAGCTCATTTTGGAATTTTGATCAGGGTCTCTTGAAACTGTTGGTCAAAAGGAGTACTGACATGTTAACAATGCTGAATCCTTTAGTCTACAAACATGTTATATTTCTGCATTAATTTAAGTCTTTTAAAATTCTCCTCAGCAATAATTTGTAGTTTTCAGCAGAGCAGTTTTGCATATATGTATATATATGAATGTGCTTGCTGGAGAGAAAGAAATATGGAGCGAGAGAAAGTTAGAAGTCTCCCAGGGAGGGATTCCCATGCTGCAGTTCCTTCCCCTTCATTTAAACTTAGGATTTTGAGCACACACACACACACACACACACATGCGCGCACACGGTATGAATTTCAATGCGCGCACGCGCGCATCCGGTATGAATTTCAAGCTGTCGAGTCTGGGACTTGACCTGTGGTTGGCCATGTTGGGGCCCAGCACCTTAGCCACTATGCCACCTGCTGGCCCCAGTTTCGCATACATTTTTAAAAATGTATCCCTGAGTATTAATTTTTATTTTTGGTGCTATTGTAAATGGATTTATTTTTGAATCTTAGTTTCCAAGTGTTCATCACCGGTACAGAAATATACAATGAAATTTTGTATAGTAACTTCTTATTTTGCAACTCCACTCAACTTACCAGTTCTAGTATTCTAGGAATGTTTTAGTTTTTCTTTTAAGATTCCATAGAATTTTCTTTATGTAAATAAATACAGTTTGCTTTATTATTTTCTTTCCTCATTTATTGTACTGGACAGGATGCCCAATACAGTGTTGAAAAAAAAGTGGTAAGAATGAACGCATTTTTACCCATCTTAGGGTAAAAAAAAATCAATTTTTTACCTTTAAGTACGATATTAGTTGTAGATTTTATAAACATCTTATTTTTTTGTTTATTTTAATTGAAAGGACCAGCCTTCAGCTTCATTGTTTTTTTTTTCTATTTCCTATACATTTTTTATTTTCCTAGTTTTAGTTCTTGCTTTTACAATTTCTCTCCTTTATATAGATTTGAATTCATTGTGCTCCTTTTAAATAATTTCTTAAAGTCATATTTTAGATCATTGATTTTTTTTTTTTTCCCAGACCTTTCTTGGTTTTTACATCACTGGAGAGAGACAGAGGGAGACAGAAGAGAGGGAAAATGAGACCTCATTCTCCAGGGGCGTGGCCGCACCACAGTCCCTTCTCCATTTATGTCCTGGGATTTCAGGCATGCACACACACTTGCTCAGCGTGTTTTTCAAGCCACCAGGTCTAGGACTTGAACCGCTCTGTCAGCCATGTGGGATTAGTCGCCTTAACCTACACTCTATCTGCGGGCACCATCACACAGATTTGGATAGCTTTTAAAATATTGTTTAAAATATTTTTTTTCTTTCACCCATGGATCATGTAGAAATGTGTTATTTAATTTCCAAATGTTTGGAGATTTTTTAGATATACTTTTGTTATAACTTCTTATTCAATTTTACTGTGGTCAGAAAGCATCCTAGATATTATTTCAATCCTTTTAATAAGTTGAAACTTGCCTTGTGGTGAACATACAAGGGTTTCTGGTGAACAGTTCGTGTGTTTTTAAAAAGAATTTATAACCAATTCTGCTGTTCAGCAGTGTTCTAAAACTGTCAAGAGGGTCTCAGTAGGTGACAAGTTTGTTTAAGTCTTCTATTTTCTTACTGATTTTTACTACCTTTATTCTGAACACAATACTATTGTTAATTATAATCTGAGATTAAATGGACTTTTTTGTTCTTGGTAATTATGCCATCTGTTAAGATAGAATTTATAATCAGTTAAAATTTGAATTTATTTTCAATTTTATTATTTGTGCTATTATTACTTGAAGCTGTCATAGTAATTTTATAGGACTACTCATTTTTCTTTGTGAAATTTTATTTTTCTCTTTGCAGTCCATCTTTAGAATTTGTTGAGATATTGGTGGAGTTAACCGTTGTCCTAGTATATTAGCTAGCAAGCTCAGAATCATGATACTGAAATTCGATCATCAAACAATGCTCTTGAGCAAATACTTATTATACATGCAGAAGCAGGTACAAGTCACAGATATTCTAACAGAGACTTTCTTCGCCACTTATATTTATTCACATCCTGTAGTGTGGTCATTCAACCAACGATAAATCCTATGCATCTATCATAGTCAGCATGCTTGCTTCATCTCATCCATGAGGATTCCATGTGATTTTTTTTTTGCAATTATCTTATAAATCCAAATGTATTCTCATTCCTGCCATTGACCTGCCAGCTAGTGTTTCCAATAAAACAAATCAAGTCGGACTGGCCCTTCTACCACTTAAGCAAACACAATTGGTTTCTTATACACGTGGCTTCCTTTCTGTAGTGCTTTCAAATCATGTTTTGAAATCTAATTCTTGTTTATTTCTAATAGTCAAGATTCCACAGAATTTACCTTCTTCCCAGGCACTGCAGACTGTAAACGAGTAAGTATGGCTGAAGGTTAACAATTTTTTTACTTTCTCAAGTCCTAACAATAAGCAGAGGTATCATTATTTCTGTCTTACAGATAGGAAAACAAAGGCTCAGAGAGACCAATTAACTTACCGAAGACCACATGGCTAGTAAGTGGCAGAGGCAGGGTGGATCTGAGGCTTCATTGCAGAGTTTACGCTCTCCAGCGCTTCACCTGTTTCAGAACTACATTGATTTATTCTGGTTTTCAAATTGCCCACCATGGTTCTTCTCATTTCACTAATATGTTGTTTAATACTTTTCTCCATGAACATTGAAAATCTGCTTAGGTAGGATTTGATTTTTCTTAAGAGTCTTTGCTCAGGCATTTTAAAAGCTCTTAAGTAAACAGTTTCAATATTCTCTTCCCACCACACAAATGTAGGCAAGATTGGAACAGGTTGTGTCTTTAATTAAAGGCCTCAACCAACTGAGGGGAAGAGTTACAAAGGTCAAGTTCTTGGCCTACAAGGGTCTTTTCAAACTTCCTCATTTGAGTCTCCTTCCTTTTGTCCTAGATTTCCCTTATACTCCCTCTTAAGAATGATTCTTGAGACCAGCAGTTGGCATAATGGCTATGTCACTGGACACCCATGTAGTTGACCACAGCTCGAGTCCTAGACCCGGTAGCTTGAAATTGATGCTGGGTGGCTGTGCATGCATGCCCAAGATCCCAAGAGGAGAATGGAGGAGAAGGGATTGCAATGTGGTCATCCCCCTTGGGGGGGGGGGGGGTGATTTCTTACTTTCTGTCTCTCTGTCTCTGTCTTTCTGGAGAGCACACGTGCCCTATAGTAAAAACCTCTCCAAAAAAAAGAATGATTCTTGTCTGCTTTTTAAATAAGTCACTCTTTTAAAGACACCAAAGGAAAGAAGAGTAGAGCAGTAGATGAAAAAATTGTTGCAGCAGTGGGTTATGTATTAGAAGTTAGAAACAGTTTTCTCTCTCCTTTATGTAAGATGTCCTCATAGATGTAAGGGAATCCTGGAATTCTTATGGAAAGGGGCAATGATGGGATTCCAAATGTAACTCTGTATTTTCCCCTTCTTACTATTTTTTTTAAAGAATCATTTATCTTATTATTTAATTATTTAATTCTACTTGTTACTTTTTTTTTTTTTTTTTTTTTTTTTTTTTTTTTTTTTTTTTTAATTTGACCAGAGAGAGACAGAAAAAGAAAGAAAGGGAAAGCGAGAAAGCAAGCTGCTAGGTCAGGGACTTGAACCGTGGTCAGCCATGTGGGAATCCAGTGCTTTTAACCACCACACTACCTGCCAGTCCTTATTTTTTATTTATTCATTCATTTATTTTAATTTGACCAGAGAAAGACACAAAGAGAGAGAGAGAGGGAGAAAGTGGGAAAGCAAGCCACCAGGTCCAGGACTCGAACCATGGTCAGCCATGTGGGAGTGTCCAGCAACTTGGCCACCATGCCACCTGCTGGTCCTCCCATCTTAATATTTTTAATGAAAATAGATTTTTTTAAACTATAAGCCCCAAAAAGAAGTACATTTTTCATCATGACCAAAGTTATATATCATCCTAAGTATAAAATTGGCACAAGTTCATGAAACACTTACTTCTTACTATATGTGATATCTTTCGATCTTTTCTATTCCAATCTCAAACTTCGATGTGCGTGTTAATCAGCGAAAGAGTTTTGTTAAAAATGAGATTCTGATTACATATCTGGGATGGGGCCTGCTTTATTTTTTCTTTTTTTTTTTTTGGAGAGATTTTTGCCATGGGGTGCATGCATTCACCGAAGAGACAGAGAGACAGAGAAATCAGCCCCCAGGGGAGATGGCCATGCCACAGTACCTTCTCCTCCATTCTCCTCTCAGGATTTTGAGCACACACACACACAAACACACACACACACATGCCTAGAGTGAGTTTCAAGCCACTGGGTCTGGGACTTGAATTGCAGTCAGTCATGTGGGAGTCCAGCACCCTAACCACCACACTACGGCTGGCCCCAGACCTCTGTTTTAACAAACAAACTCCTGAGAAGATGCTTCTGTTTCTGTGACTGCATTTTGAGTCATAAAGTTATATTCTATTTTCTTCTATTTAAATAATAATTTACTGTTTGCATCTGAACTTAGTTTGTAGAAGTATTGCTGGTGTATTTGCTGGTATAACACCATGCTTGGGGCAGCTGTTGAACCAATAACATGCTTATCTAGGATATTCTTATAAAAATTCACTTCCTGTGGAGTGGTATCATGCTTGAAAGTGGTTCAACAGGCTTCATCTTCCATATATGAAAACTATGAAATTACAGATGTAAAGAGATGAATACCTTTCTGACACCACTTTGGGTTTTTGTTTTCTTTTTGTTTGTTTAACGCCAGAGGGTTCATATACATGCACAAGAAAGAAAGAGAGAAAAGGCACCTTAAAATAGGTCCTGGTCATGCTGCAATTCTTTTTCCTCCAATTCCCCATCCCATCAGGATCCTGGGCATACACACAGGAGCACAACATGTTTTTCAAGCTGCTGGAGCCAGAGCTCAAACCCTCGCTGGCCATGTGGGATCAGACTTCCTCTGCAGCCCCACAGGGTCAGCTGAGATTCCTTCTTTTAATTGCAACATTTGAAACAAGAAATAAATCTTTAAAAGTTTGGATAAATAAATCTGAGCATTCTGCATATTGAGGACTCTTATTACTTACTGTATGTGAAAATAGCTGATGACTGAAGGTGACTGTGGAAGTAAGATGAATATTAGAAATAACATTTCCTATAGTCTGATCTCCTTTTCTTCTATCTTTTCTGTTTTTTGGAGAGGTTTTTGCTATAGGACGCGTGCACTCGCCAGAGAGACAGAGAGACAGAAAGCAAGAAATCACCCCCCAGGGGGGATGGCCACGCCGCAATCCCTTCTCCTCCATTCTCCTCTCGGGATCTTGGGCATGCACGCACACATGTCTGGCATGAGTTTAAGCCACCAGGTCCAGGACTCGAACCACAGTCGACTACGTGGGAGTCCAGCGACATAGCTATTACGCTAACTGCTGGTCCCATGATCTCCTTTTCTTCTGACCAGGAGTGCTTGTGCTGTCAGCCAGGGTTTTGTCTTCAAGTTGTAGAAATCAACTCTCACTAACTTAATAAAAATTAATTTGAGGGAAATTATTGCGGGGATCAAGAAGACTGGGCAGCCACGGGACGAAAGTTAAAAATGAGTTAAGAACTTCTTTAGAGGAATGGAAAGAGAAATCAAAGCCACAGTATTAGAACAGAAACAGCCTGGTCAGCTCTCCTGGCTGAAATGAATGAACTTTAATTTGTTTCTTTGCTTAGTCCTCACATCACTCAAGATCAAAGCCAGAGGAGAGCGCATTTGTTTGGCTGAACTTAGGTTTTACATTATTTCCTGGCTATCATGGGAACCCAGGAAAGATTTGGTCCTTGAAACTTCCACAGCAGGGTACACCACCCCACAAAAGCAAATATACCATCCCTCCAAAGGCATAGATAAGTGGGGAGTTGAAATGTTCCAAAAGTAAACCAGGGGCCACTGGAAGAAGTACTGGATGCTAGGCCATCAATAAACTATACGGAGAAAGTACTGCAATGCAGGCAGGACCTTTCTTGCAAGCATAACCAGATGATGAATGGGATTTTCCAGTCACATGGGCACTGTGACTATGTTCTCAGAGCCCAGGAGAGTAAATGATAAATGACCCATATTCTAAAGAGTGTGCATCTAGGGACCAGCAGATGGAGTAATAGCTACGTCACTGGACTCCCATGTAGTCGACCGTGGTTTGAGTCTCAGACCCAGTGGCTTAAACTCACGCCGGGGACGTGTCATATGTGCCCAGGATCCCAAGAGGTGAACGGAGGAGAAGAGATTGTGGTGTGGTCATCATCCCTGGGGGTGATTTCTTGCTTTCTGTCTCTCTGTCTTTCTGGCGAGCGCACGCACTCTATAGCAAAAACCTCTAAAAAAAAAAAAAAAAAAAAAAAAAAAAGAGTGTGCATTTAAACCCCACCCTGGCATTAATAAAAGGCATTATAAAGGTATAATGAAAGGCATTCTAAAACAAGCTCTGATACCAGTACACAGTGGTCACTAATAGTGACCACAGTCACTACTCCACCCCCTAGCTCTTTACCCCTATAGGAAACCTAAAGAATTCTACAAGAGTTGTCAGAATTCCTGCTACATGGAAGTGGTCACCCAACTGGTGACTTTTCCCCTCCCAACATTAGCGGGAAGGGGAATATTTCTCTGCCCCATCCCCAACCCCAGAAGAAGTTACAAGAGGGAGAAGTGAGAGAAGTAAAAACAGACATGAGGAATGCTAGCAAGAGGTGGACACCGGCACCTCCACCTCCTAGTTAGACTTCCTCATTGGAGCAGACAGATCTATCTCTCCATGCATTTGAACAAGAATAAAGGATTGGAAAGAGACAACAATGGGAAGCTTCTATTCCCACTGTTCAGTAAACAAACAATGCTTGCATTTCCTTAGGGCTATAAGGACCTCACCGGAGGTACCCAGGGTTAAGCAGTCTTGTCCTTACCCTGTCTGAGAGGATGGCCTGCTAGTGGAGAGACACAGCCAAGGAACAAGGGTGGAAAGGGCAGAGGGCAGACGAACTCAGGTTGTGGTGCAGCTGAGGCCTCTGCAGGGGGCATGTACTACCTACCCTTCAACAGGGTCCAGACATCTGCCACAGCCAAATGACCATCCAGTATGACAACAGCAGCAGCAGCTAAGCAGAAGATGTCATCCCTTTTCTCATCTCTCCTCCAAAACCCCAGCATCTGAAAGAGACAGAAAAAAGGACCCAGAAGGTTAGGTAAGAAAGGAAATGGAGGAGGAGGAGTGAACGCAGCACACACACTTCCTTTGGGTGGGACCATGTGCACCACTATTCCCGCCTGGGCTATGGTGTGAGGAAGGGAGTAAACATGGTTATGACATGAGATTCTAAGTGTAAATGAGATTCCCCTGATCCAGACTTTTTAAAGCCCAGAAGTCTCTGGATGCCACAGGAACTTTACAACATGTCGTAGAGGGACTGAAAACAGCTCCTCATCCAAGCATGCCTGAAAACAATGTAGAGCAAATAAAAATCCTTATGTTCATATCCGCTGAGTTCAGGCTCTCCAATAAGCTATTTATACAGCTAAAGAAACAAACTTTGAGTAGTTTAAGCAGAAAAGGAGTTTACTGAGAAGCTGTGGAACATACAGTGAAATATCAGGAATACTGGAGGAGTAGGCCTGAGATCTGTGCTGGGACAGTGAGGTTCCACATTCAGAGCAAAATCACTGCTCGGACCTGGGAGGCCAGACTCTGGAGTTCTCTATCAGCACCTCCAGATCCGAATAGATTCTTTTTTACTTTCTTAGAATTATTTTATTTAACTTTATTTATTTATTTATTTATTTATTTATTTAAATTTGACCAGAGAGAGAGAGTGAGAGGAAGAGAGAGAGGAAAAGTGAGAAAGCAAGCCACCAGGTCTAGGACTAGAACTGCAGTTTGCCATGTGAGGGTCCAGTGCCCTTAACCACCATGCCACCTGCTGACCCCCAGACCTGGAGAGATTCTAAGGAAACTATTACCTCTGGGAATTAGTGGTTGCTTCCTCCCCTGAACTGCCAGAAAGAATTCTCCATTGTCCCTGATTCCAATTCAAAGTCCAGGGCAGATGTGCCTGAATGACTGAGCCTCAGCCACATTCCCAAGACTGGGTTGGAAGGGTTCTGAAGAAGCTAGGATTTTTCCTTTGTGGCAAGGCTCTTCCTTTCATCATAAGTAGGGTGGCTATTATCCTACACAGTGCTATGTGCAAAATGAGGAAAATGCATGCCTTTAGTTGGCAAAGTTTTTCTTTTTCCCAGTGGCTACAAGTCACTGTCAGGGCTGAGCAGGCTGAGCATGCCTGGAGTTCAGCCCCACTTGACCTCCCTGCTGGGACCCTTGGTGCAGTGCACAAGCTGAGCAGCTGTGTGCAATAGACCTGCTCCTCAGTGAGGCATTTCTCAAATACAAAACAGAATGAAGCCAGTGTCAGATAAATATCAGATGTGGGACGGCAGTATGGACAGATCATTTAGTGGAATGAAATCTGTTTTTCCTCCTGATTAGTCTATATCAAATAAACGGATGAATCAGCTCGCCTTTTCTACCTTTATTATTTTCAGAATGAAAATAGCTATCAGTTACGAGTGTTGACTTTTGATTTGATAATGCATATGTAGGCAAAAAAGTTTATATTTGATTGTCTATAATATTAAAATAATGTCCTCCTTTTTCTTTCTCACTTTGCTAAATTATTATAGTAAAAGTCAACAAATTAATACAATTTTTCTAAGAGAGATTTTTGCTACAGGGCCCATGCACTCATCAGAAGCACAGAGAGAGACAGAGAGAAAGAGAGAAACTACACCCAGGGAATAAGGCCACACCACAGTTCTGTCTCCATTCTTCTCTTGGGATTTTGGGCACATATGAACACGCACGTGGCATGAGTTTCATCAAGTCACCAGGTTCCCATGGTCGACCATGTGGGATTCCAGTGCCTTAACTTCTATGCCACCTGCTAGCCCAAATTAATACAATCTTAACATGAAAATACATACTTTTTATAAATCTACTATGTTAACATGAGAAAATCATTTCCTGAACAAGGATGAGAGTCGATATAAACCTTTTTCCCTCCAAAGCTTCTTTCTTTCTTCCATAAATAAGAGAAACAGAGAGAGAGAAAGGGAGACAGGGACCCACCAGGATCATCATGCTGTGACCCACTCCTGGCTTCCTGTATAGTTTAGATATATATTACAGGAAGACATCTAGTTTGGGGAAAAACACAGTTAACAGATGAGTGTGCAGCTTCAGGAAGACCAGTGAAGAAATGCTGTTATGAAACCAACAGATATGAAAAAAAGGCCAGGCAAAAGGTATTTTTCCTGAGCACACCCTTAATGTGAAATAGAACACCATCATGAAGAAGGTCTCTCTTTGCATCCAGTGTGAAATTCAACCTCCAATGAATGGAGGCACCAAGCAGCATGACCGAGGGTGGGCACATCTGAAGCACCATATAGTAACTTGGAACAGTAAATGTTTAGTCAGTGCACTGGTATGATTTATGTCAGTGCTGAATGGTGGTACAGAGGTATCCCAACATTTTGCAAGGCTGACCTGCACGTGAAGGTTCTGGGTTTGCATGCAGAGATTTCTCTGAACATACCCAGCATGCTCGTCCCCTTGATCCAAAGCGGACTGAAGCTGGGAGTGGATCATGGCATGAAGACCCTGTTGAGTCCCTGTCTCTTTTTCTCTTTCTCTCCATTTCTCTTATTTATGGAAGAAAGAAAGAAAGAAACTTCAAGGAGAAAAAAGGTTTATATCAGCTCCCATCCTGGTTCAGGAAATGATATCCTTATGTTTAATATAGCAGATTTATAAAAAAGTTATATATTTTCATGTTAAGACTGTATTAATTTGTTGACATTTACTATAATAATTTAGCAAAGTGAGAAAGAAAATGGTGGGTATTATTTTAATATTATACAATTAATGATCAAATACAAATATTAACAATCAAATATAAATATTAACAATATAATATAAACTCTTTTGCCCACATATGCATTATCAAATCAGAAGTCAACACTAGTAACTGATTGCTATTGTCATTCCAAAAATAATAAAGATAGAAAAGACAAGCTGAGTTATCAGTTTATTTGATGTTGACTAATCAGGAGGAAAAATAGATTTCATTCAACTAAATGATTTGTCCATACCACCACATCTGATCAGTTCTGTTGTACATATATTATACAATGAATGCTCTGGGTCAGCCGATTTTATAGTGCTATGTCTGGGATTTCTTTCCACATGGGACAGTATGTTGAAAGTCTGAAGATGGTTCAAGACAGAAAGGAAGGAGTGGTATTGACAATTCTTTCAAGTTTTGCTCAAAATTGCATCAAAAAAAAAAAAAGATGCACCAGTTAGGAAGGGATATAAGATCAAAGGAGAATTTTCTGCAGCAGGAGAAACTGCTGTTTGTGTGTGCTGTTAGGAATGAAAAGATCCAATATGGTTAACTGAAGGCCCGCTGCCACTCTAACACCATTTCAGAGAGTTCTTGACTATTTTACTATTCTCTGTGGATAATAGAGAGAGCCAATAATCTTAGGCTCTTAATCCCAGAATCACCTCTCTGCCAACGATCTTGTTCTCCATCTCACCCCCATTGCCACCACCTAGGTCTGTCATCATCAGTCACTGTTAAGGGATAAACTGCGTCATGTTTCTCTCTGCACTGTGCCCCAGGTCCTCCCATCTTAAAGTTAAAGCCAGTGCCTTTATGATAGACTCTGTCTTAGGTTTGGTTCTCCAGGAAACAGACCCTGGGGCTGAGACTTGTGTGCAGGAGGGTTATTGAGTTTGCTCTTAAAAGCAACACCTGCCAGGGAGTGAGTAGAACAGAACTGGACAGATGGAAAAGCAAACTGCACTATGGTTACAACAGGTCCTTGTTATGGTAAAGATAACCAATTTTTATATGCCTTCTTGGTACAGTCATTGGATATAGACTGCTCCAGAGAGGGAGTTAACCTTGCAAAGGGAGCTCTCTCCTGCTGAGAGGAATACCAGGTGAGAAATCGGTCTAGGAGCCATCTGCAGCCAACAGCCCTTGCAGCTGGGGAGATGAGTATCTTGATTCTAAAGTGCATGATGGTAGTCCAATACATTCTCCCCGTATCTCTCCAACTTTATCTCCTACTGCTCTCTTCTTCCTGCCTACTTCAGACACTTTGGTCTCCTTAATGTTCTTCAAACACACCAGACTGGTTACCTTTGAGCCCTTGCCGGCCTCTTCCTGGAATATGTGGCTGCTCCCTGATCTCCTGCATGTTTTACTTAAATGTTATCTTCTCCGTGAGTCTTTCTACTCAATATTGCAACACACCCTCACTTCCCCAGAACACCTGATCCCTTTTAAGAGGCTCTATTTCTCTCTCTCTCTCTCTCTCTCTCTCTCTCTCTCTCTCTCTCTCTCTCTCTCTCTTTCGGTATCACTTTTCACCTTCTAATACCCTATATATTTGCTTACTCATTAGGTTTGTTGTTTGATATCTGTCTTTCTCCCACTAAAACATAAGCTTCTCAAGGATAAAGATCTCCGTTTTATTTACTGATAGGTCTCAAGCGTAGATAGGTATCTGGTGTCTAGTAATTTCTCGAACATAATGAAATATATTTTAAATAAAAGTTTTATAATTCAGTAGAGGATTTTTATTTTCCACTTGGAAATTATCTTTTCTAAGGAGGAAATTATTTTTAAGAGCAGAGTCTTCCGAATATGAATTTATTTGATTTGCTCAATACATTCACCCAAACAACAGAGTTGCCCAAATACTGCTCTCCATGGATACAGGCTTATCTCTCAGATTATAATGATTATCTCACTCCTGCTGCAGAAGTACTGGTAGATAGAACTGTAGATAAACAATTAATTAATCAAGATTTTAACTTTCTGAAAACCCAGGAAGTTCATACTAGCCTGCTACCCGACATTATCTCTGGAATTTTTTTGTAAGAAGAGAGGATATTAGCAGTTTTTCTCTCTTTCTCTTTCTCTCCTTACTCATGTAAGTATACATGCATACACGTGTGTGAGAGAGAAAGAAAGTGAGATAAGCACCTTGCACAGGATCTGGTCACGCCGCAATCTCTCTCCTGCAGTCCCCAGCCTGATCCCACATGGCCACATGGGCCAAGGATCTGAACTGCAGTCACCACGTGACTTCTAGCATTGCCATCTGGCAGCTGTGCCACCACAGCTGGGCCACGCTCTAGAATATTAATGTTATATCCTGAGACTTATTAGCCTTGTGAGCCTAGATAACCATGATGTATTCACGTAAAAGAAGAGTACGTGTTCCAGAAGAGTCTTCACTCACACTTTTTGTACATGAAGTTATTTTGGAGACTTCACACCCTGAAATACCATTCACATTAAAACAACAGTAGATTATCCTACTGGAATGTGGTGCTTCACAGCCCTTTTCATCATACACTAGTAAAAGTATAGTGATGTTTATACGGCAGGCCTGGGTAAATGAAGGGACTGGAGCCCTTGGTAAGGCTTCTCTGGCCACCCAACCTTGCTCAGCCACTACCCCTAGCATTCCTTGGATTGGCTGACCCATCAGTTGGGAAGCTCTACGAGATTAGATGACATCATAGAAGTTAATTCTCACTAATTGGTGGGTGAATCCAATTATCTGTGACAAACATGGTTTAAAATTTCAAATTGTTGTGGCCAGCAGGTGGCATGGTGGTTAAGGCACTGGACTTCTACATGGCCAACCATGGTTCAAGTCCCAGACCTGGTTACTTGAAACTCACACTGGGTACATGTGTGTGCATGTCCAAAATCCCAAGAAGGTAGATAGAGAAGAAGGGATTGTGACATGGCCATCCCCCCAGGGGGTAATTTCTCATTTTCTCTCTATATATCTTTCTGTGTCTCTCTAGTGAGTGCACACACCCAATAGCAAAAATCTCTCCAAAAAAAATTAAATTGCTTTCTTATCCAAATATTCTCACAAATATTTCTATAAAAAATAATCTACTATCATAGTTTCAAATAACAGTCTTTTTTTTTTTTTTTTTTTTGAGAGAGAGGGTTTTTTTTGTTGTTGTTATAGGTTGTATGCACTTGCCAGGAAGACAGAGAGAGACAAACAGACAGAAAGCAAGAAATCACACCCCAGGGGGGATGGCCATGCTGCAATCCCTTCTCTTCCATTCTCTTCTCCAGATCTTGGGCATACATGCACATGTGCCCGGCATGAGTTTAAGACACCAGGCCAGAACTTGAACCGTTGTCGACTACATGGGAGTCCAGCGATGTAGCCATTATGCCATCTGCTGGCCCTTCAAGTAACAATCTTTTGAATTTTTAAAATAAATGTTTGGGGGCCAGCAGGTGGCATGGTGGTTATGAGCACTGGACTCCCACATGGCTGACCACAGTTTGAATCCCGGACCTGGCAGCTTGCCTCCTCACATTCTCTCCTTCTCTCTCTCTCATCCTATCCGTCTCTGGTTAAATTAAAATAGATAAATAAATTGATAAATAAAGTTAAATAAAATAATTTTTTTATAAAAAAAGAAAAAAGAGGGACCAGCAATCCTTCTCTGTCTCTCTCTGTCTTTCTGTTGAGAGCACATGCCCTATAGCAAAAACCTCTAAAAAAAAAATAAAAGAAAGAAAGAAATGTTTTAATATAGTAGGAATGTGCTTGATCTCATCTATTTGTCTGTTTTTTGACACTCATCCCACTTTATAAACTTTTCTGTTTCTCTTTACGGTGCTGAGCCCGGAAGTCTAAGAAGTATATTTTTGACATCTAGCCTGCAGAGTTTTAGATGCATCTTTAGTTTCCATCTTACAGATAAACTCACACGATATTTCAAAGGCAGCAGTGAGGCAGAAAACATTTTTCTTTCTCTGGCAGTAGGAGAGGCAGAGTATGGGCCTCCCAAATACGAGCTTCTGCGGTGACTTTTATGTCCTCTGCTATTCCATCAATCTTAGGGCTACAAAGTACCGTGAGATAGAGCTCCATGTGTTCCTGATCTGGGAGACAGATGCTCACCAACTTCCTGTGGGGATGCACCTAGAAGTGGCAGACCCCTGACTTGCCTGCCTTCATCCCTGATCATGGAAACACCTGATGCCTGTATTAAACCCTCTGCCAAGACACCTACCACGCTTTTCACACAGGCTTTTTGTGTTTTTGCCTGAGCCATGTCTGAAGCACTCTTTTTAGAACACAGACATAGAAACTCCTCCTTTTAATATAAGACAATAATAAACACACAGCTTCAACTTTCAGGTAACAGATATGTTACCTGACCTAACTTTAAGGTAGCAGATATGTTACCTCAAGCTTAATACTATCAGCTTTCTCCTATCTATTTAACAGGATATAATGGCTAGCATAGGGCAGTGCCAACCATAATCGCCAAGACATAATCCTGAATACCACAATGCTGAATGTTGACATCCTAAAAGAGCAAAATCCCTGAAGTTTAAAATTCCAAAAATTGAAATCCTGAAAGATTAAAATCTTAAATATTAAAATTCTGAAAACCATCATTCCCACTGAAAAGAAAAAAATAAAAAGGACTACATAAGAAAGACAGAAATCCAAATTTTGTAGCTCTGTCAAATTAGTGTTCTGGGGACCAGCAGATGGCATGATGGTTACATTGTTGAACTCCCACATAGTCAACCGTGGTTTGGGTCCTGGACCCAGTGGCTTCAAATTCATGCTGCGTGCATGTCCATGCATGCCCAAAATCCCAAGAGGAAAATGGAGGAGAAGGGAATACAGTGTGGCCATTCCCTATGGGAGTGATTTCTTGCATTCTGTCTGTTTCTCTCTGTCTCTCCCACAAGTATATGTGCCCTGTAGCAAAAATCTCCCTTTAAAAAAAATGATCTGTATATGAGAACACGCAGAATGGACTTCCACATACTCAAAGTAACATAAAAACATGACACAGAAGATGGGAAAGTTTAACAGGGAATGCTCAAGTTGATGTATATCAAATCATGGAAAAATTTCAAAAAGATCAGCATCATGTAGAAAATGAATGTGAAAATATTTTCCAAGGAGAGCTATGCCCCCCAAAAATAAATAAATAAATAAATAAATAAATAAATAAATAAATAAGAAAGAAAGAAACAAAAGCGACAATTCATCATAATGCAAGATTTCAAAATACAATTAATGGTGAAAATCACCCAGCCCTTCGGGACTACTTCCATGCAATTGTTTGTAATCTCTGCCTGAATACACTTTTTCATATGACAAATTTTCTTGTCAGTTGTTATCTTTTTTTAGTTTTTTTTAATCCACTATTTTAAATGGTCAACATTATCTTCTACAGTCCACTATGCTGTGTATATTATCTTAGCATCATTTTTCCATACTAAAGATAAAATTTGTGTAAAGATTTTAAGAGAGCTCTAACACATTTGATATATTTTTGCAAACTTGACTCCATGAAGGTGCATTATCATGATGTTGACTTTGTGTGTCAGCATCATATGTATGTAAAAATGCCCTAGTACATCTGCATTTGTGAAAATTTCTCAAGATATCAGCTCTTTGGATGACTCCATGTATGTAGTGATGCACTGTGAGCTTTACTCAATCATTACAAGAAGTAGCTGTCTGCCATGCTATTTCAGATGGCCATCATTAGGAAACACAATTACCAACCATAGTGGTGTGTGTCTTTTCCCTAATTTATGAATATTGCTTGTCTGCTCATAGCTATTGTAACTCCCATGTGACTGTTGTCAATATACTTGAGTGTTTATTTTTGCATAAATTTAAAGGAGAGAACCTCCTTTCTTTAAAGCCAAATCCCAAAACTCTTAATGTGGATTCTAACACTCCCTCCCACAGAATAATAGGGAAACTGGCAAGGAGTCAACACACACTGTAGGAAACAGCTACAGAAACCTACTTAAATAAACAATAATAATAAAAGAAGAAGCACATACCTCACCAAGTACCTAAAAATCAAATCAGGATCCCAAGAAATATAAGAAGGCTTGGAAATTTCTCTCCCTCAATGGGATAGAGTAACTCATTATCAACCATGGATAAAACACCAGAAATCATGGAACTGTCAGAAAAAGAATTCCAAATAAAGAAATCATTCTATAACTTGAAGGAAGAATTCCATAAAGAGATAGACACCCTAAGAAAGATCAAACAGAACTGGAGATAAAGAAAACAATACAGGAAATCAAAATCTCTCTCAAAACTATTAATAGCAGGCTAGACCTACAGAAGATGGAATTTCTGACCTGGGTGACATAGCCTCTGACTTAGTCAAGAACAACAACAACAACAAATAACCAAGTAAAATGAGAACAACATCCAGGAAATAGTAGACACCATTAAACTCCCAAATGTTTAAATGATAGGTATTCCAGAAGATGAAGAATCTAATAAAGGAATAGAAAAATCTATTCCATGAAATACTTGCTGAAAACTTTCCGAACCTAGAAAAATATTCAGACATCTGAGCACAGGAAGTACAAAGAATGCCAAATAGAATCAATGTAAGAAGATCCTCCTCACAGCACATCATAGCCAGATTTTGGAAAATAAAAACAAAGACAATATTTTAAAGTGATAAGTGAAAAACATTAAGTTACTTACAAAGGTTAACCTATAAGGCTAATGTCAGACCTCTCAACTGAAAAAATGCAAACAAGGAGAGTATGAGAAGACATATTCAAAATGCCAAGAGAAAAACAATTTCAACCAAGAATACTATACCCAGAAAGATTTCCCTTCAAATGTGAAGAAATAAGACCATTCTCAGATAAACAAAAACTGAAAGAATTTGCTAACACTAAACCAGCTTTTTGAAAAGTACTGAAGCAAATACCATATCAGGAAAAGAGACAAACAGAAATAAAAGAACACAAAATAATCAAGAAAATTGTTAAAAATGGCAAGGATAAGTCTGCAAATATAAATAATAATGTTCAATGTTAGTGAATTAAATTATCCAATTAAAAGACACAAACTGTCCTGTTTTTGTATCCTATATGCGGCTTACAAGAAGTACACTTCACTAATAAAGACATACATAGACTACTAGGAAAGGGCTAGAAAATGACATCCCATGCAAATAGAAACAAACAAAAAAGTTGCAGTCACAATACTGATATCAAACAAATTAGACTTCAACACAAAAACTGTAGGAAGGGACAAAGGACACCATACAGTACTAAAAGGGCTAATTCACCAAAAACAAAAAACACAAATACCTATGCACCCAATACTGGAGCACCAAAATACATGAACAAAAGACTGCTAGATCTTAAGAGCGAGATAGACTGTAACACAGAGATTGCTGGGGATTTCAACACTCAACTGTCACTTATGGACAGGTTATCTAGACAAAAAATAAAGAGACACAAAAACTAAATAACACCATAAACCAAACCTACTTGACAGACATCTATAGAACATAACCCAACAAACACAAAAGACACATTTTTCTCACCCCCCACATGGAGCGTTTTTGAAGATTGATCACATGATAGGACATGAAACAAGACTTCACGAACTCAAAAGTATAGAAACTCTATGAGCATCTTTTCGACCACAATGGGATTAAACTTTAAATCAACTACCAAAAGAATCCTTGAAAATACACAAATACATGGAAACTAAACAACGTACTCCTGAATGACTTTGAACAATTTCTGAAGAAATTAAGGTTGAAATAAAGAGTCATTGAAACTAACAATAATGAACTCATGAGACTCCATAACCTATGGGACACAAGGAAAGCAATTATAAGAGAGAAGTTATAGCAATTAGCACTCACAAGAAAAAAATTAAGAGACCAGCAGATGGCATAATGGTTACATTGTTGGCCTCCCACATAGTAGACCACAGTTCAAGTCCCGGACCTGGCAGCTTAAAATTCACTCCAGGCACATGTGTGTGCGTGCCCCAAATCCTGAGAGGAGAGTGGAGGAGAAAGGATTACAGCATGCCATCTCCCCTGGGGGGAGGGGGTGATTTCTTGCTTTCTGTCTCTCTCCAGTGAGTACACATGCCCTATAGCAAAAATCTCTCTAAAAAAGAAAGAAATCAAAAGGGGGCAAATAAGCAATCTAAGAACTCAACTCAAGGAACTGGAAAAAACAACAACAAACAAAAAATACCAAAAGAAAAGAAATAATAAATATCAGAGCAGAAATAAATAAAATACAGAGTACAACAACCATACAGAAAATAAATTAAACCAAAAGCTGAGAATTTGTGAATTCATTGAGAGGATAAACAAAATTGATACACCATCAGCTAGATTAATCAAGAAGAACAAAGAAAGGAACCAGATAAATAAAATCAGCAATGAAACAGGTAACATTACAACAGATATAACAAATATAAGAGTTCATGAGAGAATACTATGAATGACTATGTGTCAACAAACAAGAAAAGCTAGTTGAGAGGGAGGACACAATTTACCTAGATAGAACCCAAAAGAAACAGCAAGCTAAAAACAACAAGACCCTGGATTTTGATAGAAAATGGATGAATATCGAATATTTACTGCTGAGTGAAGTAAGCCAAGCTATGAAGGAGAGACATTGTATATCTCCATTTAATATACACTGATTGTCTATACTCTGTGGCTGAAAGTGAAAGATTAGAGGATATAGAAACATAGAAAATGGTTATAGATACTGGATAAAATGTGGGAAAAGAGCGGGAGAAGGAGTAGAGTGTGAGGAAAGATATTAAGGAGAAAAATAGAGAGGCAAGACATTTATGGAACACAAAAATGGATTATTATCAGTTGATGATAACATGTATAGTTTCCCTAATGGGACTGATGTGAATTGTATTCATGTGGGAAAATTAACTTTACAAACTAAGTGATGTATAGTGATTGAATGTATAAAAAATTTAAAGAAAAATAAAATACATTATTTTTTTAGAAAGGAAATAGAAAGCTTGAATAGACCCATAACAAGGGATGAGACTGAATCAATAATAAGTAGTCTCTCAACAAAAACAAAATCCAGGTTCTGATGGCTTTACTTGTGAATTCTACAAAATTTTTAAAGAAGAGCTAATCTTAATTCTCCTCAAACTATTTCTAAAGATCCAAAAGGAAGGAACTCTCCTAAGTGCATTATATGAAGCCTCCATCATATTGATACTAAGTGTAGACAAGGATATAACAAAAAAGAGAACTACAGATCACGATCCATGATGAATATTGATGAAAAAATTTCATAAAACAGCATACTAAGAATATTATACACCACAACTAGATGTATTTTATCCCAGGGATATAAGTGTGGCTCAACACATGCAAAACAATAAATGCAATACATCACATTAACAGAAAGAAAGATAAAAACCATACGATCATATAAATTCATGCACAAAAAAAGCATTTGATAAAATACAAGATCCCTTCATGACTAAGACTCTGAGCAAAATCAGTACAGAAGGGACATTTTTCAACACTATAAAATCCATATATGACAATCTCATAGCTAGCATCATACCGAATGGGGAAAAGCTGAAAGCCTTTCCACTGAAAACTGGAACAAGACAAGGCTGCCCACTTTCCCCACTCCTTTCCAACCTAGTGCTGGATGTCCTAGCCAATGCAATCAGACGAAAGAGTAAAATAAAAGACATTCAAACAGAAAAAGAAGTAAAAATATCTCTATTCGAAGATGACATAATAATTTATATAGAAAATCCAAAAGCATCCATGGAGTATCTCCTGGAAGTGATACACAAATTCAGTAAAGTGGAAAGGTACAAAATCAATATGCAAAAGTCTATAGCATTTTTACATACCAACACAATCAACAGACTGAAGTAGGATTAAAGAAAGCAATCTTATTTATAATAGATGTACACACACACACACACACACACACACACACACTCCTAGGAATAAATCTAACCCAAAAAGTGAAAGACCTATTCAAGGAAAACTATGAAAACTGGTGGTGGGAAAAATTGAGCATGACACACCAAAGTAGAAAGATATCCCATATCCTGGATTAGAAGAATTAATATAATCAAAATGTCAATTATGTCTCAATTAATTTACAAATTCGGTGCTATTCTGATCAAATTATCAGAGACGGTCTTTGCAGAAACAAAAAAGGTAATCATAAAAGGTCCCATATCACCAACACAATACTCTGCAAATAATAAAGTAGGAGGCATCTTACTACCCGACCTCAAGATATAGTCCCAGATCTGGCAGTCTGAGAAACACAGAACAGTGATCACCAAAACAGCTGGTACTGGCAGAAAAACAAGCACGCAGACCAATGGAACAGAATAGAAAATCCAGAAATAAACCCCCAAACATACAGCACACTGGTTTTGGCAAGGGACACAAAAACAATCCAGTGAGGAAAAGGAAAGTCTTCTTCAGCAAATGATACTAAAAAAACTGGATATCCACCTGCAGAAAAATGAAATTAGACTCCTACCCCTCATCATTAACAAAAGTAAACTCAAAATGAATCAAAGATATAAACATAAAGATTCAAACTGTTAAACTACTGATTGAAAACATAGGGGAAACTCTTGAAGCTCTTGATGTAGGTAAAGATTTCTTAAACGAGACCACTTAAGCACAGGCAATAATCCCAAAAATAGACAGTGTGACTACATCAAACTGAAACTCTTCTGCACAGCAAAGAAAACACTAATCAGAGCGAAGAGACAAGCCTCAGAATGAGAGAGAATATTTGCAAAGGATGCTACATATAAGGGACTGATAGCCAGAATATACAGGGAACTCAAGCTGCTTACCCACACACACAAGAAAAAAAAATTAAAAAGTGGGCAAATGAGCTGAACAGACAGCTTTCCAACACAAATGGCCAAAAGACATATGAAAAAATTATGAACATCTCTTATCATAAGAAAAATGCAGATCAAAACCACCATGAGTATCATTTAAACCCTGTCAGAATGACTATGATCAAAAAAATAAAGAACAAGTGCTGGCAAGGATATGGTGAAAAGGGAACCCTCCGACACTGTTGGTGGGAATATAAATTATTACAGTCACTGTGGAGAACCATATGGAGGTTCCTCGAAGACCACAAATAGAATTACCATACAACCCAGTAATTCCTTCCACTCCTGGGTATTTACCCTAAGCATAGGAAAACACTCAGTTGGAATGACACTTGCACAGTCATGTTTATTGCAGAACTATTCACAATTGCTAAAACATGGAATCAACCTAAATGCCCAAGTACAGATGACGGAATTGAAAAAATGTGACACATACACACTATGGAATACTACTCACCCATGAAAAACAATGAGATACTGTCATTTGCTGCAAAGTGGATGGATACATAGAGAAGCTTTAATGCTAAGTGAAGCAAGCCAGACTATAGAAGACAGACTTTGTGTAGTATCTTTGACTTGCTTGACATGCAATGTATTTATGCTTTGAGAACACACATCATATGCTATAAAAATGTACAATGATTAAATGTTAATTAATTAATTATGTGTTGCTATTATTGCCTATTTTATTGTGTAAAGTGGCCTATAAAGTGTTCTGTAATGTTTTTATGTTTTTAGCAAAAACTTTATTGCTATAAGGTGCATACACTTGCCAGAGTGAAACAGAGAGATCATGAGAGGGAATGCGAGAAATCTCCCCTGCCAGAGGACTGGCCATTCTGCAGTCCCTTCTCCTCCTGGGATTTTGGGACATGCATGCACACATGCCTGGAGTGATTTTCAAGCCACTGGGTCTAGGACTTGAACTGGGGTCAACCATGGGAGTCCAGTGCCATAACCACTACACCAGAAATGTAATAAATTATTGGGGTTTTTTCATTTTATTTTTAACTATTTTTCCCCCAAGAGCCAGCCAATCCCATGATGGCTAAGGTAGCTGGATTCTGTATGGCCGATGGTGCAGTTCAAGTCCCAGATCTGGCAGTCTGAAAAACACACAGAGTACATGTGTACATGCATGCCCAAAGTCCCAAGAGGAGAATGAAGGAGCAGGAATTGTGACATGGCCATTCCCCCAGGGGATGCTTTCTCATTTTCCCTGTATCTTTCTCTCTCGTTTTCTCTCCAGACAGCACATATACTCCTATAAAAAATTTTAAAAATATATATTTTTTCAGGATTTCAATCTTTGGAGATTTCACATTTTAGAAATTCTGATCTCTCAGGATTGCACATTCAGGATTGTGGTGTTCAGTACTGGATTTTGGAATTGTGGTCCAAACCCAGGATAGGGTTGTCTGTTCATGTCTCAACAGACTCCAGTTTTTAAATTTCCTATTAGATTTCCAACAGAGACTATGCTTCCTGCTTGTTATTTCTTAGCCCAAGATAAATTTGAGACAACGGCTTATAATTTTCTGTTGTTGTACTACCCAAAACACATGACCAGAAAACAAGAGGGGTGTGAAGCCCTATAAAAATCAAGGACAAGGACCAGCAGTTAGCGTAATGGCTATGTCGCTGGACTCCCACGTAGTCGACCGCGGTTCGAGTCCCGGACCCGGCGGCTTAAATTCACGCCGGGCGCGTGTGCATGCGTGCCCAAGATCCCAAGAGGAGAATGGAGGAGAAGGGATTGCGGCGTGGCCATCCCCCCTGGGGGGTGATTTCTCGCTTTCTATCTCTCTGTCTCTCTCTGTCTGTCTGGCGAGCGCACGCGCCCTATAGCAAAAACCTCTCCAAAAAAAGAAAAAAAAAAAAAAATCAAGGACATTTTCTAGGAAAAATAAAAAAAGGTAACAATGAATTTAGGAAAGCAAACAGAAAATGTTGTCTACCATCTAACTATCCCAAAATTAATCTGTAGCTCATACATTATATTTCAGATAGATTTTAAGTATTCAGTATTAAAGCAAATGACCAGTCGTCAGCAGATGGTGTGGTAGTTAGGGCTGATGACAGTCTTAGTCCTGGACCTGGTGGCTTGCTTTTTCACTTTCTCTCTCTCTCTCACTCTGTCTCTCTCTGGCCAAACAAAATAATAAAATTATAATAAATAAAATTATATAAATAATTCTTTTTAAAAATTAAACAAATAGCCCATAAAAATACCCAAAAAATCATCTCAGTGACTACTTTTAAAACTCTTGTTTGAGAATATAGTTCTAAGTGTGTGACACCAAAGATAAAACCTACTTTTTAAAAAGGATTTTTTAAAACATCTTTTCATTTATTTTAAAATATATCAAAATTAGAAATAATAGTACTCTTCACCTAAATCTAGCAACTAATTACATTGTGTCATTACTGCTTCATTCCTGTTTCTATTTTTCTATTACATCATTCCAAAATAAATGAGAATTCATTTCTAAATCCCTTAGCACAGATTTCAAAAAAATCGAGTATACTCTTACAAAACCACAGTATCTTTATCATACCTAGCAAAACTGACATAATATCCACAATATACAAACCTCCATAATGTCTAAACTATTTTTAAATTTCCTCCCTAAATAGCAAAACACACACACACACACACACACAAATTGACTTGTTCAGATCAGGATAAAACATTACATTTGGTTATTATCGCTCTTAAGCCTTTCATAATCTAGAACAGTATTCTCCTTGTTTTTCCCCATGACATTGATTTTTCTAGGAGCTCAAATTGGCTTTCCTATTAAAAAAAAAAAAAAAAATACCACATTCTGAACTGATTGCTGCTTTTTTTTTTTTTTTTTTGGACAGGTTTCCACTATAGGGTGCGTGCGCTCGCCAGACAGAGAGAGACAGAGAGACAGAAAGCAAGAAATCACCCCCCAGGGGGGATGGCCACGCCGCAATCCCTTCTCCTCCATTCTCCTCTCGGGATCTTGGGCACGCACACACACCCGGCGTGAGTTTTAAGTCACCGGGTCTGGGATGTGAACCGCAGGCGACTACATGGGAATCCAACGACATAGCCATTACACTAACTGCTGGTCCCTACTGATTACTTCTTCATAGTGCTATTTAACAAGATTTTTAAGATTTCTAAATTCCATTCCAGGAAAAAAAAGGAAAAAATTGAGACAAACATCTAAAGCTGTTCAATAGAATTTTGTTTTTGAAGTAAGTTAATTTTTATTTCTTTTTTTCATGAAAAAGAAAAAGGTAGACATAAAGAAATAGGGACTGCCAGCAGGGTCTTAGCCTCTGCCTCAGCCAGCTCTGATCACAGGTGGGCACCTCGGAAGACCTCGGGACACCATCCCAGAACCCTCCCACGTGGCCTCAGCATCCTGGGCATTGGGTCCCCACTGCACTACCACGGCTGGCCATGGTGAGTGTGGAAATGTTCTATATCTATGCCGTTTGTCGTGGCAGCCACTAGTTACACAGTCACTCAGCACTGGAAGTGTAGCAAACACAACCAAGGAACCGGATGTTAATTCAGTTGGATTTTAATTACTTTAAATTTTAAACATAAATAGCCATGTGTGGCTAGTGCTCACTGAACCATTTGTATAACATAAAAGAGATCATAAAGTACCTACATTTTGCCTATACTCAGGTATTTGATAAAGGATAGCTCTTAGGCCTTTGGAATGTATTTTAAAGAAAGCATACTATAATGTACATTATCAGATTTTATTAGGGGTGTGTGTGTGTGTATATATATATATATATATATATATATATATATATGTATATATATATATATATATGTATATATATATAAAATAATAATAATTATTATTATTATTATTTAATTTGACCAGAGAGAGAGGGAAAGTGAGAAGACAAGCCACCAGATCTGGAACTGGAACCATGGTCAGCCATATAAGAATTCGACACCTTCACCACCATGCCACTTGCTGTCTATATATATTAGTATACATATTCAAATAAAGCTGTATGTTTGACCTTAACATGTGATTAAGAGTTTTTTCAATAACACAGAAGTGAAGGCCAAGTGTTTACTTCAGGAATCTTCATGACTGGCACCAATTGCTATAGTTTTCTGGTTTCATTGTCCACATGAAAAATATCCCAGAAATAGCACAGTTATTCTGCAGTCTATACCTCTCCCACATGGGGGTCTTCAAAAAGTTCATGGAAAATGTGTGTTACAACAAAATCATGAATGAACTTCAAAACTGTTTTGCACTAAAATAAACTTAGATTTTAACTTCATTTCCCACAAACCTTCTGGAATTCCCTTATGTATACATAAAGAATAAGAGTTAGAATTCACATTTTCTGAAATAACTGCCCCTGTGTGATTACTCTTCTTTCAAATTGTTTATAGCATGTGGTTAGAATTACTTAGACTGAGCCAGGACAATGAGATTCAATACAGGCCCTTTTATTAGAGTTTAGGAAAAGAACCTCTTGTCCATGAGATTGAAACTGGAAAGATTGAAGTTGGAACCCCCAAGAGCCTGCCTGATAGTGAGTGTGACACAGAGAAGGGCTCCCTAGGCACCTGGATCTAACCATGCCTGTAGCTGAAAATGTTCACTAGGGAGGATCTTTCCAGTTATATGAGCCAATAAATTTTTTGTTTTTTCTAAGTTTATTTGGACTGTATTCTTCAGTTAGGTATCTAAAGAGTGCTCTTAAAGTGTAACAACCAAAAGAGCTTAGGATTTGGAATCAGACCAACTAAATTCTAATATGTATCTGATTGTGCTTCCACACCTAGCAATAATCATGCTTCCTCGTGGCCCTAAATGAGGACAGCGTGAGGTGTCCTGGCATGGTAGAGGTGTTCTGAATATGCCAGTTCCCTTTCTGAGTCTGAGTTGAAAGCTGTGTTGACACCACAGCCTTGAGTTCACACACACTGCTTTCCTTTTCTGTTGGTCATTGAAAAGTTCCCTGTTTATTTCCATATGTAATATGAGGCCATCTGGACCTAAACGAAAAGCAGAGAGGGGCATTGCAAACAACTGGTAATGGAAGAATCCCTAGCTAGGTTCAGAAGGGAACCCATTCAGAGAGCAAAGACATTTGTGGTTGGGTCTCACAGGCCCACAACAGTGGCTATAAATTTGTACTCTCTTCACACCGGCTACTCCCTTTAAGGAGCCCGTCATCAGGGCAGTGGGGATTACACTGCAGGTTCGATCCCTCGGACCAGTTCCTTCTCAGCTGGAACCATGTGTCAGAGCTCCTCCATTGGCACTGAAGGCTTACTTCCCTTTTATGATCGTGCCGGATTTAAGCTAAGTAGCTTGATAACCAGACAGGACATAATTAACTAATCATTTACAGGATTACCTAGGCTAAAAATCGACACGGTAGAATACAGTAAGCATGTTTATGCCCATCCAAAATCCCTGTATTAATATAGGTGATCAGATTATACAATTCAAATACAATTTTTAAGAAAAATATCCCTGGCCTAGAGGATTAGAAATACGTTTAAGCTAAATTTAGAATTCAGGAAAAGCAATCCTATAGCTTACTTTCCATTACTTTTTTTTCCTTCAACTAAGCTCTTAAGCTGAATAAATTAAAGTCTCTAAGATGTTTAAACAGCTCAGTCTATATTAGTATGCTATGGTTTATTATAAAATACAGTTGTAAAAATCATTGCCGAATTACCCCTAATACCTGCTTTGTCATAACTGGAAATCGCTAGCAAAGGCATGGATGTCCTGTTTACCCGTTAATTTTAGCTCCTTATCTATAATTATTCATCTCCCCTTGGAGAATCTCTCTTCTTTGCCAAATTCTCATTGCTGTCTCTTGTCACACTGTATCGCATTCGTGAAGCCACCTTCCCAACCTGACAGGCAAAGAAATGCTTTCTGCTGTCAAGTTGTCTGTCTAAAGTAATGTCTTGTACTTTTGAGACTTCTTTTTCATTCTTCTAAAACCTTCTACTCATTCTTCTATGCTTCAAAAGTGTTTCAAAATCACTATACCTTTAAGGTAGGCAACACCTTGCATGGCATCTGCGTATTAAAGCAGTCAGCATTTTCAGTTGTTACTCTTTTGTCTTAGCATGGCTGTTACTATTACTTTCAGCAAATATTGTAAGATTTATAGGTACTATACTATACCCCCCCACACACACCTAATCTCTATTTCTTTTTTCTTTTCTTTTTAATTAATTCATTAGTTTATTTATTTATTTATTTATTTATTTATTTATTTTGGAGAGGTTTTTGCTATAGGGTGCATACGCTCTCCAGAAAGACAGAGAGAGACAGAGAGATAGAAAGCAAGAAATCATCCCCTAGTGGGGATGGCCATGCTGCAAACCCTTCTCCTCCATTCTCCTCTCGGGATCTTGGGCACACACGCACACACGCCCGGCATGAGTTTAAGCCACTGGGTCCAGGACTCAAACCACAGTTGACTACAAGGGAGTCCAGCGACATAGCCATTATGCTAACTGCTGGTCCCTCCAATCTCTATTTCTACTCTCATATGACATGAGAAAACTTCAAAGTATTAATCAATAGAAAATGTTTCTCATCTCTAGACCCTCCTTTCCAGTCCAGGCAGTTTCACTTAAGGACCCCATTGGAAGAGGAAAGAGATGGAGCTAGAGAATAAAAACGTGAAGCAGAGGGCCAGCTCTTTAGCACAGTGGTTGAGTTGTGTTTAAAGGAAGCCAGATCCTATATAGCCAATAATGGTTCAAATCTTGGCCCCAGCAGCTTGATAAACATGCTGGGTGCATCTGTATGTGTGCCCAGAATCCTGACAGGATAATGAAGTGGAGGAGAAGGGATTTAGTGTGACCATACCCTGTTGCGGGGGGTTTGGGGGAAGGGAAGGTACATTCTCCCTTTCTCTCTCTCTCTCTCACACACAGACACATTTTAATTTAAAAAAGATGTAAAGTAGAAATATCTTGAAAGATATATGACAAAATTTTTCTTAGACTCAATTTAAGAATTTTCTGGATTAGGAAGAAGAAAGAAATAGAATAAAACGAGTGGGGGCCTTGCCTTACATTCTGAACCCCTCCTGAGATTTAGGAGTAACAAAATGATCCTAGAAGGATTTACGATATTTAAATAAAAGGATACTTGTGGCCTTCTTTCTTTCTAAGGATTCGAGACAGCAAAGTCCAACAGAAGTCTGATGATTATGTTAGCTGAGTGCTAGGCACTATAGGCTGATTCATACTCTTCTAAGCTTCTATCACAGGTGCTAGACATCTAGAAACTACATTTCCTGGAGACAGCATGTGGCATGGTGGTTAAGACACTGGACTCTCACATGGTCAACTGTGGTTCGAGTACTAGACTCAACCACTTGAAAATCACATCGGGTGCACGTGCATGCAGCCCAAAATCCTAAGAGAAGACTGAAACATTTCTTTCTCTCTGTCTCTTTCTGTTCTCCAATGATGCACCCTATAGCAAAAATCTCTCCAAAAAAAAAGAAGAAAAGAAAAAGAAAGCTAGCAAGAAAGAAAGAAAAGGAAGAAACTACATTTCCCAGTCTTCCTTGCTAGCTAGGTTTCAGGTCAGGACCTGGGAGCTGAGAAAGATTTCCACAAGATTAAAGGGAAGTGCTAAGACAACTGGAAAGCCACATGGGAAAGAATGAAGTTGAAATATGGTCTCACATCATATAAAAAAATAACTCCAAATGGATTTAAAACCTAATTGTAACTTCTAGAACCGTGATGCACCTGGCACCAGCAGTGGATTCCCAACATGGCCGACCACAGTTTGAGTCCCAGATTTAGCACCTTGGAAATCACACCTGGCACATGCGCATGTGTGCCCAAAATCCCATAAGGAGAAGGGACTGCAGCATAGTCAGCCCCTTGGTGGTGATTTCTCACTTTTACTCTCTCTGTCTCTCTCTGTGTCTCCAGAAGCAAGCACATGCACCCTGTAGCAAAAACCTAAAATAAATAAATAAGTAAAACGGTTATGCTCCAAAGGAAATGAACAAAAAATGAAAAGCCGGAACATAATGTGGGTGAAAAGTGTTTGTAAATTACATGTCTGATAAGGGACTTATATCTAGAACATGAAAAATTATTACAGCTCAATAATAAAAGACAAATTATCCAATTTAGAAAACGAGCAAAGCATCTGAACAGATATTTTTCCAAAGGAAGATGCACAAGTAGCTAACAAGCGCAAGAAAACACTGCTCCACAGCATTAGACATCAGGGAAATACAAGTCAAAATCACAATGGGATAGCACTTCACACCCGCTCAGAAGGCTCTAATCCAAAATACAGATAGTAACGTGTGTTAGTGGGCAGTGGAGAAATTGCATCCTTGGGACCAGCAGTTAGCGTAATGGCTATGTTGCTGGACTCCCATGTAGTCGACCGCAGTTCAAGTCCCGGACCCGGTAGCTTAAACTCATGCCGGGCACGTGTGCGTACGTGCCCAAGATCCCGAGAAGAGAATGGAGGAGAGGACATTGCTGCATGGCCATCCCCCCTGGGGGGTGATTTCTTGCTTTCTGTCTCTCTGTCTCTCTTTGTCTGTCTGACGAGCACACGCGTCCTATAGCAAAATCCTCTCCAAAAAAAAGAAAAATAAGAAAGAAAGAAATCGCATCCTCCTGCATTGCTGGTGGGAATGTGAAATGTTGCCATTACTTTGGAAATCAGTTGAGTAGTTTTTCAGAAAGTTAAGCCTAGAGTTCCCCTAGGATCCAGCAACCCCACATTAATACCCAGCCTACGTATTTCCATAGAAGAGACTTGTATATAAGTGTTCATAATGAAATTATTCACAGTAGTCCAAAAAAAATGGAAATAACCCAATGTTCACAAACTCGAGGAGTGGATAAATAAATGTAATACACTGATACAATGGAATATTATTTGGTAATAAATGCAAAGTACTTGACATATACTACAACATTAATGAAAATGTTGAAAACATTTTGCTAAGGGAAAGAATTCAATTATGAATAAAAACATACTGTAAAATTCTGTTTATATAAAATGCCCAGAATAGATATAGATGCCTGTATATAGAGAGAAAGTAGATACATAGTGACCGGGGGGGTGGGGGGGGGGGAGTGGTATATGGGGATTGGGATTGGTGAAGGGCAATAGCTAAAGAGAAAGGGTTTCTTTTTGGAGGAAATGAAAGTATTCTAAAATTGGTTGTGGTAATGATTCACAACTCTGTGAATATGTTAAAGGCATTGAAGTATACACTTTCAGTTGGTAAAATGTATGGTAGATAAACCATATCTCAATAAACTGTTTTTTTCAATAAAAAAAAAAAAGATTAAAGAAAGAAGACAGAGCCATGTCTTCTGGCTTTGGCTACAGCCGCCGACAGCCATGTGCTCCCACATGAACTGCACTGGCTCAGCCCCTGAGGAACTGGGGACCAGACAGACGTGGTTTCCTGCAGCAGCTCTAGCAACTTCCTAAAGTTCCTGAAACATAGACTACCATCACCTCACCGCCCATCCTTTCCTCTCCTTCACCCTTCTGTACAATTTCGTAACTTAATTCCCTGTGTTAAATCTCACTCTGCTTGAACTGCCCAGAGTGGTTTGTTTTCCTAACTCAATTCTGATTGATGATGTTGCCCGGAGAGCATCCACCCTGCCTGTCCTCTTTCTAACCATTTGTCATTTTGCTCTGGTCTCATCTTCCCACCGCATAGCTGAGTACCTCAGGAGATGACAATTCCAGCTTCAGGGTTTAGCCTGATTCTGGTCTAAGTTAACCCCATTTCTCTTGCTAAAAATTGGTTCAGAAGTGGGCATGTGACCCAGCTGTGCTCATGAGAGATAAAGGGGGATTTGCCAGAGACATCTGGGGACAACCTTCTTCACTCTTAAGTAAGAAGTATGACAAAAAAATTATATATATATATATATATATATATATATATATTTATACACACACACACACACACACACACACACACACACATATACATATACATATATATATGTATAAAAAAGGCCCTAATTTCTGCTGACGGCTATCACATCACCAAGACTAGGAGTCTGTAATAAAATGCAGGACACAGAACAGAGAGCCTGACAGACAGAGAACCTGCGTCTGTAATTGCATCATTGAACTGTTGGATCATCACAGCCTGAAGCCCACCTCACCTCTCAACTTCTTAGATAAACTGTTAACTTGCCTTTAGGTGGTTTGAGATGAGTTTCCTATTACTCACAACTAGGAACATTTAACTGGTCCCCTGAGCCACCACGGGTAACAGCCTCTTCTGGCAGAGGGCTTGAGACAACTCCTCAGGTTCTCATAGCCCAGAGGGGCATAGGATATCATCCAAAAGCGACCCCTAAAAGCTAAGACATTTGGGCCAGCCAGTAGCATGGTTGGGACAGCTGGATCCCACATGGCTGACAGCGTGGTTTGACCTGGACCCAGACACTTGACCAAGCACATGTGTGTGAGTGCCCAAAGTCCCTAGAGGAGAAGGGACAAGAAGGGATTGCAGCAGCCATTCCCCTGGAGAGTGCTCCCTCTTGCGCGCGCTCTCTCTCTCTCTGTCTCTCTCCCTCTCCAGTGAGTGCACATCCCCTTACAGGAAGTGTGTGTGTGTGGGGGGGGCTATTGAGAAATTTTCTTGGGGGGGCAGGTGGACTTTAAAGGACCTTGAATCCATGACAAGGAGACACAGCAGCATGAGCCACACAAATGAGAGGCCTTGTAGGAATGTGGCCACGACAGTGGCCACCACAAAGAGGGGCACTAGCAGCCAAAAACTACATGGCACCTACATCACAGCGAACGCCACAGGAACAGATGCTGTCCTGGAGTCTCACTCTGCCTCTTGACACGTCAACACAACTAAAGGCCTCGCCCTCCACCCCCTCACCCCCCGCAGTATGAAAGTATGATAAATTGCTAATAATTTTCTACCACCAAATAAAAAAGAAGCTCAAAAAGATTGTTAGGTCCTAGAAAAAAAAAAAAAAGTGAAGACTTAAAAAAGTCAACCCTAGAGGAGTACATCTCAGTTAAGTTATCAGAGAAGGTTACCTCCTTCTTTGGCCGCAGGTGCTTGGGTGGCAGGATTATCTTGAGTATCTGAAGAAGCACTTCCCCCATCCTGTGTTTACCAACCCTACCATCAGGGAGGGTCGCAGTCAGTCTCACTGCATCTTCCTCTACGGCTTATCCTTACCGAGATTTATTCCCAGCTCAGACCACCTCATGAACGGAAATTTGGTTATCATGAACTCGGGTAATGCCCTGACCAGAGATAAGACTGCGGCCCCTCAGGCACTCTGCAGTGACCCTTACCACTATTGTCTTCTTCTTTTTTTTTTTATTTTTAGAGGTTTTTGCCTTAGAGAGACAGAGACAGTGAGAGGGAAAGTGAGAAATCATCCCCCAGGGGCAATGGCCATGCCCCTCTTCTCCTCCACCCTACTCCTGGGATCTTGGGCACATATGCACACATGCCTGGCACAATTTTCAAGCCACTAGGTCAGTCTGGGACTCAGACCTCGCGGTCAGCCATATGGGAGTCCTGTGACATCTACTGGCCCTCAACATTGTCTTCTTAACCGACAGGTGTGCAAATGCCATTGAACACAGACATCATCACTGCCCTGATCGAACGTACCCTTGTTTATATCATCACAGAGAGGATAAGAGAGAGCAAGAAGAATTCTACGGGCTAAAGAAAATACAGGAGAAGAAAAAGATTCTCAGGAAAAATCAGAGAAGGTCTAAGAACAAAGGAGAGCAGCTTGAGAAGTGATGAAGCCTGCCAGTCTTCTGGCTGAGGACATGCCGCCTGAATCATCTTTCCTGCTCTGAGTCTTCCGGAAACCCTAACACTGGTTCCATTTTAATTCACAGTGTGTAGGTTTGGTCTGTGTGGCTATTTACTTTTTGGCCTAAGAACATCACTGGCTGTAAAATTTACCTGGATATCCCTTTATGGGAGTATTTTTGCACAATCATCATTTAGCAACCATTTATCAAAGATGAAAGAGATTTGTGACACCTGCCCAGGAACTTGTAGCATTTACTCTGCAAAAGTGTCACCCTACTCCATTTCCATCTTTGTTATATGTGATCTGCTTACTAAGCATATTAGAAAATATCCTTCAGGAAACATTAATGGTCTCTCAGGCCAGCTGCTGGGGATCAGCCTTCGTTCCTACCCACCTGCAAGCCTTGCCATTGCTGTCTGACTGCGGTAGCCATCTTTGTATTACTGTGGTTCTTTTCTCCTTAAGCTTTATTAAATCCTTCACTTATTTTTCCTGCTATGATAGGTCTCTGTCTTGTCTGTCATGGGAACAGTTCTGCCAATTTAAATGTGCTATGGCATAAACAAGTAAAAATTATTTTTAAAAGAAAATAAAAACAATAAAGTAGTGTGTTGCTTTGCGGTGCTGGAAGCCACATGACTGACCTGAGTTTAGATCTTAATTCGACCTGAAACATGCGGATGCACCTGCACCCAAGATCCTGCCTGGCTGGAGGACTTGGGGAAGGGATCCCAGCGTGCCAAGACCCTATCAAGAATGCCTCTTTTTCTCCTCTCTTGTGCACACATGCTTTCCCTCATGAAAGAAATTTAATTAAATTAAAAAGATAGATATGTAACTAGGTAAAAGAAACTCAAGAGACATGCTGTCCTACACTTCTATGTCATTTTTTTTAATTCATTTTTTAAAGGTTTTTGCCATAGGGTGCATATACTTGCCAGAGAGAGACAATAAGAGGGAAAGTGAGAAATCACTCTCACGGGGAAATAGTCAAACTGTAATCCCTTCTCCTCCATTTTCCCCCTTGGGATTTTGGGCAGGCATGCACATGTGCCTGGCATGAGTTTCAAGTTGCCAGGTCCAGGACTTGAAACATGATCACCAATATGAGAGTCCAGTACCCAAACCATCACACCACATGCTGGCCCCTTCTATACCTTTTTTTTTAACATGACTTCCCAAGTCGTATCTTTGAAGCATATCTGTTTCAAATATAAAGCAAATAATAAAGTTTTCTTTTTTTGAGAGGTTTTTGCTATAGGGCGCGTGTGCTCGCCAGACAGACAGAGAGAGACAGAGAGATAGAAAGCGAGAAATCACCCCTCAGAGGGGATGGCCACGCTGCAATCCCTTCTCCTCCAATCTCCTCTCGGGATCTTGGGCACGCACACACACGCGCCTGGCGTGAGTTTAAGCCACCGGGTCCGGGACTCAAACTGCGGTCGACTACGTGGGAGTCCAGCAACATAGCCATTACGCTAACTGCTGGCCCCCACAAATAATAAAGTTTAAATAATTACTTATGTTTAACATTCAACTCAAAGTCAGTCTAAGTTGGAATATAAAAGTACTTAGATAGTTCTAATTAACTTTTTGGAATTTTAGGTGGCATAATATTTGACAACTATCAGTAAATAATTCGTTATTTCTTAAATTTCTGCTTCCGAATATGTGTTGTAACCCCTTAGAACCAATCTCATTTTTCTCAGTGTTACCATAGTTTACCCCAAGAAGAAACCAAGTGGTGATAATATAAATATCACTTGGTCTCACTCTGAGATCAAGAACATTTTTTATGACAGAGGGCTCATGTATATGAGAGAGAGAGACACACATAACTGGCTCTGGCCATGCCACAATCCTTTCTCCTCTATTTCTCAATCCCGTCAGGATCCTGGCTGTGCACACACACGTAGCATTATTTTTTTTTTTTTTTCAGGCTGCCAGAGAAGAGAGCCCAATCACCATTGGTTATGTGGGATCTGGCTGTCTCTGTATAGCACTTAACCTCTACACTACAGAGATAGCTCAAGAATACTTTTTGATATTTTTATTTTAGAAAGGAGGGAATTTAGTGTGCAGGCAAGAATACTGAAAACAATTGAAAAAGTAAAGCTAAATATCAGATTAATGGGTCTCTGATTCCTGTTACTATCCTTCTATTAAAAAATTCTAACTCATAGTGACAAAAGCAGAGATGCAAGAGAAGAGAGACAATGCATTCCTGGAGGTGAGAAAGTTCTTCCACGATCTGAAAGAGGAAATACACACCATAAAAAAATGGATGTGTTAGAGATGAAGACTGTAATACAGAAAATCAAAACCTCCCCTGAAAGTATTAAAAGCAGATTAGATCATACACAAGATCAAATCTCAGATGTAGAAGACAGAACCTTTGATCCAGAAAAATTCACCAAAAAGACTGAGAAAATAACCCAAATGAGAATAATAAATGAGTATTACTAGATACCATTAGACATCCAAATGTCCTGATAATTGGCATCCCAGAAGGTTAAGAAAGTAATCAGGGCATTGATCATCTATTCCATGAACTCCTGGAAGAAGACTTTCCAAACCTAAAAAGACATTCAGATATCCAGACCCAAGAAATACAAAGGACCCCACATAGGATCAACCCAAGAAGATCTTCTCCAAGGCACATCAAAGCCAGATTGACCAAAACCACGGACAGAGACAAGATAATAAAATTGGCAAGAGAGAAACATCAAGTTACTTTCAAAGGATATCCCATCAGGCTAACATCAGACTTCTTGTTGGAAACAGTTCAAGCAAGGAAAAAATGGGAAAACATATTCAAAGTGTTAAGTGAAAACCAATTTCAGCCAAGAATTCTATATTTGGCAAGATTATCCTTCATATGGGAAGAAAAGCCCCAAACATTCTCAGATAAACAAAACCTGAAAGAATTTACCAACACCAGACCAACTCTTTGAGAAATTCTGAAGGGAGTGCTATATCAGAAAAACTAAAGACATACAGAAATAAGAGAACAAAAATTACCAAGAAAATGGCCAACTCAATTACAGGAACAAGTTTGGAAATATCAATAATAATGTTGAATGTTAACTTCCATGATATAAACAGAAAGATCATACCACAGAAACACAACAAATTCAATAAAAGAGATATTACATGAGACTGAACTGGTGAAATAGAATTCCATGAGTTTTGTCTAAAACATTACTGATTTTCTTCTATGCTTTATCTTCCAGATTTAAGAATTTCGGTTCTCTTGTGAGTTGTTGATAGGTTCAGCAATTTGTTATTTTTTTTAAATTGAAACATAAATTGTTTGTGAAAAACACTTGTAAAAAACTACGAATGTCAACTTAAACTTATAAACTAAGTTTATCACAATAAAGTTGGTTTCAACTACCAACTTGAGAGTTAATCTATTTGGACACCATCTAATCAAGGTCAAATTATTCCTCCATGTGTAAAAAGAATGGAGGCGATTTTAACCTTATTTGTCAACATTTAGAAGCATATCTTTTAAAGAAGTATATAAAGTGAAAGAACTAACAGATTTATTTTGAAAGCATAATGCCAGGTAGAATTTCTGACTCACAGGTATAGCTGGACACAGAGACCAATGGGCTTCAGTTAAGGTAGTGATGGGATTGCAGATTTTCCTGGGGGCACGAGTGGTTGGCTTAAGATGGGGAAGGCAGAAGTGACGGTAGTTTTCTCTAATGCTTGGTTGGGCAATGACAGAGTACCCCTTACTTTGTAAACCAGTTCTGTAGCACAGGTCCCTGAACTCTGCATGTTACATAGACACTATAGGAGGACATTGTTTAGGACTAAGCTCTGCAGTAGATAAGACTGAAAATATAGAATATGTCACCAAGGCAAAACTAAACTGACCTTCTGAGAAATCAGGAGAGGTAACAGCCTAGTTTCTCAAACAAGACAGTTTCATTCACCATGGTAATGAAGCTCTCTTGGTTGCAATCCTTACATTGAAGTAACCCAACATTAACTAATCAGTTATTTACCTATTGTTTGTCTCCCTGTCCCCACTTTGCAAGGAAAGAAACTTTGTAATGACCAATCTACTTTTTGTATTCTGTTCTGCTTTATTCAGCCCAATCCTTTGGTCAACTGCTTGCAACAGTTCCTTTGTTGTATGAAATGAAGCAAATAAAGCCAACTAAAATCTTTAAATTGTTGTAAATTTGTCTTTTGGAAACTGGAAAAAAGTGCTCCCCACACACAAGAGTATGAACCATAAAAGAGGAAGGCATGGAATCTGGGAACTCTAACGTCAAAAAAGAAAGTTACCTTCCCAGGACGACAAAGAAAGAAGGGTCCTGAAATAGAGCAGAGCAGCAAGTCTAGGGAAAAAAAAAAAAAAAAAAAAAAAAAAAAAAAAAAAAAAAAAAAACATCTATTGTGGAGTAGAAAAATGGATCCAGGGAAGGAAGACTGGTTGGTTACAGGAGTGGGTAAGAAAATTTAATCCTATCTTCTACAGAAGGAAGTCAATACATACATAATATCTAAAACTGGAGGGGAAAAAGGTAACAAAAATATATATAAAAATACAAATGTAAATAGTAAAAACCACTTAGTGTTGGAAATCAGAAACTAGAAAAAGTAAAGCTGAGGCTGCTGCTATAAGCTAGCAGAACTCAACTATTTAAAGTGAATATGTATAATTTTGACAAAAGTAGATTAAAGTAAGAATCATTTCTAAATCCCCCCAATTACATTACTACTTTCATTAGGATTACATTAAGTTTATAGAATAATAAGTTAGGAAAAATTGACATCTTTATAATTCTGAGTATTTGCTTCTAGAAACATGATTAAGACTTATTTTCTAGCCTCAAAGAGAGTTTTATCATAGTTTTGTTATAGGTCCTGTACATTTTCTGTTATTTACACCTAGGCAAGTTGTATTGTGGTTTGTTTTATGATGACATTTTTCCATTCTGTATTATAACTGCATGTTTCTAGCACATAGGAATACTCTGTATTTTTCTTATAATTTGCCTCCTTACTGAATGCTTATCTCCTAATAATTTTTCAGCTGATCATTTTTAGTTTTCTTGGCAGTCAATCACATGAATGCACAGAATTACAATTCTACATTATAATTTTCCTTTCTAATATATACAAATAATTTATTTTGCATATCCTATTGCATTGGTTAGCATTTATTGAATATAGCTTTCCAAATGGCAATAATTGGTTGACTTGTTCCCAGTTTGAATGGAACTATTCCTAGTTTTCCCAAACATGAATACTATTTTCTATTGTTATTAGATAGAAACTTATCATTGATTTCTTTTATATCTAGTACTTACCCTATTTAGACATCCCTTTATACATTATTATTACCATTTGTTTAGTTGTCTATTTTCTCCCTACAATGTGGTTTATTATATACATATTTTATATATATATATATATATAATACATATATATATATACACTTATATATACATATGTATTAAGTTTTTGATGTGTGTGTGTGCTCACCAGAGATAGAGAAAGAGACAGAGAAGGAAGGTGAGTAATCACCCCCGCAGGAAGTGACCACACACCAATCCCTTCTCTTCCAGTCTCCTCTCAGGATTTTTGGGATGCATGCACACATGCTTGGCATGATTTTCAAGCCCTGGGTCCGGAGCTTAAACTGTGGTTTAAGCCAGGAGTCCAACTGCCTTAACCACTACACCACCTGCTGGCCCCCCTATAATGTCTTGTTTGCTTGTATACCAGAACTGAGAATAATTCCTGGCTTAATAAGTATGTGTAGAATGAATGGAACAATGGATGAAAAATTCATATCTGGACAGTCAGGTGCTTTGTCTCTTTTAACCTAATGAAAGCACTAATATTTAATCTTAGTGTTAAACCACTTTTTCATTTTTCAAATAAATGTTAGTTCATCACTAACTTGATTTTCCAGTACTTTACTTTAAAGGTTTGTATGTATATTTATAAGTATGAATTGTAGCTTAGTTTTTTCTTTGTCATGTTTTGTTTCAGGATTATGCTTGCTATATTAAATGAATTAGAATCTTTCATGTCTTTGCAACAATTCTGAAATCATAGAACTGGTTGTTAAATTAAGATCATTTGCCAAGAAAACAATTGTCTCTTGGCTCCTTAATGTCTCCAGAATATTTCTATTGTTTCATCATCTTTTATTATTAATAAACAAGATGTGTAGGGCCAGTATGTGGTGTGATGGTAAGGCAACTGGATCCCACATGACTTTGTGGTTCTAGTCCTGGACTTGGTGCCTTCAAAATCATTCTGGGTATGTGTGCATGTGTGCCCCAAATCCCAAGAAGAGAATGGAAGAGAAGGGATTGCAGTGTGACCATTCCCCCTGGGGGGTGATTTCTCACTTTCTCTTTCTCTCTCTGTCTCTCTCTGACAAACACACATGCTCTGTAGCAAACTAAAGAAAAAAATTGTAAAAGCAGAAGAAAAAAATAAACAATTATTTCATTATTAAAAGTAAGAGTTGTACCTATGTGTAAAGAATAAAAGTTTAACTCATGCCGGGCGCGTGTGCGTGCCTGCCCAAGAGGAGAATGGAGGAGAAGGGATTGCGGCATGGCCATCTCCCCTGTAGGGGATGATTTCTCGCTTTCCATCTCTCTGTCTCTCTCTGCTTTCTGGCGAGTGGATGCACCCTATAGCAAAAACTTCCCAATAAATAGATAGATAGATAGATAGATAGATAGATATCCAGACCCAAGAAATACAAAGAACCCTGAATAGAATCAACCCAAGATCATCTCCAAGGCACATCATAGCCAGGCTGGCCAAAACCTCAGACAAAGCAACGATACTAAAATTGGCAAGAAAGAAACGTCATGTTACTTTCAAAAGTTATACCATCAGGCTAATGTTAGACCTCTCATCAGGAGCAATATGAGCAAGGAAAGAATGGGAAAATATATTCAAAGTGTTAACTGAAAAACAATTTCAACCAAGAATACTATACACAGCAAGATTATACTTCATATGGGAGGAAAAGATAAAAACATTCTCAGATAAACAAAACCTAAAAGAATTTACCAACACCAGACCAGCTCTTTAAGAAGTTCTGAAGGGAGTG
The DNA here is from genome assembly GCA_026018925.1 of Tupaia tana. Taxonomy (NCBI): domain Eukaryota; kingdom Metazoa; phylum Chordata; class Mammalia; order Scandentia; family Tupaiidae; genus Tupaia; species Tupaia tana. Next base: position 13,258,881 of record JAKSZU010000014.1, on the reverse strand, counting down.
CTATATATCAGGGAAACTGAAGACAGACAGACAGAAATAAGAGAACAAAAAAATGACCAAGAAAATGGCCAACTTAATGATAGGAACAAGTCCAGAAATATCAATAACATTGAATGTTAACTTCCAGGATTTAAATGGAAAGATTGGGCCACAGTAACACTGTAAATTCAACAAAAGAGAGATTAATTACATGAGACTGTACTGCTGAACTAGAATTTTATGACTTTTGACTAAAACATTACTGATTTTTTTTTTGGGGGGAGAGGTTTTTGCTACAGAGCGCGGGCGCTTGCCAGAAAGACAGAGAGAGACAGAGAGACAGAAAGGGAGAAATCACCCCCCCAGGGGGATGGCCACGCCACAATCCCTTCTCCTCCATTTTCCTCTCGGGATCTTGGGCACACACACACACACGCGCCTGACGTGAGTTAAAGCCACTGGGTCCAGGACTCGAACTGTGGTCGACTACATGGGAGTTTAGCGACATAGTCATTACACTAACTTCTGGTCCCACTGATTTTCTTCTATGCTTTGTTTTCCAGATTTAAGGATTTTTGTGTTTTTTTTTTGACTTGTTGATAGGTTCAGCAATTTGTTAATTTTTTTAATTGAAACATAAACTTTTCTCCCTTTCTGATCATTCTGCAACTGAAAAATATTGGTGAGCATTCTTATTTTGTGGCAGAATGATAATTTGCATAAGTTCAATAACACAATAATATCTGTTGCCTTGTATCAGAAATTGAATTTTTATGGAGCTTTGTAAATAACAGACCAAATTGGGACTAAACATTTTTTTTTTTTTTTGCAAATAAGTTAGTATATGCCTCTCTTTAGTAGAAGGGGGAGTGGAGAGAGAAAAAAATGTTTCAGAAAATTACAGTGCACTGGGACCAGTAGTTAGCCTAATGGCTGTGTCATTGAACTCCCATGTAGTCGACCATGGTTCGAGTCCCAGACCCGATGGCTTAAACTCACGCTGGGCGCGTATGCATGCGTGTCCAAGATCCAGAAAGGAGAATGGAGGAGAAGGGAATGTGGCGCGGCCATCCCCCCGAGGGGGGGGGGGGTGATTTCTTGCTTTCTGTCTCTCTGTCTCTCTCTGTCTTTCTGGTGAGCACACGCGCCCTGTAGCAAAAACCTCTTCAGAAAAAAAAAAAAAGAAAAAGAAAATAACAGTGCACTTGTTATTACATTTTAGCTTTGTCCATATACTTAATTTAATTAAGGTCTTTTGTGAATCAATAAGATGTGAAAAGGAAATTTTAGTATGAAAGGGAAGGAGGGGAAAGGGAAAGAAAAAAAAGTAAAAGCTCATTTAATTGACCAAAAACTGAGAAGCTATTTGTTAATGATAATATATATAGTAATGCCTTTGTCTTGACTGATATGTATGGCTTTTGCGCTGGAAAGAGAAATGTTGTACACTGTAAAGATATATGTGATTAAATGTAAATATGTATATATATAATAAAAATAAATTGCTCTTTTTTTATAAAAAATATCTGGGTATTTCCCACTTTCGCCATAATAAATAATTCTGCTGTGATCATTCTTGTACATAAAGCTTTAGACTCAACATGCATGTGAAATATTCTTTAGAATAAATTCTAAACAAGGAATTATGATGTCATAAAAATGAGCAATTTCTATCTTAATACATACTGAAAAATTGTCTTCCAAAAAAGATTTTATCATCTTATTCTCCTACCAATAAGGTTTCAATGTACTCATTTGGCACATCTAAAATTACTAAGGGTTATTGTTTATTTATTTAATCTGGAATTATTATGGAACTTTAGCATATTGAAATGTCATGATATTTTCCTCCTTTGATTTTTTTTTATCTAGTGAATTATATTAATGATTTTCTTGTGTTTGAATCATTCTTGCATTAATAATACCCACATTTAATGTATTCTTTTTACGTGCCAGGAACTATGCTAAACACAGTTCTTAGGTAACCATACATTTAAGGGGGGTGTATCTTCTTGGTGAACTGATCCATTTCTATTATAAATTTTTTTAAATGTCAAGTCATAATCCTTATCTTGAAGTATATTTTGCCTGATATTAACACAGCCATGTACCTTTTTTATGGTTACTTTTTGTATGGTACATATTTGCTATGGTTTGAATATGACCCCCCAAAATCATGTTGAAAATTTACTCATCCTTGTTACAGAGGAAGAGGTGGGATCATTGAAAGGGAATTAGGCCATGAGGGCTCCTCACTCATGAATGGATTAATGCTGGTATCGTGTAATTGGGTGAGTTATAAAAGAGTGAGCTTGCCAACCCTGCTTCAGCTCTTTGTCCATGGAAAGCACAGTATTCCTTTTCTCTGGAAGAAGCACTGTCTGGAAACAAAGACCAGGCCCTCACCAGACACCAAACCTGCCAGCAATTTGGTTGTAGACTTCCCAGCCACCGGGATTATGAAAAACAACTTTCTATTCTTTATAAATCAGTATCAGGTATTCTGTTATAGTAGCACTAAACAAACTAAGATACATTTTTTGATATTTTTTTTCCTTTCAACCTACCTGTGTGATTTTATTTAAAGAATATTTCAGGGCTGGCCTGTGGCATAGTGGTTAAGGCAGCTGGATCCTACATGGCCAGCCATACACCCTCCTCTTTAAAATCCAATCCTGAACATTTCAGCTGCCTCTGTAGTGCTATTTTTCAATTTCTGCAGCCTCAGCTCAGGAAGACTGGTGATCTTCACCTGGGTTCCACCTCTCTGTACCACATTCCAGAAAATGCCCTCAGATATAAAACTGGGGTGAATGTAGTACTTTCCTCTTGTATTTTCTGTCTCTATAGTTCTATACTACAAAAGTCACCTTACCTATTTTCTTTAGTTTATAGTGAGGGGGGGAAATCCAATAGCAGTTACTCCATCCTGGCCCGGAAATAAAGTTGTAATAAATGAACTTCATTAATATATTTCTTTTATTTCTTACACCTTACTTCATAGATTCTTCTCATTATATTTTCTTGGCACTCCCTTCTGGTCACACACACACACACACACACACAATTTGCTATTCTTTCAAATAATAATAAGACTTTCTCTATTTCTTTTTCTTTCTTTATTCTCTAATGGTGTCACTTAAAGTTAGCTTTGTTTAAGTTTTTTTAAAGAATTGTTTTATGTAACATTTACTTATTTATTTATTTATTTATTTTAATTTGACCAGAGAAGGACACAGTGAGAGAAAGAGAGGGAAAGTGAGAAAGTAAGCTGCCAGGTCCGGAACTCAAACTATGGTCGGTCATGTGGGAGTCCAGCGCCCTTACCCACCACTTCAGCTCCTAGCCCCAATTTTGTTTAAATTTTTAAAGATATGTTTTAACATATTTTTCATCAATGTCAAGAGTGCAGTTACATATATACAGGAGCCCTCTTTGTTCAAGATAAAAACTGTCATACTTTAGTTCCTCTGTCCTCACTTCTCTCTTCTCACCACCTCTTTAGAGAACTTTAGGACTCGTTCTAAAATATTACATGTTATTTTAAGAATCTCTTGCTATAAATTGCACTTAGTTTTGCAACACATTATAAATAGTTGTTTAGACTCAAATCTAAGTTCTTATTGTTTGTTGCTGTTTTTATCTAAAGCATGTTTTACCTCCCTAAAATTCTGTATTTTGATTATGTTTTGACTGGAAGTCTCTTAAGTTAAATTTTTCAAAAAACATACATTGGGGCCAGCAAGTGGCATGGTGGTTAAGGCACTAGACTCTCACATGGCCAACGGCCCTTCAAGTCCAACTCTGGCACCTTTCTTTCTCATTTTCACTCTCTTGTACATATGCCCTGTTATCAAAGTGAATAATAATAATTTGATTTAATTAATAATTATTTTTTAATAAAAGCATACATGGGCCCCATAACTTCTGAATTCTTGCAAATTTTAATGAGAATATCATTTGCCCTTGCATTTAGATCATAATTCAGTTTGGTCTATAATTCTTGGAACATACTGCTTTTTCTTCAGAAATATTTACTGTTTTATACCATTAGTGTTGCAAATAGGAAGGCTAATGTCGCTCAAAGTTTTTCATTCGGTGACTTTTTCCCAGATGCTTCCAGTGTTTGTTTTTTATCCAAGATATGATTAACCACCTGAATATGGTATCTTTTTGTGATACCCACCCAGTCTTTGGTAAGTCTTGCCCACGTGAAGACTGCATCCTTAAACTTGGAAAATTGTTTTGATTTATTTATCTGATTATTATTTTTCATTAATCCATATCATTTTCTCCTTCTGGTACTCCTATCATAACAACACTACTCCTCCTGCTTCAATCTTTTCTGATTCTTGACTTTTCTCTTAAACTCCCAACCCTTGAAGTTTATAATCTGCATTCTGGAAGACTATCCCATAGCTACTCTTTGTTTTGTTTTTCATTTCCAATCTCTTTTTTTATTTCTAGATTTTTACTTTTTTCACTTTAAAAATAGTAATGATATAGGATCCTTTTGAATCTGGCTGAGAAAATTAGCTTTTTCCCAAGTGCTTTTTTTTTATTCTACAGAAACTGTGGTATTACTAGAGGTTACTTCATCTGAATGCTTACATTTGATTCTCCTCATTTAACCCACTAAATTACTTATCTGGTGACTTTTCTGTTACCCTTACAGTGGAAGAATTAGTTTTACCACAGGAACAGCCAAAATGTGAATATTGGCTTGTTAGTGACCCCCTCACTCAATCCTATCTTCATCATTTCCAACTAAAACTCCTAAGCTACATGGAAATAAACAAGTTTCTGATTATGAGATACAAAGAACCTCGTTCTATCCTTTTTACATTCTTAGATAGTTTCTTTCTAGAACAGGAAAAAGGAAGGTATAAAAACTCGATTAGGATTCCACCTTCGTTACAGCAGTTTCTGTTTATTTTTCCTGGACTGTGATAAGAGAAATTACGTATTTGTTTCCCACTTACGTAAAATAATCTTCTCTAAAAGAGAAAATTGGATAGTCCTTCAAGTTTCTTCTCTATAGAGAAGTAGGAAAGTTATTCAGACTTCGACTTTCTTATGAAAAGAGATTGGGGGGGAGGAATACATTTTTAAGTTATTTTACCCTCACTAAGAACACTCTCAAGTGTTTTCTTTAAATAAGACCGCCTTTTTGAATCTTGAAATGACTGTACAATTCCACGTCCACCCGCCCAGACAAGGACAAGGAAATATGCCCATGAAAGTTAACCTCTGCTGAAAACAACCATGAGACAGAAAAAACACTGGGAACATCTGTATTTTATCCTACAATATGTCCTCTCTTGTTCTGGAAGCACAGGATGTCTTTACTCTGTCAGCTGCAAAAATATTATCTCTCTGCAGGAATGAAACAAGTGTGGAATATATATTATGCTACCACATTACATGCATACCTAAGCAGAAAACAAAGAAAATAGCCATTTAATATACAACTCAATTTTGCCTCTAGCAACAGATAAAAATTTTTATTATAATGCGTAAATGATACAGTACATAAATATACATGGGAAATGTGATAGGACTAAGTCAGGCTCTTTTGGCTAGATACTACTGGCTAAAAATTTATCATCTGACCCCTTTCTAATCTTTCCTTCCCACAGATGGGAAGCAGGCTATATTTTTTATGAGGGTCAGAAATTTGGGGCAAGCAAGACCAAAACCCATCACCATGTTCCAGTAGACCATTAATGTTTAAATATCTGTGAAAAATAACTATTGGCTGATATCTTTCCGTTTTATTTCAAATATTGTATCTTAGACAGTTTACCTAGTAAACAGCCAAGAGGTTTTAAAAATACAATAACAGTTGACTAAATTGGTAATTCAATAACTTCAGATGATCCTAGAAGCTTAGTTGTGTTTACCCTTTTTGAAACCAATAACTTTTCATTTGGAATTTAAATCCACTTTAATGAGCATTCTGCCAGGAGCAGGTTCAGTTAGGAGCAATGCTCCTGCAAACAAAAGTAATAGAGACTCTTACCTAGATAACAATTTACAGTTAACTTTTGCAGACCACATGACTGCTTTGAATGTGCGAGTCCCTGCAATTCCATCATACATGCTTCTTAGATGTTTTGAATGTTCTAAACCGGAGAAGAGGGTGTATAGCGAGGGTATTCCCAACATGAGCAATCTTGCGTGTTGCTTGGTGGTTGGCAACACGTCTGAAATGGCTCCTCTAGTGCCGCTGCTGCCGGAGGAAGCCCTCTCAGAGCAGTGACGTGACTTCCGTGTAGACGGTAAATGAGAAACGTGTGTGTAATGCCACTGGCTTTCCACATAAGCTGCCTGTTCCACTATCTTATCGAATCGACCTTGCCTTCTTTCTTTGTATGTTTCCTCTCACGTACCCTGAGTTAACGCTGACAACGCTTTCTGCATTGTCCCCCTCCCTATATATTTGAGGTCACGTAATCTATCCCTATAAGCCTACTTAGAAACAACTTCCAAAAAACAAGGAGTCAAATCTACCATCTCTCCATCTCTCCATCTCTACCATCTCGCCAGTGCACATTGCTCTGGCTCCCTGCTGCAGGGATTCAAGCAGCTCTGGGTCTCCAGAGGGTGTTCAGGAACAAAATCTAGACTCCGGGCTCGTCCGTGCTTCTGTGTAAGGTACTGCCCTGTCTTGTACAGATAGAGGTTGCCTCCTGGAAGCCTTTCCAAGCTCTCACCCCTTAAGGCACCAGGATTGTGCTGCTTTACCTTCATAATTTATAAAATTGTTTATAAAGAGCAATATTTCACCTACTTTCCACAGAGGCTAAAAATTTACTGCATGGGCCACAGGGAAGAAAGCACCAAGAAGTATCTTCCCACTGCCCCTCTCCCAGCAGCCTTGAAACAAAACCGCTCCTGAACACCCTCCCCTGCCCAAAAAAAAAAAAAAAAAAAAAAAAAATGCAGACCACACAAATAGACACCCAGACACACTCTAAATCCCACTTCATCTGGAGCTCCTTGCCCCATGTGTAAATATTTGAAGGTCACCCCTTATCAGGGAATAATTTACTATGTTGCTTCAGAAACATTCCTTGTTACCTGTAAGCAAAGAGTTTACTTGAGAATGAAGCTAGCACAACAGAAAACAACGCAGGAGATGAAGAGCGGCCCCCATTAACCTCATTTGAGCCCAAGAAAACTGCATCCACCTTGTGGATTACATATACCAGTAAATTCTCCTTTTGCTTGTCAGTTTGGATTTAGTTTTATGCCATTTGCAACGGAAATAATCCTGACTAATATACTAATAATTACCAAATTTTATTGGGTTATAAAAATATCATTGCCTTGAAAACTTGAAACAACAAATCCCAACATTTTCCCACCATAAACACTATGGCCTGATGAGTGATTTAATTAAACATGTGCATATGTAGAAAGGAGGAGATACAAATCTGATGGAGAAGAGGGGAAATAACTTGTATTTTGAAACAATGTATTAAGCAGAAGACATCTGCCCAATGTCTAGAATTGGGAAGATAAAACAATTCCATTTTATGTGGTTATTAAATTATATTACTCTTCATTAAAGATAAATGCATTTAGAGGAATTAAGCTTATCAAAAACTTGGCAGGGTAATATAAGCGATGATTCTTTGTTTATTTGACAACATCCTCCTGTGACTTGATTCACAATTTTAATTTTGGAAAACAATATTTCCTTAATGGGGGCCAGTAGAATGATGTGCGTTGCTGCATCATTTTGTATGAAGTCATATCGATTGTGAAGGGAGACAGAAGCCAAGCGACTTAACCAATTTCTCAAGGAGCATTATGACAACAATGTTTCTCTATTGTCAGAGGGGATCAGTCAATTTAAGAATTGAAATTCAACATCAGGAGGCGATCTTTTTTCAGATTAGGTTCAATGGAACCCTACGAAAACAAAAAGTAAATAAAATTTTTAGTGAAAAAAAACCATTAGCTAAAAAAAAAAATGTGAAAAACCATGTATCAGTATCGAGTACCTACTATGGGCAGGGTGATGATAAAACAGATAGATCAGAGACCTTGAAACCTAGGGAAAGGAAAGCAGTCCTTCAGTCATAGTGGAGTATAGCTGCACTTGGAACGTTCCGGAGAAAGGTACCTGCTACTTTAGGAGCCCGTCCTGGGGCCTTTACCTCAGCAGATAGACTAGGAAAGGATTTCGTGGAAAAGTGATATCTGAACCTGTGTTTGAAAACCAAATAAGCACAAACTCAGTAGAGAAGGGAAGAGCATTCTAGCCAAGGGACAGGTAGCCTCTATTTACAGGGACAGGGAAGGCAGGCGAGAGTCGGGGATCTGACCCTGCCTTGATGGCAGAACCTAGAAGCAAAGCATACAGGAAACAAGAAATAGAAAATGATTTGTTGACAATAACATGTATGTTGATGTGCTTGATTGAGACAATATACAGTGTACTCTGGATGGAAAATCTCATTTTGTATGCTGTAATGAATGATGTACAGTGAATCAACGTAAACAAATAAATTTAAATAAAAAAAAAAAGGAATGGGGAGGGGTGAGGCTGAGCACTGGCGAGCACTGGCAGCTCTCCTTAAGGCAGCGAATGCGCAGACCCTAAGGGCTTTAGCAGGGCCTGGTCGGATCAATTTTGCTTTAGAAGTATCACTTTGGCTTCAGGTTGGATAATACATGGAGGAAGAGAGTGTTATGGCCTAGGCAAGGGAAAACGGTAGCTGGAGTTGGGTAGGAGTGAAGCCACCCCAAGACACAGAAAGGCTGTCACGGCAGTTGATCCTTATCACACTTTACCGAGAATCAGCACTAGGAAATCTGGCTAACTCCTTCTCTTTTTAAAAACGTTTACTGGAAAACATTTCAAACATCTAAAAAGGTAGATGACATCATGTGATGAAGTCCTATGTACTCAACACCAAGCTCCAACAACTTGAGACCAACTCTGGGCTAATCTTGCCTGATCTAAACCCATAAATATATATGTGTGTGTGTGTGTGTGTGTGTAGAGAGAGAGAGAGAGAGAGAGATGTTTATATCTATCTATCTCTCTTCTTTTTTGGGGGGTGGGAAAAGTTTTTGCCTTACAGCATGTGTGTTTGTCAGAAAGAGAGAGAGACAGAGATAATGAGAGGGGAAAGTGAGAAATCACCCCATAGGAAGGATGGCCACGCCACAAGCCCTTCTCCTCCATTCTCCTTCCTAGATCACAGGCACACACGTACATGTGCTCGGTGTGATTTTCAAGCCACCAGGTCCACAGTCAGTCATGTGAGTCCAGTGATGTAACTGCTATTCCTTCTGCTGGGCCCTATAAATATTGTTTTTAATTAGGAACACTTCAAGCTTTCAGAAAAGTTGCATGGATAGTACAATAATCACCCATTTATCATTCATCTAAGTTCAATAGTTTTAATAATATTAACTTTAGGAAGAGACTGTATTTGTGCATGCATGTATGTGTGTGAAATATATGTGTATCTATGGGCATATACATGTAGATGTGTGTATATATGTATAGGGGATATATATATATTTCATATCTAAATCCTAAAAGCATGGAATTCTCTCCTATACAACCATTATGTAATTATTGCTCATAATTTCCACATTCAAAATTTCCCATCTATCCCAATAATGTCCTTTATAGGTCTCTTTTTCTCCTGATCTAGGATCCAAACAAAATCAGGCATTCATTGCATCTTCCTTCCCGTGTCCCTAATCTCCATCAGTCTTTAAAGAGTTCCTCCTCCTTGGTGTCTTGCATGACTTAGATGCCTTTGAAGAGTCCAGGCCGGCTGCTTTGCATAATGTCCTTTCACGTGCCTTTGCCTGGTGGTTTCCTCATGATTCGATTCAGGTGAGACGTTTTTGGCAGTGCTCCCCCCAGGTAATGTGTCCTCGGTGTATCACATCAGGAGCCATATGATGTCAGCTGTGCTGTTATTGATGATGATTCTTTCACTTTTTCAACCGATTGAATTCATATCCTGTAGACATAATCCATTACCAAGGAAACCAGACAAGGACTGCGAAATATGATTTCTTTTTCCTCATCTTAACGCCAAGAGACATTTACACAGGTCATTGGTATAGACAAAGCTTTATTGGTTTTATGCACGAAAGGTGGCTATAGATCACAATAGACATCCACAGGATGAATATCCGCAACAACGAAGGGAATTGGCATGCCTGAGAATTATAATAGTGAGAGGCCGTCAGACATGGAGGTGGGGGGCCAGCAGATGGCATAGAGGTTAAGGCAGCTGGGTCCCACATAGCCAACTGCACGGTTCGAGTCCTAGACCCAGTGTCTTGAAAATCACAACCAGTGTGTGTGTGTGTGTGTGTGTGCGCGCGCGCGCGCGCGCGCACGCGCTTGCTCAAAATCCTGAGAGACTGGAGGAGAGGGATTGCAGTGTGACCTTCCCCTCTGGGAGTACTTTCTCACTTCCCCTCCCTTTCTCTGCTTCTGTATGTCTCTGGGCAAGCACATGCACTCTATAGCAAAAAAAAAGAAAGGAGCTGAAAAGCACGTGGCTTCAGGGGCCAGACTTCTTTTTTTTGAGAGGTTTTTATGCAATAGGGCGCGTGCGCTTGCCAGATAGACAGAGAGAGACAGAGAGACAGAAAGCAAGAAATCACTCCCTAGGCGGGATGGCCATGTCGCAATCCCTTCTCCTCCATTCTCCTCTTGGGATCTTGCGCATGCATGCACATGCACCCGGCGTGAGTTTAAGCCACCAGGTCCGGGACTCAAACCGCAGTTGACTACATGGGAGTCCAGTGACATAGCCATTATGCTAAGTGCTGGTCCCAGGGGCCAGACTTCTGAGGCTAACCACCTGTGTGACTTTAGGCAAGTTACCTAAACTTTCTGTATCTGCTTCCTCATCTATAACATAGGTCATCATAGAACTCATTGTATTGGGCTGTCAGGGAAGTCACGATGCATTTTTTGCATGAAAAACACATCATCACTCTCCCAACAACCCCATATATGGTTGGCATGAGCATGAGTTGCTACATGTGCCATGTCTGCACACAAGCAGCTCTCGATGGGAAGCTGGCGCTGATGTTCCTAGAAGAGGGATCACTAACCTGTGTGTTGACTAAAGAAAGGCCTGAGGTCTTCTTTATAAAAGCTATTGTCTGGGGACCAAATTGGGCCTCAGTGGCTACACAACTGGAGCCACATAGGAAGGGCCTAGTTTGCATCCTGGGGTCATCCTAAGCATACAGTGTGCACAACAGGATGTCCATGATCCAGGCTGCCTGAGATTGGGGCTGGATCGTGGCATGGCACCCTGTCAGTGGTGCATGTTTTTCTTTCTGTCTGTCTAGCACGCTCATGAAGGCAGTGAAATTAAACTTAAAAAAAAAAAAAAAAAAAAAAAAAACTGTTGTCTGAAGTTCAAACTCTAGTAGTAACATAACATGTCAAGCCAGTCAGGTGGCATGGTGCTTCAGGTAGCTAGATCCCATATGGTTGACTGCTGATTTCAAGTCTTGGATGCAGTGGCTTGAGAGACTTGCTGGGCGTGTGTGCGCGCATGCCCAGAGTCCCAAGAGGAGGCTGGAGGAGAAGGTATGACCACCCCTCCCGGGGAGGTGATTTCTCTCTCTCTCTCTCTCTTTTTCTCTCTCCAGTGAACACACATGACCTGTAGCGGAGAAAAAAAAAAAAAAAAAAAACTCAAAAAGAAAGAACTATAATATGTCAACATATTTGCATAAAATCACTGACATCATTGTCTGCTGAAAACCCAGGCTAGAATTTGACTGATCTTAACAATTAGATGTCTAGCATTAACACTTCCCAAATAAACAGTAATCTTAATGAAAAGCGTACAATGTATAGGGCCAGCAGGTAGCATAGTGATTAAGGTGCTGGACTCACATGGTTGACCCCAGTTCAAATCCCAAACCTGGGATTAAAACTCACACTAGGCACATGTGTGTGCATGCCCAAAATCACAAGAGGAGAATGGAGGAAAAGGGACTGTGCCAGGGCCATTCCTAACCCCAGGGTGTGTGTATGGGGTGGGGGGGGGGATTTCCTCACCTTCTGTCTCTCTGTCTCTCTGGCAAGAACACACACCCTGTAGCAAAAAAATCTCTTTAAAAAAAAAGATGGAGCCAATGGGAACCAGCAGTTAGTGTAATGGCTATGTCGCTGGACTCCCATGTAGTCGACCATGGTTCACGTCCCGGACCCGGTGGCTTAAAACTCACACCGGGCACGTGTGCGTGTGTGCCCAAGATCCCGAGAGGAGAATGGAGGAGAAGGGATTGTGGCGTGACCATCCCCCCTGGGGGGTGATTTCTCGCTTTCTGTCTCTCTGTCTCTCTCTGTCTTTCTGGCGAGCGCACGCGCCCTATAGCAAAAAACCTCTCCAAAAAAAAAAAAAAAAAAAAGATGGAGCCGGCAGGTGGTATGGTGGTTAAGGGTGCTGGACTCAAATGGCTGAATGCAATTTGAGTCCCCAACCTGGCGGCTTACTTTCTCACTTTCCCTCTCTGCCTATCTCTTTCTGGAAAAATTACGATATATAAATAAGTAAAGAAAGTTAGATTTTTAAAAACATTTTTAATTTAAAAAATAAATAAAAATTAAAAAAGAGAAGTGTCCAATATCATTTCCCATTGAGGATTTTTACTACCTTCCTTTTCATAACAGTGATATATACATGACCAGTGTCTGGTATGTAAATGCAGGTATTAATATAATACTAACATACCCATGGAACGCTCTCAATCACCAACAAAAAAAGACCTGCTCAGAGATCTAGTTGACAATTTCATCATCTTAAGAGCTACAGTAGACTGAATATTTTTTGTCTCCCCCTCCAAAATTGATGCTAGAATCCTTGATGCGATGGTATTAGGAGGTAGAGCCTTTGGCGGGTAAGTAGGTCATGAGGGTAAAGCCCCCATAATTAGATTAATGCCCTTATAAAAGAGACCCAGCGTGTTCTCTCACTCTCCTCCTGCCATGTGAGCAGAGAACAGAAAGCAGCAGTGTCCACAATTCAAAAAAGACCTTTATGATAACCTGACCATGTTGAGAAATAAGGTTCTGTTTTTTACAAGCCACCCAGTCTGTGTTGAGTGTCTAACTTGGTATAGCTGCATGAACTAAGACAGAATTCCTCCATAAATCTTAACAGTACAGCTCAGATTTCAGATTTTAAAGATTTTTGTTTTATTTTTCCTGATTGGGAAATGCAGCTCCAGTACCATTCCCACTGTCTTGTACATGTGTATTTGTGTGTGTGTGTGTGTGTGTGTGTGTGTGTGTGTGTGCGGGGGAGGGCACAGGAGGTCTCCAGATTTTATCCCATTGCCCTGTTGTGGAATAATAACTTTGTATCCTCTGTAGGATTTTTACTGCTAGTCATTCATGGCTTAATAAAATTACCCAACTTTTAATATACATTTTTCCCTTTAAATGAAATAACTATATTATCAAATAGGTCAAAAGAGTAATCTTTAACTTTGTATTTTTAGGATTTGGGTTTTTACTGAAATGTGTAACCATGGGAGAAATAATCTTTTTCTTTGCTAGTAATATAGAAAAAACAATGAAAATTTCTAAAATTTAGAAGTGACTTTAAAAATTATTATTATTTCGGGCCCTATAAAGCAGCCATTAAGCACTGTGCATGGAAAAACAGGTCCTACAGAATCTCGGCCCTGGAGCCCTGAGAAACATACCAGCTACGTGGGGGCACATGTCCAAAATTCTGACAGTTTAGAGAAATAAAGGCAAAAAGATTGTGGTGTTGCTGTGCCCTGGTGGTGGGGGGGTGCGTTCTCTTTTACTCCCCCTTTATCTTTCTCTCTAGCAAGTACACATGACCTCTGGCAATTAAAACAAATAAGTGAATAAAAAGAAAGAAGTTATTATTTTGTTCTGACTTTAAGAGAAGGATCAGGGCTGGCAGGTTGCGTGGGGGTTACAGGTGCTGGATTCCCACATGGCCAACCATGGTTCAAGTCCCAGACCTGGTGGCTTCCTTTCTCACTTTCCCTCTCTATCTCTCTCTGTCTCTCTCTGGTCAAACTGGAAAATAATAATAATAATAATGTTAAAATAAAATAATTCTTAAAAAAAAAAAAAAGAAGGATCAACTGACCTTCATCAAAACTTGAGAATGTGGAGAAGGACAGAAAACGTAAGTAAGTAATACAATATTTACCTTGATACCACTCCATGGCTAGCTCAGTAGGGGGCTGGCAGAGATATCCAGAGAGGATAGAAATTGAGGAAGGGAACAAGAAGAAGCAAAGGAGGGGCAAAGAGACATGGAGAGATGGAATCTGGCCCCTGAGTCCTTAAATCAGCTCCCTCCAGCCTTCTTCGGGCTCCCAATCCAGACTTCAATGATTACATCTCCACCTCAACCGTCTACCCATAGCTAAATACACAATATGTTTGCTTCTTTGTCACTTATTTTTCAATTGATTCTCTCTCCATTTATCAAAATTCTGTGACAGGGATAAATTTTACAGTCACAAAACCCAGATGTGTAAACATAAAAGTCCCTTTATTTTTCCAAAATTTCTTAGCTCACGAGCTTCTATTTTCACAGATAGAAGAACACCTGTCAGTTCGAGGATAATTAAGACATCGCTGCGATGTTTTCCTTCAGCTTTTTGGGTAAATATGAAGTCAATATGGAATTCACGCTCTTTCTATTTCCTCTGTTCTCTCCACCAACCACCACATTTGAGGTTTAGGGGTAACGAGGTTGGGGCATCACAAGCTGCAGAAAAGTAAAAGACTCCTTCTCTCAGCAGATTGTCAAGTAGTCAAGTAAATACCCAAGTGCAAGGCGGATACACTTCCCGAAAGTATTTTGGGAACACAGAGGGAGTATAAAAAGCCTAAACTTTGCTCCGAGAGGTCAGACAGGGCTTTCAGGAGGAAGCAATTTTTAAGTTTTTATCTTAAAGGGTGAGTAGGAATTAAGTAGACGAAAATGGAAAGAGACGTTGCAGGGAGCATTTGCTAGGCATGGAGTCATAGCAGGGGGTGACACACGTGGGAAATCCAAGTACTTCTTTCTGGTTACAGCACAGGGACTGTTCGGAGTCGTGGGTAGGAGATGAGTCTAGACTCCATGCCAAGGAACTTGGGTTGTATCCTCCAACCAGGGATTGCCAAGCTATATCTGAGTTCTAAATCTGTCCTGCTATCTGGTTTTGGAAACAACATTTTATTGAACACAACCACCAGGCTCATTTGTTTACATATTATCTACAGTTGGTTCCCTTCATGTGCAAAAGCAGGGTTGGGTAGTTGTGACAGAGACTGTGTGGTCACCAAAGCCTGACTACTACCCAGTCCTTTACATAAAAAGTTTGCTGACCCTACTGTAGCCCCTTTGTGATACCTGAACTTTCTTTAAAAGTAAAAGTCATTGGAAAAGTCATGAAATATTGTTCTACACAAAAATCTGTCATGACATGATATATAGAGAGACCATTAATTTTTTTATATTTTATTTATTTATTTATTTTTGTATATACATTCAATCACATTGTTTAGCTTACAATGTGAACATTTCAATATGTGAACATTTTTCCCCAGTCCCGTTGATCCAAATATCTTCAACCGATAACACCACACCTCCCCATCCCTTCAATGCTCTACCTCCGTATCCCTTCTCCAACTGTCCTTCATTAGGCCCCACTCCTCCACATACACCTCATCTGACATTCACACCCATCTCTTGTGTTTGTTCAACCGTTAGTCAATCAGTTTCAGTCATAGAGTGCAGACATTCAGTATACGTTAAGTGGGGACATAGAATGTCTCTCCTTCATAGCCTGGCTTGCCTCACTCAGCAGTACATCTTCCATATTCTTCCACTTTCTGTCAAAAGCCAGGGTTCTGTTGGTTTTTATGGCTGAGTAGTATTCCATAGAGTATATGTGCCATAGTTTTTCAATCCATTCCTCCATACGGGGGCATTTGGGTTGGTTCCATGACTTAGCAATAGTGAATAGTGCCGCAATAAACATCGATGTGCAAGCACTTTTCCAATGAAGAATTCTTCTGTCCTTTGGGTAGATACCAAGGAGTGGGATTGCTGGATCATATGGTAGTTCTATTTGTAGATTTTTGAGGAATCTCCAAATTATTCTCCACAGTGGCTGGACCAATTTACATTCCCACCAGCAGTGTAAAAGAGTTCCCCTTTCACCACACCCCGCCAACACTTATCACTTTTTTTTTCAATCTTAGACATTTTGACTGGGGTTAGGTGGTACCTCATTGTTGTTTTTATCTTCATTTCCCTTACGATGAAGGATGCTGAACATTTTTTCATACGCCTTTTGGCTATTCGTATGTCATCTTTAGAGAGTGTTTTTTTTAACTCCTTCTCCCATCTTTTAATAGGGCTTATCATCTTTATTCCAAACAGCTTCTTTAGTTCCTTGTGTATTCTAGTTATCAGTCCCTTATCTGATGCAAAATTTACAAAAATATTTTCCCATTCTGAGGGCTGTCGATTCACACTAATTACTGTCTTTTGTCATGCAGAGACCATTAATTTTTAAATTTAGATATATGCACACTTAAAACTAGGTATAAGCATCTTATGCTTATATATTATGTTTATATACTATAAACATTTGCATATTATATTTGAACTAACAAAACCAATAACATTCAAATTAATGGTGTTCAGTCAATGCAACAGATGACATCATGTTTATGGAAACAAATTTCCATTCCTAACATTGGACTGAATGTCACAGTACTGCTTCTTTTGAATTCAACAACTTAAACCACCAGGACCATATGATGGTTTTATTTATTTGATGTAGGTTAAAACCTTCATTAATATAACAAAGAGGTGACATCAGTCAATGATTTTATTTATCCCAAATGTCTCATTTTGGGGTACAAATTTCCTTTGTGTGTGTGTGTGTGTGTGTGTAATCTATTAATATTTGTTTCAATAGTAATACCCATTGGTAAGATGAAAACACAAATACATGTGCAGGCATTGAAATAAATTGTCAGAACTCAGTCTAAGATACCTATTTGAGTGATCCACAATTGTTTATATTTTTAAAAGTTTAATCCAAATGGAAACACGATCATTTAAAAATTACCACAGAGAGCTGCAAATCCTGGATTACATGCAATTATTGCAGAAATCTAACACTGAGATGTTGATGTTTTAACTATTGCCAACAACGTAGCTAAACTGGGGGAACCCAAGAGGTTGCAATGGATTAGAGAGAAGAGGGCATATTTGAGAATATTCAGTACACTACCTGGACAAGACCTAACATCTAATGGTTGTGGGGAGGAAAGAACATGAAGAAGGATTCAGAAACCACTCCGTTTTCTGGCCTGGGCATCTGTGTTCACACTGGGAAGGTAAATACAGGAACCTCACATTGAAAGTACGGCACCCATGAGACTAAGTCTCAGGATCTGCCACTCTATTTGTTAATTTTTAAAGTGTTATGCTTTCATTTGGATTAAATTTTTAAAAACATAAGTAATTGTGGATCACCTGAATGCCTGCCGTAGAACCAAGTACTGATATACAGGGGGTACGTGGCTGCCACAGGACCAAGCACTGACGTACAAGGTTACGTGGCTGCTGTAGGACCAAGTGCACGGTCATGAGTGAGAACTGGCTCAGATACAAAGATCTGGCACTTGGAAAAAAGAGGTTGTTGAGCTACTGGTACTGATGAGATGACGGTCCACATAAAGAAGTAGAAAGTAAGAGGTGAAGGAAGCACTAAAAGACCCTTAGTAAAGAACTAGCCGGGCTAGCAGATGGCATAGCAGTTAGGATCCTGGACTCCCACGTGGCAGACCGAGGTTTGAATCCCAGACATGGTGGCTTGAAACCACACCAGGCACGTGTGCATGCCTAAGAGCCCAAGAGGAGAATAGAGGAAAAGGAACTGGAGCATGGCCATCCCCCCGAGGGAGTGATTTCTCACTTTCCCTCTCGCTGTCTCTGTGTGTCTCTCTCTCCAATGAGCACATGTGTCCTGTAAAAAAAAAAAAAAAAAAAAAAAGAAAAAAAAGAAAGAAAGAAAGAAAGAAAGAAAGAAAGAAAGAAAGAAAGAAAGAAAGAAAGAAAGAAAGAAAGAAAGAAAGAAGGAACCAGCAGTTAGCGTAATGGCTATGTCGCTGGACTCCCACGTAGTCAACCGTGGTTCGCGTCCCGGACCCGGTGGCTTAAAACTCACTCCAGGCACGTGTGTGTGTGTGCCCAAGATCCCGAGAGGAGAATGGAGGAGAAGGGATTGTGGCGTGACCATCCCCCCTGGGGGGTGATTTCTCGCTTTCTGTCTCTATGTCTCTGTCTGTCTGGTGAGCGCACACGCCCTATGGCGAAAAAACCTCTCAAAAAAAAAAAAAGAAAGAAAAAAAGACAGAGACACAAAAAATGAGAAATCACCCCCCCAGGGGGGATGGCCACGCTGCAATCCCTTCTCCTCCATTCTCCTCTCGGGATCTTGGGCATGTACACGTGCCCGGCGTGAGTTTAAGCCACCGGGTATGGGACTCGAACTGCAGTTGACTACATGCGAGTCCAGCAACATAGCCATTACGCTAACTGCTGGTCCCCATAATAACATTTCGGGCAATGTTGACTGTGTACACAGCAGTCCTCCCAGAGGAGCATACGGGCTATACCATAAAGCCTAGGCGAGCAGTAGGCTACGCCATCTGGGTTTGCGCAGTGTGCTCTATGATATCCACACAACAGGAAATCACCTAAGGACACATTTGCCAGAATGTACCCGTCGTTAAGCAAGGTGGGACTGTTCCTACCTACTGCACCCACAAATACAGTCAGCTCCGGATGATTTAAGCTAATGGAGGGAAATCGTAATATGAATAATATGAAATGCCAATACAAAATCACTTAAATGCATTTTGGAGGATGCATGAAGAAGTGTTTACAGAAGATTTACTTATGTTTGCTACAATTTGATTTGCTGTCCCAGAAGGCACATTAACTTGGATAAAAGGGCAAACGGTTCAGAACGTGGCAGTCACTGCTGGCTGCCTATTCATTACCCATTTCCCTTCGATTTACTAACAGAACTTTCATTTTTCTCAGGGTAGCAATGTGCCCTGCAGAAAACGTCACCGCCCAGCCCCCTGCACCTATGAATGGCATGTGACGCAGTCCTGGCCAATGACATATGAGTAAGTGAATGGATGGAACCTCTGGGAAGGCGCCCGGAAAGGCAGACAGGCTCAGCTGACTGGATTTTTCACCCTCACCTTTCTTCCTGCCTAGAGACATAATGTTGGAGGTGGAAGAACCACACTGTGGCCAGGAGGTCGCAAGAACACAGTAAGGATTACCAAATGAAAATATAGGAGCACTTGGGGATGTCATAAAGACCCTGTATGAGCCCTAGACTTCCCACTTCAGATAAAAGCGTAATAAAACCGCTCATTTTAAAGTAATTTTTACCTGGATCTCTGTTACTTGAGGCCTAGTCCTTTTCTACCAATGTAGAAGCTGTATTTGAATATGGCCTTAGGTAAAAATCCCCCATAATGGGGCCAGCCCTGTAGTGCAGTGGTTAGATACCCATGGGGGAAGCTGGATTCCACATGGCCAGTCAGAGGTTGAGCTCTGGGCTCAGTGGCTTGGAGGGCATGCTGAGTGTGCATGTGTGTGCCCAGAATCCTGATGGGATGGAGAATTGGAAGGAAGAGGATTGCGGTGTGACTAGGCCCTACTGGGAGGTTCTCTCTCTCTCTCTCTCTCTCTCTCTCTCTCTCTCTCTCTCTCTCTCTCCCCCTCCCTCCCTCCCTCTCTCTCTCTTTCTCTCACTCTCCCCCCTTTCTCTCTCACATGCGACATACATGTCCCCTCTGATTTTAAAAAGAAAAAATAAACCTCCCCAAAGCTAACCTTCAAAGTTAATACGATGTTCACAGAAGCACTTGCTTTGGCACTCAGTTTAATGAAGCGAGGGAAAAAAAGGACTTGGGCAATGAGGAGATTAGCTGACTATGATAAATAGTAAGGCTATGTTCACCAAATCTCCAAATTCTAGCATTTTCTACCATTTTTCCTTTTGCTTTTTATCTTTTCTTCCATCCTTAACCTAATGGAAGAAAAAAGTGAACAAAAAAGTGTGAATACTCATTAACCTTCAGTGCCTTCTCATTATTCACGCAATTAAGCATAAGTAGGATAATTTATTGAACTATTAACATATACTTTGTATTGCCAGTATTTTCCTCCCCTAACCCAGGCAAGACCCAGGCTAAATGCTGCCTTAATTCAGGGCGGTCTGCCGCAGAAAACAAACTCCCTGCTAACCCTGTCTGTCATCTGGTTGTCAAGATCCTAAATCTGTAATGTGGATTATGCTGGAGAGGGAGAGGTAGGAGCAGATATCGCAAAGGAGAGAGGATGGTGCTGTACTAGGAAGGCATGGGTTTCCACCAACAGTGGGAATGACTGCCCCACTCCTAGCACTGCCTGGGGAAGAAGACCCCGCCTGAGGGCTCAGATAAAATGGAGAGCCTAGGGAAGCTGCACCCCCGCAGCTGGGCTCCATTGTGAAGAAGGCACCATTGTAAAGAAAGTCAACTAGCACCCAAAAAAGAGCAGAGAAGCAGAGTCACTGCGACCCAAGGAGCTGAGACAACTTCCACAATAGGACTACCACTGTGAAGCAGAAATTAGAGGCGGTCCTCCTCTTTTCTGAGAAACCACAAAAGTCTCTGAGATACTGAGGAAATCGCCTGTCACACAGTGGGATGAAGGCCCAGAGGGACGTCCTGCAAGTGATCCAGGTTATTCCCACTGCTGGCCTCCACACCTCGTCCTGCAGTGGGAGGCCTTCCCCGCACTGTCTCCTCAACCTGGTGCTCCAGACGTTTAGCTTTCTTCTCCTGCATGAATCCTACACGTGTTTTCTTGCTTCTGTGTTTGCTGGGCATTTTCTGTTCTTTGGCAAAATGCTTATACTCTTTCGATAATGAGTGCCCAACTTTCCTATGCTCAGAGTGTCCCTTCATAAGACCCCCTTCTGGTCCCACTGATAAATCATAATTTTCTCCTCCACATCTCCAAATTTTACACTCCTCTTGGGACATTTACCCTGTACTACTTTGTGTTATATTCTCCTGTCTGCTCCTTCACTTTAAAAACAAATTAAGAATTATTTAATTTTACTTCTTCTTATTATTATTTTAAATTTGCTTATTATTATTTTAAATTTTAAATTATTATTATTTTAAATTATTTTAAATTTAAATTATTATTTTAAATTTTAAAGTTGCCAGGTCAGGAACTCAAACCACAGTCAGTCCTATGGGAGTCCAGCACCTTAATCACGCCACCTGCTGGCCTCATTCCTTCACTTTTAAATTTTATTGAACATCTACTATGTGCCCTGAAGTCAATGATCATTCGTTTCCCAAGGACCCAGCATAGGACCATACATTTGTTCATTACCCAGAAAGTATTCTGTGACAACCAACTATGTCCTGAACCCGGGGACACTGAAACGAACAGAACATAGAACTCATCCTTGAGGTTCTCGTAGACCGTGGATTAAGTTTAAAACTCACAGACTTGTAAATAGTGGATTTTCCAGAGAGCATTGATCAGCACTGATTGCTCCACTTATCACTTAAAACCTCCACTCAGTTAATTACAGAAAGTTTAAGAAAAATGGAAAAGATGATTTTGTTGGGAAGGGAGTTCCCTGATGCTTCAGAAAATGCTACTTTGACCCTGGCGTGGAACTATTGCACTTACGAGTAAGATAAAAGAGCAAGAAGAAAACCTAAGACACGTGCTTTAATCATTTCCATTTGGAAAATAGGTAAGATCTACTTTTTGTTTTCAAAGCAAATGTGCAAATAAACATTTTTATTTTTGTTTGTTTGTTCGTTGAATCCATGACAAATGCTGAGATGAGGGAACTGCTGTGCCAAATCTACGCTTTCTTCCCAGGGCTTGCACCCTTGGCCTTTCATTCTTTTCTGTTGTCACTGCTGTTTTGAAATTTGCTGTTATGTGTAATAAGACCCCATCACAATGTTTGTGGATAGATCAAGAAACATTCACCAGTGAGCTTGGCCCAGGCCCCAGTTCAGATTCAATCTTTGATCTCCCTTCCCAAGCTTCTCAGACTAGTTCGTCTCTCTCCACACCCCCCACCCCCAATCTCCGTTCTTCTGATTCTATGAGCCTTTGATGGGGGCAACCCTTCTGTTGTTAATCTCCCAAGTGTATCGTGTACCTTGTATTGTAGTGGGCGAGTGAAGGCACGAGACAGCTCGTCTGTTGTTTACTCATTGGACAAACATTCCTGGGCACTTTCTAGTGTCAGACATTGGTCTAAGCCTTGGAAAGCAAACATGAACAAGACAGTAAAATTCCTGCCCTCACGGAGCTTGCATTCTAGTAGAGGAAGATGATCGACATGTGCACACACAATCAAGAATAGTCTAGAGAGTGATACATGTTTCAAAAGAAACCAGTGGGTGATGTGACAGACAGTGACTGTAGAGGGTACTTGGGGTGTGACTGCCAGGAAAGGCTTTCCTGGTATTTTAACAGAGACCTGACAGATAAGAAGGTGCACACAGAAATAAGAGATCAAAAACAACTAAGAAAATGGCCAACTTAACGGGAGGGACAAGTCTGGAGTTGAATATTATATCCCAGAATTTAATCGGGAAGATCGGACCACAACAGAAGATAAAGTCATGAGACTGAACTGGTGAAACAGAACCTTATGACTTGACTAAAACATTATTGATTTTCTTCTAGGCTTTGTTTTCCAGATTTAAGGATTTTTGTCTTGTCTTGAGCTGCCGATAGGTTCATGTACCTACTATTTGAACAGAATCCTGACCTGTTTCTTGGCTTTAAGTTTTAAGCAAAGCTCTCTTAGCATTTCTTTGATTTTGATTTATTAAAGTTAAAACTGCTTTTCTTGAAATTAAAAATATATTTAAAAATACCTGTTTAATGACCACAGTAAGCTATATAGCATCAACTAGGTGCTACTTTATAGTATATTCATTCTACTTAGAGTTTCAAGCCTAAAGTCAGACATGTGTTCACAGATATGTATATATCAGCTGACCTTGTTATTGAAAGCAGTTAGATTATTTAAGGTAGTCTGTGAATCAATAAAATGCAGGGGGGGGAAAAGAATGGAAAGCAACTGTAGACACCAGAGATACTGTGGGAGGAGGGTGGGAAATGGCAGAGGGTGAGAAACAGGTGAAAAATATATATATATACAGATATGTATATATATGAAACTGGAAATGGAAAATTATTGATGATAATATGTATGATTAAGCCACTATGCAGTATCTTCTGAATGAGAAATCACATTTTGTATGTTGTGATTATGCTCAGTGAATGAATGTAAAATTAATTAATTAAAAATAAAAATAAGAAATTAAAAAATTAAAAAGAAAGAAAGAAAGAAGGTGCTAGCCAGTTTCCAAGGAAGAGTATTTTGGGCACCTCATCCTTGCCATGTCTAAGGAGGCCAGTGTGGCAGGGGCAGGGAGCAGGCAGGAGAGAGGGACCGAGTGAGGTCAGTAGAACAGATTAGCTCGTAGAAGACTCAGTAATCATGCTGAAGGGTTTCTATTTTAATCTGTGAGTATGGAATATATTTTATGTGCTTTGAGAAGAGGAAAGAAACAATTCCATTTTTTAAACATCACTATGACTATTGGGTAGAAAGTGGAATTAGAAATATTTACGTGGGAGTCAGCAGGGGGCATAGTGGCTAAGGTGTTGAACTCTCAAGTGGCCAACCACAGTTTGAGTCCCAGGCCCAGCATCTTGAAACTCACACCAGGCATGCGTGCCCAAAATCCCGAGAGGAGAATGAAAAAGAAGGGATTGCGGCATGGCCATCCCTCCCCCGACGGGGGGGTGATTTATCACTTTCTCTCTGAGTCTCTCTGCCTCTCTGGCAAGCACACACACCCTGTAGCAAAAATTTCTAGAAAAAGAAAGAAAAGAAAAGAAAAAAAGAAAAGAAAAGAAAAGACAAGACAAGACTTATATGGAGGCCCACATGGAGGCTAAGTTTGACTTCCAGCCCATCCTAACAAGCCAACTTCACCTGTGTCTCAACTATCAAGAGGCTGTGGCAGAAAAACCATGATGTAGTGAGATTCTGTCTAAAAATACATAAGAAAGAAATACCAATTAGGAGGCGACTACATAAATTCAGAAGAGAAAAATAAAGGATTCCATTTTTTTAAAGACAACACTTACAAAACTTATAGATGGCACCAGTGAAAGAGGTGAGTGAGTTACTGAGGTGACTCCTGGACCTTGGAAGACCTGGGTGCTCCCTGGTGCCCTTTACTGACACGGGAAAGAATTTTAAGCCTGTCTTGGCCACACTGGACAATTTGGTCTCTTCAACTTTGAAATGAAGGCATTGAAAAAGGTGAAATAGGTGGCCCCAGACACTTCTTCAGCACTAAAATATCACAGTTCTCTTATTAGGACATGACTATGTTTTTCTTGCTTTTCATTAGACAAATAACACAGGCTTTGGAATGACGGAGGGACTCAAAGCAAAGCCTCACAAAGCCATGTGACGATGGCAAATAGACTGTACCTCAGTCTCGAATGGACCTGTCTGGGGCCAGCTGGTGACGTGGTGGTTCAGGCAGCTGGACCCCACATAGCTAATTGTGCAGTTCAAGTCTCAGATCCCATGGCTTGAAAAACGTGCTCGGCCCATGTGTGTGTAGCCCAAGAGGAGAGTGTAGAAGGGATTGTGGCATGGCTATCCCCACTCCTACCCCCAACGAGTGCACTCACTCGCTCGCTCTCTCTCGTCCTCTTTCTCCCCTTTGCTAGTTCATGTTTCCTATAGCAAAAAAAGAAAAGAAAAGAAAAGAAAAGAAAAGAAAAGAAAAGAAAAGGAAAGAAAAGAAATCCTGCCTCACTGGTCTGCTGAGAAACTTAAGTAATATAATTTTGTAAGGCACTTAGAATATAATAGGGTTAATCACACGCTCTCCTCTTCTGACAGATTCAACAATTGTGTTTTTTTTCCTTCTTCTTCGATTTGCTTTGTAAATCCCTTGAGTCAGGAACTTCTCTTTTCTATGAGGATAAATTAATTCTAAGATCTGGTGCTCTTGGCGCAGAATCTCATTTGTGTTCCTTTGTGATGGTCACTCAGCCTCGGGCCTCTCCACCTCCTCACCTAGATGTCAGGCATTGAAGGGTGAGTGCCATGCGGCCAGCTTCAAGCCTGGAAACACCACCTTATCAACTCGAGGTTTCATCGTTTGCACTTACATTGATTTATACACCTTTTCCTGCCGTTCAGATCCACCTCTCTCCCTCACCAATGGGCTGCGAAAGGGACAATATGAATACCAAGAACTAAATCTGAGAAGTGGATGGATGAAATGTTTTGGGCTATTGGTGAAGCAGATCTTATTCCCTGAAATCCCACCAATGTGCCTTTTTGCTGCTGCTGACCATATTACTTGACAAGGACAAGCTATGAGGGATATTATGGTCTCTTCGGCTGCCCACACATTTTTAGTTACCAAAATCTAAAATTTCAACCACCATAAAAGTGCATCGATGAATGATCCCATATTTTTATATTTATGTATCTTTTTTTTTTTTTTTGAGAGGTTTTTCGCTATAGGACGCGTGCGCTCACCAAACAGACAGAGAGAGACATAGAGACAGAAAGCAAGAAATCACCCCCCGGGGGGATGGTCACGCCGCAATCCCTTCTCCTCCATTCTCCTCTCGGGATCTTGGGCATGCACGCACAAGCGCCCGGCGTGAGTTTTAAGCCACCGGGTCTGGGACGCAAACCGCGGTCGACTACGTGGGAGTCCAGCGACATAGCCATTACGCTAACTGCTGGTTCCCTATGTATCTTTTTTAAAACTTATCTCATTACCCATTTTTCTTTCAGAAAAACAAAATAAAACAAAACAAAACAAGTAATAGAATTCTCCATGTGTCAAACAAAAAGATTTTTCAAATGTTCCTTGCTGTCAGGCAAAAGCCTGGTTATCTCTGCAGTTTCCGCTCTGGCAGCTAGAGGGCGGTGCGTTTCTCTCTATCCATTCCTAGTCTCGTGCATCGCCCCCAGTACCCCTCCCAGCTAAGGGCAGAGGGGGAGACACACCCTCTACTAGAGAAGGAAAGAACCAAGAGCCAGGAGCTATCAGCTTGCCCCTCCTGGCCTTGCTTCCTCCTCGCTCACTCAACAGCTGCTGATTCCACACCCATCCCACAGCAGCCTCGCCTGCCTTCATCCTCTTCCTATGCCCAATTCTTAGAATTCTTCACCTGTGAGTTCTAAGCCTCACCCTTCCACGCTTACACACACACACCCACACACACACACACACACCACACTGGGCACCTCCCTCCGTATGCTACCAGGCCTCTTAGCTCCTGCTTCCTCTCCACCCAGGTTGACCCGAGGCCCTGAGGCTCTGGCTGCAGGTGACTGCTCTTAGGTCTGGGCGTGCGAGGAGGCCGGCCATCCTACAGAGCCTGCAGAGCCTGAGCCCAAGTCCCAAGAGACTGGCTGCTGGAGGGCTGCCAATGCCTCAGGCAGGAAGGCGGTCATTAGCAGGTGACTGGCAGAACTGATGCATGCGTGCCCACGGTATCGCCATGGGTCATGGAAGAAACAGGTGCAGCTGGTTCTTGTGGGCAGGGCCAGGCATGGAACTAGAGCTGGGTAAGGAAAACAACAACACTGTCTTGCACTTGCAGAGAGCTTTGTACTTCCCCAAAACTCACTCACACCTTGGCTCTTACTTGACGGAAGAAGGGAGTGAATGTAGATTCTCTTCTACAGGCGAGCCCACAGGAAGGGGAAGTAGGTTCCAATCATGGACCTCAGTGACAGAGCTCGACTAGACTCCAACTCCAGGGTGAGAGTTTCCTCTGAGCATCACTGACCTGCATACACTCACGAAGTCGGATTACTCACCCTCTCAAATACTTTCGGGCCCTTACTGTCACCCTTTCATGTCCCCAGGTGCTACCAGAGAAGGACAAGGAAAGAGATCACAGCCAGGGCCAAGAAGAAACAAAGCAACTGAACCTGAGGCTTCTCCATCCTCCCACTGCAAGACTGGCTATGCACCAGCCTCACCCAAGAGGTTTGAAAGCTGTAATGTCCTCGTTCTCCCCCTCCCTTCTCATGCAATGGAGAGTCCTTATTGCCAGAATGTTAAAATTGCAGGGGTTCACGGTGAGAGGACTGCAGCCCACCCACCAGGGATTTTTGCCTATAGGAGGTTGGTTTCTTTACAACCCAAAGACAGACTTTTTATAGCCTCCCGTCACCCTTTTCATTTATTTCTTTTTTTTTAAGATTTTATTTAACTTTATTTATTTATTTATTTTAATTTGACCAGATAGAGACAGAGAGAGAGAGAAAGAGAGAGAGAGATGGAAGGTGAGAAAGCAACCCACCAGGTCTGGGACACAAACCGTGGTCGGCCATGTGGGAGCCCAGAGCCCTTAACACCATGCCACCTACCCCGACTCCTTTTAATTTCTAAGGAAGAAAAAGAAAAGACCAAAGTGAAAGATGTCTTAGTGGTACTCTGAGGTTTGGAATGAGAAATGGATGTTTAAGTTTTATTTTTCAAGAATTCTTCTTTTCTAAGAATTTCTTTTCAAAAATGAGTAGGAATCAAAGTGAGGCATTGTGTGTTCTGTTTTTACATCCTCTTTAGTATATTTTAACATAATGTTTTGATTCCCTTTGCATTTCTCTATGGCCTGGATTGAGCTGCCCTGTTTCAGGCTCCACACTGGTAAAAATTAAATTGCTGCTTCCATCTGTATCAGAACTATGTAAGTTGGAGAGGTAACTTGCTATCAGGCCATATAAGGAGTATTCAAAAATTTTATGCAGAATGTGTATGATGATAAAACCATGCATGGATTTCCAAATTTTTTCCAGAACAAGCTGGTACTTTAATTAGATTTTTCTGAAAGTTTTGAAATCCCATGGTATTTACAGAATGCCTTAACTTAAACTAAACTTCTTTAAGATAGCAATACCTAAATGCCTTTATGACGCTACCTAAAACTACCTCTCAGGGTCTCTTCTTTTT
This sequence comes from Tupaia tana, assembly GCA_026018925.1. Lineage (NCBI taxonomy): Eukaryota > Metazoa > Chordata > Mammalia > Scandentia > Tupaiidae > Tupaia > Tupaia tana. Next base: position 13,230,749 of record JAKSZU010000014.1, on the reverse strand, counting down.
CCTTTTAACTAGGGGGAAAAAAAGCTAAGTAATTTGAATGCAGAGAACCAAAGTACAAGCGAAGGATAGTTTAAGTCCTGGAGATTGTTCACAGAGATCATATTTCTTCTTTTTCTTCAAGAAATTTCCCATCTGAAAAGACACTAATTAATTTGACCACCTAATGACTATTGGTGTACGGAAGATTCTTGCAAATTGGATCCTTCAAGAAGGCAGGCCAAGACACTCATTCACGTCTACTGCTTCGCGAAGTCACGTGGCATTTACATGAAGAAATAGGGCAAAACAAAGTCATGGTGTCATTGAAACTAGAAGAAATGCCGTCATTGAGAAATATGCTTTGATGATTTTCTTGGCCAAAAGAGAAAGCACAAGACCACCTTGCTCTGAAAACCTGAGCAAAGAAAGCGAAGGCCCACAACCCAGCTGGAAGAAGGCTGGCAGCCCAAGTGGGAGCCATTGTTTATTGGCAGAGTTCTAGGAGACCTGAAATGTATAAATGGCAAGAAACAAAAGCAGAAGTAAGATGCAGAGCAGTGATTAGTGTAATTAATTAAAGGAGGATTTATAAAATATCTGGTCCAGGTCTTCCCTCCCATCGCATTCCTGCCCTCTTGCATCAGAGCGATTAGAGACTGGAATCTGAGCTGCAGAACTGCTGTCTCCCTACTCCACACCCATGTGTCCTGAAGGAAAGCCAGTTACACACACACACACACACACACACACACACACACACGGCTCACCCCGATTCCTCAGGCCGGATGATCTGGCAGAGAAGCTTGTGATAGAACATAGCAGCTGAGAAAACCCATGACAGTGACGTATAAGATTGATAACTAAACACTTGAAGAAATTCAGTGCCAGGATGAGAGATTTAAGAAGGGACCTTGGGGAACTTTTTGAGTTGATGAAACTAATCTCTATCTGAAACTAATCTCTATCTTGATTACGGTGGTAGAAACACGACTGTATACATTTATCCAAACTCTTCAACATGAACACCTGAAAAGGGTGGACCTTATTGTCTAAGTCATGCCTCAGTACACTTGAACTTCAAAAAAGAAGCCCAAACCATGAAAAGAAAGAAGCTTTAGCCAAACTCATTGACATCTGCTTTGGTGTGCCGCAGTCCTGAAACAGCAGAGTGACCAACAGAAGGCTGTCCCCTGCTGCATTAGCTAAACTGATTAATTGGAAGCAGGAGACAGAGAAGGTTCTCAGGGAAACCAAGAGCACACCAGTTACCAGGCATTTCGGAAGCACCTTATTTTATTTTATTGAATTCCCAAGGCAGGAGATAAGTCTACCTAGGGAGATAGCTCTCACTTCTATAGGCAGGAGGTTTGAACCTAATTCCCCTAGAGAGGTATTCAATAAATGTGAACAAAATGTTACATGAGACATATGAGGCTTCTTGTTAAAAGAAAAAAGAACAACTGGGGCCAGGAGATGGCATGGTGGTTAAGGCGCTAGACTCCCATACTGTCGACTGCAGTTCAAGTCCCAAACGTGGTGACTTGAAATTCATGCCAGGCATGTGAGTGTGCGTGCCCAAAAATCCCAGGAGGAGAATGGAGGGAGAAGGAATTGTGGTGTGGCCATTCCCCCTGAGGGGTGATGTCTCACTGTCTCTCTCTGTCTCTCTCCAGCAAGCACACATGCCCTATGGCAAAAACCTAAAGGAAAAAAAAAAAAACAGAAAATAAGAAAGAGATACTAGAAATAAAAAATAAAATGTGGCTGCTAAAAAATGTTATCTGTAATAGAAGGGTTGAAAAATGAATCAAGGAATCTACTATCAAACTATCAAGGAATCAAAACATGAAAATAAGTTAAAATCAGAAAGGATCTACGGAAGCCCTACACCTACCTATCAGAAATGTTGGAAGGAGAAAACTAAAAGAATGTGCAGGAGAAAATCATTAAAGAAATAGCAGCTGAAGAAAGAATATGAACGTGTGTGTGTGTGTATGTGTGAAATGAAACATTATGCAACCATAAGAAGGAAGTTCTGGTACATGCTACAACATGGATAAAGCATGAACACATTATGCTGAGTGAAAGACAACAGACAAAAGACCGCATAGTATATTGATCTTATTGATATAAAATACCCAGAATAGGCAAAGCCACAGAGTGAAATGGAGATTGGTGGTTGCCAGGGGCTATGGGAAAATGAGTGACTGCTAATAGGTATAGCATTTCTTTCGAGGATGATAAAAATGTTCCCAAGCTAGAAAGTGGTGAAGGTTGCAAAAGGGGGTTGTGGGGACCAGCAGTTGGCATAATGGCTATGTTGCTGGACTCCCATGTAGTCGACCGTGGTTCAAGACCCAGACCCGGTGGCTGAGACTCATGCTGGGTGCATGTGTGTGCGTGCCTGATCCTGAGAGGAGACTGAAGGAGAAGGGATTGAGGCGTGGCCATCCCCCCGGGGGGTGATTTCTCACTTTCTGTCTCTCTGTCTTTCTGGCGAGTACACGCGCCCTATAGCAAAAACCTCTCCAAAAAAAAAAAGAAAAGAGGATTATGATGTGACCACGCTCCATGGAGGGGGGTGGATTCTCAGTTTCTCTCTTTCTCTCTCTCTCTCTTTCTCTCTCTCTCTCTCTCACTCTCTCTCTCTCTCTCTCTCTCTCTCTCTTTCTCAAGTGCATGCACCCTCTGACAATTAAAAATAAGAAAAGGAAAAAGTTACAAAAAAGTTAAAATAAATTGGCATCAAACTTCTCATCTGCAGTTCTGCTGGAACACAATAAAACAATGCTTGTTAACAGTTCCACAAGAACGTTTCTTACCAAAGCAGAGCAGTAAATCAGACACCTACAAAAATATCTAAGAGAGTGCTTTTTATTCAACAAATACTATGATTATGAAGCTGATGTCTTAGTGATATGACGAGCAACACTGTGTTTGTGCTCTCAACAAGAAAAATGTAAGACAATTAGCCAATTAGGGTGAAGAAAATTGTTCAAGAACCAAAATACATTTAAGAACTGAAAAGTGGCATGATTTTGAAGAATTTGAATGCAAAGAAAGAAATCCATTTGGTCGCAATACCTGGAATAGGCTCCTTTGTCCAGCTTAGTGACAGAAGATTGCATTCCTTCTTCGAAGGGTTAAACTCCTTCATTTAGTTCTCCACTTAATTATACTGGATGGTAAAATTGTGAAAAGTGACATTTATCGATTTAAAACCATAAACATAACTATAAAGGAAATGTAATTAATTAGGAAGAAATAAAGTTAAAGAAGATTAATTCTTTCACAGTGGGTAGGCAATAGAGGCTGTCTAAGTAAAATGTTTAGAACAGGAGAATAGGCAATTTACCTGAAGTTACAGTAACCATCAGAGGACTAACAGAGAAGGAGTCGCAGGTGGCTCTCTGAGGAGCGTGCTGAGAACTGGACATTATAGAATTTCACTGAGTAATTAAAACTATTATATATTTTTCAACGTTTTGCCTTACCAGATGCATGAATGGACTTTTATGAATTTTGAATAGAGAGGGAAAACAATTCCTAGGTTTAGAAAATGTATTATCTGTATTGTTAGAAATACTTCCAGCAGCAATATAGAAAACCTGACTCATGATGACCTAAATAATGACACTTGGCCAGCCACAGTGGCACGCTGTCCATCCTGAAGCCCTATTGGAAGGTCCCTGGTTCACATCCCGAGGTCTCCCAGTGCATGCTGGTCACATGCATGTCCCTGTACATAGCTGGCTGAGGCTGGGGGTGGGGCCACAGCATGAAGACCTTGTTAGGGGTACCTGTCTCCTCCTCCTTCTCTCTCTCTCTTTTTCTTTCTCCCTCTCTTATGGAAAAAAATATATATATACACACAGACACAGACACACACACACACACATATATAAGCTTTAAAAATATTTATCAACAAAAATGAAATTTAAAAAAGAAGGAATGTGTGTCATTTGTGTAGAAAGAGATTTTCATGTACTCATGGAATTTTTACTTTGCAAACTAAGTAATGTGATTGAATGTATAAAAGAAATTGAAATAATAATAAAAATAATTTAAAAAAAGAGATTTTCAGATAGGCAGAATGAGCCAGCTGTAGTTGGCTGGGGATTGGTGATGTCAGTGAGGACCCAGGCTCTTCCTACCTTGCTGCCCTGCCATCCAAAGCACTAGCTCTGGCTTCCACATGATTCCGGAGGATTTGAAACATAGTTGGCTCCAGACATCAGTTTCCCACAACTATATCCAACATCAGAAATCAGCAGAGACCAAAAGGATTAATTTCCACGTGACTTGTTTGTTTGTTTGTTTCATTTTCTTTTTAGGTTTTTGTCATAGGATATATGTGCCCATCAGAGAGGGATCAAAAGAGGGAAGGTTAGAAATCACCCCCTGGGGCATGGTCATGGTGCAATCTCTTCTCTTTTTGGAATTTTGTGCACACAAGCACATGCACCTGGTGTGATTTTCAAGCCACCAGGTCCAGGACTCAAACCGCAGTCAACCAGGTGGGAGTCCAGTGCCTTAACCACCATGCCACCTGCTGGCCCTGATGATGTCTTTTTATTTCTTTTCTAGAAACCAACATCCTTTCCCCTCCTCACTCATTCAACTCTCCCGCCCCTTCCTCTTACTCCATTAAACCAATCATAGGCCAAGAAAAATTCAGTTCATCATAACCAAAGTAGACCACTCATTTCTTATTATCTGGGGTGGAGCACATTGCTTCCTGACCCAAACTGACATCTTTCAACAAGGAAGAAGAGAGAATTGACGGTAGGGTAGACAATAACAGTCTACCAGGCTTACTGACTAACCAATTAACAAACCAACTTTTTTTTTTTTTTTGGAGAGGTTTTCACTATAGGGCGCATGCGCTCGCCAGAAAGACAGAGAGACAGAGAGACAGAAAGCGAGAAATCACCCCCCAGGGGGGATGGCCACGCCACAATCCCTTCTCCTCCATTCTCCTCTCGGGATCTTGGGCACGCACGCACACACACCCGGCGTGAGTTTAAGCCACCAGGTCTGGGACTCGAACCACAGTTGAGTACATGGAAGTCCAGCAACATAGCCATTACGCTTACTGCTGGTCCCAGTGAACCAACTATTGAGTCGTCGGAAAAGTCATGACACATTTTACATAGAAAAACAGAAAAATACCTCATGACTTTTCTGACAACCCAGTAATTCCTCTTGAGGAGACTACTGCCAACCTATCTTCCAGAACCCCAAAGCCCAGGGTCTCTCATGACAGAGGCTATACAGTCATGAGGCCTTAGTCCCATGTTCATTTAAGGTATATTCATCTTTTGAGAGAGAACCATTAGTCATGTGTTAGCATCTGCAAATTAACACTAGCTTCTGAAGAGAGACTCCTGAGGGGGAAAATAAAATCACACTACTGCATTTTTCAAAGGTTCAACATCAAAAATTTATCAAGTATAAAAACCCCGTCTGTTTGATACTGTTAAAATGATTAATATTACAAATAGCCACTAAAAACAAGGCACATCTGACAACCTGAAGAATTGGAAGAGGAGGCAAACATTTTCCTTTCTGAATTAAGAAAAGTTAGTTCCATTATTTGCATTTTCCCTCCTTCATATCATTTTAATGCCTTTGGCACATTTCTTCAGTCAAAGACTGTCCTGAGGATTCGGGTTCTCAAACAGGTATTAGCTTGCTTTCCAGCCACCCTATCGTGGTTGATTTACTAACACATCCTATGGACGTTCTGCAAAATCTATACAGCCAAGGCCCGCGGTGCCTCATAATTCCCACCTATTTTAAGTGAAGGACTTAATGCATAGGTGGGATCTGACATATGTGAGTTGCTCACCAGTTCACTGTCAGAGCAGGTCTGAATAATTAGCACCAGCAGCTCTTCTTCCAGATATTAATACCTTACATCATAAATGTCAAACACAGCCCAAAGATGCAACTGGAAAACTTCCGAGGAGAAGGGAGCCCGTAAATCATGGAGGTTTCACTATATTTTTCTTCCATTTTACTATCAGAAAATAAACCCAGGGTGATGAGATTTAAAATCCCACCCTCCTCTTATTTATTACCCAGCACCATTTCTTTCCTGAAACTGTGTCCTGGAGGGAGGACTGCTAGGGGAAAAGACCTTCTCAGGTGGGGGATGGAGGTGATGATATGTTCAGGCACAGGAGGGGTCACTGGGAACAGCACCTCCCCGCAGTGCTCCGGACCGTCCCCTGCCCCTTCCCATGGTGCTCGTCCTGTGCCTTTGGGAGAGGGAGGCTGGGCAGTTACAAAAGGAGGCCCCTATGAGGGGATGTTTCTCTAAAAAAATCCTAGCCCCTGCCCTGTTCAGTGAAGAAAACGATTTATGTTCCGGTTAGAGAACAAGCGTGAGACTGAGCGCGGTAATGTTCATAAATTTTAATGAACTTGTGAGGACACCAGGCCCTAAATAAACACTCTGTGCACTCTGCAGTTAGCAAGGCCACATCCGTCCCCACCTCCAGTGACAAGCAGGACTTGTCCAGCTGCAATTATAGGGTCTCTGATTTAGAGACAAGGAAGTCCCTACTTCTGGGGGAAAACAAAAATAATCTGTTCTATTTTTAGAGAACTTTGGCTATTAGAAGGTTCCCATTATATTGAGTTGAGGTCAGTCTTTCTCAAAGTCTTTTCAGTTCATCCTCTTTCTCCCTCTAGGGTCACACAGGGTCACTCTGGTCCCTTTTGCTGCTGAAAATCATGTGCGTATTGTAAAAACATTACCTTCAAACCTCTTGCACTTCAGCCTGGGCAGTCCTAGGCTCTTTGACTGTCCCTCATGTGACAAAGTTTCTGTCCCTCCTCTGTTAAAGCACGTTCTGTCTGTCCCTCCTAAAGTGAGTTCACCCGGTGAGTACACACAGCAGGAACAGTAACAATAATGTTTATTAAATTTTTAATTTTTTGTTATAGTATGTTCTCTGCACTCACCAGAGAGAAAGGGAAAGTGAGAAATCACCCCCGGGGGGATGGGCACACCACAATCTCTTCCTCTTCATTCTCCTCTCGAGATTTTGGGCACACACACAAACATGCCAACATGTTTCAACATGTTTTATTCTTTTTAGAGAGATTTTTCCTATAGGGTGTATGTACTTGCCAGGCAGACAGAGAGAGATGAAGAGTCAAGAAGTGAGAAGTGAAAAATCTCCCCCTCCAAGGGGGTAGCCACACCACAATCCCTTCTCCATTCTCTTCTATGGGATTCTGGGCATGTACGCACCTGCACCCAGCATGAGTTTCAAGCCTCCGAGTCTGGGACTCTAGCCGTGGTCAGCTATGTGGGAGTCCGGTGATATAACTGCTATGCCATCTGCTGGTCCCACGCCCAGTATGTTTTTTTCAAGCTACTAGGTCTGGGATTCAACAGCATGGTCGACCATGTGGGATTCAGCTGCCTTAACCACCACGAGCTGGCCCCACTTACTACATCATCTTGAGTACCTACTGTGTGCCAGGCACTCTGTTGTACATGTTACACTTACTTTCTTTTTCTTTTTATTAAGAGGTTTTTGTCTTAGGGTGCATGCGCTCATCAGAAAGAGAGAGAGAGAGAGAAAGAGAGAGAGAGAGAGAAAGAGAAAGAGAAACAGAAATAGCAAGAAGGAAAGTGAGAGATCCCCCTCCCCAGGGAGAATGGCCCCCCTGCAATCCCTTCTCCTCCGTTCTCCTCCTAGGATCTTGGACACACACGCACATGTACCCAGCATGGTTTTGAAGCCACCGGGTCCAGGACTCGAACAGCTTTTGGCCATAGCAGTGTAACCACTATGCCATCTGCTGACCCCAATCTTATTTTATTCTTATAACAACATGGTGCGATAACTGTTTTTATACCCCTAACTTACAGATGAAAAACTAACACCAAAAGACGTAAGTCAAACCCTCCAGCCCCCGTGGCCTGTACAAAGCAGAGCCAGGACTGGCAAGGCTGAGCTTTTAGCCCCTGTGCCATCTTGCCTTGGAGTGAGAACTATCACTTCCCCACATTGATTAATACGAGGAAGGCTGCCTTTGCCTTTTGTTGCTTCAAAGAGTTTACTCCTAAACCTGTATCAGTGCAACTCACCTTCAGTCCTAGATTCTTAAATACAACTGCCCACTCGGTATCAGCCACGTGGACGGCTCCTGACTGCCTCGAACTCAGCTAGTCCAAAGCTGAACACGTCACCTCCCGCATAAGCCCCTCTGCTGTTCCTCCAAATCAGAAAATGACCTCACTGTCCATGAGTTATCTTAAGACTGAAGCCTGCGCGTTACCTTTGAATCTTCCTCTTACCCCAAAATCCAAACCATCCCCAAGTCCTTAACTCCTCTTCTGCGCATTTTCCAGCTCTGCCTACTTCCTTCCGTCTTCCCTATCACTAGGTAAGGCCACCAGCAGGTCTCCCCTGAGTGACTACAGCAGCCTTCTGACCCATCACCAGGCACCCAGGTTTTTCTCCACTTGCCTCTTCCCTCCTTCAGAGTAAAACCAGTGAGAACCTTCCAAAATGAAAATCTGATTAGGTCACTTCCTTGCTTAAAATGTGTTCATGATTTCTCATTCCACGGCAATAACATCCAGGCTGTTCGAGTGAATTGCAAAACCCTGCCATGCCCACCTCAGTCCTCCCTTTCCAATTTCATCACCCATTATGCACCCCACCCTTCCTGCCACAATTTCAATGAACCTCCTCCCATCCCCTCCACGGTTTCTGTCATTTTACCTCCAGGTCTTCCCTTCTTACTGGAAATCCCTCTCTCTCCCCAGTACCCCAGTGCCCGGTCAGCTAACTCCTACTCAGCATTCCGATCTCAGCCTTCACGTCATCTTCCCACGGGGAACTTCCCTGAGTGTTAACGCAGTATCTTCCATGGGATACTGCTTTTATTCTACCATGGCATGTGTGATTATTGTTACCTTTTATTTCATTATTTTCATGAGGAAATAAATGATATATTATGTATCTCTTGTACATAGTTTAATGTACTGAACCAAGAAAGAGCTTGAAACATATCTTTTGACTAATGAGTGAATGGATACAGGACAGTCCCAGTCCTGCACAGACGGGATGCAGCTAAGCACCCCCTTCAGTATGTGGGTGTGAGCTTGGCATTTCGGATTCCAGAGAGCATATTACACTTACTGTCCACTAACCTTCCTGTTAGTTTCAGTTCATCATTTCAGGATACTGAGACATTTGGGGATCCTGATTCTCTAACACATTCTCTAGCTATCACCACTTATTTCCCGCTATCTGAAAACTTGATTAGCATGCCTTCTATATCTTCATTAGGCAAGGACAGAGTCTAGACACCCACCTCCATTTATCAGAACCCCTCAGGTATGCTAATTCCACATCTTCAAAACTGCTACACTATTTCGTCCTCATCCTTAAGAACATCCTGGGCAAACTTGTCAAGAGCCTTGATGTAACCCAAAGAAAGATGACTGGAACCTTCGAGTCCCATGATTCTCCATTTTTTCGGCCTATCACACTGACAGATAATATTTAAACGCTATGCCCCAGGCATACTCAAGCTTTTTGTGAAATTCCCAGAAGTACGACGAACACTCTACCTCTTTCTCTCCCATTGAGGAGATCACACTGGCGGGCAAGTTGGTGACGGAGGGGTCATGACAGACCTCGCAAGAATCCCGGCCGCTCTGCAGCCGGGGCTCAGATCCGCGCCTGGCAGCTGGCCACAGCGTGGTCACTCCTGCCTCCCAGCATTTGTGCATCCACACTTGGGTGGTCAGTAGCTCTCTCTACCAAGGAGAAGGCACCATTCCAGCTCCCTTCTCTCTGGTCCTGATTCTGCCCTCTTTTCACATAGAACTTGATTCTTCCTAGCCCAGTTCCCTAGAGGTCTCCAAACCTACCAGGAAGAAAAGAGTTTCGTGGCTCATCTGATCCAATTAAAATCAGTAGAGTCTAGAAATGGCAGGGACCTTTTACCTGGAGAACTAGATATTCCACCCGAACAATTGTACTACGAAAACACCCACTCGCTACACAATGCATCACCTTACTACCCCAATTGGCAGCCTTTGACGTTCTACGATTGCACAAGACGATTAGCACCAGCATGGACCGAGTTTTTGCTATAGGGCGCGTGCGCTTGCCAGACAGAGAGAGTCAGAGAGACAGAAAGCAAGAAATCACCCCCCAGGGGGGATGGCCATGCCGCAATCCCTTCTCCTCCATTCTCCTCTCGGGATCTTGGGCACACACACACACGCGCCCTGCGTGAGTTTAAGCCACCAGGTCTGGGACTTGAACTGCGGTCAACTACATGGGAGTCCAGCGACATGACCATTACACTAACTACTGGTCCCTCATGTTTGCTTTTTTGACAGTGAGAACTTTAATTACTGGTGCTAGGTAAGGGTCTCGGGGGCAGGATTTTTCAAAGAAAAACTAGAAAGCTGAATTTTCTGAAAGAATGGGCGTGTACAATGGGGATATTGTGACATCCCATTTGTAATAAACCAGCTTCGTGGACTAGGAGGTTTCCTGTCTATTGGCAATCAGATCAGCGGCAAGCAATGGTTGAGAGGAATACAAAGACAGCTGGTGCAGAGGGATGCTAGCCAGCCAGCCGTCGGGAGAATGGAGATGTGAGACTGGGAGGAGGAAGGGCCACAGCCTAGTCTTCCAGTAGTGGGGTCTGAGACCCAATAAACTCAGAAACGAAACCTTAAAGAGAACTCTAGTCCACAAGACTGTGAGACAGGTGGACATACAGGTGACCTCACTGTGGGCCAGGCACTACTGGCTGCCTGCCTACATCCTCTCCCCACTACTTCCTTGTAAAAGAACTCAGATTTTTTTTTTAAAAAAATCAGAATACATTGCATCTAGCTAAAAGATATTTCCCAGGTTCTCTTTCAGCCAGTTTACAATATAACTACCTTTGGCCAATGAAGTATATGAAAAAGTGTAGTGGGCTAAATTCAGGAAATCTTATAAGGAAAAAGGTCTACTTTTTTTTTTTTCCCCACCTTCCTCTATCCTGCTGCTTGGAATTGTGATATTGGCTAGATCCGTGCAGTCATCTTGTTCTTCGAGGTGGAGAACAGAAGCCATACAGAATACAGCAAAAGGAGTGTAATTTTCTGGCACCGTTACTGCCATAACAGTCCTGGATGGCCTTAGCTCCAGGTTCCTACTATATGAGAGGTATCAACTACCTTGTCTAAGATGTCGTTTTCAGGGCATGATTGCTTGCAACCACAGCTCCAAATCATCACCGCTCTCTCTTTTAAGTGTTCACGAAAGAGCTCCCAGTTTGACAAGGCTGCCCAAGTTTATTACAGGGAGCATTAAGCCAGTTAGCTCAAGCCTCTCTTGCAAAGGGCCCCAAATGTAAATATTCAACCTTTTCTCCAAATGAGAGTTTACATAGAGTCTTCGTTGGATTTTTTTTTTTTTTTTTGAAGTTTATGTCTTTGTTTATGCCATGAGTGAGAGAGTGAGAATGAGACAGAAAAGAGAAGCACCCAAACGGGGTCTTCATGCCACAATCCACCTTCGGCCTCAGCCAGCCCCAGATCACGTGCACATGCATGCCTGGCTTAATGAAGGAGGTCCCTGGACAGAAACTAGGAACTTTCCCATGTGGGTCAGCCTCATCCGAGCTTACCACTGCAGCAACATCCAGCACCCCCCTTACGAGGCTTCTGATGTTAGAAGCATTGATTCACTTGATGCAGCCCAAATGTGCCATCAGATTTGAAATTCTGTTTTGGAAATTTTTTTGTTGTTGCTGTTTTTCGTGGAGAGGTTTTTGCTATAAGGCGTGTGTGCTTGCAAGAATGATAGAGAGAGACAAAGACAGAAAGCAAGAAATCACCCCCAGGGGGGATGGCCACGCCGCAATCCCTTCCTCTCCATTCTCCTTTCGGGATCTTGGCACACACGCACAGAGTGAGTTTAAACCACCAGGTCCAGGACTTGAACTGCGGTCGACTACATGGGAGTCCAGCGACATAGCCGTTATGCTAACTGCTGGTCCCTTGTTTTGGCAAATTTTAATTTTTTAATATCCCAATAATCTCGAATAAGTAGAAGTGACCCAGAGTCCAAGGGTGGTTTTAGGCTTTCTTGCCTTGGCTTCCTACCAGCAGTGCCACCAGAGCCTGGTCTGGGACTCTTATGGTCCCTCCTTTCCCCTAAGCACCTCCAGAAGAGAATTCTAAACAAAAGCAGAACACCTGGGGTACCAGTGAAGTTAAGGTTGGCTGATTTAAAACTTGTGCTCGAGGAAATGGAGGGAAGAGCAGATCCCTGTGTTGTAGTCCAGTCCGACATGTATCTGAGTAAAAAATAGGTGAGGTAGGCTCCATGCCTCAGGTGGAGTTTCAGGTAAACAGGAAGATGCCGCACGGGAAGGGAACTGGACCACAGCCTCCATCTCCCTCAAGATCCTCAGCTCCATCAGCCGGGAGCTGCTTGCAGTGCCCACAGCCAGTCTTCTGGGGACAAGGAGCAGGATCCAATAGCAGGGGCTATGGGCTATAGAGCATCCCCTTTATACAAAGATGTCTCAGAGAACCAGAGCCCAGCTAGTGGATCATTATGACAACCAGAAAGTCATAATGCATTTTTGCACAGAAAAATATGTCACGACTTTTCCAACAACCCGATGTTATCTGTGAAAAGTAAACGATGCTGTGGGGTCCCTATGAGAACCTCCTCCAATTCCCCAGATCTAACTTGTTACTCTGCAGGCAACCTTACCACTAACTCGATGTCACAGCTGTGATCAGGTGGCCATTCCTACCACCCGCCTGGGGAGTGATACAATTTGAATGACTGTCAACCCAAGAAACATTGTGAGGAGAGAAAAGATTGCCTTCCCCTATGGTAGAGAGGCAACTAACCCCAAATAGGTTAGTTGTCCTTATAACACATTCAATTATTTCATTAGGAAATTATCTACAGCTTTCTTAAACACACACACACACATTTTCATGGTTTCAACTTTTTTTCTCTCGGATAACAAATTTCATGATTCCATTACCCATAATTTAAAGAGCCTGGTCGATCCACTGATTTGTTCTAAATTCACTTAACATTTCTGAGCCTGGATACTATCACGTCATATCTACCAGTCCTAGAGTTATTACTGAACTTGAACTAGAGTCATTGCACCTTTGGCACTCACAACACTAGCTGAGCCTAGCTTTAGAGACCAGATGACACCCATCCCTCTCCACTTTCTCAAGGACTCTAGAGAAATATTGTTGGGCTTCTAAACTCAGCAAGATTACCATGCCCTAGGAGATGAGGGTGGGGCTCCAGCTCTAAAGAAATCATGGGGAAGCCATTTGGTAGCACCTTCCCCAGGGCAAGATGAGTTGCCTGTGTCCCTCTTCAATGCCAACCCAAGCTCCCCTAGACACCTGCCAAGTTCCCATAGCAAAAGTTAAACTTTTTTTTTTGAGAGGTGTTTTGTTTTGTTTTGTTTTGTTTGTTTGTTTGTTTTGCTATATGGCGCGAGCGCTCACCAGACAGACAGAGAGAGACAGAGAGACAGAAAGTGAGAAATCACCCCCCCCCAGGGCGGATGGCCATGCTGCAATCCCTTCTCCTCCATTCTCCTCTTGGTATCTTGGGCACGCACGCACACGCGCCTGGCATGAGTTTCAAGCCACTGGGTCCGGGACACGAACCGCGGTCGCCTACATGAGAGTCCAGCGACATAGTCATTACGCTAACTGCTGGCCCCAAAAGTTAAACTCTTCAACATCAAATCAAGAAGTAAGGTATGTTTATCCAAAAAATAGAGCAAAATGTGGGCCACATCTGCACCCCACCTTTCTGATTGTGGGGTGCAGCACTGTGGCTTCCTTTGTGACCACCTGTCCCTCCTGACCCCTCTCAGGTTGCTCCTTTGTTATAAACTTAAGCAAACTTATCATTCTTCAAGAGATGGCTGAACCAAAACAGGCAAAGTTCTGAATCAAAATAATAATAATAATAATAATAATAATAATAATAGATCAAAAAGAAGTGATTTTAAGGGATTTCTAGGTATTAAGGGTATCCTAGCTCTCCATATTTGAACTTTATCCTTTGTCTTTAAACATTTTGCTTATTTATTTATTCCCAGAAAGATAGGCACCCTCAACAGGGTACTCACACCACAGTTCACTCCCCCACCTCAGCTTGGCCAGATGATGGGCACGTGCATGCATACCCGGCAAGGTCACGGAGGTCCCTGGGCATGAACCCAGAACCTTTCACATGCGGATCCAGTTGTGTGAGCACTGTACCACCACCTGGCCTCTTTCCTTTTTTTTTTTACCTGTTTTAATTGGGGAGTTGTTAAAGGAATGTTCCAGGGAGGAAATACTGCGGTAGGCGTTTAGCTGTGTAATGAAAATATTTCTTCCAGGCTCCCAAGTCCTTACCTGACCGCAAATAGGATTTTCTCCCATTCTTAGTCATTCTCATCTGACGCAAATTTTAATCAGATGTTTAGGCTACCATGGGACCATTGTAGCTGTCTTGGAAGCAGTCAATATTGTTCATCCGGTAAAACTGACTCTAAAATATCAAGCATGCCTTGGTTGGGCACACGATTTATTCAGTCTGACGGCAATGATAGCATTCTGAGTCACTGAGTGTTGTCCTTTACTTTCAAGTCATTGAGTCATTAGATCTTTACCATATGGTAGATGGTTCCTTCTGTGAGCTAGAGTGTTTTGTTGTTGTTGTTAGGCCAGAGACTGCATGCATTCTCCAAAGTGAGAGGGAGAAAGACAGCGAGAGAACCCCCCCATGGAATGTGATCACATTGCCATCCCTTCTCCTCCATTTATCTACCCTGTCAGGACTTCCAGCCCACATACACATGAACCATGGTCAGTCATGTGGAATCTGACTCCCTTAACCACTACACGCCTTTAACCACTACACTTGCCTTAGAGAGGCTTTTGAGGAATGAGCTTCTCCTAGTTAGTGAATTTTCTGGTAGTGTTTTTCAAATACAAAGCCACCCATGTCATTGACCAATTCCATTTGTATTTACCAAAATGTAATCAAAATGGATTCATGAGTTTACAGAAGCTACATAACCCAAGTCTCAAAGAAATTTGAAGCAAAGTGACCATTAAAGTTGATTATCCTTTAGAACTGCTGACCAATACTTGATGTAAGTAACACTGTGCTTGATAGTAAAGGGCTTAGCATTTGTAAAGTCCCACCTTCTACTTTGGACATTATCTTAGTCCATTATTGTGTTCTAATATCTACCTAAGACTGAACGACTTATAAAAAAATAAGGATTTATTGATTCACAATTTTGGCAGCTGAGAAGTCCAACGGCATAAGCCTGGCGTTAGACTGGCCTACAACATGGCTGACAGAAGCAGAGAGGTTGGCAAGCACCTACAGAGAAAGAGTGATCTGTCCACTGCTCTCTGTTATACCAGCCAGTTTGCACGAGAACTAACCCCCCTCAGGAGAGCTAGGACTCACTGGGTCTTGCAAGACATCATAAATCTATTCATGAGAGTGTTGCCCCCATGATGCAATCACCACAATCCAGTTATCACCCACTACACATCACCTCCTCCCAATACCAAATTCTAAAACTTGAAACTTTGGGAGACAAACCATTATCCAAATCATAACAGACATTACAATCTAAATAGGGAAAAAAAAATCTTAGGATCCACTGTTAATATCATTGTTTGAGAGGCTCAAAGGGATTAGAATGTATGTAGGCTCCTTAGCACGCTGCCCTCCTCTGAGAAGGGTATTCCTAGCCTTTATCAGTTCAGTATTTTTCTCCAGTATATGTGAAGCTTTTCTCCAATGTATTGCCACCTTGTGGCTAAGTACCTCTTATAAAGGACATTTTAGAAGTAGATATACGGAGAGAGTCAGAGGAAAGGAATCAAGGAGAAAATAGAGAGGCAAGACATTTATGGGACATAGAAATAGATGATTAACTATTGATAATAACGTGTATGGTATCTTTAATTGGACTGGTATGAAGTATATTTATGTTGGGTACATTCACTTTACAAGCTGTAGTAATGTACAATGATTGAATGTATAAAATAAATTAAAATTCAAAAAACAATAAAAATATTAATAAGTAAGTAAATAATAAAAAATGAAGTGGATATATGATTTCACCTTACCCCTATCACTTTTACAACACATGTGGCATCTGGAGGATATCACAAATCATGTGCAATGCCATTTCTAGCATAGTCTCTCAGAGTAAATTTACATTTACTATGAATATTTATTCAAATTTAATACTTGAATATATATATTTTGAATGTTAAGTAAAACCAGCACTGGGACCAGCAGTTGGTGTAATGGCTATGTTGCTGGACTCCCATGTAGTTGACTATGGTTTGAGTCCCAGACCCAGTGACTTAAACTCACACCGGGCGTGTGTGTGTGCATGCCCAAGATCCCAGGAGGAGAATGAAAGAGAAGGGATTGCAGTGTGGTCATCTCCCCTGGAGGGTTATTTCTTGCTTTCTGTCTCTCTTTCTGGCTAGAAAAAACCTCTCCAAAAAAGAAAAAAAGAAAAAAAAAAAAACCTAGCACTTGGATTTTTCTCAGAGAAGAAATGAAAATAATAATAATAATACTAACAAAAGGAGAATAACCCAAGGGTAATTGGAAGAGATTGGTCTGGAAGAGTAGGAAAAGACCATGTAATGACTGTGTGAAAACTCAAGTCCCTCCAGTGAGCCTCTGCATCTACTGGGCAAGCATCCATTCAGTAAAATCCTGCTGGTTTTTTTGTTTTCTTTGTCTTTTTACCAGCATAGCCCATACGCTCTGAGCTCACAAGATGAGTGATTGGGGAGGCATCAAGCAGAGAGATGCTGCCAAGCCTTGCCAATGAGTTTGTAGTTACTACTGAAGTCAGTTGCTTTCCAGATGCTTTCAAATCTATGAAGGACACTCCTTGAATGATGAGCTTTTAACCTTGCAGCTGGCCATTTATTTTTCTGATTAGGATGTGACATGGTCTTAACTTCCAGGTGGTTGTTCACGGTAGGCCATAATGGCCTCTTGTGTACTAATCTCCAAGCTGTGCCACGTGTTCCTGCTCATTATCCTGTGTGATCCTACCTCTGAAGGTCAAACAATTGTGGAGATGCACTTCTGATCCTTCTCTCTTTGTGTATTAAAGAGAACCATAAAATATTGAAAAGTCTAGCATTTACTGGGGGAAACAAACACCGCGTGCAAATGCATGCGTGTGTGCAGGTTTGTGTCTGTGTTTTAAGCATGCAAACCTAGAATCAAGAAGTTCAAAACACACAGCAAACCCACCCAATAGAATACACATCCTAAAGTAAAAGAAGGAAAGATGAAACCCCAGGTAGAAACTCAGCTGCTGAGAAAGGTTTTACGTCAGTCAATCAAGCCCTAAGGGCCACACGCGCATACTTTACAGTTTAGTATTTCATTTGTGCCATATATAATTTCCCTAATTTTTATCCCTTCATACTTCTCCCTGTGTGAACGCTAATGAAATCAGGGATTTTAGCAAAGTCTCTTTTGTGTGTACTTTCAGAATTGGGCAAAATCCCTTTATTATAGTTGGCTCTAAGTTATTGTTTCATTCTCTCAATGAGAGAAAGCCATGATTGCTAAGCCTACAGTGGTGTGTAATATGGTAAATCAGCTTAATGATGTGCGAATAAAACTATATTAAGAAAAAAAAGAGCTTGTTTCCCTGGATTCAAAAGGGAAGAGAAAAAAATTCTGGGTGCTTCAGGGAAACTGAAAAATCTATACCGCAGAGTTTCAGGATTATTTTTTGTTTCAAAGTTTACATGAGAAAACGAAACTATTCTTAGACAAAAGGCAGTCTCATGAATAACCAATTGGGCATCAGATCCCAGCTTGGTTTTATATTTACGCATTACATCCAGAAGGTAAAAATTTAAAAATAAATAAGTAAATAAAAACACCAAAGAACTAACCGTGGTGTGAAGGGATGGGCTGGAGGGTTGAGACAGAGCACTCTTTCCAGTGTCAACATGAAATCCCAACATTCACTGCAGTTGTCATAACAACTGCTTTTAAGTAAAATGTGCATTATTCATCAAATATTGGCATCCAGAACATGGTATCACCTACAAATTATTACTTATTCTTATCTTCATAAAACTGGCTTGTGATAGAAAGGAGAAAGATTCTGTCATGGCAGAGAATTCTCCATGGTGCGGGGATGGCTTCCAAGATACTGCACTGTCTCAGCTTGCTCCCCTGATCCCCCATGTTACTAGTCATCACCCACCTGGGGCAGAATATAGATGGGAGATGGAGCAGAACAATACAGCCACCGAGAACATGGTTCAAGCTGCTGTGCACTAACTGGGAGACCCAAGCAGAGGTAGTAAGAGAGTTCATTTCAGGGAAACTCTTATCCTGGCATTTTTTAGTTCTCAGACTCTTCCCTATATCGGCTATTTGATAGGACTTTAAAATATGTTTTTAAAAATTGAAATTCTCAGGACCAGCAGATGGTGTAGTGGTTATGTCACGGGAATTCCACATGGCTGACCATAGTTCAAGTCCTGAAACCAGTGGCTTGAAACTCACACCAGGTGCATGTACGTGCATGCCCAATATACCAGGAGGAGAATGGAGGACAAGGGACTGCAGCATGGCCATCCCCCTGGGGGGTGACTGATTTTTCACTTTCTCTCTCATTGCATCTGTCTGTCTCTCTCTGTCTCTCTCTCTCTTTCTTGGTTGAGCACACATGCCCTAAAGCAAAAATCTCTTTAAAAAATTGTAATTCTCTTGCATGTGGAAAAATTCAAACAATACAAAAAACCATACAATCAATCATAATCTCCCTTCCCATCCCAAGTTCCCTACCCAAAGCTAACCATGATACTAGGTTGTATGCATATGCAACCCCCCCTTTATTTTTACTCAGATATTTAGATTAATATATACACTGTTCTATACCCGGTCTTTAAACATGCCATATTTGGAGGATATTCCATGTCTTATACATGGAGAGCTGCTTCATCCTTTTCCACAACAGTATAGCTTCATTCCTATTGGTGGCTATTTAAGTTGTGTAAGTGTTTTGCCCCTGGAAATAATACTGCACACACACACACACACACACACACACACACACACATACATATACATTGGTCTTTATTGTTTTAGCCATTTTATGGGCCTCCTAATCTTCGATGTTGCCCTCCCCAGCTTTCCAATCTTTCACATTCCTGCCAGGGTGATCTAGCTACACTGCATCATTGATCTTGTCACACTCCTGCCCTAACCCGTCAGTGGTCTTCCCATCACCCACAGAATATAGGTACAATCCTCCATGGAGTCCCATTGGCCATCTTAGCCTAACCTCCTACCACCCCCACCAAACATCCTATGGGGCACCCACATTGAAATGGGAGATACAACGTCACTGGCTTGCTCATGCTTTCAGCATGATTTATGTTTATTTTTTCTAGGGACTTGTTGGATGTGTTAGAGGTGGTGTCAGGATTGACCCTCACTTCTGACCTAGATCCTCCAGGGAAGCCATATTTAACTGTTTACAGTTCTCTCAGTCTCCACCTGCTGGTCCTGGCTAAGACTCACCCCAGACCCTGCAGACTTTTGTATGCGGTAGGCGCTGACCTGTTGCTGCCGTCTGCTTTCTGACATCTTGCCTGGACCTCTGACCCTGGTTTGTTAGGAACTTTGTAACCCATGAAATGCCATAAGCAAGCCTCCTAGAATTTAAAAGTTCTTCCCCAAGGGCACTCTGGTTTCCAATCAACTGCTCAGCTCTGACCTAAGATCCAGGCTCATTTCCTGGTTCTTCAAAGTTAGCTTTCTGGTCCACTTTTAGTCTGACAGTATCAGACATTTCCAGTCTCACCAGTCAGCAACTTTCTTCTAAATGCCTTCCCTGGCATTACTCTACCCAAGTTAAATGTCATGTTTCCTCGATTCTAGAGTAGAATCTGTCCAGCTGGTAAAATGCCATTTTTCTTCCTACAAACAGATTGACACAGGAAAAATACACAGTCATTCATCAAGGTATATTCACACAAACACAAGTAACAGAAATATGCTGCTATTAGGATGCCCCTCTGTGCCCTTTCCAAAATCCAACATGATTGTGTGCTACAGAAAATTAAGTAGAGAAACCATACACTTCAAAACATGATTGTGGCTACCTGGTATACTAGTCATGCATTGTGTTCAAGGGTGCAATTGACATTGATACAGTACACCAAGTACCAAGAGGGAGATCTTTAATCGATGCATTTAAAATGAATATTGAGACTGATTCCTCCCTTCCCTATATAAATACCCATGGGAAACACAGAGGGAAAATTCTATTTAGAATGGGGTCACACTTCTGGGTAAATAAATGGACAGTCTCTGTGTCATAATCCAAACAATGAGGGTACTCTGTTTTAAAATGTCCCCCACATTTTAAACCAATTGTTAGATTTATTTCTGTGCACAAAGGCATTGTCTACCAAGGAGCAATGTTAAAATATAAATCTCTTTCTTAACAGGAGCAGGAATACGGCAATGCAAGGAAAGAAATCTTTGTACATTTGTATTTAGCAATTGCTCCTTTGTTTGAAAATATATTAAAGTAGATATTTAAGATAAGTCAAAAACAGGAACAGCAGATGGTGTAATGATTATGTTGCTGGACTCTCACATAGTTGACCGTGGTTTGAGTCCTGGCCCTGTTGGCTTAAAACTGATGCTGGGAGCATGTGTGTGCATGCCCAAAATCCTGAGAGGAGAATAGAGAAGGAATTTCAGGGTGACCATCCCCTTTGGGGGATGATTTCTTGCTCTCTGTCTCTCTGGCAAGCATAAGCACCCTATAGCAAAAAACACTCTAAAAAAAGATAAATCAAAATTAAGACATAAGTCCTTTAAGAAATGCATTATTGTAGAAAAGAGTATTGATCATATACTGTTTTGTCAACAAAGCAGGTTATAAATAAGCATTATAAAAATGATCCCATTTTATAAATTTTTAAAAATTGCAAATGTCAGACCCCTTTCCTCCCCGAAAGACTGAAAGAATAAGTTCCACAGTTTCATAGTGCAACAAGCCAAGTGGTAGAATATGGGTGATTTTTATTTTGTTTTGTTTTCTTTTTTTAAAAAAAAAGAAATTATTTATTTAATTTTATTTATTATTATTTATTTTGCTATAGGGCATATGTGCTCACCAGAGAGACAGAGAAAGCTAGCTGCAGGTCTGGGACTTGGTCATGTGGGAATCCAGTGCCTCAACCACAGCACCTGCTGACCCTGTTCTGTCTTCTTTTTGAGACAGGATTTCACTCTACGACAATTCTCCTGCCTCAGCCTCTTGAGTAGATGGGACTACAAGCCTTCGCCACCGCAGCTGGGCTGGTTTTTAAATCTTCTTTACCTACTTTTTTGTTTTAATTTTAGTGAACATGTATTTCTATAATAAGAAAATATCTATAAAAATTATATGTATATATTGGTGTACTTTTCTGTATATATATTTTTAGGAGTCTGGTTTTTCTATTTCTACATGTTTTTGGGTTTAATTAAAGCATATCCTCAGTGGAAATGAGCACTTACTTAATGTAAAGAAGAATGAATAAATGGAATATGAAAAGCAGAAGGAGGCCCTGTACAGATGCTTTCTTTCCTCGAAGCTGAAACATGTGGCTCAAGGGCATATTTTTTGCCTCTGACCCAAATGAGATTCAAAGCAAGTAAAATGAACAGAAAAGGCCCTGGGAATGCTTAGAGGACATGGACATACCTTTTCTTCTTCTTGAAAAGTTCAATAAAGGAAACAAAATTGGAACAAAATTGCCTTCCTCAATCTTTGACATTTTAGAAGGAACTTCCTGAGTCATGAGTGGGGCTGTATAGGTTTCTTTTATATTATTATTTTATTTTACTGTGGTAAGAACACTTACCATGAGATCTGCCTTCTCAAAATGTGAAGCGTACAATACGCTGTTGTAGACTACAGGGTTGGTGTTGCACAGCAGATTTCTGGAGCTTATTTATCTTGCTGAACCGAAACCTTATGCCTGTTAATTAGTAACTCCCCATTTCCCCCTCCCCCGCCTCTGGCAATCACCATTCTATTCTTTGATTCTCTGAATTTTAACTGTTTTAGCTACCTCATACAAATGGGATCATCTGTCTTCCTGTGACAGGCTTATTTTCATTTAGCATAATGTCCTCAAAGTTTATTCTTGTGGATGCATATTTCAGGATTTTCTTCTTTTTTAAGGCTGAATAGCATTCCGTTGCATATATACATACATATATATATATATATATATATATATATATATATATATATATATACACACCACATTTTCTTTATCCATTCATCCACAGATGAACACTCTCCATATCTTTTTTTTTTTTATTGTTGATGTGTGCACTCACCATAGAGAGCGAGAGAAAGCACCCTAATGGGGCATAGTCACCCACAACCCCTTCTCCACATCTCCATGCTGGTGTTTCTACATCTTGGCTATTGCAGACAGAGCTCCAATGAACACAGGAGCACAGTTATCTCTTCAGGATCCAGATTTCAGTTCCTTGGGTAAATACCCAGAAGTGGTATTGCTGGATATTTGGTCATTTTATTTTCTTTCATATGTATTTTTTTAATTGCCAGAACGCATTATACTGACCAGAGAGACAGAAAGACTGAGAGAGAGAGAGAAAGACCTTAATAGGTCATGGTCACACAATAGTCCCTTCTCCATTTCTCCATCCTGTCTGGACATGGGGCATGCACACACACATGCCCAACATATTTTTTAAGACACAGGACTGGGATTGGAACCACAGTTGGCCATGTGGGATGTGACTCCCTTAACCACAATTCCACAGGGCTGGCCTTGGTGGTTTTAGTTTTAATTTTTTGAGGAACTGCCATGCTATTTTTTATAGTGTCTATATCACTTTAGATTCCCAAATCAGCATGCAAGGGCTCTGATTTCTGCACATCCTAATAGGTGTTTTTTGGTTTCTTGCTAATAGTCATCCTGATGGGTGTAAGATGATACCTTATTGTGGTTTTGATTTGTATATCCCTGATAATTAGTGACAATGAGCATTTTTTCTTATATCTATTGGCCATTTGTATGTTATCTTTGGAGAAATGTGTCATGACTTCAGTCTACTTTTAAATTGAGTTAGTTTTTCTGCTCTTGAGCTGTTGAATTTCCTTCTATATTTTGGAATATTAACCCCTAATTAGATATATGGTTTGCAAATATTTTCTCCTGTTCTGTAGATTGATTCTTGACTATGGACTCTTTCCATTGCTGTGCAGAAGTTTTTAGTTTGATATAGCCCCAGTGAGTTTTTTGTGTGTTTTGACTGTGTATTGGTGTCATATCCATAGACTCAATACCAAGATCAATAGTAGGCAGCTTTTTGCCTGTGTTTTCTTCAATGAGTATCATAGCTTCAGGTCTTCAATTTAAGATTTAATCCATTTTGAGATGATTTTTGTATAGGTTTAAAGATAAAGATCTGATTCATTCTTTTACATGTGAATATAGTTTCCCCAACAACTTTTATAAAAAAGAATATCCTTTCCCTATCATGTAGTCCTGGCATCTGTGTCAAACATCAGTTGATGGTATATGCATGGATTTAATTCTGGGTTCTTTATTCTCTTCCAGTCATCTATATGTCTGTCTTTATGCCAGTACTATACTGCTTGACTAGTGTTGCTTCATAATATATTTTTAAATGAGAAAAAGTGATACCTCTACCTCTGTTCTTTCTTACATTCAGTTTGCTATTCATGATCTTTTTGTGGTTTCATGAATTATAGAATTGTTTTTCTCTGTTTCTATACAAAATGCCATTGAGATTTTGGTAGGAATTGCACTACATTTGTAGATCAGTGTGGATAGTATGGACATTTTAACAGCGTTGTCTTCTAACCCATAAATAGGAGATGACTTTCTATTTGTTTGTGTCCACTTTAATTTCATTCATCAATATTTTATAGTTTTCAGTACAGTGGTCTTTTACCTCCTCTGTTTATTCATGTTTTATTCTTTTTAATGCTATTGTAAATGGGAATGTTTTTCTAATTTCCTTTTCAGATAGTTCATTGTTAGGGTCTAGAAATGTAATTAATTTTGTATTGCAGCTTTACTGAATTTATTTACTAGTTCCAGTAGGGCTTTTTATGGAGTCTTTAGGGTTTTATAACTATATAAGAGCATGTCATCTACAAACAAAGAAAACCTTATTCCTTTCTTTCTGATTCAGATAGCTCTCATTTCTTTTTCTTCCTTAATTGTTCCAGTTAGAACTTGCAGTGCTATTTTGAACACAAAGTACGAGAATGAACATTTTTGCTTTGCTCCTGATCTTAGAGGAAATGTTCTCAGATTTTTACTGTTGAATATGAGTTTGGCTGTGAGTTCTTCATATGTTTCCTTAATTACATTAAAGTACTTTCTATTCCTAATTTTTTGAGAGTTTTTATTATGAAAGGAAATTTCTGCATCTAGCGAGATGCTCTTGTGATTTTTATCCTTTAGTCTGTAAATGTGGTGTATCACATTAATTGATTTTTGATGTTGAGCCATCCTTGCATCCCAGGGATAACTCTCACTCTGCCATGGTGTATCATCCTTTTAACATGCTGTTGGACATGGTTTGCTTCTATTTTGTTGAGGATTTTGTTTCTTTTTTTTTTCATCTATATTGTCAAGGAATATTGGCCTGCAGTTTTGTTTTATATTGATCTCGTGGTGTCTCTGATATCAGGATAATGCTTGTCTTTCAAAAATGAAAATATTCTCTCCTCTTCAATTTTTTTGGAAGCATTTGAGAGGGAATAGCATTATCTATTCTTTAAATGTTTTGTAGCATTTTCCAGTGAAGCAATCTGGTCCTAAATTTTTCTTCGTTGGGAGTTTTTTGATTAATGATTCAATCTCTGTGCAAGTTCTAAAACTGTTCATACTTTTTTTCATGATTTAGTCTTAGTAAGTTGCATTTTTCTATATTATTTATCTCTTCTAGGCTCTTTGAGTTTTTTCTGTTTTTGGTATATAATTGTTCATAATCATCTCTTATGATTCTTTTATTTCTGTGGCATCAGTTGTAATGTTTTTTCTTTCATATCTGATTTTATTTATTTGAGATTTCTCCCCCTTTTGCCTAGCTAAAAGTTCATCTTTTCAAAACTCCAATTCTTAGTTCATTATTTTTTCTCTTTTTTATTTCATTTATATTTAGTTTCTTCTTCTTTTTCCAGCTCCATAAGGTGTAAACTTAGGTAGTTATTTGAGATTTTTCTTATCTTTTAATGTAGGAATTTATGTCTTTGAACATCTCTTTTAGTACTGCTTTTGCTGTGTCCCAATGTTTTGTTATATTGTGTTTTTATTTTCATTTGTCTCAAGATATTTTCTAATTTCCTTTTTTTTATTTCTCCTTTGACCCACTGATTGTTCAAGAGTGTGTTGTTCTTTCATTTTCACATATTTCTGAATTTTTCAGTTTCCTTGTGTTATTAGTTTCTAGTTTTACTCTATCATGGTCAGAAATGACACTGTAAGATTTTGATCTTCTTAAATTTGCCAAAACTTGTTTTGATAAATAAAATATACTATATCCTGGAGAATGTTCTGTGTATTCTTGAGAAGAATGTATATTCTGCTGTTGTTGGGTGAAATGTACGCCTGTTATTCAGTCTGACGTGTTGTTCATACCCTGTTTTCTTATTGATCTTCTGTCTGCCTCTTCTAGCCATTATGGAAAATGGAGTAATAAAATCTCCTACTATTATTGTATTGCTGTCTATTTCTCCCTTCAGTTTTGTCAGTGTTTGCCTTATTTATTTAGGAGTTCTGATGTAGGTACATATATATTTATTCCTGGTGAACTGATCCCTTTATCATTATGTAAGATCCTTCTTTATCTCTTATGACAATTTTGACTTAAAGTCCATTTTATCTGAGAGCGACCCCGCTTGCTTCTAAGTTTATTATTTGCATGAAATATCTGTTTCCATCTTTTCACTTTTGGCCTGTATGTGTCTAAAGCGAGTTTCCTATATGAAGCATGTATTAGCTGGTCTTGTTATTTATGCAGTAAGCCATGCTATGTCTTTTGATTAGGAAAGTTTAATCCATTTACACTTAAAATAATTATTGATAGGGAAATATTTATTATTGTCATTTTAAAAGTTATTTTCTGTTAGTCTTGTAGTTCTTTTATCTGTCTTTTCTTCTCTCACTATATTCCTTTGACCTTTGCTGACTTTGTTTTCCTTTTTTTTTTTTTTTTTTTTGAAGTGAAATGTTTTGATTCCTTTCTCTTTTTCTCTTGTATTAATTGTATAAGAATTTTGTGTATGTGGTTACCTTGGGAGTTACATAGAATATCATAACAGTCTGTTTTAAACTGATAATAACTTTAGTTCAATAATGTATAAAACTCTACATTTTAATTTTTCTCCCTCCTCAACACACATTTTTTGTTATTATCACATTTTACTTCTATTTACATTGTGCATTCTAACATATTTTTAGTTACAGTTATTTTTAATGTTTTTAACTTTTACACTAGAATTAAAAGTGATTTTTCCCAGGGCCAATAGATGGTATAGTGGTTAAGGCACTGTACTCCCACATGGCCAACAACAATTTGAGTCATGGACCTGGTGGCTTGAGAATCATGTTGGGCACATGTTTGTGTGTGTCTAAATCCCAGGAGGAAAATGGAGAAGAATTTTAGCATGGCCATCCTCCCTGAGAGGTGATTTCTCACTTTCCCTCTCACTGTCTCTGGAGAATGCATATGCCCTATGGCAAAAAACTTCCAAAAGAAAAAAGTGATTTTCCTACCTATTACAGTAATAAAATATTTTGTATTTATCTACATGTTTACCTTTATCAACAAGTTTAACACTTTCTTATGCTATCGTGTCATTGTTTAGCATCCTTTTATTTCAAGTTCAAGAATTTCCTTTAGCATTTCTTGTAAGGCGGGTCTAGTAGTGAAGAACTTCCTTGGCATTTGTTTTCCCCTAGAAAAACGGTCTTCAAAATGAAATCAAGATAAAGACTTCACCAGACAAACAAAAGCTAAGGAAGTTCATCACAAAGGAAACTGTCCCATGAGTTACTGCTGAATTTATGTGTTTGGGGGCAAGGAAAGGTGGATCCATGGCTTCCTACTCCATCACTTTGCTGACGTCAGTCTCTGTGAAAGTTTCTGGACAACGGAAATATTGAGAGAAAAACAAAAATCTTCTCCAAGAAAAGGGAAAAAAAGACAGAATGAGGTTAAGTAGCAATCATTTAAAGTTGATGCTTATGTGATAAACTTACCACATAATACTCAGGTTAAATTGGATGTGAACTTCATTGCTGAGAAAAATCAATATTTACCTTTTAAGTACAGCATTATGTTTGGAGGGGGGAAAGCACGCTTTGTTAACCATGGATTTTTCTTGATATGCAACGCTATTCTGCCTCTCCATGTGAATGCTTGGCTCCATGATTCTCTTGCCCATAAGGTCAACTACAACAAAATATCCCTCGGCTGTCTATTCCCGGTAAGACTATGATGGTTTGATTTGCAGGGATTTATATTGAAAGTTCCACTAACCAAATCAGATCAGAGTGCAGGCTTTCAAAGCCTTTCATATCTAAACTCTGAGTGGAGCAGTACATCAATGAAAAAAAGAACTTTTTTTTAAATTGCATGGAACTTTTTAGTTGATAAAAGGTTCTGATATTTTCTCATCATCTGCAAACTGTCTCCATTTAATTAGCTATTTCAAATGTCCATCTCAGCGTTTGTCTCCTCAGAATTCATTTCTTTCACTTCGGCAGGTAATAGATCTCAATTTTTTTTTTTTTTTTTTTTTTGAAAAGGCACTCCCACACACATTTTCACATGATTCAGATGTGACTGACTTTATCCCAGCCCAGATGAAGTGTGAATAGATGGCTTGGGCTTGGTAATTGGTGTAGTCCACCTCCCTGGCCACAGTGGTAATTCTGAGATAAACATATGACTTAAATCAGTCCGACAAACTAAATTATGGGATTTTCCTCCAGGGCATAAACCAAGAAACAGATCATAGAAAGAAAGTAAGAATTTAGTGATTTACTGATCACTAAAGATCAGTATTGTTCAAATCATCGTTTTTCCTGGGACCGCTTCTACCCAAGAATATTCTTTTGGACTTTGGGCCGAGCTAACGTGACCAACTGTTCCAGTTGGCCTTGGACTGAGGTGTTTCTTAGGATATAAGATTTCAGTGCTAAAGCCAGGATAAATTGGTCACCCTACCAACCACCACACCACCACACAAAGTGAGAATTCACAGCCAGGAAAAGGGATTCAGTGTTCCTTCCTTACCAAAGAAAACAAATGGTTATCACCCTCCCAGGTCCAAGAGAGCAAGTGTCCCACGTGCTGGCAGAAACGGTAGAGAAAATGAATCTAGGGAACCAGCAGTTAGCGTAATGGCTATGTCGCTGGACTCCCACGTAGTCGACCGTGGTTCGCGTCCCAGACCCGGTGGTTTAAAACTCACACCAGGTGCGTGTGCGTGCGTGCCCAAGATCCTGAGAGGAGAATGGAGGAAAAGGGATTGTGGTGTGACCATCCCCCCTGGGGGGTGATTTCTCGCTTTCAGTCTCTATGTCTCTCTCTGTCTGTCTGGCGAGCGCACGCGCCCTATAGCGAAAACCTCTTCCCCGCCCCCCCAAAAAAGAAAGAAAATTAATCTAGTGGTCATCAATTCCATTATTCTATTCAATCCTTAAATGACGAGCAAAAAAAAAAAAATCTAAGATAATTTTTAACAGCCCCATTTTTTTAATTATCAAGTGCTGAATTAAAATAGAATGCAAACACTGAAATTTAAAACATTGCTAAAAATGAATATGTCTAAAATATTAATAGCAACTCTAAATGATTTATAAGGCCCTTGTGGGCATATTTTATGATTTATTGATGTCATTTTAGCAGCTCCCGGGGTGACAGAGTCACCTCGCTGTGTGTGTGCTCTGGTGGGTTTCTAGGCTAGTTATTCAGGAAACTACATACTCAGACCTTTGCAGCATGCACATCAGATTGTAGGTGAAGTAGAAAAAGCAAAGATGTTCATCATTTTTTCCATAAATCAGAGAACAGTAGGGCTAGAGGGGCTTTAAAAAGTGGTTATTTCTTGTTTTCTCGACTTTGTGCAGAGCCACACTGGAGCTATCTTCAGGGGCAGGGAGTTTCACAAGTTCCCTTGTAAACTGATAATGTCAGTCCTTGTTGACAAGAAATTCTACTTTGGACCTAATCTTTACATTTCCTGTATCAAGCAAAGCTTGTTTTCTGAAAAATAGCTCATGATTTCTTTGGTAGTTACCATTCCTTCTTTGACATCTCAACGCATTTTCCAAACCTTTTTGGTCATCCCACAGGTAATTATTGTCGAGCCCTTTATTTTATGATATACTTCTATTTTCTCCACAAGCTTTTTAAGACTCTCAGATTCGGCTACCCTAAATCTGCTCTAATTGAAATTAGGCTTTGCTTTTACTTCCCACGACATTGTCCCCCAGCTCTCAATTCTTTCTCCTTCTCCAGAAACCAAAAGCTTTCCCTCTGTCCCCTGGATGAACAGACATTCTTTCTTCCCATTTTCTTTTCCCAAACAGTCACATAACACCCAGGCAGCAGCCCCATGGTGCTGTGTGCCTGAGGAACTGACCATGCTTAAAATTCACCATTCTCTCCCCAGTCTCCCTCCCCTTTTAAACAGCCAAACCCTTCAATATAGAGGTACATGGATTTGAGATGTTGAAGGGGTGGGGCTTTCTGAGAGTCCATCAACTTAAATTATGTTAATAACTGCCTATTTGAAATTATAACCAAGACCCAGAATTCTGCATATTATTTCAAGAATAAAACACACACAGGGGACAAGCAGTTAGCGTAATGGCTATGTCGCTGGACTCCCACATAGTCAACCGCAGTTCGCGTCCCGGACCTGGTGGCTTAAAACTCATGCAAGGCACGTATGCGTGCCTGCCCAAGATCTGGAGAGGAGAATGAAGGAGAAGGGATTGTGGCGTGGCCATCCCCCCGGGGGGTGATTTCTCACTTTCTGTCTCTCTGTCTTTCTTTGTCTGTCTGGCGAGCGCACGCGCCCTATAGCAAAAAAGAAAACCTCTAAAAAAATTTTTAAAAAAAATAAAACACATACACACATACACACACAAACCCAGTCAAGCTAGCCCGTGGCCTGGTAGTTAAGGAGCTGGATCTCATATGTCCAACTGCATGGTTCCAGAGCAGACCAGGTGACTTGAAAAACATGTAGGGTGCATGTCCCTGTGTGCCCGAATTTCTGAAAGGAGGGAGAGATGGAGGTGAAAGGATTACAGCATGACCATGCCCATGGAAGATGCTTTCTCACTTTTTCTCTCTCCCTGTCTCTCTCTAATGAGTACACACACCCTCTGGCAAATTAAAAAACCAACTCAGAGTTTTTTACTATGTTTTTCTGTACCCAACATTTGACTTACTTTCTGAACTCCAGTTCAATATTGCTGACTCATGGTCACTGAATCTTTTCACCAGTCATACTTAATCACTCCTTGTCTTATTTTGGTGATGTTTGTTTTTCCATTCTATGTTAGAACACTATAATTATGTAGGCAGAATCCAATGATCCTAAGATGTAGTATATAACTGCTAAAGTTTAAACTCAGGCAAGCAATTTGTCATAGGAACCAAAGAAGAAATAGAAGCATAATGTTAAAATTTGCCACATTTCTTCTTTATATAAGACATTTAGGATATATGACTATGCCTACAAAGATATGAGAACAGCATGGTTACTCAATATGTACCTGTTTATTGAATGTTTATGTATAATTGAGTATGCTCCTTGTCATAGATGTCTAAGGAGCACTAGCAAGAATCAGTCATTGTGGCTTGAAGGTCCAGGACTATGATATTAAAAATATATAAAACATTCCATAGATGTTTCCACTTTTGGCAGGGGCATGATCTAAAAATTCCAGAGACACGAGACATTTTCCCTATGTTCTACTGCTTGGAGAAGGAGTCAAATGACATAGGAACCACTATAGCCATGAATGGGTCTGATGTGGTGGTTAAGAAAGCAGGCTCTGGAAAGAGACTTTAGTCCCATACTACTTCAATTTCTATGACCTTCAGAACATTTTTTATTCCCCCCCCCCAACTTCAGTTTATTATATGTAAACTATGGGCAAAAAAACAGTACCTATAAGATAGACTCATTAAGGTTAACCCATATTACTCAAAGTGTGGATCCTGGACTTGCACTGTCACTATCTCCTGGAAACCTATTAGAAATGCAGAACCAGGACCAGCAATTGGCATGACGGCTATGTCGCTGGATTCCCACGTAGCCTACCACAGTTCCAGTCCCAGATCCGGTGGCTTAAACTCTCACTGGGCGCTTGTGCGTGCGTGCCCAGGATCCAGAGAGGAGAATGGAAAAGAAAGGATTGAAGCATAGCCATCCACCCTGGTGGGGGGTGGGGAGGGATATCTCACTTTCTGTCTCTCTGTCTCCCTCTATCTTCCTGGTAAGAGCATGTGCCCTATAGCAAAAACTTCTCAAAAAAAAAAAAAAAAAAAAAAAAAAAAAAAGCAGAATCTAGAGCCTCGTTCCAGACCTATAGAATCAGTACCTACATTTTAACAAGATCTCCAGATCTCCAATCTGTGTGCATATTAAAGTCTGAAAAACTCTGAGTTAATGATATAATGTATATTGAATACTTACTAGAGTGTTTGGCAGCACACAATAGACAGCATTTGCTATTGGTTTTATTAGTATAATTATTGTTGTTTTCATCTGAATCATCTTGGGCAGTACATCATTTCAGAACTTGAGCTTTCTTATCTTTAAATGGAGATTATAGTAATATCCAACTACCTGAGGACCAAATGATCTTTTAAAGCCCTTTTAAACTCTAGGAGGCTCCTGTGATTCACCCATGATCATATGTAATGGTAATGGTTAATAATGCATCAACATTTACTATGTCTGTTTTCAGTTCTTTCCAAGTATACTATTTTTTAAGAATTATTTAATTTTATTCGTCATAATTATTGATATTTTTTTAATTTGACTAGAGAGAGACAGAGAGAGAGTGAGGAAAGTTAGAAAGCAAGCTGCAAGGTCCAAGACTTGAATGGTGGTCAGTCATGTGGGAGTCCAGCACCTTAAACACCATGCCACCTGCCAGCCCTCCATGTATACCCTATTTAATCATTCAATAATGCTGTGAGATAGGCATTATTTTTCATGTCTGTTGTATAGATGAAGAAATAGAAACGTGGGGAGATTGAATACATGGAATCAATAGTTGCTCCCAGTTGTACAGGGAGAGTGGAACATCAGCATTTTCCAGAGCATTCCATGCTCAAGCCAGTCTACAGAACAGCTGACAAAACCCAGACTAGAAGCAAACTTCAGCTCCAATATATTCAGAGTCAGAGAATAGTCAGAAAATAGCAATATAGGCTCATCCCAGAACAGACATCCTGGAACACTAAGAGTTTGGGTTGTTGGCAAGGAAAAGGGAACCTCAAGTGGGGAGATACCTAACAGAAAATATCCCCTGAACTACACTTACAGAGGAAGGAAAACTGAAAAATCAGATAAAATTCCATTTTATGATAGCTTTTAGTTTGTTTTCTATATTAATACTGAAGTTTTTATTGTAGGGTTTGCCTTTAATCATTCTCAACAAATGGTTTTATTAGTATTATTATTATAGCCTGTAGTTTAAAGAGACCCTCAAGATTATCATACAGAGATACCTGGAACAGATAGACCCAAACTGAATATTATAGTTAGGATCTGATGCCAGACTTGAGTAAACAGAAATGCCTAGAAAACACTGCTTCCAGCTCAATTAGCTCTCAGTGTGTAATGCATTATACACCCAAACCCCAATGGTTATGGAAAGATAACTGGTTGGCAAACAAGAAACAAAAAAAAACACTTTTGGGACCAGCAGTTAGCATAATCGCTATGTTGCTGGACTTCCATGTAGTCGACCACGGTTCTAGTCCTGGACCTGGTGGCTTAAACTTACGCCAGGCACGTGTGCATGTGTGCCCAAGATCCTGAGAGGAGAATGGAGGAGAAGGGATTGTGGCATGGCCATCCCCCTGGGGGGTGATTTCTCGCTTTCTGTCTCTCTGTCTCTCTCTGTCTTTGTGGCGAGCGCACACGCCCTATGGAAAAAATCTCTCCAAAAAAAAAGAAAGAAAGAAAGAAAGAAAGAAAGAAAGAAAGAAAGAAAGAAAGAAAGAAAGAAAGAAAGAAAGAAAGAAAATCACTCTTTCTGTAAATAGGATATTTTGAATTGAAAAAGATGGCATAATATACTAGACTACAACACCCATTCATCCGAGATTTGAATAGAGTGGAATCAATAGCTGAAATTGGGGAGACATTTAGGTTAAAAGAAGTGGCTAATCTTTTATAAATAAAGCTTTAATTAACATTTATTCTTAAATGAAACACTACAAATTTTACCTTCATTGTTATTTAGCATCTGAGAATTCTTCAGGGATGCACCAAGTACCAGGGACTAACTACAACAGTGAATAATTCATGCAGAATATAGAACCGTAGGTAAAAAGAGAAGAGCAGTCGATTGGTTTTCTTCCCAAAAAATTGTTAATGTTACATTACATTTTATTGAACTGGTCTCAAAAAATAACAGAGCCTGAACATTATTATTGCAGTTATTACCTTTCCTTTCCAAGTGCCATATCTTGTTCTCTCTTGAGGTGATACATTCTGATTACTTTTGCTTACTTTAGAGATTCTCCTTTTCTAGTAAAAAATACTTGGCTAGCACCTCTCATATTCTAATTTCTTCAAGTTATAACCACTTGCTATCAAATTTAAATAATCACCCCTATCTTACTGGAATCCATTTGTTCATTTCCAACCTACGCCCCCTACTTAATACATGGAGCTACTCCTCGGTGCCCTTTCTCCCTACCCGCAAAGGACAAGTGTGTCTCTCATTAGTCACCATCAGAACTGCGGCCCCACGCGGCCTACAGAAGCAGACCAGCTGACACGTGTCTGTGCAAATGTGATGATGGCAGAATTGAGTGTGACTACAGGATTCTGTGGGTCCACTTTGAATTAAGCTAGGGAACTGATTCCCAGGGCTTTGAAAACAGCCATCATGGAGCAGAGAGACCATTTAGTGAGAGGCACAGATGTGGGCCTGACTTGGGTAACTTGCTTCTTTTCATTCCTAGAAAAGCTTCAGCGGCCAATAGTGCTCTGCATGTCCTATGAGGCTGGTCACTATTTGTCGAAACCGTCTTATTTTCTCGATATATGGATCTAATGATGCACTTTATGTTTCTATCTCTTTGGAGTTCTTGTTTTGTTTGGTTTTATGGTTAGGGGACATTTCGTGTTTTGGAAGGGATTTTTTTGTTTTTGTCTTTCTTCCTGGTTATTTATTTATTGGTTGTTCACAGAAACTAAGGTTAGAGTTATTTATGCTCAGCTTTAAGCTGTTAGGCTTTTCTTCCCTATCTTTGATCGAAAGTCTATTTCTGCACAGCAGAATGATAGAAACTAGATTTGAATGCCTTTGTGAGTTGTAGAAACCACTTTGGTTTAACAGGGACAACTTGGGGTGGCGCATTGGATGTGGAAGAACCACGTCAGGTCCAGGCTTTCCCAGCCTTTGTTCTTTCTCTCTCCAACTCTCACCCTCAACTGCTTTAGAAATATATTGGGACCAGCAGATGGCGTAATGGTTACATCACTGGACTCCCATGTAGACTGTGGTTCAAGTCTTGGACCCGGTGGCTTAAACCTCACAGTGGGCCCGTTCGTGTGTGTGCCCAAGATCCCGAGAAGAGACTGAAGGAGAAGAGATTGCAGCCTGGCCATCCCCCCTGGGCAGGGATTTCTCACTTTCTGTCTTTCTGTCTCTCTCTGGAGAGCACATGCACTATATAGCAAACATTTCTCTTAAAAAAAAAAAGAAATATATTAAATTATAGGTAACCAGAGTTGCTAGTGTCAGAGAAGAAACTGAGAGATAATATCAGCAAAATATATATAACACGTGTTACCATACATCTTATTTCATAGGCTGTGTCTTGAATTACAGCCAACCTCATTCTAGGCAGGTCTCCAATGAAATACTTGAGCCCTCAGAGTCCATATTAGCAAGAAATCAGTTTACTTTTGGACTCACTCACCCTTTGAACACACCTAGAAATTCTGAAATACCAAATAGTCTAAGGATAAAGTCCTGCTTGCTTCTGCCACTACTTTGCTACTTTGAAGCCAAAGGCATCCCCTTAAGGCTAGAAACACTTTTTTAAAAAAGAGAGAGAGATTTTTGCTATAGGGCATGTGTGCTTGCAGGAAAAACAGAGACAGACAGAAAGCAAGAAATCAACATCCTACTCCCCCCACCCCCCCCCCACCCCACCCCCCCCCACCCCCACCCCCCCCCCCCCCCGCCAGACGGCCGTGGCGTAATCCCTTCTCCTCCATTCTCCTCCCAGGATTTTGGGCATGCATGCCTGGCATGAGTTTCAAGCCGCTGGGTTTGGGACTCAAACCACAGTCGACCATGTGGGAGTCCAGTGATGTAACCATTCGCCACCTGCTGGTCCCAAGGCTGGAAATGTTAACACGAGCTGCAGAGGCTGGTTGGTTTTGAATGAGACGTCACACCAAAGGCAGTTGCAGCCTAGGCAGCTGGGAAGTGGCTGCCTCTGCACTGATGCTGTTGTTTCTGCTGTTGCTTAAGTTCGATCCGAAGTGATTGGCTCAGGCTGGGATTCTGCTGCCTCACCCCTAGCCCAGGCTGCCATGGCTCTCTAAGTTCCACAGAGAAGTCCAACACACGTAGTGCTAGGCTTCGCCAAGATCTACATAGAGTTTCCAGGGCTTCCAACTGCAGTGTTTTAGATTCACTCTGCAACCTTTACCCCAGGGCCGAAACCTCATAGACCCAGAGATACCTGACCTCGTACTGCTCACTCTCTAGAGATGCAGGTGCCTTCTCTTTTCACATGCAAGCCCAGGCTCATATCGTACTACCAACTGAGTGGGAAGCATCCTTCGGAGGAAAAACCCAACAACTGCTATTGTGGGGTCTCTAACTCCTACCCCCTAATGTCTATTTAAGTATAAGACTATCATCTATTTGATATGTAATAGTTTCTTGAAAATGTATACAACAGTCAAACAGAGAATACTGAAAGACCTACTGGAATCCATTGCATGTGTGCTAAAAATACATTTAATTATGTATTAATATATTTCCATGGTGAAAGTAGTTGCTTCTGAAAAATAAGGAAATGGGAAGACAAAGTCAAGAAATAGACATATAGAACACTTCAAACCTTTACAGTATGACCATGTGTAGCTTTGATAATGTAAAAACAAACAAAAAATCAGACTAAATACTACTCTGAGATAGAAAACAATTTTGGAAAGAGGAAGCCTATCACATATCACTTTCGGGAAAAAGAATGGCTTCAGACTTCTTAGCAACACTAGAAGCCAGAGACAAGGGAGAAGTGCTTCCAATTATTGAGAAAAAGGATTCCCAAATTGGAATTCTACACCCAATCAAACCCATTTCTTGCAGTACAATAAAGACAACTTTAGTCATGCGGGCATATTGGCCAAGTTAGCTTGATAGCGCAGATGTTAATCTAGCCAGTTTCATTGGGCAAGGTTAGTTCCATATAAGCAGAAGTTACTCGAGAAGGTTTAAGCCCAAAGACCTAATTACAAGATAGACAGAGGTCACAGACTAGGGGCAGGAAATAAATGATGCTTCCAGGAGTGACCCAAGCGCCACAGCACAGAGCTGCCCAACAGGAAGCGACTGCCTCTCTCCTGGCCACCAAACCAGAAAGCTGTGGCCATGGAAGCCAGTTCCAACCTACAGCCTGTGCCATTGCCAAGGGAGGTTGCCAAATCAGGTGCACACTGGACACCACATTCCTCTGTTTTGCCCAGATCTGCACCAGCAAAAGGGAGGGTTTGGACCCATTCTTTCCCAAGGAATTCAGTTCTGGATCCAGATTTTGAATCTGGCACAAATTTAGTTTACTGGTGGAATCAAAACCACATGCCTGCAATCTAACAACTGGAAAACTGACCTGAAACATCTTGGTGGAGAATGCAGACTTGTTAATGTGGGAAATTGTTAAAATGATGGGGGGGTGCTCAGTAACTGGGGGGCAGCCTGACAGATGACTGCACATAGACATAAATGTTTACCTCTCACAGACTCTTTCTTAGGAAGCTCCTAGAAGACAGTTGTTTCTTCACCAAATGAGAGAATGAAGCAAGAAAAGTGGGAGATGCAAAATTAGGAAACTGGACATCGTGAAACAGCCAAAGGAAATTCCCAAGCCGATGGTAAAGGGAATGTGTACACAACGATCCGGTGTGGATCAGGAAGATCGAGCGTGCACAGAAGGGACGAGAAACAGCGGAGGGAGGAATCAGAGGAATTAGCACCTGATGTGCCAAAGCCTATCGACAGTATCCTACAACTGCCAGGGAATGATAATAGGCACATCAATCACAGAACTCCTAGAGAGGGAAGGGCGAGCATTAATCCTAAGAAATAAAAAGTGATATAAGAAAGGACACATCATCTCAGCGTGCTCTGTCTCTGGTGTGAACAGTATTCACATGGGATGGCGGTGGAAGCACTGACTACTGACAGCACTGGGAGGACAGAGTAAGGAGGGGAATAGAATACCTAGGGAGGGAACTCTGTGGGCACAAGTGCTAAATCCAGAAGAAAGGGTGGGGAGAAAAAAAGGTGAAAATTATTGCCTTAAGGAAACAATTTCAGAGTAGGAAAGGGTGGGGACTGCTGTTTTCATTACAAGCCTGACAGCATTATTTCATGTTTAATGTCTTATTTCACTTCTATATTATTTTCATAAATACATATAGATATTTCACATATATACATGCACATACACACATGAATTAAAATGAAAATGAAATAGAAAATAGCATGTCTTGCTATGCATTGTAGCTGCTCTCTCTTTAAGTCTCATTCATCGCTTGTCTCCAGCTCTTCCCTGCCTACGATACACCTGCTCATTCTATAAACCATTCGCTCATCCTGTCAGGATGAAAAACTACATTACCCACTGGCTCCTTTCTGAAAATCAACCCTAGAGAAACTATAGGAACCAGAGGGAAACGGATTTGAGGAACAAATAGCAAAAAATAAAATAAAATGAACCACCATGAGAAGTCCCTGGGCAGTCGGAAAGCTCAGGAATTGCTCCAGGTAGGGGAAGTGGTTGGAGAGAGAAAGGACAGGGGAGCTCAGGCAGGAGGCGGGGAGCAGCCAGAGACAGTTATGAGAAGGAGCCAGAAGGAAAGCACTTCGGTGCTGCCATGTGGACAGCCACAGTCTGTCCTGTCCTGCAGAGACCGGCGGCAGCAGCCTAGACTACAGGTGGCAGGGGGGAACAAGGACAGTGCAAAGTCTGGCAGAGTGAAAGGGAATGAAAATGGGTGTGTCCTGAGCCGCTACCCGGGCATTCACTATTCACTGCTCTAGGACTCCCATGTCAAACCCGCAGGGCAGGGGGATTGACTAGGTCTGGGGAGATCGCCTTTAGAGAGTTTAAATGTGAAACACGACTAGAAATCATTTGCAGATGGTGAGAAACCTGGAAAGTTCACCCTCAGTTCTGTAGTCCCTGAGGCTCTGTTCCCCCTCAGCTCTTCCCCTTGGGCTAAACTGGAGGCTGTCTTTTATCCAACACATAACTGTGCCTCCTTACTGAAATTCTAAGGAGAAGAGGAGTTCTTAGGACAGCATAACCGGAAAACCATATAAGGAATGCAGGTAGGATGACAAGCTCAACTATATAAACCATCTAAATTAACATTATGAAAAGGGTGAACCAAGAAATTAAGATGATGATAAATATATTAAGAAAGTAAGGCTAACATCAGCAATGTGAAAAAAAACGAAAAAACATCAACAAGAACCAAGTTAAATAATAGGCATGAGATATAGGGCAGAGGAATGGGAACTTCAAAAAGTTCATGGACAATTACAGTATGAAAAAACTATGCATTGATTTCAAAGAAATTTGCACCAAAATAAACTCATATTTTAATTCCATTTCCTATAAACCTTTTAGAAGTCCTTTTGTAATAGTCAAAGTAAATAAAACAAGAAGATTAAATCAAAATGGATAAAGGTGATGAATAAAGCAGTGAGTGGGAAGATCAGATTGAGGTCAGCAGCAAAGGATAAGGAGACAGAAAATAGAAAGGAAAGCCAGGAGCCAGGCAGGGCGAAGAAGTGTTAACCCCCGTGGCAGTGGCTTTGGGATGCAGCAACATGGCTAGGCTGAACTCCTTTCCCAAATCCCCCCACCCCATGGCTCCAATTAGGTGGTCATAGAGAGAGCCTTGGAAAACTTAGTAGGGACTGTCACTCATCTGCTAGCTCACCTCAGTGATGTAAAGCAGCAGGGAGGCCCTTGATTGCTCTCCCTTTCCCACGCAGCTTCTCTGACTCTTAGCTTAGCTTCTCACTCTCAGGTGTACGTTTGGTAATGATGATGAAGGGCTCTGGTCTCTGCAAGAAGAAACACATCCGATTAAGGTTAGAGGCAACAGAACTAATAGGAATCTCACTCTGTCGTCGCAGGCTCCCGGTCGTGTTGGTGGGCTCCAGCTTGTTCTTGTCCACCTCCACTTTACTTCCTCTTCCCGCCCTGACTATCATTCTACAGTTTCAAACTCTAGCATTGAAAGTGAAGGTACCAGCCCTACAGAGAGTGCTTACCCAGCTCTCACACTTTCATCGGGTCAGATTCCTGCACTACACATTCCCTTCCCCCACTCCCATCACAGGGCTCTTGTCTCAAATTTTAGTTCTGGGTGGACCTGGATTCATTTGTAAGTTTGATCTTTTTCTTACTTTGGTCTTTAATGAAAACAGAGAATTTACCAAAGAATTTCATGACTTTTTCCATATTTCTTGAATTTCCTGAGTACTACTGCTTCCAACATGTTTTCAGTATGTGCACTTGTGTAGTAAGACCTCATTCTTGGTCCTATTTGTATGTGTGTGTGTATATGTGTGTGTGTGTGTATATATATATATATATATACATATATATATATATATATAAATAAAATCTCATCACAGTTGAAAGATATATAAAATTCCAGGTTAAAACTTACTTTTCTTTAATATTAAAAGAGACTATTTTCATTCATTGCCTTGTGTCTACTGTTCAATCTAATTCTTCTTCTGGTTAGTGACCTTTTCATTACCTCTGGAATGTTTTGAATTTTTTTCCTCATCTTTAATGTCCTTACATTTTATTCTGATGTTTTTAAGCTCAGAGTTTTCCTTATTTCTTTGCTATTTTCTCTCTTTCTGTGTCTGAGTGTAACGGAATTTAATCAGAGAGGCCGTATCACTAGGATATACTTATGTGAGTGTGTGTGTGTGTGTGTGTGTATATATATGTGTATATATATATATATATATATATATATATATATACACTCGTGTGTGTGTGTTTGTGTGTGTGTGAACAATAACAATAACATATGTAAAGGCGATCCCTAAATTATGTATCTATTTAAGAGGAATATACAAACATTGATAAGTTTAAGAAGTTGATAGGAAACCCAGCTGGTGGCATCGTGGCTAAGGCACTGGATTCCTACATGGTCAAAGATTGTTTGAATTCTGGACCCAGCAGCTTGAAAATTACAAGAAATAAATGGATAAATAAATAAATGTTTTAAAAATAATATGCTTAGGGGCTGGCAGGTGGCTTGGTGGTTAAGGGTGCTGGACTCCCACATGGCTGACTACGGTTCAAGTCCCGGACCTGGTAGCTTGCTCGCGCTCTCTCTCTCTCTCGCTCTCTCTCTCTCCACCCCTCTCTGGTCAAATTGAAATAAATAAATGAATAAGTAAATAAAGTTAAATAAAATATTTAAAAAAAATAATAAAAAAATAATATGCTTAAAAATAAAATAAAGCAGTCAGGGCTGGCAGATGGCATGGTGGTTAAGGGTGCTGGACTCCCACATGGTCAACCACTGTTCATGTCCCGGACATGGTGGCTTGCTTTCTCATTTTCCCTCCCTCTCTCTCTTTTTCTTTCTCTTACTCTGTCCCTTTCTGGCAAAATTAAAATAAATAAATAAATAAAGTTAAATTTTTTTTTTAAGAAGTCAATAGGAATAAATAAACATGAGTAAGGGTCTTAAGGATAGTCATACTTGAATAGCAATAGGATATAATATTTTGAGCCAGCATAAAACAAAAAGGGCAGCAAATTGAAAATATAAGATATGATAAAAGAAATCATTCCTAATATTATAAACAGATTTGACTCATAAATAGACAAATACTTTCTGGTGGTATTGAATTTGTTTTTATTAAACAAAATCCAGAAATATTCCGAGAAGCCATTTTAAAGCTGAGGTGTGTCCTGGCCTGTTTAGGGAAACTATACCCTAAACCCCATCTTCTAGACTCATGAAATATTGAGAGAAGAAGCCATTTTAAAGCTGAGGTGTGTCCTGGCCTATTCAGGAAAATTTCAGAATTTAAATGAAAAGATTAGACCACAGTATTCAACAGAAGAGAGTTTGAACATAAGACTGAAATGGCAAAATATGACTTTTGAGTAAAAGATTACTGATTTCTTTTCTTTACTATGCTTTGTTTTCTCAATTTAAGCATTTTACTTTCTTTTGAGTTGTTGATGGGTTCAGCAATTTATTAAAATATTTTTCTTGTTTGTTTCTTTAAATGAAAACATGAACTTTTCTTCTTTCCTTCCTTCCTGACCCCTCTTGAATTGGAAATATTTGGGAGTATTCTTATTTTGTAGCAGAAGGGTTATTTGCATAAGTTCAATAATGCTTGTTGCATTGCATCAGAAGTTGGAAATACTCATTATTGGAAAGGGCTTTGACTAGAATGTCATACCTGAAGATTAATCAGAAAACTATGGAACTAAGGTGGATCTCAAATAAGCCAACAGAAGCTCTTAGAAAGATGGCCTGGCACCATAAATAGTTCTTCCTGGCAGAGAGGATTAGAGAAGATATATGAAAGAATTTATAACAGAAAATAACCTGGACTTTTCCAGCCCAGCATTGTAATCAGTAGAGATTGCAAA
Source organism: Tupaia tana (assembly GCA_026018925.1). Lineage (NCBI taxonomy): Eukaryota > Metazoa > Chordata > Mammalia > Scandentia > Tupaiidae > Tupaia > Tupaia tana. The sequence continues at coordinate 13,188,468 of JAKSZU010000014.1, read as the reverse complement.
AGAGCAAGCACACCAGAGAATTATCTTGAGAAAGACTTTGAAGGAAGAAAATGAGAATGATCTTTGCTAGCAGATGGTATATCACAGAACACTTGGTAGGCAGGGCTGAATTGAGAAGGTTTATGTATGACTAGTGTGCTGGGCATTTGCTTTTCAACAACTTGAGTAATTGACATGTAAATATTTTCTCAAAAATATTGGGGGAATAGCAGTTGGCATAATGACTATGTCACTGGACTCCCATGTAGTTGACTACAATTCGAATTGCGGACCCAGTGGCTTAAACTCAACACCGGGTGTGTGTCCGTGCGTGCCCAAGATCCCGAGAGGAGAATGGAGGAGAAGTGATTGCGGTGTGGCCATCCCCCCTGGGGGATGATTTCTCGCTTTCTGTCTCTCTGTCTGTCTGTCTTTCTGGCCAGCACAGGCGCCCTATAGCAAAAATCTCTTTAAAAATTAAAAAGAATTGTGCTAAGCACTCAACTTAACACATTATAGAAAAGAACATTAAAGCAAATCCAAATAAGGAAAAGGATATACTAAAAGATACTGTATAAACATATATATTTTTTGATAGAGGTAATTTCTAAAACTAAAAGCTCTATTTTTACAAAGGTTGCCAATATAAACTTCTGATCAGATTAATCGGGGAAAAAAAAAAGACAAAAGGCAAATAAAAAACTGATCAGGAAGGAAGCACAAAGGAAGATGGGGAAGGCCTGGATGGTGGCATGACAGCAATGACCTTTGAGGCTGACCCACATAAGGAGATTCCTGGTTCATGTCAGAAAGCCTCCCTGAGTACTCCAGGCTAGTGTGTGCTCATCATAGCGGGCTCACTGAAGCTGGGGATGGGTCACACTGTCCAAGTTCTGTTGGGGATGCTGTCTCTCCTTTTTTTCTCTATCTCTCTAAAACACTCGTGGATGAAATAAATAAATTTTAAAACAAGAAAAAGATAATATAGCATTTGTTTCCAGAGTGACTGTACCATTTAAAAATAAATAAGTAACAAGGAAGATGGGAATGATACGGCAGATTAAAAGTTAGATCAAAGGGATAAATTTCTGGAAAATGTATAAAATGTCAAACTGGTCTAAGAATATAAAGGGAATTTATAATAGACACACAAGAACTAAAGAAATTTAATTCATAGGTCAGTCTCCATCCCAAAGATCACCAGGCCTGGATCCATTAAAAATAAATTCTATGAAACTTTCACAAAAACACAACTAATTCCTATGTTATATAAATGGTTCCAAAAAATGCAAAAAGAAGGAATGGTTTTTGGTTCATTTTAAGAAGTTAATATAATTTCGTTTCCCTTATTACTTCTGGAAGTTAAACCAAAATTCTAGGTTTTTTCCACTCCCATATTATAAAAGAATTCATCCACCTCTTTCCTACTGCTTGTAAAGTTTTACTTTATTTTTCTTATATCTCAAGTCCATTTGGAATTTATTCTGCTACATGCAGTAAAAAATAGATTCAATTTTCTTTTGTCATGCAGTGGTGTGCTGGAGCTGCCTCATGCCAACTTACAAGTGCCAAACATTACATTTTCAGGGATTTTGTGAGCTGGTTGTTAAACACAGCCATTATTACAAAATAAACTATATAAATTTACAATGAAATAAATCATGCTAAAAATAAAGCTAATAAAAATTCAAATTCACCCCTTCTTAATTGTTCTAATACATTTTACGACTACAAGGCTCTTGGAGTCATCTATCACGTCTCTAAAGAGGAAATACCATAGCTTGGTGTGTATCTTTGCCCAACTCAGGAGTCAATGACATCAGACTAAGAACGTGAGATTTGTATTTGGAACAGGGCTACGTTCATTCGTTATATATTATCTGCAGCTGCCGTCATGCTATTCAAACAGTGGGACTATTACAACAGATACCATGTGGGCCAAAAAGCTTAAAATACAAGGAGACTTCAGAAAGTTCATGGAAAAAATAAATTAAAGTATGACTTTGTTTTGGTGCAAAAAAATGGAAATTCATGCATAACTTTTTCTTTATAATATGCATTTTCCATGAACTTTTTCTTTTTTTAAAAAAAGAGATTTTGCTATAGGGGGCATGCTCTTGCCAGAGAGAGACTGAGAGACAGAAATCAAGACATAACCCCCCAGGGGGGATGGCCATGTCATAATCCCTTCTCCTCCATTCTCCTCTTGAGATTTTAGGCATACACGCACACACACCTGGCATGATTTTCCAGGATTCAAACCATGGTCAACTACTGGGAGTCTAGTGACATAACCATTACACCAACTGCTGGTCCCTTCATGAACCTTTTGAAGATCTTATGTATTTCCTACATGATGCTTACTGAGTTTGCCAACCGTTTGGTCTAGACTTGAGAAAATAATGCAGACAATATTAATAGCATAGACTAACTTTGAAAGTGAATCACATTTGTAGCTGTTAACATTTTATATAACATTAAAATGTGAAATATCTTCCAAAATTTAAAAATTATTATCTTATTTAACAAAGAAGTCAATCACAATATTGACCAACAAGATTCAATATATTTGTTACTTTACTTCAGTTGTATTTGCTGAGTAGAATTAAAATAACAATGCACATTTATATAACTTCACACATCAATTGCAATCATAGTTTGGTTATGGATAGAAAAGTCTGGCAGAAGTCAGGAACGTATTCTGTAAGAAACTGTTAACCATAGGGAATTTGCAATAGAGAGAACTGTATATTTTACCACTATTTGTAAATTTTTTGCTGCTCATCCTTCATCTATCATCTATCTATCTATTCAGACACAAACATGTGCGTCAAACATTTACCAGGCCCAACATCAGCCACACAATTAATTCCACTTATTTCAAAGTTTATGACTTTAAATAAGTTTATGAGTTTGTGGAAAGGAATAATTCAATGAATCCATTATCAATGGCACTCTTTGAGAACTATAATACAAGGAGTGATATTTTAACAGTTTGGTCAGCTGAGTTCCATTAACATAGTGTGCTACTGTCCGTAACTATAATATTCCCTTTATTATTAAAAGAAATTTATTTTATAAAAAGATAGCTTTTCTCCACTGATTTGAGATGCCGTCTTTATTTTTTTAATTATTTTTCTTTAACTTTATTTATTTATTTTAACTTGACCAAGAGGGTCAGAGAGAGGGAGAGAAATCGAGAAAGCCAGCTTCCAGGTTTAGAACACAACCGCAGTAGGGAGTCCAGTGCCCTTAACCACCAAGCCACCTGCTGGCCCCCGATGCTGCCTTTATTGTAAACCGAGTTTCTGTAAGCAATTTTAGTCTATTTAGCTTTTCCCTATTTTGTCCCAGTAATCTGTCCACTCATGTGTTAATACCAAATTGTCTTAAGAATAAAAGGTTATTGCATGTTTTCATGTTTGGTAACAGCAGCTCTTCCCACTCTCTCACATGATTATTCTTCTTCCTCAGGGTATTCAGCTGTTCTTGTTTGCTGGCTCTGTAGGTAAAATTTTAAATTACCCTATCCAGTCCCAGGAGGGAAAAAATCTGATGACATCTTTGCTAGGTATTTCATAAATTTATAAATTAAAATAAATAAATTGTATTTTTATGATTTATGTAAGATATTTTTGCCATAGGGCATGTGCACACACCAGAGAAAGAGAGAGACAGAAAGCAAGAAATCAAGCCCCACGGCATATAGCCATGCTGCAATCCCTTCTCCATTCTCCTCTTGGAATCTTGGGCACACACTCGCACATGTCCGGTGTGAGTTTTAAGCCACCGGGTCCAGGACTCGAACATGGTCAACTACGTGGGAGTCCAGCGACATAACCATTATGCCATCTGCGTAATAATTATGGTTTTTCTATCCATTTGTTGAAATCAACTCATAAATTTTAAGTATGCTTTCCTCATATAGGTTTTGGATACTTCTAATTGATTTTATGCCTTAGTACTTCTTTTCCTTCTTTTAATAACATAAATGAGAGAATCCTCCTTCATTATATTTTGTAATTGGTTTTGTTTCTTTTATGAAAGCTATTGATTTCTCAACATAAATTTAATAATTATGTTACTAAATTATTTCATTTTTGAAGTAATTTTTAATAAATTCTTTTGGATTTTTCAAGATATGTAATCAAGTCATCTAAAATAAAAAGTTCTAAGTCTTTGTTTCTAATTGTTACATCCTCCAAATGTTTTCTCTTATTTAATCACAATGGCTAATAGCTTCAAAATTCTCTAGAATTTATCTTTAGGGAGAAGGATTTCAACATTTCTTTATTAAGTAAACTGCTGGGTATGAAGCTGATTTTATATTTTTTTAATTTTTTTTTTTTTGCCATAGGGCATGTACACTCGCCAGAGAGAGAGAAACAGAGACAGAGAGAGGGAAAGTGAGAAATCACCTCTCTGGAAGGATGGCCAGGACACAATTCCTTCTCCTCCATTCTCCTCTTGGGATTTTGGGCCTGCACACATGCCCAGTGTGATTTTCAAGCCACTGGGCCTGAGACTCGAACCACAGGGAGGCCATGAAGAAGTCCAGTACCTTAACCACTACACCACCTGCTGGCCCCAAATTACATGTTTTTCACTGAAGAAAAGTGTCAGGCCAAATAATGGCCCCAAAAGATATCACATCCTATTTCTAGACCTATGCATGTTATCTTACGTGGCAAAAACTTCTGCAAATATAATCAAAGATTTTTAGATGGAGGGATTTGCCTGGGCTATATGAGTGGAGCCAAAATACATGTATTCACTGAGAGGGAAACAAAGGGGGATCTGACATATACAGAAGTGGAAAGGGCAGAGTCACCATGGCGGCAGAGGTCGGAATGATGCAGCCAAATCGAATAAGGTTTCTGTTTTATTTTTACTTTTTAACATGAATGGATAATAACATTCATCAGATGTTTCTTCTGCATCTATGGATACAATCATGATTGTTTTCTTAGCACTTTAATATAATGAATTATATTAATGTACTTCCTTACTTGAAGCCACCTTTCATTCCTTAAATAAATTACATTTTGTATTGATGCATCATTTTTTAGCATGCTGCTAGGTTTTGTTTGTTTTTTTCCTCTCTCTCTTAAGATTTTTGTGTTAGTACTCATAAGTAAGATTGGTGTGTTTTCTGTTTTGGTACAACCTGTCTCCGGATGTTAGATCCATATTACAGTTCATTTATAAGGCAAATTCAGATTTTTCCTTTATTTTCTATTCTTAGTAATAATTTATATAGCATTGTGACTGAAAGATTTTAAGGATTCAGTGAAACTCCTGCAAACGTTTGAAGCTGATGCTTTTTATTGTGGGGGAAAATCATTAATTACTCTTTTTTTATTTTTAATGTTGTAATGGGGTGTGTATGGTCACTGGAGAGAGACAGAGAAAGAGGAAGAAAGTGAGAAATGTCCCCCTATGGGGCATGGTCGTTAATCACAATCTTTTTTCTCTCTCTCCCTCCTTTCAGGATTTTGGGCACACATGCTCATCCACCTGGCATGTTCTCCAAACTGCCAGGTCTGGAACTTGAACCATATAGTCGTCCAAGTGGGATCCAGCTGCCCCAATCACCAGGCCAACAACTGACCCTACTTTTCAATTTTCTATGATAATTGATCAGTTTAGACTTTCTGTCTCTGTCAGTTTTGGAAAATGGTTTTTTCCTTTAAAAATTGTCTATTTCCAAATTGGTTTTTATATTTATGTCCATAGATTTGACAAAATTGTCTCATGATTTTCTTTTTAATTGTCAGGGGGCAGGTGTGCTCAAGAGAGAGAAGTGAGAGAGACCTCCAATGAGGTTTGGTCAATAGCAATCTTTTTTTCCTCCACTTCTCCATCCCATCAGGATTTGGGGCACACACACACCCAAGTCCAGTGTGGTGTTTTTGTTTTTGTTTTTGTTTTTGTGGAGAGGTTTTTGCTATAGGGCACGTGTACTCACCAGAAAGACAGAGAGAGACAGAGAGACAGAAAGCGAGAAGTCACCCCCCGGGAGGGTGGCCACACTGCAATCCCTTCTCCTCCATTCTCCTCTCAGGATCTTGAGCATGCATGCACATGTGCCCGGGCGTGAGTTTAAGCCACTGGGTCCAGGACTTGAATCGCAGTTGACTACGTGGGAGTCCAGCGACGTAGCCATTACGCCATCCACTGGTCCCAAGTCCAGTGTGTTTTTCAAGTAGCCACTAGGGCCAGGCTTTGCACTGTGGTCAGCCATGTAGGGTCCAGCTCTCAATGCACAGCATTTAACTATAGGGCCAGCCTTGTCTCAAGATTTTTACAATTTCTACTTTTCATTCTTATTGGTCTCTTGTCATTTTTAAATTTTATGTATTTGTCCTTTCTCTTCTTTCCCTTTGATGAGATTAATTAATGGGGTCTATTTCCTTATTTTTTTCCCCAAAACATGTTTAGGATATTTATTCATTCCTTTGTTTTAATTTTATATCATTGGGCAAGCAAATGGTGTGGTGGTTGAAGCACTAGACTCCCACATGGCCGATCACAGTTTGAGTCCTGGACTTGGTAACTTGCTTTCTTGCTTCTCATCTCTCTCTCTCTCTCTCAGTCTATCTCTCTCTGGTCAAATTTAATAATAACAGTAATAATAAATAAATTAAATTAAATATTTTTTTAATTTTTACATCATTAATTTCTGCCTTTGTCTTTATTAATTTTTCTTCACTTTCTTTTGAAATACCATCTTTTTTGAGCACTTAGAATTTGGTGCTTAACGCATGTTCTCATTTTTAATTATTACTACAATAATTAATGCTATAAAAATTTCCTGGTAATTGCTCTAGCCATATCTCATAGTACTACTACATTGTTTTCATTATCATTATTTTCAAAGAGTTTGCAATTTTATTTTGTATTGTAGTAATCCAAAAATAATTTAATAATATGTTTTAAATTTCCAGAATCAAGGGCTCTTTTAACATATTGTTGCTAATTAATATTTTGTTACATAAAGCTCAGAAAACATGTTTTATTTTGTTTCTTTATAATTTGTTTTTGTTTTTGTTTTTGTTTTTTTGGAGAGGTTTTTTTTGCTGGTTTTTTGTTTTTTGTGTTTTTTTGTTGTTTTTTTTTGTTGTTTTTTTTTTGCTATAGGGCACGTGAGCTCGCCAGAAAGACAGAGAGAGAGAGAAAGCGAGAAATCACCCGCCAGGGGGGATGGCCATGCCGCAATCCCTTCTCTTCCATTCTCCTCTCAGGATCTTGGGCATGCACACACATGCACCTGGGGTGAGTTTAAGCCACCGGGTCCAGGACTTGAACCGCGGTCAACTACATGGGAGTTCAGTGACATAGCCATTACACTAACTGCTGCTCCCTTTATAATTTGTTAAAGTTTTCTTTATGACTTAAAATAAAGTCAAATCTTCATCAGTGTTCCCTGTGCACTTTGAGAAAATATATTGTCTCTGTAATCAGTGTTCAGATTTCAGTGTATCTGTAGAACTGTATTTGTTATGTTGTTTAGGTCTTCTACATTCTAATTTTTTCTGCACTTGACCACTCTTGCATAATCATAACACTTGGCAGCCTGTACCTTTCAAGATCAATTTGCCTTGATTTAAAGTTCATGTATATCATGCTGGGTAAAGACTCTTCACTATCTAAATGATGTATAGTAATTTAATGTATGAATAATAATAAAAATATATAAATAATAAAAATGATAAAAATAAATAAAGTGCATGCTTCACTTTCTTTCTTCCCTGAGACTGACATCCACTGTGATATGAAAGAGCACTGCCATCACATCTGACGACACACTGTTTTCCTTCCCTTATTGACTTTGTCTTTGTCCTGGATAACCAAAGAATTTTCCTTTCTCTTTAAAATAAAGCCCAGGGCCAGCAGGTGGCATAGAGGCTAAGGTGGCTGGATCCCACATGGCCGACTGCAATTTGAGTCCCAGACCTTGTGGCTTGAAAAACAAACTGGGTATATGTCTGTGCATGCCCAAAATCTCAAGAGAAGAATGGAGGAGAAAGGATTGCTCCGTGGCCATTCCCCTGGGGGGGGGGTGAGGGGGACTTCTCACTTTCCTTCTCTCTGTCTTTGGCAAGCGTACATGTGCTATAGAAAACTTAAATAAATAAATAATAAATAAAGCCTCATCGTTTTACTAGGCCATATCTTGGTGTTAGCTCTCCTGGTCACTTTCCCAGGAATTCAGTGGATCTTTTCAATATATGCTTTCAAAATTTTTTTTTTTTATTTTAGGAAAATTTTCTTTTTTTTTTTTTTTTTTTTTTTGGCAAGATTTTTGCTATAGGGAGCGTGCGCTCGCCAGACAGACAGAGAGAGACATAGAGACAGAAAGCAAGAAATCACCCCCCAGGGGGGGTGGTCACGCCGCAATCCCTTCTCCTCCATTCTCCTCTCGGGATCTTGGGCACGCACACACACGCGCCCGGCGTGAGTTTTAAGCCACCGGGTCCGGGACGCGAACCGCGGTCGACTACGTGGGAGTCCAGCGACATAGCCATTACACTAACTGCTGGTTCCCTAGGAAAATTTCCTTGAGTCAGAGTTTGTAGTATTTATTCTCTTTCCCTACATTTTTTACTTCTTTGAGGGCTCCTTTGATTTGTATGTTGGATCTTCTATGACAGTGTTCTATATTTACGTATTTCTCTTGCATTTCCTTCTTTTTTATTTATAAAAAGGTCCTCCTTTCCACTTTTTATTTCTCTTAAGATATTATCAAGGATATCTTCTAGTTTCTTTTTATTTTATAATTTTTTTCTCTTATTTCTAATTCTTTCCCTTTTCAAAGCATTTTTTGTTAATGGCTACATCTTTAGTTGTTCCTGCTCTTTTATTACGTTGTTGTTTTCTAGGTTCTGTCATTCTTCACATTTCTTCACCTTATTTTGAAATATTAGGTAGCACTTTTCATTTCCTTTTATCTCTATTGGCATGCTTTAATTGTTTATAGAGAGGTTATTCTGCTCCTTATTCTTTTCTCTTCATAATTTTTATTGAGATGTAACTATATCTCTAGATTTATAGCTAGTGCTTTATGAGAATTACTTTATCTGCTCCTTTCGATTTCATATGAAACTCCTATTTTCTTTGTCCTTACAGCTTGTTTAGCGATATTTAGATTATGCTCCCATCAGTTTCTCCTTATTGTACAGTTTTGCTTTGAAAGGGAATGCCAGTTTATTAAATTTCAAGATTTTATAGATCCAGGGAGCTCCACAATAGTCAGACTTTATTATAATCATGATCCACTTGCATTACATTAAAAATTGGACCTTGCAGAACATTGTCTTCTCCCATCCTCAGTTTTAGCTTCTGTTCTCTACGTAGCTCACTGCTATCAAATGAGTGCATCAAGGCAATTTGGGACTTGTTCTGATGCAGGGCCATCACAAACTTAGTTGCTATCCCTCTACTGTCACCTACTCAGATGCTGATACACAGACCTAAAATAGGACCGTGATTTGTCCTTGCGCACGTATATTCAGAGGCTCATCAGGATTCCTTGTCATCTGGTTGTGGTTTGAATATTGACTATGAACCTTTAGTTTAGATATCCCTCTTCCTCTAACTTTCTATTTTCATGGAGCAATACAGGGAAATGTAAAGTTATGCTGTTCTTTTCCCAGAACATGAACACATGTCTTATTAGAGAAAGTTTAAATGTGTTTTCTTAAGATTGAGAATGAGGGCCAGCAGATGGCATGGAGGTTAAGGTGCTGGATCCCACATAGCCAACTGTGTGGTTCTAGTCCTGGACCCAACAGCGCAAAAATTGCACCAGGCATGTGTGCATGTATGCATGCCCAAAAATCCTGACAGGAGAATGAAGGAGGCAGAATTGCATTGTGGCCAACCCCCTGGAGGGGGTGCTCTCTCATTTTCTCTCAGTAATTCTTTCTTTCTGTCTCTCTCCTCCAAAGGTACATGTCCTATAGCAAACTAAGAAGGAAAAAAAAAAAAAAAGTTGGGAATCCAACAAGGTCAGGCATGCTTACCACTGCTGATTAGCCTCATACTAAAGGTCATGACCAGAACTATAAGAAAATAAATATAAAGATGGAAAGAAAGAAAAAATTTTTAATTCTGGTCATCCACCTATAAAATCCCAAAGAATCAATAAAATAATTGCCACAACTCTTCAGATGGTTCAGCACAGTTGCTCGATACAACAGCAAACTTTTAAAAGTTAACAAAAACCACAAAAGGCACACTAAAAAATTTAGAAGATAAAGCACCACTCACAATTCAAAACTATAGAGCATCTAAGAATTAATTTAACCAAGATTATACAAGGCTGTCATGGAGAAAATTAAAACTGCGAGGAGAGGGGCCAGCAGGTGGCATGGTGGTTAAAGCACTGGACTCCCATGTGATCAGCCCCCCGGGGGGGGGGGGGGGGTGATTACTAGTATTCTGTCTATCTCTGCCTCTCTGACGAGCACATGCGCCCTATAGCAAAAATCTGTTAAAAAAGAAAAAAAACTACAATGAGAGATTTAAAGGTGACCTAACAAACAAAGAGTTTCTTTTCTTGGATGGAATGACTGAATATTATAAAGATAATTATCCTCTAAATGGTCTAAAATTTTAATGCATTACTAATCAAAATGCCAGATGCATTTTTTTAAGAACTGATAAATTGATCTACAAATTTCATGAAAGAACAAATGTCCACAAATCCCTAAAGAAAAAATTAAACAGAAGACTTAAGGAAATTGGCCACACCAGATCATTAGATATACAATAAAGCTATCATTTAAAAAGAAGTGTCAGGGCCAGCAGGTGGCATGAGGGTTGGGGCACTGAACTTCCACATGGCCAACTGCAGTTCTTATTTTCACTCTCTCTCTCTCTCATCTCTCTCTGGTGAGTGCATGTGCCCTATAGCAAATTAAACAATAAGAAATAAAATTAAATAAATAATATTTTTTAAAAAGTGTGGTATGCACTGCAAACACAGACAAATAGGCCAAAATAACCAATGGGAATGCTCAGAACCAGATCTAGACCCACTTGGAGTCAGGCCAAGGACCTGACTTCATTTCCAATTCAGATGGCACTACAAATCACATGAGAAAAAATTCATTATTTGGCAGTCAGTGCTAGGGAAAATTGATTCACTACTTGAAGAAACATAAAGTAACTCTTGGCTCTACAGTGGTCACCAGATATATGAAAGATCTAAACACAAAAAGACAAAACTACATAGTTAATATCATAAAATATAGGAGAATGGCTTTGTATCCTAAAAATGAAGAAAGAGTTTTTAAACAAAACCCCAAAGATACAAATCAAATTTTATTACAGCAAAACTAAAGATCTCTAGTCAATGAACAAAATGATGAATAAAGATAACAGGAAGAAAGTTGGGAGAATAAATTTGTAAAATGTAAAACTAATGAGAGGCCAATGTCCAATATACAGAAATCCTAAAATTAACTAGAAAAAAGAAAAAGTCCATGAAAAAATATGGACAAAGGTTATGGTCAAGTAATTGACAAGTAAGGAAGAAGTCTAAGAAGTGTGTGAAGAGGTATTCTAACTAACCAATATTCAGAAAAATTCAAACTAAACCAAAACAGTCAGTAGTTCCCAACTTGACCTATAGATTCAACATAATCCCAATCAAAATCCCGGCAAGTTATTTTGTGGATATTGACAAAATGATTGTAAAGTTACATGGATAGGCAGAGACTTCGAATAGCCAACACAATGTTGAAGGAGAACAAAGTTGGAAGACTGACACTATCCAACTTCAAGACTACTATAAATCTACAGGCATCAAGACACTGTGGCATTAGACAAAGAGATGATGAAATAGAACAGAGAGTACAGAAATAGACCCACATAAACATAGTCCAATGATCTTCGACCAAAAAAGAGCAAAGCATACAGTACAGAAAAGATCATGTTGGGCCAACCAGGTGCATGGTGTTAAGGAAGCTGGATAACACATGACCAACTGCACAGTTCAAGTCCCAGACCCAGAGACTTAGAAAACATACCAGGCAGGGCTGACAGGTGGTGTGGTGGTTGAGGTGCTGGATTCTCACATGGCTGACCATGGTTCAAGTCCCACACTAGGCAGTTTGCTTTCTCACTTTCTCTCTCTCTCTCTCAACAAATTAAATAATAATAAATAAAATTAAATAATACTTAGAAAAAATAAAGAAAAAGAAAAACATACCAGGAACATGTGCAAGAATGCCCAAAATCCTAAGAAGAGAATGGAGGAGAAGAGATTGAGGCATGATCTTCTTCCTGGAGGAGTGCTTTCTCACTTTCTCTCTTCTCTCTTTCTCTCTCTCAGTTTCTCTAGCAAGTGCACATACCCTATAAGCAGGTTTTCTTAAAACATAATATCTTTCACAAATGGTGCTGAATCTACTGGACATCACATGCCAAAATTAAAAAAAAAAAAAAGAAAGAAATCTAGACACAGACTATATACCCTTCACAAAAATTAACTCACAATGGATCATAGACCTAAATGTAAAATATAAAGCTATAAAACTCCCAGGCAATCCAGGTATGGTGGCACACACTTAAAGTCCCAGCTACTTGGGAGTCTGAGGCAGATGGATTGAGACAGAGTGAGACTCTGCCCAAAAAAAAAAAAAAAAAAAAAAAAAAAAACCTTCTAGATTGTAACACAGGAGAGAATCTAAATGGTCTTGGGTTTTGTTACGACTTTTTAGATATAATATTAGGCCCAACTTCTGTGGTACAGTTGGCAGTGTAGTGGACTGAAGAGCTAGAATCCACATGCCAACCAGGATTTGAATCCTAGTCCAGTTGGCCTGAAAACATATCAGGCACACCACGTGCATGCCCAGGATCCTGGCAGTCTGGAGAACTAGATAAAAGGAATCTCACCATGCCAAGGCATGTGAAGTGTATCTTATCTCTCTCTCACCTCTTCATTCTCTCCCTCTCACTCATGCACATATCCAAACTCTGTCATGAAAGGAAAAAAAGAAGGCACGACCCATGAAAGAAATAATCAACAACCTAAACTTCATTAAAGTGTAATACATCATATTAACAGGAAGAAAGATAAAAACCATATGGTCATATCAATTGATGCAGAAAAAGCATTTGACAAGATACAACATCCTTCATGATCAAGACTCTCAGAAAAATCAGCATAGAAGGGTCATTTCTCAACACAATAAAAGCTATCTATGAAAAACCCATAGCGAGCATCATCCTGAATGGAGAAAAGCTGAAAGCTTTCCCACTGAAAACGGATACAAGACAAGGATGCTCACTTTCTCTACTCCTTTTCAATATAGTACTTGAAGTCCTTGCCAACGCAATCAGAAAAGAGGAAAAAACTGAAGGCATCCAAATAGGAAAAGAAGAGGTGAAACTCTTTCTATTCGCAGATGACATGATTTTATACATAGAAGACTCAATGGTTTCCATTAAAACATTTCTGGAAGTAAGACATGAATACAGTAAAGTTGCAGGATACAAAATCAATTTACAGAAATCTATAGCATTTCTATATACAGACAACAGGCAGATGGAGATAGAACTGAAAAAATTTATTCCATTTACCATAGCCACAGAAAGTATGAGATACTTAGGAATAAAGCTAACCAAAGAAGTGAAAGACCTCCACAAGGAAAACTATGAGAAGCTAAAAAAAGAAATTGAAAATGACACAAAAAAAGTGGAAGGACATCCCATGTTCCTGGATTGGAAGAATTAATATAATCAAAATGGCAATTCTACTCAAATTAATCTACATATTCAATACAATGCCAATCAATGTACCAGACACATTCTTCACAGATCTAGAAAAGACCATCATGAAATTTGTGTGGAATCATAAAAGACCCTGTATTGCCAAAGCAATTCTACACAAGAAAAGTGGAGTGGGCAGCATCTCACTCCCTGACCCAAAAATATACTACAAAGTTGTGGTAATCAAAACAGCATGGTACTGGCACAGAAACAGACATGCAGACCAATGGAACAGAATACACTCCCCAGAAATAAATTCCCAAACATACAGTCAACTGATTTTTGACAAGGGGCATCAGTCAATCCAGTGGGAAAAGGAAAAGCTCTTCAGCAAATGGTGCTGGATAAACTGGATTTTCACCTGCAGAAAGATTAATCTGAACCCCTACCTCTCACCTCTGACAAAAATTAAGTCAAGGTGGATCAAAGATCTAAATCTAAGACCTCAAACTATAAAACTGCTCCTAGAAAACACTGGGGAAACTCTGGGAGACATTGGGGTAGGGAAAGACTTCTTAAATAAGACCCCAAAGGCATAGTCGATAATCCCCAAAATAGACAAGTGGGATTACATCAGACTAAGAAATTTCTGCATGGCAAAAGACACAGTAATTAGTGTGAATCGACAGCCCTCAGAATGGGAAAATATTTTTGTAAATTATGCATCAGATAAGGGACTGATAACCAGAATACACAAGGAACTCAAGCAGCTGGTTTGGATAAAAGATGATCAACCCTATTAAAAGATGGGATAATGAGTTGAAAAAAACACTCTTTAAAGATTACATATGAATAGCCAAAAGGCATATGAAAAAATGCTCAGCATCCCTCATCATAAGGGAAATGCAGATCAAGACAACAATGAGATACCACCTAACCCCAGTCAGAATGTCTAAGATTAAAAAAACAAAAAATGATAAGTGTTGGCGGGGATGTGGTGAAAGGGGAACTCTCTTACACTGTTCGTAGGAATGTAAATTAGTCCAGTCACTGTGGAGAACAATTTGGAGATTCCTCAAAAATTTACAAATAGAACTACTACTATATGATCCAGCAATCCCAGTCCTTGGTTTCTACCCAAAGGACAGAAGAATTCTTAAGCTAAAAAGTGCTTGCACATCAATGTTCACTGCAGCACTATTCACAATTGCTAAGACATGGAACCAACCCAAATGCCCCCAAACAGATGAATGGATTGAAAAACTGTGGCACATATACTCTATGGAATACTATTCAGCCATAAAAAAACCTGACTTTTGACAGAAAATGGAAGAATATGGAAGATTTACTGCTGAGTGAGGCAAGCCAGGATATGAAGGAGAGACATTGTATGTCCCCACTTAATATATACTGAGTGTCCACACTCTATGACTGAAACTGATTGACTAAAGGATATATAAACACAATAAATGAGTGTAAATACCAGATATAGTGTGTGTAGAGGAGTAGAGCTTGAGGAAGGACATTTAGAGGAAAAATAGGGAGGCAAAGCATTAATGGGACAAAGAAATGTGGTATTATCTGTTGAAGATATTTTATAGTTTAACCAACTGGACTAGGAGAAATGTTCACATAGTGAAATATTCACTTTGTAAGCTGAAAAAAGTAATTCAATATATAAAAAATGAAATAAAAAAATTTTAAAACTTCTGGTCTAAGAAAGACACTATTTCAAGTATTCTGTCAAAAAAAAATGATAAGACAAACCACAGACTAAAGTATTTGTAAGACATATCTGATATAGATATGTTATCCAAAATGTACAAAGAACTCTTAACTGACCAATATGAAAACCATCAATTGGATTTAAAAATATATAGGAAAAATGAGTAACAGATACTTCATGAAAGAAGGTATATAGAGGGCAAATAAGCATATGAAAAGATGCTCCACACTATATGAGACTTCCAATGGTTTGTAGAAAAAGAAATTAAAAGATAAAAATTAAAAATACACACTTTATTTCTCAACATAAAGCTCCATCAAGTTTTTTGGAAGTGATAGTACCAGCCACTTAGTTCATTCCTAAGGAACAAGAATCCTGTCAATGCACTTTGTTTTATTTTGTTACACTATTAACTGAAGAAAAATGGGTGCCCTTTAAAGATTTTTTTTAAGATTAGGAAACAAAAAGAAGTTAGAAGAAGACAGATCGGGACTACAAAGTGGATGCCTAATTATGTTCCCTTTTTTTACCTCCTCTCAAAATCGTCCTTGTTTGATGAGAAAAATAAACAGGAATATCGCTATGGTGGAGAAAGACTCTGTTGAAGCTTTCCTGGATATTTTTCTGCTAAAACTTCAGCTTACTTTCTCAAAACACTCTAATACTAAGCAGATGTTACTTGTTTCTCAAAACTCTAGAAAGCCAACAAGAAGTTGAAATAAGTCTAGCTTATTTTACTGAGCAAGAAGAATCCCTTGAGCATACCAAAAGGGAAAAAAAAAGCAATCATGTTTATTTAAATAAGTTGATAACTTTTGTCCACATGTTCACAGAAACTTGCACACATATGCTTATTAACTGCTTTATTCATAACTAAATAAAGCAACCAAGACATCCTTCAGTACATGAATAGATAAACTGTGGTACATCCAAACAATGGAATATTATTCAGCACGAAAAATAAATGAGCCCCCGAACCATGAGAAGGCATGGAGAAACCTTAAATGCATATTACTAAGTGAAAGAAGCCAATATGAACAGACTATATACCGTTTGATCCAACTATATAATACTCAGTAAAAGACAAAACTGGAGATGGTAAAAACATCAGTGCTGACGGAAGGCATAAAGAAGGAAGGAATGACAAAAGGATCCACACTAAATACATTGGAATAGTGTCCTATATGGGAGAAGGGGAAAAGGAGTAGAGAAAGTTCATAGACATTTTAATAAAGTTGAAAACAAATTAAATAGCATCGTTGTATGGACCAGTGGTAATAATATGCCATTAACTGAGGAGTGTGATTACTCTCTGCACCTGAGATCCCGTGCTAGAGAGAGAAAAGAAACCATTCTCTGTCCCTAGTAGCCATCAAAATACCACTACTACCACCACCCACCCCAGTAAGTTCTATTCTCAATCCATTTGATTTTGTTCTTGCATGTAACTTTGAAGCGCCTTGTAATCAAACAAGCAAGAACTCTTATTTCAGGATGTAAACACCACACATCCCCAGTCTTCTACCCTCATCTCAGTTAAGTCCTCTCCCATTTCCACATCTTGTGCTGCAAGTTCTGATGCCTCTCCTATGATTACAACCTGACATAAACTATATCAATGGCGGAACAGAGGCAGAGTCTCCTTACATAGTGGAAGGGAAAGCATTCTAGAAGGAAAGAACAGCATGTGCAAATGTGCGGCGGTGTGGAAGACACATTAGGAGAACTGAGTTTAAAATATTTAGAACTCTGGTGTGACTGCAATTTAGAGTGAGAAATGGGAGCTCTAGGAGACAAATCTACAGAGGGAGACAGGGTCAGATCAATTCACAGATGGATTGTAGGTGAGGCTAAGAAGCTTGAATTTAAACCTGAGGTAAATGGGGAATGATCAAAGAATGTTAAGCAAGGAAGGGAGTGACTTGACTGGATTTGTATTTAGAAAGATCATTCTGACAGCGTGTGGCGAGAGGGGGACAGGAAGGAGGGAGCTGGTTAGGAGGCAGCAGTTGTCCACGTTAGAGCATTCATGAATTTAACAAGGGCCCTTGGTAGCCTGACTCTCTTAGTGGATTAGATATCCAATTGTAAAGGCAGAGCACTAGCTAAAATGATTTCCAGGTCCCTGCCGGCTCTATGATTTTCAAATTCCACTTATTTTCCATTCAATCAAAGATGGGAGTGATGAGGCATAAGCAGAGAAATTTGCGATCAATATGCAGAACTCACCCTCAGCAGACAGGAGGCGTTCAAGGCTATATAGGATGCTGATTGCCTAGATCATGCTCCGTGATCAAGCACCTTTCTACAATTAATAATACACTTTCGGTTCAGGTGAGATCTGCTGTTTTTAAAAGTTCTCGTGTTTGAAGTTTCATGGCAAAACTCTGTTGAGTGTAATGCTGAATATTCTAAATAGGGGCAGAAATAGTTTAACTTCACTACCGTCACTTCTGTGTCTCCCTTCCTAAGTCAGATTGGATGTGATAGGAGAATCTAGGGCATTGCCATGACAATTACCGGGCTTAGTCTTCCTTCCCCTTCGGCTTTATATAACTCCAATCAGACAAAAAGCAGAGGCTGTGAGGGGCAGAGCAGGCGCTCACCTCTGCCTCTTGCTATTAGAGCATTTGGGCTCCAACAGTAACGCGGCATGACATTAAGCTACTAGTTTTCAGCTCCGGCTGCATGTTAGAATAACCTGAGGATCTTCGAAAAATCACCAGTGCCTAGACTCCCTAGAGTTTCTCATTTAATTTGTCTAGAGCAAGAAGGCTTTAAAAGTTTCCCAGGTGATTTCAATGTGCTACTAGGGTTAAAAACTATAGCACTAGGTAATTATCACAGCGATCCTCAAGGTGCCACCCAGGGATGGCTGGAAGTAGGTGACATCCTCCCCCCAAGTGACTGCTAGACCGGATTCTCGGGTGTTTGAATTATTTCATGAGTTTTTGGCAAAACCACTACTCTTTATGTTGTTTACCACATAAACAACAAATCCGTTAATTGAAAGAAAATATTTGCAAGCCTTATGTCTGATAAAGGGTTAATATTACAAACTACATAACAAACTTCTACCACCACCAAGCATATGAAAAATGCTCAATATCCCAACCATCAGAGAAATGCAAATCAAAACCATAAGGAGCTATCACCTCGTACTTGTTGGAATGTCTAATATCAAAAAGACAGGAGAGAAGTGTTGGCAATGATGTAGATAAAAGAGAATCCTTCTGACTTGGTAGAAATGTAAACTGGGACAGCCATTATGAAAAGCAGTGTGGAGTTTTCTCCAAAAATTAAAAATAGAACTACCTACCATATGATCCACTTCTGGGTGTGTATCCAAAGGAATAAAAAAATCAGGATCTTAAAGAGATACCCATACTCCCATGTTCATTACTGCATTATTCACAATAGCCAAGGTATGGAAACAACCTCAGTGTTTGCGGACAGGTGAATGGATAAAGAAATGTTGTATAAATACACAATGGAATATTATTCAGCTAGAAGGAAGTCCTGGCATTTGTGACAACAGGAATGAACCCAGAGGACATTATGCTAAGTGAAATAAGGCAAGCACAGAAAGAAAAATACTACGTGATCTAACTAATACACATGTGCAATCTAAAATAGTCAAACTAATAGAAGCAAAGAGTAGAATGGTGGTTACCATGGCAAAGGGACAGCAAAAATGAGAAGATATTGGTCAAAAGGTACAAACTTTTGAGTTTATAAGGTAAGTTCTGGGGAGCTAATGCAGAGCGTGGTGACTATAGTTAATAACACTTGATTGTTTACTTTCTAAGAGAAGAGATCTCAAGTGTTCTCATCATGAACATACACATACAATGGTAACTATGCGAGGTGACAGCTATGCTAACTTGATGGTGATAATCATTTCCCTGCCGTATGATCCAATAATCCCTCTTCTGGGTCTGTATCCAAAGGAGAAGAAATCATCAAATGTATACTTTAAATGTACAATTTTTATTTGTCAATTATAATTGAATAAAGCTCTGGGAACAAAACAAATACTAACAAAATAAGAAAAATTAGGGCCAGCAGACAACATAGCAGTTACATCACCGAACTTTCACATGACCAACTGTGCTTCAACTCCCAGATATGGGGCTTAAAAAAATCACATCAGGCATGGTTCCCCTCCCAAGATCCCAGAAGGAGAATGGAGGAGAAGGGATTGCAGCATGGCCATCCACCCTAGGGGGCAGTTTCTCACTTTCCCTCTCACTGTGTCTGTCTCTCCCTCCTGCGAGTTCACACACTCTAAGGCGAAAACCTCTAAAAGAAATAAATAAATGAAATAAGAAAAACCAGTTCTACCACGTGTGTCCCATCTAAAGGGTACCCATGTTATCGTAAAGCCTGTGGGCTTTTTTTTAATGGGTCAAGGGAAAGTAGGGAGAAGAGAAGGGTAGGAAGGGAAGATGGAGGGCCCACCTGTGAGGTTCTCATACAGAACTTGAGAACCTCTGGGTGAAGCACGAACTGGGTCTGGTGAAGGACAGAGCAGTTGTGCGAGACACCGCATGTTTCCCATCATGTGTTCAGGGTACTGTGAGCTCTATCACAATTATTGTCTTCTGTATTATCTCAGAAATCATCAGATTTTTCAAAATGATCACGTATCACAATATTACCTTTAAGGGTCTCCTGATAATGATATATAGATAAGAGTCTTATTTACGGTATTTTTTTTTCTTTTTCTAAAATTATTTAAAAATTGCTCTTGTGAGAAGCTATATTAGTTTCTTAGGACTTCAGTTAAAAAGTACTATTACAGGGCATCTTAAAACAAACAAAAAAAATTTTTACCTCACAATTCTGGGTGCCAGACATCTGAAATTAAGGTGTTGGCAAGGCCATGCTCCTTCTGAAACCTGCAGGTGATCCCTCGCTTTTATTTATTTTTTAAATAAAACAAACAAACAAAAAACAGAAAATGGAGAGAAACTTTTTTCTGGTTACTTATACCAAATTTTAGCTAGGAGTTACATTGTTAGAGAGGAGAATGTCTGGAGAATATCAAAAGTTCCTGTCTTGGGAACCAGCAGTTAGCGTAATGGCTATGTCGCTGGACTCCCACGTAGTCAACTGCAGTTCGCGTCTTGGACCCGGTGGCTTACAACTCACGCCGGGCGCGTGTGCGTGCGTGCCCAAGATCCCGAGAGGAGAATGGAGGAGAAGGGATTGCGGCGTGACCATCCCCCCTGGGGGGTGATTTCTCGCTTTCTGTCTCTATGTCTCTCTCTGTCTGTCTGGCGAGCGCACGCGCCCTATAGTGAAAAAACCTCTCCAAAAAAAAAAAAAAAGTTCCTGTCTTGCCTTTCCACGCTACCCGCACAAGGGTCCAGACGGCGTTGTTCTAGGTTCCCGTAGTAACAGGCCTCTGGTGGCTTGCTGTCACTCTTTGGTGTTCCTTGGCTTGCAGTTTCATAGCTCCAGTCGCCGCCTACATTGTTGTGTGGTGTTTCCAGTGTGTCTCTGTGTCTTCACATGGCTGTCTTCTCATGAGGATACCGGTCATACTGGATTGGGGTCCAGGCTACTCCAGTAGGACCCCATCTTCTCTTCTCTTTTCTTTTCTTTTCTTTTCTTTTCTTTTCTTTTCTCTTCTCTTCTCTTCTCTTCTTTTCTTTTCTTTCTTTCCTTTTTTCTTTCTTTCTTTCCTTTTTTCTTTCCTCTTTTCTTTCTCTCTCTCTCTTTCTTTCTTCCTTCCTTTCTTTCTTTCTCTCTCTCTTTCTTTCTTTCTTTCTTTCTTTCTTTCTTTCTCTCTCTCTTTCTTTCTTTATTCTCCCTGTTTTATTTATATCAGATGGTGTATACCCATGTGTGCACATGCGCAAGAGAAAGAGAGAGATAAAGCACCTCTCTCCCCCTAACTGGACCTAGTCATGCCATAACCTTTTCCCCTACACTTTTCCATTCCATCATGATCCTGGGTATATATGAACATATACTCTTCTTCTTCCATTGGGGCTAGGACTCAAAACCTGGTCAGCTCTGTGGAATTCAGCTTCCTCTGGGCAGTCCTTAACTACTGAACTTCAAGACTGGCTCCAATCATCTTAACTAATTATATAAGAGTGGGTGGGAACAACCACTGAGGGGTCTTAGTCTGATCTTCCACAGACTCTTATACAAAGTGGAAATAAGTTTGATAAGGAAAATAAACAACAGTTTACCAAAAAAAAAAGTTGCTTCCATCTTTATCAGTGTGACATATAAAAATCTAAAAGGATAGGTAAAAAAAAGCCACTCCAATTTATTTTTTTAGAGGTTTTCGCTATAGGGCGCGTGCGCTCGCCAGACAGACAGAGAGAGACATAGAGACAGAAAGCGAGAAATCACCCCCCAGGGGGGATGGTCACGCCGCAATCCCTTCTCCTCCATTCTCCTCTCGGGATCTTGGGCACGCACGCACACGCGCCCGACGTGAGTTTTAAGCCACCGGGTCCAGGACGCGAACCACGGTTGACTATGTGGGAGTCCAGCGACATAGCCATTACGCTAACTGCTGATTCCCCCCAAATTTTAAAAGATGTGTTTTCTGTTTGCAATACTTGAGATAACTGGATTAAGAAAAACTTTGATGATATACTATTCTTCAGGGTTTTTTAACTGGTAAAATGGCCCACATTATTTTCTATGCCATTAAATGAAATTTTGTTCTTCAGTCTATTAAATCAAAAAGAGTGTCCCTATCAAGGATTTAATGTCATAAAAGCAGAGAAAAGTAGTTTGAATTTTTTTCTCTTTCATATAAACTTACACTAAAAATAGTTAGGATTTGAGATATGAATAAGTAGGTAGGTCAGCATCCAAGCTCCAAATATTGGGACCAGCAGATGGCGTAGTGGTTACAGCTCTGGATTCCCACAGGGCTAACCATGTTTCAAGTCCTGAAACTGGTGGCTTGAAAAATCACTCCACGCATGGGTGCATACATGCCCAAAGTCTCTAGAGGAGAATGAAAAAGACGGGATTGCAGCGCGGCCATCCCCTCTGGAGTGGTGATTTCTCACTTTCCCTCTCACCGGCTCTGTCTCTCCCCGGCAAGTGCACGTTCCCTATGGCAAAACCTAAAGAAAAAAAAAAACTCCAAATATTACTACTGCAATAGAAGAATATATTTAAAGTACAATCAGACAAACTAGGAAGACATAAAGTTTCAAATCCCCAGAACCAGCAGGTGGCATAGTGGTTAAGGCACTGTACTCTCACATGGCTGACCACAATTAGAGTCTTGAACCAGGTAGCTTGAAAATTACGCCAGCATGCATGCATGTCTGGCCAAAATCCCAGGAGGAGAATGGAGGAGAAAGGATTATGGCATGACCATTTTCTCAAGGATGGTTTTTCACTTTCCCTCTTGCTGTCTCTCTCCTCTCTGGCAAGCACAAATGACCTATGGCAAAAACCTTAAAAAAAAAAAAAAAAGGTATCAAATCCTCACTCACTCCCTGAATATAGGGAGAAAATGCCCTTCATCCACACTGCCCCAGCCCCAGGAGAGTGCTACGGCTGTGCCTTATAGTGAGATATAAATGACAGAAACTCAAATTAGACTGTGGTAAGAAAAGGGGGGAGGGGGAGACTTATAAGAAATTAAGCATGTAACTCGTTAAACATGGCCGGAGTGACTCAACAAAGTCCCCAGGGTTCAATTCTCACATTCGCTTGTCCCATCTGCTTTCTTTGGTGTTGGCATGGTTCTCCATGTGGCGACACCTGGCAGGCTCACACCATCCAGCCTTAAGTAGCACAGAAAGGAAGTGCATTTCTGGAGTTCCAAGAGGAAACCCTGCCACTGGAACATGAGTCCATCCTGAACAGTGCGAAAAGGCTGCAGGAGGCCCTTACTGGACAGGCTGGAGGCCAGTGCCCACCGCAGAGGTGAGGTGGTGGGATCAGCATCACCTGAACGCCAAAGACGGCATGAAGGAAGGGACACGAATCACAAGCTGTTACCCGGGGCTTGGAGACAAGGCTAGCAAACCAAAATCCTCTTCAAATGAAGGTAAAGAATCTAGAACAGGAAGAAGTCTGCTTGAGGAAATGTGCTGGACCTTAAGTCTCCTCTTTCCAAGGCTACAATAAGAACATATCATTAAAGTTTCAATTTTTCTGTGGTTCCATAAAAGTAGTGTACCAAATGATAACTATTCTATGCTATCACGTAGAAAAACCTTGAAAACATACTAATGAGGGTCGAGCAGGTGGCGTAGTGGTTATGGTGCTGGACTCTCACATGGTTCAAGTCCCAAACCCAGCAGCTTGAAACTCATGCTAGTCCTGTGTGCATGCATGCCCAAATCCCAAGAGTAGAATGGAGGAGAAGGGATTGCAGTGTGGCCATCTCCCCAACACTTTCTGTCTCTCCGGTGAGCACACATGCCCCACAGCAATAATCTTACTAAGAAAAAAAAGAAAACATACCAATGAAAGAGGTGACACAAAAAGTCAGATATCGCATGATTTCCATCAATATGAATATCCAGAAAAAGTAAATCTATAGAGACAGAATCAGATCGGTGGTTGTCAGGGACTGAGATGAGAAGGGAATGGGTTTTCTTCTGGGTAATGAAAATATTTTGGAACTTGTTATAGGTGAAGGTTGCACAAAATTACAGACATACAATACTAAATGCTACTGAATTGTACACGTTAAAAAGGTTAATTTTATGTTATGCAAATTGTACCTCAATAAATAGGGACTCTAGTCACATGAGAGACTTTAGCTGGGCAGAAACTCTAATCTTTCTACCATTTTCTCCAGTCATCTGCTTACATGCTGATAGAGGGCCAATGATCTCCTTAGCTCTGGTAACCTGGCCTGTGAAGCACTCAGTCTGCACTCTTCAGGGCGTGGCCTTCTCATGCTCATTCTCTGCTAGAACCAGCCATGTAGGAACTTACCAAACATAAAGATTGGGTTGGTTTTATAGGATTTGCCTTAGTCACTCCCTCCCTCCTCTTTCACCACCCCCCACCACCATCTCCAGCAAATAGCTGGCATGATCTGGAGTAGGCCACATTCTAACCCCTCATTTTCTGCCTCTACTAAGATGGCTCTGTTTTTTAGTGTATGGGGGTTTAGCTAACATCACGTTGAAAAATCCCAGTCTCACATTTTGTAAATTCCAGCAGAGTCCTAACATAGAGGTCCCAAAACAGCCTGCCGGAAATGTTTCCAGCTAAGAGTCTAAGCCATTTGAAGGATGGCTATGGTGGGTTTTGCTAAAGGTTTTATTTCTTCCAAGTGTCATATCAAATTTTTAGACTAAAATTTCTAAACTCTGCACAGAAAGCCAGAAATGTGCTTAGAAACCACAAGGAGCCATACAGTTTAAGGGAGATTGTGTGAATTTTTCTGAATCCTGCAGAAAGCAAGAAATCACCCCCCCCCCCCCCCCAGGGGGATGGCCACATTGCAATCCCTTCTCCTCCATTCTCCTCTCAGGATCTTGGGCATGCATGCACATGTGCCCGGCGTGAATTTAAGCCACCAGGTCCGGGACTCGAACTGCGGTCAACTGCATGGGAGTCCAGTGAGGTAGCCATTACATCTGCTGGTAAGAGTAATTGTTTAAGATACACTTTAGGAAGAAAATAAGTTGGCATAGTGGGTATGTATTTCAGTGAATAAATTCAGGAATGCCAGAAATAAAATTTTATTCTTCTACAGTAAACATAACTTGTATTTGGAAGGCCTGTTTCCCCCAGGGTTACAGTAGGAGTTGTGTCAATGTCACACCAAGTTTGGGAAGAGAGGCATCTGGTTCTTGTTTGCGGTTCACACAGGCATGGCTAGGACATTCCCTGTTCCTATCATCGGATCCTGTCTCCTGCTTCCATGTAAGTATCATGATCATTTTGCTGATCCTCTGCTTGATTAGAACATGGAAATTGACAAAGCTGTCCACACCCTGTAAGTCTGGACTCTGCAGACACCCTCTCTCTGCAGCCTTTCCACCTCCTAGGACTACCCAGGAAGCAGGGCACATTCTTCTCTGGAATGCACCAAACTCTCTTCTCACATCAACTTTCCTTTTTCTCTTCCCAGCACTTCTACCCCTGTTATAACACACATACCACTGTCTAAGGAGAATCTTCTAGTGGGCCCCAGAACCACCTAGAGACTTGAATAAGGAAAGGATCAAGGAAGGGAATGAAGGGAAATTAATATATATTTCAGAAATACCATTTGCTTTGTTGTTTTGGAGATCATAAACCAGAATAGCACAGTATTACATGCTACTTACCCCTCCTTCCCCAACAAAAAAAGTGGGTAACACCTGGCCAAAAGAATGTACCTAGCTTAAGACATTTATACTAATTATTTTCTTCCGTCCTGATCTGGGCACCGGCACTCTCCAGAGCTATTCCTTGAGTTAGGTTCCCTGTTTGTAGCCCCTACCTGATTGAGGAGCTGCATCACCACCTAGGATATCTGCACACATGTGCATCCAGACCTCAACATGGTTGAAGTGGGAAGAGTGCCCTACCTTAGAAAATACTCCGAACAATGGCCTATGGCTCTTAAATATCTGTAAGACAGTTCTGATTCACATTTAAGGAGACTGTGATCCAATGAGCATTTTTGCCCACGCAGATGCAACGGTGCTCAACTCTGTATTTTGATAAGTAACTTATATAACCATGACTATTACTAAATGTGTGTGTGTGTGGGGGGGGGTGTGAGTGTGTGTGTGTGTGTGTGTGTGTGTGTGTGTTAGAGAGAGGTTTTTGCTATAGGGTGTGTGCACTTACTGGAGAGACAGAGAGAGACAGAGAGACAGAAAGTGAGAAAGCAGTCCCCCGGGGGGATGGCCACGCTGCAATCCCCTTCTCCATTCTCTTCTTAGGATTTTGAGCACGCATGCACATGGGCCCAGTGTGAGTTTAAGCCACCAGGGCCGAGACTCAAATCACAGTCAACTACGTGGGAGTCCCAGGACGTAATCGTTACACCACCTACTGGTCCCAACATGTGCATGTTTATACTCTGGGGGAGGAGGACAGTGTTTTCTTCCCAGCTGGATATAAAATTCTGGTGGGCTGGGACCAGCAGTTAGCGTAATGGTTATGTCATTGGACTCCCACATAGTCGACCCCAGTTCGCATCCCAGACCCGGTGGCTTAAAACTCACACTGGGCATGCGTGCCCAAGATCCCGAGAGGAGAATGGAGGAGAAGGGATTGCAGTGTGGCCATCCCACCTGGGGGGTGATTTCTCGCTTTCTGTCTCTCTGTCTCTCTCTGTCTGTCTGGCGAGGGCACGTGCCCTATAGCAAAAAAACTCTTAAAAAATTAATTAATTAAAAAAAAATTCTGGAGGGCTTGGGCCCTGTTTTAGATTCCATTTTTGGTCTCATTATTTTCTTCGTGTACACCACATGGTGCTCTGTCTATAAAGGTGCCTCAAGAAATATTTGCTAAAAAATATGGATGAATAAAGATCATATACTAATAAAGCTTTAAAATATCTTGAAAATTTATCTAACCTATTTTGAAACCTTTAGGTGGACCTCTCTAAAGACAAGTCAAACAAATGAGGACTTATTCCTCATTTTTAA
This sequence comes from Tupaia tana, assembly GCA_026018925.1. Taxonomy (NCBI): domain Eukaryota; kingdom Metazoa; phylum Chordata; class Mammalia; order Scandentia; family Tupaiidae; genus Tupaia; species Tupaia tana. The sequence goes on along the minus strand of JAKSZU010000014.1, from coordinate 13,161,441 downwards.
AAAACTCCAACAAAAATTTTAAATCTGTTTTCATAAGCCAATATTAATATGGCATTCAACTAATGTATCTAAAACTTCCTTGCCACATTGAACATGAATATGACAAAGCAAAAACATGCTGGGCCAGGGTCTCAGAGGCCTAGCTGGGCCTGATTCTGTGGCTTTCAGGACTGGACTGTGGCAGTGTCGCTACTCTCTGTGGATTTTACGTGCATCATCTGTAAAATAATTCTTGTTGACTGGAGCACCTCCAAGCTCACTGCTCCCTCCTACATCATTTTAATCCTCATCCTTTCTATGTCAGGGTATGAATGAGTGAGGCTGTTTTAACATGAAAACTTTACCCGTGGTATTTCTTCCCTTACTTTGCTGTTCAAAGGGATAGAATATAAATGTTTCTTTTATTCTCCTGGGAGGACCTGAAGATTAACAGCCTCTTCTGCTACCCCAGGAAGGAGGAATTGGATTTGGGGCTGGTAATGAATCCATAGTATATTTTTGAAGGGCCATTAAACTCTATTTTTAAAATCTGAGAGAAAAGGTGTTCAGAGAAGACAATGCACCAGGGAGCTTGGACGGGGAAGGGAGGGAGAGGTTGGTAAAGGAACCCATGCACTGATCCTGGGGAAGCTGCCCAGGAACTGAAGGATAGCTATGTATTCAGAGAAGCTCATAGGAGCCACTAGCTGCCCAGCCTTCAATTCTGCACGAGCCTCCCAAACTTGCACCAGAGCCCTCCCACATGGACCTCCTCCTGGTTGCTCTGAGAGGACTGCACCGTGTCTGAGGCCATCACACTTCATGACTGAGAGCCCAGGGATTGAGGCCTCTGTGTTAGGTTTTGTTCAGCTCCAGACTGAGTGCCCCACAGGGACAACCCCATATAGTGCACCAGAACATCCATAAGCACAAGAAAGGGGAGAGGCTAGACAGCTAGCAGGAGGGAAGGAAAGACACCGAGACCTGGGGCCCGATGGCGGCATGGCAGTGAAGAGCAGCGCTCTGTAAGGCAGACCCACCGGGGAGGGTTACCAGTGGTTGCCAGTTAGCCTCCAGAGACCTCTGGGAGAGCACATGGCATGCTGGGCCCATGAGCCAGGCTGGCTGAAACAGGGTAGATCAGGTGTCAAGACCCTGCTGGGGGTGTATTCTCTCTCTCTCTCTCTCTCTCTCTCTCTCTCTCTCTCTCTCTCTCTCTTTCTCTTTCATTCATGGAATAAATTTTTAAAAAGAAGAAAGATACAGAACTCCTAAACCAAGGCACTAAGGTAGTCAGCAAATCTCCAAAGGAGAGGATCCAGGATGGGGAGGAGCCCAGAACATATGCAGTTTGAGGCCCTATTTAAGAAACAAACACAGAGCAGAGTTCTGAGCAACCCCATTCAGGGATTGGGACCACTATAGACTTTCTGCCCAGCAGAATTCACCCTCCTTCCCTCCCACCCCCCAGATCTAGCCAGGAGCCAGGACAAGACAATCACTAGCCATCTATAACCGAATTCTGAGTGGCCCTGTTCAGGTCTTAGGCCCACCAAAGACCTTCTGCCCAGACTTCACCCTCCTGCCCCACAAATCTAGCCAGAAGCCAGGTTAAAGCACCCTATTTATTCTCTCTGTCTCTCTCCATCTCTCTATATATATTTATTTTTAAATTTTTTAAAAAAAACTTTAAACTTCTGGGACCAGCAGTTGACGTAATGGCTATATCACTGGACTGCCATGTAGTCGATCGCGGTTTGAGTCCCGGACCTGGTGGCTTAAACTCACACCGGGTGTGTGTGCCCAAGATCCCAAGAGGAGAATGGAGGAGAAGGGATTGCAGTGTGGCCATCCCCCCGAGGGGGTGATTTCTCACTTACTGTCTCTCTGTTTCTCTCTTTCTGGTAAGCACATGCACCCTATAGCAAAAACCTCTCAAAAATAATAATAATAATAAACTTCTTAGCTCTCTGTCACTCTTTTGACTTGCTAATTTTTATGTTTCCCCCTGCCCCATAGGACAAGCCAGTCAGC